>JADMNL010000022.1:653527500-654777500 GCA_016271365.2 Neoceratodus forsteri
TTGACAGAACAACAAAGCATCTGGAAGTTTCCTAAAAAAAGAAATGAATGACTTCTTACAACTTCATTATTTGTCCCTCCCTGGTTCTCAAATCTTAATCTAAAGTCAAGTTACATTTCCAACCCACATCTTGTCAACTAACACAACCTGAGTGCAATATTTGCTGCAGTCTTTCCAAAACAATGAAACGGATGAAGTAAAATCTTCATACTTACCAGAATGGATTTCACATGGATATTACATCGCTTTCCTCTCTGTAAAGTATAGCTACAGTACCATTCCCAACGAGTTTTAGCGATGGATCATTTTTTTTGTTACCCTGTAAAAGAAACAAAATAAGTGTATTGTATGTGTTTTATCATTGCGGCTCTGAAAAGCTACAGAAAACAAAACATAGAACTAAAGGAAGTGAAGCAGCATAACAAACATGAGTACACATACTCACTTTGTGGTTTAAATATTAAGAAGCTTTGTGTCTCTGGCTGATGGATGTGGTGGTCTGGACAGACTCAGGATCAGTGGTGGCAGTGGCTAACATCAGTCCTGGTGGTGGTGGTCTGGGGGGGCAGACAGACTCAGGCTCAGTGGTGGCAGTGGCTGACATCATTCCCAATCCTGGTGGTTGTGGTCCGAGGGGTGGACAGACTCAGGCTCAGTGGTGGCAGTGGCTAACATCATTCCCAATCCTGGTGGTGGTGGTGGTCTGAGGGTGGACAGACTCAGGCTCAGTGGTGGCAGTGGCTAACATCAGTCCTGGTGGTGGTGGTGGTCTGGGGGGGACAGACTCAGGCTCAATGGTGGCAGTGGATAACATCATTCCCAATCCCGGTGGTGGTGGTCCAAGGGTGGACAGACTCAGGCTCAGTGGTGGCCATGGCTAACATCAGTCCTGGTGGTGGTGGTCTGGGGGCAGACAGACAGGCTCAGTGGTGGCAGTGGCTAACATCAGTCCTGGTGGTGGTGATCTAGGGGGGGCGGACAGACTCAGGCTCAGTGGTGGCAGTGGCTAACATCATTCCCAGTGGTGGTGGTCCGGGGGGGGCGCACCACCTTTTAAAAACTTCAGTTAAAACCTACCAACATTAAACATATCATCATCCTCATAAAGAAAGCTGCCCTCACAATCATCAATTTCTGAATTCTGACCACTGGGAAATTCTTTCTCCTTTGTGTCATCATCTACGTCAGTTGGGGGCCATTTCAGGCAGCCACTGCTAGTGCCACCAGGATGCTCCATTTCCACATCAGCAAGACCACCATGACTAGGCCAGGGTACGAATACTATGGTTGCAGTCTGTGCTGGTATGTGCCTCTCATTCATTTTAATAAATGTTAGCAAACTAACATTTGCAGGAGACAGGCTTGTCCAACGAACCCTGACTATTGTACCTGCTGAGCTGAATACCCTCTCAACACTTACACTGGAGTGTGGGCATGTGAGGTACTTCAGTGCCACTGAAGTCAGCTCTGGCCATTCACTGACCTTTCCACTCCAGTACAAAAGAGGATCTTCAGTTATTGTCAGATGCCTGTTTTCAGACAAATATGACTCAACCATTCTATGTGCCACATTAAGTCCAGTTGTTGATGCATCATCCTGTTCTCCCGAATCATTTATTTCACAAATACCCATTTGGAACAAAGCCTCCCAAAGTGGGTTGACATCAGCCACTTTTGATGACAGACCACCTGGAACTGCAGTCCCCTTCCCCTTGCAGGATATGCTTGATGGTCCTCCAGGTACACTCAGCTGGATTATGCTGCTGAGGTTTGCTGACCTTGGCACATGACCTCTCTGCCCCATGAACCAAGCACACCAGTTGACCACTGATATTTTTTACCTGCTCAGGACCTCCCTCCAGTACTGATGCAATTCCACATTTGTATCATGGATCCAGCATTGTTGCTATGGCAAAGTTGCCACTACACTGAATGCTCACAAAATAAGATGATTCTGGTTGAATACTGTCAGCGTGTGTTGCAGCAACATACTGCTACCATCATCTCCAGCAACATCAAGGCTATGCTGTACATTCACCAGTGTCTGCCTCAGCACCCGCAGCAGTGGAATTGATTGGCTAATGGAGGCAGACTCGCCACTCACTGCCTGTGTAGCATGTTCAAAAGGCCACAAAATTGTTATTACAGAGTCCATGAGGTGCCACTGTTCAGTTATCATAGACATGGAGCCCCGGAACTGTCACAGCTAGTGTGAATAACAAGATATTCTGAGATGGCTTTGTACTGTTCATAAACCTCTCTGCCATGTATAACGTGGACTTAAATCGGGTGACAATTTCCAGCATCAAGTGGTGCTGAGGCAGGCTGTTTTGTTTCTGCAACTGCAGCAGTTGGTCACGGGCCTTTCCAGATCTTGAAAAGTGAAAGCAGATACGTTGTGCAATGGTCAGCCTTTCCTTTATATCAGGGTGCTGCAGAAACTCCTGAACCACAAGATTTAAATGGGCCATGCATGGAACACAAAAAAAAACACCATTCGTGATGCATTTCACCACCTTTGACCCATTGTCACTTGCTATGAACTCAGCTCTCAGGGACAGAGGGTTTAGCCGTCTGTCAATTTCAGTCAGTACCACGTCCAACATGTTTTCACCAGTGTGCTAACAGATCACATTGTTCATAGCAATCGTTTCATGCTGTCGAATTCCTGGAAGATAGCTACCATGACAATCCACCTTACTGCACTGATTATTCACACTACCAACATCACAAACAACCCCCAGCCCCTTCGCCCAGTGTGCAGTTATGCACAAATATCAACCCCCACTGTTTTGCCACTTGTCCACATATCCATATTTAAATGGATGAATGGAGAGGAGGAATGTTGAAGGGCATGTCTTACTGAGTTGGACACAGTGCGGAACAACTCATGGACAGCACAGGTAAAAAAGTATGTCCTGGATGGTACTTTCCATTTTGGACAGGCACATGCAGCAAACTGCCAGAACCCAGAATTCTCCACAAAGTAGAAGGGCAAAAGATAATTTGCCAGCATTTCTGCTGCAGCAGCATTAAGTTCATGTGACACTGTATGATTCGGGGTGTACTTCAGCTTATGCGCAAAAACACTCTGTAATGTGGGCTGACTTAAATATTTTACATGGGGTGTGTTGATCACAAATGGTTGTGCTCTGTGATGAATGGTATTGGCAGGGGGTGGAGTGTGGACATTTGATGAAGGTGGTTGCACAGGTGATGATGACAAACCCAGAAATGCTATTATTTTACCAGATTTGCCAACTGGGGTTTGATGTACCACTTGCACTAGACATACTGCATTCACCACCACCACCACCACATAAACTGCTACTCTCACCAGCACTGAACAACATTTCAAAGTCATTATGTTCCTCCACCTCATCATGCCTGTAGTAATTCTCTGCTTTTATTACCTCACTACTGCACACTTTTAATTTACTACTGGACTTAACAGTCATGGAAGGGGATAAAATGCTGGCTATGGTTGCCGGTGACGAGAGTGAACACCCCACTGTGGTATTAGCTGCCAGCTTGTGGTGGGTCCACAGTGCCTAGTGCCTATTCTTAAGATGCATATGCTAAGGTGGCCCGGTGGTGCTGAGGGTTGAGGTGCTAGACACCACACCTCGCGCCGCACCGACGACCCAAGTTCGGAAGCAAGCTCTGGAGTCGGGGGTCAGCAGGGGAAGGAGATGGATTGAGAACCCTCTGGGCAGCTTTCCTTTCTGGGTGGGAGGGTTAGGGATACCCAGTGCTCTAGCGACCCCCAGTGGAGACTGGAGACACCATCGAGCCACCGGGCTGCACGTAAGAGCGTGAATGATGTAGGCAGGGTTGCCATGCATAAGTGACAGACGTGCACATGCAGGGGGGAAGGGATCTTGGGTTCTCTACAAGAAACACCCCTCCAGCCCTGGATAGGCGATGGCCCTGCAGTACCACTGCCACATGCCCAACGCTTGATCCCCCACCACTGCCCCTACGGTCTCCCTGGGTTCTCCTCCCTGACCAGGGAACTGTAAGAAACTTGAAGATGACAGGGGGAACACAGCGGGCAGTAGAGCAAGTTGGTGTCTGCAGTGGCCTAAGAGAATTCCAGGATGGAGGACTACAAATAGAGTAAAAAAAAAAAATTCGTATACTGTCCTCCTGTGCCCAGATGGCTCCCCTTTTTACCTTGACTCACACGCACGTGATAAAAATGGAAGATTGCAACTGACTCATCATTTGCATCTTGAACAAACAAATCCCAATCAAGGGATTGTGATGCTCTGCTTTTAACATGTCCATGATGTGGCTTATTTAAGCCCGTTATTTTAAGCACTTAAGTGGGGGGGCACGTGATGTTTCGGGCACTGCACACCTGACCACCACGACTACCTATCGTATTGATTACTGGGTCATAATCATCAACTAAAACCGAGTCGATCACAAGTTTTTACCGGGGGTTCCTGCAAACAGATTCAGACACAGCCACTTTGAATTTCTTTTTCTCCAGTTCCCAGCTGGGGTCAATTACATCATCATCATATTCATCAACGTCACACACATCCACATCTTCTGCTTGGATGCTAGCATGTGGACTGCATGTTGCAACAACAGCAACATCATCGTCATCATCACATTCATCATCAGCATCTACATCACCATCACCACCTGATATTTTTTCACCACACTGTGAATTGCTGCATGGAAAATGAGTGATGTTAAGTGCCATGGTGGAAGGAATATCACATTGTATGCTATCGTTGACATGATTATCAGAATCCTCAGGTTCAGTTACTGGGATGTTACTAGGAATTATGACATCATCTATGCTGCCACTCACTTGCACTGCTTCACACTCAATATTTTTGGAAAGGGTACACTGGTTGGAATTAGAACTTGATGCAACAATACTAATACTACCTCCACCACCACTAACACCAGTAACACTAACACTACTGGCTGGGAAAACAGCATCTCCTCCAACTATGAGTGAAGCTATTGATTGGGCTGTAAACAACATTGCAGGAGAAATACCTTTCCTCACATCAGCAATGCACTTCTGTGTCTGCGTACTACTACCATGCCCACAGACCATCTTACTGCCAGCATTGCCGTGGTGAGAAACAGCTTTGCTTGCACATTTCTTTGCAGGCATTTTGGGGTATCATCCACAATATTATTACCAAATTCAGATTTTCATATGTTCACTCTCTAATTGGAGGGGATGCTGGATGTGAAGCCAAATAAACAGCTGTGGCTTCAGCAACAGATAAGAGACTACTCTGAGACTGTCACAGAATTAAAACAACTTCAGTAATCAGTGGTGCTGATGTGGTTACAAAAAAAATCTGATCTGGTAAAAAGTACCTTTTGAACTTGGGGGTGGGGGGGAGCGCTGAATGCAGACAGTGAAGATTTTTATGACACTACAAGCAGCAAAACTATCAACAGATACCACGATTGCAGTACAAAATCAGGCAGCTGCAGTGGATAGCAGGTTCACACTGCTGCACCTGCAATTACACTAGTCTGTGTCACAGTAAAAGGTGTATTATTTGATGCATGCAACACTGCACACACACTCACACACAGAACAGTTTGTGTACAATGCTGAATAAGGAATGTGCAGCAAATGCAAAAGTTCTGTACTATGCCACATTATGTATTGTAAATTTGTAATGTAAACAACCTGAACTTATGAACTGCTGCACCACATCCACACAACAAACAGCAAGAAAATGTCAACTATCACTGACAATATTACTGTGCGTACATTAACACAGTCAGTTATATAACAAAAATATAACCAAAAAACAAAGAAATCACTATTTCTCCAACTTAAATCTACCTACCCCACAGATATGCCCCTCCCCCAAAGCACACTTTCACTGTCTTTCACCACACACACTCAATGTTGTAAATTAACATTCAAAAGCCACACAAAAACAAAAACGCTCGATGATATGAGCACAGGAGGGTTTCCTACAATCGATGAACTAAAGTTGGAGCCCCCCAAAAAATGCAAAAATGCTTTTTGAACAGCTTTTACAAGATTTCTATCACAGACAGATGTCAGAGCACACTGTTTCCTGCTCCTTCCTACTCATACTACCCTGAACTGAGGCTGTGCAGAACAATATAAAGCCCATGTGACCTGAAATCCCATGAATCACTGCAAAATTCACCTTCGGAGCTCAAAAACAAGGCGAAGTGCACTGCCTGCAATGCACTTCACCTTAAATTTGGCGGATTAGTGGTCTGGGGGAGGGGAGTAATGCGAAGTCATTGTTTCCAATGGACTTCGCGTTCTTCGTTATAATGCAAAGTGCTCCGCTTCACGTTGCAGAGCACTCTGCGAATCTGCCTTTGCTCCATGAATCGCTTCACATAGTGGATTGAGCCCAATTCGCCCACCACTACCTGCAATGCACTTCACCTTAAATTTGGCAGAGTAGTGATCTGGGGAGGTGGAGTAACGCAAAGTCATTGTTTCCAATGTACTTTGCGTTCCTCAGTATAATGCAAAGTACTCTGCTTCGCATTGTGGAGCACTCCACGAATCCGTCTTTGCTCCATAAATCTCTTTGCGGAGCAGATTGAGCCAACTTCACCCACTACTACTTAGTGTGCATTGCCACTGTAAAATACAGTTATAACACATACTGCTGTAAGCTGCATTAAAGAATCAAGCCACCAAACAATGAATAGTAAACAATAGCAGTGCTGTTGTAAATATAGTAATACCTGTTAGAATGCAGGGATATTGGGGTTTATGTACAAACTGCAGGCATGGGAAAATGGAGGTCTGGCATGGAGACAGGTGTCATCTTCAGCAACCTCAGCACTGAACAGGGCAGCAGGTACACTGGATGCCCAGTTCTCTGCCTTCTCCACTTCCTGGAAGTCCTCGCTGGACCCCATTGGTGTTGTAGGTGTGTACCCCTGCTCAATAAGGACTAGCCACTGCAGTTGCACTGATAGGTCTGGAATGAAAGGAACACAGAGCAGAGGCATAGGCGGGATATACACATGCATGGCCACAGCAGAACACAGCCAACAGAGAGGGACCTCCACACAGAATCACTTACTGTACCTTTGAGGGCTCATCAGGGGCCCAGGAACCTCCCACATTATCTTTACAGTAGGCGTCCTCTGTTCCCTCCCTCCAGGATGGCTTGTCTGAGATGCTAAGCCTAACACTGAACTCTTCAGGCTACCACAACCAACACTGCCCCATCAGGCTGCTCTCTCTTCTCAATGGCCATTTGGTCTGGAATGCCACGATAGTCATGTGGAAACATAATTAATGGAATGCCATCACTATCACAGTACACACAACACATGATGTGCTTGTTCCACCACCCCTTCCCAGTGACATACATTCCTCTCTTGCTTTTTGACATCCCACAATGCACCACCAGCCTCTGAGTCCTGGTAGGTACATTTGGACATCCTCCACAGTTTTTTTTATTTAATATGCTTTATTAATGGAAAATCATCACCATTACAATGAATAAATACAGAGAAAAATACATGTAATAAGAACAATGATGCAACAATTGTGCAATGAAATGATCCAAATGCACATAATTTTTGAATCCCATCTCCCCGCCCCCCTCCCCTCCACCGTGGAGTGCAATACTACACTAATGTTATTGCTAAAATGTACAGTAAGAAGAAATATCTGCTGAGATTAATTAGTTAAAGTATATGAGAATGCATTGTCACCACTAAAACTTAGCGATAGACCCATTAATCTCCTTTGGGCACAGATGATATTACTGCATACTGTGACTCCCAATGGGAATTGAACAAATCAGAGTGGTGTCTAAGACGTGAGATTTGTTTTTTGATATTTAAGGCTGGTAAAAGTTCAGAGTGCCCCTTAAGAAGTAAAAGGGGTAGTATTATCTGCCCAATGCCACAGAATAATAGTCTTTTCTGTAGTCGACACTAATGCC
The DNA here is from genome assembly GCA_016271365.2 of Neoceratodus forsteri. NCBI lineage: Eukaryota > Metazoa > Chordata > Ceratodontiformes > Ceratodontidae > Neoceratodus > Neoceratodus forsteri. The sequence goes on from JADMNL010000022.1 coordinate 653,535,450, forward strand.
ATATGGCCTCAACATGTATTAAAGAGTGAAGGAGGATATGATCCTATTAAGCACACTTCTGAAGTAAAATAGTCTTCCAAGCCTAAGATAGGGTTAAGGAAGTTCTTAATAGCTAGCCAGAGTGTAGTTATTCTAGAGCACTCCCACAGCATATGTAGCAGTGTACCCGGAGTGAGTCCAGATCTGCAACACACCAGGAAGTGAGTTTCCATATTCTATAAAGTTTCTGGGGAGTATAATTTATATTATGAAGAACTTTAAATTGCATAATTCTATGTTTATCATGCTTGACATACTTATAAGGTCTCTGCCATATTGATTGCCAGTCATGTGGACCTCATTTTAGACCCAAAGCCATTTGCCAGTAGAAACAAATCCCAGAGAGATTTGTTCAGTCTGTATTCTGATAAGCCTTGTATAGTCCAGAATTTGAATTGGGCTGTGTTGCCATATGAATAAAGTTGGTCAATCTGTCTCCAACTGCCCTCCCACAGGGGCCTTTTCTAAGTAGGTCTTTATAGCTTGGGTAACCTGCAAATATTTAAAGTGAAAAGATTGAGGTAACTGGGACCAATCCCTGAAAGAAGCAAATGGTAAGAATGTGTCCTCCTTCAACAGTATATCCACTGAATAAGGACTTAATTGAGGGCAAAAAACAATGGGAATGGGACGGTGGTTTATTAAAATATTAGGGTTGCCAGACCATGGCTGTACATGAGCCTTGTACCAAGACATTCCTAGATAAAGGCCTATCTGCATGTGAGCTTGAAGTGACAAAAGAAATTGGAGTCATTTTAAGGGGCACTGGCAGTTGAGATGGCTTGATATAGAGTAGACTATGAAGGGAGATGTTTACAGAGATCTCGTTCTATAAAAAGCCATGGGGGTAAATAACCCTCTGCCAAATGTTCCTCAAAATCTCATCCCAACTGCAAATATTTACTGTTTAGAAGCTGAAGGCTCCCCCAACTTCTTAGGAACTTCTTAGGAATGGATAATTTGAAAAAGGATCTATGAATCATCTGTCCCTTCCAAAGAAAATCAGTAATGCATTGCTGAAGTTTAGAAAACCAAGTTTTAGGAAGAAAAACACCTACTATTCCCATTGGATATAAAAGTTTGGGAAGGAGATTCATTTTGACAACGTTAATCTGGCCCCAAAGAGACAGAGGGAGGGCCATCCAGGGTTGCAGGTTCACTTTTATGGATGAGAAGAGAGGCGACAAATTGTTTTTGAAGAGGTCAGAGCGGTAATGAGAGATCTTAATACCTAAATTTTTTATGGTGAAGGATCCCTTTATGAAGCCTAACTCTAAGATGTCTCTTTTGCACAGTGTGTCATTAAGAGACAGTACCTTAGTTTCATCAAGGTTAAGTTTGTAAGAGGAAATTTGAGAACATTTCTGTATTTCCTGTAGTGCAGCTGGAATTGAGACAGAGAGCTGCTCCACATAAAGGAGAAGGTAATCTTCATAAACCGATAATTTATAACTGATACCCCATCCTGATCCCTTTAACTGTGTCGTTATTGTTGAGGTTTCGAATTACCCCTTGATGTGCTGTGGACTGATATATCAGCCCAAAATTCCTATATGTTTCAATTCTGTTGGTAGTCCAAGGGTTAGGGGCTCCAAATATAAAGTAAACAAAAAAGAGGAAAGGGGGCATCCCTGTCTTGTAACCCACTGTAACTAAACAGGAGCTAATAACACCACATTGCACCAAATGTGGGCAGAGGGGATGCTGATATAATACTTTGACCCATGCAAGAAGGTCATTCTGGAACTCAAATTTACATAAAACTGTAAAAAGGTAGGTCCAGAAAACATGGTCAAAAGCTTCCTCCTCATCCAGGGTGACCAGGACTGCAAGGGACCTACCCTCCCTGGCAGCAGAGGTTAAGTGATGCAGTTTTCAAAGGTGGTCAGAATGTGTATGGCCTTTCAAAAAGCCTACTTGGTCTGGTCATATCAAACTGTTCAGTTCTTGAAGGACCCAATTGGCTAATATCGTCACAAATATTTTGAAGTCAGAATGAATTAGAGAGATTGGTGATAGCTGACTGGCAACAGTTCATCCCTCTGTTGTTTTGGAAGCAGAATAATTCAGGCTTCTTCCAAGGATGGGTCAGCCAGTCCAGAGGAAAATCAAGAGTTGAACATTTTAGTCAAATAAGGGACCTACTCTGTACAGAAGGCTTAATAGAAATCATTAGGGGAGCCATCATCCTCCACAGTTTGTGTGGAGAATCTCCAACTATGTGAGCTGAGCTCCAAATGTGTGCTGCTGTTGCCACCATTGCACTGTTTAATATGACCCTGTGATGCCTGTGCACACTGTGTAACCCTGCAGGCATGCTAGGTGCATGCCCCTTCAAAAGGGCTCCATTCCACACGGGACATCTTGCAGCATCCCTGTCTGTGTCTCGACTAGAAGAAGCATGAATGCACATAGGAAGAATACCCAAGTGTCACCCAAGCACCCTGTCTGCATCCATACTGCAGGTACATATGCCACGTAGAGGCCAGAGGAACTGACACACATGTACTACCACCACAGTAGCAGCACTACGCATGGGCGGAGAGGAGTGGCAAAATTACAGCATTTGCATGCCACACATATCTACATTTACTACATGCAATATATCTGCCAGGTGTGTGGGACTTCAGGAGCAGCACTACACCATGTGGAGGGCTGCCATAACTGCATGCACACAGGGCCTGCATGACATTTTGCAGCACAGTCAAGGCTGAATGCTGTCAGGGCGATAGGTCCACTGTTGGCAGCAGGGTGTCCCAAGGACCATAGGAGCAGTGGTCAGAGCACTAATAACCCATGCTCAGTGTAGACCACATAAACCAGTCCAGGACATGTGCAGGGATAGTCCAGCCACTGGTCATTTCCCTAGACTGTGCACAATGCCTCCCCCATATTCATGTACACCTGCCGCCCCCAACAGATTACATGACTGGCATATGTTGTATCCCTGCAATAGGCCCAAGATGCCACAGCCAACACACCATACTAATAGCATGCCCCCTAGAGCCCACATCTCCTTTGCACAATTTCATGCCCCACAATAAGCCCACTACCCACAGTAGGGCACCCAAATTCATTGCACATCACAGTCACCATGTGTCTGACAATCGCAGCCAGCAGTATGCCACCACTGACCAGAAGAACAACTCAGACAAGGGACATATGAGGCACATGTAGTATTTATTTTTGGCACAAGGAACAGCTGTCCCTGTGCACATCATAAAAAACATGAAGGGGCCTATTAGCTGACAGGAGAACCAGTCAACATAACCAGGACAACATGACAATAAAATATAATGTCTAAAATAGCAGTGAGGGCACAGACATGTCCATTGATAAGTCCCATGGTCCCCTGACACTGGCCTTTCACACCCTGGCAGGTGTGGTATGGGACAGGTATCATCTTCAGCAGCCTCAGTGTTTGCTCAGGATGGCAGGTATAGAGGATGCCTAGCCCTCATCCTCCTCCTCCTCCTCCTGGGCATCTTCTCTGGACCCATCAGGGTTGTATCTCTGTATCCCTACTCAAAGAGGACTAGCTGCTGCAGCAGTTCCCATTTGCCCTGGAACAAGAACAACAGAGAGGACAGGCATCAGTGGGAGAGGCATGATCAGGATACACTTGCATGACCAAAGCAGAACACAGCTGACACAGAGGGGCCCACCTGGCACAGCATCACTTAACTTAGAGGGCTCCTCCAAGGTCCAGTAACCTCCCAGATCATCTTTCTGGTAGGCATTCTATGTTCACTAAGTCCAGAACAGCCAGCCAGGATGTTAAGTGACCATTGGGCCCTCCAGGCTGCCACAGCTGACACTGCCCCAACAGCCTGCTCCCTCTTCTTAAGGACCATCCACTCCAGCATGGCACAGTAGTCCTGTGGAAACATAAATAATGGAGTGCCATCACTGCCACTGTGCATACAACACATGGTATCCATGCTCCCTCAGCCATTGCCAGTGGCATAAATAATTCTTCTGGCTTCATGATATCCCACACTGCACTCCCATCCTCCATGTTCTGGTAAGTGCATTTTGACATCCTCCATAGTTTGTGTGGATAATCTCCCACTCTGTGGGCTGAGCGCTAAATGGGTGCTGCTGCTGCACTGTCCAGTATGACCCAGTGATGCCTGTGAATGTCGCATTGCCTCACAGGCATGACTGGTACATCCCCCTTTAAAAGGGCTCCATTCGACATTAGAAAATGGGCTGAAAAATAAAGCATCCTGATTGGTTGAAAGCCATGGTCAGGCATGCATTTATTTTTCAGTAGAGCCAGGTGAAAAACAAGTACCAATTTGGGGTGCCCCATTACTTAGGGTATAACTGGGCACTCCAAATTTTTTAAGTTGATCTGCCACCATTTTTTTTGCTCACTTAGCGGACGAGTTAGCAGTGGGCCAACCCCCCCATCTGTCTGACTTTAAGTTAAATAAATGTAGATAAGTAGCCACACATTAAAAAAACTAAAAATAAAATGTCACAACTAAAAGCAGTACTGTACCATTCTTTTCTGCTGAAAAAGAAGTTGTTTTTTCTATGAAGTTGTGGTACTAGCATGTTGCATGCCTAGCGCTACTACAACACTGCCAGAACTCACTTGGCAACATAAAGTGAAACAATGCTCTGTTTGTTAGTCTCACAACTTCATATTCCCCTCTCTTTTTCTTGTTTAAAAAAAATAGCTTTAGTATTTCAGAAATCTCTGAGGCACTATCCCTCACCCTCTCCTACTCTATGTATCACCCTCAATGCCTGCTGCACTCTCTTCCCGTTCTGTGACCGACTTCCAGATCACGGACTCTAAGAAAAAGAAGACAACCAAGTTTAAAAGCATAAAATGTGTTTTGTAAACAGCATTGCACCAAAAAAAAAGTAACCTGCAATTTTTAATGGCAACAGAGCTACCGCACATAACTCCATGGCATGGCATGCCGTTACCTTACAGTTGTTGAACACTGCAATCTTCCTGATCCGCAAGAAAAGTCATTCCCATACCCCTTCCACATAAGAAAATGTAAAAACTGAATACTTGCCAGCGTGTGTGTGTTGGAGGGGGACAGGAGGAAAAGCATGTGGGGGAAGGGTTTCTGGCAGTGGCTAGTCCTACAAGAACAAAAGAGTGAAACAACTGTAAAAGACTGCAGTGTCCTCAACTGGTAAATACTGGTAAATGTGTGTAGAGGGACTATTTTACAGAACAAAAACTTTTACAAAATTTTTTCCTTTTTTTTAATTTTTAACTGTTACATAAAGTGCCAGAGGTAGCCCATTTTCTAAGAATAATAATATCCTCAAGGGTGGGTGTTATTGGGCAATACCAGATCTTCCAGGGGCTATAATGCCCTGGGCCTGCAGTGTCGGGTCTCATTATGCCCCTGGGCAGTCTGGTATTTCCCAGTACCACCAACCCTTGAGGATAATATTGCTTACTAGGATATCGGTGCAGAATCCCCATCAAGGCCGTGGTCAGGGGAAGCATGGATGAGACTTGGATGACCACTGTTCTGCTGCTGTTCCCAGAGCACAGCACAGAGATACAGAGGATGTGCCCAGGGTTACTAATGAATATCCTTCTCATGGACTGTGATAGGAAACATGAACAGACCATCAAGGCCATGTGTGCTCCGGCCCATGCTTTATACCAATGCCCTGCTGGATACACATAGTCCTGAATGATTTTCTGTGGATCATGCCACGATCACATGGCTGTGTGATATGGTCCATGCCCATGTCGCACTACTTATTTATTAATTGATGGCAATGTTGGTCAAGACAAAGACGATATATGTATTGACATACTATGGCACTGGATCCTTCCAAAGGGTGGCATAGGGTGCCACGGTCATCAGTCATCTTTGCCCAGGCACTGCACCAGGCTACTGATGCCTTGCTCCTGCATATGCATGAACACATATCCTTCCCACCCACACAGGCTGACATATGGTCCATGAATGAGCCATTCTGTGACATGTGTGGCATACCCAATATGTTGGGGCCATTGACTGTATGCATGTGGCGATCCTGTCACCACCCGTGGATGAGAAGGCATACCGTAACCACAAAGGGTATCACATCATCAACAATCAGATAGTCTGTGACTTCACAGTTATAATCACTAAAAGTGTGTTTCAAGTACTCAAGGTCATGCCATAATGCCTATATAGTCGATGGGTCCAGACTGAGTGCTCACCTCAGGGAACAACAAGGCTAGGATGGATGGTTGAACAGTGAGTATCCGTACTCTACACAATCAGTATAATGGTGGATGCCATGCAACAACATGGTACTAACCCTGTTGTTTACCTTCTACATCGATGACAGTGGATATCTGCTACAGCTGTTCCTGATGATCCCATACCTAAAGGAGGGTGGCAAGGTAGATGAGGCATACAGGAACATGGTGCATGATTGAGAGGACGAGAGGGCTACTGAAGATGTGGTTCTGATGCCTGGATCTGACAGGTGACATTATGATGCTTCCCCTGGGGAAGGCATGCAGAGTGTTACATAGCTATATGGCAGCACTTGCCCATGCCACTGGATAGACATGGGGATGGTCCACTGGGTGACTGGGGAGGGGATGTCTTGCATGGGCATGGTGTGGAGTATCTACCAGGAAGGATGACATGGCATGGACTCATGCAAATGATGTTCAGCTTCTTGGGTGTTGGGGAAAGGGTAGGCAGGTGAGGCACTATAATGATAACACACCCTGCGTTCCACACTGCCCATGGGCAGGGTGAATATCAGTGTTTGTGCTATGAAGGATATCAACGCTTGTGTGGGAGGTATATCAGTTTTGAGCTTGGGGCATACCAGTGCTTGTACTGGGGGAGATCAGTGTTAGTGCTTGAGGTGTACAGACATCAGTTTCTTTCCTGGTTGCTGCCCTCTGAATGTGGAGGCATGCATTCCTGCATGACAGGTCTTTGCTATGACTTTACCCTCAGCTCTGCCGTGTGCTAGCTGGACAGTGGTGGTGTGTGACTTTCAGCCTGCCCTTCGGTGTTGTCAGGGTGTGCAGGTGTGTATGGTATGGAGTCCTCCTGTCTGGCCTCAGCTACTGATGAAGTGTCTGTGTTGGCCCAAGCTATTATGGTGTCCATGATTCATTTCAGTATGTCTACTTTTCAGTCAGTGTTACCCCACATACCCCTCTCCACAGCAGTTAGCTCTCTCCGCTGTTCTGTGTGGTCCTGCTGTGCACATAGCCTGTTCTGTTCCAGCTGACATACCTCCAGGGTAGCATTTATGTAAAATGCCCATCCTCACCAACCTACATGCTCAGCGAGTGGGCAGCTGGAGGGGCCCTCATTCCCACACCACCTTCTGATGGTATATGTTCCCCTACCATCCCATTCTGTTCTGCTGACCACCCAAGTGGGTGAACTGGCTGTGTCAGCTGTCTACTTGATGATGCTGGCATGCTACGGCTGCATATCCTCCATGTCTGTCTGCCCACAAGGTGCCATGGTATCCGTTGGCCAGATTTGGCCAACTGTTCAGGATTCGGGAGCGGGTGGGGATCATGCCTGTGAGTAGAGGGTAAAAGAATGTCTGGGGGGTATCAAACCCCTCTTTGGCCTACTGTATGTTTGGTTCCTGGTTCCCATCCTCCTCCAGGTCCTCCAGTCTGCCTTCCACCTCTACCATGCATACGGGCTCCTGTAGCATACCTGGGGTAGAAAAAGGGCATGTGTTACAGGTGGTGGCACAGCTGTAGATGTATGGCAGGACTATTATGGGCCACTGCCTGTACCACTTACCTGTGTTGGCCTGACCCCATCTGTCACAGATGGCCTTTATGCACTGACTCTCACCTGTTGGTATCATAGCCTCTCCAGTGGGTGTATGCTCCATCACAGAGTCTATAGTATGTAACACATGATGGTTAGCATGGTTGTGCTGGCCCGTGTCCCCCCCTTGGCCGTCTATATGGTTTCTGACATAGCTGGCACTGTATTGATACTTTCCTCCCCACTAAGCAGGGACACCTTTGTGAGGGTCTCTGCCACCATTCTCTCAATTGGGGACAGATTGTGTTTCTGTGCAGGTAGGCCACCTCCCTTGGTGGTCTGTGACCACTTGCCAGCTGCCAGCTTCTGCTTAATGGCAGACCAGAAGTCATGACACATGTGTTTGATTGCTGCCAATATCCATGGCTCTGGCCTGACAGTGTTAATGGCTGCCTGGATGTCCAGCCACAGACCAGCTTTGGTCTTCAAGGGTGCCTTCAGGGACGATGTCCCCTACAGTATGTCATAGGGTCCATGGTGTCCACAGCCATAGTTGCCAACTGACCCATGGAGAAGTTCAAAGACTGTGATCAGCTGGTCTTGCATATCCATCCATATCCCTGTGTTTCTGTCTATCCATAGTCCATGCCATTCATGTCATGGGGTGGCCCCAGTGCCAGAGAGGTGCACCTCCGCTGCTGTACTCTGGCATAACCTGCCCCTCAACATCCATGTCACTATGCATTTCCATGAATACACACTGCCCACAGCGCACTGGCTGGGCAGTGCAGATGTCCATATATGGCAGAGTCAACAGTCATGGCCACACACTGAATACACACCCTGTGTCTGCTCCACAGGCCCTGTGTGCATCTGTATGCCCTGCCCATGGCTCCACCTGTCCTGCACACATATTTGTGCATAGTGCATACTGACACATGCCTCTGCAGTGCATAGGTGCACACCAGTGCTACAACTGATGTGGGTGCAGTTCATACAGGCTTGTGTGTAGACCCCATTATCAGTAAGAGTTCAATTTGGGGAGAAAGCAGAGAAGTTATAAATCAGTTATCAGTTACAGCTGAAGTGAAGTTCAATTGTCTCTTGAAGCTGCTCTTTCAAGCCAGGATCAGAGGAGGATCTCTTGGATGGGGTACAATTCCTTATTCCATAGGACTGTGATCCTGTATAGCGTGGCTCATTTGGTAGCACATTTACCTCTGGGCCAGAAGATCATAGGTTCTAGCTCCACACCATGACTGAGTTCATATCATCAACAGTGGCACCTGACTACAGTACTAGGGGGATGCTGAGTGTCATTGGTGTGACCTCCTTGGATGAAACATTAAACCGAGGTCCCTTCTTCCAATCTGTGTTACTGTCGTGGTGGGTGTCCAGGTAGAAATAAAAGAACCCAAGGAACATTCTGCAAGAGTAAGGGATTTTTTTTATTTGGAAACAATATATATAAAGAATCATAAACACAGAAAATATCAAGCAATCAAAGCAAAAGGTAAACCAGAAGTTTACAGGGGAGTTCATAGTATAGAACAACCTATCATTCTTAGAGAGAGAGAACAGGAAAGAAACATACATCATAAAAGGAAAGAATTAAAAAAAAAAAGGAAAAAAATGTATGATGAGCAGTTTAATTGCAGGTTTGCTTAATTCAAAAACCACTTCATCCCCTGCCACCTTTCTAACAAACCAGAATCAGAATATATCTTTGATAAAAAAAATAAACATTCCTTAGTTCAGAAACAATCATGTAAAACAAGTAATGCTGAGAAGACACTGTTTGCTGTAAAGAGAAATGGCATCTGTTTAGACACAAGCCCCATTTAAAACAAACAAATACTGTAGTGCATCCAGAGAATGGTGATTCCATTTGATCCAACCTTAATTATAAAGACCAAGGACTGAGACTGTATATTCCATCATGGGGAACAAGGGCTCTGCCCAACGGTTGGCAACCAAAACCCAGAACCCTTTTATATAGGAGCAGTGAAATAATAAGTAAGTAGGTAAGTAAATATTTATTTTTTAGGCACCCAATCCCGGAGGCTCTGGGCGCAGTACTTAAATTCCAGAAGCATAATAAAATCACTGAAAAATTACAGAGCACACAATATAATATAGTTAGAATTGGCAACTCACGCTCTGACACTAAGGTAGTGACCCTTGGAGTACCGCAAGGGTCTATACTTGGACTGCTCCTTTTCAGCCTATTCATTAACTGCCTCCCTGAAGCCTGCCCAGCTAGCATCATTTTATATGCAGATGATGCCGTTATATCGGCCACAGGTAGGGACCACTTGACCATCAAGGAAGGCCTACTCGATAGTTTCCACAAACTTGAAACCTGGTTCTGTCAACATAAACTGCTACTAAACCATTAAAAAAAACCAAAAGAATGCTGTTCTCAGTCCCACAGAACAAAAGGAATTTTGGGCCCCTTCGAATTCTGAACCAAAAGTGTGTCACACTTGAACAAGTCTCCTCGTTTACATATCTGGGTGTTTACCTTGATGACACTCTCAATTTCTCCCACCACGTTGATCAAGTTGTCAAAACCACTAGCATGAAACTGGGCATCCTCTATAGAAACAAGTACTCAATGACACCTGCGGCCCTCAAATTAGCCACAGGCAGCACAGTATTATCATCTGTTGATTATGGCTTATCAATATACATCACAGGATCAGACACTGCCCTAAACAGGATAAAAAAACTCGTGAATAGGGCTTGTCATCTGGCACTTGGTGCAGATCGATGGACTCACACCTGTACAGTCTATTCTGAGACAGGCTGGCTCCCAATGTACCTAAGAGCCCAATACCAAACATGCCTGATTGTAAAAAAAAGTGCAACTAGGCCTCATGCTGGAATCCATAAGCAGTCTGTTCAAGAAGGCTGTACACACTAAACAAACAAGAAATGCGACAAAGGAGGACCACAAGTCCCTTTCAAGCCCACATCACTAGCCCAAAAATCCATTACTTTTAAGGGCCCCAAATGGTTTAACGAGCTGCCCAAAACACTGACAGGAAACACAAAGCTGAGTCTGTTCAAAAGGGGGTTTCAGTCCCACCTTAAGAATGTAACCACCTGTAATTGAGCAAGAAAATAATTTGACATATTCATCCTGCCTTATCCCCCACCTCCTCACCTCTTCCCCTCCCCACTTCCCCCCCTCCTTCGACTTACAACCATCATACACCACCTTTCCCATTTACTCTTGTCCCACACCACCTCTAGCTACTTTGATAATGCCAATCTGGCTGCTTACCTCTTCTCCCATCATCCCCAAAGCTTAACACTGACCTATTATTGATATGTCTCACTATTCCAGGTGTATACCTACCCTGCAACAACTTGATGTAATATAATTTACTCTACTTTTAAGATGTACCTGAAACTAGCAAGTCTTGTACCTCATGTGCCATTTTAATGATGTTCATGATGCCTACCATGTTTTTCTTTTTTCACTGTTATGTTAATTTGTACTTATTGTATTGTATTTGTATTGCTCTGTTTTGTCCCTGACTTGGAACCTTTAAAAATGAGTGTTTGACTCAAAGGTATTAATCCCAATCGAAATAAATAAATAATCTGAAAATTCAAGCAGCATTAAGTGTTACAGTATATCTTCAAGGTATGCTAGCTTAAATAGGTGAGTTTTCAGGCCCTCCTGAATGCCTCCACCATAGTGGCCTCCTTCAAGGATCTTGTAAGTGAATTCCACAGGACTGGGATGGCCACCCTGAATGAGCGATCACCCAAGGTTTTCAGCCCAGTCTTTGGAACCACAAGAAGGCCCTGGGTGAAGGAATGGAGGGAGTGAGTCTGAATGGCTGGAGTAAGGAGGTCTGACAGGTAACCAGGGCCCAGTCCATATAGGGTCTTATAGGTGAGCAAGCCCACTTTGATAAGAACTTGCCACCTGACTGGCAGCCAGTGCGGGCTCCGCAGAACTGAGGTCACATGACAGAATCTGGGTAATCCTGTCAGCAGCCTGGCTGCGGCATTCTGCACTAGCTACAGTCAGTGGAGGCTCCCCCCATGGACCCTGAGATATAAAGCATTACAGTAGTCAAGCCTCTATGTTACAAAACTGTGTACTAGTGATGGCAGGTGTTCATACTGAATTAGGGGCTTGATCTGAGTAATGTTCCTTAGACGATAAAAGCTGTTTTTGATGACAGACAACACTTGAGCCTTAAATGTCAGCCTGTTATCAAAGATCATGCCCACTTTTCGCACCCTAGAGGACGCCGTCAATGGTGTTGACCGCAGGACTTAGCCTGTAGTCACTCCAGAGGTGCCCTCATTTCCCCTGCAGCCAGGCTCAATTGCTAGTACTTCCATGTTGCTGAGGCTGAGTCTCAGCCAGTTAGAGTTCATCCAGTCCTGGATCTCAGCCAGGCATTTGATTAACACTTCAACAGCACCACTTGTCCCTGGAACAAAAGACATGTACAGTTGAGTATTATCTGCATAGCAGTGAAAACTCAAACTTTACTGTCCAGTGATCCTCCCCTAGGGCAGCATATATATTGAGAACAACATCAGTGACAGGAGCGAACCTTGATGGACTCTGCTGGTAAGAGGCAGGGGGGTAGAGGAAAATGTCCCCATCACCACACTTTGCCTCCTGCCTGAAAGAAAGGACTCAAACCAGTTGATGACAACACTGGCTAGTCCACACCGCTCTCTAAGGCGATCTAGCAACACAATGTGGTCCACAGTATCAAATGCAGATGATGGATCAAGGAGAATGAGAATTGACCATTCTTCATGATCTCTGACCATTATGGAGGTCACTATGGACCCAGAGCAGTACTGTCTCGGTCCTGTGCCTCACCCTGAATCTGGACAGGAATTGTCTGTAGATATCACAGGCCTCATGGTGTCCCTTGAGCTGCAGAGCCGCTGTTTTTTCTACAACCTTCCCTAAAAATGGGAGGTTGGAGATTGATCTATAATTCGCTTGGATGTCGGGGTCGAGAGATGGTTTTTCAGAAGGGGCTTCACTAGTGTCTCCTTCAAGGAGTCAGGGAAGACCCCCTCTGAAAGCAAGCACCCAACTATCCCAGCAAATACTGGACCAATAACCTCAACATATCCCACTAGGACACATGTTGGGCCATGAGCCAGTTCACAACAAGTAGGCCGCAGCTTCAAAATCACCTTGGAGACCTCGGCCACCCCCTTTGGTCAAAATTCTTGCCAGGCAATGGGAGTTCTCTGGTTCCAATGAGACCCAACCATGCAGGTCTGCCCCAGTCCCACTGGTGAGATCCTGGCCTGAATAGAGGACATCCTGTCAGAGAAAAATAGAGCAAACTCTTCACACTGCATTGCTGAAAAAGCTTTTTTCAGCTGTAGACAGATGGTCTATAGTCCAAAAGAGCTGAGCTGGTCTATTTTTCCTGCAGCAATCTCTCTGGACCGGAATTCTGCCTTCTTATGGTTGATTACCCTTTGATAGTCACCATAGTGATTTCTCAAAGTCAGTCTTTCCTTGCCTAGCAGGGTCCTCCACCAGCAATGTTCCAATCTCTGACCCACTGTCTTCATCACCAGAAGAGCCCCATCAAAATATGGGGGTTTTGGGTGAGAAGACCTAGGTCATATACAGACCAGTGTGATGGCATTGAGTGCATCAGAGACAGCCAGATTATAGGCTGCCGCCGATTCACCCAAGCCAATCACACTAGCAGCACTGACACCAAAGAAATCAGCTACTGCCATCAGTGCCTCAGGGGTCAAACCCCTCAAAGGGTGGCAGCTTACCTTCTCAACAGGGGAGGAACCATCGAGGGGAACCCTGAATGAGAACTTCACCATACAGTGATCGGACTAAACAACTCAATTAATCTAGAGGTCACTGACCTCGAGACCCAATGAGAATACCAGGTCCAATGTGTGGCCATGATGGTGAGTCGCAGAGACAACTGCCTGAGTCAGGCCCAGTGATGTAATCAGCTGAAGGAGGTCAGTTCCAAGTTGAAAGGATTCATCATTGATCCAGGCATTGAAGTCACCCAGGATAAGCCATCTGGGAGACTCCAGTACCCTGTTGACATAGTCTTTAGTTGGTCAATACTACAGATGTGTGAAGCTGGAAAACTTCGCTCCATGGAAGAATTCACAAAGCTTGAAAAATTCATGAAGTACCAACCTCTCAAATTTTTTTGTAGATGAAGTGGCCCTTTTTCCACCCAAAGTTAAGATGGCGTTAAGCTGAAGTTGCAACTTCATCTGACTTCACCTCAGAAAGTGTCATTTTCCAAGGAAAACTCAATGCAAAGTGGCAGAGTGACAAGGTGAGCAATTTGCAAATTATTCATGAAGACAAATTTTACAACTTCACCAGCAAAATAAAACTTTGCAATATCTCAAGTCAATACACCCAGGTCTGGAGGATACTCATTTTTCCTTTGCTTATGCTGCTGGTTACCTTTGACTTTTAATTTGTCATGGCAGCTCAGCCAAACAGTAGCCCGTGTTTATGGTGGAATCTGTTTATCAGTTAACTGCCGTAGGAGGCAGGACCATACTGGTGAGTCCACATGACCATAAGGCTGGGATTCAAAAACCTTAGTGTTCAATATGAGATTATACAAAGCTTTCTTGGGAGTTATCCTTAAGTGAACATCAGTTATGTTCCAAATGTGAATTTTTGTAAAGGTATCCTTAAAGTATGCCGGAACCACCCTTGGGTCTCTTAAGATTTTAAGTCCCAGTCTGGAAGTCAACCAGATATCAGAGAGTGTATTCAATGAGACCAAACTTTAACTGAGGGTAGCAATAAAGGTTTACGTTTATGCTGAAAGAAATACACTATAGAAGAATAGCATGGGGTGAAGCAAAGCTAAGCTGCCTTTTTTAATGTGGCAGTAGATGACATCACTTTTAATTGGGTTTTACCTACTTCCCCTAAAGGCTTGAAAAAATACTGAGAAGGGAAGTGTTCTGAGAACTGGAGGATAGAAAAGCTTGATTTATGTAAAGAAAGATAGGAACTAAAAATAATTTAATCAAATATATACTTTTCTTTTTACTTAGTTGCCACATTTTCCAATTGCAGACCCTCTGTTTCCCAAGTTTCAGTTTATTTTCCCAGTTTGGTTTATTTCCCAGTTCAGTTTTGCTATGTCCCTTGGGCCAAAGATGACCCCGTACGATAGTCAACAGCTCATATATAAGCTGTGTATCACCCACCAAAAGTGGATGTGGGGAACTGGCCCCCAATACCCTTCCTACTCATTTGTTAAAGTTCAGAATTCCACCAGAGAATAACCTGCAGTGCTTAAACCATCTTAAGGATGCCATGACTGATGGTTTGCTGTGCACAAAGAGTAGGGCTGTGTGAAATTAAACTTCCAACAGAAGAATTTTGGTGAAAGTCAGAATGTTGCTTTCATGAAATTTCAGAATGCACTTTGAAAACTTTCATGAAATTTGGTCTTAGAACAGTAGATTAAATGTATGAATTGCAGATTATTGTATTAAATTGTGGAAAGAAATTCTCCAGAACTGCTCACTGAACTGTGGAATAATTACATGTATTGTGGAATGATCCATTAAACTGCAGAATAAAATTCCTCAGAACTGTCATTCCACACTCTATTATTCCACAGTTCAGCCAGAAAATTCTGAGGAACAGAGCGAAAATCCACCAAACATATTCAGAATATTCCAATCTCACCAAAAGTGAAAGTTTGGAAAATTTCATGAAATTTACTAAATTTTGCTAAAGTTCCATGAAAGCAGAATTCGCAACTTCCACCCAGCTATAACAAGGAGGCACACCTGATCTGGGTAGGCCAATACATTACAGACAACACTACCCTCAGCAGACTGTAAGGAACATTATGGTGACCATGCTCAATTTTCTGTAATAGAGGGTTCAAGCAAAGTACATAAAGGATAGGGCTAAGGGGCTACCCCTAACATACCCTGTTATGTACCGAAAAAGCAGGACCAAGTCAGCCACTGATTACTGGAATGACCATAGTAGTATTATAAATGTATTTCAACCAGAATATAAAAGAAGGCAGAAAATCACATTTCTCTAAAACAAACCTTAGAAAATCACACAAGACCAGCTTTAAGGCTTTGCATAGAACAAGGGATATTAAGAAACCTTTCATATTATCAATATTCCCTCTCCCAACCATTTCATGTAATAAGATCAGATGATCTTGAATTGCCCTGTCGTGAACTGAGCAAGCCTGCAACTGGGTTACAAGATGAGATGCCCTAGGACCTGTGTGTGTGCTGAGATGTAAGCATTTTTGAACAAATGTTCAAGTCTGAATTGAGGAAACAGATAGGTACAGCAGCTGTGTGTCTTGGTGCCCCCCACCGCCTGTACCAGGCCCTGCCCACAGCTCCCCTATCTGGGCCTTTTTTTCTTCCTTCCCTCGTGACTCCAGTATGGTGTGTTGCAATCTTTGTAACATGTTGTCACCAGGGGGCCCAAGGGCAGCCACCTGGGCATGGGTGGTCAGCACACCCATTTAGCTGTTTACCACCATGCCCAGTGGGAAGTAAAGCTGCAGGATGTAGCAGCCTCTCCTGCAGCTGTGGTGACACAACTAGCTTGTCTGTCTGTGTGTCACTGTAGTAGATGGGAAATGGCATCAGGTGAGGTGGTGGCAAGTCCCAGAGCTGCCCATGATGAAGAGAGGTCACATCAGTTGGCGACACAGGGGGACCTTGCTGAGCTGCGTGCCGAAATACAGGGGCTAAAAACGTTAGTGGAGGCAGCAATGCAGCAGCTGATACATGTTAAGGGGCAGAATGATGATGAAATACTATGATTGCTGCGTAGTGATAGTGGTGGTGATGAGCAGCAACAGCCCTCACAGGCCCATTAAGAAAGTTATATTGATTTCCAAATTACCCCCCAATAAATGTCTCTCTCCTTTTCTTTTAATTTTTTTTCTTAATTATTTTTTTTTTTCTGTCTGAAATTTATGTACAGGTAATGTTTTTGTGATTTTTCGTACTTGTTACTTAATTTACTTTATTTGGGATTGTTCCTTTTGTTACATGAGTGACAGACAGCATCAGTAAAATGGTACATGCTGCATGCTTTCATTCCAGGTGAATCTGTCGTGCCATCATGCATGCTGCAATAAAAGTGTCCTGAAGATAGCTTTTTGGTGGCACAGTTACAACTGCAATGAAAGCACACAATGTCTGCACCGTCGGTAACCACATGTCCTGTGGGCATGAGCGGGAGCATGCCCATCACATGCTGGATGTCATTGCATGTGTGAGCTCCTGGGATCAAGAAAATGTGAAAAGTCTTGGCACTTGAGTAGGTGAAGGCCTGCCTACCCAGCTCACCCCACACTCACCATCAGACTCTCTCATCCAGTCCCTGAGTCCTTCGCTCCCTCCGGTGACAACTGGACCCTATAGATAGAGTGCCAGCAGGAGTCACGGTGGCCCTTACCCAGGGGCTCAGAGCTGGGTAGTCCGTGGAGCAACCAGGATGATGTTGCAGGTAAGGACTGGGAGGTCTCAGACCAAGCGGGAATGTGGGTTGGCCTTAGGCAGTGCCGGAGAGAGACCTAAGGGACCAGCATTAGGAGGAGTGAAAAAAGAAATTACAAAAAAAAAACAGATAGATAGATAGATAGATAGATAAATTAGATAGATAGATAGATAGATAGATAGATAGATAGATAGATAGATAGATAGATAGATAGATAGATAGATACTTTATTTATCAAGCTCCCCTTTCTGGGGAGTTGGAGCAGTGTACATTAAAACAAAATACAATAACAACAAAATACAGTGCAATGCACTAATAAAATTCCAAGCCAGCTAGAACAGAAATTTTTAAAACACATCTATTAATATAAAATACTGCATTAAAAATGACACAACTTATATTAATCATATAATTATAAATAAAATGCCTGTTGAAAAAGGACCATTTTAAGATCAATTTTAAAGGCTTGTACCAAGGGTGCCTCCTGTAGATATCTAGGGAAAGAGTTCCACAAGATAGGCACAGCAGATGAGAACGCACGATCCCCAGAATGCCACAGCCGTACCCTGGGGACCTCCAGGAAGCTACCATTAGCAGAACGGAGAGCCTGGGTCATCAGGTGGGGCACCAGAAAATCTTTCAGATAGGCTGGTCCCTGGTTGTGCAGGGCTTTGTAAGTAAGGAGCCCTACCTTAAATATGTAGTAGTAGTAAAAATGTCATTAGGACTGAGGTCCTGTTTACAAGACAGTCATGTATGTGAAGTCTTAGGTTACATGACAGAATAATAATACAAAAGTACAAAATACAAAATACATTGATTGAAACATTAAACAAACAACAACCACATTTTAACTAAAACATTCACATTCAATGATAACTAAACTCTCATTAGCCTGAAAAAAATTAGGATATTCCACTATCTCCCGTATTGTAGGATGTAACTGATTCCAAACTGCAGCAGCCCAGGAGGTTAAGAACCTATCACCAAACCTGTTAAAACATTTCCCTAAAGATGTTTTATTCTAATGGACTGATCTATTTAATACTCTTCTATTTGTCCCCCCATATAAAAAAGAAGATCTGCAATTGGATGTTCAGAAAATCTAAGTTCATGAATTAAGAGCAAGAGGGTTCTGTTATATCCTAAATCGAGCAACAACCAGTTTAGCCTACTCAATAGCGGGCAATGATGGGTATAAAAATTACACTTAAGTACATATCTGGCAATTCTGTATGGAGTTTTATCCAAACATACCAAAAATTGTTTGTTGGCTATTCTGTATATCAATTGGCCATAATTCAAAATTGGTAGAATGATCTGTTCGGCAGTCCTCTTTCTGTCTGATAATTTCAGGAACCCTGTTGTTCTTTTTTAACACAGCCATCTTTTTATTCACTTTTCCAATAATATTTGTTATATGAATTTCAAATGACAAATCTGAATCGAAAGTAACTCTTAAGTAACAATAACTATGTACCAATTCAAGATCAGTAGAGTTTTGGAATTGAATCTTTAAATCATTCAAACCCCTCAATCCCCCATCCTCTTTTTTTGGTGAGAAGTGCATCAGTCTGGTCTTTTTTTCATTCATCAGCAACTTGGACCTCCACCTGACCATCAACCAGTGCAGTTCGCGGAGAACAGGAGTAATATGTTCAGTAATTTTTGCCCCTAATAGTAATCTTACTGCCGCATTCTGCACCAGCATCAGCCGGCGAAGCTTACCCCCAGATAGCCCAAGGTATAGGGCATTGCAGTAGTCCAATCTGGATTTGACAAATGCATGTACTAGCATGGGCAGGTCCTCAAGTGGAATCAGGGCCTGGATGCCTCATCTCTGGGAACCCATTTGTGACCACTTTGATGCCACTCTCTGGTTGGGGCCTGCTCTCTTCCTTGTGAAGGCAGAGTAAAATGGTAGCTTTTTGCACATCCTCCTCTATCACTCTCTCCCCCTCAGATAACCTAACAGTTGCCCCTCCTTTCTTCATTTTTCCCCTAATATACCAGAAGAATTGTTTTTCTCTGCTCTTGATCACTTCACCAATATGCAGGTCAGTGTCTGCTTTTGCCTCCCTAACAGCCCTCTATACCTCCTTATTTCCGAAAGTGTATTCTCCTCTTTCTTCCTCCCCCTGCTTTTCTTTGTACCTGGTGAAAACCTTATTTTGACCCTCACTGTTTCCCTAACCTTTGTTGAGAATCTTTATGCTCTCTTCTACTTGCTACTTTTGGTTACCATTATCATGTATAACTTAGATGCCTCACTAATGGCCCCCTTTATTGTCCCTCATCTCTCTTCCACACCTCTGATGCTGCCTACCCTGTTTAACTTTTCCCAGTCCAACTCCCTCAACTTGTTGAAGTCTGTCCTTCTGAAATCAAGGACTTCTGCTCTCTATTGGAGTTTTCCAGTCCCAACTGGCTCCCCTACTCTCAGAGCTCCTACCACTGCTGAGTTGGTGACACCACATTAAGAATGGCAGTCTGGCTGGTAGGTTCCACAGCTAGCTGTACCAGTAGACAGTCCTGGAATGTATCCAGCAAGGTTTGACTTCTGGTGCTCCTGGCTGCTGAAATAATCCATTGATATCCCCTTCCCCTAGACCAGTTTGGACCTCAGCAGTATTTTACCCACAGTTCTGCTACAAGTCCCCAGATATGAGGGAGCACTAGCTAGGTTACCCTTCCTTTCTCCTATCAATGTGGGTCCCCTAGTCTCAGTCTCCCCCACAGTCAGTTTAACTGTCTGATATAGATGTCAAACTTCTGCCCAGGCACATTGACCCTTCTCTTGTCAGGTGGAGTCTGTCACCTTTGAAAAGCATACTGTTCCAGAAGTCCTCCCAGTCCCTCACAAAGTGGTACCCATTCTCCTGACACCATCCCTTAAACCTCCCAATAAACTTCTCTATGTCACTCCTCTTTACTCTAGCCTTTCCCTCCTGTGCCACACAGGTGAGGACCTCAGAAAATGCCAAGACTGAGTTTGCCATCAATCTATCTTCCAGTTTTCAAATGTTCAACTTCACCATCTCCACTGACTGGTTCACTAGATCACTAGCACCTATGTGTACCAGCATCCCCACCTCCCACTCCCTCTCTGCCATCCTCCCAATCCTGTCTAAATACTGGATAGCCAAAGCATCAGTAAGGCACATGGCCATCTCCCTCCCATCCAACCCCCTCCCATCACCCTCTCAACTGCTCTAATCATTAAGTCCTCAACCACTAAGACTCTCATAGCAGACTTGCTCCTGTTCATCCTCCCTGGTGTCCTGCCTCTTTCCTCCAACTGACTCAGAGCCCACCCCAGCAGAGTTAGGAACCTGAGCCTCCTGTGTAAGGGTGAAAAATGGTTCATTATCTGGATGGTTTGGGAATGGACACCCTCCTTGTGATTAACCCTGACTCCCTTTCCCCTCCCCTCCCCACCACTCTCCACCCCCTGAATTAGTAAACCTCTGATGGAGTGATAGTGTGGGGGGTGGACTCCAGCTGAACTGGTGACAGAGATGAGATATTTCTTCCCTTGCTGCCACCAGCTGAGCATGGCGATCCACCAAGATCTTGCTGATGGGACAGTGCCCCCCTCATCCGGAGCATATCCCTAGAGAAGAGTGCCCCATAGCTGCCACAACTGTCAATCCACCCATCCCCTTTCCCATACAGAATCTGTGAATAAGGCTATACCTAGCAGAGTAGGATGTTTTATATTTAATTATTAGCAGTAGCAACACATAAACACTAATTTAACCCAGAATACAATTGATCAATACTAAAAAAAGCTATGTCTGTAACTAGAAATAGAAATAAGGGTATACCCATATAGGGAGCAGATAGGACACCTAATTAGCTAACTAAACAAGCAATGAGAATAGGCAAAAACAGTGTAACAGTCACAGACAGTATCAAAGCAGCAAATGTGTTCTAACAGTGGTTAGGCAAAAAAGGAAATATACGCTCTACCTAGAAAATCAGGAAGAAACTTACTACAGGTATTATCAAAACAGCAATATGTTCTAGTTAGTGAACATGTCTAACAATTACAGCAGTATCAACACAGAAAATATGTTCTACTAGTGGTTAGGCAAAAAACTGTGTTCTACTCAGAGAACTAGGGAGAAACACACTACAGGCAGTAACAAAACAGTAATATGTTCTATCTAGTTAACAAAGGTGAAATACCCCACAAGCATCTAAGTAAACAAGCATTTGTCAATGCTGAATGTTGTCTCTCTGGTGTTGGCATTGGTAGTACCAGAGCTAGAGATGCATAATAGGAATGGCAGTGAAGTATTGAAGTGACACCAACCCCATCCCCACCCTGTAGAAAGCAACAGGCATTGGGGTGTGCCTTTGGGTCGTCAGCTATAATGCTCATGCCATTGTACCTCACCCTACTCTGTAGACAATGACAAGTGTTGTGGTGTGCTTTGGGTCTTTGGGCATTATACTTACCCCATTCCATAAGGAAATACGCTGATGTGGGTGCAGTATAGGAGAATGGGGTGACTTTTGTGGCTGAACAGTACAAGGCACATCGCAATGCCTGTCAGTGGCTGCAGGGTGGGGGTGGGGGTGGAATGGCATGAGCATTATACTTGATGATCCCAAGTCACACCCCTGGTGCCTGTCAGTCTGTACTGGGTGGGGTGCTACAGTTGGAAATCCTAACACTGTAGGCGTGCGGTGGTATTTTAACTCCAAATTCTCAGCATGGGCTGTTTGTGAGCCCACCTCATAAAAAGTGGCACAATCAGTTTGTTAGCTGAAAGGTGGTTTTGCACAGTGGCTATGCCATTTGGTGACACAGGGATGAAAACACATTTTGGGCAGGATGTGGAGAATGACAACTGTATTGTTCATGAGGTGGTGTAAAAAATGGCAACGTTGAAAATCTGGAGTGAAAATAAGGAAATTGGAGAAGTAATGAGCATGCATAGAAACTGCGCAACACACGTCCATAACCCAATTATTATTGGGAGTTTGTCACACACATTTTTAAAGAAGGCATTTTAGGACCTCCCCTCATGAACAGTGGCACTGTGATTTTGTTAATCTGTCCCAAAAGTTGATTTCCCACAGAGACCATGCCATTGTGTGCCACAGGTGCGGAAACACATTTTGGGCAGGATGTGAAAAATGACAGCTGTACTGTTCATAAGGAGATGTGAAAAAATGACAGTGTTTAAAATCTGGCATAGAGATATTGCAAATTTGCGAAGTTACAAGGGTGCATGGCAACTGCGCAATGCATGCTTGTAACACAGTCATTTTATGGACTTTTGGCACCAAATTTTCAACATAGGCATTTTAGGACTTCTGCTCATGTACAGTGTCACCGTCATTTCCTCAAACTGTCCCAAAAAGTGATTTTGCACAGCGACTGCACAATTCTGTGCTGGACATATGAAAACACATTTTGGCCAGGATATATAAAATCACAGCTGTACTGTTCATAAGGAGGTATGGAAAGATGCCAATTTTGAAAATCTGGAATGAAAATATTACAGATTCACGAAGTTACGAGGTTGTGTGCAAACTGCACAATGCACACTCGTGAAACACTCATTTTATGAACTTTCATTACCAAATTTTCAACATAGGCATTTTAGGACCTCTGCTCATGAACAGTGTCACTGTCATTTTTGTAATCTGTCCTGAACACTGATTTCCCACAGCGACTTCGCTATTCTGCGTTGGAAGTAGGAAAACACATTTTGGCCAGGATGTGAAAAATGACAGCAGTACTGTTCACAAGGAGGTGTGTAAAAATGCCAATGCTGTAAATCTGGCATGAAAATATTGCAAAGTATCAAACTTACGAGCGTGCATAGCAACTAGGAATGCACACTCGTAAAACAGTCATTTTTTTGTATTTTTTCCACCAAATTTGCAACATAGGCTTTTAGAGAGTCCACCTCATGAACAATGGCATTGTCATTTCATTAATCAGTCCAAAAGATGATTCCACGCAGTGACCACAAAATCACCTTTCGGGACCGAATAATGCCATGACAGTCACATAATTCATGAGGAGGGGTCCCAAAAACCCCATGTTGAAAATTCGGTGCCAAAATTCCAAAACATGCCTGAGATACTACTGGCACTACTAATGGCCGGTGATATTGAAACCAACCCTGGCCCATTAAATCTGACCCACAAAATCCCTCCCGTATGGGGCATGGGTAAGGGGCTAAAAATAGCTCATCTTAACATTAGGAGCCTGCTACCTAGTCATGATGAGCTATTAGCATGGGTTGCACTCTACAAACCTGACATCCTAGGAGTGACAGAGACCTGGCTGAAACCCTTTGTCCCTGACTGCTTGTGAACTCACTGGGTATGAATTCATCTGACTGGACAGAGCTGGGGGGAAAGAGGGGGGGTTGCATACTAATCTACCATTAGAGCCACTTAAAAATCTCCCAAATTGCCCACCAGGATTCAAACGTGTCCCCCTGTGAGTTGCTACATGTGTTACTGCTACTTGGGGACTCAAAGAAACTGCACCTGGTGTGCACCTATAATCCTCCAAGAGGTGGGCTACTTGGATTAACTCACCTCATGGACAAAATTGGTCACAGAGTCAGGGATAACAAACTCATAATCCTGGGGGGATGTAAACCTTAACTGGGATAGTGGTAATGTTAAGCAGTTTGAGCCTCTGCTTGCTAACCTTGCCCTGACCCAGCTCATCCAGGAACCAACTAGGTGGACAGCAAATGGATCCTCCAGCACCTTACTGGACTGGAACATGTCTAACCGTCCTGACAGGATCTCATCAGCTGGTACATTATCTGACTCCATCTCTGACCACTCACCCGGCTTTCTGTGTATGGAAAATTCCCACCCCCAAAATTCCACACAAAATTATGCATGTCAGAAACTACTCTAGATTCGATACTGAGGAGTTTCTGGAAGACCTAAGAGTTACTGACTGGTCTGGGGTGTATGGTGCCACTTACCCCTCGGCAGCAACCTCTTACTTCCTCTCCAGCTTTGGGGCCTTGCAAGACAAGCATGCTCCCAAGGTCACCAGTAGGGTGAGGGGGTCCGCTACCCTCTGGTTAAATGGGAATCTCCTAGCCCAGATGCGGGAGAGAGAGATAAGTGTTGGGCTCGTTCCCAAAGGTACCAGTGATCCCAAGATTATTCAAAGGTACAGACACCTCAGGAACAAGTGCAAAGAGGCCATCAGGGCAGCAAAGAGTGACTTCTGCAAGTCTGCCCTACTAAGCTCTGCCAGTAATCCCAGGAGGCTCTGGAGAGATATTAAATCCCTTGTCAGCAGATCCTCCCATCCGGGGGTTACGGACATGGTCATAAATGGAGTCTCCTGCAATAATCCCCATACTATTGCCAACTCCCTAAATAATTACTTCTCTGATCTCTCTGCCTTCACAACCCTCTTCTCACCTGATGAGGCTCTGTCCCACCCCCTTCCCTCCACTCTGCTGGAGAGTCACCCTCCTTGTCAAATGTTCCACCTCAGGGCTGTATCAGTTCAGGACTTGCAGAAACACCTAGCTGGCCTCTCCCAGTACTCCAGTCCTGGCCTAGACAACCTGGAGCCTAAACTCCTTAAGCTTGGTGCTGCACATTGTCTCACCAGTAGCCTTTATCTTCAACCTATCCCTTGGTCTGGGGACCATCCCAGACATCTGGAAAGAGGCGAGGATTGTCCCTGTACTGAAGCAAGGAAATCCAAAACTACCTGACAATTATCAACCGATTGCCATTCTCCTAACCCTTAGCAAGCTCATTGAAAAGGTAGTGGCTGAGCAGCTTTCAGAATATATCCACTCTCATGAACTTCTGTCCCCAGCCCAGCACGGCTTTAGTAAGGGACACAGCACCACCACAGCCTTAATCTCGGTTACATCAAGTATCCGGACAGCCATGGACCAGGGCAAACTCTCTGGTGCAATATTTATCGACCTGTCCAAAGCCTTTGACCTCGTTGACCACAAACTGCTTGGTGCACAGTTGTGGTCACTTGGCCTCTCCCCCCATGCCATGAAATGGCTAATGGGTTATCTACATGGCAGAAAGCAGTGTACCTGCTTCAATAAAGTCCTCTCCGAGCCCCTACCGGTGACCTCTGGAGTACCTCAAGGCTCGGTACTGGGTCCCCTCCTCTTCTCCCTCTTCATCAATCAACTACCCATGGTTACTACCAGCTGTAGCGCTACCATGTATGCAGATGATCTGGTAATCCTGGCTCACTCCCAGAATGCCACTACCCTAAACCAGAACCTGACCGATGACTTTAACAGGGTATTGTCATGGGTTACTAGTCACAAGCTGGTCCTGAACCTGAAAAAGACACAGGCTATGCTATTTGGCTCAATGGCTAAAATCAAAGCCTCATCGGCCTGCTTACACATCACCAGCACAGATGGATCCTCACTACCCATAGTGAGCTCCATCAAATATTTGGGGGTAACACTTGACCCCCAACTTGACATGGGTAATCATATGCTTAACATCTGCAGGGCAGCAAACTGCAAACTAGGTCTGGCCTATAGGGCCAAGTATAACCTTACACCGGCAGCCAGGCTTGCCCTAGCGAACGGTGTGCTCCTTCCCTCCCTCAGCTATGGGCTGCACCTATTTGCTCACTCTCCAAAGACACATCTCACCCGGTGGTACACTGCTTACAATAACATTTGTCATTTTGCCTTGACTGCCCCCCAACTCACCCACCATTGTGAGCTATATGAGAAACTCTGCTGGCTCTCACCAGCTAGATACCTTGATTTTGGTTTGGGATGCCTCTCCGGAAAGTGATCAGAACTAGCACCCCGGGGCTGGCCCGGCTTCTGCCTAAACTGAATCCCACCCCCTACCAACTTAGGTCTCTCACATCAGGGATGCTCAAAGTCCCTCCTACCTGGACCCTCATGGGGGATCGGGACTTTGCCACAAGTGCCCCCAGACTGTGGAATTCACTGCCTGTGGATATCCGAACTGCCCCCTCCTATCTGAGTTTTCAAAATTCCCTGTGGGGTTTCCTAAAACTAGCATCAGAGTGTGACTGCCCCAAACCTCCCTAGAGTAAAGTGTCAAATTGTTTTGTCTGAACCTCCCCAGGGTGTCTCCATTAAATTCCTGGAGATATTTTCCCCACTGTATCAATGACTTCTGACTACTCCTGCCTAAAAAGCCTTGGGCATTTTTACACCCATTATTGCTCCATGGTCATAGGCTAACCATGACATATTGCACCTTGGTCACTTGGTAGAAACTTGTACTACCAAGTGTTTCTGATTCTGTCTAACATGTGCATATTTAGAAAAATGTGATGAACTGTATATACCTGTCCATGATCCAACTAGCCTAGGGGGTGTATACGACAATGTTATAAGTTATATTATGACCAATCCAGTCCTTGAGCTATGCTCCACTCCTATGTATGTTGACCTGTATATATCTGTCAGTTGAACTAGCTAGTCTAGAGTGTATAATCTGAAATGTGCTTACTACTGTATGTTTTCCCTAGCGTCAAATGATGTATTTCCCACATGTTTGTTTACTGTGACAAAAAAACTGTACTCTCTTTGCCATGTCTCCTTGACTGTTGTTCCTCATGTTGTACTCTCCTGGGTCGTTCCTGAAAATAGGCATAATACTTGTCTAGTGTAGTTACCCAGTAAACAAAAGCTAAATAAGTAAATAAATAAATATGTATCAAAGTTGAAAAAAAACCTATTTATGCCATTATACAGCTTACCGGCATTTCCTCAGTTCGTGGTCGGCTTTGAAGACTGCAGAAGTGTTCCCGGTCCACCGAAGATCGTCACGCCATACTCCAAAGGTGAGTATGGGGTGAGGGGGGGTATGGGTAGGCAGGGTGCACAGAGGGTGAGTGCGGGTTGCGGGAGGCGGGCAGATAGATGGCGAGGGACCATTTTCTTTTTTAGAGCTTAAAAAAAAACATTGTGGGACTTTTTTTTTTTTGCATGGCATTTGGCACGCTGAGGTGGGCTCCCATCGTGCCACCTAAGTCTTTTTTTTGGGGGAGGGATTCTGTAGCTGACAGGGGATTGGGCACCCCCATCAGCACATACTGAGGGGGGGCATGAGCTGAGGGGGATTGGGCACCCCCTCGTCAAGCAACTCTAAAGGAGGACGCATTATGCCGATGGGGATTGGGCCCCCTATTGGCAAAGAAAAACTGCTGGGGGGTGCATGATGCCAAGGGGGATTGGGCACCCCATCGGCATACATTCTAAATGGGAGGGGGTACATTATGCCTACGGGGAGTGGGCTTCCCCGTCGGCATTGTGGCAGGCAGCGGCGGCAGTCACTGCTGCCATGTTGCCTGCATGTTGGGGAGGCGTGTTGTGGTCACACTGAATGAGAGCTTTGCTCTCATTACAGTGGACCTTTTCTTTGTTCTTGTGGCCACATTAGAGATGCCTGAGGTCACCGCCTGCTGCTGCCTGATTGGGGAATGAGGGGCGCACCTTCTGATGCGTGCCCAGTATTCGTCCAACAGTGACCGCACCTCCAAATATGCCACTACCACAAGATGTTGGCTGGTGCACAAGCACATGAGCCAACATAAAAATTAAGTTTAGTCCCAATTTACACAGGAGTTCAGAGTACCCAACAGAACAAATGCAAGGCACTTACAGAAACTGGTAACAGTGTCTGTTAGAGGACGGGCCATGTGACTAGCTGCCGGCTATCTCCTGTTGTTGACTCATGGGCAAGCTACATCATCATCCTTTCTGCTGCCATCCTCAGTGCTCTGGACTGCAGCAGAGGACTTCTAGAAAGCAAGGGCATTTAAAGAAGGAGAAAGTCCCACCTCCCTGCTCTGCTGATTGGCCACTTGTGACTATAGATGGGGGAGTGCAGATTCAGCTCAGTGTCCTCTGGTTGTGCGATGGTCAGGGGGGAAGGAAAGCTTACTGAGCTGGTTCATTCCCACATATCCCCATTCAGGTTCCAGATGGCAGTTGCAGGAAGGCTCCTTTGGTGAAATACAGCTCCAAGTTCAGTGAGATGTCCCAGATGTAAAGAGCTGCCAGAGCAGTGGTAGAGTTATCACTTGTGACACCAGTGACCTGGGTCTGGTAACAAGCCTCGGACACTGAAGGGCTGGCCAGGAGAGCATGGCTGAGCATTCCATGGATGCTTGCCTCCTTGGAAGAGGGAGGAATTCTAGTCTCCCAGCAGAGGTGGAGGGGGCAAAAACTGTAATGGGATTAATGAGTGTATGGAATAGGCATAAGGGAACCTTAGTGGTAAGGAAAGGGGGGGAGTGAAGACAGAAATCAAGTAGGTTCTACAGTGTTACAGCAGGTAGGGAATAGGGACAGATTAGGTGGGTCAAGCGGTCCTTATCTGCATTCAGACTCTATGCCCAGGTGACAGAGCAGGCTGGCGTCAGTATCAGGGAGAGGGATATTGTTGCTCTAACATTTATTTTATTTTTTTTATTTTAGTCTTTGGTAACCAGGTAAGGCCTACTAGGCACAATTGCCTGTTTTCAGGGGCAACCTGGGAGCACTGGGGAGGTTAAGTGACATGTTCAGTCATACAGTATGCAAGTGGAGGTTGTGGGAATCCACCTCCGGTCTGCTGGATTTATCAAGTTCATTCACAGCTCATTACTCTAACCTCTAGGCTATACTGCCAGCCCCACATTAGTGACCTTAGTATCACTTCCTCACAGACGTTCAAGGGCAGGGAAGGAATAAGCAAAAATCCACTAACCACATAGGATGGCATCCATGCCGCAGGCCATGCACAGCACAAGGTGGCTATCACTCCCTCTCCAGATTTCAACTCTGTCCAGGGGGTAAAAGAATGGACCTCTTGGCAGCCCTTCCCATGGAAGGGGTTATCCATGGTGGAACAAGGAGTGAGGTAAGTCCCACAGAAGGCACATGACAGGGCTGGGCAGGGTGAAGGACCAAAGGGGGCCAGTTGTTGGGAGCTCAAGTGGAGAAAGAATGCAAATATATACTGTATATATATATGTGTGTATATATATATATATATATATATATATATATATACACACATCAAGAATGCCAAGGACAAAAGTCCCACCTTATTTCTCTGCTGATTGGATGCTTGTGGTCATGGAGGGGAGGAGTGCAGATTCAGCTCAACATTTTCTGGCTGTGCGATGGTTGTGGGGGGGGGGGTGACAAGCTTAGTAAGCTGGCTTGTCCTCATGTGTCTCCAGGAAGGTCCTATATAGTGACTGCAGGAAGGCTCCAGTGGTGAAATTCAGCTCCATGCTCTATGCAGTGGCCCAGATTTAAAGACCTACCACAGGCAAAAGTCCCACCTCCCTGATCCACTGATTGGCTAATTGTGGCTTTGTGGGAGGGTGCAGGTTCACCTTTACACCTTGTGGCTAGCGGTGGTCATGGGGAGGTAGGACAAGCTTAGTGATCTGGCTTGTCCTCTAGTCTTCCCCAGGTAGGTCCCAGACAGTAATTGCAGGATGGTGCCAGTGGTGAAATACAGCTCCATTTCTTGAATGCATCGACTATTTTCTGAGCTCTGAAAAGGTGTCATATGAAGAAATAAAGATCCTATTTTGTGGAACAGGCCATTTTGTGAAAATTAATTCCACAGAGAGTTAGCAAAACTACATGGTTGCCTTTGAGATGTAATCTCCACACTGTGAACTCCAGATGCCTTGCAGCCTTGCAGAGCACGTGAGGCATTTGATAGAGAAGCACTTCTAAAGCTGCTGTAGTTTTGTTGTAGCAAACTACCCCCAAATATTGTTCTAAACTGGATCATTCCAGCATACTTTTACAATAGGCTTATGTTGGCTGACCCATCAGCACAGCAGTAGGGGTTACCACTCATAATACTGGTGTTCTGGGTTTGGAAACACATCTGGGTCAAGTGGGGCCAGAGAGAGGGTACGAGGACTGGGGTCACTCTCCTTCCCTAGGGAAAGAGGGTGATGCCACTATAGTAGTGCCACATGGGTGACCACAGGGGCAGCTGCATGATCAATGTGTCATAAAGTGGGAATATGCTGGCAGTTACCACGTGGTAGCATGCTCTGTTGACATGCCTGCTTATGGCATCAATACTTACTTCATTTCACAGGGTCCTGAAGGTGAAAAATGGTGGAAAATCAACCCAACACTCATGACTATGCAGACCAGTACATCTAGGTCCTGCAGCTCCACTCCATGTTTTCTTTGCTAGATTGTGTGATTTTTGTGTGGCCCAGGACAGTTCAGCATAAGCATAAGCGTTAAACTGGCTTCAGCCTGATGATAAAGCTGATTGGACACTCGAAAAAATTTGTCATTAACCTATTTCTAAAACAATCCCTCCTTGTTTATACAACTCAGACTGGTTAACTTGCCTGGCTCACACTCTACAACCAATAACCTTTTGGCTACCCACTATTTTGGACTGCTATAAGGCAAATCTCTTTTGGTTACTGAGCAGCATCTTTGTGGAACAAAATACCTCAATCAATCAGGCAGTTACCTACACTTCACACATTCTCTTCCACCAAAATGAGTTATCCAGATTGTGATCATGTTTGTACTTGTTTCAACTAATCTAGGCAGCAGTAAGCAGACTACCTGTTTTTTTCCAATGTTACGCAAACCACCTATATGACTACCCCTTGTGTAAGTTTAGTATTATACTGTGAACCTCTGATTGTATTGTGAACTTTTCAGGAACCAAGGTAAAAAGCTAAGCATAAGGATGGTAGTGCTGTAAAACTAGAAAAGGACTGATAGGAGCACTTGATAAAGGATTAGAACGATCCGAAACGCATCATGCAGGCGAGTATGGGACCTGTCCTGTGTTTGTGAATAAATGACAATTGAGCCTTTTTTATGACATTTTTGGAGCTTGACATCTTTATTCTAAAAATATATTGTAATGCTGCATGCTGGGCACCTTCATTTAATCAATTGGGTTCACCGTATCCAGAGAAAAATTCAGTGCATTTCTCTCTGCAAGTGTTTTGGCTATATCACTACCCATGTGTAAAAGTAATTACCTTTTGTATTCTGAAACATTTCAGACATGCTGGTGAGCCATGTAATGCCTCTTTAGTATGTTTTGCTATAGCATACAGTACTATACGTCAAATTCTTTCTCAAAGTGCAATTTTATGCTCACTTACTGTATTCTAATCTTTAGGCATCACGTTGTGTGTCCCCCATATGTCGTTCCAGATCGCTGGTTGAACAGGAGCAGAACATTTACTTTGCTGCAATGAATACAGCTTAAAGGACAAGGCCCTTGTTTACTTATGATTTGGATATTTCTAACATATTTTTCATACATTACATCGATTACTTCAAGTATGTCAATAAAAGATCATTTTTAGGGCTGCAGTGGGTGGAGCCTACTGTCCTTTAACGATCATGGCGTGAGGACTCTGCATTTTTTCCTTAATTAAAAAAATCTCTGCTTCTCTCCGCCCATCACAACCCCACCCCCTCTTCTATCCCCTCCCTTAACAACTATGTTTTTAGTGATGCAGTAGCTCCTCCCCACCAAGCTCTGCCGTGCTCCTCTCCGCCCTGCTCTAAAAAGAAACCCTCCCTCTACTGCCCACTGTGCACTGTACCGCCACAGAATGAAATCCTCACTTTTATTGTATTTGGAGGACTGATATATTCCCTTCAAAAACTGGTGGTCTCTCACTGATGGTACTAGTGTTTATATGAAACACAGTTTGCAATAAAGCACTTGTGTCGTTAAAGTAATGTAAACTTATTCAGCCTCGCCAACATTATGCAGTCTGTTTAGGGACTTGTAGTTCTCAGACCCACAGAGTTGTAGGAAGAGCTAGAGGACAAACACACACACACACACACACACACACACACACACACACACACACACACGCATGCACACACACAGATATATATATACTCTTTACAGGGCTTCAGAGCTCTAACATATAAGCAGTCTGATTTCTTAATTACAAAAAAAGCTCTTTCTTTAAAGCAAGTGATCCTCTGTTTAACGTCCCACCCTCTCCCTCCAAAGTCACTGCAGCTTCTCTCTATCCTCTCTCTCTCTCACCTGCATCCACTTTATTGGGAAATGAGAGCAGAGAAGTAGAGTAGTTTGTAACAAAAATCCATCTTTACTCCCTGTTTGGGGGCAGCATTTGGGGCAGAGAGCAGAGATAGCCACTAAAAGAAGACAGAAGAACCCACAGCATAATTTAAACTAGAGACCTGCTGCCCGTTTGCACATTTGACAACTGTTCATCATTGGTAGGGCTTCTGAGCTGCAGCATGCAAGCAGCGTAATTTCTTAATAACATAAACAAAAAGAATTAGCATTCATGCAGCAAAGCCAAAACAGAACTCGCCATTGCCTGTCCTCAAGTCTCGGCCTCTGTCTCACCTGGTTTCACACTGCAGCTTCCACCAACACACAGGGAGACAGCATTCAGAATTCAGAACAGCCGAAAACTAAATCAGGCAGCAAAGAAAAACAAACTCTTTTGAAAGAGACATTTTTGTCACAGTCTAGTCAACGGGGAGTCAGTGTTTACTGTACAAGGAAGCTACACTAAAAGCCGGCTTGCGTTGAGCACCAGGATTTGAGCCGTGCACATAGACATGGATCTCTCATAATATTATGTTTGGGAGCTCAGAATGATAATATTAGAATTCTGAATGATAGTATTATGTGAACCCAACTGTAGCATTTCTGGGTTTTAAATGTAGTATTACCGGGAATTTTATAGATTGACTTCAATAGTATTATACGGCTTATCCATATATTACAAAGTAAAAAATAAACTCACTGGCCCAGATATTCAAAAGGGTTGCACATGGCGCTAACAGTGTTGTGCCGATACTGTCCTATCTTGTAGTGCAATATTCAAAAGGGAAAAGAGCGCCACACAAATCCCGATGCGCTGGAGGACATCAGTAATGTATGCAGGCACAGGTGGTGGGGGCGTGCCCATACATAACCTGCACAGTCGATATTCAGCCCGGGATGTGCAGAGTCATGCATGCACAACCCCTACCTGCGCCTGCACAAAGTTAAGCCCACCAAAAAAGAAACAAGTGATAGCCACTCACAGGTGAGATGCCGCATTGCAGGGCACAACACAGCAGCTGCCACCTGTGGGTGTCCATCCGAGCTCCTGTGGCACCTGGCGGTGCCCCCCCATGCCCCATCGTGGGCATCCCTGTATTGAAATCCCCCCGTCCTATATCCCTGGTGGTCCAGTGGACCACTATGTGCCCGATCACGGGCATTTGTGTAGACGAATAAGCCCCCCCTCCTATACCTCTGGTGGTCCAGTGGATCTCTATGTGCCCGATCGTGGGCATCGGTATAGAACCCCCCCACGTCCAATATCCCTGGTGGTCCAGTGGACCTATCGCTGCCCCATCACAGGCATCTGTAACTCATAAAATACCCCTACTACCCTGGTGGTCTAGTGTACCCCTCCCCACCCGCCCACTGAGCCCCACCACCCTCCCCCATCAGCAGGCGGGTAGCAGCTCCCCACCACCTGCTGTCCCGTCACCCACCGACTGACAGCTCGGTAAGTTCACCGCCCATTGGTTCACAGCATGAGCCAATAGGCGTGCAGCCCACCTACCCTAACACAGTCTAGATATGTGAATAGATTCGTTCACATATCTGGACTTGAAGTAATACTGTATGGACTCTACGCCATTAGCTCATGCTGTGAACCACTGGGCATGCAGCCCCACCGAGCTGTCGGTCGGCGGGCGGGCGGGAGGCAGGCGGATGGGTGCTGCCACCGCCTGACGAGGGGGAGCGGGAGGTGGGGCTCAGTGGGCGGGTGGGGAGGGAGGCACACTAGACCACCAGGGTAGTAGGGGTATTTTATGAGTTACAGATGCCCGCAATCAGGCAGCGATCGGTCCACTGGACCACCAGGGATATTGGATGTGGGTGGGTACTATTCCGATGCCCATGATCGGGCACATAGAGGTCCACTGGACCACCAGGGATTTAGGACTGGGGGCTTATTCTTCTACACAAATGTCCACGATCAGGCACATAGCAGTCCACTGGACCACCAGGGATATTGGACGGGAGGGTTTCTTTTACACGAATGCCCATGATCGGCCTGTAGGGGGTGTCGGTCCCCAACGGCTGCTGCCTGGCAGGACACCAGGCGCAAATCGTCAGGAATGGGCGCACCTGCATGCTAATGGCATGCAAATGGGGTCATAATGAGATGCAAATGGCCCCCTGTGCGCCTTGCATAAATTATGGCCCCATTTGCATGTCCCCTTTTGAATATTGCAGGTGCTGTGCATGGCGTAATGGCATTTGTGCTAGCGCATCTCCATGCTCCACTCTGGTCACTTGCGCTGGTGCAGTGCCACTGTGCCATGCACAGTGGGGGTGGTCAGGGTGCGATATTCAAAGCTGCTGCGCCATAGCGCAGCTCCGTTGAATATTGCCCAGGCCACACCCCTGCGCAACAAAGTTGAGCTGTGACCAGGCTTGCGCCACAGCCTGGTGCAGTTTTAATATCCGGGCCACTACATCGAAGTTCACTATAAGTGGGTTTCTGTCTGTCTGTCTGTCTGTCTGTCTGTCTGTCTGTCAATCTGTCTCTTACAGACAGTACCTATCTAGCTATCTATCTTTCCATTTTTCTATCTATCTATCTACAGTTTGTCTGTCCATTTGTCTATTTACAGACAGTGTCTATCTATCTGTCTGTCTGTCTATCAGTCACTATATGTCTATGATGTATGTTCAATTGCACACTTTCTTGATGGTAGCATAATGACTCTGGCCACATTCCTGCTACTTCTGCACATACACAGGTAATAAACTTTTATCCTGTAATTACTGGGTGAGAATGAGATTTTATTTTTAAATTATAGATATCCTCCCCACACAGCCCTCCCTCTCTACCACCCCACCCCCAACACATGTAGCCCTTTCCGCTCTGGCCAGATTTTGTTTCTGTAGTAACATGTATCTAGATTCTGAGTCTGTGACACAATCTTATAAGTTTCAAGCAAGCCTTCATGTATATGCAAATGAGGCACTTGCAATGCAACCCGTCCCATTCTTTGATGTCACTGGAGCACCACTCAGAAGAAAGCATAAGGTTTTCAGTGCTTTCTATCCATATTCTATTTTAAGTTTGCAATGACTTCAGACAGTCCTGTCATGCAATTCACACAGCGTGTAATACTTGTAGCCTTTATTTGTGCATTGGGAGTACATTTGCAGCAGCCACTTCTAAGAGTTGGGTCATTCTAGATCTCCTACAGGGGGCATGCCTTAGACAACTAGTATTGGAACCCACTCAAGAGGGAGCAATCTTAGACCTGGTACTCTCAAATGGAGATGGCAAGAGGATCACAGATTTAGAAGTGGGTAGCCATCTGGGAACTAGTGACCATCGAACAGTATGGTTCACAATAAACACAGCAGTAGAGTCAAGCCATACAAAGGCAAAGGCACTGGACTTCAGGAGGGCTGACTTTGCCAAAATGGGTGAGTGCCTAAGAAATGCACTAGCAAATGGGCAGGAAGGAGGGGTGGAAGAACAATGGGGAATAATCAAAACTGCCATCACAGAGGCAACACACCTTTGTGTGAAGCAAATAAACAAAACAAAATGACGTAAGAAACCACTACGGTTCTCAAAGGAGGTGGCAGGGGAGGTTCAAGAGAAAAAAGAAAGCATTCAGGAAGTACAAGGAATCACAGAAGGAGCAGGACAGAAAATTGTATCAGTTAAAACAAAAGGAAGCTGGGAAGGCAGTCAGAACAGCAAAGGCCCAAACTGAGGAAAAGATAGCCAACACAGTTAAGAAGGGGGATAAAACCTTTTATAGGTACATCAAGGAGCAAAGGAAGTCCAAGGGAGGCTTAATAAAGGGGAGGAGGGGTGGGCAGAGGGTGACTGTGAAAAGGCAGAGATACTAAACAAATATTTTTGCTCAGTATTCACAAATGAAGAGGGGGAGGTACCTAAACCAAACAACAGAAACACTCTGGTTACAGAAGTTGATACCAGCCCATTTACAGAAGAAAGGGTTCTGAAAGACCTCTTAAAACTGAAGGTGGACAAAGCAATGGGGCCTGATGGGATTCATCCCAGAATTCTAAAAAACTAAGGGTAGAACTAGTGACACCACTGACTACCCTTTTTAACAAATCATGGGAGGATGGGATGGTACCTGAGGACTGGAGGAGGGCAGATGTGATTCCACTTTTCAAAAGTGGGAGCAGGGCAGAAGCAGGCGACTACAGACCTGTTAGTTTAACCTCAGTGATAGGGAAAATGATGGAATCACTTCTGAAGGAAAGAATTGTTGAGTACCTAGAGGCCAGAGGGGCACAGGACCAAAGGCAGCATGGATTCACAGCAGGAAGGTCATGTCAGATGAATCTAATCAATTTCTTTGACTGGGTGACCAAAGTAGTAGATCAGGGAGGGGCTGTGGACATGGCCTACCTAGACTTTAGCAAGGCATTTGACACAGTCCCACACCAAAGATTAATATGCAAGTTAGCCAGCATGGGAGTGGGTCCCTAGAACGTAGCCTGAGTAACGAATTGGCTGGAGAACAGGACACAGAGGGTAATGGTAAATGGAGTCCACTCTGTAGAAAGGGGGGTTACTAGTTGGATACTGCTGGGTTCAGTATTAGGACTGGTCATCTTCAATGTCTTTATAAGTGACATTGCAGAGGGACTGGAAGGAAAAGTATGTCTCTTTGCAGATGATACAAAGATCTGCAACAGAGTTGATACAGAAGGTGGGGTGGAAAGGATGAGAAGGGACTTGGCAAGGTTGGAGGAATGGTCAAATGTATGGCAGCTTAGATTCAATGCTAAGAAGTGCAAGGTAATGCACCTGGGAAACAAAAACCCAGGGGAAGAGTACACAATGGGGGTGACATACTAACAACAAAAATGGAAAGGGACCTGGGGGTAGTCATATCAGATAATCTAAAGGTGGGCAAGCAATGTGAGAGGGCTGTAAGGAGGGCTGGTGGGATACTGGGATGCATAGGAAGAGGCATCACAAGTAGAAAACAGGAAGTTGTTACCCCTCTGTACAGACAGCTGGTGAGACCACATCTGGAGTACTGTGTGCAGTTCTGGAGACCCATCTCCGCAAAGACATAAACAGGATGGAGGCAGCCCTGAAGAGAGCAACTAAAATGGTGCAGGGTCTGCACTGGAAGACATATGAAGAGAGACTTAAGGAGCTTAATATGTATAGCCTCGAGGAAAGGAGGGATGGGGGGGACACAATAGAAATTTTTAAGTACCTCAAGGGAATCAACAAAGTCCAAAAGGGTAGCATCTTTCAGAAAAAGAGGTGTGCAAGAACAAGGGGGCACAATTTGAAGATAGATGTGGGGTGGCTCAGAGGTAATGTAAGGAAGTATTTTTTTCACAGAGAGGGTTATGGATGCATGGAACGGCCTTCTGGAGGAGGCTGTGGAGTCAAAAACTGGTGGAATTCAAGCATGCATGGGACAGTCATAAGGCAATTCTAAGTGGTGGGGGTAGGAAGAAGTAGGCTGTTGGTTAACTAGGATCTGCAGCTTATCCATTAGGTAGGGAAATGGGCAGACTGGGTGAGCCAAGCGGTCCTTATCTGCCATCAAATTCTATGTTTCTATGTTTCTATAGCAAATAATACATGTAAAATTATTTCATTTTCAAGAAAAAAATCTATTTCTTTGTACTGCTCATCTCTCACTGTAAGACAGTTGTAATAGGAATGGGAGAACTGGTTTCGGGAAAAACCTGAGCTCTACTGAATCAACAATATTCAACGGCATTGAGCTTCATCCAAACATTTTCTTTAGTTCGGATCAGTTGGGACACCCCTATATTAATTTCCCTTTGGTCTAGTCGATCCCACCCTCCCAAATCCCTGAGAACCCCCATGAAAATCAAATCATATTTCCCTGGTGTCTAGTGGAACCCCCACCCCACCACCCCGCAGGTGGCACTCACTCTACCCCGCTTTCTCCTCCCTATCCCCAAGTCATTGACTTGCATAAAGTCAGTTTATGGCCAAATATTTGACTGAGCTCTGTCAATGAAAAAAGAGTGTACTTGTACAAGTATGTGCTCATTCCTTGACAGAGCTCCATCTGGTGGCTGGCCGTAGGGAAGGCTATGCTGGTCGCTGGCTTGGATATGGGGTGGTAGGGGTTGGGGGTGCTACCTTCCAGAGCAGGGGGTGGGGGGGTCTGCTCAACAATAGGGAAAACCAGTTTGATTTTAATGAGGGTGCTTGGGGATGGGGGTCTGCTAGACATCAGGGAACTTAACATATGGACTTGAGGATAGGGAAAGGGGTCCACTAGACACCAGGGAAATTAATTAATGGATGGGCGCTCTCAGGGATAAGGAGAGGGGTCTACTAGAGACCAAAGAAATAAATATAAGGGCACTCTCAGGGATAGGGAGGGGGAGTCTGCTAAACACTGTAAAAGGAACTAGAAACAGCTTTTTTTATTTTGTTTTTTAACAGTTACCCTAATGTATAATGGTTCTAAAAGATTCAGATAAGGTTCCTGTAACCATCCAAGCCTTTTGTTGCTTACCAGAATCTTTTAGAACCTCCAAACCTTTTGAGGTTCGCCCATCCCTAGTTGTAGCATGCTGTGGGGGAGGAGTTGTCTGAATGATCCTTTTCACAGATGATGCACATCCTTCAGCAGCTAGAAAATGGAAAGCTAGATCACTTAGTTTAAAAAGCGTATTTTATTTAATATTTAAAATGCTCCATAAACCATAATTGCTGACTGGAAATACCAAGACAAGGAATGAATATGACATGGGAGGAGTGAAGAAAGCAAATACAGAGTACTGCAAACACTGAGACTCCTCTTTTGCATCTCTGAGTGTTGTTCTTGGCTGATTTATCAGTACATTACTACTGTGCAAAACACATGTTTAGCTACGTAATCTAAAACTAGTATTGTGTAGTGGTGATGTGATATGCACATACCTGGATATACACTGTTGCACATGGATCGAGCCATATTGTGCACTTACCAGGGTATGCAATGAGGCACAAGGCAAAGCCAAGTGTGTTAACATAACAAAAGTGAGCATTTATCAGGTTGATCATACAAAAGTGATACAATTTTTGCAGAGTAACTGCACTCAAAATTGTACATAGTGATTGAGCAAAGGTATGCAGTTACCTTGGTAGACACTGAGGCACAACACAGAGCCCAGTGTGTGTTCATGTAACCCATGTGAGTGTATACCAAAAGTCAATCACACCAGGTGACACAAGAGGTGCAGAATAACTCCACTCACAAATGTACATGGTGATGGAGCCATGGTACACAAGGTATAATAAAGTGTGTTCACATAACCCAGGTGAGTGTATATCACAGGCCAATCACAAAAAGTAATAGACGTTCAGAATAAGTGTACTCACAATTGTACATAGTGATCAAGCAATGGCATGCATTCACCAGGGTAGACACTGAGGCACAAGGCAGAGCCAAGTGCGGTCATTTACCACAGAGTAGCGTATATCAGAGGCTGATTACACAAAGTGAAATAATGTTTGCAGAATAAGTGCAGTCACAGTTGTGCATAGTGATGGAGCAATGGTATGCACTTTCCAAGGTATGCACTGAGGCCTGAGGCAGAGCCAAATGTGTTTGTGCAACCTAGGTGAGAGTATATCTGAGGCCATTCACATGGAATAATGGTATGCTCTTTCTCATGTGTGCACTGAGGCATGAGGCAGAGACAAGTGCCTTTATGTAACCGAGGTAAGCATATAGCATAGGCTGATAACACTCACAATTGTACACTGTGATGGAGCTATGGTATGCACTTACTTGTGTAAATAGTGAGGCATGAGTCAGAGCCAAGTGAATTCATGTAACCCAGGTGGACATACAATATATCAGAGGCCAAGCAAAGAAAGTGAGAGAAGGTTTTCAGATGAACAGCAGACACAGTTGTACACTGTGATGGAGAAAAGGTACCTTGGTAGACATTGAGGCATGAGGTACAGCCAAATGTGTTCGGTGATCACAGGATAGCATATGTCAGAGTCCGGTCATACAAAGAGAGACAAAGTTTGCAGAATAAGTGCAGTCACATTTGTACATAGTTATGGAGCCATGGTATTCACATTCTTGGGTATGCACTATGGCATGAGGCAGATCCAAGTGTGCTCATGTAACCTAGGTGATAGTATATCAGAGGCTGATCACACAAAGTGAGGCAAGGTTTGCAAAATAAGTGCAGCCACATTTTTACATAGTTATGGAACCATGATATGCACTTTCCTGTGTACGCACTGAGACATGAGGCAGAGCCAAGTGTGTTCAAGTACTCTAGGAGAGCATATAGCAGAGGCAGATCACAGAAAAGTCACAGAATGTATGCAGAGTAACTGCACAGACACTTGTACAATGTGATGGAGTCATGGTATGCACTTGCCAGGGTATGCAGTCAGGCATGAGGCAGAGCCAACTGTCTTTATGTAACTCAGGTGGGCGTACGTCAGATGCCAATCACATAAAGTGACAAGATTTTCTTAAGAACTGCACTACAATTGTACATAGTGATCAAGCAACAATAAGCAGCTATCTGGGTAGACATTGAGGCACAAAGCAGAGCAGACTGTGTTCATTAACACAGGTTAGTGTATATCAGAGGCGGATCACACTAAGTGAGACTCAAGTTTGCAGAATAAGTGCAGTCCCATTTGTACATACTGAACACGCCATGATATGCATTTTCCCGGATATGCACTGAGGTATGAGGCAGAGCAAGTGCATTCATAGAAACATAGAAACATAGAAGTTGTCAGCAGATAATTTTATTTATTTTTTATTTATTTAGCTTTTGTTGCCCTCTTGGGACAGCTAGTTTGCCCAGTTTTTGCTGCCCACTGTGCTACAGCAGACCCTACGTGATCTTCGTTTGTCTCTACTCCTTGCTTTATGACCAAGACCCCCTGATATCTATCCCATGCATGCTTGAATCTTGTCACCATTTTGGCACTCACCACCTCCACTGGAAGGTTGTTCCAGGTGTCCAACACACCATCTGTAAAGAAGTATTTCCTCACATTTCTTCTGAGCCTCCTCCCCTCCAACTTCATAGTGCGAATCCTTCTCCTTCAGCTTCTTTTTCTATGGAAAATGCTACGTTGCTGTAACTTATTAATACCTGTTTGATATTTGAATGTTTCTATCATATCCCCACTTCCCCATCTCCTCCAGAGAGTACATATTCAGGTCCTTGAGTTTCTCCTTGTAGGGATTTTATTGTAGGCCTTGCATCATTTTTGTAGACCTCTTTTGTACCACCTCCACCTTATCAATGTCCTTCCGGAGGTGGGTCCTCCAGAACTGGACATAGTACTCGAAGTGAAGGTTTTACCAATGATCTGTACAGGGAATTATATTGCATTCTTATTGCTACTGGTGATACCCCTCCCTATGCACCCCAGCATCCTTCTGGCATTCCCCACTGCCTTATCACACTGCTTGGCTATCTACAGGTAATCAGAAATGATTTGCTCTAGGTCCCTTTTCTGTTTGGTTGTTGCCAGTACTTCCCCCTCCCAATTGGTACAGTACATAGCCCCTGGGTTTCTGTGCCCCAAGTGCATGGTTTTGCACTTTTTTGCATTGAAACCCAGCTTCCAAACTCTTGAAAATTCTTCCAACTTTTTCAAATCATTCCTCATTTTTACCCCCCCCCCACCCCCCAGTGTGTATACTCTGTTGCAGATTTTTGTGCAATCTATGAACAGGCATACTTTCCCTTCTAGCCTTTCCACAATATTGCAAATAAAGACATTGAACAGGACTGTGTCTACTTCTGAGCCCTGAGGC
The DNA here is from genome assembly GCA_016271365.2 of Neoceratodus forsteri. NCBI lineage: Eukaryota > Metazoa > Chordata > Ceratodontiformes > Ceratodontidae > Neoceratodus > Neoceratodus forsteri. The sequence continues at coordinate 653,577,602 of JADMNL010000022.1, forward strand.
ACCCCGCTGGTCTTGCCCTCTACAGGGTGGACACCATTTCCCAACACCCTGTGACTCCTGTTGCTTAACCAACTTCTTACCCAGTTTATAACTTTTTTTACTCACTCCCAGATAGGCCAGCTTCTCCACTAGTCTATGTGGAACAGTGTCAAAGGCTTTACTGAAATACAGCTAGGCAGCATCTACCGTTCCTCCTTGATTCGCTATCCTGGTCATTTAACCAAGGTTTGCATATAGCAGAGACTGATCACACAAACATGACACAAGATTTGCAGAATAACTGCACTCAGTATTGTGTATTGTGAAAGAACCATGATATGCTCGTTCCAGGGTATGCAGTGATACATGATAAGTTTGTTTCCAGATGTGTCCTGGGGGAGGAGTATAGAGGATAGTATAATAGGAAAAATTTAAATAGTAAGTAACAGCATTACAAACTGAGTCATATACAGCAATACAGTACATCAAAGGAACAGAATTATAAATGTTACAAATATACATATCTAAAGAAATTATGTATGTGAGATTCTTATTGGGTGGGGGTAACCTAGGGGTACTGGAAAGCTGACTAGCCAAAATAAAGTACTGAGGAATAATATTACAATGTGATTATGGGATCTTGTGTAACCACAGCAGTTCCAGAGTGTAAAACCAATTGGTAAGAGAGCCCTGGGAAAACTAGGACTACTCTGTTTTAGTTTTAGACTTCAGCAACCTTTTCCATTTTTTTTACACAGCAGTCCTTCATTCGGCCTTCACATCTGTCAAACAGTGCCATCTCCTCAGACTGGAGGATAATGCTAGGATTCCCTGAGGCTGTTAGTCACTGCCTCCACTAGTGACAGCAGCATTACTCCTTTTTAATTTAGTTTCTTTACCCATGACAGCTGAGGTGTAGCTTCTGATTTTTGAGGGATATCCTACTGGCATCACAAGGCAGGAGGGTGGGCTTGCCAGAGCTTATCCCCAGTACCTCTGAAGTGAATTACTGTAGCACTCACATCACTGCAAATAATTAATAATAGGAATGGGGGGCACCTTTAAAGCATGGACCAAAGGGATCACCCCAGATCCCAAGTAGATTAGGGAACTTGTTAAGGGTTACAGAGTATTAACATACAAAAATTGCCAACAGCAAAAGACCATCATGGTCTATCTAGGCTGCTCGAGATTGCAGCTAGCTCCCTATTCAGCAGCAGCCCCCACTCCCTCCCTTTACCTTCCCCTTTGCCCTGTCTCACCCCTTCTTGAAGCATTCCACTGTGCTACATGCCTCTTTCCTCAGCTGGTAGTGGTTCCACTTTGCCACCAGCCTCTCTGTAAAGAAATGCCTCCTCACTTTCCTCCTGAATCTACTCCCCTCCAATCTCATGTCATGGCCCCAGTGTCTCTCCCCACCCTCCTCCTGAATAGACCCTCTGTGTCTGTTTTGATTATCCCTTTCATGTATTTGAAGGTATCAATCATGTCCCCCCGTCCTTCCTCTCCTCCAGTGTGTACATGTTTAACTCTCTTAGTTTGGCCTCATATGGTAATTCCTCCAGGCCCTGAATCATCTTCGTTGCCCTACACTGCAGCCCCTCCAGCAGCCTAATGTCCTTTTGTAGGTACGAGCACCAGTACTGCACACAATATTCCGGGAAGGGTCAAACCAACAATCTGTATAATGATAGAATAACCTCCCTTCTTCTCGACGTAATGCCCCTTGAAATGCACCCCAGCATTTTGTTAGCCATTGCTGCTGCCTTTCTGCATTGTGTGGAATTGTTCATTGCTCCCGTTATGAGCAGCCCTAGATCCTTCTCCTCTTCTGTTACCTTCAGCTGCACCCCCAGATGGTAGCTTCTCCTCAGATTTTTTGTTCGGAAGTGCAGCATCTTGCATTTTTTTGCATTGAACCCCAGCTGCCATCTATCAGACCATGCCTCCAGCCTTGCCAGTACTCCTGTAGCCCCTGCCACACACACCCCCAGTCATCTACCACCACTTCCATCTTGGTGTCATCCTCAGATAGGCTGATTTTGCTACTGATGCCATCTGAGATGTCTGCAATAAATGTGTCAAACAGCAATGAACCCAACACCGACTGAAAACAGACTGGTTTCGCCCATCACTTCCCTAAAATCTGGAATTCCCTTCCCCATGAAATACGACAATCCTCCTCCAACTACTCCCTCAGATCTGCCCTAGACAATTACTTCTCCCTCTGCTGTTCCTACTGTAACCCTCCTTAATACCTATCCCCAGTTTCTGCCATCCTACTCTGACCCCTCTGGCAGGGTTCTCAACATCCTGAAGGGGGAATCAGGAAATGGCTACCCCTTCTCCTCATATTCAGTTCTTGCCTCTCCCCCTCTCTTCTCCACCTGCCCTTCTGGGTCACCCATGTGCACAACCTACCCCGTCCGTTTTACTCCAACAGCACTTGCATACTACCTCGAGCCTGCTCCTGGTACACTCATGCACTATAATGGTTCTGTTGCATTATTACTGTTTGGTACATCTACATGTTCTTTTGTATGATTTTGGACATGTATTGTAATTTACCCAATGTTCCACTACTGTTTATTGCACAATACCTTGTGTTCCAACCGTTGCATAATCTTACAATGTTGTATTGTTTGTGCTACCCACATACTGTTGTAATTGATCATCCTTCACAACCCTATGTAACCCTTTCCCCCAGGTCACACCGTGAGATGAGCAACTTGTTGTTCAGTGTGCCCTCCTGGTGAAACATTTTAATAAATAAATAAAAAAATAAAAAAACACTGACCCCTGCGGAATAACACTTGTCACAGGCTTAGGGTCTGAGTATTCCTCACCTACCACCACCCTCTGCTGCCTATCTTTTAGCCAGTTCTCCACCTATCCCATCAGTTTTACTCCTGCCACTGTACCATGTAGCTTGCTTCCAAGTCTCCCATGTGGTACTGAATCGAAGGCCTTACTTAAGTCTAAGTACAGGACATCCACTGCATGACCCCCGTCAATTTGCCTAGTCACCCAGTCATAGTATTCCACCAGGCTGATCTGGCATGATCTGTGCTTGACGAAGCCATGCTGCCTCCCATCCTGCACCCCCTTCACCTCCAGTAGTGCCACTAGCCTCTTCTTTAGGATTGTCTCCATTAGCTTTCCTACTATAAATGCTAGAGTTACTGGCCTATAGTTCCCCAGTTTGTCCCTGGGTCCACTCTTACGGAGGTGAACCATGTGAGCCAGTATCCAGTCCTGCGGTATGCATCCTGTGTCTAGAGATGAGTTAAATGAGTCTGAAAAGGGTCCTGCCAGGACCTCTGCCAGCTCCTTCAGCACTCTTGGATGTACTCCATCTGGTTCTGCTGCCTTGTCTACACTCAATGATCTTAACCACTCCATCACCCTCCCCACTGTGATTTCTCCATCCATCACCTCTCCCCCCTGTCAGTTTCTATCCTCCATCTTACTATGGGTAGTGTCCCCTCCTTTTCTTTCATAAAGACTGAACAGAAGTAGTCAATGAGCACTTCTGCCATTTCACCCCCCCTCTTCCACCCATCCCCTTCCTTCTTAATTCTTACAATTTGGTCTTTACAGCTTCTTTTCTCCCTGATGTACCTAACAAACTCTTTCTCCCCTTTTCTTAAGCCCTACGCCAGCCTGCATTCTCTTGGTTTTGAACCTGAGTCTCCTGGTTTCCGTACTTGTGCTTTAGCACTAGATCACCCTGCCTCCATATGCTGAAGTTGATGATGCTCTAGTGACCTATTCTTTGTTTTAGTTGAACTCTTTAGTGTCTCACAGCAGCCATCCAATCTCTGACTGCCTAGTTACTAAGGGAAAGGGACATATTTACAAGTTTTTCTCTCATTGCTGTTGTCAGTCAAAACACAGAATGCTAACACAAATACAACATAATACAACATTTTTGTAATGACACTCAAAACTCTCCTGTTGCACACAAGTTCATTTATTGGGTAAGACTTTTTTTTTATAAAACAAACATTAACATAACAAATACATGCACTTCCTTATATCAATATACATGTTTTACATATCATAAAGTTAAATTAGTGTTGCATCACACATGCACCATCAGAATCTCTATTAGAATTGCACTTTAAGATGTGTGCACAACTAAAAGATTCCCCAATTACTCAGAGGGAACCAAACATTGAAGGCATGGTTTACTAGTGAAACTGCATTTAGTGTAACACCACTATCTTTGTTCCTCTGATGACATCATCCTCCAGCAATTTCGATGGAAAAATGGAGGTGAAACACAATGATAACTTCTGGGGTCTGTAATTTTTCATTTTCAAATCAGATATGAACAGAAATAGGACTGCTGACAACCGGAGGAAGCTCACAACACCTACATATAAGGAGTTAGGAAAATATTGCTGTGAAAAGATGTGAGATTTCCCCTTTAGTATTAATATTTCATCTTGTTCTTGGAAGGCTAAAGAACTTAGTGCTGCTGGTAAAATTACAACATTTACAGCCCCACATAATGTATGTAATTATCCATAATGCCAGAAGGGGAAGGAAGGAAACATATTCAATTCAGTGCTTTAGAGTAACTGGTAATTGCTATTTTTCTTTTAAACTTAGATTGTGGGCTTTTAGTGACACTATACTTTCGTTGTTGTCTTTACTTACAATTGTTTTTGGGCTGTTGAAAATTTAAAACATAGTGGTGGTGTAATTCTGTGCTGTCTTTAATTGCTGCAAATTTTCGCCCCCCCTTCCCCCAACTCTTAATTATATGCCCTGTTAAATCTGATTGACAGGAGCTGAACACAGGGTATAGTAAGGGGTGTGAACTAGGAGGGGCATAAGGGGGAAGAAGCCCACCCTCAGCATGACAAGTGTTTTGATTTATTTATTTATTGGTTTCTTTTTCTTTAAAAAAAAAAAATTATCTGAGGATCAGTGGCAGGATTTTTAGGACAGTAAATTAATAAAAAGGAAACTAGGAGAGCTTCAGTAGCAGACAAGTAGTGGAATTGCAGTATAATGTGGGGAGTGGTGCAATGCAGTGGCTGTGGGGCAGCCATATTCAGGCAGACCTTCTGGACACTGAGGAGCTGCCCTATCTGCATGCATCTCTCTGGACTGTGGGAGGAGGTAGCCAGACTCAGAGCGGAAGTAAACTGGGTCAGGAGTACCATCACCCCTGTCCAGGGACCACCCAGTCCAATGCAACTGCCTCAAGGGATGCCGAGAATAAGGAGCACTTGGATGACAGTGGGCTCAGGGAGGGTTAGAGCGGTCAGGCAGAGGCACATCCCAGATCCTATTCCACTGAAGAACTCATATGCCATACTGGCAAATGAGGACAACCAAATAGAGGTACCCAGAGAAGTGGAAGGAAAGGATGTGGAGGTTAGCCAAGGAGGTGACCTCAGCGGGGAAAGCAGTGGACCCCAGAGGAGGAGGAAGCGAATCCTGGTGGGGGACTCCATCATAAGAGGGATCCAGCTAGGAACACAGGAGGGGGAGGACAGGGAGGCGAGGTGCCTACCAGGTGCCACGGCATGGAGGGATGGAAGGAAGATCCTGGAGATCACTGGGAAGGCAAGACGGGAGGGTGAGCTGGATGTCATTATCCACCTAGGTACTAATGACCTGGCAAATGCTGAGCCAAAGGAAGTTCAGGAAGAGTTTAGGAAACTGGGAGGGTCTCAAGCAAGTAGCTACTTCTGTCACTTTCTCAAAGTACTACCTTGAGAGGCAAGGAGAGCATAGGAGTGCATGCACCAGGAACTTTAACTCATGGTTGAAGAACTGGTGCTGTGAGGAAGGTTTGGATTCATTGGTGACTGGGGACCCACCTGGAGGATGGAGGTTTGTTCAAGCCTGGCGGCCTGCATCCATCCTGAGGGGAATCCAAGTATTCTCAATGATAAGTTTAATGCTACATTGACAAGCATTTAAACCAGTGAAGGGGTGGCAGGCCAGCAAGGAGGGTACCTACTTGCTCACCCCCACAGCAAGCAGTGGAACCAGTGAACCAGAGGAGTGGCTATCTCTGCAAAGCAGTGTGCAAAAGATGGAGATTAGTGCCCAAGAGGTGGATAAGCAGAAAAGGGGCAAAATTCAGCAGAAGGGCAGACAGCAAGGAGAACCAGGGATAAATGACAACCAAGGAAGGGGCTGGAGTAGAACAGTGAAACAGTCTAGGGAGGTCAAATCATGGAAAGCCATGTGTGCAAATGCCAGGAGCCTTAGCAACAAGATGGAAGATCTGGAGGCTGTCATGGTGCAGTCAGACCTGGACATTGTGGCCATCACTGAAGCCTGGTGTAATGATAACCACGACTGGGAGATGGCGATACATGGCTACAACATATTCAGAAGAGATGGAGCAGGCAGGAAGGGAGGAGGAGTGGCACTGTATGTGAAAAATGACATAAGGGCCACAGAGATCCAGGAGGAACAAAATGGGGGAGAGATACTGTGGGTTAAGCTGGAAAGGAAAATGGGGACAGCCATCCGCACAGGTGTGGTCTATAGACCACCAGCCCAGGAGGAAGAAACAGATAGGGAGTTGATGCTAGCCATCCAAGGATGGCAGACAAGGGTGAGGTAGTACTGGTTGGAGACTTCAATATTCCAGACGTGGACTGGAGCATCCCAGCAGCAGCATCAACTAGAGCAGATTTATCCTGGACTCCTTCAGGGTGCCTTCCTCAAGCAACTGGTCATGGAACCAACTCGGCAGAAGACAATACTGGACCTTGCTCACAAACAGGGACAGTGTGATGGGGGTAACAGTGGGGAGCACCTGGGAAACAGTGACCACCAGTCATTGTGGTTTGAAATCACAGAAAGAGCAGAACCAAACCACACAAAAACACGTATCCTGGATTTTAGGGGGCAGACTTTGGAAAATGGGGAGATACTTGAAAGAGGCATTAAGGGAATGGGACAGGAATCAGGGTTGAGGAACAGTGGGCAGTATTTAAAATGGGGATTACAAGAACAACAGAATTATGCATTAAGCAGGTTAGCAAGAGGAAAAGGAAGAGGAGACCATTATGGTTTTCCAAAGAGGTAGCAAAGAAAGTGAAAGCCAAAAAGATTGCATTCAGGCAATACAAAAGACACAGGCAGAAGGGATAGAGAGAAGTACCAGGAGAAGCAAAGGGAGGCAGGGAGGTCAGTAAGGAAGCCAAAGCTCAGACAGAAGAGCACATTGCAAAATCAGTGGGTAGAGGGGACAAAACCTTTTACAGGTACATAAGTGAAAAAAGAAAGACAAAGGGAGGGATAGGGAGACTGAAGGGAGAGGATGGGGGCTGCGTGGAGGATGACAACAGTAAAGCTGACATATTGAACAGGTATTTCTGCTCAGTCTTTACTGAGGAAGAGGAGGGTAATGGGTCTGAAGGGCGTACAAGGGGTGAGAATGGTGCAGAAATGGACACAAGTCCCTTTACGAGAAAGGTCCTGAAGGAACTGGAAGTAATAAGAGTTGATAAAGCAATGGGGCCAGATGCGTGCACCCCAGGGTCCTTAAAGAACTAAGAGAGGTGGTGGCTGAACCTCTGGTTATCCTGTTTAGCCAATCACTGGAAACAGGGGAGGTACCCAAAGACTGGAGGACAGCAGATGTAGTCCCCTTATACAAAAGTGGGAACAAAGAGGAAGCAGGGAACTACAGACCAGTCAGCCTCACCTCGGTAGTGGGGAAGATCATGGAAGCACTACTGAAGGAGATCGGTGGAACATTTGGTTGTCAATGGACTACAGGACCCAAGGCAGCATGGTTTCACCACGGGAGGTCATGTCAGACCAACCTCGTTGAATTTTTGACTGGGTGACTAGGAGGTGGATCAGGGAGGGCAGTGGACATGGCCTATCTGGACTTCAGCAAGGCCTTGACACTGTGCCACATAGAAGACTAATACACAAACTGGGGAATATGGGTGTGGGCAGGACAGTAGTATGGTGGGTAGGTAACTGGCTGAGTGGCAGGACACAGAGGGTGGTGGTAAATGGCTGTCACTCCACAGAGGAAGAGTGACCAGTGGGTACCACAGGATCAGTGCTGGGACCGGTCCTATTCAACATCTTCATCAGTGACATTGCACAGGACCTAGAAGGCAGAATTTCACTGTTGCTGATGACACAAAGCTCTGTAACAGAATAGACACACCAAAGGGTGTAGACAGAATGAGAAGCGACCTGCAGAAACTTGAAGAATGGTCAGGGTTTGGCAGTTGAAATTCAATGCAAAGAGTGCAAGACAATGCATATGGGCACAAAAACCCTGGCACAATATCAGTTGGGGTGAGGATATAGCATACCAAGCAGGAAAGGGATCTTGGGGTTATCATCTCTGATGACCTCAAGGTAGGGAAACAGTGTGACAAGGCAGCAGGTAAAGCAAATAGGATGCTGGGATGTATAGGCAGGGGCATCACCAGCAGGAAAAGGGAGGTCATAATTCCGCTATACAAGACACTAGTGAGGCCCCACCTGGAGTACAGTGTACAGTTCTGAGACCATACCTATGTAAGGACATAGACAGGGCAGAGAAGGTTCAGAGGGGCAACAAAATGGTGCATGGATTGCATCACAAGTCCTATGAAGACAGGTTGAAGGAACTGCAGATGTACTCCCTGGAGAGGAGGGAGGAGAGGGATATGATAGAGACATACAAGTATCTTACAGGGAGGAACAGGGTGCAGGAAAACACTATTTTTAAGTGAAAAGATGTTCCAGGACTAGAGGGCATGGGATGAAGTTGGAGGAGGGACGATTCAGAGGAAACATGAGAAAGAATTTCTTCACAGAACGGGTGGTGGACAAGTGGACACCCTTCCAGAGGAAGTGGTGGGGCTGAAACAATCACGGGATTTAAGAATGCATGGGATAGACATAAAGGAATTCTGGAGGTCAGGGGTAAGGGGCAACAGACTTCTAGGAAAACAAACTGAACTTACAAGCTCAAATGGGCAGACTGGGTGGGCCATAGGCCCTTATCTGCCAACATTGTCTATGTATCTATGTATCTATGTATCTATGTATCTATGTATCTATGTATCTATGTGTCCTGCCAGCCAAGTTCTCAGTTTACTTATTTATTTAATTTTTAGTACGCTGGTAGGCCCACTGAGACCAGATGGTCACTTTTTCAGGGGTGACTTGGGGTTAATTACAGAGACACATAAAGCAGTTAACTTTGTCGGCATACTGTGTACCAAGTCATACTTAAGGTCAGCACCTTATCAGAATGTGATCCTAGGTGTTGTAGTTACCACATCCTTTAATGTTTCCTCTGACTCAAGTATACCCCAATGTCTTTTAACAAATTTTTCCAGTTGTTCTTGCATCTGCATTAGATGGGACTGAAAAAAGCCTATGTATCATTTTGTCTTTCTGTTTGCCTTTGTAGATGTTTTTGTTATGAGATCAACCAGGGGTCTGAGACAGAAAAATATAAAGATAGAGAGACGGACAGTGAGAGGAACATTTATAAGCTTTTGCATGTAAACTAAAGGAAAAAGAAATTATATAAAAGGAAAACACACACAGGGGATAAGAAACAAAATCAAATGCTTAGTATAAGCATGAGAACCACCATCCATGAGTAAATGGGTTGGTCCCACAGGATGTCAGGAATTCATTGATGCACTTAGAAACATAGACAATGATGGCAGAAAAAGATCATGGTTCATCCAATCTGCCTGACTTAGTATGAAATAAAGAATCACTGACTCAGAACAGCAGTGGATGGGAGACTCAGGTTCTTCTCTGAGAGTATACTTAGTGGCTAACAAAGACCCCTTCTTCTCAGAACAAGATAGTCACCTCAAAAGAGGGAAATGAGCATTCTGGACTTTCCTACTCACAGGTAAATGTTTTTTTATTTATTTATTAGAACATCAGTTTAACAACCTTTGAGCCAGAGGCTCATTTACAAAGGTACCTTGTCACAGTGAGGACAAACAGTGCAAGAAACAAACATCAAGGCAGACAAAAAATCATAAATGTTTGTACCTTAACTGCATTATGACTTAGACACATCTGACACTTCTGTTAATATCCACCGCAGTTTTGACAGGCTAGTTATTTCTGATATATAGCTTTAAAAAGAGTTAACAGAAACGTAAGAACAAAGTACAATGTGCAAAACTGCATTTGTCTTGATCTCCATTTGTGCTTTTATTTCTTGGAAGGGTCCCCATTTTATCTTGTTATAGAAATATTCATATTGTTTTCAACCAGAAATAATTTTTATCTGTAAAAGTGTCCAAAGCTTTAAAGGAGCTTTGAAGACATATCTTTTTAACAGAGCTTTTAATGATTTATGATAGTTTTAATCTTGTTTATTTATTGTTTTATGTACTGTACAGGCGATTTGGTTATAAGAAAAGCACCTTTTAAAAGTAAAGAATGAATGAATGAATGAATGAATGAATGAATGAATGAATGAATGAAAGTGATTAACTCTCAAGAGATGTATAAGCAACTGTGAGAAAAAGTGCAATTCAATCCATTTTAGAACAACTTTAATCAAATCTGACTGCTTTAATGGCACATACTCATGACTCTCAATGTGATAGGGCTGCCAAGAGAAGAAGTTGCTGAGGTCATGGTTGGGGGATGGGTGAAGTAGTAGATGAAATCTGTTACCTTGAGCTCTTTTGAATACTTAAAAATACTTATAATTGCTATACTTGTTTAATGACGGTTGATGACAAAGTGGGAGGCATACTAGGTTAAAAAGAAAAAGGACATGGAATGTTCAGGTAGCAGGGTCATAACGAAGCTGAAATATTGCACTCCTAAAACAATGACTGAAGCTAAATATCATAAGTAAAGTTAACATCATCTGCAAGTGCTGGCAAGTTTGTTGAGCTAGCATAAGTATTATTTCAGCAGTCTCATACATGTTTTAGTTGTCAAGTGGCAATAATAGCTGTTATTTGAAATGAGTATTTCATATATTGTCAATAGCCTACTTCAGTAAAATGATAATGGCAAATTGTGTCTTTTTGCAAATGGCACAAAGATCTTTGACAGGATAGATAGTGACAAAGAGATCCTGGAGATCCACAGGGGAAGACAAAGGCTAGAGAGGTGGTCTATGGTTTAGCAGTTGAAATTCAATGCCAAAAGGTGCAAGGTCATGTACCTAGTGAACAAAAACCTCAGGACAAAATACTGGTTTGGAGGGGGAACACAGAGCACTACAGCAGTTGAAAGGGACCTAAGAATCATCATTAGTGACTCCCTCAAACAACCAAGCCAGCATAACAAGGTCTATAATAAGGTTAACAGGATGCTGGGATGTATTGGAAGGAGTACTGACAACAGGGAAAAGGAAGTATTACTATCTCTATATAGGTCACTGGTGAGGACGCACCTGGAATACTGTGCTCAATTTTGGAGTCCTCACCAAAGGAAGGACAGAGACAGGTTGGTGATGGTGCAATGCATTGTGACCGAGATGATCCGGGGCCAACAGGGCAGATCTTAAGAGTATTGTCTAAAGGCACTGAGCATGTACATCTTAGAAAACAGGTGACAGAGGGGGAATATAATAGAGCCCTTCAAGTTCCTAAAAGGAATAAGCAAGGTGAACTGTGGGGGAAACTATTTAGCTGGAGTAAAGATTTAAGAAGCCGAGGTCAAGAGTGGAAACTGGCAGGGGAAGATTTAAGAGGGCTGTGAGGAAGTTCTAGTTTACAGAAAGGGTGGTGGAGCCATGGAAAAGTCTGCCAGTAGATGTGGTGGACTTCAAGACCATAAATGGTTTCTATCATGACTGTGACAGAGTGAAGAATTTGGTGGATACTCAGGACAGTAACATTAGAGAGGGGAGAAGGGTGGGTTGACATGGACGGCTAGAACCTTGTATGGACAATAGTTTCCAGGGCAGATAAGGAACTATGGCATGCTAAATGGACCATTGGTCATTTTCTGGAATCATTGTCTATATTTTTATGTTTCTAAATACTACTGCAATAACTATAATCTTCACATCTGCAAGCAGACCGTAAGTCTACCTAAATTATAGAACTGTTGTTCAAATCCAGCTGTGTCACTGTCTGGGACCAGAGTGAATTCCTCATAACATTCATACGGGTCCCATGCACTCTGCTACTGACTGATGTTGGGGTGTGCATGTTTTATTTGTTGTTTTATTTATTTCAGTTTGGGATTAATACCTTTGAGTCAAGGACTCATTTTCAAAGGTTCCACTTCAGGATGTGGGAGACAAGAGTAACTTTTTGTTTTAAAAATAAATACATTGATAGTTTCATTTTGAGTTTATTTTAGAATTCCTTGCTAGGAAAGTCAGACTGAGCTAAGAGTGAGCAAATGTGGAAATAGGTATCTTTGTTCTACTTCTATTTGGACCTACTGTCATTGGCTTGGGTTCAGCACTTTTTCTAAAGACACCTTAGATCCTTGGTATATGGATTTAGCAGGCCACAAATAGGAATAAGTAGTACCCCTTAACCACCCCTCACTCACTCCAGTAAATTGCAATCTGTTGCACCCTTCCCTGATCCTCCAGACAGATTTTAAAAACAAAACAAAAACATTATTTCAGCATCTGGCACAGTACCAGGAGCAGCATTTTTTGAAATAAAAAAAAGTCAGGGGACGGAAGAGGTGGGAAACAACTAAGGTGGGTGTAAGGTGAGTATGGGACTAGCCCTGGTCATTTAGGGAGGGCTAAACTGTTTTGTAATTAACTGACTAAAAGATGAATTGATCTTGAACTGGCCAAAATGTTTTATTGCTCTGAATCAAAGACAAAGATAAAGATTTGGGCACATTCACCGAATACCATTTGGCACTGGCTCACCTTTACACTGAGCTTACAGGGAAACAGAGACACTGCAATATTCCAAAATAATATACATCTCTCTATTTGCTTGTTTTTGTCTCTCTCATCCTTAAAAAACAGCTCTGTGTGTAGCCCATCTATAGGACCATTATACAATAAATGCACCAACTAGTGACGTCATTGGTTACAGTCAGTCTATGGCTCCATGCCGATACTTTGACTTGCTTGGGCTGCTACTTTGATGCATACTGAGCACACTGAGGAAGCCAATTTATTTTCCTTAATGTAGTAGTCCATGCCAGTAGCAATATCAATGTCTAAAGTCACAGACTACTTCAAACTGATGATGTCAGTGGGCGGAGCATTTACAATGGGTGCAGTTGAGAAGGGGGTTACATAGTGAACAGGCTTTAATGATAAGGGAGACAACAAAGTGTCTTACACATAGTAAAAGAACAAGGGGTAAGTAAACATGAACTGGGAAAGTTTCAGCATTGCTTTCTGTTCTCCAACACTGTAAGTTCATTTCCAGAGGCAGCAAAAAAAGAGAAGCACATGGGGGTTAAGTGACTTGGTCAAGGTCACATGGTTTGCAAAGGGTGGTGAGGGATACCATCCAAGATCTACTGGATCTCCTGGTTCACAGTACTGTTCTCTAACCATAACACTCTACTGCAACTGATCCTGTGACGCTGAGGACAATGACCTCAGGGGAAGGATGAGATAATGACAAATTTATATTTGGTGAATGTGCTAAAACTCATCTGTTTTACCTTTGACTCAGCCCACTCAAACATTTGGGCCTCTTCAGGTCACTTTGGAAAATAATTTAAAACTTTAACACTCTAGCCCATCCCAGGTGGCCAGGGCTAATCCTATGGCCACCCCTTTCCCCACCCCAGCCACTTTCCACCCTCCTCCCTGCCCCAGAATTTTTTACAAATAAAATGATTTCAACTCCTGGCACTTTGACTGGCACTTATAGAGTTTTCTTCAAAAACTCACTGGAGGAACAGGGGAGGGTAGAATAGATTGTGATTGACAGGGGCTACTGAGGGATGGTAAATATGTACCGTTTACCCCAATTCTAGTCAGCTAGGTCCCCATACCAAAACCCAAAGTTTCATTGGCCAAAGTGTCAAAGTCAAACTGAATATAGTGGGTCTGAATAGAAGCTAAACCAAATTTGTCAAGTGTCACATTTGTTCACCCTTTACCACAGAATAATGGATCTGATCATCAGACTTACATGAGCAGCCCACACATCAAACAAATAACTATTGGTGAAAGAAACCGAAATTAAAAACAGGATTTGTGTAGCCCAACGTATGTGTGTTTAAAGGATATTCTGTAATAATTGTGAATATAAAATCGTGACTACATAATAGTGAGTCAAATATAGCAAAATTGTGAATGACGACTATAACATACTGTAATAGGGCCTTTTGCAGCCTGATGCTGAAGTAGCAACCATGAATCCACAGGAGACCAGTTGGAAGTATGAAAAGGAAGGGGGTGCACATAGACATAACAAGGAGGGCCGAGACTAGAGGAAGCCTGCAAAGAGGATCACTTAGCCTTGTGACTCTTTAAGCCAGGAGTGCTTGTTCTGTAACTTGATGTACCAGTTTTGCCAGAATAATTATAGTTACACAAGTGCTATATTTACACCAGAGATTTTATGCAGTCAGTCTTTGCGAATTTGCCAAATTGTACTTGCTATTAAATCAATCATGATTATATTGTCGCGATTTTACCATGGAACCTGTTTAAAGAATTTGGGCTGTATTTTCAAAGGGGTGTATGAGATTTCTGACACCATTTTAGTGCAATTGTACAACCTGCAACAAATGTTATACCATATAAAACGTGATCTAACTTTTTTCAAAATTGCCACAATTTGCATACAAAGTATGCCTGTGTTAAAGCAAAGTAACTTTTGCAAATGCATCACAACATCTGAAATAGCATTTAAACAGTTTGGCATACAAGTATTTGTTTATTATGAATTAAGTTTGCATCATCACTTTTGAAAATCCAGCTCTATGCCACTTGTTACAGTACCAGGAATAAAAATTGTGTTGAACATTAATCAATTGTTATTTCCTCAGTGTTTTACTTTCAGCATAATTCCATGGAAACTGGAAATTGTAATTTGCAGAATGCAGGTCACAAATTCCACACTCTCTATTAGCTGTGCTCCCTCTTTTATGATTTTGGTCCTTCTTTCTAGATTGGGCCCTCAGCCTCCTGCTTTACCCCTATACTATGGGCAAAAGACTCCCTAGGCAGTCATCCAGGCCTCTCATCAGTTGTTCAGCACTCATACCATACAACTCATGGTAGGCTGTGCCTTCCATTTCATTCTGCTACACGGGAATTGCCCTCATCATGCTACTAATCCTACTACTACCCTGGGTAGTCACATTTTACATCATCATACTTCCTGGGTGTCACCCTCCCTTGAACCCCCTTTGTAGTCTGTATCTCACCCTATTCTACTCCTGCCCCTCAAGGGCTATTTACAGTTGCAGCCATTGACATGGTCAGCTATTTCCAGATATTTAGCAATACAGTGTATTTCTAAATAGATTCTCTCCGGTGGCCCTAAAGCAGTACTGCAGGCAGGCAGGAATTCTATACACGGCAGCAACTGCATCATAGGCCTTGTCCTGCAAGGAACTATCTGGGGCTTTTGCCCCCAAGTGCTTGGCTATAATGTTGTCCTTTTAGACTTTGCCCCTAAAGGGCTTGACTCTAACATTTAAAATGTACCTTGTTTTCAGAAGAGAGAATCTGGACATACAAGCCTGAAACAGCTGTTAGAGGTCTTTCTTCTCCTCAGAATTCCTTCAGTAATTCAGTCTTTGGCAGTTCCCCTGGAGGGAGTCCTTGCACGTAGGGATTCTTTTGTTTTTTCTGCCAGCACTGCAACTTTTTGGGGAGGGTAAACTTTTTCTGACAGAATTAGAGACTCTTAATCTATTAATTTAACCAGCATATCTGAGATCCTATTCTAAATACCTGTACAATAAGTAGACACCAGCATGGAGGGATGGCAGTCTAAGCCATGGTTCCCCAAAGGATTCCTTTACAAGGGACTTTTCCTCCTCTCCATACTAAAGGTCCTAATAATAATAATTATGAATCTGCTGAGAGCTGGAGCTGGATGGTGGCACTTCAGTTTTGATACTGACATTTTCCTCTCCTGGCTGCATCTCTTCTGCCTGTATGAGCTATAAGTATTGTGTTTGTTTCATTCATTTATGCTTTAGTGTCTTTTTCACTAAGGTACAAGGGGTTCTAGTCTTTTGACAACACCAATTTCCAACTGAAGGTTTTGGGACAGATTTTCAGTGTACGACTCAGGACTTGTGTCAAGCCCTGAAATAAACCTTATTGTGGGCACAGCTATGCCAACACATTCACTGCAAATCGTATCCAATTTTAGTAGATCACGTACAGTTACAGCACTTTTTCTGATTTACCACAGCTTGCACCAAATATCTGCTGCAAGTCCTATAAAAAAGGGTACCCAGGATTTCCGTAAACTAGATCAGAAAAAGTTGACTTACCTTGTGGCAATTGGGACATGGGATCGAAAATTCCAGTTGTCAGCTGGGAGAATGCCCAAAGCCACATGTGCGCTATATGTTCAGTGCACCTGGTGTTTGCAGCATTCTCAGCCCTTTGAAAATCCAGCCTTTCATCTCCAGCATAGTTCTGCCCCCAAACCAACCCCTATACCTGCCCAAATATTTGCATACTGTACATGTAGAGATCTGGTACAGAGCAGCATCCAGGTTCAGCGCTACGTGTGATAGTTCAATGAGAACTGCACGCTTACCAGCAAAACTGTAGATAGTCCTAAAGAGTAGCATTCTAGACTGCCACCATGGAGATCAGTTTTTCTACATCAAAGTTCAAGTTTCTCATTGTGGGGACTCTTGGGGCCAAACTTGCCATGGAGACAAGGGGCATGGGACCTGGGAGGCATAGGTCAGTCAGAATACAGTCACCCTCTTCCAACTGTAAAGTAGCTTTGGCACTGGTAGTAAAAGCCACATACTAACTACTGTTTGAACAGGAAGAGCAGTGCTGCTACAGCAGTGTGAGTTACAAATGGGAGTGAAAACAGAGGTGCATAACCCCTAAAAAGATAGAAAAAGGAATGTCAGTAGATTATTGCATACAAGTGACATTTACTAGCATGTGATATTTAGTACAAATAGTAAGGTTTATATGCCATACTTTATAAGTACCTTGAATCACTTTTATAGGTAGCATTAACAGTTACTCATTCCAGCACTACAGTAGGCTGACTGCCATTAAGGGCTGCCTTGTATGGTGAATGCTTCAATATGTGTGTTGCCCGGTTTAACCCTTGTAGGACCGCAGACTGGTCTATCAGTCCAAAATTCATATACGTTCTAATTCTCTTGGCAGCCTAAGGGTTAATAGTGGTAAGGAGATTGAAAACATTAAAAGCTTGCTGAGAGCACAAATTGCAATTAAATTGCAAATATGGGAGGCCTAAGAGATCAGATATGTGAAAGATACTGACAAATTCAATACAAGTAACAAAATATAAAAATAATGTTATTTTAAAATCACTCCTGTCATGGTCTGAGATCACACATATTTGTTTCAGTTGTCTTCTCAGAGTACCCTGTTATTCTATCCCTTCTGTGTCCCTTGGGCATGGTTTATACAAAGGCTACCCAAACAGGCTATTCAATAGGTGACTATTTTGCTAAAAGCTAGAAAACCAAGGAATTTTCCTATATACCTTTAAATGGTGTTTTAATTTATTACATAAAAGTAACACTATCCATGTCATTATATTTCACAGCACCTGTAATTATGAAGTTTTAGGACAAATTAAAAAAAAATTTCTCATTAGCTGAGTGAAATTATTTATCTTTTCTTTGAAGTCTTCTCAGACAAATGAGTCATCTTTCAGTGCTGAAGAAAAGCCAGAAGAAAACATTTTTAGCATCCTTGAATAACTTTTAGTCACCCATTTGAATTTCCTGAGATGACAGGTTTGGCTTAAGGCAGTTCTATTACTCAAATACCAGACGCCAGAGTTAAAAAAGAAGTTATCTCAGACCACAGCTGCAATGGGATTGAAATACTAAAGCTGATGAAGTTGGCAGAGCTAGTCTCTGAGGTAAGTGATGAAATGCTAAAATATCTGAACATCTAACAGGAGATAAAGATTCTCTTTTCCATCACAATATTTGTTGACAAAGCAAAATTGCTGTAACAAGTTGCCCTCATGCAAAATGCTGGTTTAAACTTGCTGTCAGACATGGGTCCAACAAATACATTTTTTTGCACTGCATAACACTTTAAGCATTAAGCATGCACTAGAAACACCTTACCACATCCTGAAACAATAATACAATTATGGAAAAACCATCAAACAGCACAAGGGGAAAAACAGGGTCATTGCAGAGGGACTTTAAGGAGACAATTAGGAAGACAAAACAAGAGAATAAGAATTGCGTTGATATAGGAAGGAATCTTCTAAAATGGCAAGAAAAAATCTAGAAATTTATTGGCGAAAGACATCTCCTTACAATGCATTGAATCTCTAGAAACACATGGTCGGATGATGAGCCTCATTTTCCTCTCCAAAAAAAATAGCATTGTTTAAGTAAATAAGCTTTTCCAGCGTGAATATCATAGGAGTTTAGTGCACTTTACAGAGGCATAAAGACACTTGGACTTTGGCCTTGTGCTTTACTACACCCCTGGGGCTTGCATTAAAATCCTGTAATGTACACCCTTTCTTGGCTTATTACTTTCATACTACACATGCAAACAGAAGAAAGAAAGAAGTAAGTAGCTCAGCTGGGACTTGAACCCAGGCTGCCTGGAAAACCATTCCGTTTGCGCAACCAGCTGCGCCACCAAGGCAACTGAAATCTGGGCTGCCCTGAAGCACATTACTCTTTCTCTAACACATAACCTGGTGCTTCAAAGACAATTATATTTTCAATCACAAGAGTACAGTGTGTATATTTATGGAACACATTCAAACAGAAGAGAGAAAGAAGTAAGTGCCTCAGCTGGAACTTGAACCCAGACCCCCTGGAATATTATTCTGGTTCTGTTACCAGTCCAGTTTCCAGTTGCCTTGGTGGTGCTGAGGCACTTACTTCTTTCTCTTTTCTGTCTGTATGTGTTCCATAAATATGCACAGTGCACTCTTGTGATTGAAAATGTAATTGTCTGTGCAGCAAAAGGTTGTTTATTACTTCTTTCTCTCTGTTTTTGTGTGTTCCATGAGTATGCATGCCTCACTCTTGTGACTGAAAATTACATTTAGCTGTGTTGGAGGCAGACTTTGTGTGAAAGAGAGAGAGTGATGGCCACAGTAGATCTTGTAGGGACTATACATTTTTAACCGATGGGCAAGAGAGTACAGTAGAGCTAAACAATTACTTTGCATCAGTGTCTCACTGAAGAACTTGGGGCAGTAGATCTGGGAGCTGTACTTGTGGTTTAGGGACAATTTGCAGAGTAAGACCATGAGAAATGTAGTTAAATGATTATTACAACAGAAGTGGAGGCTAAATATTTTTGAAAAACATTGTTGAGCAAGTCATGAGGACCATATATGACAAACTGGAATACTGTAGGAACTTAAAGCCAGATCTACAAAGGCACATCAGATAAGCATGAATTGGGCATATCTGTTGAATGACGATCTGCAACAGTGAGATCCGACATGCTTGTCGGCATTCACTATCCCTGGCCAGCAGGAGCCACACAGAGTGCTTAACGGAGAGGCCAGGGTGGGTCACACGGAGGTGCTGTGCTGCACATCAAACATCCAACTGGGTTTAGATTGTTTGAGGAACAAGAACTCCAGGACAGTGTACTGGAGGGGTTGGATGAGACTTAGTACTACAGCTGAAGAATGGGACCTTGCAGTTATCATCACTGACTCCCTCAAACAATCAAATCAGTGCAAGAAGGCACATACTGTAGCAAAGAGAGCAGGATGCTGCTTATGTATTTGGGGGGTTGGTGGTAAAGACATTATTAAAATGGGGGTTAGTAGTAGGGAAAAGGAAGAATTAGTGCAAATCTACTCTACATGGATTAGGAGCCCTAAAGCCAGTTGTGGAAATGCACACAATTCAAAAGATGTTTAGTGTGTTAGTGAACATCAAAGGTGAAGTATAAAAACACTCATGTTTGCTCTCCCTAGAAAAAGTCTGAAGGACCATACATTATGAGGGATAACCAAAACCATAAGCCAAAACCAGAAGTCAATTTAGACAGCATGATTAGTAGAATTCAAGACTGCAGACCCCAGGTGCAGTGCACAGTTTCATACAAAAGGGAGAAATATTCAGGAGGGACTTATGAAAACATATTTTCCCCCTGAGGGTTAGGGTTTTTGAAACAGTTTATCACAGGTTGCAAGCGTAAATTGTGTACCGAGTTTCAACACTTAGTGATAAATGTGAGGCAATGTGATTTAGTGGTTAAACATTGGCTTGGCAACTGGGGATCACCAGTTGAAACCTCCCTAGAGCTAAATACTTTCTCTGTGATCTTGGAGAACTCATTTTACCTCCCATTGTTACACTCCATATAGCTGTGGGATTGGGTAGAAGCAGGACCCCACTGAATATGAGTTTTTGCATATCAGCAGTACTATTCTTGGTAAATAAGTTGTAAAAGGAAAAGGCATTTCAGGTTATTGTTGTTAGGATAACAAGAAGGCAAAGTAGATGCACTGCATAATCATATTTTATCTGAGTGCACCTATTTATGTAACTAGATGAGGGTTGTTAAATTGGACTTTTGAAAAGTAATTGGTTACAGATGACAGCCCATATCTTAAGAAAAGTAATCCCTTGCATATTACTGATTAATTTTCCTCAAAAATAATCTACGGCTTATTATTTACTACTTATTTTGGGATTACTTTAATAAAAAAAGGAAAAAGTAAATCAGCTGGAACTCAGAAATCTGATTATGTATATCCCCAAAACTGTACAATTCTATGAAGCATTATTCATTACAGTGTACAGTATGTTTTGTTGCTGTGTGACTTTTTTCTTATAAAACAGCATGCAAGTATTTATAAAAAAATATTTGGCATTAAAGGCATATGTAACATTAAAAATCTCCCAGTTTCCATGTGTTTTGGGGTGTGTGTGTGTGTGGGGGGGGTGATACAGCATAATAAAATTCTCATGGGTACAAAAAATGACAAGCCTTAAACATGAGTACACACACTGCAATATACAGTATGGTCCAAAAGTGGGTTCCAACAGAAATGGCACAGCAAGTCTCAATGTACTCAAAGTAGAAAAACCACTGCCCAGACCAATGGATGTACTTAAATAATTGCATCAAATGGTATTTTATTAAATAAATAAATTACTTCAGTAGTGAAAAAACAAACACTCTCACTGAAAAATGTCTAAATGCTCCAGTGCTTAACTTGTTTGAGCTTCTTCAGGGGCCCTCAAAACATCCATTTGTGCAGTATTTTTTCTGCCTTGAGTGTATTTGGTCTTTGTGGTGCCTGTGTTATTTTGATTAGAGTTGTAGCTTAAACTGCCTTCATAAACTGGCTCTCACAGAGAGCACAACCTCCCTGAGATACAGTAACTTTTCATACAAGGAATTATGCTATAGGTCTTTCTCCTCCTCAGACTCTGTGACAGTTGCTCCCTCCCTCCATTTCCTGTACTTCACCCCTGGTTTCTTTCTCCCCACATGCATGACTTTGTACTTTTTGGTGCTGAACCTCAATTGCTTGATTCTGGAAAATGTCTCCATTCTTTTGAGGTTCTCCCTCATGGTTCTGATCCATTTGTCTGTGTCCATCTTCCCACACAGCTTGGTGCAAAAAGGATAGCATTCTCTAATGCCATCCCTGATGTAATTTATGAACACATAGAACAGTACCAGCCTGAGCACTGACTGCTATGGTACCCACAGGTAGCCTCTCATATCTGTGAGTGACCCCCACCAACTACTAGCCTCTGAGTTCTCAACCCTAACAAGATTGCCACCCACCTAGACATTTTATCACCCATGTCTAAATCCCATACCAATGGGTATGCATGTCAAATTGTAGATCTCTAGCTTTAGAAAGAGGTAAGTTACAAAAAGAGCCATATTATATTAAAAAAAATTGCTTGTAAGTAAACTGTGAACTTTTATGCCCTTGTAACATAGATACCACAATGCCACTAATTTGGTGAGGCACTATGCACACTGGTCCCAATTTTCAAAGGGTAATGCTGAGGTTGCATAAAGCCCTGCATCAGACTCTTTTTTTGGCAAAGCAATGCCAAACACCTTTTCCGCAACAGTGCCCAATTTTGATAGGTCAGGTGTAGTTTTAACAATTTACCCAGTTTACACAGCTTGCACCAAATATTTGCTGCAAGCTCTGTAAAAAGTGTACCCAGGATTGCCACAAGCTAGACCAGAAAAAGTTGGTCAAATTTGTGGCAATTGATATACAAGACCGAAAATTCCAATCAACATCCAGGAGAATGCTGCAAACCCCTTGCACCACATGTCCAGTGCGCTTGGGGCTTGCAGCTTGGGGCCATTTGAGAATCCAGCCAAATAAGTTATTCTAATCTCATTTTTAATGGTTGGTAAAATTATAAGCTGCCAACATTTGGTAACTAATATAAATACTGAACTTAAAATCAATTTTCCTGAGTTTTTGTGAAAATTGTGGAACTTTGTGATAATGTAGTGGAAGTAGTATCCATACATTTTGCCCAAGAATATACCTGACCTGCCATTGAGGAGGAAGGAAAAGGCTAGAGGATAGACTGGTGATAAGGTACTACAGCACTCATCTGGAACTCCATAGTAAAAGTATCAGGA
Source organism: Neoceratodus forsteri (assembly GCA_016271365.2). Taxonomy (NCBI): domain Eukaryota; kingdom Metazoa; phylum Chordata; order Ceratodontiformes; family Ceratodontidae; genus Neoceratodus; species Neoceratodus forsteri. Next base: position 653,600,283 of record JADMNL010000022.1, read on the forward strand.
GAATCTGGAGGGACATTGTACGACCATAATGTTAGTGCAAAGGTGATTTGCTTGCCTGCAGAACAGGTCAAATGAATGTGATCCATAGGCAAGCATTACGGCTAGAAGGAGGAGCTGGCTGTCATTTTCTGCAGTGGCATGAATGACATAGGAAGAACAAGGTCTGAGGACAAGAGAAGGTCAGGTACAGCATTAGAGATGCTACTAAAGGGAAAGATATCCAGAGGGATCTTTGAGACCCTCTTGGTCCTGTGGCTTCTTAGGAATGAAAGCTGATTATAAGGCAAGCAAAATGAGTCTATCTTCTTAGAAGGCATTCTGGTGCAAAAATGACTGCATGCCAGAAATGGGCTTCAGCTGCATTAGGATAGAGAAGTATTGGTTAGTAAAATGGACTGGGTAGCTGGGGGAAAATATTTTCTAAATGATGGAGTAGAGAAGGCAGCTGGGGCAGGATATTACCAAAGGCAGGAGTTAGATATATCAGCATACCAAAGGAAGGATGTTAGAACTCGGTACCGCAAAAGTAATAGACCCCCATCTGTAGCATGGAGGCATAGAAGGGCCACAATGCTTACTTATGGCAAATCATATGCAGATCATGTCCTGTAAAATTAATTAGCCTGAGCACCTGATGCACTTGGAATGCCAAGATTTAGAGGCAGTTACACAGACTTGGGTGAGGGGGTAGAAAATGACTAAGATACCAATTATAGAAAAAGTAGAGCTATTACTTAGGGATATGTATCACAGGAAAAGGAGTAGTTGTCTCTCTTTCTCTAGGGGTGGGTGTCACTGTGATGAATAAGGAGGATATCAGGGGGCAACCAGTTCCAATAGGTCCATCTGGTCCATCTAGTCAAGCTTAGAGAAAAGACTGAGAGGGAGAGAGGTCTCAAAAGAAATAAAAAAAAATAAACTCCTGAATCACTTTATAGCACTTTATAGAAACAATAACCCTAGTCTTAACAAAAATCTACAAAAAATCTCTACTCAAGGGTATCTACCCAGAAGAGTGGAAGCTAGCTAAGGTAGTGCCCATACATGGGGGGGGGTCACAACAACTCATTAAGCTACAGACCAGTGGTACCACTATCCACTTGGCTGGATTTTCAATGGCCAGAGAATGACGCAGGGTGCTTGCTTCAAAAACAACTGACGCAAGGAGCAGGATGCGTCAAATTTTGTACAAATTCTAATTTTCCAACAGTGCTTGCATCAAAAACAAGTCTACATGTGCCAGAGTGGCTTGCACCATGCTTGCACCAAAAAAATGCCTGTGCCATGTCGGAAGGGATGTCTGTGTCACCAAAATGATGCACCATTCCCTTATTTGGGATTTTCAAAGAATGTGAGTCCTGTCCTTGTGCCTAAGATGCATGTCACTGTTAGACCAGCCAGAGTTGGTCTATGGACACTAGAGCACATAAAGAGACCCACAGCAGGTGATCAGACCTGACTTTGCTACTATTAAGGGCCAGTATTCTCTTGCAGGAGTAGTTCAGAACATTTTGAGGGCTTAGTCTTGGTCATTTCATCTGCCGTATTTTTTGACTTGGCTTGCGTCATTCTTGTCCTTTGCATAATTTTTTACTCAAATTTGCACCATTTTTGATTTAACGTGTGTTATTTATTTTGGTGCAGCTTGCATCATTCTTGTCCCTTGCATCATTTTGTTGATGCAGTGGACCTCTTGGGTCAGTTTGGGGGACTTTGTCACAGAGAATGCTTGTCTTGCAAAATATGGCACACAGTATTTGGTGTACCTAGATCTGAAAAGCACACATCCACTATAAAGTCTCTCTGGGTTCCTTTTTTGTCTCCCCCCCCCCCCAAATTTTTAAATAATAAATTGGGGGGGGGGTGAGACTGTGGAATGGATATAGATAACTTCTTTCAAAATATGAGTCTCACTCTACCACAATTTAAATTAATAGTTTTATTTTTTAAATTCAGAGTCGTGAAGTTCCTCTCTTTGTAACAAATCTGTATTTCGTTCCAAAATATAATTTGCAGAGACAGATTTGCTTTAATACAACATCTTCATATTGGCTCCCAAATGAATTTTTTTATCCAAATAGTAACGTTTCAGAACTTAAAAATGTTCCTTCATCAGACTTGGAGCTTAATATTCACTGTGAAACAAAAGAATAAAATAAAGCATATTTTAGAGCAGTTCTGTTTTGAATCATATGCTTTGACTTATTACAAAAGTATTTTTCAAGATTAATATATAGAAATCAGGTGGAACAGACCTGATGGGACCTCTTAATCACTTGCGAGTTAAATGGTGCTGGGAGGATGCGTGATGTCTCTTAGAGACTTTAAATTTAGAAGTCTGTAAATCGTAAATGAAAAAGCTTCATTAAATCTGAATTTATACATTTTATATAGAAAAAATCATCATCTATTCTAAAGAGACTTACTGAGAAAATTCTCTATTGTAGTAAGCGAAGTCTAGATGACCCAAAAACCAAAGTCAAGCAGTGTTTCTATAAAACGCTATAGTAAAGAAATCCAAATCATTACCAAAAAATAGCAATGTTAAAAATCTAAATAGAACTTATATTTTGTGCTGCAGTTACCTTCACTGTGCTAAATAGTCTCTTTCTTGTTTCTTTCACGCATTTTAAATGTTTAAGTCCAAATGGGTATACAAAAAGCAACAGACTCGCGCAAACGCTCCTGGCGCCATTACCTGCTAAAAAGTGCTTTGTGTTACAAACTCTAACACCTCTAAGGTGAGCAAGAAGGGCCGGGCCACATATAAACACACCTGGTGGCATGCTGACGTCAGTAAGGATGTCACCTGTGTGTCCCGGTCTGTAAAGAAACTAAGTGAGTGATTAAATCCCACTAAGTCCCCTTCTGCTGTTGGATTTAAATGTGCTGTATAGCTACTTTAGTGCTAGATGCACTTTTGGACAATGTCATTCTAAAAATGGGAAAATAAATCAGTGAGTTTACAAAAAGAACAAACAATCAAATACATCAAGAGCTAGAACTGCATACATAAAAGATAACGTGTATACGATTTAAAACAAATATTCTTATTTGAAAATATCACTCGGTAATCAAGATTAGCTTGATTTTTGAATGTGGAATTGTTCAATTTCTCTCTTGATTTGTGGAAATCTTTGGGAATATTTGTTTTAAATTGTATACACGTATCTTTTATGTATGCAGTTCTAGCTCTTGATGTATTCAATTGTTTGCTCTTTTTGTAAATTCGCTGATTTATTTTCCCATTTTTAGAATGATATTGGCTAAAAGTGCATCTAGCACTAAAATAGCTATACAGCACATTTAAATCCAATAGCAGAAGGGGACTTAGTAGAATTTAATCACTCACTTAGTTTCTTTACAGAGCGGGCCACACAGGTGACGTCCATACTGACGTCAGCACGCTACCAGGTGTGTTTATACATGGCCCGGCCCTTCTTGCTCACCTTAGAGGAGTTAGTGTTTGTAACACAAAGCACTTTTTAGCGGGTAATGGCACCGGAGTGTTTGTGCGAGTCTGTTGCTTTTTGTATTCTCATTTGGACTTAAACATTTAAAACACGTGAAAGAAACAAGAAAGAGACTATTTAGCACAGTGAAGGTAACTGCAGCACAAAATATAAGTTCTATTTAGATCTTTAACATTGTTACTTTTTGGTAATGATTCTTTACTATAGCATTTTATAGAAACACTGCTTGACTGGTTTTTGAGTCGTCTAGACTTCGCTTACTACAATAGAGAATTTTCTCAGTAAGTCTCTTTAGAATAGATGATGATTTTTGTCTATATAAAATGTATAAATTCAGACTTAATGAAGCTTTTTCATTTACGATTTACAGACTTCTAAATTTAAAGTCTCTAAGAGACATCACGCATCCTCCCAGCACCATTTAACTCGCAAGTGATTAAGAGGTCCCATCAGGTCTGTTCCACCTGATTTCTATATATTAATCTTGAAAGAATACTTTTTGTAATAAGTCAAAACATACGTATTCAAAACAGAACTGCTCTAAAATATGCTTTATTTTATTCTTTGTTTCCACAGTGAATGTTAAGCTCCAAGTCTGATGAAGGAACATTTTTAAGTTCTGAAACGTTACTATTTGGATAAAAAAATTCATTTGGGAGCCAATATGAAGATGTAGTATTAAAGCAAATTTGTCTCTGCAAATTATATTTTGGGACGAAATACAGATTTTTTACAAAGAGAGGAACTTCATGACTCTGAATTTAAAAATTAAAACTATTAATTTAAATTGTGGTAGAGTGACACTCATATTTTGAAAGAAGGCACCTAGATCTGACAGAAGCTGGTTGTTTGATGCAGCTTGTGTGGATTTAAGGGTCCTTTGAAAATCTGGTCCTTCCTCGACTTTAACATTTTAGAGAAGCTGATTGGGAAACAGGTGAATGAATATTTAAACAATTACCAGCTGCTAACTAAACACCAATACGGATTCCAGCTAGGAAGCGTGACAAGCATGGTGCCCATGGAATATGTCAACTCAGTGGCAACAGTCTTAGACAATTGAGACCACATAGGTGCAGTATATGTCCACCACTCCAAGGCCTTTGACATAGTTGACCACATCATAATGCTCAACATGCTGGCTGAAATCATACTGTCACAGAGGGGGACCCAATTTTCAAAGCCGACTGCATCGGATGCAAAGTAGGCAGCTGATTCGATGCGGTTGCGGCAAATGTAAAATGTGCTATTTTGGAAAGTTTGTCACTTGGAGCAAACCTTCCAGAATAGTCACAACATGGTCACCTGTGAACATCTTAAGAGCCAGAGCACACTATGAAGATAGAGTGTGATTTCCACATAAGAAAAAGAGAAAAGATGTGGGACCACAATTCATATTAACATTTAAAAATTTAAAGCATTGTTACCTGACCAGTGAGGAGGTCACTTTGTCATTGATAGTCAGGCTAATCATGATTCAGCCACATAATGAGACCAAGAACCCCTTTAAAATGTTAAAATGATTGAATGAAGGGGTACATGAATGAGCGGCAGATGAGGATGGCTGCCTACAAGAATGCTCTTGTTCACATCTCCAGCATCACATCAACTACTGTTGCACAAAAGATCTCAATCAATGAGTAAAAATACCTTGCAATTAGTGTCCAAGTTTTGAAACAGAATTCTAAGGCTGTGCAGAGTTATCTGTAAAGAACCACAGCAGCTCAGTGACAGTTTGTTGGGATGCTGTCAGATAAATGGTGGTGGTGGCTCCTGTCACAGACGTGCTCAGAATAAAAACGATGCTGAAGCAAGTGTTAACTAAAATCATGGCACTAGGGTTGCATGAGGTCTTCTTATCCTGGATAGATGGGGACCAAGTGGGCTCAGGCAATACATAAAGGCTTTTTAACCGTATGTGGAAAATTTCCAAGCAGTCTACACCTGTGGTACTCCTGTAATTAAACAATGAACAGCATCAACAGGGTAGAGCGGAAATACCTCTTTTGTATGCCCTGTACCTTTGGCAAAGGAGTAAAATGTATCCACTGGCTGAGGAAACTGTATCCAAGATCCCATGTCAAACTGGTAATCAACTCCAGAGTGTCAACTACCTTCACAGGGGAGATGCACCCAACAGGGATGTCCCCCTCCCACCTCTACTCTTCTTATTAGCACTAGATCCCCTATTACAGTCAATAAGGGTGAAAAAGAAAATATTCAGGGTGCAGCTGGTGTGCTGACTGCACACTGAAACCAGCAGGGCGAAATCTCTCACACCAAAAATCTCAATAGGTTTTGAGATTGTCGCTGTGAGGGACCATAGGGTGAAATATTTCCCTTTTGCCATGTTTTGCCCACCATCCCTGAATCAACTCTGAATCAGAGTTAGATATCTATAGAAGGGGGGTGAAGGGGGCACAGCCCCCCACATGGGGATTCAGGAGGCACAGCTCCCTGATAGAAAAGAACACAATATCTGATAGGCAAAACTTCACCTGTCGACATTGTGGATCTCACCGTGACAAACTTCAACAACAGTGTTGTCAATTCAGCATAGGTAAACTGGTGCAGCTGGTGGCAGGAACAATTACTGGCTTACACAAATGATATTCTGCTCACCCGGATGCACCCAATGGAATCAGACCCAGATACTCTAGTGCTCTTGGAACAGTATGAGTGCCTCTCAGACTACAAAGCCAATATGTCCAAGTCCCACCTATTTGTGTCAGACCAGCCCTTTTTGGAGTCACCACATTTTCCCTGGGTCTGAATCTGGTGTGGGACCAGATCAAAGATCTGGGCCTCAACATCTCTTGGACTGTGAGAGACATTGGCAGACTCAACTTTACCCCTCTCCTGATGTCCCTCGACCAAGACCTAAACAGATGGAACAAGATCCACCTCTTGCACTGGGGCAGGGCACATGCATACACAATGATGGTAGCCCCAAGGATCCTGAATATACTGGACAATCTCCCTGTACCCCTGTCCCAGACTGTAGTCCTATCCATACATAAAAAGATGCTTTGCATCCTGTGGGTTGAGGGACACAGGTGCATAAGCTTCCAAACCTGGCACAGCCCACATGTAGGGAGGGTTTGGCCTACCTGACTTTGCTCAGAAACAGGATGCCCACCTGTTGCATCAGCTTTCCAACATGACAGCTCAACCACCTCAGGCTTATAGGCCCAAGTGGGTGGATTGTGAAGAAGCAGTTCTGTGGGGTTAACCCTGACAATGCAATCAGGTTTGGGGCATTGCTTGGGAACCTGATAGAACACCCAACCCTTTCAGTCAGTGAAAAGGTAAGGAAGAAATGGGCCAAAGTGATGGAATGAAACCCTGCCCACTTGCTCAGGTTTCCCCTGTGGAACAATAAGAACCTTATGATAGACAAACAGCCTATTGCATGGCACAGACTGGTCATCAAATGTATTGTCTTTCTAGGGCACAACAACGACCATGCCACAGGGCATCTCAAGTCTTTTGGCCAGCTGCAAGAGGACTTTACCATCAGTAAAACAAGCAATGGCAATATCTGCAACTGAAGTATGCTCTAGGTGGCATAATTGGACAAAAGCTCAAACCACATAGAGGCAATATCACATCCACCTCAAGAAATACTCTGAAATGCAACTTTATCTACAAAGTTCTGCTGGACCTAAACACAGACTCCAGAGATACCTTAAGACTTCAGTGGGAAGGAGAACTGGATTCTGACTTTTCACATCACAAGTGGAGCTGATGATAGGCCAGACTCTGCACAGCCTCTAGAGACACATGAAAGCATTTCACATATTTTAAAGTGCTCCAACAATGGCAAAGAATGCTGCAAAAACTACACAAATTGGGTGTAACTCCTACGGATAGCTGCTGGAGATGTGAGGCAGCAGTGGGCTACATCACCCATGAACTCTGGGAGTGTAGAAAATTGCAGGACCTTTGGCAGATGTGTAGACAATATATGGAGACATTCTAGGTCACCCAATCCACCTAACAGCACCTCTGCTCATGATAGGGCACCTGGAAGGTGCAGATCAGATGTTAGCACTGCCCATGATGCTTAAGTGTTGGCTAAATGGGTACCCTTGTAACAGCAAAATGAATAATACTTCAGTACTGGAGAACCCAGCAACTGCCAGAGGTCTCTGAATGGCTTCTGGAACTAGGGAAAGTGACCAGTTATGAGAGGGTTCACTTCTCAATTACTGACAGATTGAATAAATACTTAATGTAACCATGTGGGTCATATATTTAACCTCCCCAAACTGCAGGATTCCAGCTAGGCACTTCATGTTTGCTTTCCTATTCACAAAGAGGTCAGAGGCTCTCCAAATAATTTCTAACTCCACCCCTTCACCTAGCCTCCCTGTCACCAGTTGGGTCTTCTGGACAACTCTGACTTCCTTCACTTAAACATGTAACTGTACATGGAACTGAACAATTAATAGGAAATGAAAACACCACAAATTGTCTTGATTCTGAGTGTGCTGATATTTTTCCTATTTTTCTCCTGCACGCTTAACCTGACACGTGCAATATTAATGGTAAGGGAAGTTGTGGTTTATTAAAGTTAACTTTAAACATAGAGTTCAATCTCCAAATGGCGAGGTCTCCCAAGTCCTAGACAGGCTATTGTTTTGCTTTCTACCTGTAATGTCACCATATATTGCACTAAACTAAACATGAAAAACTCAATGAAATGTTGAGTAAAAACAAACAATTGAATGAACACAAAGTAAGAAAATGGAACTAACGTAAATGAATTTTATGCTTTTAAGCTGGTTTGGGGATAGAAATGTGCCAAAGTTTTAATTCACCGGCAAAGTTGCCACAAAAGTGGTTAAAATTTGCATTCGTAGAGTTTCACAAAGTTTTCCTTGCCTTCAGCAACTTCAACAATGCCCGGATTGTGAAGTTTTTGCTGTAAAGTGTGGAATTTTGCTGCAAAATGTGGAATTTTGTTAGTGAGTGTGGCAATAACATGCAGTACATACAGTATGTGCAATTCTTTTTTGAGAATCATACCAGGCAATGTGCATTTGCTAGTTATAACATGCTGGACACTTCGTTGAAATCTTACTCAGTAACAATTGACTGTTAGGGTTTTGTTCAGTATATGTTTAAAACTGCTTCTCATATTTGCTTTCCTGAGTTTTGGGGTGAGAGCGTTCCATGCCTTTCCAACCCACTATTTATTTTTAAACTTTCCATCAGATTTTGATATTTTTGGGATGGTGTATCTTCTATGCCTCACCTCTCTTAGTTTATGACCGTGCTTGGGCGTTACTCTAGAGCCAAACTCAGGATTGCTGATGAGACCTTAGTGTGGTTTGAATGCTGTTATTGCCCTCATTTTCATCCTCCTGACTGCTAGAGAGTCCCTGTTTAGTTATTTGTACATTTGGCACTGGTGTCTGTCATATCGGCACTTTAACACAAATCTTGATATTTTATGATATACCTTGTCCAATTTGTTTAATGTGGATCCGTTTGCTTGTGGGTATGCTATATTCCCATATTCTAGGGATGGCAGTACTGATTGTGTTGCTATTGTTTTCTTGGCCCTTTTTGGGATATATACAGTTCTTTCCTGCTCAGCGCTCCCAACCTTTTATTTACCTTTTTGGCAGTACTGGTGATGTGGGACTTAAAATTTAGTGTTGTGTCTATTACCATTCACTCCCAGGTATTGGTACTCACTTACATTCACCAGTGCCTGCCCATCAGATGTCAGTATTTTTAGTTTTGAGTCCCCTTAATCCTTTTCCCTGTTTTGCCTGAATAGTGTCATCTGTGTTTTCTTGGCACTCAGCACCTTGTTTGGCTGTGAGCACCACTCTTGGAGCCTGTTAAAGTCATACTGTAAAATGTCTTCTAATTCCTCATGTGATTTTGCTCTCCCTATGAGAACTGTGTCATCGGCATACAGATTTATTTTTGCTTCAGTGATGCATTTTGGCAAGTTGTTTACATATATCAAGAACAGCAAAGGTCCCAAAATGGAACTTTGTGGCATGCCCCAAATCAGGCTTTGTGAATTTGAGAGTATGCCATTCACCATGACCTGTTCCTCAAGAATGACTTACACTAGGGGTCTGATTTTAAGTCCGTTATGACAAATGCAAGGGACTTGCATCAAAAGTGTTTGATGCAAGTTGTGATTTGCTGTGGGCTGGCAGTATAGCTTAGAGGTTAGAGTAACGCGCTGTGAATGAGCTTGGTACATCCAGCTGACCAGACCTGGGTTGATTCTCACTTGCATACTGTGTGACTCTGAACAAGTCACTTAACCACCCAATGCTCCCAGGCTGCCCCTGAAAACAGGCACTTGTGCCGCCTAGTGGGCCTTACCCAGTTACCAAAGACTAAAATAAATTAAAAAATAAATCAAAAGGTATTTTCCAAGATGGCTTGCATCTGTTCAAGAGAACAGGTGCACCAAAGCTCACTTGCACCAGTGTTGTGTTCAACAACCCTGGCGTCATTCCACAAGTGGGCTTGCACCATGGAGGGGCTGTCACATCCCCTTTCTTGGGATTTTGGAAGCCCCACCATAGATGCAGAAGGGGCTGCCACTAAGCCCAGCCTAGAGGTGGGCTAAGTGGCTTGCATCAGGCAGAACCCTGGAGCAGTCATCATGTGGGGGATCATGAGGGGCATGGGAGCAAGTAGTGCCAGGAGGGGGATGGTTGCTGTTGCCCTGTAAGTGGCACAGTCATCAGCTCCCCCTTAGGGCACTGTCCCAGTACTGCTGGGCTCCCCCATGCCACCAGGGTAGAATGCCTGCTGTGAAAATCTCAAGCCAACCCCAAGTGATCCCTGAACTATGAGCAATGGGGTGGTAGTATAGTTCCTCTCTAAATCACATGAAGCCCCTAGCCATGATTCTGAAGGGAAAACAACAACCCAGTCCCTGTCCATGTACCCCTGTCCTAGTCCCCCCATGCCCATGACATGCCCAGAAACACCTGTGATGATAGTACCTAGTGATCTAGTGATCTAACCACAATATTGTAGACAGTCATGATGCAGTGCATGGGCCCAGCAGACCCAGCACACATCTTGATACCTTGTGGGTGAGATTCCTTCACCCACCACAGGGTGAAGCGACTGAGCCAAAACACTGATTCGTCTTTACCCGGGCCATGACTGGTGCTCCATTCTGCATCACCTTTCCCATCAGCCTTGATCCAGTAAACCGGCTCACTAAATTCACACCTCAACTCAGCTCACTGGCATGGAAAGGCAACATTTTCCCCAGAGGTACAACAGACACCCCTGCAGTCACTGTTACTTAATAAATTCTTTGTTTTTTAATATTTTGACCTTGCACTTTCATCATATTCTTCTTATGACCCCACCTCATAAACCCCTTAGGTGAAAATGTTGAAATCCATTCTGAAATGCCATTCCACTCCACAGGTGCAAAAACACATTTTGGATAGGATGTGAAAAATTACAGCTGTACTGCTCATGAGGTGGTGTGAAAAAATGGGTATGCTGGCCTGGTGGCACTGAGGGTTGAGGTGCTAGACACCACACCTCGTGCCATGCCACTGACCAGTGTATGGGAATGAGCACGGGTGGCTGGGGGTCAGCAGGGGAGGAGAAGGATTGAGCATCCAGAGGACTGCTCTCCTACTCCAGGGAGGGGGGTCTCTCAGTGTCAGCACCTATTCACCCTCTGGCAGAGGCTGCAGAAACAGGGTACTGTGCTGCAGCATGGAGGAGCTGGGCACAGTTGCTTGGAGGAGAGTGTGCATGGAAGCATGCGTGCTCTCATCTCCATCAGTGTCACTGCATGTCCCTTGGCTCCAGGGTTGAGAAAGAAAAAAAATGCCTGCTCATGCATATGAGTCAGCTCAGGTGCCTGATACCTCTGGCCATGACAGTTCTGCCATGGCGGCCTCACTCGGGGAGGCATTCCTGAGTATGAGGGAACAAGTTGCCAGAGCCTGGTGAGCCCATTTGTGGGGCTAAGGGAGCCATAGCAACAAAAATATAAATAAAAAAATGGGTATGTTGAAAATCTGGAGTCAAAATATTGTAAATTAAAAAGTTTTGTACCTGTGTAGAAACTGCACAACACAAGCTCACAACGTAGCCATTTTTTAATTTTTTTCACCAGATCTTCAGCATGCCCTTTTTGGAGCCCCACCTCATGAACAATGGCACTGTAATTCCGTTAATCAGCCCCAAAAGGCAAATCAGAGCCACGACTGTGCCATTTTGCACCACAAGTATAAAAACAGGTTTCAGGTAGAATGTGCATAATGACAGCTGTACTGTTCATGAGGAGGTGTGAAAAAAGGGCTTGTTGAAAATCTGGAGTCGAAATATTGTAAATTACTAAAGTTATGCTCCTGTATAGAAACTGTGCAATGCATGCTCATAATGTGACCATTTTTTTGGAATGTTTTCACCAAATTTTCAACATGAGCTTTTGGGACTCTACCTCATGAACACTGGCACTGTCATTTCTATAATTGGCCCCTGAAGATGATTCCACGCAGTGACCACAAAATCACCTTCTGGGTCCAAATAACAAAATGACAGTGAAGTGTTCATGAGGTGGGGTTCCAAAAAGCCCATGTTAAAAATGTTGTGAAAAAATTCAAACAAATGGCAAAGATATCAATATAGGTTCAAAATAACATTATTATACATTATACAGCATTTACTGTACCTATATTTACCTGTATTCCTTAGTCATGGTGCATATATTGAAGAGTGCAGATGTGTTCTGGTCCACAGAAGATGACTGCACCTAACCCCCAGAGGTAGGTATAGGCTAGGTAAAGACTAAGGGTTGGTGCTGGGTGCTCAGTGGGAAGGTGAGGGATGGGTAAGGGGGATGGCAGGGATGGCGAGGAACCGTTTTCCTTCTTCCAGGTTAAAAAATAGTAAAAGACATTGTGGGATTTTTTTACAGGGAAAAATATTATAAATGAAAGTACTTTGGGACACTGGGGTGGGCTCCCCAGTGTCCCACACTGTTGGGTGGATAAATGCCGACACAGGGATTGGGCCTCCTGATGTCAGCTGTGGCAAAGAAAAGGGCTACAAAGAGGGCAAACATCCAACATGGGGGGGGCATCCCCATTTTGGGGAACAATTATAAAAATAAGAAACAAATACATTAAGTAAATAGCACCACTGCCATACTATGGGGGGGGTGTAAACACCAACATGGGGATTGGGACCTATGATGTTGACAATTATATAACTAAATCAGCTGAAAAGGGGGGGCAACAGAAATGAAATACATTAATTAATTAAATACACTGGCACCGGGGACTGGGGCCCCTGGTAAGCAGGTAATGGTTTCATTTAGCCACAGTCAGGCTGGTGGGGTTACAATGAAAGTAGCCCTGTCCCTGACCTACTGTGCCAACCATGGACAACATCAGTCTGCACTATACAGCACAGCTGTATTTAATAAATGACAGCTGTGTTGTATAGTGCAAGTACTATATGACACAGTTGTTTATTAAAGACAGCTGTGTTGTACAGTACTTGCACTATACGACACAACTGTCATTTATTAGACAGCTGTATCATAAAATAACTTGCACTATACGACACAGCTGTTGTTTATTAATGACAGCTGTGTCATATATTACTTGCACTGTATAACACTGTCATTTATTTAAGACAACTTGGATGAATCTGCATCAACCTCAGTAGGTAATTGCAGAGTAAGGTGGGGGGGTCAGTGGGAAGGAGTTGGTGGTAGGGAGATGGTGACAGATGATGAAGGACCATTTTCTTTCTTCCAGGTTAAACAAACAAACAAACAACAAAATAGACATTAAGGGAGGGTTTTTTTTTCAGGTACACTTAATGAAACTATTTCAGGACACTGGGGTGGCCTTCCCAGTGTCCCACACTGCTGGGGTTTTAGTGTAAATGTTGTCAAGCAGACTGAGCCCCCTGATGTCAGCAGTGTTAATTAAATCAACAGGAACTGCACATGTGGGGAAGAATCTGACACCAGGGTTGGGCATCCCAGTGTCAGCCATGAAAAATTAATCATAAAAAATAAATTGAACTAATAAATACATTTAAATTAAAAAATGCACTGCCACCAGGGATTGCTTCCCCCTTGCAGATAACAGGGGTTAAACTATACAACACAGCTGTCATTGTTTAAGACAGTTGTGCTGTATAGTGCAAACTGCTGCTTTCACAGAAATTGAGTTATGAATAGAATGTTCATTTTTTTGAACTGCTCATGCTCAGAAACAGAATATTTTTATTAAATATTTCAAAACTACTTAAGTGAGGAACATAAAAACCACAACAGCACACACATTTGACCAACCTCTATCAAACCTGAGAGTTTCAGGTTTCAAAGCATCATATTTTTTAAGTTGTTGTGTGGCAAAATAAGAGAGTCATCCCAGTGGCTCTGAGGGCTGAGGTGCTGGACGCCTTTCCTTGTGCTTCACCAGCAATCCAGTTTCAGGAATGATCTTGGGTCACCTGGGAGCAGGCACAGAGGGGAGGATAGGAGAGGGATTGAGCTGCCGTAGGCAGTTCTCCCCTTCCAGGGATGATTGTCCCCTTCCCCATAGTTCCATTCCCACCTGGTGGAGGTCTGGTGGGAAGCACAGGCCGGGGGGCAGTGGTGAATGCCAGGGGTGGATGGGGCCGAGCCAGTTCCTGGTGTATGTGTGTACCTCCATGCATGTGAGTGTGCGTGTTTGTGGGGGTCCCAGGTCTGGGGCACAAAAACAAGGAAAAAAAACAAAATTACACATAAAAAAAAAGAACCTCAAAAAATGAGACTTTGTGCATTTTTTTGCACCTGCATAATTTTGCCTACCCTGACCCGATCTACATGAAATTTACAGGATCAAGAGATCCTGGCACAGAGTTTGTGATTTCTAAATTTCACATAAATGTTTATCAAGGGCAAAGTTATAAAGGTGCAAAAATTAGGTTTAACCTAGAAGTGCTTATGCAACCCTAATATACAGGCACGACTGCACATGTATTCATATAAACATAAATAAATATATATATATATATATATACACACACACACATATTAGTGGCGCTGTAGTGCCACCATAGAAAGGTTTGAGTAAGCACTTTAATGTTAAAACTAAAATTTTGCATCTTAATAATGTTGCCACTGTACAACGGATTTGGCTGAAATTTTGCATGCACAGTCTGGTACCATATATCTCTGGATGTGGTTAGTTGCGTTATGGTCTGATGTATGGATGTTGAGCTGCAAAACACAAAAAAACAAACACAAAAAAATGGACTTCTTGAGGGTTTCTTTGCTTGCACCCACAGCCCACACGTTTTTTCCGTTCAGTCCAAAATCTTCAGGTAAGATGCAGCCTTGGTCACCGATGTGTCATTTGAAGGTTTGGTGAAAAAATTTTAAACTGTTCAAAAGGTATTCAAAAAACACATTTCCTATTACAGTCAATGGGAAATGTTAGCAAAAATCAAGATCATTTCGCAAATGCCTGTTTTTACTTTCACAAATGGCCCTTTTACTTTCATGATTCTGCCATCTTGTTTTCAGTTAGTGACACAGAAAAATGGCTGGTTATTTAAAATTGGGACCATCTAGGTAAACACTTATTGTTGTGTTTATCTAGCCAGGTCCTGAGGATGCTAGCCATATCTTTTTTTGGGGGGGGTAAACCCCCCCCAAAAAATGCATTTTTCAACTTTGGGGGAAGAAATTCTTTTGTAAAATGCTTTCGCAAATGTTTGCAAGTTTCATGATTTTTTTTTTTGAAACCTTCGTGATTTGCGAAAGTATTTTGTGAAAGTATTCTCAAAATTACTGCAAATCTTTGACATTATACTGCAACAAAATGGTTTAGTCTTTTGGGTTGAAATTTGCAGGGTTGCAAGCCCTGATCCCACAGATGTGCCTTTTGGTGGTTTGGTGCCAAAACATTATGGGGCCCAAAGGCCACACCTTCACAAGGACATTAACCAAATTGAGGCAGTCCAGAGAAGGGCAACCAAAATGGTGCAGGGACTGCATCAGAAGACATATGAGGACAGATTAACGGAGCTCAATATGTATACCGTTGAGCAAAGGAGGGGAGAGAGGATATGATCGAGACATTTAAACACCTTAAGGGCATAAACAAGGTGAAAGAGTCTAACATGTTTAAATATAAGAAAATAGCAGGACAAGAGGACACAGCATGAGATTAGAGGAGGCCGATTAAGGGGAATGTGAGGAAATTTTTCACAGAAAGGGTGGTAGATGCATGGAATGGCTTACCACAAGAAGTGGTGGCTATGAATACAGTTCAGGGCTTCAAACAGGCATGGGATAGGCATAAGGGAGCAATACAAATGACTATGAATAGATAGGTCACTGACAGAGCAAAGGCCGATGGCACATTTATAAGGTAGAAAAAGAAATGGGCAGACTGGATGGGCCTTGCGGTCCTTATCTGCCATCAACTTCTATGTTTCTATGTTTCTATGTTAAAAGTTACAGCATTCTGAAGTTCAGAAATGTTCCCATAGGATAACATTGCAGTGTCCGTGATGCCTTTCAGGCCCGTAACTCAAAAATGGTTTGAGATACAGACTTTTTGCTCCCTGCAGCTTTGTTCATGTTTTGGTGAACAAAGCTGCAGAAACAAGTTTGGAAATCATAGGTTACACTGCCAGTGGAATTTATTTCCTACCTTCTACGGTTATGGAGATAGTGGCAAAAACATGTTCCAAGGTTTCCAAGGGTGCCTTTTCAGTGCATTTCAGTGCCCATATCTAATAAACAATGTGAGATACAGATTCAGTTGATTTATATTGCTTAGATGTCTCACTGTCATAATTACGACACTTGAAATTGTTCTGTAGCTGCTACAGTTGCTGAGATATTGACATATTACTGTTACAAGGGTTCCTTGCCCTATAGGGCTGCTGTATGGCTCCGTACTTAAGTGTGAGTGCACTTACATATGATACCATTGCACAAAAAATGGACAATGTGAAGGGAGTGCAGGGCCAAGAGGGCTCCCACTAACACATACCACTTGCCAGTTACATTACATTTTCTCAAAAACGCACACCCCGATGCCTGTTGGTATGTGAAACATAGAAACATAGAATTTGATGGCAGATAAGGACTGCTTGGCCTACCCAGTCTGCCCATTTCCCTACCTGATGGATAAGCTGGAGATCCTAGTTAACCAGCAGCCTACTTCTTCCTACCCCCAACCCCTAGAATTGCCTTATGACTGTCCCATGCATGCTTGAATTCCACCACTGTTTGTGACTCCACAACCTCCTCTGGAAGGCCGTTCCATACATCCACCACCTCTCTGTGAAAAATACTTCTTAAATTACCTCTGAGCCACCCCTTCTATCTTCAAATTGTGCCCCTTGTTCTTGCAAACCTCTTTTTGAAAGATGCTACCTCTTGGACTTTGTTGATTCCTTGAGGTACTTGAAAGTTTCTATCATGTCCTCCCTCTCCTCCTTTCCTCGAGGCTATACATATTAAGCTCCTTAAGTCTCTCTTCATATGTCTTCCGGTGCAGACCCTGCACCATTTTTGCTGCCCTCCTCTGACAGCTTCCATCCTGTCTATGTTTTGCGGAGATTGGGTCTCCAGAACTGCACGCAGTACTCCAGATGGGGTCTCACTAGCTGTCTGTACAGAGGGATAATAACTTCTTGTTTTCTACTGGTGATGCCTCTCCCTATGCATCCCAGTATCCCCCCAGCTCTCCTTGCTGCCCTCTCACATTGCTTGCCCACCTTTAGGTCATCTGATATGACTACCCCCAGGTCCCTTTCCTGTGGGGGGGTGAGGGTGGGGTGGTAGGGGTGGTAACCTTAACACCACATTTCCATGCTTTTGTCAGTGTGGTATGAACCCTTACTGATGAATTAACATAGATGTTTTGCCATGAATATACATAAATATTCACAAAAAATACCACCAACAGCTTAATCTTGTTCAAGGTCAGTTGACATTCATCAGTACCCCCCCCCAGGTTGTGCCAGAAAATAGGCAGGATTTGTCTAGTGCACTTATCCAGTCAACAAAAACTAAAAAATATATATATATATGTATATATATATATATATACTATACTGGCACAGTCGCGTCAGTATAGTTAGGGTTGAGTAAGCAGTTTAATGTTAAACCCCACATTTTGCAATTAATAACTTTGAAACCATTAAAAATATTTGCACAAAATTGGGAATGTGCAGTCTGGTGTGGTAGATCTCTTGATTTGCCAAGTTGTGTTTTAATCGGGTATAAAGTTTTTGTGCAGCAAAGCACTGAAAAATAAATTTTTCACCACTTTGTGACACTTTTTTGCCCACTGCACTGTGACCACACCATTTGGTCTTTAGTTCTGAATATTTTGGGGTAGAAAGAGTTTGGGTCAAAGAACAATCTGGCATTGGTTTGGTGAAAACATATTAAACCGTTACAAAGTTATTTCATTTTTAATTTTGACTTCTGAGCATGTATGTTTTGTGAAAGGGGATTGGGCTCACAATCAAGTATTTTGTTACTTCGCGAATGGGGATTTAAAAAATTCCTGTTCATAAGAAAAAAATTCTTCATTCTTGAGCTGCCATTTTGTTTTCATTTTTTCCCCAAAACAAAATGTATCTTTCTCCATGGGTGACATCTTGTTGAAATAAGACATGGGTTTTAGGAAGGCAGTATAGTGTAGTGGTTTAAGGCTGTGAGCTGCAAATCTGGAGACCTGGGTTTGAATCCCACAGCCCCCACTTGCATACTGTGTGACCCTGAGCAAGTCACTTAACTTCCCTGTGCTCCCAGGTTGCACCTGTAAACATGCTTTCAGCTTAGTGTGTCTCACCTGGTTAAACAATTAAAAAAAAAAAATAAGGCATGGGTTTTGTTCAGGGTGATGCCCTCTACAAACCTATACCTTTGGTTTGTTCATTTTGGCCAAAAAAGTCCATCTTAAATTTTGAAATTCTTCATTTGCGATTCGGTTCCCATCCTTGTTCGTGAACTGACAAAATCCCTGCTCGTGAGCCGATCCCCTTTCGTATGGTAGCAAAATCCTTGATCATGACTTAGGGACCAGATGGCCATTCTCACGAATGAGGACTGTGTCGTGAACAGGTATTTTGTCCCGGCTCAAAGGGGATCATTTCATAGTCAGGGGTTGTCAGCTCATCGAAAGGAGATTGAGTTTTGAATCCCCTTTTGTGAGGCTGACAAACTCCTTGTTCATGAGGTAACAAAATCCCCATTCGCTAGCAATCCCCTTTCGTGAGCTGACAAAATCCTTGCTCATCACTTTGTGACCAGATCGCCATTCTCGTGAATGAGGATTGGATCACAATTGGGGATTTTGACACCTTGAGAAAGGAGATAGGCTCACGAATGGGGATTTTGTCAGCTCGTGAAAGGGGATTGGTTTTTCAATTTCTCATTTGTGAGCTGTCAAAATCCCCATTCATGAGATGACAAAATCCCTGCTCGTGACTTAGGGACCAGATGGCCAAATCTGACAATCAAGGATTTCTCGTGAATAGGGATTTTGATAGCTCACGAACGGGGACTGACCTCATGAGTGGGGATTTTGACACCTCACAAACTAGGATTTTAAAAACATTGCCACTGCACTGTAAATAAACAGTTTGGTCTTTTGACTTGAAAATTGCAGGGTATAAAGGTGATGCCCCAGAGATGTGAATTATGCTATTTAGGTGTTGAAAAGATATTGTTTTTTTGTAGTATTTATGCTCCAGCCCTGCAGCCCTCTCACTCTGGGGAATCCCCAGCCCTGTCATTCCAGTGTCTGCCAGCCAGCACAGCAGTCTCCCCCTGGGCTTACCCCCCCGGTGGGGTCAGAAGGGGCCCACTCCCCCAAACAGGATACAGTGTGTTGTTCTGTGTCTAGCCACGTGCAAGGCCTGTGAGTTCCCCTGTCATCATCTGCAGGCTATTTTTGACTGTTTTCTCCCCATGCGGGATAATGGCATGCAATGCCACCAGTGACTGGGACTGCACACACTCTCGTGTGCACTCCCCATCAAGCGACTGTCTCGTCCCCACCCCCTGTTGTGGGGGCTCTATGCTGTCAAGCCCCAGTCTCCGCTAGGCATCAGGCAAGCACCGGTCACTGAATTCCCCCTTCCTGGAGATGGACAGCAGTCCATCAGATGCTCAATCCATCTCCTCCCTGCTGACCCCTGGCGACCCATGGTCATTCATGGACATGGGTCGCCGGCGTGGCACGAGGTGTGGTGTCCAGTGCCTCAACCCTCAGTGCCACTGGGCCAGCTTAAGAGTTTAAAAGTTAATCAGCTCCATAGATATGCCATCATGAAGTTGAAATTTTTCCCATAGGATAACACTGTGGTGCCCATAGTGACCTCAGTGCCCGAATCTTGAAAACGCAAGATACGGATTTTCCGCTACCCACAGCTTAGGTCACCTTCAGCAGACCTAAGAATGCAAGGAAGTTTTGAAGTCATCGATTACACATGCAGTGGAATTTGTTTCCTAGGTTGTACAGTTACTGAGATATTGGCAAATTAGTGTTACAAGGATTCCTTTTCAGGCATATTGAAATCGATTGAAATCTTGTACCAGTGTATGATAACAGCACAGGGAGCTGCTCGTTGAACAAAGGGGGGAATATACCTTAATTCTGTGACATTAATGTATGAAACTGATGCTAATTTTAACAGTTGATTAATAATAGTAGGAGCCCTGGTTGCTACCGTGTTAAGGTATCCAGGAAGAGAGACCTCGTATCAGGTCTAATTTTATTGCATTGCGTTTCACACAAACGCTGCTTACAGGCTAAATATCGAACTACAGCACATAAAACTCTGCAGTTTTAAAATATGTTTGGGCTTATTTGGGGTTCAAATTACTAAATACAGCTCAGACTCTGCTGATCCACTTCCGGGTAGCTGGATACTTAAGTGACCCCTGCTGTGAGTGGGGCAATTGAAATCTTGTACCAGTGTATGATAACAGCACAGAGAGCTGCTCGTTGAACAAAGGGGGAATATACCTTGATTCTGTGACATTAATGTATGAAACTGATGCTAATTTTAACAGTTGATTAATAATAGTAGGAGCCCTGGTTGCTACTGTGTTAAGGAATTTAGGAAGAGAGACCTCGTATCAGGTCTAATTTTACTGCATCGCGTTTCACACAAACGCTGCTTACAGGCTAAATATCGAACTACAGCACATAAAACTCTGCTGTTTTAAAATATATTTGGGCTTATTTGGAGTTCAAATTACTAAATACAGCTCAAACTCTGCTGATCCACTTCTGGGTAGCTGGATACTTAAGTGACCCCTGCTGCGAGCGGGGTGATTGAAATTAAATTTCTGGTTAAGACACTTCTGTAAAATGGAGAAAATAGGATTTATGGACAATACCCAGACCTTTAAAAACATAAAATATTATAAAAATGATGGAATCCACCTTAACCAGATTGGTATTAGGATTTTGGCTAAAAAAATTAATAGGTAATAGAATTTCATTTAAACTGGGTAAAAGGGGTGAAGTACAGTACTTGACCCCTGTAATGCAGACCATATGCACAATCAAGATACAACTCAAGAGTATGGATGGAAAGGGGTCCTATTAAATGCATGGAGTTTAAATAATACATTTGATGAATTTAAATTGTATCTTGGGATGAATGACATGAGTATAGCACTCATCACTGAGACCTGGTGGGGGGATAACGATTCTTGGGACAAAAATATACAAGGCTACAAATTATATTATTAAAATAGGAAATATAGGAAAGAGGGGAGGGGTAGCTATATATATATACACCAATCTATTGACAGCGAAGAAATTGAGGACGATTCTGATCTTGAAGTATTATGGATTAGACTAAAACTGTTGATAGGTCCACCATTTATTTTGACCTTAGTTTATAGACCTCCCTCCATGAGTATTGAGAATGATAATATCTTATTATATACTCTTAGTCATCTAGATATTTCAAAAAATTATATAATTATGGGAGACTTTAATCTAGATAGTATTAATTGGGAACAAGTAATTGCAACTGACAAAAGAGATAGAAGTTATATGAAAACATTTAATGAATTAGGTTTGGAACAACTTGTTAAAACAAACACCAGGGGTAATAAAGTATTAGATCTTATATTGACTAATGTGGCCCATTGCATTACAGGGATTGATGTTAATGCACCCTTAGCTAACAGTGATCATAATACTGTACATTTCCAAATATTAGATAGCAAACCCATACTAGCAACAGGTACAACCAAGATCCTAAATTTCACAAAAGCTAACTTTCAAAATATGAAGCACATTATCAGTTGTTGGGATTGGCAAACACTCTTCTTAAACTTATCCGTGGAAGCCAAATGGCTATTATTAGTTAATAAATTGAAGTATCTTATTAAAAATAATATTCCAACTAATAGTAAATATGAATCCAAAAATAAGCCTACTCCTAAGTGGATGTCTTCTAAAACTAAATCTCTAATTAATAAAAAAAACAAACTCTACAAAAAAATCCAAAAAGGTTTTACACATCTTAATTCAAAATATAAGGAATTATTAAAAATAATAAAAAAAAATAAGACTAGATAAAACTCAATTTGAACTTAAATTAGCATCAAGGGTAAAAGACAATAAAAAATCCTTTTTCTCTTATATAAACAAAACCAGAAGTAATTCCATGACTTTTGGTCCATTTACTACACATTCTGGATGTGTATCCAACAAACAGAAAATAGCTAATATACAGAATCAATATTTTTCATCTGTATTTAATAATAAACCACAGGATAAATTGAACAAATTAGAAAAATCTATACCTGGTGCATTTATAATTAAGCCTAAAGATGTTTTAGAAAAACTTAACAAGATAAATATCAATAAATCCTCAGGTCCGGATGATATTCATCCAAAAGTAATAAAAGAACGTGCCTACGAAATCTATATGCCCTTAACTAACATATTCCAACATTCACTGGATAGTGGTGAAGTCCCAAATGATTGGAAAATAGCAACAGTTGTACCCATCCATAAAAAAGGACCCACCAATAAACCAGAAAATTTTAGACCTATAAGTCTAACATCTTTGATTGGTAAAATATTTGAACAGTTTGTAAAAGAAATCATATTGGAACATCTCAATAACAACAAGCTTATGGATAATAATCAACATGGATTTACAAAATCAAGATCATGTTTAACTAATCTCCTGACTTTCAACAATAAAGTTACTGAAGAAATGGATAATGGTAACTAAGTTGATCTAGTATTCATAGATTTTGCAAAAGCATTTGATAAAATTCCCCACCTTGAACTTATAAATGCTTTAAAAGAAGTCAAATTAAATCAAAATATAATAAACTGGATAACGATGTGGCTTAGCAGTAGGAGGCAGAGAGTGGTAGTAAATGGAGAACTGTCTGATCGGGCTGGTGTAAATAGTGGTGTTCCCCAGGGATCGGTGTTGGGGCCATGCCTATTTAATATTTACATCTCCTCTCTACAATCAAATATAAACGAGGTATGGCTACTTAAATTTGCTGATGATTGCCGTTTGGGATCCATTGTTAATAATAATAATGATGGCACTATCCTGCAAAACTTCTTAGACGAAGTTACTTTATGGGCCCATGAAAAGAAATTGGTACTGAACAATGATAAATGCAAGGTGATGCATATGGGAAAACATAATCCCAAATGTACATACAAATTGGCAAATCAAATATTACATCAGACCTTAGAAGAAAGAGATCTTGGGCTTGTCGTTACACCAGATATGAAATTTAAACTACATTGTTCTAAACAAATCCAAAAAGCTAATCAAAACCTAAATTGTATATTCAGACATGTGGCAAGCAGGGCTAAAGAAGTTATGCTGCCCTTGTACAGTGCTTTGGTGAGACCCCACCTTGAGTATTGTGTTTAAGTGTGGTCGCCATATACCAAGGAAGAAATTAATAATCTAGAAAGAGTACAGAGACGGTTTACCAGGACAATAACAGGAATGAAAGGAAAGGCTTATGAACACAGGCTTAGCTAATTAAAATTGTATTCTTTAAACTATAGAAGGCTTAGGGGAGACCTATGCCTTATATATGGTTTATTACAAAATTCTGTACTCCTTAATGGTACAGGGCTATTTAAATCTGAGCTTAGGCAGAGCAACCGTAGACATAACAAACAGTTACTGATTGGGAAATGGTATTCACTAAGGAGGAAAAATTGGTTCAGTATATGATCAATTGCAATATGGAACAGCCTCCCTGCAATTGTTGTGGATAGTACAAGCATCGATGCTTTTAAAGCAAACTTGGATTCAATAATAACAGACGATTATAAATATAGTTATTAGATTAAAATGAGGCAAGCATTATGGACATTGTCCTCTGGCTTGAATAACTTATGAAACTTATGAAATATTGGGCTACTGTATGGCTCTGTTGTTATATGTAAATGGGAGTGCAGGGCTCGGAGGGCCCATGCTGCCACAGACACATATCATTATTCACAAATGGGCAGTTTGGTGGGAGTGTGTGTCCCAAAGGGCCCATGCTCCTACCAACACATACCAGTTAGCAGGTACATTATACTGTTAATAAAAGGTTTGTTATTTTGGCTTGAAATTTTCAGGGTATAAAGGGGGTGTCCCAGAGATGTGAATTATGCTGTTTAGGCATAAATAAATTCATATGCCATAATGAAGTTGAGATTTTTCCCATAGGATAATGGTTTTCGATGCCTGTATCTTGGAAATTATCTGAGATACTGATTTAGTTGACTTATCTCTTATGAAGGTTTCACTGTCATGATTCCAATGACACTGGATTTTTTTTCATAGTTGCTCCAGTTCCTGTGATATTGGCAAATTAGTTTTACAAGTGTTCCTTGCCCTATAGGGCTGCTGTATGGATCTGTAGTTATGTGTAAGTGGGAGCGCAGGGCCCAGAAGGCCCATGTTCCCACAGAAACATATCATTATGCTCAAATGGGCAGCTTGGTGGGCCCAGCGCTCCCACCAACACATATCATTTATTAATTATATTACACTTTTTCAGCAAGTAAGGAAATTTATTGGAAAAAACTTTGTTAATGTATGAGTTAGGGTTAAAGTAACAAAAGTAGGAAGATGAGATGTTGGGGTTGAGCCTCTAACCCCCCCACCACCACACCACCTCATCCTCCACAGACTAACAGACACCAGGGTGTGCCATGGGGTCATCAGGCCTAACTCTCACCCCATTCTCCTTTACTGTAGCATGTTAACCTGTTTACACATGGAATGGGGTGAGAGTTGGACCTGATGACACCATGGCATACCCTGGTGTCTGTCGATCTGTAGAGGATGGGAGGGTGGGGTGGTAGGAGGGTTAGGGCTCAACTCTAACATCTAATATTCCCACTTTTGTCACTTTAACCCTAACTGATGCATTAATGAAGTTTTTCTGCAAAGAATATATGTGTGTGTTTGTGTGTATATATATATATATATGTTTTTTGGTTTTTGTTAACTTTCCTGCCCCACCCGACAGTCCCTCTCAGTGCCCACCCAACCAGAAACATAGCAGAGACACTGGGGGCCCCCAATCCCCCAGTGTCAATCGACATCTCAGTCCTGTTTTTGTTTTGTATCCTCGTCCCATCCCCTACTACTGTGCAAGCGCAGTCATTTACAGTATATATGTATGTATATATATATATATATATATATATATATATATATATATACCACAAAAATTGCACATACCTCAATAATGCAAAGCATCACGGGAAACGTATGCAAATATGAGGCCTTCTGACAGCATGCAAATCTGCTGAATGCTGAACCAGTCCATATTAATACATGGGCATTTGCATATGCATCACATGATGCCTTGCATTATTAGGGTATGTGCAATTTTTGTTTTTTCTTTAAAATTTGGCTGTATGGCCAATATTCTCTGGGATAACCCATGCCTCCATGCATTTGCTATGGGGTTCTTTTGTAGTTCTTTTCTGCCTGTCTGTCTGTCTGTCTCTTTATCTCCCTCTTTTTCTCTCTCTCTCTAAATATATATATATATATATATATAGTGTGTGTGTGTGTGTATATGTATATATATCTATATATATATATATATATATATACACACATACACACACACGTATATATTACACTGGTGCGGTCATGCCAGTATAGTTAGAGTCGAGTAGGCACTTTAATGTTACACCCCAAATTTTACACGTTAATAACTTTGCAACCATTCAATGGATGTGCACAAAATTTGTATTGCGCAGTGTGTTATGGTAGATCTCTTCATTTGCCAAGTTGTGTTTTGGTCGGATGTACGGTTTCTGCACAACAAAATGCTGAAAAAGTGTTTTTCATCACTTTTGTCCCATGTTTTGCACATCGCTCTGTGACCACACTGTTTGGTCTTTTGGTCTGAATTGTTCAGGGCAGAAAGAGTTTGGGTGAAAGAACAGTCCAGTGTTTGTTTGGTTAAAAAATAGTAATCCATTTCTGAGTTATTTAATGTTTTATTTTTGAGTTCTGAGCATGCTCAGTTCACTCTGAGATTTATATGCATGTTTTGTGAAAGGGGATTGGGCTCACAGTCAAGGATTTTGTCAGCTCATGAAGGGGGATTTAAAAAATCCCTGTCTGAGGATAAATTCCCCTTGAGCAAGCCGCCATCTTGTTTTCATTTTTCCCCCAAACAAAATGCTGTAACTTCCTCCACGGGTGACTTATTCTTGCAATAAGGCGTGGGATCTGTTCAGGGTGACACCATCTACAAACCTATACCTTTGGTTGGCTTTGTTTTTGGCCAAAAAATTGCTGTTTCAAATTTTTAAATTCTTCATTTGTGCCTCGCTTCTGATCTTCTTTCGAGAGCTGACAAAATCCCAGTCCGTGAGTTGATCCCCTTTTGTGTGGCAGCAAAATCCTTGACCATCACTTAGGAACCAGATGGCCCTTCTCACAGACAAGGATTGAGTCATGGTCAAGGATTTTGCTGCCTCACGAAAGAGGATTAGCTTGCAGACTGGGATTTTGCCAGCTCGTGAAAGGGGAATGGGTTTCTGAATCCCCTTTCTGAGCTGACAAATCTTGTTCATAGCCACAAAATCCTGTAGTCCATGAGCAACTTTCATGGAGGTAGCAAAACCTTTACCATGACTTAGGAACCAGATGGTCCTTCTTGCAGATGAGGATTGAGTCACAGTCAAGGATTTTGCTGCCTCACAAAAGAGGATCAGCTTATAGATTGGGATTTTGTCAGCTCGCAAAAGGGGATTGGGTGTTTGAATCTTCTTTCATGAGCTGTCAAAATCCCAGTGTGCAAGCTTACAAAATTCCCATCCACGAGTAATCCCCTTTCGTGAGGTATCAAAAGCTTTGACCATCACTTAGAGAGAAGATGAGCAAAACCTGATGGTTAAGGATTTCTCATGGGCGATGATTTTGACAGCACGTGAAAGGGGAATTGACCTCATGGTTGGGAATTTTGTTACCATGCAAACTAGGATTTTAAAAACTTTGCCACTGTATTGTAAATAAATGCTTTTGTCTTTTGACTTGAAATTTGCAGGGTATTAAGGGGATGCCACAGAAATATGAATTATGCTATTTAGGTGTTTAAAAGTTAATCAATTCTGCAGATATGCTATCACAAAGTTTTGATTTTTCCCTTAGGATAACATCGTGGCACCCATAGTGACTTTCAGAGCCCGTATCACAAAAACTAGATGAGATACAAAGCTGGAAAAACAAGTTTGGAAATTATAGATTACACCAGCAGTGGAATTGTTTTCCTACTTGCTATGGTTACAGAGATACTGGCAAAAATGTGTTCCAAGGGTTCCAAAGGTGCCTTTTCAACACTTTTCAGTACCGTATCTTGTAAATGATGCAAGATATGGATTTTATCAACTTATCTCACATGGAGGTTATGCTGTCATGATTACAATGGCACTTGAACATTTTTCATTGCTGCTACAGTTGCTGGGATATTGGCAAATTAGTGTTATAATTGTTCCTTGCCCTATAGGGCTGCTGTATGGCTCCATACTAATGTGTAAGTGAGAGTGCAGGGCCCGGAGTGCCTGCACTCCCACAGATGCATATCATTATGCACAAATGGGCAGCTGGGATGGGGCCCCGTGCTCCCACCAACACATACGATTTACTAGTTATATTTCACTTTTTCAAAAAGTAAGGAAATTCATTGCAGAAAATGTCATTAATGCATCAGTTAGGGTTAAAGTGACAGATTTAAGGAAATGAGCTGTTAGGGCTGAGACCCTAACCCCCCACCCTCTCCACCCCATCCTCCACAGACTGACAGACAACGGGGTGTGCCATGGGGTCATGAGGCCTAACTCTCATCCCATTCTCTTTTACTGTAGCATGTCAACCTGTTTACCCATGGAATGGGGTGAGAGTTGAGCCTCACACCCCATGGCACACCCCGGTTTCTGTTGGTCTGTGGAGGTTAGGGTGGGGGGGTTAGAGGCTCAACCCTAATAGCTCATTTCCCCTCTTTTGTCACTTTAACCCTAACTGATGCATTAATGAAGATTTTGCAATATATATATATATATAGCATATATTTTAACCTTCCTCCCCTCTCCTGACCATCCCTCTCATTGTCCACAACCCAACCCCCCCCCCACAAACATAACAGTGACACTGGGGGTGCCCAGTCCTCCAGTGTTGATTGGTATCTCCATCCTGTTTTTATTTTTTTTTCTTTAATTTGTAACATGAAAACTGTCCATTACTGTCTTTTGCACCATTACAGTCCCCCCACAAGACCCTCCCACTCACCGCCCATCCCCCCAAGCCCTTACTTACCCATCGGGGGTTGAACACCGTAATCATCTTAGGAACAAAGACACATCTTCACTCTTCAAAGTCAGACTATGAACTGAAGAAACAGGTATGCTGGCTAATGTATTTCAATGGGAGGTTGAACGTACAGGCACAACTTGAGCATTCTTGCATATTTTTGGCCCAAATTCTCAACATGCCTTCTTTGAGACCCCACCTCATGAACAATGTCACTGTCATTAAGCAAATCTGTCAAGAAAGGTGATTTCATGGTTACTGTGCAAAATCACATTTTGGGCAAGAATTGAACATTTTCTCTTCCCCTGTTCATTAGGTGGGGTCACAAGAAGGGTATGTTGAAAATTTGGTGTAGAAATATTAAAAAGCAACAAAGTTATGAGCCTACATTGAATTTTATGAAGGCAGCCTTGTAACTTTTGTACAGTAGAAGTTGCTTAATTGGGCCACCCTAGTGGCAGGCTTTTTGTCCCAATTAAGTGTCTGTCCTGAATATCAGAAGTCCATTTGGCAGGGCACATTGTTGACAGCTTTCACCTCATTTTCAGTTCTTTGCTATATCTAACACTTGCTGTCATCTATATGGTCCCAGGAGCTGCAGATCCCATTAAAGGACAGAATCAGAATGCAAACTGTTTCTCCTGCATGATGGTATGCTCCTATGAGCTGCCAAATATGCCTTTCAGTTAAAGAACAGAATCAAGTGCAAAACAAAAATAAACACCTTCCTCTATTGCTCCTACCCAGCGGTATGCTCCCAAGTGCCACCGATCCTACATGTTCCTAAGTTGCTAACCTAATTTCTGAGTGCGTCTGTGCAGTAGCACAAATACTGCACTCAGTCAGCGGCTGGTCATGGATGTGAGAGGTGGGCTGTGCCAGTCACCAGTTGGGGATGGATGGGGGGGTGCTGAGTGGGCTGGCACAGCTAAGTGGGGGGCCACTAGACTACCAGGGTAACGGGATCATTTTTTATTATATTAATGTTCAGTTCAGGGGGGCACTAGACTACCAGAGAAATGGGGATAATTACTAATTTCATCTCTGTACAGTTTGGGAGGGGGGCACTAGACTACCAGGGATTTGGGATTAATTTATTATATTACATTTGGGGGAGACTGGATTATCAGGACAGGTGATGTGCCGCATCTGCGGTGGGTGATCCGGGGGTCAGGGCATGGGTGGGGGGTGCACTTGCGATTGGTGGCAGTAGGTTGTGACATGCTGGCCAGGTATGCCCTCTGTGCAGCGTACTTTGCCACATGTCGCAAGTCACAGGACTTTGCTGTGAGGATCCTGCCCCTTCTAGAATAGGGCGCAGGGTTAATGTCACAGTTGAGGGTGGCGCAAGTTGTGTTCGGCAGCAACTTGTGCCACCCTTCTAGAATCAGGCACTTGGTGTAAAAATATTAAAACTGAATAAAAGTTATGAGCCTACATTTAATTTTGTGAATGCAAGCTTCTACGTTTGCTAATATTCAATATTTTAACCCCAGATTTTCAGCATAGCCATTTCTTTACAGCATCTCATGAATGTGACAGCTGTCATTTTTCAACTCCTGCCCAAAATGTGTTTTAGTATCCCTACAGTTGATTTCACAGTCCCTGCAGTTGAACATTTTCTCTTCCTGTCTTCATGAGGCAGGTTCATAACAAGGCTATGTTGAAAATTTGGTGTAAAAATATTAAGAACATTATTTACAATATTTTTATTCCAAATTCCTCAGCTGTAGCCCTATCAGCTCTGGCCAGAGTTTGTTTAATATGGATCCCATTCTTTGGCTTCATCTTTTATATAGTGTGCTCTGGCCCATAAGAGGCTCACAGGTGACCATTAAGGAACTCACTAACTAGGAGAAGGCCATACTACCTCTCCTGGTTTTCATGCAATGTTAAAGGATTAGCATGCTCAGCTCTGGCTAATGCAGAAATGTAATCACATTTCTTATACGGTTTTCTAAGGGTGCCACTGATATGTGGCCAAAATCAGAATCAAAATTATAACACCAATGGTCAGTCTAGTCATGATTTATCCAAATGATGAGAGCAAGAACACCTTTAAAATGTTACAATTGTTGAATGAAGACAAAGAAAGAAAAATGGAATTAAATGAATTACAGGCCTTTAAGCTGCCATTGGGGGGAGCACTGGTAGTATAATTGTTTGATTCTGATTTTGGCCACACACCAGGAACACTCTGCAAAATATAAGAAAATTATATAACCAATGTGATAAAATATCTGTATTAGCCACGACTGAGCTTGCTAAACCTTTAACATTACATTAAAAACAGGAGAGGTGTGGCCTTCTGCTTTACTAATCTCTGCAATGGTCACATGTAAACCTCTTATGAACCAGAGCACACTGTATAAAAGATGAAGATAAGAGAGTGGTTTCCATGTAAGAAAGAGAGAAAAGTGTATAAGAAATGTGATAAAATCTCTTTATTAGCAAAGTCTGAGCTGCCTTAAATAGCATTTTATACAGGATAGTGTGCATACTGTACCTGAACATGGTTTCATTCGTCAAAGTGTTTCACACAAAGCACATTACATATACTACTGGTTTTGTTTTTAATACTGTTTACTGTCAGCACTGAACAGTCAGCAAATTATCATATTGCTGTAACTTCAGGTGTTTTTTTTCATACACGAATGAGCATCCTGCCTTTTATTTCTGAAGTTTCTATTTTACATAGTGTAGATACATAGATATTGATAGCAGAAAAAAGTCCTACTGACCCATCCAGTCTGCCCACCATACCTAAGTTCTCTGTACAGGCCCTAGTGGCTGTCCCACTGCTTAGTTTCTGCTCCCTCTCCTTCTGACTATGCCCGTATGCCTATCCCATCCCTGTCTGAAACAGCTTACTAGTTTTGCCCTTACCACTTCTTCCAACTGCTTGTTCCACTTGTCCAACACTGTTTCCATGAAGGACTGGATGTAGCTCAGTGGTGGAGCACATTCTTTGCATGTATGAGGCCTTGGGTTTAATCTCTGGCATCTCCACTTTGGGGTTGGAAGCATAGCCTAGAAGTTGGAGTAATAAGCTGTGCATGAGCTTGGTATATCCAGCAGACTTGGGTATGATTCCCATGACCTCCTCTTGCATACTGTGTGACTCTGAGCAAGTCACTTAACCTCCCCAGTGCTTTCAGGTTGCCCCTGAAAACAGGCATTTGTGCCAAGTGGGCCTTACACCCCCCCTTTTCCCGGAAAAAAAAGATGAGTTTGAGGACATCTTTCTTGAATTCCCCCCCCTACAAGTTTAACTACTGTAAGTTCCGCCTCATCCCTGTATTTGAGTTCAAGGAAAATAAATCCTTGGCATCTCCTATGTTTAACCCATGCAGCTAGTTGTACATTTCTCTCATGCCACTGCTTCCCTTCCCTTCTCAATGGTGTATAGGTTCAAGTGCTAGAGCCTCTTCCTTTATGACTTTCCCCCTATTCCCTAGGCCATCTTGGTTGCCTTGCATTATGCTGCTTCCATTTTGTCTCAGTTTTTCCTCAGGTATAGACTCCAATACCTTATGCAGTACTACAGATATGTGCTCACCATTGACCTGTACCATTAAGGGTTTACCTCCTGAATTCTACTCCCCTCCCTATAAATCACATTATCCTGTTTGCCTTTACCACAGCTCTATTACAGGGTTTTGTGAACTGCAAACTCTCTGATATCATGACATCTAGGTCCTTTTCCTTCTTGTTGCTTGCAGCAGAGCCCTCCCCCATTTTGTACTGCACTCTTGGGTTCCTTTTCCCAGTATGCATCACTTTTTTTCTGCTTTGAAGAACATTTACCAGATATTTGACCTGTTCTGCAGCCTGTACAAATCCTCCCTGAGTTTCTTTTTACACTCCTACATGTCAGCTGTTGTGCAGATATTTGTGCCATCTACAAAGAGACAAACCTTACCTGTTATGTCTTCCCTTATATCACAAATAAACATTCAGCTTTCAGTGAGCACCTGATTTCCAAGTGTGGCATTTCTTTTTACATTATCTCAGCAGAATATCCAGGATTTTTCTTTCCCCTTCCTCCATGTGCCAGCTGCCCCGTGCTGGCATTTACAAGCAGAGGGGTGGAGAGGAGTCATCAGGGCCTGTGTCATTTTGAATCAGAATATATACACATATCTTACAGTACATTATAGACTTATGAGACTATAGCCAGTATTACCAGTAACAAGATTAAAAGTGGATTGCCACTAGGATTCTTGGCAGCAGGTGGGGGAGTGAGGGGGCACAAAGAGACCAGTTATTCAATAAATATCTCTCCCTCCCTTCCAAGAAAGGTGACCACTAGACCCACCCAGTCAAGATGCAGACAGTTGTAAAATGGTTGGATGAAATAAATAGTGACAAAACCTAGGCAAATTGTAAACCAGTTAGTGGATTCAGGATGTATAGTACTCACGTGCACTTATCACAAATGTATGACTGTCAGTATTAGAACCATAGAAACATAGACAATGTCCTCAGAAAAAGACCAATGTTCTATCCAGTCTGCCCTGTTCTACCCTGTCCAACATCATGACCTACTGTATAATAATATTGTGCATGTGGCTAGTACTCCAGACCCCCATTGGCAATGGAGGGTTATCTGGGGCCAGGGTGTTAGGTTATACAAAACGTTGCCATTGATCATGCTGTGAAGAGGGAGGCTCAGTGTGTCCAGGGATCCATGTGTTGCATTTATTTATATCTGCAGTACCATTACAGCTTCATGGTGACCAGACTGTCCTCACTCACTCACTCACTCACTCACTCACTCACTCACCAGGGTGCCTGCATCTGACTTTAGAGATGACACCAATACATTATCTGATGAAAAACACAGCTGTAGTCTAAACATTTATTTTGCAGCATAACACCCTCAGGCAATCCCAACCCTGTCAGATGGTAATGGTGCAAATAAAACATGGTAAGGCACACACAATTACAGAGAGGTTAAAGAGTCTAAAAAGGAAAATGGTTACAATAATCTCAAATGAGGGCCAGAATATAATTCGCAACACAGCTTCTCGCAGCCATGGTTCTAAATTTGAGAGTGCCCAGAGCAAATAACCATTTGAGTACATGTCAGCTATTGCTCAGGCCACTTTCATTCATGTGCATAAGTGTGTGAATGAGACATACTATTGATGATAAATGCCTGACCAGCAACCTGATTATCAGTATTCCACCTTGCAGAATGGCCATTTCGTGGGCGGCCTTTGTTACGGAAGTCCCTCTCACCAGGGATCTCCTGCTCACTGTCACCATGTAAATGTTACCAACAGGACCCAGGAAACCTGTTTTTCCCAGAGGGAAGGTGAGTGCACACTTCCATCTTGAGTCTCATTTCAGTGTTATTTCAGTCCAGACTGACAAAGCACTGCTTTTCATCAGTGCACTGTTAATACACTGCATTGACTTTCTGCTATACTGTTATACCACTGCTCAATCTTTCTCATTTTTTGATGCAGACTGTAAGAGCACTGCAAATAATTATTAGATTTTCATGCACGCTTCTTTAGCACTGTATTTCCTTCACTAATTTTTGCTGCACACTGTAGTAGTACTGGCAACACTTTATCAGTGTTATCACACTTCTTTAGCACTGCATTGTCTCAGCAATCTGGTTACCCTTACTGAATTTGTCACAATGGCATTACAGTGGTATAGCAATGGCAATACTGTGGTCAGCTGAAAAATCCACAATGGTACTACCCAGTGGTAATCTGGTATCACAGTGGTAGGTGATATAATAGAGTTTCTTCTGTGCATTGGTAGTGCACTGGCAGAATGGTATCCCTATGGCATTTTTTGCCATTTTCTCTGTCCCTCACACATACACTGGTAATACAATGGTATCACGAAATTTTTAGATTTTTGTTGGCTCCCACAAATACTGGTACTCTGGTAGCACAATGGTACTGCATTATTTTGACATTTCGGTGTTTGGTACCTCTCACAGCAACCCTAGACTCATGTGGTAGCACAGTGGTACCAGTATTAATCTCATTATACTCTGTACTCTAACGCATTCTTAAGATAAATTACATTATCAACCTCATGGAGAACAGTTCTCCATTCCGTATTTTTATTTGTTCACTTGTCTTTATCTTACTGGTAATGGACTGTTATTGTTCACATAGACCAGAACATTCAAAGAGCATTTGCGATTGCTAAATGAGTAAGTGACTCTCAAACAACACTTTGCACCCCAAAAACAGGGTAGAATCACAAAATGATATCTTGAATAGCATAATTAGGGAGTCTCTGACCAGTTGGCGAATGGCTCTAAAAGATGTTGCCTCCCTAATCCAGGTATTATCAACTCTGCCTCCTACCCCTGCCCCTTTGAGCTCCCACCATCAGTAATATCACACTTTGCGTGGTGTTCAGTGGTGCTGCTGTCCATTCTGTACATCGAAAACTGCCAATACCTATCTGCCTACCCAGTCCCATCACTCCCACCATTCATGGCCCCCACCATATGTTTACACACTCTCCCCACAGCGGCAATTGGCAGAGACACTCTGCTTACCTCTGTGATCAACTGAGGACAGAATACCAGTTTTGCAGTCATGTGCCTACTGTATAAACAGCTGTGTACAGTTAGCACATGATTGTGAACTATCATCCATTTTGTGCCCGATCAAGGAGCTGAGAGGATGGTCTGTGCCAAATGTGGAAGGGTGTCAAATATATAGTAAGCCTGGGGACCAGGGGGTAGTATTTGCTGTAAGAACTAACTGGGTCATGGTGGGGACTTTGGATATACAGCGGGCAAGGGCTTTCACTCAGCACACCACTGCTCACTCTATCAGGCCCTGGGCTGGCTTCCCCCATCAGCCCAACAGACCTATCTCCTGGCCAGCACAGTCAATAAGGCTATCTAAAACTGGGCTACCTCTCCGCAATCCCACCTCCTTTGGCCAAAAGTGTTTGTTCGAGAGCTCTGCTTCACTGCTCTGCTGGCCCCATGCTTGTGTGCCTCCTAGTCTCCACCTGTATGGGTAAATGTGCATTCTCATCTGCAGCCCCTTTCCTTTGGAACTACCTGCCCACTCCACTTAGCACCACTGATTCTCCAGGAATCTTCCACTCTCTCCTTGGATCTCACCTTCTGTCCTCCACTCCTTGGTTCTGCCCTCCCAACGTATTATCATGCCTCTACTTCCCTTCCCTCCTTTTCCTTCTTGGTCCATACCTACACTGCCATGATGCACTTTTTCCTTTACTCATCTCAGATCATGCCTAATTTGTATTACAACTTGGCTGCTGCTGTACCTGCTATTGTCATAAATGTTATTTTACCATTGTCCTGCAAGTTTATATATATCTTCATATAAATATCCTGTATATTTTTATTACTGTCCATTGTATACCTTGTCCCAGCCTCCTTTGTACTTGCTTGTATTACTGTGCCACCTTCAATTGCCCAGGTCATGCCTGAAAATGGTTCTCAGACCAGTGCACCTACTTGGTAAACAAATGAATGAATAAGTAAATATATGGGAACCACTGGACATCAGGGATAGTAACAATCTACTGTATATCTGTGGGGTGATTGTAGGATGGGATAGGACTGGAGAACAGGTAAATTAAGAACCTGGACCTGCGGGATAATTAGGAGAGGGGGCCCAATGGAGACTGTTTCCCAGGAGGGTGCTTTGGTGGTGCAGCTCCCAGGATATGTTATGCCTGGTGCAGTAATGTGGCCTGTGCTGTAATCGGCATCAGCAACATGGCTGTCACACCAGCATGGGCGAACCCTTTCTCCACACCCTCCTGAGTGTTCACCCTATAACAGGTTTTGGTGGCATCTGTAAAAAGACATACCTTCCCATTCAGTTCTTCTGCAATTTCACTTATGAAGACATTGAAGTGGCCCACTCCTAGTACTGAGACCCACCCCCACACCATGCCTTTAACCAACTGCTGAAAGCCGGTGTGGAGAGTACTGTCTTCTCCCCAGATGTATATAGGCAACCTTTAGGCAAAAGCCACCATGCATGCTTGAGGACCCTCCCTCATCCCTGAAATTTCCCTGCACTACCCCTACCCCGTCCCTTGCCAGGTCATTTGTGCCCAGGTGGACAATGACATCTAGCTCCCTCTCATCTCCTGCTGTCTAATGATCCACTGTATCTGCTCTCATCCCTCCAAGCCAAAGTACCTCTCAGGTATTTCACCTCTCTCTCCTTTACCCCACCCTGCTCGCAAGTCTATCCCCCTAATTAAGTACCCCACCAGCAGTTGCTTCCTACTCAGCTGAGAGCCTCTTCCTCCCTCCTTGTAACTGTGGATAGGTCCATGGACAGTGCTTTCCTTGGAGAAGGTTTCTCCAGGGGCTGAAATGGTGGATCAGCTGCAGGGAGAGTGGTTGGCTAGGCAGGGCCCATTTCAGATGTGGGGAGAGTGGTTAGTAAACAAAGCAGGTGAACTGGAACTCTGACAAACAAACCGGCACAGGGGCAGAAAATGCAAGTCCCATAGGAAAGAGCACAGTATGGGCTACAATAGGTAATTTACCAGAGAAGTCACAGGTCAGGGAACTACAGCTGAAGAAAACATGGAGAACAGGCAGGCATCAGCAAATGATGCATGGGGGCAGCGGATGGATGTGCACTCATGATGGCATGCATGGGAACTACAGATGCCGGGATGCCAATGCTGGGGGGTGCAAAGGCCAGCTTAGGTAGGTGGACACTGTCCTGTAGGTAGAGTGCACAACACACAGGGACCCCTGCATGCTGGACAGCAGGGAAGTGTACCATGAAGCATAGCCCCACTGCAGCACAGTAGCTGATTGGGGCCCAGGACACTGTGGACACAGAACTTGAATGTGACCATGGTGCACAGCACAGCCATGAAGCACTGTGACTGTGGGCAGACAGTGGCACTACAGTACTGGTACAAACCACCCACAGACAAGTAGCAGCTGCCACAGGTGTGGCCCATGGAGTGTGATGTGCAAACGAAGTGCAATCACAACCGCATGCCTGAGCTGGAACCAAAGCTGGACAGTGTAGCACAGTCCTCTGGCACAATGGAGGACAGCGTGGAAGCCATGGAGTGCCAGGGTGCTCAATTGCAATCCCAACAACAGGGACAATCTGTGAGGTGGTACCATCCAGGAAGGGAAAGTCCAAGCTGAATGTGAATGGCTACCTCCTGGTCCACGAATAGACATGCAATGAGTCAGTGTACTGTTTTTTTATCATATCATATTTTTCACCAGCTGCGGCACACACTCCGGCTTGGGGCATCCAGCCGCCAGCTCCACCCACCTGGAGAGCTGGGTAGCTCAAACTGCACCCAGGAGAATCAGGAATGGCCATCATGCCATCCTGCTGGAGGGCTCCCCCTCTGCCTCTACCAGGACAGCTCCGGATCCTCCTCAACAGGACTCCACCAAAGTCCTCCAGGTGGCTCGGAGAACAGCCATCAAGCTGCAAGGTCATGCCCAGCCATTTTCCTTCGATTGGCCCCAGTAGCACAGACGTGCAATGACATCCAGGCAGAATGTGCCAACATCTGCCATGCTCCCCCATCTAGTGTCACTGACACTAGTAGTGCCCC
Source organism: Neoceratodus forsteri (assembly GCA_016271365.2). Lineage (NCBI taxonomy): Eukaryota > Metazoa > Chordata > Ceratodontiformes > Ceratodontidae > Neoceratodus > Neoceratodus forsteri. The sequence goes on from JADMNL010000022.1 coordinate 653,638,175, forward strand.
TGGGCATCCCTAGGGGGTGGCTACAGCATTTTGAAATTCCCCAGCCCACCCCAGGACAGGGAGAGCAGTCTATGGATGTTCGATCCCAGTCCTCCTCTGCTGACCCCCGATGGCCCGGGCTCAATCCTGAACCCAGATCACTGGCATGGCACAAGGTGTGGCATCCAGCGCCTCAACCCTCAGCACCACCGGACTAGCCTGAGACACTGTAATGGTGCTGCCAGCACCATAAGTCCAAGTCCTGCCTCGGCCAGGCCATCACACTGCTCCTGGATGGCCAGCACCATCTAAAGGAAAAGAATGAGGACAATCATGCTCTGGAGGTGACAGATGCTCTACCAGAACAGGCGCTGGCTGGCATCAAGTAGAAGGCACACAGCACCATGGTTAGCCCCACATAGCTACTGCAGAGTGAGGCAACTGCAATGACCACTGAGCTGTGGCAACAGTTGCCAAGCAAGAGGGCCCTGCTGCAGATTGTGAACAGGACCCACCGCAAGGACCTCACACCAGAACCAGAGACACTGGCTAACCTCACTATACCCAAGCAGCTACAGATGGTGACTGGATGGCCATGGTACAGCAGGATCACTGCAGCACCACCCACCAAGTCCTACTCACCACAGAGGACAACATCAGGAACCTGGCTCAGGCACCCTTCTGGGTGATGGATGGTATGTTCAAGTCTGTGCCACACCTGTTCACTCATTGTACACCATCCATGCACCCATGGGGATGGGCCCTAACAACCTCATCATGTCATTGGTATATACACTGATGACGACAAAAAGCTTGTAATGTTACTGCACCTTGTTCCAGGAGCTGAATAAATATGCCAGTATACAGTCCTGCACCCTCAAACAACCTACGATCATCACTGACTTTGAGCAGACTGCAATCAATGCCCGTAAGATGGAATTTCCACAAGCCATAAACAAGGGTTGCCTGTTCCACTTTGGGCAGATTGTGTGGTGGAAGGTCCAGAGCTTTGGCCTTGCACCACAATACAGAAGTGACCCAGACTTCAGCCTGAAGATCCATGAACTCATAGCCCTCGCCCATCTCCTAGCACAGGACATTCCAGCAGCATTCAGCCTCCTGAAGCCAACCATTCCTCCCAATGCCATCACACTCCTCTATTGTTTCGAGCAGACACGTGTGCTGGGCAAGATATAGCTGTACATTAGGGTGGCCAAGGTGCCCACGAGATACGACCCCATGTTCCCACCTCAGCTGTGGTTGGTTGCAGATCTCAGTGAGCGAGGTATACTGTGGACCCAAAGCAATGTCGAGACCTGGCACTTCCATCTTCATGCCCTGCTCAGGAAGGTGCATGTAGGGGTCATGACTATGCTAGAGAGCTCTGCAGGGAACAGCAATGGACCTATGTCACTGGGGAAGGCATTTGTTGTGGGCTGCTATGGACACCACCCAAGAAGAGCTATGAGTAGTGGATAAGGATGGTACTGGCATCCAAGGACAAGGGCAAGCTGCTGAAGTTCCTCTGTGGCATTGCACACAACACCACCCTGTAGGGTTTCCATGGTGACATGGCACCTGACAGTTGCACACTCACAGCACACATCATGTACAGCCACCAGGTTGCCACTGGGGCCCCCTACTGTTGAATAAAGTTTCACCCCCACATTTCACATGCACCCCAACCTGGTGGCGATGTCTCATCAAAACACTGCTGGGTATCGCCAAGCAGCCCACTGCACACTGCCACGTCTGCACTATGTGTCACATGTTACACAGGCCTGACTCTGTGTGAGTCCCCCCAAAATCCTTTCAGCTGTTCATGTGTGCAACACATTGCACAGGCCTGAAGCTACATGAGTGCCCCCCAATCCTTCCAGCTATGCAACTGTGTGGCAACAGCATTCCTGCAATGGGCCCTTGTGGAACCCCCCACAACACACCTGGCAGCCTACATGCCACAATGGGCTCCTGTGGCACAGGCCCCCCAAACACCTCCAGACTTTTTTCTGTGTGCTTACTGCAAGCCCATAGTGGGCTAGCATGACATGGCCACATGCACACATTGCATGGTTGGTGCAATGGCATGCTGCTCTGTGTCCTGGCATCCACATGTGGTGTTGCTGTGGACCATTTCCTGGTGCAGCTATCCATGCTCTCGCTGTGCCACTCTGCTGTGTGCCTGCAGTGTCATGCATGCACTGACCAACAGGCATGGTACTCCAATTCCTTCATGCATGCCCAGCTGGCTGGCTGTCAGCTGACATCATCATGCATGCAAGGATGCACGGACAGTCTGCCATGCTGCCTGGGATGGCTGGTCAACACACTGGGGCATGCACTGCTATTTGTTTCATCCCTGTCCCATGGATGGTGAGACAGTCATCCTTACTGGGGGTCTGTGATCAGATCAGTGTGTCCTCAGAGGGTGCACCACATAGGGGGTGGGTGTTTTCACATCATCTGTGCTGTTCAGTAGTGGCTCTCATCCTGGGATGGATGGCGTAGGTCAGGATCGGGTGCTTCATCTGTTTGTGGAAAATCCACTCAACAGCAGCACAGCATCCTGACCTCCTCTGGTCTGACAGTGTGTCAGGCATTGTCCTGGGTCAGGCCACTGTGTTGGGCTGCTGGGGCTGTTGGGTTGTTGTGTGTGGGATGCAGCATGTCAGACTAGTAAGTGTTGGGATTATAAAAGGATACCTAGCAGGGCAGGGTTTTCTATGTGCAAGGAGAGTGGTCAGTGGTGGGATAGGCAACTGGTATGTGAGCAAGATGTGTAGTCTGGGTGGGTCCAGCTGCAGAAAGAGTTGTTATCTAGGGGGTGCTGGTCCAGCTCTAAGGAGGGTGCTTTGTTTGGTGAGGCTGGGAGGTTGGTCCAGCTGCAGGGAAGGTGGTCTACTGAGGTGGGGAGGCAGGTCTTGGGGGGGTTCCATCTGCAGGGGGATCTTGTCTGAGGGTAAGAAGGATGGCATGGAGCTGCCAGCTACAGGGAAGATGATAGTTGATGGGGAGAGGCTGGTTTGGGGCTTATAGGATGGACTAGCTGCCAGCAAGGTACGCAGCTTGGGAGAGGTCTATTGAGTTGTTGATATGGTTGTCCAGCTGGGTAGTCATCGGGCAGGGGGTGTTCATGATGTGAGTGGTCATGGGGGGTGCAGGCCCAAAGGGCTGTACTTGGGAACCCTCACTGAAGTCATACTAAATTTAGTGTTAAAGCATTCATTAATTTGCCTTCAAAGACTAATTTTAGTCATTTTTAATAATCTTTAATCATCATTCAAAAATACAACTGCTAAGAATACTAAATTCTGAGAAGTATTTCAGCAGACTAGTTGTTCAAGAGTAAGTTACTGCTAAATGAAGATTAGAAATAGATCTGCAATGCTCTTAAAAGTACAATTTATTTTTAATACAACTGAATCATAAATGAAGATTACAGTCAGCGGAGTAGTTTTAGGATTTAAATTAGCCAGTCAAGGCTGGGTACATTACCGTGCATTTCAGTTCTACTAAGCAAAGAGACAGATAAAACAACCAGCAACACTAATGAATTTTAGAGAAGGTAAGCAATCATAAAATGTGGGTTTTTACCTTGAAATAATATGGTGCAAAAAAAGTTGGCAGCGTCTCTTTAAAAGACTTTTCTAAAATACATTTCCCATAAGTCTACTCAGTCAGAGGCCTACATTTCCCAGCTCACTTCCTGTCTGTGTCCAGCCTGATGAAACTGCACACGCACTCTGTGGTCTTCATTTTTGAACAACTAGGGTTTCCTACTGCTAAGATTTACATGTTAAGGTAAGAGCTTATGTTTAAAAAGTAAATCTTTTTAACTCCCTGAAATGTTAAATACAGTAAGGGCATTATCACCCAGGTGTTTTTTTTTTCCTAAATGAAATGCTGTGAAAGTTTCGCTGTCAATGTTTTGTCTTGAAAACATTTTCTCTTCTCTGAACTTGTGGCTAAACTTTGAAATACACGTTTTATTTTCAGTCAACCCCCCCCCTTTAAAGTGTCTAGGATGCATTGTGCCTCTAGATTACTAGTTATTTGTGGAATTTTTGCTGATTTAGTTACTTTAAAGTAGTGCGGGTGGGGTCAGGAGAATGAACAGCAGGAAGATTGTATAATCGAGCAAATTCAGAGTGCATTTTCTGTTTGTATCCATTTAGTAACCTATTTAACTATATTTACAGAGAAAAGATTACAACTTTTTTAATTTGAGAAAATCTGGAGTTACCTGCAGATAAAGGAATAACTGTTTACTGCAGATATTTGAGTGTGTTTGTGGGGGAACTGTCTTTTTGCATTTAATATTTGCATTTAACAGTTGCATGTATTAATACATTTTGTAATCTGGGGATCAGTGCATTGTTTTTTCCTTTGCTGAAGACTGCATTAATTTATATTTTATGTTTATTTTGGTTTTGTTGACCGGCTAAGTGCACTAGACAGATTCTTGCCTATTTTCGAGCCGCGACCTGGTGGGGAGGATACAGATGAAAGTCAACTGACCTGAACCAGATTAAGCTGTTGGTGGTATTTTTAGTGAATTGGGGGGAAATTTGGCCAGGTCACTGGAGAAAATTCCCCTGCTTTTTTCAAAAAGTGCCATGGGATCTTTAACATCCACCAGAACAGGCAGATGGGACCTTGGTTTAATGTCTCATCTGAAAGACAGTGCCTCAGGAGTGCAGCCATCCCCCTCATGCTGCACTACAGCATCAATATTGGGATATTAACATAAGTGCCTGGTATGGGAATAGAACCCACTGCCTTCTGATCTCCCAGCCTTGGAGGCGAGTGTGCTACCTGAGCCACTGACACTGCAAATGCAATATGCTAGTGTCACATATTTATTTTTGTTAATACTATGTTGAGAAGTATGGGGTCCATGGTTGAGGAAGGGTGATGGGGGGTCTAGGTGTAGGGAGGTTCTGCTCTGGATGGAAGGGTATGTCCAGCTTTTGGAAAGGGTGTTCAGCTCTGGGGAGGTTACTCAACCTGCAGAGGGGAGGGGGAGCTGGTCTGTGGGTGTGAATGAACACAGGGGTCCAGCTGCAGGGAGGATTGTCTGCTGGGGGAGGCTAGTCCAGGGCATGGAAGAGTGAGCCAGCAGCAGGGAGGGTGGCTGGTGGTGGTGGGGCTAGTTCAAGGTTGGAAGTGAGGTCCAGCTGCAGAGTGGGTGGTTAGATGGTGAGGCTGGTATGGGACTTCTGGTGGATCTAGCTGTAGGTTGAGTGGTTGGGTGGGGGACTGCTGGTCCAGGGGCTTGGAGGGACAGCTTCAGATATGTGGTCTGTTAGAGTGGAGGTTTGGGGTGGTGCTCCAGCTACCTGGAGGTTGTATGGAATGTAGTTGGAGGCTGGTCCAGATGTAGGGAGGGTGGCTGGCTGGGTAAGCGGCTGGCACAGACCTGTGTGGTGTTCTAGCTCCAGCGCTCATTATGTGAAAGGCTGAGGCTAGAAGGGTTGTCCAGCTGCATGGAGGATAGTCTGGTGCCTGGAAGGGTGATCTAGCAGAGAGGAGGGTGGTTGACTATTTTGGGGGGTGGGTGAGGCTAAAGAGACTGCCAGTCAGCCTAGGAGGGATCCAAAGTGGTGAAATTGATTAGAAACTGGTTAACATGTGTGTGCCCTTCAGCTAACAGTAGCACTATGACCTGCAGCAGAGACCTTAGTTCAGGAATGAGCTCACGTCAGGGGTTCTCTGGGGAGAGGAGAAGGATCAATTTTTATACAAGAGGCTCTCTTCTGTGGAAGGAGGACAGCCAGCTCAGCTGAAGTACTGCCAACTGACTGACCACAAGTGGCAGTGCAGGTGGAAGCAGCCCATGGATGGGAAGACATTGACTGGTGCTGTGCCACACATATCTGGGCACGTGTTTGTGCACCCTTGGCACTTATGTCCTAGGGGATGGAAGAACATGTAAATGTATCCTGCCTATTTAGGCAGCTGCTCCACATATTGGATTCATTCTATGGGGGAGCAAGTCCTGGCAGATGCCAGAGTGATGGTGTTGTGGTAGCTGAACAGAAGGGGGGTGACCAGAGATGCAGGTTGGAAAACAGAGTAGTAGCTGGGGGTGGGAGGCAAGGGGTCAGAGGGTGACAGTTAATGGCACTCATTACAGTGATGGGACAATGAGCAGTTCAGTACTGGCACATATCCTCTTCAGTGTCTTCATAAGTGACATTGCAGAAAAACTGGCAAAGAAGGGAATGCCTTTTTGCAGACAATACCAAAATTAGAGGGTGGGCACTAAGAAGGGAGCAGAGAGAATGCACATGCCTCTTGGAGAAACTCAAAAAGTGGTCAAGATTGGGGTAGTTGGGGTTCAATGACAAAGTGCAGAATCATGCACCTAGGGCATAGGAAACCAGGAGCTGCTTTTATATGTTTGGGGGTGGTGCTGATGGTCACTAAGTAGGTGGGGGACCTTAGAGTTATTATGATCTTAAAGAGACTCACCAAGATACTGCCCTGCATACCCACATCGATTGTCGTGCTTGCCAGAAGACCCCAAGGAAGTTAATGGCATCCCTAAATTTATAAGCCCGTTAAAAAGTTCTGTCCCTCATAAAAATATACAAACCTGGTCCCAAGGACTTCCTGTTTTTTTTTTTCTGCTGTACCAGCTCTGCTCCCATGCTCACTAGCAGGATGACGAGATGCCACTAAGGGCATGGGGGTGCACTCCATTATATGTAATGGGTGGCAGCATTTCTATTGATTTTAAATGATATAGTGGCTACCTGGCAATAAAATGTGGGAACCATTCACTAACAAGGCCTTGTTATGACCGATACCCATTTCACTGCCAGGTGGCCACTAGATCATTTAAAATCACAGAAAAGCTGCCACCATTACACAGAAGAAGAAGAGCACCCCCAGCATCCTGGAGTCATCCTGATGAGCATGGGAGTGGAGCTGGTGGCAGCAAGCAACTGAAGTCCTTGGGACCTGGTTTTGTATATTTTATAAGAGACAGAACTTTAATGGCTAAAATTCAGACATATTAACCTCTGGGGTCCTCTAGCAGCAAGGCACCGATGGGTATGGTGCAGAGTCCACCCAGTTACCTGAGGAGTCTCTTTAAAGTTGCTGGGCCAGACAAAGCAGTGGGTAGGGCTAGAGGAGGATGCTGGGGCTGCATAGGAGGCATTTCAGCAGGAGGAGGAGGCATAAAGTTGGAAGTAATCCTTATTAGTGAGATCTGACCTAGAGTACGTGTCAGGTTTGGAGGCGCCTTAGAAGGCCATAGGGTGGAGAGCGTAAAAGTGCAACTAAGGCACATGGAAACTAGCAAGCCCTGTGAGACAGGATCTCAAATATAAAACCTGAAAGAGGACATGATGGAGACCAACAAGTACCTACAAGGATGAAAAGGGTGCTGGGGGGCTCCTTCAACAGGAAAAGGACCATGGGCATGTGATGGCTTTGGTTGGGGTAAGAATGAGGGAGAATTGCTACTTCACTGAAAGGGTAGACACCTGGAACAGACTGACAGCATTACAGTGTTGAGGTCAGAGGAAAATGGTAGGCGGGACTTAAACATGTGGTATATAGACATAGGGAACATCAGAAACAAGCAGGAAGAGGGAGAATATAAGGCCCAAAGAGACATTTAGAGTATGCAGAAGGAATTCAAGGCCTATAGTTACAGTTGTGTGAGGTCTGAAACCAAACAGAGTGTAACCTAGGTGTGGGCTCATCAACAGTGGGTTTGCGACGCAGTTATGAAAAACATCAGAGTTTCTATGTGCTGGGGAGGGGTGGCAGTTGTAACGGATTGAAACCAGAGGAAGAGTAAGAGTGAGGGCTATCAGTTTTGAGGAACAGTAAAAAAAAAAAAAAAAAAAAAAAAAGTCTGGCGGACACGGCGGCAACATGCAGAGGAGTGACAGCTGAGCCGGTTCGAGCAACCAGTTGAAAAAGGTTTGGTAAAAAAAAACTAAAACTGTTAAAAGAAACAAATGACCACTGTGTGATAGTGGGAAGCGGGGAAGGATACCAAATGGCAGGCATGGCTGAGGACCGTCAACCTGGGAAACAAACAAAAGAAGATACCAGTAAGGTGCAAACAACGAAGGTGAGGATGGGATGTGACGAACCACTATGTACATGTCCAGGACGACGAATAACTATACAAATGTAAGATTCTCATGTATACACACCATGCTCAGATAAATAGTTTATCACCTCATTTATGTCCACCCCTTACATAAATTTAATATTTATAATCCATCAGACTCTTTCTTTACTACTGTGTTTTTGGTGAGCTGTCCTGGACCTTATGCTGTTCTTTTCCTCCCCAAATCCTTTTGTTAACCCCGGTACTTTGATAGCTGCAGCGGCTTATTGTATGCAGTACTTGCTGCTTTCATGGTCCCCTCAAGGAGCCACTGATTTCCCTGTTTGCCTCCCACCCACAGCTACTTTTAAGTCAATCTCAGGCATTGCCCTTCAGCTGCTGTGGATTTTCTTTGTGGCCCCTATCTTGTGCATTTGCTCTCCCAGTCCCTTTTACCAGGCCTCAGGGCACCCAGTCTGCCACCATGCGGCAGCTAAAGGTTCCTGCCACTTACTGCTGGCTGCCCACCTCAGACCCTTAACCTGTCTTGTGGGGCTCTTCACATACTTTGGCTAATGGGTAGGGAGCATATTTACTATCCTCCCTCCAAAATATCCCACCTCATTCCCACACACAGAGCAGGCAACAGCCTGAGCTCTGAGCTGAATCATAACATAGACCGTGATGGCAATAGACTGCTTGGCCCTCAGTGGCCCATTCCCTACCTAGTGGATAAACTGCAGATCTACTTATCAACAGCTGACTTCCTCCTACCACAATAGTGGTTCATGTCTGTCCATGTATTCTTGAACCCCCACTATTTTTATCCCACAACCTCCTCGAAGACCATTCCATGCATTCACCAATCTCTGAGAGAAAAACACTTAAGGCACCCCTGAGCCATCCTCTATCTTCAAAGGAGGATGCTGGGGCTGTATAGGGTGGGCATCTTCAGCAGGAGGAGGAGGTGATGGTGAAGTAACCTTATTAGTGAGATTTGACTTAGAGACTGTGTCCAGGTTTGGAGGCTGGACCTAGAAAGGCCGTAGGGTGGAGGCAGTATAAAGTGCAACTAAAATGGTATTGTGCTGTGGCAAAGCCCTGTGAGGAGATGGGATCCAAAATATAAACCTGAAAAGAGGGGAGATGATGAGACCACTGCTACCTTATAAGGATGAATAGGGTGTTGGGGGGCTCCTTCAAATAGAAAAGGACTATGGGGCATGTGATGAAGCTTGTGGTTGGGGTAAGAATGATGTGAGGAATTGCTACTTCACTGAAAGGTAGTAGACACCTGGAAATACTGGACAGCATTATAGTGTTGGAGGTCAGGAGTAAAATGGTAGGGCGGGCTAAAACATGTGTATATAGACAGGGAAATATCAGTAAATAAGCAGGAAGAGGAGAGCTATAAGGGTCATAAGAGACCATTTAGAGTATGCAGAGAAGGAATTCAGCTGAGCCTATGGTTGCAGTTGTAGTGAGGTCTGAAACGGGAGCAGAAGTGTGACCTAGAGTGTGGGCTCATCAGCAGTGGGTTTTGCGCGCATGCAGTTTATGGAAAGAAATATCTGAGTTCTGTGTGCTGGGGAGATGGTGGCAGTTGTAACGAGTTTGGGAAACCAGAGGAAGAGAAGAGTGAGGGGTTTCAGTTTTGAGGAAGAAAAAAAAAAAAAAAAAGTCTGTTTTGTATATAGAGGTGTGGCGAGACACGGCAGCATGCGGAGGAGTGTGACAGCTGGATGCGCAGTTCGACGTAGCCAGTTGAAAAGGTTTGGTAAAAAAGAAAAAACTAAAACTGTTAAACAGAAACAAATGACCACTGTGTGATAGTGGGAAGAACGGGGAGAAGGATGACTAAATGGCAGGTGGCATGGCTGAGGGACGGTCAACCTGGAAGAAACAAAACTAAAAGCAAGATACCAGTAAGCAGTGCCAAATAACGAAGGTGAGGGATGGGGATGTGTGACGCAGTCCACTATGTACATTAATCGAGGATGACGTAATAACTATATGTACAAATGTAAGATTCTGCATGTATACACATACATGCTCAGATAAAATGGATTTATCACACTCCATTTATGTCCACCCCGTTACATAAATTTACTTAATATTTATAATCCATCAGGACTCTTTCTCTTTACTGCACTGTGTTTTTAATTGTGAGCTGTCCTGGACCTTATGCTGTTCTTTTCCTCCCCCAAATCCTTTTGTTAACCCCTGGTACTTTGACATTAGCTGTTGCGTGACTGTATTGTATGCAGTACTTGCTGCTTATGGTCCTCAGGAGCCCACTGATTTCCCCTGTTTTGCCTCCCACCCACAGCTACTTTTAAGTCAATTTCAGGCATTGCCCTTCAGCTGCACTGTGGATTTTCTTTCAGGCCCTTATCTTGCATTTGCTCTCCCAGTCCTTTCTACCAGGCCCTCGGGTCACCTAGAGTCTGCCACCATGCGGCTTAGCTAAAGGTTCCTGCCACTTACTGCTGGCTGCCCACCTCCAGACCTCTTAACCTGTCTTGTGGGGGCTCTTCACATGCCACTTTCTGGCTAATGGGTAGAGGGAGGCATATTTGCCCTATCCTCCCCCTCCCAAAAATATCCCATCTTCATTCCCACACACAGAGCAGGCAACAGCCTGAGCTCTGTGGGCTGAATCATAGACACATAGACCGTGATGGCAGATAAGGACTGCTTGGCCCACTCAGTTGGCCCATTTCCCTACCTAGTGGATAAACTGCAGATCCTACTTATCGAACAGCTGACTTCCTCCTACCCACCAATAGAATTGGTTCATGTCTGTCCCATGTATTCTTGAAGTCCCCCACTATTTTTTATCCCACAACCTCCTCGGGAAGGCCATTCCATGCATTCACCACCCTCTGTGTGAAAAAATACTTCCTCATGTTGCCCTGTTTCATCCCTCTATCTTCAAGATTTTGCTCCTTGTTCTTCGCATTCTTTTATGAAAGATGCTACTCTTGGACTTTATTGATTCTCTTGAGTTGCTTTGGAAATTTTCATCCTGTCCCCGCCTCCCTTTCCTCAGGGCATACATATTCAGCTCGTTTCTCTTTGTATGGCTTCTTGTCAGACCTCTTGCTATTTTAGTTGCCCTCCTCTGGGCTGGCAGTTTCAGTGCCTGCCATTACTGTCACTGTGGTTCTGTAGCACTAAACTGGCTGCCTAGCAACAGCTGCAGCACTTCCTGGTCAGCAGTTTTCTGAACAGTCTCCTGCCTGCCACATACAGTCTGGGCCCAAGGACACCGCCCCCCACACTAGCTTCCAGGGAAAGATAATACAAAAAGAAAAAAAAATTGCCACTGTCCATGAGGGAGTGACCCATTATATCACTAGCATACCCTTCAAACCACTGGCCTCCTGGGACAACTCAAAGACTCCTGAACCACCAGTGTCCCCTTTTTTAAATAATATGGCCACTAGCCCACCATTCCCACCTGCCTATCTGGACTACTACTTAAATTTATTGGCTACCTGCACGCCACCTAGGGCTTAAGGGGGCTTGCGAGTCCCAAATACCACTTTTTTTCTCTGTTCTTAGCTCTACCGCATTTTTTATTCCATCTCTAGTTTCCCTACTTTGACCTAGTTTTGTCCTTTTCCTCTAAAACTCCTCTCTTCCTTTACTCCTGTGCTATATACCCTTTTGTATCTCTCACTCTTTTGCTATTATAACTTCCCCATGCTGATCTATTTTTCACTTTATTTCTACAGGTCTGGCCAAACATACCAATCCGATAAGTGTATTTGTTTAATTCTAACACTCTAATCTCTCCTCTAGCACCTCCAACCCTTTGTGTCCCTTCAGCCTTTTCTGTTCTTCCCTTTCAGGTCCTACCAGAATACTCTTTAACCAAGGATACCTTTCGACTTCTGTACTCTACTTAATGGAGCAGGTAAGTCCTAATTACTTAACAGCCTTAGAATCATAGAAATTGATGACAGAAAAGGACCATTTTGGCCAATTGAGTCTGCTCCTTACCCCCCACCACCAGTCATCATCTTTGTCAAGAGACACCCCACTCTGCCCACTGATCAGCACCTGGTGTCTGTCCCATGCCCCCTTGAATCCTTTCACCATTTTTGCGCACACCAGCTCTTCCAGTAGTCTGTTCCATGACTCCATCACCTTCTCAGTGATGTAATGCCCCCTCACATTGCCCCTAAACCTTCCTTCTTCTAATCTTGGTTTATGATCCCTAGTTCTACCACTTATTTTCCTTGCAAATAAGCTTCCCACTCTCACCTTACTAGTCTCCAGCAGGTACAGATCCGATTCCCTCCACCTCTCCTCATAGGGCTTCCTATGCATAGTGTGCACCATCTTGGTTGCCCTTGTCTGAACCCTTTCAATTCTGTCTTATGTCCTTGCATAGGTGAGGCCTCCAGAACTAAACCCCATACTCCAGGTGAGGCCTCACCATGGATTTATAAAGGTGCATCAGCAATAGGGTTGTCAGAACCCTTTGAAGTTCTGGGTTCTAGTTCTAGTCTAGAACTTTTGGAAAAGTTCTAGGGTTCTAATCTTTTTTAGAACTTTTTAGAACTCGAACCCTATTTTTTAATTGTGCTGCCAATGATGAAAAGAATAGTGAAATGCACATGCAACTGAGAGAAAAATTAAATCTGTTCCTCCCAAAGTCCTGCCAGAAACTGTTTCTGGTATGTAGTAACAGATACCACAGAAATGGGATCTGGCTTACATGCCTTACACACTGGATAGGTACAGTGCAGTCAAAGGCACACAACAGGATGATGGACTGTCGTATACTAATGAGAGATGTAGTCACACAACACAGTGACACACAGATATATTTATTTATTTTTTTTAGTGGGATTTTTCTTTTGTCTCTCCTTCCAACATGGAAACATTTCTGGCATGCATTTAAAGATTGGAACAAATGTCAGGGCCACAGCACTTCGCCACACACAAAATAATGGGTACAAACCAAAGACCAACCACAATAGTTTGTAAAGGCCGAATGGGGAAGCTAACGTATGCGCATATTCTTCTTTTATTGTGCAGACTTTTGCAGCCCAACGCCAACTCTCGCTGCCCACCTAAATACTTCTTGGTGAAGTCGCTGATCAGCCTCGAACTTGCTTTTTCACTGGTTTCTATGATTGGAATGATGCACTCTGATGCGTGGCTTAAAACACCACAAATCTCAATGGCAGTTGGTGGTAGTGTAGTAAATGGGCATGCACGCATGTAAACCCCCAACAACTGACATGTATGTGCATGCCGCACACAGGCAGTTGATTTGTTGTTTGACAAAATCCCAGGCCTTATGCTGACAAGCATGGGATGTAAATACAGGTGACCTCCAACATTTGACAGATAAAAATAGGTACATCAATTCAGACTTACAGCTGTGAAATTCTGGGGGGGGGGGGAGTTGAAACCAAGATCGCAGTCTGCTCTCCTTTCAAACTTAAAAAATGTGTGCTAGACACCTTAATCTACAAACAATATTACACAAGGCAAGCCTATACAAATCACTTTTAGCATTCCCACAACCAACAGATTTCTTGACTGGCTCTATCTGGCTTCTGCCTCCTGTGGGCCATCTTCTTTCCCACACCTAGCCTTGTACACAGCATTCAGCATTTCCTATCACCTGCTTCTTGTTGTAAAAGTATTTTCTGAGAAGTTGGAAACTGAGTTTCTGCCTCTCCTCAACACATTTTTTACTGGATTTTTGCCTTTTTGGGCAGCTTGACAGGAATGGATCAGGGACCCCCCCTTTCAGTTTCTAAGCCTGGTCTTTTCCAACAATCATCCCCTACCGAGTTCCTCTCACAAACAAATATGGGCCTTATTCACAAAAGACTTACTTTCTCTCCCATCTGTTCCTAAATATCTTTGTGAGCAGGGCCCATGGCTGGAATAATTCCTCACCACGCTTACTCCAGCACATGAAGCCCTTGCTGCAAGGCTAATACTGACCGTTCTCTCTGTCTCACTCACTGTTTGCTACCTGTTGTGTAGCCCTGCCTCCCAACAGCAAGCACCTAAAATACTTTCTGGCTGTTTCTTGGTAAACACCTATTGTTAGAACTGCAGCTCACTTAGAGCTCCAAAATGCTACTCAATCGAACTGCAGATTAATGGGAACCCTCTGAATGTCAATTATAACATTAATAACTGGATCACACTCAAACTTTCAATAATATAAGAAGTCAGTCTCCAGTCAAGTTTTTGCAAATCTTCTGCCTGCCTTGTACTTCCAATATTGAAAAAGCTACCACCTTTCCTCTGATTGACTTCTTCTCATGTCAACACAGTTAAAAGAAAAGAGACCTGTATTCTTATCTACTGTAGATTAAGGTTTGTACATGAGTTTAACACTGACACATTTCAGTACTGTAAATAATGTGCAAACAGCAACTCCTCTTTGTACTGGATGCTTGCATTGTCTTTTGGTTGAGTGGGAAAACTGGGCAGACAATAACAGAACAATACTTCTTATGCTGGGCTGGCGCTTAGAATAACCGGGCTCTGTCTCTATGATCGACGGATGACCAGACCGACTGTGGAGTTCATTCAAATCTCGTGGCAACATAAATGACAATAAAACACACAGCTGTGTGATAAAAGCGCTACTGCAAAAGTGGACGGAGCATGCCGAGTGTCTCACCGCTGGATCTGATCGAGATGCAGTGACTCCTGGACACACTACTTAGTGATATTCTAAACACTCCTGCCAGTAGTGTGTCATCATGGGAAACACAAGGTTGCAGCAGCTGCTTCCAGGGTCACTGACGATGTCATAGTGCGGTTGCTATGGGGATGGACAGATGCCAAATTGGGCTTTTGACTCACTGCAGAGAAAGAATTCGGGAACACAGTACAAAATTAAAGTTACTTCCTGGCAGCTGAAATTGGCACAAACAGAGAGCTCCCTCAGGATCCCGTACCATAAGAAAGCCAGCCAGATCAGTACAGTTGGAGTGGTCTCACTCTGTACAGTAGTAAATCCAGCACTATTTAATTAGGAGTTAGGCCAATATTAGCGTAGTCATTTAAGCGCATCCATATTAGCGCTTACAGAAAAAGAGTGTTATCATTTTAGTGCCGAGCAGTACCACTATTAAATAGATGGTGCAGCTTGCAGCACTATTTCTACATGCATTTTAATTCTGTTGAAAGCCTAAGGCTGACCAGCAGCCACTTTGCTCCTTATCATTGGTGGTCAGTGACTCCTCCACCCTCACATTAGACAAAATTGTCCCATGCATGCAGATATATTCCTTACTCTATACATTGTAACCTATATTCAATAAATAAAGCAAATGCTTTCAACTTAATTCATTACAGATATTCGTGCCCAAACCCAATTCTTTAAACTTGTGTTTTGGTCTTTTTTGACAAAAATCAGAGGTTATTCTGCCTGCTGTGCACCCTTTCCTAAGTGGCTGTCAGACAGATTGAAATGGGAGGGCGAAAATACAGGGCTTGGTGTAAGGGCACAAGACTCGATGAACCAACAAGAATCAGGGTTGATGGAAAGGAAACGGCGAACGTTAACTCTGGTTTCGGTGCGGATCGCTTGCACACATCAGAAATGTAGAAGTGGTTGAAGTCGGTCTGTAAGGCTGATAACAGGTACAGATCACTGCATGTAATTAGTCACTTCCTCCCTGAAGTGGACAACATAGTACAGTAGAGTGAAGGCTGCTTTCTCAGGAGGAAAGACTGGAGTG
Source organism: Neoceratodus forsteri (assembly GCA_016271365.2). NCBI lineage: Eukaryota > Metazoa > Chordata > Ceratodontiformes > Ceratodontidae > Neoceratodus > Neoceratodus forsteri. The sequence continues at coordinate 653,653,964 of JADMNL010000022.1, forward strand.
AAGTGAACATGAATTTAAAATACATTATTTTGACACTTGTTTTTTTTAAACTAAAGGAGCATGGTTACAGATTCAACAGACTTAGAAGTTTCAATGGGACAGGTGGCTTTGCTCTTACAACACACATACCACATTGTTAGTTTATGCACATGCAGTTCTGTCTGATGAAGTGTCTTTCCTTATTGTTCGCATTCACTCAAATTCAGTGGCACTGTAATAAAATGATGCTTTTCCTGCGAAAATGCACCCTTTCTATTCTGCAGAATTCAAAAGGTTAAGGTTTTGACACAATTAAATGATCACACTCTCATTGCAGTGCTATTTCTACATAGCGCTTATGTGTAATGCGCTATAATTACAACATATTGTAATGTACGCGCTATTTTGGCTAACGCTATTACAGATGTGCTATTTTGACCGGATACCTTTAGTTAGCCATGTCCATGTAACTGCAGAAAACTATAATAACTCAAACCCTTTTGCGAACCCTCTAGTGTTCGAGTTCTAAATTAGAACTCTAACACCAGGGTTCGAGTAGGGTTCGAATCTTTGCCGAACTGGTTCTGACAACCCTAATCAGCACCTCCCTCTTTCTGTTTTATAACCCTCCCTTTGCCCACCACTGTGCTGCACTGGTTCTCCGCCTTAAGGATATCTGCAATTATAATCCCCAGATCTCACTCCTGCTGAGTTTCCTTACCCCCTCCCCCTCCCATGTGTAAATGGTTTGCGGGTTATCACACCCATGTGCATTACTGTACACTTTTTGGCATTAAATTTCAGCTGCCAAGTTTCCGACCACCTCTCCAGAATCTTTAGGCCCTCCCTCACTGCCTCCACCTCCCCTACCAGGTTGTCTACCCTATTGCAGATCTTTGTATCCTCTGCAAATAGGCACACCTTCCACTGCAGTCCCTCTGCTATATCTAACATACTAAAAGCCAGCAGAATAGGCCTGATGGTCTGTTGTGTCTGCTCGGTAGCCAGCCTCCTCATGGGTGCTTTCTTTCCCACCCAGCCCCAGAGAGGGTCATCCTCTGCTTCAGTTTACCCTTGTACCTATTCCACTCCTCTTGAAGCCTCCACTGTGCCCTCCTCCACCAGACTCCTGGACAGTGCATTCCAGGGCTCTGCCACCCTCTCAATGAAGTAATGTCTCCTGCATTCCCCCCCCCTGTAATTTCCCCCCTCTAGCTTTCACTCATGTCACCTGGTTGTTCCCCACCTTCTTTAGTCTGAACATCTCTTTTTACATATTTGAAGAACCCTATCATGTCCCTCATGTCTCGCCTCTCCTCTCCTCCAGCGAGTACAGCCCAAGCTCTTCCAGCCTTTCCTCATAGGGCCTTCCTCCCTTGCTCTGAAGCATCCTGGTTGCCCTCCTCTGGACAAGCTCCAGCACTATTACATCCTTCTTGAGGTGAGGTCTCCAGAACTGCATGCAGTACTCGAGATGTGGTCTGACCAAGGCATTATACAGAGGGAGGATCACCTCCCTCCTCCTGGACGTAATCCCCCTGGCTATACAGTATCCAGTTTGTTTTTGCTGCAGTTCTTCTGCAATTTTCAGTGTTATTCATTTTGACGTCTACCACCACCCCTAGATCCCTCTCACTCATTGTGGCTTGCAGTATGACCCCCCCCCAGGTGTATACATGGCCCGGGTTTCTGACCCTCTGGTGCAGCCCCCTACATTTCCCTGCATTCAACCTCCGTCCCCACCTCCTTGACCACCCCTCCAGGGTATCCAGGTTCCTCTGGACTGTCTCTCTTGCTTTGTCCCTGTCCGCCAATGCCCCCAGTTTTAAGTCATCCACAAAGAGACTCATCCTACTCTTAACCACCCTCCCCATATCCAAGACATAGGCATTGAACAGGAGTGGCCCCAGTACCGTAACCTTGGGGACCCCACTGGTGACCTTCTTGGGGAGTGAGACTACCCTACCACTACTCCCTCTGTATTCGCCTCTGTTAGCCAATTTTCACCCATCTTGAGCAACTGTCCTCTCACCCCCATCCCCTCCAATCTGAGCAACTGACCTCTCACCCCACCCCCCCAACTTTATTAACAGCCCATTTTGGGGTACTGAATCAAACGCCTTACTGAAATCCAGGTGTAGGACGTTGTCCGGTCTATGCCGGTCCAGAGTCCCAGTCATAAAAATCTATGAGGTTGGTCTAACACGATCTCCCCGGGATGAAACCATACTGTTTGTTATCCAGTTACCCCAACCTTTCCAGCTGCATCCTGAGCCTATCCTTGATAATGCCCTCCATTACTTTGCCCACCACAGATGTTAGGCTGACAGGCCTATAATTCCCCATCTCCTCTCTAGACCCCCCATTTGTGGATAGGCACCACATGAGCCACCCTCCAGTCGTGAAGCACCCATCCTGCCAGCAGAGAGGTGTTTAAAGAGTGCTGCTAGCTCATCCGCCAATTCCTTTATAACACTCAGATGCAGCCTATTCGGCCCCGGTGCCTTATCAGTTTTTAGTGTCCAAAGGGCATCCCTCACCCTTTCCACTGTAATTTCTCCCTCCCAGCCCACCCCTCATTTAACCACCCATCCCTTCTAGACTTGGCCCAGCCTGAACCCCAACTTCTTTCAGTCCTCTAGACTCCATCTGACCTCTCTACTGCTGGCTCCCCTTCCTACCATTGGGCTGGAAGGATCCCTGCTCCCTTGTAAATATCAAGGCTGGTACTCATTTAGCACCTCTGCCTGATTCCCCCGCCTCCTGAGTCCATCCCTTCTCAATCCTAATCATGCTGATCTGTGCCCTCGCTTTTCTCTTCTCCCTTGTGTATCTATAGAATCCCTTTTCCCTCCTCCAGATATCCCTAGCCAGGTTTTGCTCCCTCCTCACCTTGGCTCCCCTCACCACTGTGGTGACCCTTCTAGCCATCAACTCATACCCCTCACCCTATCCCCCAGAGCGCTTAAAACATGCATAGGCAGCCTTTTTATCCCTCACCGCCTCCTGCACCTCCCTGATCCACCAGCACGGCTTGTTGCCTCTACCATGCTTATGCCTTTCCTTTGTACAGGAGTTAGTAGTCTCCTGCACCCCCTTCTTAATGGCCTCCCACAAGCTGCCAGCATCCATGTCCAGCCTAATCTTGTCCAAGCTCCTCTGTAGAATCCTGCCCATGCCCACGAAGTCCGCCCCCGAAGTCCACTACTACTGTATTAGAATGGTTATCCTCCCCCCCAGATACAGCAGAAACCATACCGTAGTGTGGTCACCACCTGCCAGTGGGCTGCACACCTCCAACCCCTTTATCTGGTCACTGTCTGCTAGGACAACATCCAGTATCCGCTTCTCCCAAGTAGGTTCCCCCACCTGCTGGACCAGGAAGGCATCCTGGAACACATCCATCAGCCTCTGTTCCCTGGCCACAGAGGACGCCATAGTGTCCCAGTCTGTCCCCTGCATATTAGGTCACCCATGATCACCACCATACCGCTCCACGGTCACAGTGCCCTTGATGTTCTCAACTAGTTTGTCCTCCAGGGCCTCTTCCATCATTGGGGGGGGTCTGTACACCACCCCTATTTTCAATCTTTTACCTCCCCTCATTTGTAGGGTTACGCAGATCTCCTCCACCCCCCCACAGCCTCCTCCACTCCACTAACCACTATGTCATTTTTGACTATCAGTGCTACACCCTCTCCTTTCCCTCTCCTCTATCCTTCCTGAATATTTTGTAGCCCACCAAATTTAGGTCCCAGTCATTTTTCTGAGTGGCCCATGTCTGAATAATTGCTGCCACATCCACTGATCCCTCAACCAGCATCGTCTGGAGCTTGGGCATTTTGTTGCCCATGCTCCTAGCATTGATCAGGGCCGTCCTCCACCCCGACCCCTCTCACTTCTCCAGTCGTCGCGGCCCTGAGCAGTCCCTACATGCCCTTTCTTGCACAGCTCTGGATGGATTTACATTGCAGTCACCTGCCTTCTTTTCATGCCCTAGACTTGGACACTCAAGCAGCCTTCCTGGAGCAACTCTTTTACTTAACCCCCCCCTTTACAAGTTTGAACTCCACCTCTCGACTATGAATCCAGCAAGTTTTAGTTTCAAGATCTCCCTTCCCTCCAAGTTGAGGTGTAGCCTATCCCTGACATATAACCCCTTGTCCTCCCGTGTATCCCCCAGTCCCCCACCAGCCCATACCTTTCTGCCCTGCGCCAGTCCCTGAGCCACTGGTTTACACCTCTAAGTTTATGTTTGGTCTCCCCGGACACCCTTGGTACTGGCAGAATCTCAAAGAAGGAGATTGCGCTTCCTATAGAGTGGTAAACCCTGGCCAGTTCCCGGAATCTCGCCTGGATTTCTAGTTCACTGTTTTCCTCTAAGTCAATTGTTCCCAGATGTTTTAGGAAGTCTGAGGATTCCCCGCATTCCAAAGCTATCGAGTATAGCTGGAATTTGTCCTTGTGTACAGATAGGCCTGGGATACATTTAGCCTTGACTGGGCTGCTTTTTTCCTCCCCTGCCCCCTCCCACTGGATGCACCAGGTCATGGAGTCACCCAGCAGGATCATGTTCACCCCCCCACTTTACTGGCCCGTTTGATTCCGTCCAGGCTCTTCCTTCTGTCATCAATCCCCAGCTTACTCCTCTTGCCCCCCTCAGCCTGGGGATCACAAGCCTGTGGTTGCCCTACCATGGTCATTCTTCTACCTGTAGCTCCCAGCTTGCTCCTCTCCCCCCCCAACCTCCTGGGTGGCACAGATTGCCTCCTCAGATCTCCCCGGGCTCTCTTTCAGGGCTGGTATCCTCAGATCCCCCACCCAGGCTTCCTTCTACTGCTTCTCTCCTTGCCTCGCCTCCCCCAAGTTCTGCATCCTTCACCCCATCTGCTGTGTTTCTCCCTACCCCCCTTCTTCCCCCTCCTCTCCACCTCATCTGATTTCTCCTGCCCTGAAGCTGGCCTATCTAGAGTACTCCTTATCCTTGGCTGACTTCCTAACCTGGATGCTTGCCCGACCCTAGTCCTCCCTCCTCCCACCCTGGCTTCACTCTGCACTCCCTTCCTCCCACCTCCCTCCCACCTAGGCACTGTCTCTTCCCCTCCCCTTCTGTGGATCTGGCTCTCTCCCTGCCTCATCCCCCCCATCTTACTGACCAAACCCTCTCTGTCTGCCTGCTCCCCTCCTCCTGGCTGCCTCTCCACCTCATCTCCTGGCTATAGCAGGGCGAATCAATTAGTAAGTGTGATGCTTGCCCCCGACTTGCTGTCTCCTGTCCCCCCTCCTTCTGGTAAGCCACCTCCCTACGAAGTGATTTCCATACATTGCTTGTTTCATGCCCCACACCTCCTGAGTAACCATATGATCCATGTCCACCTGTTCCCTGGGTTATGCCATATTGGCCTCGTCTACTCTCATGAGGTCCTTTCCACACCTTTCCTTCCCACCTCTCCCACCTTCCAGCTGCCTTCTGATCCCCTCTACTTCCTCCCTAAGACCTGCCAACTGAAAACACACTGGGCACCCTCTGAACCTCCATGCCCAATTTAATATTATTGCCGTCCTGCACCCTGTACACCCAATCACTCTACCGAAGGTGCCCGCTTTGGCCACCCCCAAGTCTACCCTCATTTTATGTGAGCAATGTGACCCTCTAACAAAAATAATTCAGTCAGTGTTACACTAAAACCCAAGAAGTTTGCCCCCTTTGATTACAGCAATTTTCCCTCCTCTTTCTTGACAGTAGCTAGTTTTCTAACCCTAGCAGTAGACAGTTCACAAGCAAAATTAGCCCACCACAACACTAGCCAGCTCAGAGGCCCTAGCAGTAATCAAGTCATACACAGTTTACCTACTCCCACAGATATAGTTGGCATACACAGTCACTTATACAGTCTGCTTCATTATGCCCCTTCCTGGTAGTAGTCAAATGTTGCCCAAGCAGCACAGTGTACAGGACCCTTTTCCCCCAATCAATAACAATCCAGCTTCCTAGTGTTCTAGTTCACCTAATCTTGACTTGCCCTCCTTCAAGGCTTCACCCTCACCGACCATTTAATAGAGGTCGGGGCCAGGGGTGGGTGGTGTGGAACAAAGAACAGCTCTCCTCCTCTGACTGCGACTGGACTATTTGCCTTTTATGGCCCAGTCACACAGTCAAAGGTTCGCACCCTATTCGCTGATTGGCCGCTCCTTCCTGAGTTGCCAGCTTGCAAAGATGTGGCCCCGGTATGCATGGCCTGTCCCCCACCAACAAGAGCTGCCTTGTTGATCACCAATGTGATCCCATCCTCCCCCACCACCGATGCAGCCCCAGAATGCCTGCCCCGACCCCTTCCAGCGACAAGCCCTGGTCTGGAAAGAACAGCTCTCCTCCCCTGATTGCAACTGGGCTAATCGTTGCTATAGATATTAAAAAAAGGATGGGTCCCAGCACTGACCCCTGGGGCACACCACTCCCACCCTGGAATGCACCCCATTTGCCTTACCAGCACCCTCTAGTTTCAGTCTTTCAACCAGTTCTCCACCCACCTTGTTATTTTCTGTCCCACCCCTAAGCCTTCCAGCTCATTTACCAGCCTTCTATGTGTCAAAGTGTCAAAGGCCTTGATGAAATCTTGGTAGGCCACATCCTCCCCCATCCACCTTCCTTGTTACCCAGTCAAACTCAGTTAAGTTTGTCAGGCACAACCTCTCTCCCATAAAACCAAACTGTCTTGGGTCCTGGAGGCAGTATAGCACATTGGGTAAAGGCTCTGAGCTACAGATCTGGAGACCTGGGTTTGAATCCAACAGCCATATAAGTGCATACAGTGTGATCCTGAGCAAGTTACTTAACTTCCTTGTGCTCCAGGTTGCATTTGGAAACAAGCTTCAGCTTAGTGTGCTACTCCTGGTTAAACAGTGTTCCCTTCCCCCACTTCCCCATAGACCATTGACAACCAGGTGTTCCACTATTCTTTCCTTCAGCAGTATTTCCATTACTTTTCCCACTGTTGTGGTCAGGCTGACCAGTATGTAGTTCCTACATCCTCCCTGTTCCCACTTTTGTATAGTGGGACCACATCAGCCCTCCTCCAATCCCTGGGCAAATCACCAGTTTACAAAGACAGTGTGAACAGAGTAGTTGAAGGCCCTACTAATACCTCTCTTAGCTCCCTCAGTGTCCAGGGGTGCATCTATCCGGCCCATAGCCTTATTGCTGCCAGTTCCATGAAGATCCTTTCTTTTGCAAAGGAGCCTGTGTCCTTTTCTGTGATCTCTCCATCCTTGTTACTTAATGCTGGCCCATTTCCTGCCCCCTCCTTTGTAAAAACCGAACAGAAGTATTTTAGTATTTCTGCTTTTTGGTGGTCATCTTTTACCCTCCCTCCATCCACCCTTTTCAGACACTCAATATCTCCCCTTGCCTTCCTTTTCTCCCTGATGTACCTGCATCTAAAAGGTTTTGTCCCTCCTTACCACAGTACCCACTGGCTGGCTTGTGTCAAGGGTCCCACACAAGTGTGGGTCTGGTGCCAATGTGCACTTTGCATGTGGAGCCATTTTGGTTTGCCTGCTGTGTGCTGTAGTGTAGTGGATTATGATGAACTGGTTTTGCTTGATTCTGTACTGACCGCTTCATTTGCAGCAGATGCTGGAGTCCTTTGCTGTGCATGTTAAGAGTTTATATAGGCTCTCATCTTTTGTTTACTGTCACCACTGTACTCCCTGGGCTAAGTTCTGTCACGGACTGACTTATTCTCTGGAGAAGAGCAGAAGTGGAAAACATCTGATCAGAGATTGTGGAAGCTCAAATGTGCACTGCAGGCTATTGAAACTTCTATTGCCTGTTGCTCTTTGCCAGCTGCAGGGAGTTCTGGGACTGGTTGTGGCTGCGGATATCTGCCTAGAGATGGTCACAGTTGGCCTGCTGCGGTGTGCTATACTGCAATGGAGTGGTCGTTGGAAATTCCAAATCATTTCGGGGGGGGGGGGGGAATTTTGAGGAAGGAGTAGGAAGTACTTCTTCACTGAGAGGGTGGTGGACAACTGGAACGGGCTGCTGAGGGAAATGGTGGGAGGGTTCATGAGGGCATGGGATAAGCACAGAGGGCAACTGGCACGGGAGGGGAGGACTACAGAAAAGGCCTAGTGGATATCTAGGCAAACTGGGCAGACTAGGTGGGCTTGCGGTCCCTTTCTGCCGTCACATACTTATGTTCCTATGTATTCTACAGGCAGATTGGGAAAAGGGAGGGGGGATCCACTACACCGCCAGGGAAGCATTCATTGTGCCTTGAATATCTGTCCCTTGGTGTCTTTATACTGCCCTGTGTTGTTTGATGTGTGGAGCAACATGACCTCCTACCCCCAAAAAAGATTAGTTCTAGGGGCACAGGGGCAAGGAATCTTCCTCCCTCCCCCCAACCATGACATCCCCTGAGTGACCAAGTCCATTCTAAAAGCCAGGTTGATGGTGTGTTACAGGTCTGGTATCCCTCCCCCAACCCACTTTTTTTTATTTTAACCTCTACAGAGCCTTCCCAACTGACGTAGCTGATCAGTATTTTTATTTTTCATACTGACCCATTTTACCTTTCATATCTACAGGTCTGGCAGGACATTGACCAGGAGTAGGAGGACACTGACCATATGTATCAGATAAGTATTGTTTTTTTGTTTACCCTACATTGTTTGTCATATAGTAGTTCATAACGAGCTGCAGAGCCTTTGTGAGCCCATTGCTGTTCTTGTTTTACAGGTATGAATGGCTGCTGTGGGAGACATTGGGTTGGAGCTGTACCTTGTGCTTTAGAAAAGACGCTATGGGCTGGGGGTATGGGATGAGCATTAAGGTTGGGACCTCCAGGGAACACCACACAACCAATTTGTCAAGACTCGTGAGGTTCAAACCCTGTTTTTCATTGTCTTGCTTTGTGCGCTTTGCATTCTAATGCCTGCATTAATGTAGTGTTTTTGTTTTGCAACAAGTACTGTCTCATATGTGTGTGTGTGTGTGTGTGTAATAGATAACCCACTGTAGGGTGTGCAGTCACACTCTGATATACGCATGCCTTGGTGTGCGTTGTTACACATGAGGCCTCAGGCTGAGTGCATCAACCACCAAAGCCGTGCGTATATCATTGAGCAACCTCACACCCCACGGTGGGGTATCTGTCTTATAAAATGGCAAAATTGTTTTGGAGGGGAGTAAAAGTGCAGTTGTGTGGTCACACTCTGATATACGCACAGTCACCTAATGGTGTTTGTCCAATGAGATTGATAATCCCAATATAGATATAATATACACACACACACGCACACACACACACAAACACACACACACTTCACTCAGAACAGCCCCTTGAAACCAAAAATCATTTTCCTCACCGTGCATGTGCTCCCAATCTGAAGAGGCTCTCTTCTCCTTTTGAAGACAAACCTAGAAATACTGGTGAGGTCCTGCATATCAGGGAGGCTCCCATACCATTTTCTGTAGACCAGAACCATCCATTTTTCATAAATCCATTTTCTGCAACCCAGAACCATTGGTGGTCATTCCTTTAACTAAATGTCCACCCCCTTCCTTGTGATTTTGAGTCAAACATGGGGTAACAGGCTTTAGTACCTCCTATAGACATAGCCCCCAAGATCTCCATCTTCTTTGGAATTCACAGACGACTTTCTCACTCAGGAACCCTTAAGCAAAGCTTCCTCTGCTGAGGTTGTAGATACCTGCAGATGAATACTTGTGTTTTTGTTGAATTTTATGTGACACCATCTTTAATGAAGCCTAATACACCGAAACAGAACTGCAGCACTGCTGACAGGAGTGCTGCTAAAATCACACTGCACACTGAAGTGCATTACAGGTGTTGATGCAGTGCTAATTAACATAATTCGCACACACTGAAAAAGCAGTGCAACACTGCTTCAGCCAATATTGCTACACCAACACTGCTTCAGGCAGTGTTGATGACAAAACACTGCTACTTGCAGTACTTTTACAGTGAGATTGCAGTGTTAATTAACATAATTCGCACACACTGAAAAAGCAGTGCAAAACTGCTTAAGGCAGCGTTGCTGACATAACACTGCTTCAGCCAATATTGCTGCACCAACACTGCTTCAGGCAGTGTTGATGACAAAACACTGCTAATTGCAGTACTTTTGCAGTGTGATTGCAGTGCTAATTAACATAATTCGCACACACTGTGTCAGCACTGCATGTACACCAACAGAGACCTGAAGATGCACTGATTAAACACTGCTGGACTGCATTATGAAATGAAGTGTGCAGGAAGTGTACACTGCTATTGTAACACTGAAATAACACCATATAGTGACTATTTGAAAACTTCACGTCCCTCTGGGTTACCTCCTCCTTTGCACAAGGTCAAGAAGGTCAACACAGTAATTGTGGGTAGCGTGCCCCTTCAGAGACAAAGTGCAAACAAAGACCAGCAGAAATAGTGAAATTACATTTTAAATGAAACAAGCAGTCACTGTTTCTATAAAAACATAATCTTTACTAAACACTAAAAGTATTTAGAACAGAATGTATTAACAAGAAAACAAAAGGGTTGCACATTTACATAGAAACACAAAATAAAGCAAATTAACAGATAGTTGGTGTACAGCAAAATGCTGAACTATCCTTATCTAAAATCCTTTACCTGCCCTAGCTACAGAAGCAGGACCCTCACTGTGTTATCTTACCTGTCAGCTAGTCTTTGTATAGCAGGGCTCTCATTTTGATGTTCCAGTCCAAGAGAGAGAAATTAATCTCATTTCTTTGTTATACAGTATTCTTTCTCTGATTGTGGGAGGTGATTTCTCTACTTTGAGTGACAGGGCTACCACTGCCCATCCCCAGATGGGTAGGTGTATGGAGGGATGACCTCATTCACCAAACTGTGGTCTGTCCACTTTATGACTCAGCCTTGAAGATAGTCTAGGTGTGTAGCCCCTGGTCTCTTGCCTTCTAAGCTGGCTGAGGCATTCAGCCTGGCACTTTTTCATCTGCCTTACAGAATCTCTGGGTTCAAGGATGTCTGAGGTGTTCAAAATTGCAGCTTCTCGTCTGCCAGGATGTGCACCCTAGATTAGCTCGTCAATTCTCAGTATTTCCCTTAAGACTTGTCTGGACATGTGACCCTGTAAGCCATATTTTTGTGTCCCCTTTTGCAAATTGCAGAAGCTATGACAGAAGCATACTTACAATACAAAATACATCAACAAAAGAAATTAATGCATTACTCTGGTCACAGGTTCATCACAGCCTTATCAAACACATATTGCAGAAGTTTGCCCAAATGCCAAGGCAAGGCAATTTTTTTAAAAGACGCCCAATCCTGGAGACTCTGGGTGCCGTACAAAGAACGCAACATCAACAATAATAGAGCAATAAAAAATAAATATAAAAAATAATAAATAAATTAAAAATACAACTAACTAAAAACAAAAAGTCAGGAACAAAATATCATGGCGGTCAGGCAAAAGATGTCATACAGCAAAATCAGGGAATGCTTGAGTAAACAGAAAGGCCTTGACGTGGACCTTAAATACCTTAACTGAAGAGTCTTTCCTTACAGATGGTTGAAGCAAATTCCACAGGATGGGGCTGGTGACACTGAAGGCTCTGTCATCGGCCGTTTTTAGCCTCATCCTGGGAATCACATGGAGGCCCCTAGAGGAGGAATGTAGGGAGTGGACTGAGGTGGCTGGTGTGAGGTCTGCCAGGTAGCTAGGGTCCAAACCATGTAGGGCCTTAAAGGTGAGCAAACCCACCTTAAAGAAGACCCTCCACCTGACTGGCAGCCAGTGCAATTCCCACAGCACTGGGGTGACGTGACAGTATTTAGACTGCCCCGTCAGCAGCCTGGCAGCTGCATTTTGTACCAGCTTAAAGCTGGCAGAGGGCACCCCCAGAGACTCCGAGGTAGAGCACATTACAGTAATTGAGGCTCATCATCACAAAGGTATTACCAAAGTTGGGAGATCCAGAGGCAGAACAAGGGCCTATCTCTAGCGATATTCCTCAGAAGATAGAAACTGACATGGACAGCGGCCGATGCCTGAGCCTCAAACGTCAGACCACTATCCAGAATAACACCCAGGTTCTGCACCCTAGAGGAGGCCTTCAATGGTACAGATCTGAGAAATAATCCTGTTTCTGCAAACAAGGCCAATCTATTACACCCTCTGTTCGACTCCACAACTAGTACCTCATCTTATCGAGGTTCAGTCGCAACCAGCTGGAGGCCATCCAGTCACTGATTTCAGCAAGGCAATTATTTAGTACATTCACTGTGTCGAATGTTCCAGGGGCAAAGGAAAGGTATAGCTGGGTATCATCAGCAAAGCAATGAAAACCCAAGTCATACTTCTCAATGAGCCTTCCTAGGGGTAGCATGTACATGGCAAACAACACTGGCGACAAGATTGATCCTTGAGGAACTCCACAAGACAGAAGGCTGGGGAGGAGGAGGAATTTCCCATCACTACCCTTTGCCTCCTATTTATGACATAGGACTCAAACCAGCAGATGACTATGCTGGTGAGTCTGCAAAATTCCCTCAGGTGGTCAAGTAACACACAATAGTCCACCATGTCGAAAGCTGAGGAGCGATCAAAAAGAACGAGAATTATCCCCTTCCCTTGATCTCTTGCCCTGAGAAGGTCACTGTGCACCCAAACTAATGCAGCTTCAGTGCTATGTCTCACCCAAAACCCAGACTGGAGCAGCTCATAGATCATAGGCCAAGAGGTGCTCCTCAAGCTGAAGTGCCACAATCTTCTCTACAACCTTACCCAAAAAAGGGAGGTTGGAGGTAGGATGGTAATTTTCCTTGACGTCAGGGTTCAGTAATGTTTTTTTCAGATGGGGTCTCAATAATGCCTCTTTTAAGGCATAAGAGAAACTTCCTGTGACAAGGAACACCGGGCAGGCAAGGCAAACACCGGGCCAACAGAGTCGGCACATCCCATCAAGAAACGTGTCAGCAGCGGGTCCACCTCACAATATGAGTGCCTCAGCTTAGAAGCAACCTCAATGTCCTTGGCCACCTCCACTAGTCTAAACTTGCCGCAACCAGATGGAGCACTCTCTGGACACCCAAGGGGATCACTGTTGGCCATGTCATGGCTCACTGGTGGAATTCCTTGATGGATGCCGGGCACTCTGTCCTAGAAGAATCGAGCAAACTCGTCACATAATTCATTTGAAAGTCTTTTTCGGCTGCAGACAGGTCAAGTTTAGCAGCCTTTCTACAGTCTGAAAAAGCACAGTTAGTTGGTTCCTCTCAGCAGCAATCTCCCTGGAAAGGAATTCTGCCTTCTTATGGTTGACTTCCCCCTGGTACTCACAATAGTGAACACGGAGGGCCAGTTTGGCCACCTCCAGCCCAGTCTTCCACCAGCAACACTCTAACCTCTGACTCACAATCTTCTTTGCCTTGAACTCCCCATCAAACCAAGGGGACCTCAAGTGAAAGACTTGGGTTGTTCATGGACTGGTGCAAGAGAGTTAAGCGCGGCAGATATTGCCTTATTATAGGAGGCAACTGCCGCGTACACACCCCCAATGCATGCATTGCCCACATTAGATAGGTCAGCTACCGCCAGAACACCCTCCGGGGTCAAACCCCTCAAAGGACGGTAGCAAACCATCTCAGCAGGGGGAGGGCTCTCGAGGGGGGCCCCGAATGAGAACTCCACCATGCAATGATCTGACCAAGCGATCCAATCAGTCTTGAAATCATTTATCTCAAGCCCCAGTGAGAAAACCAGGTCCAACATGTGGCCGCCCTGATGGGTCATGGAAGAAACTTCTTGTGACAGGTCCAGCAATGACATTGTCTGGAGGATGTTCTAACCAAGCCTAGATGTTTCATCATCAGCTCAAACATTGAAACCCCCCAGAATGAAACATCTGGGGGCTTCCAACATTTAGCAGACAGCGAAATCAGCCACCTCCTGCAGCAATTCTCCCGCCGCCTTGGGGGGGTGGGGAGTAAATCAGGAGAATCCTGCAACCCACGCCTGGACCCCCACAAATGGTCACACATTTAAATAAACCCAGCCTTCCCACTGGGTGTATGATGAAGCCCAACTCACATCTAAAACAGATGGCCACACCCCTGCCTCTGTGTTCCTCTCTGGGGCAGTGCACTACAGAGTATCCAGAGGGGACAATGGCCTCTACAACTGGGCCAGCATTGTCTCCCATCCAGGTCTCTGTGATGCAAGCCAGATTGACCACAGAAACCAAGCCAACTATAATTGCGGTCTTGTTTCTGATCGATCTGGCATTATAAAGCACTGCCCTCGGGGGACTGGTGGACAATGTAGCCCATCTGACTGCCTGCTCACGCAGTCTTGTGGGAACCATGGGGACAGGCACCCAACATGTCTGGCCTCTTTCTTGAGCCCGACAAATCCCAGGGCACCTTCTGCACCTTACCACCCCTATTCTGCCCCCCACAGATGTGCTCAGGGCACTCCGCCATGCCCGATCAATGCTGCCTCTCCTAATTTCAACCTCCCGGCAACAATGAGCAGTCATGATGAACACAGGGATGTCAGCGAAGGGCCACAGAGTGAGTAGCTGGGATGCCTCGTACACAATCCTGGCCCACCACAGGCTTCCATACCTCCTCAAACACATCCTGACCTGCAACAATGTTTCACGACCACAGCAATCCTATCTATATTACACAAACACCCCACACACACACTAATACAAATTTGCCTACTCAACCACACTACACAAACACACAATTGCCTAAAAACCCCACACCCACCCAGCAACCCGGAGAGAACTCCACCCTTAAAAACAGTCCTGAATTTATTCCAATGTCCTGACTTGTTCATTGATTGTAGGAAGGAATCCTGCTAATTTAAAACAAATGAACCATTTCATAGTATGTTACCATAGGACCAAAATTCTGTAACCAAGGTCAGTGGGTTATATGTTGCCATGCTTGTGGCCTAGGTACATTGGTATTGTTAGCTAGGCAAGTCCCCAGTCAATCAGGAGAGGTACCAGTTTGATAAATTGGAGTACCAGTGAGGTAGTCTCCATCTCGGAAACCTCTTCACCCCCTGCTGTAGAGCTGTGTCTGCTCTGGACAGCCCTCCAGGGGTCCTAGCAACACTGATTAGCATTTCTATATGGAGTTCCACATTTTGTCCTTCACATATATGACTATCCGTGCCATCCTAAAAAGGGGTGACTGAACTGGGACCCTGAACCAGGTACCCCAGGCCTTTATAGCAGGTGCCCCCACTTCCTGCATTGAAGTCAGTACTGACCAGGAACACAACCCATCCTTATGTGGCTACCCAACCTATGGTGAGTTACACACCCTCCTTGTGCAAGTCACCCACATCCCAGTCATACTAGTAGGAGTGCAAATCAGAACCCCCAAAACCAGTCATGTAGGTTCAGGTAGCAACAAACATTTATTTACATAATCACCTTATAACTCTCATGTACTGTATGAGCACTATAAATGATGAGCTGCAGCAAGGATACTTTTTAACCTATGCACAGATATCATTTAAAAAAAAGTGTGTTAAATGGACACTGTCAACCCCCTTAGGCCTCAAAGTGTCTTTAGTTTAAAATGATATTTAATGATTGGTCTCATTCTGTATTTAGAAAATTGCACCTCAATCTTGGTGCCCTTTACAGAAACTGTGACTGCATCCCACTGTTGGCCCACCACACTATCATCCAGAGAATGATCCTCCCAATCTTTGACTACAGCAACATAGTCTACAGTGCTGCCCCGGATACTGTCCTAGCCAGACTGGACACTCTTTTCCATTCTTTTTGCGGCTTCACCATTTACTGTTCCTCTTGCACTCACTACTACTGCATGTACCAATCTCTCTCTCCTTTCCTCCTCTTGAGAACAGGCACCATCCCCACTGTGCCAACTTTGTGAGCAAATTCTGGTTCAGCGCTCTCTCCTCCTACCTCTTTGCCTCTCTCTCCTGACCATAATCCAGCCTCCCACTCCCTCAGAAGCTCCAATGCTCATACTCGTTTAGTCCCTCCAGTCTCCATGACTATCGGCCAAGATGCTGTCAGCTATCGTTTCCCTAAAATTTTGAACTTCTCCTTCTTTTCATCAGTCTTGCTCCTTCCCCTTGGTTCCTCTCAAACCACCTCAGAGGCCTTTCCTCCCTCTCCTGCAACTGCTACTAACTCCCACACCCGAGACCTGATCACCCCTTTCCACCACCACCCTCCTGTTTCCTCTCCCAACTCTCAATTATTCCTTGTCTAAATAGTTACCACTGCTTTTAGGCACTTATTTTCCAACTGCTCTACACTTTTTGTCAACAAACTGTAGCTGTTTTTATCCAGTTATTCAGGACTACTTACTGCACCCACCCTATTGTATATGTGCACTTGTTTGCTGTTTCTGCTTGTAAATGGACTGCCAACTTGCTACTGCACTTATTTTCTCAGTGTATATTGCACTGGTGCATTATTTCTCCTCTGCAAATGGATTGCCAACTTGTGACTGTACTTATTTATTGGGATTTCATGCCTCACTATGTACCATTCCCCTTTCCCTCCAGGATGCATCTGGAAATGAGTTGCAGCTCTGTATGTTGTTCCTGGTGAAACCTTTAAATAAATTAAAACAAATAAAAATAGAGATTGCTAATGTAGTTAGTAGTTTGATTCTGGTTTATTTTTTTCTTTTTAAAAGCAAAAAACAGACTGCTCACCATATTGGTGTTACCACACACGCATAACAAACACATTTGTTTACATTCCTTGATGAACACCCAGTACATGTTTCATGGACTTTGGAACACCCCCATAACAGTCTACCCACTCATTGTGCATTTGGAGGAGAGAAGACTATTGCATCATAAGTGCCTGTGCTGTTTGGGGGTGTTTGTAATGTTCAGGAAGTATGCAAGAAGAGTAGATCAAGGATTTGAAACAAAACAAGTTTAGGTACACCTGCACCATAAGCATGCATTTCAGTTCTACTTAGTAAAGAAGCAGATAAAACAACCAGCAATGTTAATTAATTTTTGAGGAGGTAAGCAATCATAAAATGTGGGTTTTAAACTACAAAGAATATGATGCAAAAAGAGTTGGCAATTTCCCTTTAATGCAGAAGTTAGGGTTTTGTTTTGAATTGACAAATGTAAGGAAAGGCAATGTTAGGAATTTTTGTACCATAGCTCTGCCTATCCCCATCCACACTCCCATAAATCCCTCCAACTTGCATGCCAGAGTACAACCCAGATTTCATGCCTATGTTTTAACAACATAAATATACAGTATAGCACAATAACAGGGACAGAGTTGCACCCTATGACAAACACAGCACTCATGTTATGAGACACAAAGCCACAGGGTGCAGGATACAGGCCTGGGGCTTGTTAAACAGCTACTTCATCACACACATTGCCCCAGACCTGAAGTGGACTTTGCAAGTGTCCCAAAGTGGCAGCATCATTACAGATATTGCCGCTACCTGTAGCAGATTTCAGTAATGGCCTTATCACAAAGACCATGCCAGACAGGTAGCAGCCTTGGTCCCCTCATGATGCAACTACATTATCATACGCATTGCACCAGACATACAGTGGAATTTCTTAGTGGCCATGTGGGCTACTCATGAAGCAGTTGAATCATCACATATACTGTGCCAGATCTGCAGCAGATTTCATGAACTGCCCTGCAGGCCACTGGTGAATCAGCTGCATCATTGCACGTGCTGCCCCAGACTTGTAGCAGACTTTGCTAGGGGTCCTGTGGGTCACTTGAAAAACAGCTGAATCCTCACACACATTCCCCAGACCTGTTGCAGATATTGCAAGGAGTTCTACAAGCCATTTGAGAAGCAACAGCATTGTCACACTCGTTGCCCCTGGTCTGTAAACAGTGGTAGTGTGCCTCACAACAAATGAGTACAGTGCTCATATGCTCATCATGGGCATAACTGCATTCCTCCTGCTGCATTATTTATTCTTGATTTTACAACATACAGTATGTATGAAACCTGGGTTGTGCTTTGCCAGTCAGTCATGTGGCATTCACAGTGTACCTGTATGGGGGTGGGGGGAATATGGAGATACGGTTAAAAAATAGGGTCACATTTCCTTACTTAACACTTTAATAAAAAATCCTAATGTGTGCATTACCATAGCTATTTCTGTCTTTTTGAGATAGATAGCCATGGCACTAAGTTTCAATGCAAAGAACTGCAAGATCATCCACTTGGGGTGCAGAAACCCAGGGGCGGAGTACAAAATGTGGGAAGTGGTACTGGCAACCAGCAAACAAGAATGGGACCTGGGGGTAATCATATTTAATGACCTAAAGGTGGTCAACCAATGTGACAAGGCAGTGGGGAGAACCAGTGGGATGCTAGGGTGCATATGGAGGTGTATCACCAGTAGGAAAAGGGAAGTGGTGATAACACTGTATAAATCACTGGTGAGACTGGACCTAGAGTACTGCATCCAGTTCTACAGATCACATCTCCAGAATCAATCAATCAATCAATCTTTATTTTACCAGGTGGAACACCTTTGAGCAAGCTCATTTTCATGGTGGACAAGGGTGAATACACAAAATCAGTACAACAGTATAACAGGAACACATTGTCAGTACAGTAGTATAACAGGAACAACATTGGTAAGAACAATAGCAATGGGGTGATAAAAAAACTCAGGAGATGCCAGCTTATAGAAAAATATACTATAAGCTCTCATATAATGACAACAATTTACAACAACAGAAGGACACAGAGTGGAGGCAATCCAGAGGAGAGCAACTAAAATGCTGCAGGGTCTGCATCAAAAGCTCTATGAGGAGAGACTGAAGAACATCAATACGTACACCCAGGAGGAAAGAAGGGAAAGGGGGGATATGCTACAGACTTTCAAATATCTTATGGGATTAAGTAAGATTTAAGAGGGGGAAGCCTTTTTCAAAGAGAAAGATGCTCAATAACAGGGGGTCATGCTGAGGGCAGTAGGCTCAGGGTAGATAAAAGGAAGTAATTCTTCACAGAGAGACTGGTAGATGCATGGAACAGCCTCCCAGCTCAGGTGATGGGGCAAAAACTGTAGTGGGATTCAACAAGGAATGGAGGCATAAAGGAACCTTAGTGGTTAGGCAAGGGGGGGCTGAAGATCAAGTAGGGTCTGAGGTGTTACAGTAGACAGGGAAAATGAGCAGACTAGATGGACCAAGTGGTCCTTATCTGCTATTAGTTTCTATTTTTCTATGCACCTTGGTATGTTTTTTGCAACACACAAAGCAACTACTTTGTTGGTAACATCTCAGAACCTTCTACATGATTTGCATGTGGCACAGAATTATCACACCCCCGGGCCAGATCTGTCAAGGACTTAGGCGATTAACAAAGTGGCTACATCATTACATGGACTGTTCCAGACTGGTAGTACACTTCCTAAGAAGGCCTGTGGTCCACTCATGAACTAGCTTCATCATTGCACACATTTTCCAAGACCTGTGGCTTGCTTTGCATTTGGTCCTGCACAGCCATTAATATTTTTCCCATTTTAAGACTGTGTCACAAAAGTGCTAGTTGGTTTCATAAAAATGAGTTTGCAAGGCTGTTTATCAGATGAACCTACTCCAAGACTCCATGCACTGGAGGTGCATTGGGATGGGGGGGACCTTGTTGCACATTTTCTGGGACTGCCCCAAGATCCCCTCCTGGTGGAAGGACTTGCTTAAGGTAATGGAGGGTACCCTTTGGATGAAGGTGGCCTGGAATGCTTCCTTGCTGGTTTTGGGCAATACTCTTGTATTGCCCCTTATCAACAACTATCTGGAATCATGGTTCATGATGGCTATTAGAGAGTCTAAGCAGTTGTTGCTTCATTGTTGTTGGAGCACAGAGATACCTACTTGGCACCAATGGGTATACTCCATGTTGAAAGTGGCCAGTTATAAGCATCTCCATTAAATAGTCATGGGGAAATACAAGTATTTCATTTGGGTTTGGTCACCTTTCCTGATACACTTGTGAATTTCCCTTCCAACAGGATGAGTGTGGATACACCCCCCCCCATGCTAGTTCAAAGGGGGTAGAGGATAGAGGGGCCTTAAGTATGCCTCTTTCATTTGGGGCTTCTTTCTTTGGTAAGTCCTTGTATGGGCCAACACCCTAACCATTGTGGTCTTCCTTTTCAGGTGCTCCTTTCCCTCCCTTTTCAGGCCTCTCCCTCTTCCCTCCCCTTTCTTCTGTCCTTTTCACCTGGCTGTCTACCCTGGCTAACTGGGGGATTGAGGAAGCGGTGAGGGCCTCTGTCTCTGGTGCTCAGTCAGGCTGTCTGCTTTTTTGCAGACTGGGTTTCATAAGCAGGCAGTGTCACTAGGCCTTTAGTCAACCATTAAGCACTGTTATGTTTGTTTGTTGCCCTTCTTATTTGTTATCCTTTCCTTGTGTGATCTACTACAACTACCATGGCTCATTGAATGTGGCTTCCTGTCTTGTATTACCTTTTTGTTATCTTTTATTTGCTCTCATTTTGTTACTTTTAGATTGTATCTCTAAGGAGCTTTTGCTCCGGCCAGGTATCATTTGGAATTCATTGTTTCTACACATTTTATTGTTGTAAAATGCTTTTAAATTATAAATAAAAAAAATGAGTTTGCGAGTTATGAAAACAGTTTTCTGCATGACATGTACAGGGCCTGTATTAGTGACCCTAAACAACTTAATTTAATTAATAATTTAAAAAATGTTTTTAAGCACTAGAAGAATTAGTCTTGCACCCCACTCTGTCAACCAATTAAGTTTCAGACTACAATTCCAAGCATTTATTAGTTGTTGATGCATAAGGTTTTGTATTACTTTACCAACTTTTATGACTACTAAAACTAACAAAAATGGGGTTGTGAGTCACAAAAACAGGTTTACAAATAACAAAAACAGACCCTATTTTCATGATAATCAACAATCTAATGTCATAATTATTTTAAAAACATGTTTTTTTTCACAAAACAATACTTGAAGAACTAACCTTATGCCCCAACTTGTCAACAATACACGTTTCAGAGTTCAGACCCTAGAGATTTTTCTGTTTTTGATGTGCAATGTTTTCATTTCTTTATCCACTTCCATGACCACTAGGACTCAGAAAAAAGAAGTTCCATCTCACAGAAGCAGATTATTAGTCATAACAATGGAAACTCCCATTGTCTTGAAAAGCACCATATGAAAAATTTCTGAAAAATGGAATTGTGCAATCACAAAAACAGAAACTGATTTTATTAATAATTTAAATCCTACAAAGCTATCAGTTAAGCTACATAGCAAAGACCCATCATTGGGCCAAACCTCTAGCTCATCTAAAAGTTTCTAGTTAACTTAAAGCCATTTGTTCAGCATTAGTGAGCAGAAAACAAAGGTCTTAAAAAAAGATATTCCTACATGTATTTAACCTTCCGGGCTTTTAAACCACTGAACCGGTTGTTACCAAATTTTCAGGACCCAGAAATCCTTGGACTGAAAATGTACATGCCAAATATCAGATAATTCTGTCTAGGATGGACATTGTATTATGGTTCAGAAATTGGGGATTAACATATACCTGTAGAAAAATATTCATAGCTCAAACTACAGTGGCACAACTGCATTTATCTGTTTAAAAATTGGTAGCTAAAAGAGGCACACTGAGTCAAGGCTCATTTCAATGTGTGACCCAGGAGAAAGGGATAGGGGAGAAGTACAGTACAATTCCCAACAAAATACAGCCAGTTAGATGATGTGCTTACAATGAGGATGACATAAAGAGCAAATGTTGAGTGCAGCACAGACAAAATAGAAAGCCACTGCATAAGGAAGACAAATAAATTAGCATACAAATCATCTGTGCAAATTGGACAATCTCAAAAAGTGCAAAGTACTGGGGTGAAGGGATGGTGAGCTGGTGTTGAAAGTAGAAGTCAAAACTGGTTGACAAACTTCACTGAGGTCGCCAGAACTATGACGTTTGGGGGAAGGGAGAGATAAGGAGTGGTCTAAAGTGTTCTGTGTCATAACGGTGATCACCATTACAGCGAATGTACATCACTGAAAATAAGCACAGCAATGTACATTTGCAGCGACAAAAACACACAAGTGTCCATGTGGGGGGCTGTGCCCCCATGCCCCCTTACTAAAATAGCTAACTCTGAGGGGGGTGTATGTCAGGGAGGGGGGCAAACCAGTACCAAAGCAAAAAAAAAAAGGAATAGGCATAGAAAAGCACAAACACATTGTGCTCCACCCCAGCCCTGAACCCTCCCCACCAGAGTCAGCTACCCTAACCACCACACCACTAGGCCAGCTCAGTGGCTTTTTCTCTCACCAACCCCCCCCCCACATACCTTGCAGATACCTTCCAGTATCATCTCGCTGTTCTCTCATCCTGCACTTTCCTATCGCTACCCTTTCAGGGTAGCCCACAACACAGGCACTGAGATTGAGTTGCTCATAATTGAGTCAGTCAATCTCAGTCACCCTTTTGACGGGATACTGGTCAAAAGCCAGGAAGGATAAGGAAGCGTTTAGGAAGAGGGTTGGCAGAAGTGTATACATGGGCTATTTCAGTAATTCACTGCCAAACAAAATATAGTTTACTCTCAATGTAAAAGATTCAAATAGGCAAAGTTCAAATGTATTAAAATTCAGATATGTCCATGCTCATGATAATTTCAGCAAATGGTGCGTCAAAAGTTATCGTGTTCAGTAGTTTAGTTTTTAAGTGGACTGTCTTGCCCTGAAATTATTGACTATACTTCCTGTGATGCTCACTGTAAAGATAATAATGGCACAACATAGGTGATATGGAAACAAATCTGCTTTTCATAGCAATCTATAATAGAATACATAGAACAACAAATATGCCTTATATTCATTTGTCAATGAAAAAAAAACATAATTCAGCAATTTAAATCAGCCAGCAATGTGGCAAGAGACTGTTATGTTTCATTACTTGAGTTCATAAATGCCCCATTCTACAAATGATAACTGTTTCCTTCCCCAGGTGAATTAATGGTACTGCAGTGTTATTAATTTAAGAAACAGAACAAAATACTGTTTCCCTATTGAAGGGAATTGCTCAACTGTTTACCCAAATGGAGTCAATTTTCCTACACAGTCATTAATGAAGGCCTGGATCAGGCATACACATAGGAGGTTCCATCAGGTTGATGCGTACCAATGCGTCAGTAGGTACTGATGACATCAACTGTGACATAGATTGCAAGGTATTTTATTGTGTCTTTGCTGATCTGCCAGTTCTCCTAAACTCTTTGGCACCGAGGAACATAGGAATGTGACTACAGAAAAGAACCACCAGGCACACCAAGTCTGCCCCGTTTCCCTAGATATCTACTAGGCCTGTTTTGTTAATCCTCTTCTCTTGGCCAGCATCCCTTTGTGCCTGTCCCAAGTCCTCTTGAACCCTCCCCCCACCATCGTATCTCCCACCACCTTCCATGGCAGACCATTTCAGCTGTCCACCACCCTCGCAGTGAAGAAATACTTTCTAATGTTACAGTTGAACCTTCCCCCTTTGATTTGGAATTCATGACCCCTCATCCTAGGCTGCTCTTTTACCTTGAACAGGTTTTCCACCTACACTTTATTGAAACCCTTCAGACTTGTCTTGAAAATCTCTAGATCACAGTGCTGCTGGAGGAAAATTCTGAATGCAGACCTCAGTCAGCCACCACTTTATTTAGTCATTGTGGTGTTTTTTTGCTAAAATCCATAACCCAATCAGAGATGTAAGAATAGTAATACCCAGTGTTATTCCACTGTCTTGACTACTTCACTGTCAGTTTAAGCAAAGCTTTCTCAGCTTTAGGTGATACTATCTTCCAGGTTGCAACCAGAACTGTTCTTCCCACTCTGTACACTGTTATTCGGGTACCTCAACTGCTCGGTCTTCCTGAGTGTCTCTCCATACAACCTGGCTCCTTTTGAGCTCTTGAACCTCCATGCTGTTTGGGGACCCTGATGGTCTCCGTGGCCAAGAATCCTTTTTATCTCTCTCTCTCTCTCTCTCTCTCTCTTCTTCCTCTTTCACAACTATGCCGGGCATGTTCATTATGACAGACTTTACTGGAAATGGCTAAGAGGGCAATACACAAAGAAACATCTGGTCCTGGGTGTCAAACTGAATAACAGCAGGCCAATATCTCTCACTACAAGTATCTCTGGCTTAACTGAAACAACTATATTCATTTTTAGTGTTAAAGCACCATTCGTCTCCCCAAATGCATGGCACTTCCAGTGGCTGTTGTACCAAAAGCCCCTTGTACACACCAACCGGTGAATAAAGTGTAGGGTTGTGGGCATGTCAGTAGGCTTGCTTCACTCACTGCAGAGCTAACTGGCAATATGGAGTCTCCTTTGTAATGAAAATGGTGTTCTTACTTTTCTGAGACTGGGACTACAGGTTCTTCCACTCCAGACCCAGGGATGCACATTCAGTCTAACATCAGATTCTGTTAAGGTGGCATTGAAGTCTTCTCTCTGCTTGGACACAGCCTTGTTCACTGAAAAAAAAGACTTGGATGGACACTTTAAGATCCATTAGAGACACAGGAACTATACATATCATGAGAATATGAAACACTGAAGATTTATGTCTGTAATAATGAAAAAGACTGGAAATTAAAATAAAAATTTTTACTTTGTAGAAAATTAGAGAAATCCATGTGTGTAAAACAGACTATACAAACTGAACTTTATAGAACTTCAGAATTTAGAAACTAATAGCATGAGATTTTATCTTCCAGATATCAGAGTACTTGGAATGTTGAGTAGTAAACATTTCTGACTGGGTAAGAACAATGTTATGAGTTATAAGTTTTGAAACAGCCTCTGGATTAGCAATACGTCTCAGTACTTCATGGGTATCTGACAATAAGAAGTGCATATGGATGACTTTAAAAAAAATCCTCCAGCATACGAACATACATATGAACATTCGAAGAAGCCAGCAGAAGAAGGCCATTTGGTCTATCAAACATAGACAAGTAAAGACAGTGCAGTTACAATGAGCAGATGTTCACTATGTGAGGTACTAACCTCAAATTATCAACAGATCAAAGTCGAAATGAGCACTCAGCATCGGGTATAAGTCAATGCAAGTATTTTAATACCAGGATAGATCCAAAACCCCTACACTTCAGCACAACACCTTCAAGGGGGGTATAAAATTACTTAATTACACAGCAGTATATATATATATATATATATATATGTATGCTCGCAATGATGATGTCATGCTAAATCAATTATTCAATTATATGTAAACAAAAACAAAGGCAGAACTCAATAATCATCATAAAAGAAAATGTAAAAAGCAAAACAGTTTTTTAAACAAAATCAATTAAATATGCAAATATATATAGACATATACCATAAATTATGAAACAATGTATGAGATACTCTAAACATCACATCTATTTGAAATCATTGTTTACTGGATAATTTATATTCCAAATTTTTATTCACAGTGATGTTAGCAAAACTTCAGATCCTATTAGTTGATTCCATGGACTGCTATAAACTAAATAAATTCTAAACATTCCTCAGTCTTATAAAGTCCATCAAATTAGCCTTATATTATTCATTTGGCAAGACTTTTAAAATAAACAAAAATGAATACATCTGATATTCAGATGAAAAACAGGAAGCATGGAATATTCAAAAGATCCACTAGATGGCAGACAAATAATGGGTTCCAATGGAGCTCAGACGGATGAAATGGCACGTATGGTAGAACAAACTCAGAAATGAGTGCAATGAAGATGGAAACAAAAAATGATGATAGATGTCATAGGTGATCACCATCTGTCCACTTCTTTCTGTACTAGGAGAAGGGAAAAGCATTCAGTTAGGGGATCTACTTAAATAACATCAAGATGGAATCTGAAACAAAAAGAAAAGGTGATACACAAATTAATTGAAAAATTATATACATCACACAGTATTTGTACAACAATACCTTTGATTTATTTCTTTCCATTCTTTAAGAAATGGTTTCAGATCCCACTGGTCATTTAATCCATCCGGTTTAACCGTCTTTAGTTTGTATATCCATCTGCTTTCTTTTTTTAACAAATCATTTGTTCTATCTCCACCATATTTTTTAGGGGGGCTAACCCCATAAATTTAATTTTTTTGGGGTCAGATCCATGTGTGTTGAACAAATGCTCTCCAACTGGAGTGTCCTTCTTTCCATTATTAAATAATGATTTCAAATAGATGCGATGTTTAGAGTATCTCATATGTTGCTTCATAATTTCTGGTATATGTGTATATATATGCATATTTAATTTATTTTGTTTTAAAAAAACTGTTTTGCTTTTTACATTTTCTTTTATGATGATTATTGAGTTCTGCCTTTGTTTTTGTTTACATATAATTGAATAATTGATTTAGCATGACGTCATCATTGTGAGCATATATATACTGCTGTGTAATTAAGTGATTTTATACCCCCCCTTGAAGGCGTTGTGCTGAAACGCAGGGGTTTTGGATCTATCCTGGTATTAAAATACTTGCATTGACTTATACCCGATACTGAGTGCTCATTTTGACTTTGATCATTTGGTCTATCGAGTCTGCTTATATTGCAGGGTCCACAGCTCCAGCTAATGTCTCTGCGCTCTTTCTCCCCACTCCTCCCATCCTCCTTATTCATGATCCTTACCTTTCCCCATGCCTATTTTAGCCTCTCTTAAAGCGGCCCACTGTCTTCAATGAGATGACCTCTTCCTGCAGTGCATTCCAAGTGTCCACCACCCTGTCTGTGAAGAAGTGCTTCCTGACCTTCTTCCTAAACCTCCCATGCTCCAGCTTAAGAATGTGCATACTAAACATCCTGGACCCACCTCTTCCTTGCCATACCTACCCTCCGTGCCTTACTCATCAACTGCACCCCCACTATCAGGACATCACATCAGCACCACACTAAGGGTCCTTGTTGTTATCGTCCCCTAAAGAGATTAATCACTCTGCTATTACTGCTTTCCAGTAATATACACCCAAAGCCTGGACCTATGCCAACTAGCCCTCTCTTACCCCACTCTGGAGCTGGTCTCCGCGTTGCATCACTGAACATATGCAGCCTTCTAAAGAAATCCACTGCACTCCTGTGCTGGGTTGTACAACACCAACCCGATATTATTGCGTTAGTAGAGACCTGGCTCACCAAGACAGCCTCTGACTCTGTTATTTCCCTTCCTGGATACACCCTGTTGAGGGAAGACCGAGTTGGTAAACTCAGTGGTGGGTGTGCAATCTACATGCAGGACACCCTTATAAGCCATGCACTCCCTGCCCCCAAGCTTGATTATGGCACCCAAGCCCTCACTCTAAAAATTACCTCTGACCCAGCCATGGGCCCACTCTTCCTCATGGTCTCCTACATACCCCCTAGGAACCAGAACCCAGTGGTCCAGTCTCTCATCAACTACCTCACCTCCCTATCACACAAAGCCGAGCAACTCATCCTAGGTGACCTTAACATCAATTGGCTTGGTTCCACTGCCTCCCATACCAAGGACTCCTTTACTGCCCTGGACATGTCCCAGTTAGTTACCCAGCCCACTAGATACATAGATACATAGACAATGTCGGCAGATAAGGGCCTATGGCCCACCCAGTCTGCCCATTTGAGCTTGTAAGTTCAGTTTATGTTTTCCTAGAAGTCTGTTGCCCCTTACCCCTGACCTCCAGAATTCCTTTATGTCTATCCCATGCATTCTTAAATCCTGTGATTGTTTCAGCCCCCACCAC
This sequence comes from Neoceratodus forsteri, assembly GCA_016271365.2. Classification (NCBI taxonomy): domain Eukaryota; kingdom Metazoa; phylum Chordata; order Ceratodontiformes; family Ceratodontidae; genus Neoceratodus; species Neoceratodus forsteri. Next base: position 653,681,746 of record JADMNL010000022.1, read on the forward strand.
TTCCTCTGGCAGGATGTTCCACTTGTCCACCACACGCTCTGTGAAGAAATTCTTCCTCACGCTTCTCTGAATCATCCTCCTCCAACTTCGTCCCCATGCCCTCTAGTCCTGGAACATCTTTTTCACTTAAAAATAGTGTATTCCTGCACCCTGTGCCTCCCTGTAAGATACTTGTATGTCTCTATCATATCCCCTCTCTCCCTCCTCTCCTCCAGGGAGTACATATTCAGCTCCTTCAACCTGTCCTCATAGGACTTGTGATGCAATCCCTGTACCATCTTTGTTGCCCTCCTCTGAAACTTCTCTACCCTGTCTATGTCCTTATGTAGGTAAGGTATCCAGAACTGTGCACTGTACTCCAGGTGGGGCCTCACTAGTGTGTTGTATAGTGGAATTATGACCTCCCTTTTCCTGCTGGTGATGCCCCAGCCTATGCATCCCAGCATCCTATTTGCTTTACCTGCTGCCTTGTCACACTGTTTCCCTACCTTGAGGTCATCAGAGATGATAACCCTAAGATGCCTTTCCTGCTTGGTGCATGCTATATCCTCACCCCCCAACTGATATATTGTGCCAGGGTTTTTGTGCCCCATATGCATTATCTTGCACTTCTTTGCATTGAATTTCAACTGCCAAACCCCTGACTATTCTTCAAGTTTCTGCAGGTCCTTCTCATTCTGTCTACACCCTCTGGTGTGTCTACTCTGTTACAGAGCTTTGTGTCATCAGCGAACAGTGAAATTCTGCCTTCTAGGTCCTGCGCAATGTCACTGATGAAGATGTTGAACAGGACCGGTCCCAGCACTGATCCCTGTGGTACCCCACTGGTCACTCTTCCCTCTGTGGAGTGACAGCCGTTTACCACCACCCTCTGTATCCTGCCACCCAGCCAGTTACCTACCCACCATACTACTGTCCTGCCCACACCCATGTTCCCCAGTTTGTGTAATAGTCTTCTATGTGGCACAGTGTCAAAGGCCTTGCTGAAGTCCAGATAGGCCATGTCCACTGCCCTCCCCTGTTCTACGTCCCTAGTCACCCAGTCAAAAAATTCAGTGAGGTTGGTCTGACATGACCTCCCCCTGGTGAAACCATGCTGCCTTGGGTCCTGTAGTCCATTGACAACCAGATGATCCACCAATCTCTCCTTTAGTAGTGCTTCCATGATCTTCCCCACTACCGAGGTGAGGCTGACTGGTCTGTAGTTCCCCGCTTCCTCTTTGTTCAACTGGACAAGTGGCTCCAGTATGCTCCTAGACGTAATACTATTGAACCACCCTCATAAAATCTGGGATATCAACATCCTCCCCGACTCACTTAGTGATCACTCACCTGTCCTCTGTCACTGGTCATCCTTCATAGCGAAACCTGTGTCCCAGACCACCTTGCGCCGCTGCCTATGCCCCGGGGGTCTCAGAAAGCTAAAATTGCATCTAGCACAGCTGGACTGGTCCACCATCTGTCTTGCCCCTGATATTGACTCTGCCCTAGACCTCTTCACCAATGCCTTCAGCAAGGCCTGTGATCTTTTTACCCCCACACCAGAATCCGTACTAAAAAACAAAATGCCTCATGGATTTCCCCATCCCTTATCCAAAAACATAAGCATAGGGATAATCTCTGGCACATCACTATCGAATCAGGCAAGTTGGCTGATAGACAAACCTATAATGCGGTGCATAAATCAGTGCACCTGGGCCATTAGATGGGTCAAGGCAGAGCACAATCAGATTACCCTCACATCCACCTGGGGTTCCACCCAGACTTTCTGGGACAGCATGAAAGAGCTTAATGGGAAGACCCGCTCCCCCACCCCACTGTCCCAGCTCTCCATCGATGGCAACGTAACTACAGACCCAACTCGAAAAGCTGTTTGCCTCAATACTACCTTCTCTGAGCTAAGCATTGTGCTCCCAAACAACTTTTCTGACCCAATGCCAGCCTCTGTCCCCACTGCCTTGAATCGACCTCCTTTCTACCTGCACACTATATCACCCCATGTAGCCAAGCTGCACCTGTTAAAAGCCCTTGGTAGCAACAACCCCAGCTGTGACCCCCTAGACTCCAGGATCCTCCACCTGGTCTTGGATGTCATCCTAGTCCCCCTTACAGACCTACTAAACTGGTCTCTATGCCTCAGTTACTTTTCCAGTGCTTGGAAATCAGCCAGTATCACCTCTATACATAAGAGTGGAGATCGGTCCACATCTAGCAACTACCGGTTGATCTCTATCCTCCCCTGTTCTCTAAAGCCCTAGAAAAAATAGTGTCTATTCAACTCATTGAGCACCTGGCCAATTATGACATAATGTGCCCAGAACAACATGGTTTCTGCCCAGGACACAGTACCAGTACTGCTCTCCAGGAGTTCTCCCAATACCTGCGTTCTGCTCTTGACTCTGGCAACCTTGCTGGTGCAGTGTTCATAGACCTCTCCAAGGCTTTTGACACTGTTTGTCACCCCCTCCTGTTCGACGCCCTCCACCAACTCGGCTTTTCCACTGGTCCCCTTGCCAGGTTCTCCAGCTACCTCTCTGCTACATCCCAGCATGCAAAGATAAATGGCTCCCTGTCCAATACCCAGCCCATTAGTTCCAGGGTACCCCAGGGCTCCATTCTGGGCCTTGTACTTTTCAGTCTCTACCTCAACACTCTACCCAGCTCCTGCACAGGCAAAATGCTCCTCTATGCTGACAATGCAGTTCTCTTTGCCTCCCACAGTGATCCCTCTTCTCTCCAGGTATCCATCCAGCATACCTACAAACAAGCTGAAAAGTGGTTCCTTCACCACTGACTTGTCATTAACCTGAAGAAGACTAAGTCAGTGCCCTTCTCCCATCACCAAAACAATGCCAAGAATGCCCCCATCTTCATTCTCCCCGGCAGTCTGCACCCACTAGAGCAAGTGACCTCTTGCAAATATCTAGGCGTCACTTTCGACTCAGCTCTCAGCATCCATACGCACATCAATGCCCTATCCTCCACCATAAATTCTTGGATAGACCTACTATATCATCATAGAGATTGCCTTCTCCAAGTTGCCTCTGGCTGGCCATCACCTTTTCCATCATGTCGCTAGTGGACTATGGCTTGCCCATTTATGCTGCAGCGGACAATACTGCCTTGACTAAAATCCAGCTCTCAATCAATAAGGCCTGCTGGCTTCTGACTCACTCACACTTGTCTGCTTTACTCCACCACCAACCTGCTCACCTTTGAGGAGCATCTGTGCTACCAAAGCTGCCTACTCACCAAAAAATCTCTTCTAGGGCTCTCCCCTCGGGGGTCTCTGCTTCCCTATGGCAAGCGTCCTCATCTGTTGCCACCCATAGCTCTGTCAAGGCCACCTTTATGGTGCCCAGAACCAAGACCTGGCTAGACCAGAGGTCCTTCTGTTATGGAGCCCCTGCTTGATTCTACTCCCTCCCACCCTGCATCATAGACATTGCCAAAATTGGTCCCTTCAAAATCACCGATAGAACCATCTCTTTGATGCTCATTGCTGTGGATGCACCTAATTAATCCCACTGTGGGATCCTCCTGTCAGGCCTTCCTGACTTGACAACATCCTCAGACAGCCTATCCTCTCCCCTCCCTCCCACCCCATGCTCCATCCTACCTCCGCTCTCCAGGTATTGTATAGGTATGTCTAGGGCTGTACCCCCAAGGTAACCCTTGGGTACCTTGTATATGACTGTAACCTATTAGAAATAACATTATTATTTAACCTATGTGTACTCTATGTTTAATGTTCTGCACCTGTACTGTTCTCACTGTTGTAACCACACTTTATGCAGCATCTGGGTGGACCTCTCTTGCCACCAGACACCTCCTGCATGCTGGCATTTGGACCCTCAAATTACTACTCCACAAACTGCCTATCTATTTAACGTCTCTCATACACATCTCGCATAGCACCTACTCCCTAAGGAAATCCAACCTTATCCTACTAGATGTTCCCAGGACACGTACCACAGCTGGCCAAAGAGCTGTCTCATATGCTCTGCCAAACATTTGGAACCAACTACAAGCCATGCTGATGCTAACCAGCATCGTATCAATTAACTCCTACAAAACACTAGCTATCTCTAAATTAAAAGACATATGTAGGTGCTACTAGCCCCCCAACGCCAAGTCAACTTCCTAGGTACCAACTGGCCCTCTACTTATTAAGCTGAAATGTTGTATAACTTAGGGCAAGGTTAAAGTTGAAATGTACTGCATATATAGTATAAGGACTTCTATTGTGTATACCTCTTGTATTATATATTTTTTCTTTGTTGTTCTACATTTTATATCTCCTTTCTATGTAATTGTGAACTGTATGTGTATCAGCCTCAGGACCTCCTTGTGAATGAGCTTGCTCAACTGAGTCTTTCCTGCAATAAAATTGAACTTGAACACTGTGTAACTCTGTCTCCCCCCTTGTGACGAGGTGCCTTTGTAAATGAGTCCATGACTCAAAGGTTGTAAATCCGACTTTTCTAATAAATAAATAATATAAATAAAGGGCACAAAAAAAGTTTAAATCCTTAACACTAGTGACCAATGAAACAACAACACACATTTCTGGTGAGGTTTCATTTCATTGCAGTATTCAAGTTTTTAAACCCTGCCTTCCATCACCTTATAATACCAAAATTGTCATTCAGCCTCTTAGAAAGTCATAGCTGTCTTCAGTATATGTATTCATGAATTCTGCTGTGATGTATTGCACATTCAGTCTACATAACATTTAAGTCAGCTGACCATAATGCCAGAAGTGATTACTGCTCTCATTGAGATTATACTTTACTAAGAAGATTTATGACTATTTGGCCTTGGAGATATACACTGCAAAACAAACAATATCACTGCTAATGTTGTCTCTGTCAGATGATTTCAGCACCATTACATAATCTTGGTAGAACTATAAGGTTTATGATATCTGTTGTTAAATAGAAAAATGTTGATGGACTTTAGAATTGCAGTCGGTAGCTAAGGGCTTTTTTTTAAGTAAAGGCAAGAGCTGAATTGGAGCCCTTGAAAAAAAATTACACATTATTAGAAATTAATCATTATGTGTCATACCAGGATTCATGTTCAATAAATAATGAACAACCTCTGCTGCATTTAATTTATTCCAGTACAATAATTGGGTAAATGAGAAAACAGAGAATGTCTTCCAATGTCTGCAGGAAATGTTTAGCAGAACTTGACAATTTATTATAAGCCTGGTAGTTCATTACAAACCTCCTGATTAGCTTGCCTAGGTCACTGGGCCATATCATAACAGCCATTAAACACACTTTATTCCCAAATGTGTAAAGTTCTATGGAAATATAATTTCTGCTATCTGTTATTTTCACTATTGAAGTTATTATGCACTGCCATTGGCACAACCACTTAATAGACAAATGAATTTAACCATTCATTTCTCTTTTTAATTTACAGTATCAAACCCAGAAATCTTGGCCTACAATGTCCATTTAATTCAATATCTTGACCTACAGTATCAATTTAATTGGATGGATATGGAACTATTGAGAAAGAGTGACACCTTTATGAAATGAATAAAACTACAGAGAAAACACATGGTTAGTATCTATACCACCAATTAAAATGCTAAAATTCTGTTTGTGGATGACTCAACGTGCAGTTTTCACTGTTACTGTTATGCTATTTGGGATTTTTGCATTAATGATTATTGACATTTGCAACATTTGTAATGACTTGCAAGTAGCAGAATTATAGAATGATTACCTGCCTTCTATCAAGACATTAAAAGGTAATTGGAAATATACATTTTAGCATGTGTTATTTTTACTACTGGTGATTTCATAACAAACAAAATGCTCTTAACCAGAAAAAAATAATATGGAACTATACCTAACTGATACCTTTTCACTGACTTCTCAGAATCACAACATTCTGTGGGAAACATTTTTTTTTTTATCGTCTGCCCAGTTTTCCTTATGTTGCAAGCAGGAATATTAAAACCTTTGGTGCTAGTTCAGTGTAACATTTATATTCACCTGTGGAATTTCAGTAATAGCTAGAATTTTGCTTCCACAAAATATTGGAATGAACATAAGCAATTTGGGGAAATTCTGACATAATTCACAGAACAATTTTCTGTATTCTGTATCTATTATAGGAAAATAGAATGTCTGAGTTGTTTCTCGGCTAATGATGGGTGTCATCCTGAGACATTCCTGTGTTCAAGAACAATAAAACAAAAAAAGATGTCACGAGATGACGCTCTTCATCAAACAAAAGAGATCTAGGGCATCACATTATCTTTTTATAAAAATGTAACCACCCCAGTGTATTTTTTCCTCAGTTACTGCTTGTCAATCCTGACTTCACCAGATCTTTGTTGCTCTCACTGTTTTTGTTACCTCTCTTGCTATCTCAAATATTTCAGACCTCAGTTTCTGACATTGTAAACTGTTTGCCAAAGAACCCTCATATCTCTCAGCTCTCCGGTCACTGATTTTAAATCTTAATTTTGGATATCCTCTTGGTAACCACAAACATTCTCTCTGTCTCTGCTGTCTTCATTTGTGCTGTTCTGCCAGTTGCCACAAACATGTTCTGCTATACATCCAACGCTTGCTGTGATCTTGATTAGTTTTTGAAATGTTTTCAGAGCTACATTTGCAAATGAAACAGGAAATGAAAAAGGAACTCACAAACATAAACAATAAAAGCAGTAATAACATTAGTAATTGTTATAGGAAAAAAGCGGGAGTGATTGTACAGTATTGGGACATCAATCATGACAGTAGGATTGGGAAATTAGTAAATCAGTTAAAGGTTCACACAGTATTACATTCAATAAGGGACACATATAATATTATGGCAACTATAACCTTGACAGTTTGGGTTTCTTAGCCAGTGAGGTACAGAAACTGCAGCAAAGAAAGTGTTTTTTTGTGAACGGAATAAGAAATGACATATTTCATTTGTACCAAGATGGCAGCAGTCATGAGCCAGCCAGCATTTTAGCTCTAGTTTGTGTGTATATTACTTTTGTTTATTTCATTTATTTTGTTTATTTTATTTTTTTGTTTAATATTAATTTAATGTTTTGATTCATTTAGAGAGTTAGGGCTGAAGGAATTGAGGTAGATTAGTGATTTTGCGCTATTTTTCAGATTGAATAGTTATTCATGTGTTTCTTTCTTTGAGCTCTGATCAGCTGTATTAGTTTTCCACAGCAAGATTTCAACAAAAAATTGGGTGCATTATTAGACTTAAGGTTATTACTAAATGTAAACAAAATCACAAAGGCTGATTTAAAAAAAAACAAAAAACTGAAGATTATTCCCACCTAAAATTAATGTCGTGGAATAACAATGAAATTGCAAAGTCATTTCGTTCTAGATTTCTGGGAATTATTTTGGATTCCCAGCTTACATTCAAACCTCACATTTCTAGCATTTCATCGAAGCTAAAAGGATTATTAGCTTTCTTTTACAAGCATAAATCCCGTTTCAATTGGCCTCTATAAAAATCACTAGTTAATTCTCTAGTAATGTCTTTTATTGATTATGGAGATTGAATATATAGACACATTACTAATTCAGTACAACATGTTCTGGTGCCCCCTTTACCATAGTGCATTAAGAGTTATCTCTGGTTTGCCTTGGAACACTCGCCGTTGTCATCTATATTTGGCTGTGGGATGGGATTCATTAACATTAAGGAGACTACAACATTGGCATTTATTTGCATATCATTTTGTTTTAGGTAAAATCCCCTCTTTTCTCCTGAACTCATTATTTGTTAAGAAAATTTATAGTTATAATCTTAGGTCCTGTATGCTACCAAAGTTTGTTATCCCTAGAAGTCGTACAAAGATTTGTGATTATGTCTTATCCGTTTCTGTTTCACGGACTTGGGAAAAACTTAAGAAAAGGCTCAAAATGTGTGCCCTGCTCCCCATTTCATGATTTAAGTGTTTTATCTTAGGGTCTTTTAAGAAACAGTGTGATTGTTTTGGTTGAACATATGCATTTTTTATCAAATTGTTATTTAAAATAGGAATGTAATTACGTAACATGTTTGTCTAAATTACTTGTTATGTATTGGTGCATTTTTATACTATATTGCAAGTGTTTTTAATGTATAGATGTAATTGTAAATAGGAGCTTCTCTCAAATTGCCTTCAATACAATTGATGAATTGATGAAAAGGACCTCAAGGTGGCAGGGCAGTGTGACAAAGCAGTAGGTAGGGCTAGTGTGATGCTGGAGTGGATAGGGAGGGGTATCTCCAGTGGGAGGAGGGAGGTAATGTTGCCACTGTATCATTCACTGGTGAGAACCTACCTGGAGTAGTGTGTTCAGATTTAAAGATAATATGTCAGAAAGGACATAGGTATGGCAGAAGCAGTCCCAAGTAGGGCAGCTAAAAAGGTGCAGGGTTTGCATGAGAAGCCATACAAAGACAGACTAAGGATCTCAAGGTGAACACCCCAAATGAGAGGGGAGAGAGAGAGAGAGAGAGAGAGGTAACTTGACAGAGACCTACAAGTATCTCACAGGAGTGAACAAAGTGTGGGGGAACTTTTTCAAATGAGAAACAACTCCAGGACCAAGACACATGCAGTGAAGTGGAAGGCAGGGTCAAGAGAGATGTAAGGAAATGTTTCTTCTCTGAAAGGGTGGTAGACACCTAGAACAGACAGCAGCAGAAGTGATAGAGGCTAAAATAGTGCAGGGGAGGGTCTCCAAGCATGCTTGGAAAGGGCATACTGGTATATTAGAAAAAAGACATGGAATAACAGATTCCAACAAGCTGACACCCCTGAGGAAGACTTGCAAGAAGTCAAAGTGCTAGGTGATCAGTTCACATGAAACTGAATGTGTTTTTGAGCTGGAATAAAATATTTCCTTTTGGATTTATCTGCTCATTTTCTCCATTTTTTTTGTGAGAGTGCCACAAGTTTTTGTCATGTTGTTCTTACCTCACTAGCTGGCTGCTCACTTGTGTGCACCAGGCTGCCATAACTGTATCGCGGCTTTCTTTCTGGTGTTTATGTTTTTCATGCCACTGTCTTTCTCTTTTCACAGGTTTTGGTTGGTGAGCAAATCCATTTAGTCTATGGACTTTAAACTGAAAATTCTGAAACTCCATATGTAGTACAAATATAATAGATTCACTTGTCTGGGTACTAACATGAGAGAAATGGCTATTTGATGTAATGGTATATATCAGTGATCTATTAATGTTATTGCTGTATGGCATGTTCATTTTATCACTGAATAATTATAAGTTAAAGCAATTCATTTTTGCAGTTTATTCAGATATTCAGAGCTGGCCACCAAACACTCCAATATTTCGTGATTATATTGTAGGGCTTTATCATGAAGAATGGTCCTGCACATGCAAATTATAAACAAGATTTAATTATTTAATTTAAAAGCTACTGATGGTTAAAAGCAGCTGACACACTTTTAATATTATATCAAAGCATAATGATAGTTACACAGTTCAAATTCAAATTTCAGTTCATATTTCAGACCTCTACAAGGACTCAAATAGTATCGCTGCAGGCACCATGTTCCCAGCCAAGACGGCAGGCATCTGTGTGCATCTCCTTTTGAGATGCTTGTTTCCATTTGTGTCACACACCACTGAACGAGTTCTGAGCACTCAAACATGCAAACTCAGGGCTCCAGAGGGAATCAGCTGACTGACTCCAACCTTGAAAGCTGGTTACAAGATATATTGATATAGACTGCATCCATGTTTAACAACTTTACAACACACTAAAGGTATCTAACAGTAACAGCATCAGTTGTTCATTACATCTAGCAAGCTTTGAGGGTTGGGGTCAGCCAAGTTTCAGGGAGCCCTCTGGAGCCTAGGGCTTGCAGTTTTGAGAGCCAGATGCTTGTTGAGTGGCATGTGATGTACTGGAAGCAAGCAGCTTAAAAGGAGATACTCACAGATGCCTGAGAGCTTGATTGGGAGCATGATGCCTGCATTATTAACATCTGAGACCTCATAGAAGTTTGAAGTATGAATTGAAATTCACATTCTAACTGTGTTAGTATCAGTATACATTGACACAACATTAATAGTGTTTTAGATGTTCTTAGCCAACAGCAGCTTAAAAATAAAATCACTAAATCTTGTTTACAATTTGTATAGGCAGGCCCATTATCCGTGATAAAGCCTTACAACTGAGGGCAAAATGTTGGAGGATTTGTTGGACAGCTATGAACTGTTATCTCTGAATAAATTTCAAAAATGAATTTTAAATAAGTGTGTAGGAGTCTGCTATTCCATGTCTGTTGATGCAAACTATCCCTGGCAGAGTGCAAGCATGTGGTAAACCCATTTTGGCTGGATTGGTGATTGAGAACTTTTGTATTGTTATATTAGAAAATAGGTAAGGAGGTGGGAGGGTTGCCAGAGAACAAATCATGTCTGCAGAGACAGATTATGCAGGGAACATCTAGGCAGACTGGGTGGGCCAAGTTGACCTTTTCTATGTACATAGCCTATGTTTCAATGGGAAAACATCCCGAGAGAGAGGTAGAAGTTCATCTGTAAATGGAGACTGAAAAGCTGAAAAATTAGTCCGGCCAAAACATGAACTTGTGATGGAGCTATTACACCAGCAACTATCTGAAGTTTTTAGTGAGGATAAGAAGGGGGGTCAACAAACAGTCCCAAATCAAGATCTAAAAGGTGTCCTCTTTTTAAAGGTTATCGAGATGCATTCCTAAGAATATTTGAAAATAATTACATATTGACCAAATGGACAAGGGGACATGAACCCTCTATGTCACTCCTGTATTGTCTGGAAAGCTCCAGATGTTTTCACCAAAATGAATGAACAGGATAGACTGGACTATGGCAAGGTTAAAGATGTGTTGTTAAAACATTATGAACTCACTACTGTTGCACATGGGCTGAAATGTCATAGATTTATAATGTGGACACATCTATCGTATTTGCTCATTAGGTGATTGGCGGGTGCTCAGGAATACTCTGCTTATCAAATTGTGGAAGCTGGGTTACTGAAACAGACCCTCGTGCTCTGTACAGATGATTTAATGATCTGTGTGGCAGGCAGAGCCCTGGTTTTGGCCAGGCAGGTAGACAAACTGATTGATAGGTATTCGGGCAACAGGATTTTTGCCACTCATAACAATATGTGTGTGTGGGGTGGGGGGGGACTGGTTCAAATGAACAGTAAAGCCAGCAGTGCAGCCTAAAGGGAACTCAGTTCAGAGCACACCCATCCCTCTGACATAAATGTCAGTGGGGGAATGGACTGATATGTGTGCTAACAATTGGAGTGAACAAACACAGAGGGAGGGAACCATACTGTTCTTGGCTCTCATAATGTTCTCTGTTGTATACAGTGGGCCATTAATCCTAATTTTGCTAAATAAATGCTCCCTGTTAAAATGAATGTTAACCAAGCCTTGAAAAATACAGGAACTACTGCCTCAATAGTACATCAGGATCTAGTTAGGCAGGAACAGGTCCTGCCTGGTGTATTTGCCCTGGAAGAGTGTCTGATGGGATCAAACATGCAAGATCCATTAATTTGGTATTCTAGAGTATGGAGGTGGCCAGGGAATAAAAAAGACAGTAGTAATTGATGGTCAAGATTTGGGAATACTTTTTGGGAATGACCTGAAGAGCAGGGGTGACATGGTGTGTGCTGTTACCCTGACTCTGGCCATCTGATTGAAATCTGATAAAGCTGACATCAGGTACAAAGTGACTACTGAAATCTGAAGAGTTTGAAATGAGCATAGTGTGACACAGACTTACACAAAAGCAGAAAGGAAGACTGAGATGTGTAATCCTATAGACTTACTACCCACTAACAGCTGCACAGTGAAAACTTAAAGGATAACTGGGCAGAACCTGAAAGTCATAGTCCCAGTTGAAGCTATTGTATTAAAAACTGGTCCCACTTGTGGTATTGTTCCATCTATACCGGTCTATTAGTAAACTCAATGGTTATTTGTGATTTTAAACTCTGGTGTGAAGTGCTGTTTTAGAACTGGATGATGTAGTTTATGTCTCCCTCAGTTTCAGAGTTCTATAATAGAACATGAGTGCATTATACCAACAATGAAAGAACTGAGCAAGGGGCATAAACTACATCATAGAGTTCTAAAATGGTAGATACTATCCGTGTGCAAATCAGAAACACCCATAAGGATAAAAAAAACACCTGCAGAGATGGCACAGTAACACAACTGGAACCAGTATTTAAAAATCAGCTCATGCAGGCAAAAATTACTTAGAGGTTCAGTGCAGTTCTCCTTTAAGCAGAGAGTGCTGACCCTTAAGGAGTAATAAACAGTACAGATCTACAACCAGCCCTACAGAGTGATTCATCCATGACGGAGTTAAGGGAAGAAGTAGCAAGCACTATCCCTGACCCTCATTATAAGAAGATCAGACTGTAGTGGAAAGATGACCTATTGTACTACTGTATATCAGGAGTAGTCACTTCAGAGAGGTGCAGAGGAATGGCAAGTGTGCAAACAGACTAAGGAGTATATTTTTCAATTTCTTTTGTTGATCAACATTTTATGTCTTTACAGTCTATTACAAAAACTATATACAATATACATAAAATCATTTCTGATGATATAAAGTGCTTAGTGTTGAACAATACAATACATTTAATATAACCACTAGATTAAGTGGTTTGAAAAGTATCTATTGCTGTATGATCCTTTTTTTTTTTTTTTGAATTTCATTTTGGAACCTACACAGCTGTCTTATTGATATAGACATTAATAGAACATCTAGGTAAGCGTATTTTATGGAAAGAAGTAAGGAAATAGACTTCAATATATCCTTTAAGAAGATTCTCCTATTTCTATTATGCAATGGGCAGAAATCAATTATGTGAAAAGCGGCCTGTCTAGCTACAGTATGTTACAATCACAAATTTCACTTATAAATCTACCCTACTTATATCTTCCAAGAGTAATGTTTGAGTAATTAGTTTAAAATCTGTACTGTGTGAATGCCTTTCTCTGTTCCAGTCAGCCAAAATGTCCAAGTAATTTTAATAGCCATGTGCTAACTTATGCTCAAAGTACCAACTGCTCAATACAGACTTTTTAGTATTCTCAAGATCCTCATTCTTTGCTAACCTAGCATGTTTCTTTTTTTTAAGAAAACTTCTTATTATTATATGAATCATGTAAAATCTATTTATTTTCTACCAATTCTCACAACTTTGACTGCTTTCTGAAGGAAAGTTTCGAGTTTCAACACTACATTTTTTAATCAAGGCAATGTAAAACCTCACACTGTCAAATTATAATTTTTCCCTTACATTCTAAAGATATCAGTGCATTTTGGTTATATTTTATAATTCTTAATCAGAAATCCTAGCCACAGGTTATGCTTCTTGGGTGCTCTGGCCCTGCTATGCTCCTTTAAATTGTGCTAGTCTATCTTCTGGTATACCCAAAATTGCCTTATAAAACTTAATTGCAGAGACTTCTACTTCATTCATTGTCTTCCCCCCCACCCCCAAATTTCTGATGCATTTAGAATTACTGACAAAAATTTGGCATTGAATGCTCTTGAAGCTTTCATCAGGTTCCCTCCGTACACTTGAATAAACATCAGCTGGCCCATAGTAGTCTGTTGTCTGTAGTCTGTTGAGATATTAATTTAATATATTCAATGTGCCTTTTCCATGTGGAATATGTATTAAACCAAAGTACCAGGAAATAAAAAATTCTCCCCTACGGCACTTGAATTCCTTCTCCATTTGTGTTCCAGGAGAAGATTAGAGATTGTTTTAACTGAATTCAACTGTTGCAGCTTTGACTATGTTGGGTTTTAGATTTAATGCTAGGGACACTTCAGTTAGAACAGTCAGTTGTTTTTGGAGGCCTTCTGGTGAAAATGAAAATGCCTCCAGGTTGTCTACATATGTCATAAAACAGCCATTACTTCCAATCACGGGGACATCAACAGTTTTCTCTGACATATTAACATTTCTGTAATATAAATATAAAAAAATAAGGGAGCCATTAAGTATCCCTGCTTAACCCCTTTATTGGTATGAGACTGGTTTGAAAGGTCATCTTTTCTAGAACATTTTATAACAGTTCTTGTCCAGGAATGCAAGATGTACAGGAAACACCTACTAAGCATTTCACATGACACTCCACATTCAGGACACATACAGGAGTGAGATGTACCAAACAGTGGTTGACACACAGACTGCATTTTCCCAGAAGTTATGAGGAGTAGCAGAGTACTCTCACACTCATAACCAATGTCATACTGTAGGAAAGCAAAGGGATAAGACCAAGTCAATTTAAATCTCCTTACCTAAAGTATAGAAAGAGTAATATTGCAACTGGGAGAACCTGACATTATGGGGCTATTTCATGCAAGATGAGTGGGCTGCCAAGCCTGACACTCCAGTAAAATCATGTGTGGCTTACAGTATGTCCTGGACATTAGGGAAAGCTTACAGAATTCATGGGATTTGGGTAACTTGGTTGCTGCACAACTAAGGCAGAAAAACGTTTATAATTGTAGAGACAATGGTAGGATATACAGAATAAGGTCAGATAGAAGGAGTTGGTGCTCCTCCCTGTCTGACAGATCAAGCTGCAGACAACAAAGGAAAGGACACCAGTAGTGGTGAGACAGGTGGATGAAGTGAACATCATTGTGAAATTGCTCAAAAGGAAGAACAACTGTAGGGTTTATCACAGCAATATTTTTAAACCATATCATGACAGGGTTGAGATGGTCTTAAATCTGATGGTTTGCAATTAGGTAGACAAGGCTGAGAAGACACCTCTGATAGATCTCTTATATAGGAGTAGGGTAGAAATGTCAGTGGACTATGTCCCACTCTCAGAACAATTGACACCTGCACAGGTGACAAAAATGAACGGAGTGCTGCAATCACTCAGCACATCTTTCTCAGCAAGACTGGGGTACACCGCACTTGGATACTGGGTGGAGAAGGGAACTGAGGTACTGCTAAAGAAGCATGCCCATTAATCCCTGGAGGTATCAAACACCATGTAAGAAAGATACACAGAAGACTTCAAGCTGCAAAGCTTACAGTTAAAGCAGAGAAGAGTTGGGTAGACATGGCAGAACTGCCATACGTAGAACACTAAGTCAGGACAAATTCGAGCTGAACCCATGAAGGTGGAAGTTATACAAGAATGGTCCACACCCATAACCAAGAGACAGGTATAAGCATTTTGGAGGATTGTGGGCTGCTACAGGAGGTTTATTACTAGTTTCAGTACTATTGAAGCTCCCTTAAAGACCCAACCAAAATTGAAATGCCTAAAAAGGTGCACTGAACAGAATGCTGTGAGAAGGTCTTCTGTAAACTAATTAAGGCCCAGTGACAGGCTCCACTAGAATACAGTTTGCATTACACTGTCATGCCAATGAGTTGGTTTTGCATTGTTTACTAATGTTGGAAATGCATTGGTAACTCACATTGTATTGTTTTTCAGCACTTCGCCAGCTCAAGAAAAATGTTTGTAAAATGTGTTTGCAATTCAGCCGGAAAGCATTTGATGTTCTGTCACAATGCAATGTAAAACTGAGCTGGAAATCTTTGGAAATAGTATTTGCAAGACTTGGGGCTGGATCCAACAACTTTTTTCCAACTCATTAAGAAATACTAAGGCAGTAAGTTAGTGAGACAGTTTAATGGAAATTAGTAGTTACAGTATAGCTACAATGTACTGAACTGACACTTACAATAATGTATATCTATTGCATAGTACCAGCTAGCCCAGACTGTGTTCTAAAATTCATTGTGCACACAGACGCATTAAATTTTGGGGTGGGGGCTGTACTGAGCCAGGTCAGTTAAAAGGTGAAGAGCACACAATAGTTTACTTAGGCTGAAAACATTGGCCAAGAGAAGTGACATACTGTATTCCACTGTTGAAAAGGAGAGTTTAACAGGGAACAGTCCCCACAAATGGCCCACACTCAAGTGTGGGTGGGCTTCCACTGTGCACTTTGTGTGCAAAAATATTTTAGTTTACTTACTGCTTTCTGTGGTATAGTAGATTGCATTAGGCTAATATTGTTTTGTTCTAAACTGACATCTTCTGGTATAACAAGTCCCAGGATCCCCTGCAGCTGAGATCAGAGCAGTCGACAGAAGTGAGAGATTAAATTGCCTGCAGTGCATGTTTAAGCAATAATGCCCGACAAGGTGTGTGTCGTGCTGGGATAACGTCACACTTTAGATAGTTGGGTGTGAGGCCGCAGGCCAAGTGCATCCAATACCTGCTGCATGACATTATCCCAGCATGACAAACACCCTGGAGGGCATTATATTATACAATGGTTTGTTGTTATAAAGAATAAAAACAAATCATTTTAAAAATGGTTTTGTTAGTGTGGAAAAATATTTTTGTTTCTTAAGAGAAGTTGCAACAGATGCAAAAGATGCAGAAGAAAATGCATTTAGTCAGGTGCTTCACAGTGCTGAGACTAGACCCGTGATATTGTACTGAGATAACAGGATGGGTCCAGCCCAAGACTGACCAATAAGAGTCCAGGATTCTTTCTTGCCATTGTATAATAGAGCTTAAATAACCTCTGATCTTTTGTTTGCTGGTTCTGCTGTCCTCCTTGGGTTACGTACAGTCACAGAAGACTTACTTAGCCACTGGGGAAAAGCAAACCCCAAAAACATTTGATCAATGATTCCAAAAGCTCTAACATGCACTTCAGGCTATTGAATCTCACACTGATACCTACTGATCTGATGTCAGCTGTGGAGGATACTCTGATTTGTAGTAACAGATGATGTAAGTCTATAACTAAGCAAAATTAGTCTGATACAATCCACTATACTACAGTAAACAGTAAGTAAACCAAAATGTTTTTGCGCAGTAAGTGCACATTGGTGGCTATTCACTATCGGGTGGGAAATATGTGCCAAAGGAGTGTATCCCACCTGTGCAGCTCAGCACCCCTGCGAGAGCCACATGGGGGCTCATTCTTAAACACCATCCCCTGACTGGCTCCCTTACATGACCCCACCCCTTGGCATGCAGGTCCACGGGGGCAGGTGAGTGTGGAGCAGCGGATCTAGGTTGGGAGTCAATTGGTTTCCTGGTAAGGGGTCCCACAGTGGATATCTTGTACCTGGCATGCAGAGTGCCAACTGTGATTTTGAGGGGGGGTACCCCATCTGACTGCCCCAACCTCGTGATATGCCCTGATGGCAGGGGCATCCCTATAGGTGGGGCCAATGCCCCCCACTGTTTCTGCCACAGCTGGTGGCTGCTTCTCTGGGGTGGCCTGTAACCAGCCACTCAGGGTTACAGCTGCCCTGAGTAGGGATGCCAAGGAAAATGGCCGCTTAAACCGCCGGCTTGATCCCCAGCTATCTTAATACAACTGAATCTGCAGACAATTAGGGATCTCTGACCTCTGTAAAGTGCCTGCATGTTGCCGTAGCATCCTAAGTTTGCCTGGCATGGGTTTGAGTGCGAATTGTGCTCCGGTAAATAGCTTTGTGGCTCTGGCCGCCATGCAACCCGTATTAGCCCTGTGTAGGTCCTGAAGCATCGACCTTGTGGGACGATCCATTTATTACCGATTATTCAGTGGTCATCAGCTACAACAAGCACAGTAGCTGAATCTCTGGGAACAAATTAGCTTTGGACCCCAGGCTGTATGTTAACTTTGGGAAACTATAGTGCATTGGAATGGCCCTGCCTAAATCTGCCATGCAAGGCCTAGGCTCCACTCCTAAGGACACTAATGCCCCACCAGTGAATGTAAGTGCTTCATTACAACATATAACAACCATATTAGAAACCCTCTTAATGAGGGTAGACACCATCTCAACAAATCTGTCTGGTACAGTAGAGGAGGTGAGGGCACTTGGGGACAAACTAAGCGTTACATAGCAGCACACAGATGTCCTAGAAGCTGGCTATACTAAAATATGGTGGTGACTACAGGACTAGGATGAAAAGCTGCCCATTCTGTGGAGAAGGGCAGAAGACCAAGAGAACCGTGGGCCATGCAACAATATCAGAATCCTTGGGATCCCCAAGGGATCTGAAGGTCATAATACAGAGCGATTCCTAAATGAGGAGATCCCCAAAATACTGGGAGACAGATGGCATGGCCCAGTCGCGATAGAGAGAGCACACCACATACCTGGCAGTTCTAGATCTCGTCAAGGTTCCCCAAGACCTATCTTCATCTATTGACTGCGATACTCTACAAAAGAAAAAATTCTGAGGGCAGCTCGAGATAGGGGTGAATTGTTGTGGCATGGGGCTTGACTTTCCTTCTTCAGGGATATTTTGGCTGAGGTGGCTGCTCGTAGAAAAGCTTTTATACCCATAAAGAAACTGTTGACAGCACAGGGATTTCAATATGGATTCCAAAATCTGGCCTACCTTTACGTGTCTCGAGAGGGCAGAGACATAGTAGTGGAGACACCCCAAGAGATTGAAGACTGGGCCCACAAGTACTGGCCCCAATCTTCCCTCAGCACTACAACTCCCAAGAGGCTATGGGCTCAGGGACCTCAACCAAGGTACATATGGAACAAATCTCCAAGTGCTGATTCCAGGGAGGGCTATAATTCAAATCAAACAGTGTCAAACCTATATACCTCCCCCAGTTCTCCTCCTCATCGGAAACAGCCCGAAATGGACAATAACTACAGAGCTGCAAAAAAAAGGTCAGCAGTCCATCTTTCTCATGCCTTACCTCAGCGGGGAATAAATCAAATGACCAGAATTCACCAACGCTGTCTTAGTGACCAGCGATCTCACTCTAAGGATCCAGAGGAAGCACAGCCCACCAAGCTGACCAAATATGAACATCCTAACTTAGACCAAGTGGATGTGCAAGACATTCTGGATGAGATCCTCATGAAGGTAGCTGAGAAGATTTCCTGGGCAGACTTCCAACCGGATCTGGAGGACTATCAGGACTTTTCTAATGTCCCTGTTAAACCTGACTTGCTAACCTTCACAGAGGCGCTATTTAAGGATATCCCTTCCTGTACTACAACACCTGGCCTGTCTGAGGAAAGGGCTCCAAACGACTGAATTTTATATGTCTGTATTTGGTTCCTCTTTACTTTTTCCTGTTTAAGGATCAGCAAACCCACATGCAAATGCCAGGCACTTAGCGATATTAGCAGGGTTGACTGTTAGACAACGGCCCTCTTTTATTAGTATTGGCTAACCCTCTAGAGAACCTGTGGAGGAAACCCAAACCCTGTCCCTTAAGGTGATTTCCTTGGGGGCTACAATGTCCTACCAGTAGGATACGATCCTGTTGTATCACCTCCAGTTTCCCTCAAATGGCCTATTGGTCTCAACTGCTTTACATGAGTTTTTTCTAAAATGTATGGTGCCTGCAACAATTAGGGTCCTGCATTAAAAGCCTGCTTAATGCAAGATCCTTTTCCATGCTGTGTACACCGAGAAGAGGTTCTTTGGTTCCACTGGGCCTGTAGATATGGAATATCTCCTATACTATAGTGCAACAAATCCCCTTCCTTCTCCCTTTGAGTCCTGTCCCTCCCTTCATTGTGGGCTCTGACCCTTCCCCCTACCCCATCCCCCCTTTTTGCCTCCCCTTTTCCCTGAATGTTTTAGTCTTACATTTGTAGCTAAGGATGGAGATGTGTGTTATTGCTTGGTTTATCTCCACCTCTCCACCTACAGGTGAAGGGTCAGCATGGCTGAGTGCTCCTCCTCAATAGTGTGGAGGACAGCACCTCGTGCATACATGCATTCACCTTTAGCCTAGTGCTTATTTCAATACTTAGAGTTTTTAAACCCTTATGGTTAAATAGTTCAATTTATATACCCTTTAGTGGGTAAACTGTTATATTCTGATTTAAAGTTTATCTCTTTGTTAGTTGGTCACTTTGGTGGTATACCTACTGTTGTAACCTAACTGTTTGTTCTTACTTCTGTACCAGGCTTATACTGCCAACCTCACTTAGAGAACAGATTACCTTTTCACTCTATCCAACCAGCTCTCCTCTCTTTGTGTCAGGCAATCTGCCTACAACTGCTCCTCTGTTCCTTCTGCACGTGGGTGGTGAGTACCTGTACACTATCTCACTTTGGAATTATGATGCAGAATACTAATGCAAGTATTAAAATTATATCATGGAAAGTCAGGTGCTTAAACCACCCAGTTAAATGATCCATGGTCCTCAGATACCTACACTCCTTGCAGGCGGATATTGCACTTATCCAGGAGACCCATCTCACTGCAAGAACTGTATCATGGCTAAAGAAGACATGGGTCGGTAGTGTCTTAGCGAGCTCAGCGTCAAATAAATCCAAAGGGGTGGCCATCCTGGTTAAGAAATCATGCCCATGGGTGCAGGAGCAAGTTGCCTCTGATACCCAAGGCCGCTGGATAGTGGTCCGCTTTTCATACCTAGGGAGACCAGCAGTGTTAGCAAATGTATATGGCCCAGATATGGATAATCTGGAAATTCTGCTGGATCTCAATAAGGCAGTAGAATCCTTAGCTGCTGATCACCCTCAGATCCCTATCATGCTGGATGGTGACTTTAATCTTACCTTAGACATTTTTCTCAATAAGTCCAAACCAACTCCCCAAACACACCCTAAAACAGTGCTGGCGCTGTAGAGGGTCATGGCAGAGTGGGGAATGACTGATGTATGGTGCAGAGATCATCTGTCAGGATGTGATTATTCCTTTTTCTCCTCTGTTCTCTCTACATATAGCCGGATTGATTTTTGGCTTGCCAACTCCCTTGCTGCCCGAGTTATTACTAATACTAAGATTAATAATATCCTAGTCTCAGATCATGCACCAGTATCTTGCCTCTATACCCCTTCTGGGTAGAGCAGACTGGGTACTAGGGGGCAATGTAACCCCCTACTCCTTCGTGATCTCAGATTCTGTTCCATGATAAGGGATACGGCTAGGGACTACTTCTCTCTCAGCCATGTTGCAGATACCTTTGCTGCCACAGTGTGGGAAGCCTTTAAGGCTGTTTTGCAGTGGCAAATCATCACCTACTCAGCACATCTCAACAAAACAAGAAGGACAGAATAAAATAATCTACAATCTGAACTTTCCCTATTGGAAACACGATTCTGGACCTCCACAGCTAGAACACCAGACCTGACATTGCTCAAGGGCATAGTCGGGATAAAATACCACATTAATACTATGCTGCATCAAAAGGCTGAGTGGGCGTTGATTAAGTCCAAGCGTGCACATTGGGAGGGAGGAGATAAAGGAGGGAAATTTGTAGCATTTCATCTGAGGAAACAACAGGCAGCATCTCGAATTCATGCCCTTAAGGGCATAGGAGATCAGGTGGTTACAACACCCAAAAAGATCAATGAATGTATGCAACAGTTTTATCAGCAGTTATACCAGACGCATGCCACTCTAGAGCCCAATCAATTAGAATGCTAGCTGACAAATTTCTGTGCTGCTGCCAACATCCCTCAATTATCTGATGGCATGAGGAATGCCTTGGACAAGCCATTTACTGAAAGCGAGCTTCTGAATGCCCTTAACCAGCTGGCCAAAGATAAGTCACCTAGTCCAGATGGCATGACCACAGAATTGTACCAAGCTATGAGTTCAGAAATCAGCATCCCTCTCCTCTCTGTGCTGAAGGATGCTCATCTGACTGGTTCTCTTCCCCCCTCCATGCGCAAAGCTTTAATCACGCTTCTCCCCAAATAAATCAGACGACTCCCTCAATTGTACAAATTATTGCCCAATTTCTCTTATTTCAGTCGACAAAAAAATTGCAGCCAAGATTCTTGCCACTCGACTGACAGAGGCTTTGCCCTCCATTACACACCCATCTCAAGTAGGCTTTACTAAAGGCCGAGCAGCAGTTGACAATATTGGAGTGGTCTTAGACCTTAAATGGCTTACAATGCACTCCAAAAACCCAAAGGTAGCAATGGCAGTGGATTTCTCTAAGGCCTTTGATTCTGTAGAATGGCCTTACCTCCATGAAATACTCCGGCACTACAGGTTTGGTCCCTACTGTAGACAATGGATTCGAGTGCTGTATAATGCTCCACTAGCCTGAATCTTAACTAATAAGGATATTTCCCACCCCTTCCCTCTGCAAAGGGGCAAACAACAAGGTTGCCCCTTATTGCCCTCATTGTTTCTGGTGGCTCTAGACCCACTTACATGGAAACTACAAGTCACAGAAGGCATCAAGGGCATACAGGTAGGACAGCATTCATACCTGACTGCCTCCTATGCAGACAACCTACTCTTAATTTTGGCCCACCCAAAGGAATCACTCCCCAAAGTTTTGGAGATTCTGAGAGAGTTTGCACAACTGTCCAGACTGCAAATTAATCAAAAAAAGACCAGTGTAACCCCCCTCAACACAGTATGCACAAATTCATGTATGCAAGGCTTAGATCTAACCTGGGCACCACATAGCTTCTCATATCTTGGAATTACTATCCCAGTTAACTGGAAGCACCTAGAAAATGAGAACTTTGCCCCCCTAATAACTCTGTTAACAGCAGAAGTAAACTGCTGGCGCCAACTTAACCTCTTCCTCCCTAGTAAGGTAGCTACAATCCGTATGCTGTTACTACCCAGAGTAGCATACCTTCTTAACAATCTTCCCATTGCCCTATCGGGTAAGGTGTTTTGCCCATTAGATAAATTAATATCACTCCTCCTATGGGAAGGTAAGACACCTAGGTGGAGCTGCAGTAAGATGTGGGTTCATTGGACAAAGGGGGATATGGGATTTCCATGGCTGCAAGGTTATCACTGGGCCTATATCTCTGCACAAGCCACTAAATTGGGGAGGCAGTAAAACGCAGTGGTTTAAGGCTCTAAGCTGCAAATCTGGAGACCTGGGTTTGAATCCCACAGCTCCCACTTGCATACTGTGTGACCCTGAGCAAGTCACTTAACTTCCCTGTGCTCCCAGGTTGCACTTGTAAACAAGCTTTCAGCTTAGTGTGTCTCACCTGGTTAAACGACTGGAAAAAAAATGGTTTGTCCTCTCCCCCTCTCCACCTCCTCAATGGGTTCAGCTAGAGTATCAGCTAATGCAGAACACCCCCTTGGGCCTACTTAAAACCAACTCCCCATAAATTCCAGTAAGTTCACCCCGGTTATGATCGAGACCAGGAAAGCGTGATTCAAACTTATGGCAGCCTCTCAAACTCTGAAGGCAGCAAGCTCTATACCACTCTGGTACATGGCTCTCTGGCATAATCAACTTCTCACAGTGGATAATAAATCACTACATTGGCCTACATGGGAAAGCATGGGGATATGTATCATTCAAAACTTACATATACACAACTCCGGCATGTTGATGTCATTCAAACAACTCAAGGTCTGGTACTCCCTCCAGTCTAATGACTTTTGGAGATAGCTGCAAATAAGCAGTGCAGTATAAACTCTCAATGGGACACTTATAGCGGACCCTAAGTGGCGCTGGATGACCTCTTTACATCTAAAAACCTCTTCCCAAGGCCTAGCAGGATGATTTTACAACACCTGGCTTGAGGCGCAACTGGACCACACTGAATCATGTAGGGCCACATGGAGTGTGGATCTTCAGGTCCCCATCACTGTAGAAACATGGTACCAATGCCTCTGATTAGCTCACTCCACATAGCAGAATGTTAGCAGTCAGTTGATATGACTCAAGATACTTCTTAGGTGGTATCACACACTGGCAGCCCTCCACTCATGGGGTATCCTACCTCATACAAGGTGCTGGAGATGCCGGCATGACCCAGCTAACATCCTGCACCTACCATGGGAATGCCAAGCCTTAACCCCTTTTTGGTCAGCCATAGCAATGGACTGCTCTGGGGTTCTGGGACTACCCACTGATATCTCTAACTCACTGCTTCTACTGGGAGACCCTGCTCCCTTGGACCAATTGCCAAAGCCACATAGAAACAGGCTCTTGGCAGTCCTCTTGGAGGCAAAAAGGCTTTTACTTATGTCCTGGAGACAAGCATTACCCCCACCCATCTCCCTTTGGCATTCGGCTTTGGCTAAATTAGCCACTTTTGAAAGGCTTACATATGCCAGCCAAGGGCAACTTACTATGTACTACCAGAAATGGGGAGCATACTTAAATTCCACCTTGTGTATAGTTCCCCTTCCTCCACCATACAATCCTCCTAAACAGTAAGGTTTAATGGCACAAAAGCCCTGCAGCTGGATACTCCTTTGAGGATAGGTCTAGAGCTGTTGACGAGCAGCTATACCCTTTTCCTACTTAACTATAGCCTTTACCTCTTTATTATACTATATTCTGTTTCCCATATCTCTGCTACACAACCTCTTTGGAGGCTTTCAATACTTTTGAGAAGACTCCTCTGTTAGAGAAGAATATTGGAATAACTATTTCTTTATATGTATAGGTCAAGTTAGTAGGCAATGTCATTTGCTTAAAACCCCTGAAGAACAGTTTGGGGTAGGAAATCTTATGTAATTCTTTATGCTTTTGTGAGGTATGTATAACTTGGTTGGTTGTACATGATATGCTACACTGTACGTATGGCATATGTACCTTTTGCTGTGTGTAGTGACATTGACGGAAAAACAACAAAAACTATTCTATGATAACAAAAAACAGCTGCCCTGAGGATGCATACCCACCAGGTACTGTGTGCAGCACTCCACAGCTTTGTGAATCATGTGGAGTACTGGCATGGCCACCACCCCACCCTGGCATGGAGCTGCATGTTTGACCAGGGGATCGAGTGCATAGGGGAGTTGTACTTGAATCGTGAATGTGTGCAAGGGACTGGCAGGTGTGGAGTGGGTTACGCGCTGGAGATACATGGTGCATATCCCACTCCACACCTTTGTGAATAATGCCCAATGGGAACAGCTCCATACATGAGTGTGCGACCCTTTGTACTGGCTGTTCACCTTTAAGTAGTGTTTAGGCTTTAGGCAAAATGGAATCACTGTGTGGCACTGAATTGGTTTTTAGAAGATAACAAATGTAAATTGTATTTTTAGTGAGATCTGATAAAAGAAATATGTTATATACAAAGACTATATAATTTTTAACACAAAATTGCCAGATCTAGAGTTTAAGTATACATATCTTTGGAGAGAAGGTTGTGAATAGAAATTAGAAAAATGTGCTATAGGCTTCCATAGTTATATTCATGTTTATTAGGCTTTTGGCTCTTGCCATTGTCTGCAAAGAGAAAGGGCTGCATTTTGAAATGTGCATTGGAGACATTCCGGACTGTTGTACCCCATCTCTGACTTGTGCAGTGAAATCTAAGTCAACCTAAAAGGTGATCTAAGTGTTGTGCCCATCTACTCTGAACCACAGCATACTGGATGTCTTATAATGATGCATGTGTCCATATTTGATGCATGTGGCATTGTTTTATTGTAAAGCAGCACCAAGTGTAGTAAATGCATCACAACATTTAGAAATAGCATTTAAACATTGTGCCACATTTATCCTGCTTCAAATGCCCACCAAAATTGGGTCCACAGACTTTTCACATACTGGTAATACAAACCGCATAATTTATATTGCAAAAAATTAACATCCAGATGTACTGACAGTACAGTACGTGGCTATACACAGTAGCAGCTATCAGAAATTAATAAAATACTGCAGAAACTAAGTTAACAAATTAAACATTATTGGCAGGATTTTCAAAGGGCTTAGATGCTCAAGAATCATCAACCGCTGGATCTGTTAGCATATACCTGATTGTGAGTAAACACAAGCATGCTATTTTCAAGTTTTTCTACACTTTTTGCTATTTACTGTATATCTGCCTACTTTAGTTTTAGCCAAAAGCACCACCATTGTTTGGGCAGTTTGGCAAAACTGTAGCAAGTGTTCGACTGCCTCTTAGATTGTCTAAATGCAACAAAATGTGTGGTGCAGTTTCATGGAATTAAGCAAACATAATTTCAAAATTTTTTTAAGACCCTGCTCAATAAATTTAAATCCCCAAAGAAAAGTGGCCTGGGAGATGTGAGAGAAGAATTTTGCTAAAGGCAGCTACAATAGATACTTATAAGTGATCACATCAGAAACAAAATCAATTAAAATCTTTCATGTTGTACAGCATCTGATGAATTGAAAAATGAATATAACATGTAATCAAGGGTCACAAATGAGCCCTACACGGACTGGACACAGACTACCTGAAAGAACTTCTAGTTCCATACTCCCCTGGGTGATTGCTCTGCTCAGCTGACTGGGGGTTTCTAGAGATTCCAAGGGTTTCTTTAAAATCTTTGGGGGCCTGTGCATTTATGTATGTGGTCCTAGCCCTTTGGAATGCTCTACCCCATCAACTTTGCGAGTGTGAAACCACGGAGGGATTTAAACTGGCCTTAAAGACCCACTTGTGGCACCAAGCCTACTCTGTATAACATTATTTATATCTTGAACTTTATGGAATCCTGTATTTAACTGTTTTCATTGCATACTGTTTTATTGTATTTTATCTTATGGTAAGGTGCCTTGATTTTTAGAAAGGTGTGTTATAAATAAAGCATTATTATTATTTATTATTATTATTATTATCCTCAAATGTACACTGAAAAGGTCTATAACAAAAGAGTTGTAATGCAATAAAGACAAAAATAATTAATTTTCAAGACAGTTATAATTAGATTCAATTTCATATAATTTATTTTTTGGTCTTAATGTTATATTCTACTAAAATTTAATTTCCATGCCTTTACAAGTTCATCTTAATAAGCAAGAAGGATCATCACTTGAGTAACTTTCATTGTTTTTCTTCTCTAATTTAATTTTGAAATACTGCAAACTGGGTACAAGAACAATTTGGCCATAACTGAGCCAAGAAAGGAAGATATTATCCAAGCCTAAAAGGAACAGAATAATAGTGTATTAAGAATACAATGTCACCTTGAAGACAGGAAACACACACACACACACACACGCACATATATATATATATATGTGTGTGTGCATGTGTGTGTGTGTGTATATATGTTTGTGTGTATGTATATATATATATATGTGTATGTATGTGGTGTTATGGTTTCCAACTGTAGCTCCCCACCCCCAAGAGCAGCAAATGGACACCACACAAGCAACCACAGACAGTCATCATCAGGTAAGAAAAACAATATACAACTGTTTCTAGATGATACAAATGCAGTAGCACTGATGTGCTACCTTCATGGATTTGTATCTGTGACATGCACACTGCAAGACATACACACTTGTTGCTGCAGATACAAATCCATGATACACAAATCACAGCACTGCTTCAATATGCAGAGAAGCACAGGCCCCTGCAGCTGCAGATACAAATCCATGATATCAAAATTACAAGGGTTTTTTAGTGTGCAGAACTGCACACCCCTTCATGGGCAGTGCTTCTGTAACCTCAGGTACTATTTCACACTGTAAGCAAAGATGCAGCAAATTTTTAATCCACTGACGAAGTGAACGCAAAATGGCCACTTCACATGAGCTAAGCACAACTCGAAGTGGGCACTGCAAAGTGCTCACTTCGCTTTATCATTATTACTTCACATTACCAATATGCCTTAACGTGAAGTAAGGTGAAGTGACAAGCAAACAGACAGTCCCCCCACATATCACTGTAAGTCACATGCTTTAGCCAAGCAGGAATGAAGTGAGTAGGAGAAGCAGTTTCACTTTCTCCTTTGCATTCGTAGAGGGAGAAGGCTTTGTGGAGATGAGAGCAGTGTAGAGTCAGTGACTGAAAGTGCTTTATTGCCTTTGTGTGACTTGTGAAGAAAACAACAGTTTTTTTAAAAGCTATATCTTTATTTAGTTTGTGATTGTTTTTTTGGTAGTTTTTTTTATAAGTTTTGTTTAGTATGTGTGTGACTGTGTGTCAGAATGTGTGTGTGTGTGTGTGTGTGTGTGTGTGTGTGTGTGTGTGTGTGTGTGTGTCAGGGAAGTGGGAAGGAGGCACCCTGGAGAAGGTGAGTCACCAGCCCGTGAGTGCAGTCAGAGGGGGGAGTGCAGACACGTGGGAGCGGTCTTGTGATGCTGGACCACTCCCAACTCCTGAGTGTTGGTTCCCCCATGTGGAAGCAACAGCAGCAGCAGCAGCACCAGTGCCACCGGTGGCTGCTGTGCATCCACCTTCTCTGCCACTACCACCACCACCACTTATAGCAGCTGTTGGGGCTCCAGCAGCCCCCCCCCTCCACCACCTCCACAGCCACAGGAGGTGCCCCTGGAAAATCTAGGTGGTGCAAGGGCTGTGTCTGGTCCTCCCCACAGCTCCCCAGTGTGGGAGTTTTTTAACTCTGTGTGGGGAGACAGCACAGTCATGGTGTGCTGTCTGTGTGGTCTGCTGGTGTGCCGTGGCCCATGGGAGACACATTTGGGGACCAGTGGCCAGCACACTCACTTGTTCAACTACCACAAGGTGGAGTGGCAGGCTGCCATGGAAGGGGTCAGGCATCCACCTGCTGGCCCTTCTGTGGCAGTGGCCGAGGGTGCTGCTGGGGTCAAAGTTGTGCCTCGCTGCCGCAGCAGGAGGAGGAGGGCCAGTACAGCAACTGCACCACCACCACCACTGCCACCGCAGCCACCAGCACCACCCTCTCCATCACCACCACTACATGGATTTCCACCTGCAGTAGACCCCGCCACGGTCCCTGCAACAGAGGCCGACATCACCCTGGTGTGCTCAGCCCCAGAGGAAAATAATCAGAAGGTTGGCACTTTGCAGCAGCAGGTCGACACAATACAAGAACAGCAGCAGCAAATGGTCACAATGCTGCACCTGCTTCTGACCACCATGGCATCCCACGGCCACAATGAGGGATTGTTTTCTGGATCCCCCCCCCAACCCCACTACTGTGTTGTACTGTTTTTGTTTGGTTTTTCTTTGTTGTTGTTTAAAAATACTCATTTTCCCTTCCAAGGGAATCTTTCTTGCTCCACATAGTGCAATATATTTTGGTGAAAACTGCCCATAATTTCATTACAGTGTGTCACATGATGGAGGAATTCCTGTTCTGAAAAGCCGTCCACATTCTGCCACCCTTCTCAGCAATGTTAGGACGTGATGCCAGAGAGAGCGCGGGTGCATGCTCCATTACAGTGAATGTCCAATTGTCCATCAGCTTTCTGAATGTTTCTTTATGTTATAATGGTCAGTTTGTGGTGAAACGTGTGGGCACGTTTCCAGTAAGAAGAGCCTTGTTAGTGGAAATGTCCCATATTTCACCACAGAATGAACCTTATAACATAATGAAACATTGGGATAGCTGCCAGACATTCACTATAGTGGGGCATGTACCTGCACTCCCCCTGGCATCACGTCCTAACATGCTGAGAAAGGGGGGCAGAATGTGGGTGGCTTTTCTGAATGGGAATTCCTCCATCACGTGACACTGTAATGAAATTACAGGCAGTTTTCCCAGAAATATATTGCACTCTGTGGAGCAAGAAATATTCCAGTGGAAGTAAGGCCCCCCACATATCAGGTTATGTGCATCACCATAACTTTGTAACGTGGTGAATCTCTATAATGCAGCAGTGCAACAATCTGGTGAGAACTCTGACCTATATTTTTGAATGCTATGTTACAACTTCCTTTACTTGCATCCTAACTGACTGGAATGATACAAGAATTTCCAGTAGTTGATTCTGCTGTACTACCTTTTTTTCATGAGTGAAATAATGAAAGTAACTTTACTTTTAAATTGGTGTTGAACAGGTCTTTGTCATTGTTTTCCTCTGCTTTTCTCCATCGCATCAGTTAGTTGTTATATATCACTTCTTTTGTAAATTAACAGTTATGTAGCAGGCAGTGTTTTATGACACCACGGAACAACATTTATTGAACAGCAGCTGGAAATAAATACAAACCTGGTCAGAACAATATTGAAAGGCATGCTCATTTTCTTTTCATACATGAAAAAAGTAGTCAACTAAGTAAAGCAGACAGAAATAGTGAATAGAAGCGTATCATTCAAGTCACGACTCGGAGGTAACTAGTGGCTGTGGCAATGTAAAGTAGCATAAAAAAGTGCAGTTCAAAATTGTCATGACATTCTTGCAATGCTGCTTTAATTGATAATGTCAGTATGACATCATGAGCTCACAACAATCACACAACACACAAAATGCATCTCCAGAATTAATGGCGCACTCAGTCATGCACGCAGTGGTGGCACAGAGTCCCCAGATTTTTTCTACAGACCCAAAATGCATCCTCCTTGTGTGCAGACAATTGACAAGTGGTACCACAGTGAAATGGGAGTGTTTCAGCACATACAAAGTCCCCCAGAATAAAATGATGACCGTAAGTGTCCTGTTGCTGGTCCAATGTGTTCTGTGAGGCAATTCGAGCAAATGCAATGTGATCATCTCAACTGGTTTGAAGGGTGCCCTTTGGCTGTACATTAATAGTAGCCTTGGTGAGTAGATATATATATAGATATATGTTTGTGTATTTTATAGGTGGCGGGGGTTGACATGGACATGTACCCATGGTATTGTTCTGTATCACAGGTGACAGAAACTGTTGGTGTGCACATTCCAATGCTCAATGAGAATTTTTTGAGTTGAAATTGGAAATGGATAGCTCTCAAGCACATGAAGGTAAGTATTGTTTTTTGGGGGGGTGGGGGAATCATATTTGCTGGTTTGTCTGTAATGGTTTCTTATTTTGTTACTTCTTCACAGATTTCATCTGCATCCTTCTGGAGTCTGGTTGTAAATGATGGTCATGGTCATCTAATGAAACAACTTCTGCATGTTGCATGTGTGCCCAAGCCCGGATGAGGGGGGTACCTGATGTTGAAGAACTTTTTTGGATAAGCATACTTTGACAGAACAACAAAGCATCTGGACATTTCCTAAAAAAAGAAATGAATTACTTCTTACAACTTAATTACTATTTGTCCCTCCCTGGTTCTAAATCTCAAGTCAAGTTATATTTCAAACCCACATCTTGTCAACTAACACAAACTGTGTGCAATATTTGCTGCAGTCTTTCCAAAACTTGAAATGGATGAAATAAAATCTTCATACTTACCAGAATGGATTTCACATGGATATTCCATAGGTTCCTCTCTGTACTGTACAGCTGCAGTTGTACCATTCTCAGAGTTTAGTGATGGAGACTTTTTGTTAACCTGTAAAAGAAACAAAATAAGTGTGTTTTACCATTGCGCTCTGAAAGCTACAGAAAACAAAACATACAACTAAAGGAAGTTGAAACAGCATAACAAACATGAGCACATACTCACTTTATGGTTTAAATATTAAAGTTTTGTGTCTGTGGCTGATGGATGTGGTGGTCCAGACAGACTCATGCTCAGTGATGGCAGTGGCTAACATCAGTAATAGTGGTGGTGGTGGGGGTCTGGGGGGGTGGACAGATTCATGCTCAGTGGTAGCAGTGGCTAACATCAGTACTGGTGGTGGTGGTCCGGGGGGTGGACAGACTCATGCTTAGTGGTGGCAGTGGCTAACATCAGTACCGGTGGTGGTGGTCTGGGGCAGACAGACTCATGCTTAGTGGTGGCAGTGGTTAACATCAGTCCTGGTGGTGGTGGTCTGGGGGGCAGACAGACTTATGTTTAGTGGTGGCAGTGGCTAACTTCAGTCCCGGTGGTGATGGTTCCAGGGTGGGAAGACTCATGCTCAGTGGTGGCAGTGGCTAACATCAGTACTAGTGGTGGT
This sequence comes from Neoceratodus forsteri, assembly GCA_016271365.2. Taxonomy (NCBI): domain Eukaryota; kingdom Metazoa; phylum Chordata; order Ceratodontiformes; family Ceratodontidae; genus Neoceratodus; species Neoceratodus forsteri. Next base: position 653,713,439 of record JADMNL010000022.1, read on the forward strand.
GGTCTGGGGGGTGGACAGACTCATACTCAGTGGTGGCAGTGGCTAACATCAGTTCCAGTGGTGGTGGTGGTCTGGGGGCAGACAGGCTCATGCTCAGTGGTAGCAGTGACTAACATCAGTACCAGTGGTGGTGATCTGGGGCAGACAGACTCAAGCTCAGTGGTGGCAATGGCTAACATCAGTCCTGGTGATGGTGGTCCGGGGCTGGACAGACTCATGCTCAGTGGTGGCAGTGGCTAACATCAGTTCTGGTGGTGGTGGTCCTGGGGCAGACAGACTGATGCTCAGTGGTAGCAGTGGCTAACATCAGTTCTGGTGGAGGTGGCCCAGGGGGGCAGACAAGCTCATGCTCACTGGTGGCAGTGGCTAACATCAGTCCCAGTGGCGGTGGTCTGGTGGGTGGACAGACTCATGATGAGTGGTGGCAGTGGCTAACATCAGTCCCAGTTTTGGTGGTCCAGTGGGCGGACAGACTCATGCTCAGTGGTGGCAGTGGCTAACATCAGTCCCAGGGGTGGTGGTCTGAGGGGAGGACAGATCCATGCTCAGTGGTGACAGTTGCTAACATCAGTCCCGGTGGTGGTGTTCCAGGGGGTAGACAGACTCATGCTCAGTGGTGGCAGTGGCTAACATCAGTACTGGTGGTGGTGGTCCAGGAGGTGTACTGATTCATGCTCAGTTGTGGCAGTGGCTAACAGTACCGATGGTGGTGGTCCAGGGGTGGACAGACTCATGCTCAGTGGTGACAATGTCTAACATCAGTCCCACTGGTGGTGGTCCAGGGGGCAGACAGACCCATGCTCAGTGGTGGCAGTGGCTAACATCAGCCCAGATGATGGTGGTCAGGAGGCAGACAGACTCATTCTCTGTGGTGGCAGTGGCTAACATCAGTGCTGGTGGTGGTGGTCCAGGGGGAAGACAGTCTCATGCTCAGTGGTGGCAGTGGCTATCTTCAGTTCTGGTCATGGTGGTCTCTTGGGTGGACAGACTCATGTTCAGTCTTGGCAATGGCTAACATCAGTCCTGGTGCTGCTGGTCTGGGGGGTGGACAGACCCATGCTCAGTGGTGGCAGTGCCTAACATCAGTACTGGTGGTGGTGGTCTGCAGGGAGGACAGATTCATGCTCAGTGGTGGCAGTGGCTAACATCAGTCCTGGTGGTGGTGGTCCGGGGGTGGACAGATCCATGCTCGGTGGCAGTGGCTAACATCAGTACTGGTGGTGGTGGTTGGGGGCGGACCGACTCATTCTCAGTGGTGGCAGTGGCTAACATCAGTTCCAGTGGTGGTGGTGGTCCGGGGGGGCAGACAGGCTCATGCTCAGTGGTAGCAGTGACTAACATCAGTACCAGTGGTGGTGATCTGGGGCAGACAGACTCATGCTCAGTGGTGGCAATGGCTAACATTAGTCCTGGTGATGGTGGTCTGGGGGGCGGACAGACTCATACTCAGTGGTGGCAGTGGCTAACATCGGTTCTAGTGGTGGTGGTGGTCCAGGGTGGCAGACAGGCTCATGCTCAGTGGTAGCAGTGACTAACATCAGTACCAGTGGTGGTGATCTGGGGCAGACAGACTCATGCTCAGTGGTGGCAATGGCTAACATCAGTCCTGGTGATGGTGGTCCGGGGCTGGACAGACTCATGCTCAGTGGTGACAGTGGCTAACATCAGTTCTGGTGGTGGTGGTATGGGGCAGACAGACTCATGCTCAGTGGTGGCAATGGCTAACATCAGTCCCGGTGATGGTGGTCCAGGGGGTGGACAGACCCATGCTCAGTGGTGGCAGTGGCTAACATCAGTACTGGTGGTGGTGGTTGGGGGTGGACTGACTCATTCTAAGTGGTGGCAGTGGCTAACATCAGTCCCAGTGGTGGTGGTCTCTGGCATGGACAGACTCATGCTTTGTTTGTGGCAATAGCTAACATCAGTCCTGGTGGTGGTGGTTCAGGGGGTGGACAGACCCTTGCTCAGTGGTGGCAGTGGCTAACATCAGTACTGGTGGTGGTGGTCAGGGGGCGGACAGACTCATTCTCAGTGGTGGCAGTGGCTAACATCAGCCCCAGTGGTGGTGGTCCAGGGGCAGACAGACTCATGCTCATTGGTGGCAGTGGCTAACATCAGTCCAGGTGATGGTGGTTGGGAGGCAGACAGACTCATTCTCAGTGGTGGCAGTGGCTAACATCAGTCCCTGTGGTGGTGGTCCATGGGGCAGACAGACTCATGCTCAGTGGTGGCAGTGGCTAACTTTAGTTCCAGTCATGGTGTTCTCTTGGGTTGACAGACTCATGCTTAGTGATGGCAGTGGCTAACATCAGTCCCAGTGGTGGTGGTCTCTGGGGTGGATAGACTCATGCTCAGTGTTGGCAATGGCTAACATCAGTCCCAGTGGTGGTGGTCCAGGGGCAGACAGACTCATGCTCTGTGGTGGCAGTGGCTAATATCAGTCCCGGTGGTGGTGGTCTGGGGGAGGACAGACTCATGCTCATTGGTGGCAGTGGCTAACATCAGTCCAGGTGATGGTGGTCAGGGGGCAGACAAACTCATTCTCCATGTTGGCAGTGGCTAACATCAGTTCCTGTGGTGGTGGTCTATGGGGAAGACAGACTCATGCTCAGTGGTGGCAGTGGCTAACTTCAGTTCCAGTCATGGTGTTCTCTTGGGTTGACAGACTCATGCTCAGTGATGGCAGTGGCTAACATCAGTCCCAGTGGTGGTGGTCTCTGGGGTGGACAGACTCATCCTCAGTGTTGGCAATGGCTAACATCAGTCCCAGTGGTGGTGGTCTGGGGGGGTGGACAGACCCATGCTCTGTGGTGGCAGTGCCTAACATCAGTACTGGTGGTGGTGGTCAGTGGGTGGACAGACTCATTCTCAGTGGTGGCAGTGGCTAACGCCAGTCCCAGTGGTGGTGGTCCAGGGGCAGACAGACTCACGCTCTGTGGTGGCAGTGGCTAACATCAGTACTGGTGGTGGTGGTCTGGGGGAGGACAGACTCATGCTCAGTGGTGGCAGTAGCTAACATCAGTCCAGGTGATGGTGGTCCAGGGGACAGAAAGACTCATGCTTAGTGGTGACAGTGGCTAACTTCATTTCTGGTCTTGGTGGTTTCTGGGGTGGACAGAGTCATGCTCAGTGGTGGCAGTGGCTAACATCTGTCCTGGTGGTGGTGGTCCAGGGGCAGACAGACTCATGCTCTGTGGTGGCCATGGCTAACATCAGTCCAGTTGGTGGTGGTCCGAGGGGCGGACAGACTCATGCTCAGTGGTGGCAGTTGCTAACATCAGTCCTGGTGGCGGTGGGTCAGGGGCAGACAGACTCATGCTTAGTGCTGACGGTGGCTAACATCAGTACTCGTGGTCGGGGGCGGACAGACTCATGCTCAGTGGTGGCAGTGGCTAACATCAGTCCTAGTGGTGGTGGTCCAGGGGCAGACAGACTCATGCTCTGTGGTGGCAGTGGCTAACATCAGTCCAGTTGGTGGTGGTCTGAGGGGCGGACAGACTCATGCTCAGTGGTGGCAGTTGCTAACATCAGTCCTGGTGACAGTGGTCCGGGGGCAGACAGACTCATGCTTAGTGCTGACAGTGGCTAACATCAGTACTGGTGGTGGTGGTCGGGGGCGGACAGACTCATGCTCAGTGGTGGCAGTGGCTAAGATCTGTACCAGTTGTGGTGGTGGTCCAGGGGGCAGACAGACTCATGCTCAGTGGTGGCAGTGGTTAACATCAGTCCCAGTGGTGGTGGTGGTGATCCGAGGGGTGGACATACTCATGCTCAGTGGTGGCAGTTGCCAACATCAGTGCTGGTGGTGGTGATGGTCCGGGGTGGCACACCACCTTTTAACAACTTCAGTTAAAACCTATCAACATTAACCTCCTCATCCTCCTCATAAAGAAGCTCCCCTTGCAGTCAACTATGTCTGAAGTCTTTCTCCATTTTGTCATCATCTACATCAGTGGTGGGCTGTTTTAGGCAGCCACTGCCAGTGCCATCAGGACAGTCCATTTCCACATCACCAAAACCACCATGACTAGGCCGGGGTACGAATACCAAGGTTACAGTCTGTGATGGTATGTGCCTCTCATTCATTTTAATGAATGTTAGCAAACTAACATTTGCAGGAGACAGGTTTGTCCAACAATCACTGACTATTGCACCTGCCGAGCTGAATACCCTCTCAACACTTACACTGGAGAGTGTTTATGTGAGATACTTCAGCGCCACTGCAGTCAGCTCTGGCCATTCACTGACCTTTCTACTCCAGAACAAAAGAGGAACTTCAGTTACTGTCAGATGCCTGTTTTCAGACAAATATGACTCAGCCATTCTCTGAGCCGCACTAAGTCCAGTTGTTCATGCATCATCCTGTTTTCCCGAATCATTTATTTCCCAAATACCCAATTGGGACAAAGCATCCCAACACAGGTTGATGCCAGACACTTTGGATGACAGACCACCTGGAACTGGTGTCCCCTTCCCCTGGCAGGATATGCTTGATAGTCCTACAGGTACACCTTCAGCCAGATTATGCTGCTGAGGTTTGCTGTCCTTGGCACATGACTTCTGTGCCCCATGAACCAAGCGCACCAGTCGACCACTGATATTTTTTTACCTGTTCAGGCCCTTCCTCCAGTACTGATGCAATTCCATGTTTGTATCGTGGGTCCAGCATTGTTGCTATAGCAAAGTTGTCACTACGTTGAATGCTCACAATGTGACCAATCTGGTCGAATACTGTCAGCATGTGTTGCAGCAACATACTGCTACCACCCTCTTCGGCAACATCAAGGCCATGCTGTACATTTACCAATGTCTGCCTCAGCATAGAAACATAGAATCTGACGGAAGATAAGGACCGCTTGGCCCACCCAGTCTGCCCATTTCCCTACCTGATGGATAAGCTGCAGATCCTAGTTAACCAGCAGTCTACTTCTTCCTACCCCCACCCCCTAGAATTGCCCTATGACTGTCCCATGCATGCTTGAATTCCACCACTGTTTGTGACTCCACAACCTCCTCTGGAAGGCCGTTCCATACATCCACCACCCTCTCTGTGAAAAATACTTCCTTAAATTACCTCTGAGCCGCCCCTTCTATCTTCAAATTGTGCCCCCTTGTTCTTGCACACCTCTTTTTTTGAAAGATGCTACCCTCTTGGACTTTGTTGATTCCCCCGCAGCAGTGGAATTGATTGGCTAATGGAGGTAGACTCACCACTCACTGCCTGTGTGGCATGTTCAAAAGGATGCAAAATTGTTATTACAGAGTCCATGAGGCACCACTGTTCAGTCGTCATAGGCATGGAAGCTCCGGAACTGTCACGGCTAGTGTGCATCACAAGATATTCTGAGATGGCTTGTATTGTTCATAAAACCCCTCTGCCATGTATAAAGTGGAGTTCCATCGGGTGACAATTTCCAGCTTCAAGCGGTGCTGAGGCCTGCTGTTTTGCATCTTCAACTGCCGCAGTTGGTCACGGGCCTTTCCAGATCTTGAAAAGTGAGAGCAGATATGTGGTGCAATGGTCAGCATTTCCTTTACATCAGAGTGCTTCAGAAACTCCTGCACCACAAGATTTAAACAGGGGGGCCATGCATGGAACACAAAAAAGAAACACCATTCATGATGCATTTCACCACATTTGACCCATTGTCAGTTGCTATGAACCCAGCTCTCAGGGACAGAGGGTTTAGCCATTTGTCAATTTCATTCAGTACCACATCCAGCATTTTCTCACCAGTGTGTAAACAGGCCACATTGTGCATAGCAATCGTTACATGCTGTCAAATTCCTGGAAGATTGCTACCGCGACAATCCACCTTACTGCACTGATTATTCACACTACCAACAACACAAACAACCCCTGGCACCTGCGCCCAGTGTGCAGTTATACACAAATATGAACTCCCCGCTGTTTTGCCACTTGTCCACATATCAGTACTTAAATGGATGAATGGAGAGGAGGAATGTTGAAGGGCATGTCTTACTGAGTCGGACACAGTGTGGAACAACTCAGGGAAGGCACGGGTAGAATAGTATGTCCTGGATGGGACTTTCCATTTTGGACAGGCATGTGTAGCAAACCGCTGGAACCTAGAATTCTTCACAATGGAGAAGGGCAAACGATCAATTGCCAGCATTTCCGCTACAGCAGCATTAAGTTCACGTGACACTGTATGATTCGGGGGGTTACTTCAGCTTATGCACAAAAACACTCTGTAACTTGGGCTGACTTAAAAGTTTTACACGGGGTGTGATCACAAATGATTGTGCTCTGTGATGAATGGCATTGGCAGGGGGTGGAGTGTGGATGTTTGATGAAGACAGTTGCACAGGTGATGATGACAAACTCAGAAATGAAGTTATTTTGCCAGATTTGCCAACCAGGGTTGATGTACCACTTGCACTAGACATACTGCATTCACTACCACCACCACCACCACCACCACAAAAACTGCTACTCTCACTAGCACTGGACAGCATTTAACAGTCATTATGGTCCTCCACCTCATCATGCCTGCCCTTCTGCCCTTATTACCTCAGTACTGCACATGTTTAATTTACTACTGGACTTAACAGTCATGGAAGGGGATAACATGTTCGCAATGGTTGCCGGTGAGAAGGGTGAACACCCCACTGCGGTATTAGCTGCCAGCTTGTGCTGGATCAACAGTGCCAAGTGTCTATTCTTAAGATGCATATGCTGTCCTCCTGTGCCCAGATGGCTCCCCTTGTTACCTTGACTCACACGATCATGGCAAACCTGACAGATTACAACTGACTCATCATTAGCATCTTGAACAAAAAAATCCAAAACAAGGGATTGTAATGCTCTGCTTTTAACATGTCCATGATGTGGCTTATTTAAGTTCATTGTTTTAAGCACTGAAGTGGGGGGGGGCACGTGATGTTTTTGGCACTGCACACCTGGACTGCAATTGGCCACCATGTCTACCTATCATATTTATTACTGGGTGATCTTCAACTAAAACCAGTAAATCATAACTTTTTACATGGGGGATTCCTGCAAACAGACTCAGACACAGCCACTATGAATTTCTTTTCTCTGGTTTCCCAACTGGGGTAAATTACATCATCATCATATTCAACAATGTCACACACATCCACATCTTCTGCTTGGATGCTAGCATGTGGACTGCATGTTGCAACAACAAGAACATCATCATCATCATCACGTTCATTACATTCATCATCAGCATCTACACCACCATCACCTGATATTTTCTCACCACACTGTGAATCACTGCATGGAAAATGCGTGACATTATCTGCCACGGTGGACGGAATGTCGCATTGTATGCTATCGTTGACATGATTATCAAAATCCCCAGGTTCAGTTACTGGGATGTTGCTGGGAAGTATGACATCATCTACGCTGCCACTCACTTGTACTGCTTCACACTCAATATTTTTGGATATGGTACACTGGTCGGAATTCGAACTTGATGCACCCCTACTAATACTACCACCACCACTAACACCAGTAACACTAATACCACTGGCTGGGAAAACATCATCTCCTCCAACTATGAGTGAAGCTTCTGATTGGGCTGTAAAAAATATTGCAGGAGAAATATCTTTCCTCCACATCAGCAATGCACTTCTGCGTCTGCGTACTACCATGCCCACAGACTATCTTAGTGCCAGCATTGCCATGGTGAGAAACAGCTTTGCTTGTATGTCTCTTTGCGGGTATTTTGGGGGATCAACCACAATATTATAACCAAATTTAGATTTTGATACATTCACTCTCTGATTGGTGGGGCGCTGGATGTGAAGCCAAAAAAACAACTGTAGCTTCAGTAACAGAGAGACTAGTCTGTCACGCAATGAAAACAACTTCAGTAACCAGTGGTGCTGATGAGGTCACAAAAACAATCCAATCTGGTAATAAATTCCTTTTGCTGTTGGGGGTGTGGGGAGCACTGACTGCAGACTTTTACAGCAGTACAAGCAGCAAAACAAAGAACAGAAACCACGAACACAGTACAAAATCAGGTAGCTGCAGTGGATAGCAGGTTCACACTGCTGCTCCTGCAATTACAGTAATCTGTGGCACAATAAAAGGTGTATTATTTAATGTCATGCAATACCACACACACACTCACACACACACACATAACAGTTTATCTACAATGCTGAACAAGTAATGCGTAGCAAATTCAAAAGTTCAGTAATATGCCACGTACTGTAATGTAAACAATCTGAAATTATGAACTGCTGATTCAGATCCACACAACACATTAACAGCAAGAAAATTTCAACAATTACTGACAATATTACTGTGTCTACATTAACATAGTCAGTTATATAACAAAAATATAACCAAAGAACAAAGAAATCACTATTTCTTCAACTTAAATATACCTACACCACAGATGCACCCCTCCCCCAAAGCACACTTTCACTGTCTTTCACTACACACACTCAATGTTGTATATTAACATTCAAAATCCACACAGAAGCAAAAACACTCGATGATATGAGCACAGGAGGGTTTCCTACAATCGATGAACTAAAGTCTGAACCCCCACAAAAAATGAAAAAAACACTTTTTTAACAGCTTTTAGAAGGTTTCAATCACAGACAGCTCTCAGAGCACATTGTCTCCTAATTCTTCTTACACATACTACTTCAAACTGAGGTTGTGCAGATCAATATAGAGCCCATGTGACCTGAAATCCAATGAATCACTGCAAAATTCTCCTTCGGAGCTCTAAAACAAGGTGAAGTGAGGCGCCTTGCATTGTCCCGGATTTCCCTTTTTTCCTCCACAAAAGATAGACACCTGTATGTTGTTGTGCTCAGATGGGCAATCAATTTATTAAATATATCATAATTTCATTTCCATTTTTTCCTTGTCATTTATTAATATCCTTTTACAATTTTATTTGTATTGCATTCAAAACTCCAACTCTGATCCTTTCTCTCTCTTTTCTTCACGCTTCCCCAGGTGAAAACTTGGGTGCCTTCTTCTCTTTTTTGGTAGGTAATGGTGATAACCGAGACCGCTTTTTGTCGTTCAGTTTCTTCTTCTTCTCATCATATTTCTTTTTTCTTTCCCCCCTCCCCTCCCCTTCCCCCCGCCATCCACCTCTGGCAGTCCACCATTGTCCAACGGGCTTCCTCTGTCATCCACCTATGACAGTCCTATTCAAACCTTTTCTTTAAACCTTTCTCCCTTTCCTTTGTTGGGTAGGTCGGTGGTAACAAAACTTCAGAAAAAGTGGCTGAACCAGCTCTGTGCAGTCCTTCTTGTACCCCTTTAGCCTCCCCATCCTGCCTGTCCATTGTCTTGGCTCCCCAGTCCCTCCTCAACCTTCCCCTCCTCCTGAACAAACCACTTCCAACACTACGGGGAAGGAACCATCAGATTAACCTGGTTTGCCCTTAAAGGCAAACTCCATTGTCCCTGATTCCCCTTTTTCCCCCCACAAAAGACAAACACAGGTATGTTGTGCTCAGATTGGCAATCAATTTATTATTATTATTATATATATATATATATATGATAATTTAATTTCCATTTTTTTCCTTGTCATTTATTAATATCCTTTCACAGTTTTATTTGTATTGCATCCAAAACTCCAACTCTGATCCTCTCTCTCTCTCTCTTTTCTTCTTGCTTCCCCAGGTGAAAACCTGGATGCCTTCTTCTTCAGTTTTTTGGTAGGTAACGGTGATAACCAAGACGCTTTTTGTCCTTCAGTTTTTTTCTTCAACATATTTCTTTTTCTTCCCCTCCCTCCTTTCCCTCCCTTTTTCCCCCATAGCCTGTCTCCAGCTTGAGTTGGATGACTGGCCTTCCCCCCTTTCAGGGTTCTTCCTCTCCCCCCCTTGTTTATTTCCTTTCTTGTCTCCTCCATGCTTCAATAAAACCCATCATTTCTGTATTAAACATGTCTATTGCTAGATCTGACAAAGTGCACTCTGTCTGGCCTGTAGAATTATTCCACCCATTCTTCCACTCCTCGTACTATTACGTGTCCTCCCATACTCCTTACCACAGTTCTTACCCTTCTATTCTTCTTCCTCCTAGCTCTGTTTATTGCTCTATGGCTATGTTCATGTCTCCACACCCTCCTTGGTATCATGTCTGACCAGGCTATGCTCACTCCCGGCCACCATTGCCGTATCTTCCCTAGGTCCTGTTTTAACTGCATGTAAGTGTCCACCCATGTCTTCTCCCCAATGTCATTACCTCCAAGGTGTATAATAATTACATTTGGGATGGGCTATCTCTCCTTCATGTCCCTCAAGATAGGAAGCAACTGTGCCATCTCATCTCTCGGTTGCCATGCCACACGAGCTTACATTGTCTGGCATCCTGGTACAGCTGCTTTCTCCCAGCTTTTTTCTCCACTCTCTTTTCTGCCTAATAAATGTAGGAGTGCCCGCAGATCCATACTTCAGTGGTCCTCCCTTTTTCTAAAGAAGTGAAGCAAATAGACATTTTAATTACCTCCTTGCCTTGTTTGTACTTTGCATCTTTTACCAACAAACCCCCCAACTATATTTTTTTAAACATGACAAAGTTGACCTGTTAATCTCAAACCTGTATATCTTGAATATACCTCTTATAGCTGGCAGGCCGCCAGCGGCCCTTTTCCATCATACTGGTTTCTGTTTCCCCTGCTGACGCTCATTTTGAAGCAGCCCCGAACCGGAAAGAGTGAGATGAATAATTGCCCGGGTCTTCACCTAGGAATTCCATGCCCTTTTTTAGCATGGCCATTACTTGGTAACTCATCACTCTCTTCCCATCCCCGTGTACAAACAATCTCCCCTTTTTAATCCCGAGCTCTGTGGCGTATGCCCACAGAGCTTTAACTGGGCACACTGTTCCATCCACGTGAGCCTTAATAGTTGTTGTGCACCCGTGTCCCACTTGATCTGTTTTTGACCTTTTTACCTGGACTTGTATGTTCTTCTGGCCCCAAGTAATGTCTCTTCATTCCAACCCCGTCTCGTCCTTCCTGCCCTGTCCTGCCGCCTCCTCCTCTCAGGGCTCCCCAAACATCACCAAGTAAATCGTGTGAAATAATTGTGCCTCATCCTTGGATCTACAAATTACTGGAAGCACAACCTTTAATTTTGCTAGTCAATGGTCTGCTTTTGGCTGTCTTCCATCCCTGGGTCTTTTCTGCAAGCTCCTCCACCCTTGCATCATTCTCTGCATCAACATTGACTTCGTAGGGTCTTTCCACCTCCTTAGGCTACAAACTATACTAAACCCTGCTAGGTAAATCCCCATCGTGGTGTGGGCCGTACCTCTTTGCCATTGGTCAACTGTAAACTTTCCTAACTGTTCCTCTGTAAGTGGCCCACTCACCTCCATGTGGTGTGTTGCCCTGAATGTTTGCAATGCCTGACAAGTCCCTTCATAGGCCCTCAAGATCCGTGGTGCCCATGAGCTGTGAAACAGCATTTTCGCTCCCTCTTGCCAATGTCCCAGATGTTTGTTGGTATGTGTGTTTTCTGTTCCTCTGCTGCTGATGCCAGCATCCAGAAACGTTCCAGCTGCAGATGGGAAAGGCTGCCAGCTAGGGTATGTTCTACCCCTTCTATGTGTTTGGCCCTGAATGACATATTCAGTTGCAAAGATCTTAACACCAGCTGTCTCAACACCCCCATGACCATTTCGGATCTGGCTCCCCTGTTGTTTAAAACCTCCACCACAGATTTGTTGTCACACCAGAATGTGACCTTCTGATTCCTTAACTCTTTCCCACACACCAGGATGCAGGCCCAAATGGGCATGATCTCTAACAGCGTGATGTCCCTTACCTTTCTGTCTCTCACCCATTGACTTGGCCAAGGCTCAGAGAACCATTTTCCCCTCAAATAGCCCCCCATGCCAAACCCTCCCACAGCATCTGTATACAGCTCAAGATCTGTGTTGTACACCCAATCATCCTGCCAAAATAAGGAGCTGTTATAGCTGCTGAGGAATTCTTCCCATACTCTAAAGTCTTCTTTCACTCCCTTTGTGATATCCACCCAGTGGTGTGGTGTGGTCTGGTTACCCCCACAGTAGCCCTAGCCAGTCGCTTGGTGAATGTCCTCCCTGGTCCAATTGCCCTACAAGCAAAGTTCAAATGTCCCATTACTTGCTGTACCTGCCTCAATTGCACCCGTCTTCTGCCCGTATGCACCTGAATCAGCTCTCTAAGTTTTGATACTTTGCTATCAGGCAACCTAAAGACCTCTTTCTGTGCATCTATCTCAATACCCAAGAATTCTAGAACCTTACTGGGGCCTTCTGTCTTTTCTGGTGCCAATGGTACCCCCAGTTCTCTGCACAGGTTCGGAAGCTATTCAGCATCTTTTGTGACTCCTGTGTCCACTGCCTATTAACTGAAAGTCATCCAGGTAATCTATGACTACTCTGTAACCCATCTGCTCCTGAAATATCCATTGCAAACAGGTACTGAAAGCTTCAAATGTGGCACAAGCTATGGAACAACCCATGGGCCTTGTCAAAATAGTACTGGTCCCTATCTTGAAACCCAATAGATCACAATCTTCCCACCTAACTGGTAGCAATCGAGCAGATTCTATGTCTGTCTTGGCCATCCATGCATCTGGTGTCACCCTAATAATTTGCACCGCCTCTTCCAGTGTTGCATAAGTGACTCAGCTGTGTTCTTCTTTTATAAAATCCATTCACTGAGTCCCCTTCTGGAAATGACAGGTGATGAATTACCCTGTATTCCCCCTCTTGTTTCTTAGGAACCAAGCCAAGAGGGGAGAGCCTCATATTCAGTAATGGGGTGTTGGGGTATGGTCCTTCTACTCTCCCTGCTGCTTTTTCTTTCTCTGTCTTTGTCTTCAAAATTTCTTCGTTCCCCTTAACCGACCCCATCTTGGGCCTTCGCATCGCAGAAGGAATCCAGTTTTAAAAACTCTTTTTAATGTTCCCACCACCTCTCTATCTGGGTAACGTTTTAACCATCTTGCCCACAACTATATTTTTATAAGGTTTTTTGCCATCTGAAATTGTTCCCCTAGCCCCCCTCCCCTGGCTCCTTCCCATCTCTCTAACTGTTCAGTAAGCTTGATTCCCCCAACCCCATATCCTCTGCCTCTCGTTCCTCTATTCCAAGGCTTTCCCTTATAGCTATGGCCTTCCCCAAAGGGCTGTTGACCTGTACCCTGCTCCTCTCCCCATGGGACCCTTGTGTCCAGGTAGTCCTGCATTTGCTCACAGGATATGCCCCTCCACACTTTGAGTGGGCATGTCAGAACCTACATTGTAGGAACAGAATGCCCTGTTTAACCCCAGCAGCATTTTGGGGTACTCCCCCTTTTTTTCCTGTCTCTCCCTCTCCCTCTGGTGTGGATTGATCGGTTACATAGTTCATCCACAAATCTAACTGATTCGTATCCCACCTCACATCCCTGTAGGTTGCCATCCTCTGCAGAAAAAATTCATCATAATATATCCAGCCTACCCCTCCTTTTGCCGTTGCTCTTCTAATGATCAGCCAATACGTGAGGAGAGGGATCCCCAACTCTGGTTTCTTTTCTTGCACTATAGCAGAGTATGTGGTGAAACCCACAAACCACCCATCCCACGTCTTACCCTTTGTGAATTTGTCCTCTTCTTTTTTACCCAGCAAAACTACCGCTGCTGCCATCTCACTCTTCCCGATACTTTCTGTCTCTTCATATTTTGCCACCACCTCCCTAAGGACTAGGGCAAAAATGTCTACATACTCCCCTTTCCATATCTTTTCCTTCATTGTTAGAGGTACATGCTCTCCAATTCTCATCCCTGGGGCTCCTGTCTTCCTAGTACCTCTTCCCGTGCTCTCTGTCACCTTTTCCACCTCTCCTGATGTTTCTCTATCTGACCTGATCTCTGCCAGTGTCAATTCCATCTGCCCTAACCCCCCTGTCCCCAATGCCATAATAATCTGCCCTATGTATTCTTTAATGCTGCTCCCAACTGTGCTTGATACATTACCTGTGGGCCCGTAAGCTCCCTGTGGTCTGCTATCATCCAGAGACCTTGGCCCTGGCTTCCTGCACCTGGACCACTGGCTGTGGCATCATCTGCAGAGGAACTGCTGTGGTCGGGGGATCCAGTATATGTTCGAGTGGTGTCGGTGCCACCTGTTCTTGGGGAGGTACTGACGGTTCCGGTACACAGGGCTGCGGTGGTATTGGGCTTACAGCTCAGGGAGGAGCCACCATTGGTGGTTCCATCTGCTTGGGGCTCTGCGCCCTCCCCGATGGTCATTTCCCACCACTGCCCTTTCCCTTTCCCACCTTCTTCTTCTTCCCTGATCTCTCCGGCTCCTCTCCTTCCACCAACTGCCACATCTTGTTAGCTCTTTCCACCAGTTCCACGATGGCCTTATAAGCATCTTCCTTTGAGGGCTTGTTTTTCTTAGGTGCCATCTCACCTTCTTGCCTATATAATGCTGTGAATAAACTGAAAGAAAAGTGTTTTATTAAAATTTATCCTCATTGTCCCAGTCTTTCTTCGATCAGCCAATTCCAACTCTCAGCCACCCGATCTTGTCGCTCTTCAACCCTCCGAAGACATTGCATATTTTTTTTAATTTATATATACCCCCAGCCTTCCTTTAACCCGCCCACTTGCCTTGGCTGTGGTCACAAGCTATGGCTCTTTATTTTCTTTTAGCACTTGACTGTGCCCACAAACTATGGCTCTTTATTATTATTTTTATTTTTAATATAGCAACCTCTCACCACCCTGGCATTTCTTCCTTCACCTATAGCTCCTCCCTCAATGCGCTAAAAATGTCCCTTATCCAGTCTTCTGCATCATGGGCTGATGGCCTGTTAGTTGGCCTGCAAGCCCCATCCCCCTCTATTCCTTTTTATTTCCTCAGATTTTGCAGGCATCAGGTCTGCCACATGACGGACGCTCTCGCTATCATATGCCGGCCGGCGTCAGTGGTGTGTACCCTTCTTTTGCCTTCATTTATCTCCCCTTCTCCTGATACCTGTAGATAGTTTGGTACCACATGCCACCTTTTCATTTTATCCTCATTTTTTATTTTTTATATCCGCTTGTTAGTCATGAAAATGCAGTGTCCTCTGCACCTCAGGCCTGCCATGTGGCTGTCAGGTCCTGCTCCATCCATCCAGTCACCACTTCCTTGCAGGCTTGAGGCCTTTCTTGCAGTCTCCAGGTCTGCCTTGTGGCCCCAGGCCCAGTTCTCCTCTGTGCTGTACCCGCTATAAGGTGGCATCTGCTGGCCAACCTTATGCTGCTATCCCTCCCTTTTACCTAAAAACCTGCATCCTAATCTCTCTTGCCCCTACTTCAGGGCTTGCCTAAGCTCCTCACCCCTCTTTGTTCATGGCATGTGGCGTCACACCACCTGGTATCCGAGGCTCAATTCACCTTTTTGGGGCCCTTGCCTGGCGTGTGACATCACGCCACGTGGTTTGCCTGTCTATGGCCACTAGCCACCTCGCTGGTTCTCAGCTTCAGTCGACCCCCTCAGCCACCCATTCTCACTTCCCCAGATTGTAGGTATTCCTTCAAACCATCTTTGGTCCCTTTTTATGCTATGTGCATCAAGCTCCCCCAATGACCCCTTTCCAAAGTTTGCAAAGCCTCCGCTCGGCTTGCTGGTGCAGGCACACAGGTAAAACAGGTAAACAGAACTAAATTTCTGAGTCCCATTTCTGAACCGATCTTTTTTGCAGTCTGCTCGGCATTTTTTGCCCTGAAACCTCCCCATTCACTGTTCAGGTGGCTCCTTCCATGGCCTGCATCGCTGCCTGTTCTGCACCTCATGGCCACTCTAACCCTTGCTCCTTACTCTACTAACTCTCCTGTCTCCCGTGGTTGCTCCTTTTCACTCACAGCCCTTTTACAACCAGGTCCTATCTTTGTGGAGCTCTCCGGCTTTTTCTGTTCATCACAGCTCGCGCATCTTGTTGTTAAACTACTGTCTCACAATTTTTCTCAGTTTTCTCCCACAGGTAAATTCCAGCATTCCTCTGCCAGCATCACTAAACCACAGTCTCAAGCAAGTCTAGCACTGGCTCCTTTTCCACTTCTCTAAACAGGTAAAAACACCAGTATTCTTCAATAATTACGAAATGCTCACGCAGGCTCCCTTAAGCGCTTACAACCACAGTTCCCAAAGGTAACCCCCAGCATTTCTAACAACGTCTCCCATAATTCTAGTGCAAGCCCATTTTAACCACTTTCTTTACACTGGTACACGCCAGTATTCCTCAGCCGCTATGAACTAAGGAACATTTTCAATCAGTTCTAGCGCAAACCTTAAAAACCAAGCTCAAGTAGGCTCTGTTAAGCATTTTAAAAAACATAGTTCACAAAGATAACCACCAGCATTTTTTTAAATCACCTGAAAAAAACAGGCTTCCTCCAACAAACATGGTTCTTTTTTTTTAAACCTCCTAATTGGTTAACATAGCTGTTGGTTTCTTACCTGCTTTGAACTAGTGTAACAAACCTCTGTTCCAGTCGATCTAACCAATCTGATATGCTGTAGTTCTGTATAACAAAAACTTCAGCAAAAATTGGCTGAACTAGCTCTGTGCAGTCCTTCTAGTACCCCCTTTTAGCCCCTCCCCATCCTGCCTGTCCATTGTCTTGGCTCCCCAGTCCCTTCCACAGCCTTGCCCCTACCTCCTTAGCAAACCACTTCCCAACACTACGGAGGGGGGGAGTGCACCAGGACAACCTGGTTTGCCCCTTAAAGGGCAAACTCCATTGTTCTCAATTCACTTCACCTTAAATTTGGTGGAGTAGTGGTCTGGGGAGGTGGAGTAAGGTGAAGTCATTGTTTTCAATGGACTTTGCATTACTCATTATAATGCAAAGTACTCCACTTCATGTTGCAGAGCACACATGAATCCGCCTTTGCTTAAAGGCTCCCACATATCAGGTTATGTGCATCACCACAACTTTGTAACGTGGTGAATCTCTATAATGCAGCAGTGCAACAATCTGGTGAGAACTCGACCTATATTTTTGAATGCTATGTTACAACTTCCTTTACTTGCATCCTAACTGACTGGAATGATACAAGAATTTCCAGTAGTTGATTCTGCTGTACTACCTTTTTTCATGAGGTGAAATAATGAAAGTAACTTTTACTTTTAAATTGGTGTTGAACAGGTCTTTGTCATTGTTTTCCTCTGCTTTTCTCCATCGATCAGTGGATTGTTATATATCACTTCTTTTGTAAATTAACATTGGTTATACTTGCAGGCGGTGTTTTATGACACCACGGAACAACATTTATTGGAACAGCAGCTGGAAATAAATACAAACCTGGTCAGAACAATATTGAAAGGCATGCTCATTTTCTTTTCATACATGAAAAAGTAGTCAACCAAGTAAAGCAGACAGAAATAGTGAATAGAGGCGTATCATTCAAGTCACGACTCGGAGTAACTAGTGGCTGTAGCTGTAAAAGTAGCATAAAAAGTGCAGTTCAAAATTGTCTGACATTCTTGCAATGCTGCTTTAATTGATAATGTCAGTGTGACATCATGAAACTCACAACAATCACACAACACACAAAATGCATCTCCAGAATTAATAGGCGCACTCAGTCATGCCTGCAGTGGTGGCACAGAGTCCCAGATTTTTCTACAGACCCAAATGCATCCTCCTTGTGTGCAGACAATTGACAAGTGGTACCACAGTGAAATGGGAGTGTTTCAGCACATACAAAGTCCCCAGAATAAAATGATGACCGTGAAGTGTCCTGTTGCTGGTCCAATGTGTTCTGTGAGGCAATTCGAGCAAATGCAATGTGATCATCTCAACTGGTTTGAAAGGGTGCCTTTGGCTGTACATTAATAGTAGCCTTGGTGAGTAGATATATATATAGATATATGTTTGTGTATTTTATAGGTGGCGGGGGTTGACATGGACATGTACCCATGGTATTGTTCTGTATCACAGGTGACAGAAACTGTTGGTGTGCACATTCAATGCTCAATGAGAATTTTTGAGTTTGAAATTGAGATGGATAGCTCTCAAGCACATGAAGGTAAGTATTGTTTTGGGGGGTGGGGAATCATATTTGCTGGTTTGTCTGTAATGGTTTCTTATTTTGTTACTTCTTCTGATTTCATCTGCATCCTTCTGGAGTCTGGGTTGTAAAATGATGGTCATGGTCATCTAATGAAACAACTTCTGCATGTTGCATGTGTGCCAAGCCGGATGAGGGGGTACCTGATGTTGAAGAACTTTTTGGATAAGCATGCTTGACAGAACAACAAAGCATCTGGACATTTCCTAAAAAAGAAATGAATTACTTCACAACTTAATTACTATTTGTCCCTCCCTGGTTCTAAATCTCAAGTCAAGTTATATTTCAAACCCACATCTTGTCAACTAACACAAACTGTGTGCAATATTTGCTGCAGTCTTTCCAAAACTTGAAATGGATGAAATAAAATCTTCATACTTACCAGAATGGATTTCACATGGATATTCCATAGGTTCCTCTCTGTACTGTACAGCTGCAGTTGTACCATTCTCACCGAGTTTTAGTGATGGAGACTTTTTTTGTTAACCTGTAAAAGAAACAAAATAAGTGTGTTTTACCATTGCGTCTCTGAAAAGCTACAGAAAACAAAACATACAACTAAAGGAAGTTGAAACAGCATAACAAACATGAGCACACATACTCACTTTATGGTTTAAATATTAAGAAGTTTTGTGTCTGTGGCTGATGGATGTGGTGGTCCAGACAGACTCATGCTCAGTGATGGCAGTGGCTAACATCAGTAATAGTGGTGGTGGTGGGGGTCTGGGGGGGTGGACAGATTCATGCTCAGTGGTAGCAGTGGCTAACATCAGTACTGGTGGTGGTGGTCCGGGGGGTGGACAGACTCATGCTTAGTGGTGGCAGTGGCTAACATCAGTACCGGTTGGTGGTGGTCTGGGGCAGACAGACTCATGCTTAGTGGTGGCAGTGGTTAACATCAGTCCTGGTGGGTGGTGGTCTGGGGCAGACAGACTTATGTTTAGTGGTGGCAGTGGCTAACTTCAGTCCCGGTGGTGATGGTTCCAGGGTGGGAAGACTCATGCTCAGTGGTGGCAGTGGCTAACATCAGTACTAGTGGTGGTGGTCTGGGGGGTGGACAGACTCATACTCAGTGGTGGCAGTGGCTAACATCAGTTCCAGTGGTGGTGGTGGTCTGGGGGGGCAGACAGGCTCATGCTCAGTGGTAGCAGTGACTAACATCAGTACCAGTGGTGGTGATCTGGGGCAGACAGACTCAAGCTCAGTGGTGGCAATGGCTAACATCAGTCCTGGTGATGGTGGTCCGGGGCTGGACAGACTCATGCTCAGTGGTGGCAGTGGCTAACATCAGTTCTGGTGGTGGTGGTCCTGGGGCAGACAGACTGATGCTCAGTGGTAGCAGTGGGCTAACATCAGTTCTGGTGGAGGTGGCCCGGGGCAGACAAGCTCATGCTCACTGGTGGCAGTGGCTAACATCAGTCCCAGTGGCGGTGGTCTGGTGGGTGGACAGACTCATGATGAGTGGTGGCAGTGGCTGACATCGATCCCAGTTTGGTGGTCCAGTGGGCGGACAGACTCATGCTCAGTGGTGGCAGTGGCTAACATCAGTCCCAGGGGTGGGTGGTCTGAGGGAGGACAGATCCATGCTCAGTGGTGACAGTTGCTAACATCAGTCCCGGTGGTGGTGTTCCAGGGTAGGACAGACCATGCTCAGTGGTGGCAGTGGCTAACATCAGTACTGGTGGTGGTGGTCCAGGAGGTGTACTGATTCATGCTCAGTTGTGGCAGTGGCTAACAGTACCGATGGTGGTGGTCCAGGGGTGGACAGACTCATGCTCAGTGGTGACAATGTCTAACATCAGTCCCACTGGTGGTGGTCCAGGGGGCAGACAGACCCATGCTCAGTGGTGGCAGTGGCTAACATCAGCCCAGATGATGGTGGTCAGGAGGCAGACAGACTCATTCTCTGTGGTGGCAGTGGCTAACATCAGTGCTGGTGGTGGTGGTCCAGGGGGAAGACAGTCTCATGCTCAGTGGTGGCAGTGGCTATCTTCAGTTCTGGTCATGGTGGTCTCTTGGGTGGACAGACTCATGTTCGGTCTTGGCAATGGCTAACATCAGTCCTGGTGCTGCTGGTCTGGGGTTGGACAGACCCATGCTCAGTGGTGGCAGTGCCTAACATCAGTACTGGTGGTGGTGGTCTGCAGGAGGACAGATTCATGCTCAGTGGTGGCAGTGGCTAACATCAGTCCTGGTGGTGGTGGTCCGGGTGGACAGATCCATGCTCGGGGCGGTGGCTAACATCAGTACTGGTGGTGGTGGTTGAGGGCGGACCGACTCATTCTCAGTGGTGGCAGTGGCTAACATCAGTTCCAGTGGTGGTGGTGGTCGGGGGCAGACAGGCTCATGCTCAGTGGTAGCAGTGATAACATCAGTACCAGTGGTGGTGATCTGGGGCAGACAGACTCATGCTCAGTGGTGGCAATGGCTAACATTAGTCCTGGTGATGGTGGTCTGGGAGGCGGACAGACTCATACTCAGTGGTGGCAGTGGCTAACATCGGTTCTAGTGGTGGTGGTGGTCCAGGGTGGCGACAGGCTCATGCTCAGTGGTAGCAGTGACTAACATCAGTACCAGTGGTGGTGATCTGGGGCAGACAGACTCATGCTCAGTGGTGGCAATGGCTAACATCAGTCCTGGTGATGGTGGTCCGGGGGCTGGACAGACTCATGCTTCAGTGGTGACAGTGGCTAACATCAGTTCTAGTGGTGGTGGTATGGGGCAGACAGACTCATGCTCAGTGGTGCAATGGCTAACATCAGTCCCGGTGATGGGGTCCAGGGTGGACAGACCCATGCTCAGTGGTGGCAGTGGCTAACATCAGTACTGGTGGTGGTGGGTTGGGGTGGACTGGCTCATTCTAAGTGGTGGCAGTGGCTAACATCAGTCCCAGTGGTGGTGGTCTCTGGCATGGACAGACTCCATGCTTTGTTTGTGGCAATAGCTAACATCAGTCCTGGTGGTGGTGGTTCAGGGGTGGACAGACCCTTGCTCAGTGGTGGCAGTGGCTAACATCAGTACTGGTGGTGGTGGTCAGGGGGCGGACAGACTCATTCTCAGTGGTGGCAGTGGCTAACATCAGCCCCAGTGGTGGTGGTCCAGGGGCAGACAGACTCATGCTCATTGGTGGCAGTGGCTAACATCAGTCCAGGTGATGGTGGTTGGGAGGCAGACAGACTCATTCTCAGTGGTGGCAGTGGCTAACATCAGTCCCTGTGGTGGTGGTCCATGGGGCAGACAGACTCATGCTCAGTGGTGGCAGTGGCTAACTTTAGTTCCAGTCATGGGGTGTTCTCTTGGGTTGACAGACTCATGCTTAGTGATGGTAGTGGCTAACATCAGTCCCAGTGGTGGTGGTCTCTGGGGTGGATAGACTCATGCTCAGTGTTGGCAATGGCTAACATCAGTCCCAGTGGTGGTGGTCCAGGGCAGACAGACTCATGCTCTGTGGTGGCAGTGGCTAATATCAGTCCCGTGGTGGTGGTCTGGGGAGGACAGACTCATGCTCATTGGTGGCAGTGGCTAACATCAGTCCAGGTGATGGTGGTCAGGGCAGACAAACTCATTCTCCATGTTGGCAGTGGCTAACATCAGTTCCTTGGTGGTGGTCTATGGGAAGACAGACTCATGCTCAGTGGTGGCAGTGGCTAACTTCAGTTCCAGTCATGGTGTTCTCTTGGGTTGACAGACTCATGCTCAGTGATGGCAGTGGCTAACATCAGTCCCAGTGGTGGTGGTCTCTGGGGTGGACAGACTCATCCTCAGTGTTGGCAATGGCTAACATCAGTCCCAGTGGTGGTGGTCTGGGGGGGTGGACAGACCCATGCTCTGTGGTGGCAGTGCCTAACATCAGTACTGGTGGTGGTGGTCAGTGGGGTGGACAGACTCATTCTCAGTGGTGGCAGTGGCTAACGTCAGTCCCAGTGGTGGTGGTCCAGGGGCAGACAGACTCACGCTCTGTGGTGGCAGTGGCTAACATCAGTACTGGTGGTGGTGGTCTGGGGGAGGACAGACTCATGCTCAGTGGTGGCAGTAGCTAACATCAGTCCAGGTGATGGTGGTCCAGGGGACAGAAAGACTCATGCTTAGTGGTGACAGTGGCTAACTTCATTTCTGGTCTTGGTGGTTTCTGGGGTGGACAGAGTCATGCTCAGTGGTGGCAGTGGCTAACATCTGTCCTGGTGGTGGTGGTCCAGGGCAGACAGACTCATGCTCTGTGGTGGCCATGGCTATCATCAGTCCAGTTGGTGGTGGTCGCGAGGAGCAGACTCATGCTCAGTGGTGGCAGTTGCTAACATCAGTCCTGGTGGCGGTGGGTCAGGGGCAGACAGACTCATGCTTAGTGCTGACCAGGTGGCTAACTATCAGTACTCGTGGTGGGGCGGACAGACTCATGCTCAGTGGTGGCAGTGGCTAACATCAGTCCTAGTGGTGGTGGTCCAGGGGCAGACAGACTCATGCTCTGTGGTGGCAGTGGCTAACATCAGTCCAGTTGGTGGTGGTCTGAGGCGGGACAGACTCATGCTCAGTGGTGGCAGTTGCTAACATCAGTCCTGGTGACAGTGGTCGGGGCAGACAGACTCATGCTTAGTGCTGACAGTGGCTAACATCAGTACTGGTGGTGGTGGTCGGAGCGGACAGACTCATGCTCAGTGGTGGCAGTGGCTAAGATCTGTACCAGTTGTGGTGGTGGTCCAGGGGCAGACAGACTCATGCTCAGTGGTGGCAGTGGTTAACATCAGTCCCAGTGGTGGTGGTGGTGATCGGTGGACATACTCATGCTCAGTGGTGGCAGTTGCCAACATCAGTGCTGGTGGTGGTGATGGTCGGTGGCACACCACCTTTGAACAACTTCAGTTAAAACCTATCAACATTAACCTCCTCATCCTCCTCATAAAAGCTCCCTTGCAGTCAACTATGTCTGAAGTCTTTCTCCATTTTGTCATCATCTATCAGTGGTGGGCTGTTTGGGCAGCCACTGCCAGTGCCATCAGGACAGTCCATTTCCACATCACAAAACCACCATGACTAGGCGGAGTGCGAATACCAAGGTTACAGTCTGTGATGGTATGTGCCTCTCATTCATTTTAATGAATGTTAGCAAACTAACATTTGCAGGAGACAGGTTTGTCCAACAATCACTGACTATTGCACCTGCGCAGCTGAATACCCTCTCAACACTTACACTGGAGTGTTTATGTGAGATACTTCAGCGCCACTGCAGTCAGCTCTGGCCATTCACTGACCTTTCTACTCCAGAACAAGAGGAACTTCAGTTACTGTCAGATGCCTGTTTTCAGACAAATGTAAGCTCAGCCATTCTCTGAGCACTTTCAAGTCCAGTTGTTCATGCATCATCCTGTTTTCCCGAATCATTTATTTCCCAAATACCCAATTGGACAAGCATCCCAACACAGGTTGATGCAGACACTTCTGGATGACAGACCACCTGGAACTGGTGTCCCCTTCCCCTAGCAGGACCATGGCAGTAGTCTGCAAAGTACACCTTCAGCCAGATTATGCTGCTGAGGTTTGCTGTCCTTAGCACATGACTTCTGTGCCCCATGAGACCAAGCCAGCAGTCGACCACTGATATTTTTTACCTGTTCAGGCCCTCCTCCAGTACTGATGCAATTCCATGTTTTGTGGGTCCAGCATTGTTGCTATAGCAAAGTTGTCACTCGTTGAATGCTCACAATGTGACCAATCTGGTCGAATACTGTCAGCATGTGTTGCAGCAACATACTGCTACCACCCTCTTCGGCAACATCAAGGCCATGCTGTACATTTACCAATGTCTGCCTCAGCATAGAAACATAGAATCTGACGGAAGATAAGGACCGCTTGGCCCACCCAGTCTGCCCATTTCCCTACCTGATGGATAAGCTGCAGATCCTAGTTAACCAGCAGTCTACTTCTTCCTACCCCAACCCCCTAGAATTGCCCTATGACTGTCCCATGCATGCTTGAATTCCACCACTGTTTGTGACTCCACAACCTCCTCTGGAAGGCCGTTCCATACATCCACCACCTCTCTGTGAAAAATACTCCTTAAATTACCTCTGAGCCGCCCCCTTCTATCTTCAAATTGTGCCCCTGTTCTTGCACACCTCTTTTTGAAAGATGCTACCCTCTTGGACTTTGTTGATTCCCCAGCAGTGGGAGTGATTGGCTAATGGAGGTAGACTCACCTCACTGCCTGTGTGGCATGTTCAAAGGATGCAAAATTGTTATTACAGAGTCCATGAGGCACCACTGTTCAGTCGTCATAGGCATGAGCTCCGGAACTGTCGACTGAGTGTGCATCACAGATATTCTGAGATGGCTTGTATTGTTCATAAAACCTCTGCCATGTATAAAGTGGAGTTCATCGGTGACAATTTCCAGCTTCAAGCGGTGCTGAGGCCTGCTGTTTGCATCTTCAACTGCACTTGATGGTCACAGGCCTTTCAGATCTTGAAAAGTGAGAGCAGATATGTGGTGCAATGGTCAGCATTCCTTTACATCAGAGTGCTTCAGAAACTCCTGCACCACAAGATTTAAACAGGGGGCCATGCATGGAACACAAAAAAGAAACACCATTCATGATGCATTTCACCAATTTGACCCATTGTCAGTTGCTATGAACCCAGCTCTCAGGGACAGAGGGTTTAGCCATTTGTCAATTTCATTCAGTACCACATCCAGCATTTTCTCACCAGTGTGTAAACAGGCCACATTGTGCATAGCAATCGTTACATGCTGTCAAATTCCTGGAAAGATTGCTACGCGACAATCCACCTTACTGCACTGATTATTCACACTACCAACAACACAAACAACCCTGGCACCTCGCCCAGTGTGCAGTTATACACAAATATGAACTCCCGCTGTTTTGCCACTTGTACATATCAGTACACATGGATGAATGGAGAGGAGGAATGTTGAAGGGCATGTCTTACTGAGTCGGACACAGTGTGGAACAACTCAGGGAAGGCACGGGTAGAATAGTATGTCCTGGATGGGACTTTCCATTTTGGACAGGCATGTGTAGCAAACCGCTGGAACCTAGAATTCTTCACAATGGAGAAGGGCAAACGATCAATTGCCAGCATTTCCGCTACAGCAGCATTAAGTTCACGTGACACTGTATGATTCGGGGGGTTACTTCAGCTTATGCACAAAAACACTCTGTAACTTGGGCTGACTTAAAAGTTTTACGCGGTGTGATCACAAATGATTGTGCTCTGTGATGAATGGCATTGGCAGGGGTGGAGTGTGGATGTTTGATGAAGACAGTTGCACAGGTGATGATGACAAACTCAGAAATGAAGTTATTTTGCCAGATTTGCCAACCAGGGTTGATGTACCACTTGCACAGACATACTGCATTCACTACCACCACCACCACCACCACCAAAAACTGCTGCTATCTCACTAGCACTGGACAGCATTTAACAGTCATTATGGTCCTCCACCTCATCATGCCTGCCCTTCTGCCCTTATTACCTCAGTACTGCACATGTTTAATTTACTACTGGACTTAACAGTCATGGAAGGGGATAACATGTTCGCAATGGTTGCCGGTGAGAAGGGTGAACACCCCACTGCGGTATTAGCTGCCAGCTTGTGCTGGATCAACAGTGCCAAGTGTCTATTCTTAAGATGCATATGCTGTCCTCCTGTGCCCAGATGGCTCCCCTTGTTACCTTGACTCACACGATCATGGCAAACCCTGACAGATTACAACTGACTCATCATTAGCATCTTGAACAAAAAATCCAAAACAAAGGTTGTAATGTCTGCTTTTAACATGTCCATGATGTTGGCTTATTTAAGTTCATTGTTTTAAGCACTGAAGTGGGGGGCTGATGTTTTGGCACTGCACACCTGGACTGCAATTGGCCACCATGTCTACCTATCATATTTATTACTGGGTGATCTTCAACTAAAACCAGTAAATCATAACTTTTTACATGGGGGATTCCTGCAAACAGACTCAGACACAGCCACTATGAATTTCTTTTTCTCTGGTTCCCAACTGGGGTAAATTACATCATCATCATATTCAACAATGTCACACACATCCACATCTTCTGCTTGGATGCTAGCATGTGGACTGCATGTTGCAACAACAAGAACATCATCATCATCATCACGTTCATTACATTCATCATCAGCATCTACACCACCATCACCTGATATTTTCTCACCACACTGTGAATCACTGCATGGAAAATGCGTGACATTATCTGCCACGGTGGACGGAATGTCGCATTGTATGCTATCGTTGACATGATTATCAAAATCCCCAGGTTCAGTTACTGGGATGTTGCTAGGAAGTATGACATCATCACGCTGCCACTCACTTGTACTGCTTCACCTCAATATTTTTGGATATGGTACTGGTGGTTGAACTTGATGCACCCTACTAATACTACCACCACCACTAACACCAGTAACACTAATACCACTGGCTGAGAAAACATCATCTCCTCCAACTATGAGTGAAGCTTCTGATTGGGCTGTAAAAAATATTGCAGGAGAAATATCTTCCTCCACATCAGCAATGCACTTCTGCGTCTGCGTACTACCATGCCCACAGGCTATCTTAGTGCCAGCATTGCCATGGTGAAACAGCTTTGTATGTCTCTTTCGGGTATTTTGGGATCAACCACAATATTATAACCAAATTTAGATTTTGATACATTCACTCTCTGATTGGTGGGCGCTGGATGTGAGCCAAAAAACAACTGTAGCTTCAGTAACAGAGAGACTAGTCTGTCACATAGAATGAAACAACTTCAGTAACCAGTGGTGCTGATGAGGTCACAAAAACAATCCAATCTGGTAATAAATTCCTTGCTACTGTGGGGGTGTGGGAGCACTGACTGCAGACTTTTACAGCAGTACAAGCAGCAAAACAAAGAACAGAAACCACAGAACACAGTACAAAATCAGGTAGCTGCAGTGGATAGCAGGTTCACACTGCTGCTCCTGCAATTACAATAATCTGTGGCACAATAAAGGTGTATTATTTAATGTCATGCAATACCACACACACACACACACACACATAACAGTTTATCTACAATGCTGAACAAGTAATGCGTAGAATTCAAAAGTTCAGTAATATGCCACGTACTGTAATATAAACAATCTGAAATTATGAACTGCTGATTCAGATCCACACACACATTAACAGACAAGAAAATTTCAACAATTACTGACAATATTACTGTGTCTACATTAACATAGTCAGTTATATAACAAAAAATATAACCAAGAACAAAGAAATCACTATTTCTTCAACTTAAATATACCTACACCACAGATGCACCCCTCCCCAAAGCACACTTTCCTCTGTCTTTCACTACACACTCAATGTTGTATATTAACATTCAAAATCCACACAGAAGCAAAAACACTCGATGATATGAGCACAGGAGGGTTTCCTACAATCGATGAACTAAAGTCTGAACCCCCACAAAAAATGAAAAAAACACTTTTTTAACAGCTTTTAGAAGGTTTCAATCACAGACAGCTCTCAGAGCACATTGTCTCCTAATTCTTCTTACACATACTACTTCAAACTGAGGTTGTGCAGATCAATATAGAGCCCATGTGACCTGAAATCCAATGAATCACTGCAAAATTCTCCTTCGGAGCTCTAAAACAAGGTGAAGTGAGGCGCCTTGCATTGTCCCGGATTTCCTTTTTCCTCCACAAAAGATAGACACCTGTATGTTGTTGTGCTCAGATGGAGCAATCAATTTATTAAATATATCATAATTTCATTTCCATTTTTTCCTTGTCATTTATTAATATCCTTTTACAATTTTATTTGTATTGCATTCAAAACTCAACTCTGATCCTTTCTCTCTAACCTTTATGCCCCCAGGTGAAAACTTGGGTGCCTTCTTCTCTTTTGGTAGGTAATGGTGATAACCGAGACCGCTTTTTGTCGTTCAGTTTCTTCTTCTTCTCATCATATTTCTTTTCTTTCCCCCTCCCTCCCTTCCCCCCGCCATCCACCTCTGGCAGTCCACCATTGTCCAACAGGGCTTCCTCTGTCATCCACCTATGACAGTCCTATTCAAACCTTTTTCTTTAAACCTTTTCTCCCTTTCCTTTGTTGGGTAGGTCGGTGGTAACAAAAACTTCAGAAAAAAGTGGCTGAACCAGCTCTGTGCAGTCCTTCTTGTACCCCCTTTTAGCCCCTCCCCATCCTGCCTGTCCATTGTCTTGGCTCCCCAGTCCCTCCCTCAACCTTCCCCTCCTCCTGAACAAACCACTTCCCAACACTACGGGGAAGGACCTGAAGACAACCTGGTTTGCCCTTAAAGCAAACTCCATTATCCTGATTCCCTTTCCCCCACAAAAGACAAACACAGGTATGTTGTGCTCAGATTGGCAATCAATTTATTATTATTATTATATATATATATATATGATAATTTAATTTCCATTTTTTCCTTGTCATTTATTAATATCCTTTCACAGTTTTTTGTATTGCATCCAAAACTCAACTCTGATCCTCTCTCTCTCTCTCTTTTCTTCTTGCTTCCCCAGGTGAAAACCTGGATGCCTTCTTCTTCAGTTTTTTGGTAGGTAACGGTGATAACCAAGACCGCTTTTTGTCCTTCAGTTTCTTTTTCTTCTCAACATATTTCTTTTTTCTTTCCCCTTCCCCTCCTTTCCCTTCCCCTTTTTTCCCCCATAGCCTGTCTCCAGCTTGAGTTGGATGACTGGCCTTCCCCCCTTTCAGGGTTCTTCCTCTCCCCTTGTTTATTTCCTTTCTTGTCTCCTCCATGCTTCAATAAAACCCATCATTTCTGTATTAAACATGTCTATTGCTAGATCTGACAAAGTGCACTCTGTCTGGCCTGTAAGTTATTCACCCATTCTTCCACTCCTCGTACTATTACGTGTCCTCCATACTCCTTACCACAGTTCTTACCCTTCTATTCTTCTTCCTCCTAGCTCTGTTTATTGCTCTATGGCTATGTTCATGTCTCCACACCTCCTTGGTATCATGTCTGACCAGGCTATGCTCACTCCCGGCCACCATTGCGTATCTTCCTAGGTCCTGTTTTAACTGCATGTAGTGTCCACCATGTCTTCTCCCAATGTCATTACCTCCAAGGTGTATAATAATTACATTTGGATGGGTATCTCTCCTTCATGTCCCTCAAGATAGGAAGCAACTGTGCCATCTCATCTCTCGGTTGCCATGCCACACGAGCTTACATTGTCTGGCATCCTGGTACAGCTGCTTTCTCCCAGCTTTTTTCTCCACTCTCTTTTCTGCCTAATAAATGTAGGAGTGCCCGCAGATCCATACTTCAGTGGTCCTCCCTTTTTCTAAAGAAGTGAAGCAAATAGACATTTTAATTACCTCCTTGCCTTGTTTGTACTTTGCATCTTTTACCAACAAACCCCCCAACTATATTTTTTTAAACATGACAAAGTTGACCTGTTAATCTCAAACCTGTATATCTTGAATATACCTCTTATAGCTGGCAGGCCATATGCTTACTCCATCATACTGGTTTCTGTTTCCCCTGCTGAGCGCTCATTTTGAAGCAGCCCGGCGCGGAAAGAGTGAGATGAATAATTGCCAGGTCTTCACCCTAGGAATTCCATGCCTTTTTAGCATGGCCATTACTTAGTAACTCATCCTCTCTTCCCATCCCGTGTACAAACAATCTCCCCTTGCAATCCCGGCTCTGTGGCGTATGCCCACAGAGCACTTAACTGGGCACACTGTTCCATCACGTGAGCCTTAATGGTTGTTGTGCACCGTGTCCCACTTGATCTGTTTTGACCTTTTACCTGGACTTGTTGTTCTTCTGCCCCAAATAATGTCTCGTCATTCCAACCCCGTCTCGTCCTTCCCTGCCCTGTCCTGCCGCCTCCTCCTCAAGCTCGCACAAACATCACCAAGTAAATCGTGTGAAATAATTGTGCCTCATCCTTGGATCTACAAATTACTGGAAGCACAACCTTTAATTTTTGCTAGTCAATGGTCTGCTTTTGGCTGTCTTCCATCCCTGGGTCTTTTCTGCAAGCTCCTCCACCCTTGCATCATTCTCTGCATCAACATTGACTTCGTAGGTCTCCACCTCCTTGAGGCTACAAACTATACTAAACCCTGCTAGAGTAAATCCCATCGTGGTGTGGGCCGTGCCTCTTGCCATTGGTCAACTGTAAACTTTCCTAACTGTTCCTCTGTAGTGCCCACTCACCTCCATGTGGTGTGTTGCCTGAATGTTTGCAATGCCTGACAAGTCCTTCATGAGCCCTCAAGATCCGTGGTGCCCATGAGCTGTGAAACAGCATTTTCGCTCCCTCTTGCCAATGTCCCAGATGTTTGTTGGTATGTGTGTTTTCTGTTCTCTGCTGCTGATGCCAGCATCCAGAAACGTTCAGCTGCAGATGGGAAAGGCTGCCAGCTGGGTATGTTCTACCCCTTCTATGTGTTTGGCCCTGAATGACATATTCAGTTGCAAGATCTTAACACCAGCTGTCTCAACACCCCCATGACCATTTCGGATCTGGCTCCTGTTGTTTAAAACCTCCACCACAGATTTGTTGTCACACCAGAATGTGACCTTCTGTTCATAACTCTTTCCACACTACCGGATGCAGGCCCAAATGGGCATGATCTCTAACAGCGTGATGTCCCTTACCTTTCTGTCTCTCACCCATTGACTTGGCCAAGGCTCAGAGAACCATTTTCCCCTCAAATAGCCCCCCATGCCAAACCCTCCCACAGCATCTGTATACAGCTCAAGATCTGTGTTGTACACCCAATCATCCTGCCAAAATAAGGAGCTGTTATAGCTGCTGAGGAATTCTTCCCATACTCTAAAGTCTTCTTTCACTCCCTTTGTGATATCCACCCAGTGGTGTGGTGTGGTCTGGTTACCCCCACAGTAGCCCTAGCCAGTCGCTTGGTGAATGTCCTCCCTGGTCCAATTGCCCTACAAGCAAAGTTCAAATGTCCCATTACTTGCTGTACCTGCCTCAATTGCACCCGTCTTCTGCCCGTATGCACCTGAATCAGCTCTCTAAGTTTTGATACTTTGCTATCAGGCAACCTAAAGACCTCTTTCTGTGCATCTATCTCAATACCCAAGAATTCTAGAACCTTACTGGGGCCTTCTGTCTTTTCTGGTGCCAATGGTACCCCCAGTTCTCTGCACAGGTTCCGGAAGCTATTCAGCATCTTTTTGTGACTCCTCGTGTCCACTGCCTATTAACTGAAAGTCATCCAGGTAATCTATGACTACTCTGTAACCCATCTGCTCCTGAAATATCCATTGCAAACAGGTACTGAAAGCTTCAAATGTGGCACAAGCTATGGAACAACCCATGGGCATGGCCTTGTCAAAATAGTACTGGTCCCTATCTTGAAACCCAATAGATCACAATCTTCCCACCTAACTGGTAGCAATCGGAAAGCAGATTCTATGTCTGTCTTGGCCATCCATGCATCTGGTGTCACCCTAATAATTTGCACCGCCTCTTCCAGTGTTGCATAAGTGACTCAGCTGTGTTCTTCTTTTATAAAATCCATTCACTGAGTCCCCTTCTGGAAATGACAGGTGATGAATTACCCTGTATTCCCCTCTTGTTTCTTAGGAACCAAGCCAAGAGGAGAGCCTCATATTCAGTAATGGGGTGTTGGGGTATGGTCCTTCTACTCTCCCTGCTGCTTTTTCTTTCTCTGTCTTTGTCTTCAAAATTTCTTGATTTCCCCTTAACCGACCCCATCTTGGGCCTTCATACATAGAAGGAATCCAGTTTAAAACTCTTTTAATGTTTCCCACCACCTCTCTATCTGGGTAGCGTTTTAACCATCTTGCCCACAACTATATTTTATAAGGTTTTTGCCATCTGAAATTGTTCCCTAGCCCCCCTCCTGGCTCTTCCCATCTCTCTAACTGTTCAGTAAGCTTGATTCCCCAACCCCCATATCCTCTGCCTCTCGTTCCTCTATTCCAAGGCTTTCCCTTATAGTCATGGCCTTCCCCAAAGGGCTGTTGACCTGTACCCTGCTCCTCTCCCCCATGGGACCCTTGTGTCCAGGTAGTCCTGCATTTGCTCACAGGATATGCCCCTCCACACTTTGAGTGGGCATGTCAGAACCTACATTGTGGCCAGGAACAGAATGCCCTGTTATAGCCCCAGCAGCATTTTTGGGGTACTCCCCCTTTTTTTCCTGTCTCTCCCTCTCCCTCTGGTGTGGATTGATCGGTTACATAGTTCATCCACAAATCTAACTGCCTCGTATCCCACCTCACATCCCTGTAGGTTGCCATCCTCTGCAGAAAAAATTCATCATAATATATCCAGCCTACCCCTCCTTTTGCCGTTGCTCTTCTAATGATCAGCCAATACGTGAGGAGAGGGATCCCCAACTCTGGTTTCTTTTCTTGCACTATAGCAGAGTATGTGGTGAAACCCACAAACCACCCATCCCACGTCTTACCCTTTGTGAATTTGTCCTCTTCTTTTTTACCCAGCAAAACTACAGCTGCTGCCATCTCACTCTTCCCGATACTTTCTGTCTCTTCATATTTTGCCACCACCTCCCTAAGGACTAGGGCAAAAATGTCTACATACTCCCCTTTCCATATCTTTTCCTTCATTGTTAGAGGTACATGCTCTCCAATTCTCATCCCTGGGGCTCCTGTCTTCCTAGTACCTCTTCCCGTGCTCTCTGTCACCTTTTCCACCTCTCCTGATGTTTCTCTATCTGACCTGATCTCTGCCAGTGTCAATTCCATCTGCCCTAACCCCCCTGTCCCCAATGCCATAATAATCTGCCCTATGTATTCTTTAATGCTGCTCCCAACTGTGCTTGATACATTACCTGTGGGCCCGTAAGCTCCCTGTGGTCTGCTATCATCCAGAGACCTTGGCCCTGGCTTCCTGCACCTGGACCACTGGCTGTGGCATCATCTGCAGAGGAACTGCTGTGGTCGGGGATCAGTATATTCGAGTGGTGTCGGTGCCACCTGTTCTTGGGAAGTACTGGCGGTTCCGGTACACAGGGCTGCGGTGGTTGTGGGCTTACAGCTCAGGGAGCCACCATTGGTGGTTCCATCTGCTTGAGCTCTGGCCCTCCCGAGGTCATTTCCACCACTGCCCTTTCCTTTCCCACCTTCTTCTTCTCTCCCTGATCTCCAGCTCCTCTCCTTCCACCAACTGCCACATCTTGTTAGCTCTTTCCACCAGTTCCACGATGGCCTTATAAGCATCTTCCTTTGAGGGCTTGTTTTTCTTAGGTGCCATCTCACCTTCTTGCCTATATAATGCTGTGAATAAACTGAAAGAAAAGTGTTTTATTAAAATTTATCCTCATTGTCCCAGTCTTTCTTCGATCAGCCAATTCCAACTCTCAGCCACCCGATCTTGTCGCTCTTCAACCCTGCGAAGACATTGCATATTTTTTTTAATTTATATATACCCCCAGCCTTCCTTTACCCCGCCCACTTGCCTTGGCTGTGGTCATAAGCTATGGCTCTTTATTTTCTTTTAGCACTTGACTGTGCCCACAAACTATGGCTCTTTATTATTATTTTATTTTAATATAGCAACCTCTCACCACCCTGGCATTTCTTCCTTCACCTATAGCTCCTCCCTCAATGCGCTAAAAATGTCCCTTATCCAGTCTTCTGCATCATGGGCTGATGGCCTGTTAGTTGGCCTGCAAGCCCCATCCCCCTCTATTCCTTTTTATTTCCTCAGATTTTGCAGGCATCAGGTCTGCCACATGACCGGACGCTCTCGCTATCATTGTACCGGCCGACGTCAGTGGTGTGTACCCTTCTTTTTGCCTTCACTTATCTCCCCCCTTCTCCTGATACCTGTAGATAGTTTGGTACCACATGCCACCTTTTCATTTTATCCTCATTTTTTAATTTTTTTATATCCGCTTGTTAGTCATGAAAAATGCAGTGTCCCTCTGCACCTCAGGCCTGCCATGTGGCTGTCAGGTCCTGCTCCATCCATCCCAGTCACCACTTCCTTGCAGGCTTGAGGCCTTTCTTGCAGTCTCCAGGTCTGCCTTGTGGCCCCCAGGCCCAGTTCTCCTCTGTGCTGTACCCGCTATAAGGTGGCATCTGCTGGCCAACCTTATGCTGCTATCCCTCCCCCTTTTACCTTAAAAAACCTGCATCCTACTAATCTCTCTTGCCCCTACTTCAGGGGCTTGCCTGAAAGCTCCTCACACCCCTCTTTGTTCATGGCATGTGACGTCACACCACCTGGTATCCCGAGGCTCAATTCACCTTTTTCGGGCCCTTGCCAGAGCGTGTGACATCACGCCACGTGGTTTTGCCCTGTCTATGGCCACTAGCCACTCTCGCTGGTTCTCAGCTTCAGTCGACCCCCTCAGCCACCCATTCTCACTTCCCCAGATTGTAGGTATTCCTTCAAACCATCTTTGGTCCCTTTTTATGCTATGTGCATCAAGCTCCCCCAATGCGACCCCTTTCCAAAGTTTGCAAAGCCTCCGCTCGGCTTGCTGGTGCAGGCACACAGGTAAAACAGGTAAACAGAACTAAATTTCTGAGTCCCATTTCTGAACCGATCTTTTTTGCAGTCTGCTCGGCATTTTTTTTGCCCTGAAACCTCCCCCCATTCACTGTTCAGGTGGCTCCCTTCCATGGCCTGCATACGCTGCCTGTTCTGCACCTCATGGCCACTCTAACCCCTTGCTCCTTACTCTACTAACTCTCCTGTCTCCCGTGGTTGCTCCTTTTCACTCACAGCCCTTTTTACAACCAGGTCCTATCTTTGTGGAGCTCTCCGCTTTTTTCTGTTCATCACAGCTCGCGCATCTTGTTAAACTACTGTCTCACAATTTTTCTCTCAGTTTTCTCCCACAGGTAAATTCCAGCATTCCTCTGCCAGCATCACTAAACCACAGTCTCAAGCAAGTCTAGCACAAGCTCCTTTTTCCACTTCTCTAAACAGGTAAAACACCAGTATTCTTCAATAATTACGAAATGCTCACGCAGGCTCCCTTAAGCAGCTTACAACCACAGTTCCAAAGGTAACCCCAGCATTTCTAACAACGTCTCCCATAATTCTAGTAAGCCCATTTTAACCACTTTCTTTACACTGGTACACGCCAGTATTCCTCAGCCGCTATGAACTAAGGAACATTTTCAATCAGTTCTAGCGCAAACCTTAAAAACCAAGCTCAAGTAGGCTCTGTTAAGCATTTTAAAAAACATAGTTCACAAAGATAACCACCAGCATTTTTTTAAATCACCTGAAAAAAACAGGCTTCCTCCAACAAACATGGTTCTTTTTTTTTAAACCTCCTAATTGGTTAACATAGCTGTTGGTTTCTTACCTGCTTTGAACTAGTGTAACAAACCTCTGTTCCAGTCGATCTAACCAATCTGATATGCTGTAGTTCTGTATAACAAAAACTTCAGCAAAAATTGAGCTGAACTAGCTCTGTGCAGTCCTTCTAGTACCCCCTTTAGCCCTCCCATCCTGCCTGTCCATTGTCTTGGCTCCCCAGTCCCTTCCACAGCCTTGCCCCTACCTCCTTAGCAAACCACTTCCCAACACTACGGAGAGGAGTGCACCAGGACAACCTGGTTTGCCCCTTAAAGGGCAAACTCCATTGTTCTCAATTCACTTCACCTTAAATTTGGTGGAGTAGTGGTCTGGGGAGGTGGAGTAAGGTGAAGTCATTGTTTTCAATGGACTTTGCATTACTCATTATAATGCAAAGTACTCCACTTCATGTTGCAGAGCACACCGCGAATCCGCCTTTGCTTAGAAAATCACTTCACAGAACGGATTGAGCCCACTTCACCCACCACTAACTGTAAGACATACACTCAATTGACTTGCCTACACTTTTGCAACTACAGGTGTAAGACATACACACTGACCTCTGGCTGTAGAAGCACTGGTACCACAAAACCCATGATACCAAAATAGCAATACTACTTCTCTCTGCAGAAGTACAGGCCCACAAGTGGCCTGTGCCTCTTCAGCCACAGGTGTAAGACAGACACACCAACTTTTTGGCTTCAGAAGGACAAGCCCCTATGCAGACAGAAACACTGTCACAATGTGGGTATAATGGTGCATTCCTCCAGCTGTACCTCTCCACAATTCCTATGCCATTCTGACAAAGTGTGGTTCCTCTACAGAGGCACCAGCAGTGGAGACCAAGGAGGATGCTGGGAACCTCCACAAAGGAGACCCACAGGAGGGTGGCAGGGGACTTCACAGGGGAAGGAAACAACTCCTGGTGGAGGACTCCATTGTTAGGAAGGTAGAACTGGGGGAGGAAGGGGAGATGGAGGTAAGGTGCCTGCCTGGCACCATGGCTTGGAGGGACAGGGAGCGAATCCTCAGGATTGCTGGAGCAGCTGCACAGGGGAGGGAGCTGGGTGTCATTGTACACCTAGGGACAAATGGCC
Organism: Neoceratodus forsteri; assembly: GCA_016271365.2. Taxonomy (NCBI): domain Eukaryota; kingdom Metazoa; phylum Chordata; order Ceratodontiformes; family Ceratodontidae; genus Neoceratodus; species Neoceratodus forsteri. Next base: position 653,749,962 of record JADMNL010000022.1, read on the forward strand.
TGGCTAAGAAAGGGATTAGAGAAGTGCAGGAAGAGTTTGTGGAATTGGGGAGGGGTCTTAGACAAGAAGCACGCACGGTAACCTTCTTGGAGGTGCTGCCCATCTATGGCATAGGAGAGGCTAGGGTGTTCTGCATCATGGGATTCAATTAGTGGTTGAAAAAATGGTGTGGAGCTCAGGGATTTGCCTTCATTGGGGACTGGGGGTCCACCTGGAGTGATGCAAGCCTATACTGGCATGATGGGCTGCATCTGTCCAGGAGGGGAACCAGGATCCTAGATGATAGGTTTAAATGCTTCATTGGCAAGCATTTAAACTAATCAAGGGAGGCACTGGAAGGAGCAGGAAATCCTAGCCCCCAAAAAATCACAGTAGTAAGTGCAGTAAACACCAACATAGAGGTGTTGATAGGAGAAGGGCAGGGGTAAATGGGGAAAGTGACAAAGGCAAGAAGGACAGGGATGGGGCAAAAGGAGTAAGGCCATCAGGAAATGGAGGTATGAGTACCAATGCCCATAGTCTGGGCAACAAGCTCCCTGAGCTGGTGGCCTTGATGGAAGAGGGTTGCCTGGATATCGTAGCAGTCACAGAAACATGATACATGGATAACCATGACTGGGATGTTAACATACTAGGGTACATAACCTACAAGAGAGACAGGCAGGGGAGAAGAGGGGGAGGAGTAGCTCTCTATGTAAAGGAAGGGATAAAAGCAACTGAACAAAAGAGTAAACAGGGAGGAGGAGGGACTGTGGGTCACCTTGGAGACTGGAAGGGCACCACAATCTGCACAGGGGTTGTGTACAGACCCCCACGTCAGGGAGAGAGAATGGACAAGGATATGATAGAAGGCATTCTTAGGATGGCAGAGAAAGGGGAGATACTGTTGATGGGAGACCTGAATATGCCAGATGTTAACTGGAGCACATTTGCTGCAGCCACATCCAAGAGCAGGACCATTCTTGATGCCCTACAGGTGGCAGGCCTCAGGCAGCCAGTTTCAGAAACCACTCATGAGGGAGCAATCTTAGACCTCATACTCTCAAAAGGGAGCAGTGAGAGGATCTCAGATCTAGAAGTGGGTTGCCATCTGGGAACAAGTGACCATCAAACAGTGTGGTTCATGTTAAACTCATCTACAGAGTCAAGCCATACAAAAGTGAGGGTACTGGACTTCAGGAGGGCTGACTTTGGCAAGATGGGAGAGTGCCTCAGAAAAGCACTAGCAAACAGACTAGAAGGAGGGGTGGAACAACAATGGGGAATCATCAAAACTGCCATCACAGAGGCAACAAGCCTTTGTGTGATGCAAATAAACAAATCAAAATGAAAGAAAAAGCCAGTGATTCTCAAAAGAGGTGGCAGGGAAAGTCAGGGAGAAAAAGATAGCATTCCGGAAGTATAAGAAAACACAGAAGGAGCAGGACAGAGAGCTGTACCAGTTAAAGCAGATGGAAGCAGGGATGGAAGTCAGTATAGCAAATGCCCAAACTGAGGAAAAGATAGCCAACTCGGTTAAGAAGGGGGATAAAACCTTTTATAGGTACATCAGCGAGCATAGAAAGACAAAGGGAGGGATAGTGAGGCTGAATAGACTGAATGGTTGGTGGGAAGAGGGGGACAGTGAAAAAGCAGGGATACTGAATGAATATTTCTGCTCAGTATTCACAAAAGAGGAGGGGGAAGTGCCTAATCCAATTAACAGAAGCACTCTTGATAGGGGGGTCGATTCCAGTCCTTTCACAGAAGAAAGGGTTCTGCAAGAACTCCTAAAACTGAAGGTGGACAAAGCAATGGGGCCTGATGGAATTCACCCAGAATTCTAAAAGAATTAAGGGGGAACTAGTGAAACCACTGACTACTTTTAATAAATCATGGGAGGATGGTGTGGTACCCAAGGACTGGAGGAAGGCAGATGTGATTCCTCTTCACAAAGTGGGACCAAGACAGAGGCAGAAAACTACAGACCTGTCAGTTTGACCTCTGTGGTAGGGAAAGTGATGGAGTCACTTCTGAAGGAAAGAATTGTTGAGTACCTAGAGGCTAGTGGGGCACAGGACCCAAGGCAGCAAGGGTCAAGTGGGAAGCTCATGTCAGATGAATCTAATAGATTTCTTTGACTGGGTGACCAAAGTAGTAGACCAGGGAGGGGATGTGGACATGGCCTACCTAGACTTTAGCAAGGCATTTGACACAGTCCCACACAAAAGATTAATAGTTAAATTAACCAGCCTGGGAGTGGGTCCCAGGCTGGTAGCCTGGGTAAAACATTGGCTGGACAACAGGACACAGAAGGTAATTGTAAATGGAGTCCACTCTGAAGAAAGAGGGGTTACTAGTGGGGTACCGCAGGGTTCAGTGCTGGGTCCAGTCCTTTTTCATGTCTTTATAAGTGACATTGCAGAGGGACTGGAAGGAAAAGTATGCCTCTTTGCAGATGACACAAAGATCTGCAACAGGGTTGATACACAAATAGGTGTGGAAAGGATGAGAAGGGACTTGGCAAGATTGGAGGAATGGTCAGAAGTATGGCAAATAGGATTCAATGCAAAGAAATGCAAAATAATGCACCTGAGAAACAAGAACCCAGAGGAAGAATACACAATGGGGGGGTAGTAACAACAACAAAAAAGGAAAGGGACCTGGGGGTAATCATATCAGATGACTTTAAGGTTAACAAGCAATGTGAGAAGGCAGTAGGGAGGCTGGGGTTATACTGGGATATGTGGAGAGGCATCACCAGCAGAAAACAGGAAGTTGTTATCCCGCTGTACAGACAGTTGGTAAGACCCCATCTGGAGTACTGCACCCAGTTCTGGAGACCCCATCTCTGCAAGGACATAGACAGGATAGAGGCAGTCCAGAGGAGGGCAACTAAAATGGTGCTGGGTCTGCAAGAGAAGCCATACGAGGAGAGACTTAAGGAGCTTAATATGTATACCCTTGTGGAAAGGGCGGGGGCATGATAGAAACTTTTAAGTACCTCAGTAAAATCAACAAAGTCCAAGAGGGTAGCATCTTTCAGAAAAAGAGACGTCAAAAACAAGGGGACACAATTTAAAGATAGAGAGTGGGCAGTTCAGGGGCAATGTGAGGAAGTATTTTTTCACAGAGAGGGTGTTGGATGTATGGAACAGCCTTCCTGAGGAGGTTGTGGGATCTAAAACTGTGGGATAATATCAAGAATGCATGGGACAGACATAAGGCAACTCTTCTGAGGGGTAGGAAGAAATAGGCTGTTGGTTAACTAGGATCTGCGGCCTATCCTGTAGGTAGGGAAATGGGCAGACTAGATGGGCCAAGCGGTCCTTATCTGCCATCAAAGTCTATGGTTTCAGCAGCAGATCTGGAAATTGTTCATGACAGTAGCAGTTTTTCAGTGATGTAGATACATGTAGAAAAGCATGCGCTAATGAATCATGCCATCTAGTGAGGTACCTCAAACAGTGTGCATGAGAACTGTGGAGTCAGCTAGGCTGCAATGCAGTAACTTGCAGAAAATGACATGTCACAGAATAATGCAGGAAAAAATTTATGTTGAATTGCAGTGTTCCCTGCAGCATTTTGCAGAATTTTTGTGATGTGCTGCAGCATTACTGCGTTGCATCCTGGCTGGTGCCACTGTACCTCTGGCTGCAGAGGTTCAGGCCCCATGGGGTATTCTGTGTAAAGAAAGCAAACCCCATGCGTCTGCAGCAACACATACTCATGCACACAGTTCGACATGCATCTACAGGGCCTGTACTTATGCAGCCATAGATAGAAACCATAAAGTTAGCACATCAATGCTACTACATTTGTGTCATCTGAAAACAGTTGTATATTGTTTATATTACTTGATTATGGTTGTCATGACTGTCTTGGGTTGCTTGTGTGATGTTTTCCTTTTAATGATGGGGGGAGTTAGGGTTTGAAACCCTAATGCCACACTTCCCTACTTTTTGTGTGTTAAGTTGAACTCTAACTGGTGCATGAACGAATTTTTTTTTTCAAAGAATTTCCTTTCTTGTTGAGATGATGGAACTGTACTCTTATCCACGCAGGTCCAGCACAGATGCAGATGCACAATGCCCTCTGGGCCCTGCACCAATGGAAGATTCCATCCACCTACAGAAATGTAACAATGGATTTTAAGAATTCATGAGGTTATCTGGTTGGCTGCAAACATGCAGTGCCCTCTTGGTTCTGTGTTTTCATTTGACCACTGATAAAGATACACAGGTCAAAGAGTCCATCCATCAGCCAAACCAATGCACAGGGCCCACTGCCACTTCTGGATGCAGAGGTGCAGGGCCCTATTTATTTATTTCAAAAAGTTTCACTAGGAAAGTCATACTGAGCTGATAACAGCTCATTGCCAGATGTATCCTGAAGGGAGGGGAAGTGGATGAATCATAAACAATACAAAAACAAAAACAGTAAACAAATAAAACAGCAGTATAAAGATATGGACATGAGATATAACCTGAGACTTGGTAGCAAAGGTAATACATTACAAGTAATGAACAGTGTAATAGAACAAGTCAAACTATTGGGTGAGGGCAGTGAGAATAAAGTTTGATATAGAGTAAGGGGGTCAAAGACAGTTGCAAGAGGGAGAAAAGAAATCAGGAGAAGCAGAGTGAATAGACAGGGGAAGGGAGGACTGGAGTGTAGGGAAAAAGAAAGAGAAAGCAGATTGACCTGCAGTAGTCTTTCTAATAGGAATAAGGAGGGAATGTGAAGTGCTACAGCAAAAAGGCTAGCTGGAAACAGGGGGAGAGGAGAGGATAGGAAGGATGTAAGGTAGGAAGGAGGAGCACCAAATCAGAATTTAAAATAAAGGAAACCCAAACGGGAAAGGTGCCTGGCATCAAGAGCGTAGAGTGAACAATGATGGGTATGATGGGAACAGTCTAAAGCAAAATGACAGAAAGAGTGAAAGAGGGGATTCAGTCTGGCAAGGAAGTATTTTGGGTGCATCACTATAGACCGAATCCCCATAATCAGAAATCAGGAGAATTATCTTTAAAACAATCTCCTGGTGAACAGGAAGCAGAATACTCACTTTGTTCTAGTGCAGAACACGCTGTTTGAGGTGGAGCTTTTAGTGAATGGCATCCATATGGACCAAAACATCAAGATGACAGTCAAACCAAACTCCAAGGAACTTAAAAGAGGATACATCAACAATCATAGCACCATCTATATATCTGTGAAATACAGGGAGAGTAACAGAAGGGTTGTCTTTACTATATTTTACCTGGGCCCATGTGGACAAACCAGCAGCTTTCCTTCCCTGGCTGGGGGGGGGGGTCACATAACAGCTCATCCCCTATCTTCACCCATTCCAGTGGGCTCAATAAGCTTGCCCACAAGCTCAGCTAACTGGCACAGGATCACAAAGCACTGCCCACTAGGATTAAGTCTGGCACTATGCACAACGTTTCTTAATAATTATTTTTTTTAATTTTGACCACATATTTTCAAGATAGTTGTTTTATGATTCCCATTATAAATGTGGCATATGGCATTTATAGTATATTGGATGAAACATCATTTTGTAATACGAGTGCAAAAACACGTTTCATCCAGAATTTTAAAAGAATGACACCTTTCATGCTTATTAAGTGAAAAAATAGCTCTGTTGAAAGTTTGGAGTAAAACTATTCAAAATTAGTGAAGTTATGAACAAACATTGACATATTTTAATGTTCACTCATAACTTGGCATTTTACCATATTTTAACACCAAATTTTCAATATAGCCTTCTTATGAACCCACCTCATGAAACCGGTAGGTGAAAATGTTCAAATCCAATGCCAAAATATAATTTTCATACCACAACCTCGAAAACACATTTTGGCCAGGATTTGAAAAACAACAGCTGTCACATTCCTGAGGTGGTATGAAACAATGGCAGTGTTAAAAATTTTGGGTCATAATACTGAAAAGGATCAAAGTTATGAGTGAGTGCAGAAAAAATTAAATGTGTGCTTATAACTTTGTTATTTTCTAATGTTTTGATCCCCCCTCATCATCTCGTATGTGAAAAATGTTCAAATCCTGTCAGATGGACCATACAATCTGTGTTGGCTGAAGGAGATGTGATTACACTGACAATGGCAGAAACAGTCGAAGGCATTTTTTAACTGCTGAACTTTTCATAGCATGATCTTGCATCATTAATTAAGGAACACATCAGGAGGCATATAACTGAGATGTGTGGCTTTTTTTTTGTTTTGTTTTTTAAACTGTAACAGAAAAAAGATCTCTGTGGAAATGACAGTTTTAAAACAGTTTTTTTTTTAATGAGTAGTGTCTTAAGCAACTGATCAGATTGATGGATGGGGGGATTAGATTAAGTTGCACTGCAACTAGTTTTTACTAAAAAGAGTTTAAATAGCTTTCAAAAGAGTTGGTTGTTTTGAACATAACCCTCCTTTTCAGCAATCAGTTGTATCAGATATTAATAAGTTGACACTTTATAAAGCTGTAAAGATACCAGATCATTTTGCCATGCAGTATCATATTGCCTGTTTTTTTTTTTTTTGTTAATATGGTAACTGAACAAGTCTGTTAACATCTCCATGGTAAAGCCAAATATATTGATGGCTGTAATTTCTAACAATTTTAGCCAACTGCATGGTGACTCTGGGAAATTAACCATCATTACTTCCTTAAAAATAAAACATACTTACTTAAGCCAAGTTGTAATTTTCCATGAAAATAATTTTAGATCAAAAATGTAATATTCTTGCCAAAACTAGATTATTAGTAAGAATTACTCTAGATTTTGCTCACAAAAACAAGTCAGTGTTAATACTAGAAACATAGAGACATATAAACATAGACAATGACAACAGAAGAAAGAACAGAGGTCGATCCGGTCTGCCCAAGTTCCCTATAATCCTTGGAACCTACTGTTTCTCCAGGGTACTAAACCTCCCACTCCCCATCCTCTCTCTATTCTCCTCTTTGGTCCTGTCACCCCTGATAACCACTGCTCCCATCATTATGTTCCAGCCCTGCTTTAATCACCTGACTGTTTTTGCACCCACCACTTCAGCTGACAGACTGTTCCCAGGTTCCACCACCCTTTCCATAATGTAGTATTTCCTCACATCTCTCCTGAGTCCTGAACCTACCTCCTGTTAACTTTCATTTGTGTCCACATGACCGCAAATTGGTATGCAGGCTAAATAGTTCCCTGCAGTTCACTTTAATTCCTTTAAGGAACTTGAAGGTCTCTAACATATCTTCCTTCTCCATTTTGGTCTCCTGTGAGTATATATTTAGTGCCTTGAGGCACTCCTCATAGGATCTGCCCTGCTGACCCTGAATCATTTTTGTTACTCTGTGCTGCACTGTCTGCAACCTATCCTTAGCCTTTCTGAGGTGAGGACTCCAAAACTGGGTGCAGTACTCTAGGTGAGGCCTCACCAGGGATCAGTAGAGGAGAAGTATTACCTCCTTTCTTCTGCCATCAATACCCCTCCCAATACATACCAGCATCCTGATAGCCTTGCTATATGTCTTAAAAAGAACACAGGCCTGCACCTGGGGACCGTGCTTGGCAACAACAAGTAGAAAATAGATAAGAAAAGCCAGCACAAGTATTCTAGCAAATATCCTTCTTTTCAAACTGCACCAACAAGAATCGATGCCACACAAAGGAAGCGAGAAAGGTTTTTCTAAGAGAGCTAAATGTGCTTCATTTTATTCAGATAAATTCTGATGAATGCACCTTGCTTCCATTAAAAAAAAATGTTTGCTTCACAGCAACACACTCCCAACGTGTTTCACACCCCCTGGTGCTTAATCATAGGAATGACGAGACATACCACAAAGTGCAATTTTATACTTAGTGCTCTTAAAGTGACAGTGCCATTATAAAGTGCCTATACAAATTAAATTAAAAACAGTAACATTTCTTCTTGAAATACTCAGCAAATATCATTTTAGCTTTAGTTTTACTTTTACCACTATTATTTTGAACATCAGTGTCCTCCTCCAATTTCTTGGGGATCCACTTTCCATGCAAGTGATAAGTGGGGGTATCTATAAAGTAAAAAAAGGATATAAATTAATACATGTTGCTAGCTATAGGGTATTTATATACAAAAAAGTATATGTTTAACTGCATTAAACCCAAATATTCCTAACACAGCAAATTAAAGTTATTTCTTTAAAAATGGTTTAATATCAATTCTCTCATTAAGTCCTGGTCTTTCTGATCCTCCCATAGCAAACATCCAATACTGTTCTCTTTTAAGCAAGACATTGTTGTAATCACTCCCCTAGGGCTTTTCATGGGTTTTTCAATCCCTACAAAGGACAATACATGTTCCTTTACATTTTTTACCTTACCCATATGGATTGCCAATGCATTTTTGTTATCACCATTCTTTATCACTCTTAAATGCTCACCCACCCTTTCTTTGAATTTCCTTTTTGTTTTTCCTATATAAAAACAACCACAGGTACATGAGGCCATATAAATGACTCCTTCTGTTGCACAGGTGATAAAACCTCTAACCTTTGTTTCTCTTTTTGTCTTTGGGTTAGTGAAATCTTTGGTTTGTATGATGGTTTTACAAAATTTACAATTTCCACATTTAAAACACCCATCATGTTGTGCAGGTAACCACATCCTTTTATTTTCTTGTTTTGGTTGTACCGAATGTACTAATCTATCTTTAAAACTTTTTCTCTTTCTATGTACAAGCCTTGGCTCTACATCTCTAAGGTTCCTTAAACCAGCATCTAAACTTACTAAGTGCCAATGTTTTTTAATGATTTTTCCAATCTCCTTAGATTGTGCACTATATGTGTTCACAAAATTCATTCTTAGATCACCTTTTTCTTTCTTTTCTGGTTTGTGCATGACCTCTGACCTTGCCATGTTATCCACTTCTTCTCTAGCCCTGGTAACAATAGCAGCTGAATATTTTCTTTCATGTAACTTCTCTTCTAGCTCTTCTAGCTCATCAGCTCTTTTCTCATACATAGATTTAGTACACAACATTCAGCAGAAGTGCACTGGGAAACCACTATCAGCAAGAAGTAATTTAAAACAGACCTTTTCTTTCCCGATTCTGGTTCTATACAAGATTTCTCTGAAGACTGGACACCTGAAAAGGCATTACAAGTGGCTGGCTGGATGTAGACAAAGGATGGACAGTGGATTCCAGACCCAGAGTGGGAGATTTTTACTCCAGCTGAAGACTCGTATATTTTGGAGGATGCCAAAACAAACAAATGGAAGTAAGCCTGAAAAATGGCCATCTGGTCATGAATCATCTCCCTTAGAACCCTCAACCAGCTCTGGACTTATAGCCAAAACAAATACCCAGGTCACTGAATCTAATCAGCTATTGCATTCACTCAGCAATGCAACAAGTCAAGTATTGCCTACGCCTGCTACTTTTGTTGCTTCTCCTGTTGTTTTTTCTGAGAATTTATCTTTGATTAATGTGTCTGAGCCCACTCAGAAAGTAGTTTCTTCTGATACACAAGTAATGCTGGCCTTGGATGATCCACTACCTGGGACCTCACCAGCACCTCATTATCTTGATGAGAATTAGACTTTTCTTGGGACTACTGAAACAGTGTCTGGGATGATGGGGAACATGGCTTCTAGCTCTCAGAACACTCTTTGATTGTGGCCAGAGACTCACTTGTACAAACTAGGGAGTTACCCTCAAATGTTGGAACTGCGTCCACTATTTCTGACCCACTCCCCCAATATTTCTAGTGTTAATCAAGGTCCCTCCTTTACAGACTTATTTAAAAATAAACTGGAACAAGCCCAAAGGAAGAAGGCAGTCCACCTGAAATATAGCAGAGGACTACTTGAACATCCTGACCTTGTTTATGTTGCAAGGAAGCTGCTAAAAGATTCCATGCAGTTTTAGGCCTTGGACATTTATGTTTTAATTCACGTTCCTGGGGAAGACATTCTTGATATTAATTTTATGGTCTCTGTGAGCTTGGACAGATTTTGGACTAAATACAACTCCTTAAAATCTTCACCATTGTGGATTCTTTTTTATGCCATTCTCCTCACTAAACCCCTTATCAAAATTATTACTATTAGGTTTCACAATAAAGGGATTAATGTTAGTGATATATATTTCTGGCTACAAAAACTAGTTCAAAACAACTCAGAAATTCAACATCTCCCTAATAACTTTTTCATGGGGAGGGATAGAAGGGTATGTTTTTATGCAAGCCAACCTAAAGCCTGCTACAAATGTGGGTCTAGAAGTCATCTCAGTGGCTTCTGTGACCATCTGAAATGTGCCCTTTGTAGTGAATTCAGCCACATCAGCATAGTGTGTAAAACAGTTTTTAAGTGTAATTTGGGTGATAAAATGGGGCATGCTTACCACCAATGCCCTTGAGCAGGAAAAAATAGGGATGACAGATTTGATCAAGTTCACTTAATATGGAAAGCACAGGTTAGCCGCATATCCCCTGTTGCTGTCCCTGTACAAGAGGAAATTAGACAGGTGAGTCGAGACCTGAAAGGCCCAGAGATTTCAGCCATAGTGCCTCAGCAATTGCAAGACTCTCATGTAGATGGAAATCTTATAGATTCTGGTGCTACCCTGCTTGATACAGTTACACAGGCTGCCTCTAATCCAGAGGCCCCCAGGAGTTACATGCAGAACAGATCCTGGGATCTCTTCAGAAAAAGGTTATGCCACCACCTGCTGATAACCAAGTTCAAAGCTCTAGAAGGCTCACCTGAGTGGCTGCTAAACAATCCTCACAGGCCTTTACACTCCCGCTGCAAAATTCCTTTAAGATTTTGCAAGGTAACAAAGAATGGGGGGGATTCGGACCTTGAATCTGATGTCTCCCAAAAATCAGGAGTCTTTTCTGAAGCAGAAGATGAAAAGAGTTATATAGTCTTTGAAAATAAAATGAGAAAAGGTAGAAAGAGAAAATTGTCACCTTAAAGAGAGGCAACAGGAAGGCCTTAAAAATTCCTTTTTCTTAGGATGGAGTCCCTACACAAAGCTTCTTTCAATGAATGCAGTATAAAATATTATAAGAAAAGGGTTTCAATACTATCTTTTTTCAACATTCCCAGCATGATGTAATTTTTTTTTACAAGAAACCAGATTAAAATCCTTGTTTTGACAGAGAACAATTAAAAAGAAGCTGGGTGTGGTGACCTTCCTAATGACCTATGCAACAGATGTGGCTGATGGTCTGGGCATCCCGTTTAGAGGGCCACTTTTTTTCAGTAATTAGATTGGTGGGCATTTTGCCTGGGTGGGCATTACTTTTAGACTGTGACTTTTGGGTCCTACCTTTAAGGCTTATTAATACTTATGCTCCACAATCGAAGATGGCTCAAATTGATCTTTTTGAAAAAATTAGACCTTATTTGTACACAACTAGGCATACAATTTAGGGGAGGAGACATGAATTGTAGTCTTGATGGGAAAACACAAGGTTCCACTTTACAGAAGGTTTATTGTGATACCCATCCATTATAGCATATCATCTCTTCTGCAAACTTATTTGAAGTTTATTATAGATGTACGAAGTCCACAAATTTCACTCCATGAGAAAGTTTGTGGATTGCACTCAGTATGCAAAGTTCAACCCACAAAATTTGCAGATCGTAGAGCACAGGATTAAATGCAAAGTGTGGAATTTTGATGGTGAAATTCCACACTTCTCATACAAACTTGCACAACAAATATAAATCCATCGGGTCTACTGGCCCCCCCCCTTGCTGATTGCCAGCCACCACCCCTCATCACTGACCAGTAGGCCACAATGTAAAAAAAACGATATACATTTTTTTATTAAATCCCCGGTGGTCCCCCAACAATTGCGGGCCACATTTGAAATAAAGTCTAATGAGAGCTGCTCCAGTCACAGGTGGAGTGGGTGGGATGGTAGATAATGGTGTTGTGGACCCCTACAGGGTCAACAATGCCATCCCCCCCATCCTGCCCCCCATGCTGCAGACTGTTAAACTTACTTAGCTGATTGTCAGACAGCTGTAGGTTTTGGTGCCATTTCTTCTCGGGCTGCAGTGTTACTCTCAGCAACCCCTTTTTCCGAGATAGACTAGACCAACACAATAGTTTTCTCAGGTTGATACTCACCAGTCTTTTGGTCCAACGCACAGATCTTAAACTCAAGTTAATTTTTTTCCAAGTACTACCTTTTTAGCATCTTGAATCCACTGAAAACAGGACCACCCAGAATAGTATCCACTTCCATAGTCCTTTCAGATACCTTCGGCAGCAAAACTTCTTCTTCTGGCAAATTATCAACTGGGTGCGAGGACCAAGCCCCTAGCCAGCAGCACAGCTTCATCCATCACCTCCACTCCAGGGTCTGCCATCTTGGACAGTGGGCTAACATTGCCCCCACCAATATTAGGGTAATATCCCCAGTGTCCTGGCCAAATTTCCCCCCATTCACTAAAATACCACCAACATCTTAATCTGGTTCGTGAGTCAGTTTGCATCTGTACACACATTCCTCTTCCCTTTTCCATGGGTCACACCTGGAAATGAGCCATGGCTCAGTGTGCCTCTTCTTGTCACAAGCTTTGAAATAAATAAATAAATAAATAAATAAATAAACAAACAAATAAATCTTTTGAGAGAATTCAGATCATTCCAGCCTCACAATTTATCCTCATGTGAATGTGTGAACTTATTTTCATTTGGAAAAAAAACTCCAATATGTTTACTTGGTCATTATCAGCATAATGTTATTTTTCTCTGTATAGATAATTCCTAAAAAGGACATGTGATTAACATGATAATTCTAACTCTGCTGTGTGCATGTGTTCTTGTTCTGCTACCACCTTGTGTCACTCTTAGAGCTGAGTGAAATACAAAATTCTGCCAGAGGAATTCAGCAGTGTGGCAGTTCCACTTTGAAATGTTTTTTGGAGCTTCTTTCTAAATTCTGCAGAATTCCATAAAGCATTCTATGTAAATTGTGTGATAACTTTTTGTGGGTTCTGTAACCAATAGAATAATGTATTGCATACTGCAGAAAATTAATCCACAAGTTATGCAGACCACAGATTATTAATCTGTAAAAAATCCGCTTTTGAAATTGCAGAATTGAGATAGTGACAGAATCCCATGAAATCAGACAGAATCTTTTGAAATTCCTCAGAATGCCATTGTATCAGAATGCAAAACTTTCACACAGCTCTAGTAACTCCTGAAAAAACTTGCTTTACATGACCTGACCTGCTCTACAAAATAAAACTATAGCTAATGTTCCTTTCTGTTTTCAGAAAGAATTTAAACAGAACCTTTTGTTTTTATTGTAGCCCATACATTGGCACGGCACTCCATTTTATTTACATATGTATTTTTTTTATAGAGACTTTTATCTCCTTCAGTCTCTCACCTCAGCTTCAGGTAGTCTTCAGCAATGTTCCACCCAACCCTGTTGCCCTCTTACTCCAATACTGCTGCATGTTAACAACCCTTCCCAGACAAAGCACACTGCCGCTCAGCAGCTGTCTTCACTCAGTCTCTCTACCAGCACGGTGACCTGAGCTTACTCCCAAACTTAGGTTGCCTGCTCCATAGTGTAAAGCAATATCACTGGGTCCTCAGAGTGGCCTCATGTTTTTGTTTCTTACATATTATTTATAATCATTTTTCAAATGAGTCGTAAATAAAATTGGACAACACATACAATGTTGTTTGAACATTCATCTCATATAGCAGTTTTAACCCATGTGAAAGAATAAGCAAACTAAATGAAAAACAGGCTTCTCTACAGAACATGCAAAGTACAAACTGGCAGTTTAAATTGCAAATATACTACACAGCGTAGGATAAGTCCCATAAGGAATACATTGAGCCTCCAAGACTCCATTAAATTTCATGCATTGCAAATGAAGATTCAAAAGCTAATCCATACTCTTAGTAAATGCTTTATGTGTCATCAGGCTTAGAAACAACTATGAAAGTATACTTTTGATATTACATGTTACTGTGCAGGGAAGGCAACAAAAAGAGCACAACTTACTTCTTTGGAATATAATGATCAACAATGATATCTTATTGACCTCTGATATTTTGCCAGTATAGAAAGAAATATATAGTAACGGGAAAATCATTCAACAGCGGATTATCATGCTATAGAAAAATAGAATGTGTTGTCAGAAAAGGACCGATAGGCTCATCTAGTCTGCCCTATAATATTATAATTATTTTAATGTTATACTACATGGGTAGGCAACTCTCCCCATTGAAAAAAAAAATGTCATCTGAAATCATAGAAACATGGAAATTGTCAGCAGATAAGGACCGCTAGGCCCATCCAGTCTGCCCGTAAGCCCTACACTAGTTTGTGGCCTCTGACCCTACCTGGTCAATGGCATTTCACCCCTCTTCTTACCTCTAAGGTTCTGTTATGTCTGTCCCAGGCATGTTTAAATCCTTCCACCATGCTCACTTCCACCACCCACTGTGGTAGACCATTCCATGTGTCCACCACCCTCTCCATGAAAAAAAAAACCTCCTCACATCATAGTGAGACTCTATTTTCACACTACAAGCTGTGCACAAACAACTGACTCCTTAATGTTAAACTGATACTCAAACAAAAAGAACTAAACATATTAGAAACTATTCACATATAGGGAAGTGCTGGCTTGTTTACAGTTTCAAATGCTTTACATATGAGACAACTCTCATTAGCTCCAGCCAACTCTAGATACCTGAGCTGGAGGTTGAACTCCTTCCTTCTCCATTCCCCCAATTTCTGTGTGTGGCTGGAAGATGAGCAACAGTGATATGCCACAGGCCAGGCACTAAGGAGGAACTCTATGAGGTGCTGTTCTTGAAATACAAGCTGAACTGCAGCCTCACTCACCAGGCAGAAAGAGCCCTATTTTGTTTTTAATAAATCATAGCTACTGGGAGAATGGAGAAAAAGCTGGAAGGATTCAGACAAATCACCTTAAACAAAGAAGAAAGAGTCCTTGATGCCACAGCTGAGATTGGCAGATGGACTGCTTACCAGTGATCCTAAGCAAATCAATCAGATATGCCGGCCCGGTGGCACTGAGGGTTGAGGCGCTGGATGCCACACCTAGCTCCACACTGGTGATCTGGGTTTGGAAATGAGCCCTGGCTGCTGGGGGTCGGTGGGGGGGGAGAAGATTGAGCGTCCGAAGGACTACTCTCTGCTCCCCAGGGAGGGTTGGGGAGACGGCCGCTCAAGGAGCGACTTCTGGCAGAGGCTGGAGATTGCCAACAGAAGCGTTGTGGCGTATGCCAGGGGGGTGGATCCACAGCAGTACATTGCCTTGGCACCTGGGCTTCACAGGGGTGTAAACATGTAAACCCCCCCTCCACCGATAGGTGAAGGCACCTCCCTCTGTAGTCCACACTCCCAGAAACGGACTCGGCTCCCAATGCTGTGCCCCCTCCCTCTCCAGCCTAGTGTCTCAATACTAAAAGAAAGAGCACCCTGGGTGGGGGAGGCCCTTCCCCAGAGGGTAGACCCAGGGGATGCCCAGTGCCGGAGAGGAGCTAAAGAGTTCGGTGGTAGGGCTGAAAAAAATAGAATTTGAAAAAAAAAAAAAATCAATCAAATATTCAAACACTTCTATAAGGACTTATATACCTCTAGAGGGACAGTCGACCCAAATGACCTAACCAGGTATTTGCTGCTGGGAGGACTCCCAAAGGTTCTCCAGGCCATAGTACAGATGATGGACTCCCGATTTTTTGTGCCTATTTTCAGAAGTGACCAGGGAGCACTGGGGACATTAAGCGACTTGCTCAGTCACACAGCATGCAAGTGGAGGTTATATCTTCTGGATGTAATACACTCATTACTCTAACCTCTAGGCTATACTGCCAGTCAATTTCCCAAGTGGAAATAGCAGATGCCCTTAAAGCTCTGTCCAAAGGCAAGTCCCTTGGTCTGGATGGCCTGGGCATAGACTTTTACCAGGTCTTTGAACAAGGAATCTCTCCTTTTCTCCTTGGAGTCTTTCATGCAGCCCGTAGAGTTTGCACTGTTCCTTAGTCCATGTACCAAGCCACTATCATGGTACTTCCAAAATGCTATAATGACACAGAACTCCGTGCCAACTACCATCCCAGCTCCCTACTGAATGCAGATGTGATGATCCTAGCTAAAATAATGGCAACTATGCTGGAGAAGACACTACCTCATATAGTACATGAATCCCAGGCTGGTATCATGAAGGAGAGACAGGGCTCAGAAAATTTAAGGATGGTGATCAGCCTTCTCAAAGGAGCACCAAAATGTCAAATTTCAGCTGCCTTAGTGACTGTGCAGTACAAGTCACATTAAACTGTTCCTCCAATGAGTTGCTGTAGCATTTCTGATTGAATTGCATAGGTGTTGATGGATTCAGCACAATGCTCTACACAAACTATTTTTTGAAAGCTAAAACTTAGTTTTGCATTGTACTGTGACTGGACTGCAGATGCATTCCAAATGAGTTACAAAAACATTTTACAAACATTGCTCTTTAGCTGGTTAAGTAATAAAAAAAATAATGCAATATAAGTTGCCCGTGCACTGCAGCTATGAAAAACAATGTTGAACCAACTCATTGGTGGAACAGGTTAGCACGACTTGTACTATAGATCTCAATAAAAGCATTTGACTCAGTGATCAGGAATTCTTGATGCTGCCCTACAAACAGTGAGTATCAATCCACAATTTATTTCATGGGTTAACACTCTGTATGCTAACCCAGTGGCCTCTGTACTCACAAATGGCTGGTTGTCATCCTTATTCCCACTCAGCTGAGTGGCACAACAAGGTTGCACTCTCCTTCCTCTGCTTTTTCTTATAGTGGTTGAATACCTTGCAGGGAATTTCAGAAAAGACCCCAGAATTAAAGGTATAAAAGTGTGTTCCCACCTATGATAGATACTGCTGTATGTAGATGACTTGATTTTCTCACACTCCAGACTGGAGCAGTCTTTCCCAGCTGCTCTCTCAGTCATATCTTAGTTTGATTCCCTATCTGGATTGTGCATCAACTGGTCTAAGACAGAGCTCTTATCACTAGTCAGCAGTGCAAGGACCATGGCATAGTGGGGACACAGGAACATGCCTGGGCCCCACAAGGTATCACCTACTTGGGAAGGAAGTTAACACCACTGGTTAAGGACATGGCATCTGAGAATCAGACACCACTCTTAACTGCATCACAAGGGGACAGTGAGAGGTGGCAAAAGTTAAATTTTTAATTCTCGAGCAAAACAGCTGCCTTTAAAATGGAGGCCCTCCCAAGACTGCAGTATTGTCTAGTTAGCCTACCACTTCTAATCCTGGTTAAAATGCGTCAGCGTATTGACAAGATTAAAGCCACTAATATTTGGTAGGGCAAACCCCTAAGATTTAGCAAACAAACCTTGAGGGTCTGTATGACAAAGGGGGCTGGAACTTCCCTTTGCTGAAGACATACCATGTAGCCATCAGGGTTGGGCAGGCCCCAAGTTGGTTCATGTGTGATAACCAATGTGCCCCCCATAGACTAAGGCAGAGCAGTCATTAACAGGACCACAAAATGTGGTCACCTCTGTAGCCTATAATCCCCAAAAGCAATAGGTACCTCAGAACCAATCAAGTCCATGAGGAGGCCCTGGCTGATATTGCACAAAATAGTGAGATGGCAAGGAGAGACAATTTGCCTATTTGAGCCACTGTGGAACAACCCCTGTTTTAAAACTGATGGGGAAATGTTCCATTGGAAGCTATGGGAAGAAGAAGGCCTTTTTCAGGTGCAACACCTGATGTGCCCCCAAACAAAAGTACTAGAACACAATATTCAAAACTGGGCAAAGCAGAGCACAAATATTTATGCTGCACCTTGTGGTTGCCTAGGTGTCCAAAAATGCTATATTCAGTGAAATAGTGTGCTGGTCACTATCACTATAGTCCAGGACCTCACAGGCCTCTTTGGTTCCAATATTTATTGATGGTGTCAGATTGTCTCCCTGTTAAATAAGATATGGTAAACACATTATGTTCTCTTTAAAGAGTTTCCTAAGCATTTTTTACTCATAAGATGTTTTCTGTTCTTTAACAAAAATGAAACAAGCATTTGTCAATGCCGAATGTTGATTGCGTTGGTGTGTTGAGCTCGCTCACTGCCCCTCTGTCAGTTGCTCAGTCTGTCTCTCTCCATGCTGCAGGCTGCTGTTTTGTACTGGGCTTCTGCCTGTGTTGGCACCTTGTTCTGCCTAGTAAGAAATCCGCAGCTGTCCCGATAGAGCTCCGTTGAGGTGGCTCACTCCCCCTCTCTCACTCGCTCATTCTGGTTCTCCTGGCACTGCAGACTGCCCTTTTGTACTGGGCTCCTGCCTCTGTTGGTGGCTTTTTCTGCCCATAAAAAAATCTCCAGCAGTCCTGACACAGGACTGTTGAGCCTGCTGACTCCCCCCCCTCTCACTCGCTCATTTCGTTTCTGCCAGCGCTGCAGGCTTCCTTTTTCTATTGGGCTCCTGCCTGCGTTGCCACCTTCGCCTGTCCACAAAGAAATTTGCAGCAGTTACAATAGATCTCCACTGAGCTCACTCACTCCCCCTCTCTCACTCACTCATTCTGGTTTTCCTGCCACTGCAGGCTGCCCTTTTGTACAGGGCCCTTGCATGCATTGCTGCCTTTTTCTGCCCACAAACAAATCTGCAGCAGTCCCTACAGAGCTCCGTTGAGCTCACTCACTCCCCCTCCCTCACTCGCTCATTCTCCTGCCTCTGCAGGCTGCCCTTTTGTACTGGGATTCTGCCTACATTGGCAGCTTGTTCTGGCCAGAAAGAAATCTAAAGCAGTCCCGACACAGCTCCATTGAGCTCGCTCACTCACCCTCTCTCACTCACTCATTCCATTTCTGCCAGTGCTGCAAGCTGGCCTGTTGTACTGGGCTCCTGCCTGTGTTGCCGCATTTTCTGCCCACAAAGAAATCTGCAGCAGTCACAACATAGCTCCGTTGAGCTGCTTCGCTGCTCTTCATCACTTCGCTCATTTCTATGTCTCTTGGCTGCAGGCTGCACTTGTGTACGGGGCTCCTGGCTGTGTTGGCACCTTTGTCTATCCACAAAGATATCTGCAGCTTTCCCAACAGAGCTCCGCTGAGGTCATTCAGTCTCCCTCTGTCACGCGCTCATTCTGTTTGTCCTGGTGCTGCAAGCCGCTTTTTTGTACGGGGCTCCTGCCTGCATTGGGGGCCTTTTTCTGCCCACAAACAAATCCACAGTAGTCCTGATAGAGCTCCATTGAGCTCACTCAGTCCCCCTGCCTCACTCACTCATACTGTTTCTCCCACTGCTGCAGGCTGGCCTTTTCTACTGGGATCCTGCCTGCTTTGACACCTTTTTCTGCCACCAGAGAAAACCACAGCAGTTCTGATGGCACTCTGGTGAGTTCTCTCACTCCCCCTCCTTCAGTAGCTCTCTCGTTCTGTTTCTCCCAGTGCTGCAGGCTGCCCTGTTGCACTGGGCTCTTGCATTGGGGCCTTTTCTGCCCACAAACAAATCTGCAGCAGGCCCAACAGAGTTCAGTTGAGCTCAGTCACTCCCCCTTCTCACTCATTCGATCTTAATCTGTCCCAAACACTGATTTCCCACAGTGACCGTGTCATTCTCCGGCAGGAGCGCAAAAACATATTTTAGCCAGGATGTGAAAAATGACAGGAGGTGTAAAAAACTGCCACTGTTGAAAATGTGGCGTGAAAATATTACAAATTTGCAAAGTTACAAGGGTGTGTGGAAACAGTTCAACGCACGCTTGTAACACAGTCATGTTATGGAATTTCGTCACCAAATTTTCGACATAGGGCTTTTAGGATCTCTGCTCATGAACAGTGCCACTGTCATTTTCTTAATCTGTTCCGAACATGGATTTCCCACAGCGACTGTGTTATTCTGTGCCACAACTGTGAAACCACATTTCAGTCACGAAGTGAAACATGTCAGCTGCACTGCTCATAAGGAGGTGTGAAAAAATGCCACTGTTGAAAATCTGGCATGACAATATTACAAATCTGTGAAGTTACAAGGATGTATGGAAAGTGTGCAATGCGCACTTGTAACACAGTCATTTGATAGGCTAGCATCACCAAATTTTCAACATAGGTATTTTAGGACCTCTGCTCATGAACAGTATCACTGTCATTTTCTTAATCTGTCCCGGACAGTGATTTCGCACAGCAACCGCTCTATTCTGCGCCGGAAGTGCAAAACCACACTTCAGCAAGGATGGGAAAAGTGACAGCTGCACTGTTCATAAGTAGGTGTGGGAAAATGGCAAGGTTGAAAATCTGGAGTGAAAATATTATAAATTCATGAAGGTGCGAGTGTGCGTGCAAGCTGCGCAACTCACGCTAGTAAGACAGTCATTTTATGGAGTATCATTACCAAATTTTCAACATAGCAATTTCAGGACCTCTACTCATAAACAGTGTCACTGTCATTTGCTTAATCTGTCCCAAACACTGATTTCCGACAGCGACCGCGCTATTCTGCGCCGTAAGTGTGAAAACACATTTCTGCCAGGATGACAGCTGTACTGTTCACAAGGAGGTCTGACAAAATGCCAATGTTGAAAATCTGGTGTGAAAATATTACACATTCATGAAGTTAGGAAGCGTGCGTAGTAACTGCGCAAAGCAAGCTCGTTAAACAGTCATTTTTTGGATTTTTTTCCACCAAATTTGCAACACAGGTTTTTTGAGATCCCACCTCATGAACACTGGTGCTGTCATTTCATTAATCAGCCCTGAAAGGTGATTCTGCGCAGTGACCGCGAAATCAACTTCCGGGGCTGATTAATGCCATGACAGTTCAATAATTTATGAGGAGGGGTCCCAAAAACCCCATATTAAAAATTTGGTGAAAAAATTCTCAAAAATGCCCAAGATATTTACTAAAGTTGAAAAAACCCTATTTACTACATTATACAGCTTACCGGCATTTCCTCAGTTCGTAGTCGGCTTTGAAGAGTGCAGACGTGTTCCCGGTCCACCGAAGATCATCGCGCTGAACTCTGGATGTAAGTATGGGGTGTGGGGGTGTGGGAGGCAGGATACACAGTGAGTGGGTTCGGGTTGCGGGTGGGGGAGCCGGGACACTATGAGAGACTGCTTCCTTTTTACAGGTGTAAAAAAAAGACTTTGAGGGACCATTTTTATTTACAGTGGCATGTGGCATGCTGAGGTGAGCTCCAGCATGCCACGGACATCTTGCCTTTGGGGAAGCTGTAGCTGATGGGAGTTAGGCCCCTCATCGACAAACAACAAGGGGAATTGATTTTGCCGACAGAGATTGGGCACCCATCGGCAAACAACAAAGGGTGGGAAATTCCTTTCTGCTGATGAGGATTGGGCACCCCATCGACAGACAATGAAAGGGAATTAATTTTTGCCAATGGGGATTGGGCACCCCATCGGCAAACAACAAAAGAGTTCCTTTCTGCTGATGAGGACTGGGCAGCCCCATTGGCAAACAACAAAAGGGTGGGGGAATTCCTTTCTGCTGATGGGGATTGGGCACCCCGTCGGCAGACAATGAAGGGGGGGAATTCATTTCTGCTGACGGGGACTGGGCAGCCCCATCGGCAAACAACAAAAAGGGGGGATTCCTTTCTGCCAACGAGGACTGGGCACCCCCATCGGCAAACAACAAAAGGGTGGAGGAATTCCTTTCTGCTGACGGGGATTGGGCACCCCGTCGGCAGACAATGAAAGGGGGGGTGACATTATGCCGACGGGGAGTGGGCTCCCCTGTTGGCAGATAAACATGTTGGAGGAGGGTAATATTGTTTGTGAACATGGTGGCAACCCACCACCATGTTCACAAACAATATCAGGCTTGCTAGATCCCGTCCTGCAATGACAGGTAGCTCACTCATTGCAGCAGATGGCTGATGCTGCAATGACGAGGTGGCCCCTAATTGCAGCGGCTGATTCACCACAAGTTGGTGCAAACATTCCAAACTTGTCTCACCAGCAGCCTGCAACGGCATTGGGGGAAGCGGGACAAGCCTTTGCAAGCTGTGAGGGCATTGGCCACAACAGTACGGGGCTTCCACAACCTGCTTCTGAGCAAGCTGCCGCAATATGTTTCTTGTGCTGCGCACAATCAACATAAAAAGTATGACATTTCCTTTGTGAAACTCTTTACTTTAATATAGTATTAACTGATATCACTGAAATAACTGTTCCTTGTTACCACTAATTATTAATCACTCTATTTTTTATTGCATGAACTCTATGTTGGTGTTGTATTCATATAATTAACTCATTTTTAGTGCTATATTCATGTAAGTGCATGCTGTTATTAGAGTTGCATTTCCAAGGGGCTTGCCCTGGACAGGAATCTTTGAGTCTAACATACTGCATGTCACTTGAAATTGTTCTTATGTTCTTAGCAAAAATATTGTATACAAAAACAATATGAAACACAGTACTCACTACCCTCGAGAATGAACTTTCAACTGGCATTACGCCCTGCTGAACCTGCATCTTGGAAACTGTATGTTGATACAATGAACTAATGCTAACTGATAGCCATATCTCAGAGTCCTTGTCACCCAGTAAGGAAAACTGAATACACAGTTACCTCACTAACTCCTTAGTGTTTAAAATATCTGATAAATCTTAAAATGACTGCCACTGTTATTGACTACTCAGATGTAATAGAAACAATAAACAATGATAAATGTGTGTACTCTCAAACTAAATTGCATCTGAGGGTGGAATAAGGTAATAATGTCACTTGGATATTGGCCTCATGGCTTACTACCTTGTTTTAACCTTTTGTACATTTATTTTTGTACTGAAAACTCCCAAGATTTAGCAAAAATAAACCTTCAGGAGCCATATGATAAAGGGGGTTGGAACCTTCACTGGATCAAGACATACCATGTAGTCTTCTTTACAGTTATTTATTCTGTATGTATACACTCTATACAAAGACAACTTCAAGCTATTAGGCTTTTTACCCACTGTACCTTCTTAAAGTGTAACAAAATGCCATGATGCTGTAAGCAGAGCAACCTCTTTCTAACACCTTATTATTACAGCCATTGCCAAGTTAGTGAAGTAAAGTAACATTTTATTTATATAAGGTACCCTTCCATAGCTCAGGGCACCTTTACAATAGATATACAATAACATTAACAATATTATAATTAAAAACAACATCACACAACTCTAAACAGGTGGGATATTTGAATTGCACTTTGTGCAAATTGACAAATGTTGCTGAACAAAAAATATTGTGGTAGTTCCCCTCCTTAGGCTCCTTCCTCTCTTATGTATATCCTGGACTTGAGTTCTATAAAATGACTAATAGCTAACATAACATTATTTTAAAACAATGTAAATAATAATGTGTATGGTCCTATTGGGCTTAAAATTAATTTATTAAAGCTATGAACTTTAGTCTCACATGAGCACTTACAACTATCACTCATATTGTTTTTTCTATAATGTCTTCTTCAGTGTTGGAGAGGATTACAGGTGCAGTACCTTATATAGTTTACAGGCCTAAATGGATGCATACGTTTCATTATAAAGTATGACCTTTATTAACTGGTCTTTATAGGCTTGATTTTCAAAAGGGCATATTTGGCACAGGGTGCCTGTGCCAGAAGGAATTGACACAGCTGACACCTTGCACCAAATGTTGCTGCAATCTCCATTTTCTAATGCAGTCTGAGTCAACATCAGCATGCCTTGCACTGAATTACTACCATGCTTGTACTAGCAGAGGTGGTGCACAAGGTCACAAGGGGGCTTGTGGCATGGCGGGGATGAACCATCCCCTCATTTGGTATTTTAGAAGCCCCACCATGATTACATGAGTGGGCTAAGGTTAGACATGCCATGATCTGGTCTAAGGGCCCTATGCCACTGGGTTTGAGGGAGGTGAATGGGGGGATCTGGAAGGTTGGGGCCGAGGGCAGAGGGACAAGTGGGGGTGCCATAGGGGGCAACCAGGGCATTCAAGCAGTGGCAGGGCTAAGAGGTGGCACCCTGTGGAGGCGCCATGGCCAGTGGGACAGAGCCACTAGGCTTGGGTACATCAATGTAGGCACAGTCCCAACCCTGTCCTGGACCCCCAGTTGGCAACAACTCTTGCACCTGTCCCATGTGTGATACAGTCCCCAACATGTGGTGGATGGCACTGGCTGCAGGGTATGAGGTACAGTCGGTAGACTAGGATGTCCCACGGGTACTGTGACATTCCCCTATTAAACAGCCCACTGTGTGAAGCCAGGCTGATGGCCAACTACACTGTCAGGGACTGTGTCACCTATAGGGCAGGATCTAGGACTGTTGCCACTTTGGGTCCAGGACAGAGTCTGTCAGTGCCTACTTTGGTGTACCAGGGTGTAGTGGCGCTCTCCCATTGGCCATGGCACCTTGGCTGGGTACCACTTCTGAACCTTGCCACTGCTTCCATGCCCCCATTACCCACTATGGCACCCCAACTGTCCCTCTGCCCCCAGTTGCAAACTTGCAGTAATCTTCTATCCTCCCAACTTTGCAGCTGAACCTGGGTTGCGCAGTGCTGGGGGGGCTTGACGGGACCCTTCATCAAACCCCTCTGGTATGCCAACGGTTTTACACATCATTGCAGCTGCAGCAACTCATGGGATATTAGTACAGGAACCCCATTTTTTCTGGAATAGGGTGCATTGTCCTTGATGCACGCTGAGTTTAGAACAGCTGTGGATCAGTACACCATGCACCAGTCTAGCGGCTGACTAATATTTGAGCCTTATGTACTGTATCTACAGTGAACAAGTAAATTTGTGTTACATTTTTAGAATGAAATAAAATTCTAACTTAATATGCATACATTTATACTCTGTATTATTCAAGAACTTATGAACTTACTATAGGCTTATTATTTATGTATCTTACATTTCACAAAGCATATATTTGTTTATTTATATATTTTTCGTATCCATAATCTTTGTGTTGTTAATTGATATGTGTTTTACTGTTTGAACACTTTATTTTATGACTTATAATCACAATGTGTAGTTCTTTATGTGTTTTTAAATTTTTCAATAAAAACATTCAATTAAAAAGAAAGGAGGAAGCTGGACTGGCAGAACAGTGATATCACTACTACCTGCTATGCTCTAGTAATCTGCATTCAGGAATGAGCGCGGATCATTATAGGCAGCTAGAGGATGAAGGTTTGGGAGAAAGGAAGTTGGGGGGGTATTGTTTAACCAGGAAAGGCACACTAAGACAGAGCTTGTTTTTAGGTGTGACCTGGGAGCACAAGGAAATTAAGTGACTTGCTCAGGGTCACACAGTATGCAAGTGGGGGATGATGGGATTCATGCCCAGGTCCCCAGATTTGCAACTCATGCCCTTAACTGCTACACCATACTGCCTCAGGAACCACTATCCTTTCCTGGTGGAGGGAGTTTACGCCGGTTGCATGGCTGACAGGCAGAAGTCAAACAGTAGCACAGCAAAGGGAGATGTCACCACCAGACACCAGGCATGCATGCTTGCGTTATTGAAAGCCATCATCTCTGGGGAGAAAACTGGAGACTGCATTAAAAGTTGGGCCATTACAGGCCAGCACCCCCCATAGGCTCTCTCACAGCTGGTATGGCTGGCTACATTTGCATTAAGTGAACTGTGCAATTTTGTATTCTGCACAAATTGACTTCATTGCCACTATGTTGTCTTTGTGACCCCTACTTCAGAGCTTTTGCACTGAGTGTAGAGTGCTATCATTATTTCTATTACACTTCAGGGGTGGGTTTGTTAAAATGAAAAAAAGAGTAGATTTTAAGTAAGAAAAGGTAGATTATATTTAACTGCAGACTAGTTGAACTTCATGCGACAAGGAAGCAATAGAAATATTCGGTTAGAGCCGGCCTGCTGGCACAGCAGTGGGATTTCCGCTTGCAACACCAGCAACCCGGGTTCGGGAAAGGACCCGGATCATCAGAGGGCCGGCCTGGGGGAGAAGGATGGAGCATCCTATGGACTACTCTCCTTCTCCGGGGTGAGGGTGGGGGAAGCGATCGGCACACTGAGGACTCCTGGCGGAGGCCAGAAGATCTCAGGCGTCCGATGAGTACAGTTCTGGGAGGCGGGGCGGACATTGGCATCATTGCATGTCACCACTTCCATAATAAATTTGGTGGAAAATGGAGGCAGGCAGGACCACCGTGCACATGAAGCCCTCCCTGGAAGATCTCACTACATCGCCGTCGCTGCGGGTCCCTAACCAGACATTGGTTCCTGGTCACCGTAGCAGGTGGCCGTGGCCCAGCCCTCTGGGGGGTAAGCTGGGGGTGGCTGAGGGTCCTCAGCAACCATAGATGGTGGTGGAGGTCTCCGGGGCCATGACCAGGGCTGATGGAATGACGGGGTCCTGCCAGGGGGAAAAAGATAAAATAAAAAAAAATAAAAAAATATTCCATTAGATAGTTAAATTAGAATATGTACCTCTATTGAAAACTGCCTGTAATGCTGAATCCTTTGGTTATTGCCTACTTGGGTACTGTTGTTATTTACCTATGGCTTAATTATATATTGTGACTCACTGTACTACTCTATGGCCCAGATATTCAAAAGGGTTGCGCCATGCGCAACAGGGATGTGCCACGCAAGTCCGAAAATGCGCCATTGTGCAATATTCAGCGGGAGGCAGCTGTGCCCCCCAAATCACAATGCGCAAGAGCGCAATGGTAATGAATGCATGTGTAATTGAAGGGGGAGGAACCATGAATAAATGGCACAGTGCGATATTCAACGGCATGCGCCATGTGCAATAGGGAAGTAAACGGAAGTTGCACGATAGTGAAAATGATCCAAAATAAAAAGGAACAAGAGAGAGGCTCAAGAATGCTACAGGAATGCCACATGTGGGAGTGAGCTAACTGCAAGCAGGCACACAGCAGTTGTGAGCAGGACAGAGCACCTGGAAACTACCAGGAACAGGGAAGGAGTGGGGAGCCTGTGCCACTGTGCAGGAGGAAAGGGGGAAGTGCCACATAGGATTGAGGGCACTGACAGTGGGCAGGACATCCAATACTGGGAGGTGTTCCCAGTGCAGGGGGAGTAGCAGTAAGGACTGCAGGGGGAATGGTAATACAGCTGCCAGGGGGGTTAACACAAGCCAGGGAAATGCCAGTGCCACCATTCAGATGGAGGCAGTAATGAGGGGTGTGAGAAGGCAGGCAGCAGGGGGGCAGGGCCATGCAAGGGCCCATCGGAGGTATGCCCCCAACAGGCAGTACTGAGCCTGCACCAGCTTCGTGCTGTACAGTAACACTGAGATCATGGGCCGGTACTGCCTGAACCGGGTGATCCTGAGGTGGCTCTGTGAGCTGTGCAGTGATGTGATGCAGGCACCCACCCAACGGAGCCATGCTTTGTCAGTGGAGACTAAAGTGACAGTTGTCATGTGCCTGCTCACCACTGGTACCTTCCAGAGACCAACAAGGGACACAACAGGCATAACCCAGTCGTCCGCATCATGCCTACTCACCCACTTCCTCAGCGCATTGCTGCCACATGCTGCGGAGTACATCCATTTCCCCAGCACACTGGCGGAGTACACAGCACACAT
Source organism: Neoceratodus forsteri (assembly GCA_016271365.2). Classification (NCBI taxonomy): domain Eukaryota; kingdom Metazoa; phylum Chordata; order Ceratodontiformes; family Ceratodontidae; genus Neoceratodus; species Neoceratodus forsteri. The sequence continues at coordinate 653,777,558 of JADMNL010000022.1, forward strand.
ACAGGACTTCCACAGGGTAGCATGTATGCCTGGTGAGCTCGGGGCCATTGACTGCACCCATGTGGCCATCCGCATGTCACCTGGCCCCGAAGGGGCAGCATACATAAATTGGAAGGGGTATGCAAGCATCAGCTGCCAGGTGGTGTGCGATGCCAGGGGGCGCATAACCAATGTCTGTGCCACACACCCTGGGGGAGCACATGATGCCTTCATCTGGCACTACTGTGCCACAGGTTCGAGAGTGGTGACATCCCCACTGGCCACCTAGTGGGTGAGTATGCAAATCATGCAGAAAGACATGGAGCTTGGGAAGGGCATAGTCAGAGGTGACATGGATACTGGCCTAGATGGCCCATGGCAGGGTGATGCTGATCACCAAACTAATGTCCACCCTCTACACACAGGTGACAGTGGATATCCACTCTGTCCTTGGCTGCTCACACCATACCGGCGGTCTGTGACCCCATCGTAGCAACGCTACAATGAGGCACATGCCACCACACGCAATGTCATCGAGTGGGTGTTCGGGATGCTGAATGCACATTTCTGTTGCCTGGACACATCTGGCAGTGCCCTGCAGTACAGCCCCTCAGAGGCCTGTGGGCTATTCCTGGCCTGTTGCATCCTGCACAACATGGCCAATGACTGTGGGATAGCTGTACAGGTCGAAGAGGGGGACAGCAATGGGGACGATGAGGACGCTGGTGAAGATGGTGATGGGCAGCCCCCCCTTGGTTGAAGGGACCCCTGACTGATCCTGATGGCGCAGCTGCACTGGGACACCATCACAGAGGAGTACTTCAACCAACCCATGTAAGTCATGGGCCCATGTGCATCCACCAATGGCAAGGGCACAACCCACAAACACGCGTGGACAAACCCTAGGGGTGCATGTCGTAAAGGGAATTTGCTGAGTATGGAACCACACACACCATCAGGGATGGGCAAAGTCTAACATGGCACATGGTCACACACACACACACACACACACACGACATGCACAAAAGGTAGGAGGCATGCCGACCCCAACCGCCATCCCTAGCCACACACATGTCCACAGACCACCAAGCCCAGTGCCTGTCATTGTGCATGTCAGACACTGGGCACCATTGCACAGTGGTGGATAGTGCAATGCAGGCATCATCATGCACACACCACAGCGGCCAGCAGCCGGGAAGGTGTGTAGATGGAACGTGTGTGTGTGTGTGTGTGTGTGTGTGCAGGGCCGGGTACCCCACCCATGCATTGCACATTGAACAGCACACTGCACACAGGGCAGCATCAGACAGTAGCCTTGGTGGGAGACAGGTCAGTCATGCGCCACAGTGCCTCAGCCACCACGGATGTGTGGGTGACCCCACTGAGACCCATCAGCAGTGACAGACTGACCAATGGCCTCATGGGGTGGCACCGACGGTCCCCCAGGGGTTCTGCTGCGTGAACGTGATAGTTCTCACGCAGGGGTCTGCAGCACACCGAACATGCCTGTGCCTGGTGTGCTCAGGATGCCCACAGCTGAACCCGGTGTCAACAAGGAGGGTGTCACATGATGCCGGGAATGGGGGGTGGACATTGCACTGCACAGTGTCTGCGACGCATGGACAAATAACTGTGTGCCCATTGTGGCCATGACAGCTGTGATTGTCTGTGTCAGCCTGTCAATGGCGGTGGTCACATCCTCCCGCAGCCAGTACATCCTTGCCATGAGCAGACCGGTGTCCCTGCTGCACTGCTCCTCTGCCTGGCGCAGGGCTGCACTGAATGCATCCATTCAACTGAATCTTGGAGTATGCGGGTGTGCTCATCTAAGAGGTCATCTGCCTGATCGGCATGCTTTCCCTCACGGTGTTCGCAGTCCTGATGGGCAGCACCCCTTGAGGGTGGGCACTGCACACCAGGGCCATGCCTGTGCATGTCTACAGGTGGTGCACTGATGCTGCCCCCCAACACTGTACCCCCATGCCCATTGGCTGACTGCTGACACTGCCCCTCCGGTTGCCGCTCTCCAGGGCTCAACGGTGCCACCACAGTGGCTGCAACAGCTCCACTGTCCTGAACACACACCAATGCTGCCCCACTGGTGCAGACAGGCACAGGCTGGGACTGTGATGTCACGCAGGCCTCCATGGCTGCACCACCCACGACTATGCCCATGCTGTAACCTGCTGTGTGGCCATCCTGTGTCCCACACGTATCACTGTCCATGATGTGAGCTCCATCATCATCAGTGGTGGATCCGGCATCAGTCTGAGTCTCAGCATGCTGGCATCCATGGACGCTGGCACGCTGGGACATGGGCAGGGCCTCCTCCACACCTGCTCCACCAACATCAGTCCAGACAGCCAGGTGGGCCCACTGTCACCCTGACCCTTGGACACCTGTAGAGTTGGATGGGCCCTCCTCTGTGTCCATGTTATCACCCTCATTGGATGAGTCTACCACCGCTGACCCATGTAGATGCTCAGGAGCTGTAAGGGAACACAGTAGCATTAATGTATCTGCCCTACCTTGTGTCACCCTCCCCAGTGACAGATCAGGACCTACCATGCAGTGACGGGCTACCTCTCATCTGGAATCCACCACCTGGAACACCCTCAATGGCACAACACTGCATGCTGCCAGCAACCCACTCTTCTTGTGGGGTCAGGCATTGCACGGCCAGCTGTCCACCAACGGTCGCAGTCCGTGCTGCCCTGATGGCAGCGACCTTATCCTTAATCCTCCTCCTGTCCATGCCCACCTTCTTCTTGCACTCTTGCAAGGACCGCTGGTGGCTGCCATGCTGGTTGATGACACATGCAACCTCTCCCCATGCAGCAGCATGGGCCTGTGGTTTTCCCTGCTGTCTGCTGAACAGCGGCTCCTGGTGAAGGTAGGCCTCAAACAGGGCATCTGTTTCTGCCTTGGTGAACTTTGGCCTCCTTTTCCTCCCACGTCTCTGTTCCTCTGCCTCCACCTCATGATCACTCATCATTGATCCTGTCAGAATGACAGGTGTTACCTCTGACTGTGCAGTCCCTTGCATCTCTCGCACACCACAGTCCACACTCCCAAACAGCATGCAACTCACCACAATAGACTGCAATACCAGACTGTGGCCTCTGCAGCCCAATGTCACATTTATATGGTGCAATGCATGCAAATAGGGCGAGGCGCAATTTTAAGTGGATGCTAATGCAGTATCTGCACCATTGAATAGCTGATGAGCTGATTTGCATATGCTGGCTGAATATCGCTCTGTTGTGCCTTGTACAATTGTGTTGAACGTGCTCAAGCAAGGGGACATTTCTGTGACGTGTGCGGTGGACACCGAACAGCACATGCCCGGGGTACTGACACCGACGCCTTCCGCGCTTCTGAGGTGCTGTGCATGGGAGGCAGTGCAGAGCATGGCCACCATTGTGCCAGTGGTGCTACTGCACTGTTCACATGTATGGCACTGTGGCAGTGGGGCCCCATAGGTGCCGTGGAGCCACAGCACAGTAGGCAGCTACAGGAAGTGCCACACAGGTGCCCTACTCTGCTACATGCAGTGAGAACCAACTACGCTGTGGTGGTCTGTGCACGAGAGACCCCTGACCCTGTGCCGACATTTGCCCCTAGGCTCCATGCGTCCGCATGGGTGCACCTCTATCACGCTGTTTGGTGACAGCACGATGGGGAATGGCAGAGCAGTACCGTGCAGCATCTGCATGTGGCAGACATGTGCTACAGAGTGCCATTTTGATACTGAATGCTTAGAGGATGGCACGGAGATGGGCACCAATCTGGAGCCAGGTCAAACTGTCCAACCTAGTATCCCTGGTGGAGCCCCATGCTGCTGCTCTCTTTGGAGAGACACCCCTAGACAGGGCCAGGAGTGCCATGTGGGAGGAGGTGGCGGTGGCCCTGGAGGAGGCGACGGGCATACAGCGCATGGCAGAGCAGTGCAGGCACCGCTATGGGGACCTGCAGCATAGGGACCCAGACAGGCTTGCCTACCTGCAGTCATGCACCAGGAGGGGCGCGGTTCCACAGCCAGGTAGGTGCCCCATCCATACACTGTTTACGTCCATATGGGTATTGTGGTGGCATGTGTCCAGCACGGGGGGGGCGTCCAGTGTGGGTCATGGTGGTGGTATAGGGTTGGGGGGGCTGATGGGTATGGCTGTGTGGGATCGTACACACCTAGGGGCAGGGGGACTTTGCTACTGGATTGTACTGATGTTCCTCTCTCCATGTTTGCACCCTAGGCCCTGAGGAGCGCCGGCATGCAAAGGAGGGGAGGCTGCAGCATGAGGCACATCATGCCACAAAGGCGACCATCCAAGACCAGCGCAGGGACCAGCCTAATGATGGTGAGTGCCTTACATCCAGGATTTTTTGTGCATGCTGTGTAATAGGGTGGGCGGCGGGGCATGGCCACCATCCATTGACACTACTGCCATGCATGCAGCATGGTACAGTCAGCACTGTCCAGTGGCACTGCATGTCTGGGAGTGCGTCAGTGGTGGTCTATGCATGCACCGGGTACATGACTGTGCCACTGCCTTTGCACCACATAGCCATGTCACTGTACAGCCACGGTGGTGCTGTGCAGGACTTGGGTGGTGGGTGTGTGCAGCGGTCTGCATGGCTATGTGTGCCTGGGTGGGCAGGTCTTGTGGACACGATCACTGTGGGTGGTTGCACACCATCACAGAGGCATATCCCATGACCGTATGCCATGCACAGTCAGTGAGCTGCAGGGGGCTGAGCATTCACAACTGTTGACTCTGCTCCCTTGTCCTAGGTGGACGGCGGTTGCATACCATAGAGCGGACACTGCAGGAGATACTGCAGGTGGCCAGGGTCTCCCTGGAGATTTTGCAAAGGATAGACCATCTAGGAGTCTGAAGGTGGCATGGTAGAAGGCACCTTCAGAGCAGGGAGTGGGGCTCCAGCTGAACATGTTTCACCCCATGATTTCCCCTACTCCCCTGGACCCACCCTCACACCCCTCCTTCCCTCTATCATTTGTTCACCCCTTCTCCTTACCCACCCCCATCTGGTTTGTGGCCCTGACCCAACCTTTTGTACATATATGTAAATAGTTGTTTTCGATCTTTTATAATACATTTGCTTTGTTATGCCTACTGTGGTGGTCACTGATTTGCAGCGGGCTAAAGGTGCTCAGCTGCAGTGGTGTACATGGCGTCAGGGGTGGTGCATTCATGGGCATGTGTGTGTGTCTATAGGGGAAGTGACTGTGGTGTGGGAGTAGCTATCAGTCACTGTCTGTGGTTTGTGTGTTGTTCCCTGTGCACTGGATGACTGTGTGCAGTGGTCCACAGTGCATGCACTGTGTCCATGGTGCACCTGTCAGACTGTCCATGGCCTGTGCAGCTGACACCCTTGCATTTCTGTGACCTGCATGGTCCGCTGGCATGTCAGTGCTGGCTGTCCATGCTGGACAGCAGCTGTACCCAGCACAATGCCAGGTTGCCTCCTATCACTGGTGTGGTGCATGTCTGCCTCAGGTGGCACTGTGGCCTCCACTGTTGTTGTCCCACCTCCATGCTGTCACTTGTGTGTGTCGCAGGTGATGTGCACCACTGTCAGTCACTTGTGCTCCGGGATCATGCTGGTGGCGTACAGCTCCATGGTGCCTGCGCAGGGTGGCTGGCAGTCCTGTGCCATGGAGGGGTGCTGGCCATGTGTACACGGTTTCTGTGGCCACATGCTGGGGGCTTGGTTGCCCCACTACTGTGTCCCTGTGTTGGTGTGCCCTTGGGTATGGGTGGGTGTTTGTCCATGCACTGTGTTGCATCCTGTGTGGCGCATGCTTCCATGCAACACTGTGGGTGTCTGCGCTGGCTGTTGTGGCCAGTGCTGGGTCAGGGTGTGTCCTTGGGAGGGTGTGCAGGGTGCAGTACCACTGGTGTTGGGGTCCGGGGCATGCCCTGTCACGTGTGGGATACCTCATGTGCCGATGTATGGTCAGTCTCTCAGCAGTACCACGGGGGGGGACGTGCGTGGTGGCACTGTTTATGCAGTTGTTGCATCTCTGTCTGCTGGCGCCCGCTGTTGGGTGCTCGTGGTGGGGCTGCCTTGCATGGTTCTGTGGTGCACAGGGTTGCATTGCCACAGTGGGGGTGGTGGCATGCATGGGGTGTCCTGCACTGGTGTACGCTGCTCCTGGGCAGGGTGTCTGGGGATCACAGTGCAGGGTGTGCTCTGCATTGGTAGGATGGTGTGGCACGGGGTGGTCGGACCTCCGTGTGTGCTGGTCACAGCTTGCCAGGGGGTATGCTGGGGCACCATGCCCCAGCTGTGGGTTTGTTGCTGGTATCCATGGGCCGGTGGTTATTCCAGCTCTCCCCCGGTTGTGCAGTGCATGGGGTGTGGGTGGCAATGTCTGTTCTGCTGTGTGCTCCTCTGCCCATCTTTGACATGGGTGGTGGGCCCCGGCATCCATTCCCTGCTCATCTCTGGTTGTCCTGTTGCACTGCTGCCTTGCTCCACTGAGCATCCATGGTTGCGCTGTTGCACTGCTGCCCTGCTCCACTGGGCATCCCTGGTTGTGTTTTTGCACTGCTGCCCTGCTCCACTGAGCATCCCTGGTTGTGCTATTGCGCTGCTGCCCTGCTCCACTGAGCATCCCTGGTTGTGCTATTGCACATCTGGACTGCACCACTGCACATCCCTGGTTGCGCTATGGCGCAGGTGGTGCGATATTCAGTCATGTGCCGCAGGCGCATCTTGACCTGCGCAGTTTTTAAATATCATGCTTATTGCGCATAGGCGCAGTGGACTTGCGCTTGTTCCTGCTGTTGCGCACTTTTATGGTGCAGTTTAAATATCTGGGCCTATGTGTATTATTGTATTATGTTTCATCTTGGAATGCTTTATTCCTCAGGTCGTCACTGAAAAAGGGACTTTGTGTCAGTTGACTTACCCGGTCATCAAAATTCAAATAAATAAATAAATAATTACAGTATAACATTAGAATGATCTATGTTCTTACTGTCTAAGAAAGTCCACATTTAGCATAGTAATAGCAATACAAATATAGTTTTATTTTCTAGTAGTCACTTTACATATCAGGAAGAAAACCTGAATATTCATTATATTTACAGGAAAGTCACAAGTGATGAGTAGGCTAAATGTCAGTGTCCAATATTTGATCTGGGTAATAGTCAAATTACCCATCTATGATAGATATGTGATCTACTCTAAGGGTTTTAATTCTCCGTCTCACTTGAGATAATTTATTCAGTGTGTTCAAGCAGGGGCTTCAAAATCCAGTGAGCTAGAGTGTATCAATTTGAACTGTACTGCAAGGCTGACAATTTTAAAATAGTCCTCTACTGCACTGTTTATTTCAAACATAGTGTCAGAAAACTGGTAATAAGTGCTTTCTCTGGGAGGTAGTGGAATGGTAACGGGAAGGACAAAACTTTTACTGAAGCATCTGGTATAGCTGGATGGATTTCTTTAGCAGTCTCCTGGTGGAAAGGAACTTGATCTTGTGGTTCCGCATTTAAGTTTAGTCTCAGAAGAATCTATCCTCCAACCATGTATCAAGCATGAAGGCTTAGGTGCAACATCTGTTCCAATAACTGATTTAGTTAGAGTCAACATTACAGCACTCCAAGGTATGTAATCTATAAGCACTGTTACAGCTGAAGGGCTCAACTGTCAAAACTGAGTTGTAACTTTTATGCTGCAAAACATCCCTGTAAGCTTCAAAGGGCAACACTATGCACCTGACATGCATACAATACAATAGCTGTGGAGGCATTAGAACTCCAAAGACTGTGCAGTTAGTTTTGTGTGAGAACAAGAAAAAGGGCTTGATGTATCAATAGGATATCAGCTGTAAAGGCCAGAAAATGCCTGCAAAACCCTTATGGGGGAAAAATACACACTGCAGTGTACATGTGTAACCCAGCTGCACTCTTTCTAAACAAAAGCCTTGGATTGGGATTTGGTTTTCCCATTGTCTGCTTGGATGCCAGACAGAATGTCTCCTTCTAACATATTGGAGATTTATTAAAGCCTCCGGCTGTAAGATTTATAGTTTTCTGTGCAGTGACTGTTGAAGTAGAAAGGATAATATTTTGGCCTCACTGAGGTAGACAGCTGATCCCTTCCACTTCCCAGTCAATTGTTCTGCCCCTATGCTCAGGTATGTCATGACATGTGCCCAGGCAGGGTGCTGGGGCACACTCCATTACAGTCATTGTGGTCAGTTCTAAGAATAGTTTGCTACATCATAATAGCAATTTAGAGATTAATCAGGACCACCGGTTTATTACTGATTTGCCAGATATGTACATTAGACTGTACCAGCAATGTACTGTATTACTCAGGTGTTCCTCCCTCAACACCACTCTTTCAATCTAGGAGGCTGCATGGCATGTCAATATTATAGAGAAAGTACTGGCAGGCCTAATGAACAGAGGGAGTAAATAGACTTTAGGTGGTTTCTGTGCCAGGTTCATGGCCACTGATTACCATGTTTGAAGTAATGGAATTCCATTTTCAATATTTAAAATTCAGGTTTCGTACCATTAATAGCTAATTTAATTTCCAGATTTTACCAGAATTGTGCAGTCAGATTTTCAGTATGCGTATTAATATTCAGAATTAACAAAGTGCAAATCAAATTAAGTAAAGCAAAATGAAAATAGCAAATAAAGAATTTATACAAAAATATAAGTTCTCTAGGTTCACTGATCTAGTAAAAAAAGCCAAATTCCACAAAATACAGCACAGCCAAAAAGGTGGATCAGGAAAACTGTAGGAACCAATGCACATGAGTGAAAATCTGGGCTAAGAGCCAGAGATTGCCAAAAGACAACAATCTGGTATTGGTAAAATACAATATCAGCATCAAGTTCTTTTTTTGCAGTCTATGTTGGTTAGTATACTTTTATGTTCTCATGTAGTACCCTGGAGTTAGGGGGTACAACAAAATAACTGGGACCCTTTCCCCAAGGTGGACATTTTTTTTTCCTCTCCATTTTCTTTTCCCTCCCTGGTTCCCCTCCATTTCATCCCTCTACTTACCTGAAGTCCCACCAACCCCTCCCAGTCCCTTTGTCCATTTTTGAGCTGTCTGGCACAGAGAGAGAGTGTGGGGTCAGGGGCACCAGACCCTCTCCAATGGGCTTGTAGTGCCCAATCCTCTGACCAGAAGCCAGGACCTCCCCTGCCCTATAAGAGGGCCAAGGAGTGGTCACCAGAGGCAGTTGGCGGCATAGTGGGAAGAGTGGAGGATGCGGGGTGCAGAGACAAGAACAAAAGGTACCTGCAGTGTGTCTGTGGCTCCTACGGCATCGCTCTCCTTCCTTTTCTGTCACATTCAGTGGTGCTGGTTGTGGTGGCACCAACAGGGTTAGCTGGTTGGAAGCATGGCTCCACAATGCGATTACTTTCCTTCCCCCAGAGCCCCGAGTGGCATGAGGGGAAGCATCAGGTGGCTGGACCAAGTGGTGACACATGAAAATAGGTCAGGGTGGAAAGCGCACCCTGGACCTATAGTACCACCTGCCCAGCAGATGCAGCAGCCCTTAGCAGCCAGGTAGGAGCATGGCTCCCCAGCCATCCTCTTCAACCCCTCCAGCAGCTGAGTTGACCCGGGCTGTGGTGGAGAGTGGGCCTTGAGCCTAATCTTGTATTGTACTCAGGCCACAGGCACTGGGATGAGGGAGGGACAAGGGGTTTAAGAGCCGGAGCCCAAAACGCGGAAAGGGCAGCAGGCAAAGTGTCCAGCACAAGAATTAAAGGGCCAGGACCCTAGTAAGGACAAAGGGGGTGTGCAGTGGGCCTTTTAAGTGAGTTGCCAGCCCTGAGGGGAAAGGGGACTTGTCAGGCAGTGTGCCGACTGGTCAGAGCGAAGGAGGAAAAGGCCCCAGGGTAGGTCAGAGACCACTAGGTTATTTTATTCTTTTTCTGTCTTTGTGTTTCCTTTTTCATGCCTTAGCATCATTAATAGTGACTCCAGAGGAGGCAGGCAGAGCCAGTTGCTTGCTTCCAGGTGGGAATAGAGAGAGAGGGGCACCACAGTCTGAATGCCCCAAAAAGACAAAATAAGGGCAGTGGGACTAACGACTCCTCTGGCACCTTCCTGTGCCAGGGGGTGCAGCTATTGTTGATATACCCTAAGGGGAGACCTAAGGTAGATTCAGCCCATGGGAAAATGACAGGCCCCTAGTCCCTATTTATCGGGGGGCCCCAGGGACCCCAGGGACACAGTTACAAAAGTAGTCATCAAGCTTAAGGAAGGGGATTCGCTGTGCAAAGACAGCTTAAATGAAAGATCTATACAGGTACAGTAATCTCTGGGGAGGGGAGGGGATGGTCCTATGGTCTAAGTGGCCCAGCACCCAAACCGAACTGCATTGTTGCCCGCCTAGCGCTCCCTAGAGACTGTATTTTCTGTGAGTACTGAACTGTCTACTTACAAAAATGAACTGTTTGCTGCTGACCATAACTGTGCTTTCAAATCCCATCCTGATGACCAGCTTTACCAGAACCTGACGCTGACCCAGGGAGGTCCCCAACCCAGCCGCCTTCTGCAGCAGACCCACCTCCAGTGACAGTAGCCTGTGCCGAAGTCCTGCAACAAGTATTCCAGTATCTGCCCTGCAATGGTAAGTGGTAGAGAGCCACTAGTGAGAAATCCAGTAGTGAGTCAGCTTAGGAGCCGCCCTGGCTCAAGCTTGAGGGACCACAGCTAATGTCGTGCAGGCCCTTTTATTATTTTGCCAACCATCCATAAGTGTGCACACATGCCCGTCTCACTCCACAGAGGCAGTCTGAAGATTATCCCATCAGCCATTATCTTGTCGAGAGGTCATCTGGGGCTGGGGACCTGCCAGTGGTCATTGCAGCAGATCGTCTGTAGTCCCACCTGCCATCCAGGAGTCTCCAGCTTCTTGCTCGGAGCAGCAGAGGATTGCCAAGTTCTTCATTGACCAGTTAGCAGTGTTTCTTCTTATGTTCTGTTCATCCAGGAGATGCACCACTATGGCCTGTTTACAAAAGCGCTTTGTGGGGTCAATATCCAGCTCCTGATCAGACAATGCAGAGGAAAGCCCAAGCTTGGTTTATCAGTTGTTTTGTCAGCTTGGCTTGGTGCACGATGGACTTGGACTAAAAGGGGCTAACCATCCATACTTGGTTCTATCAATTGTTGGTCCTAATTGTGTTGTGTCATTATTTATTTTGTTACCCTGTAGTGTGTCAGAAAACTGTTATCTTGTTTGTATTGTCCCTGGTAAATAAACGTCTTGCATCTTGGTCACTGAGTAAGCTTCCTGCCTCTCCTTCCAGATTCATCTGGCCTGTTCTGTACTTGTTTAGAGAACCTTGTGGAAGCCTACACTCATGTGCATACATACCATAAATGCCTTGTTTTTAATGGTATGAAGAAAGCATGAGTTCTAGAGTTTTATTGGGTTTTTCGGTAAAAAATCTTCACCAAAATTCCAAGGCATGTGAACTGAAAGAAAACTTTGGGCAGATTAATTCAGTTTGAACAGAAACACGACCTCATCAGTTTTTGGATCTAAGCACAACCTCATAAATTTTTGGGCCTAAGAATCAAGCAGAGTTGGAGTGATTTTAATTTGCTGAACAAACTGAAATTCTGAGATTTCAATCAGTGTTGATACCCTAAACTGCAAAAGGTTACTTCAGTTCCTGTTTGAACAGCTCAGACAAATCCACAAATCCTCAGGCTGCTGTGCTCTGTATAGAATGTATACAGAGGAAAATGAGACAAACTAATATTTTGAATACCCATCTATAGTGAAACCTATTGCTGGCTCAGATGAGGAACTAGAAGAAGCTGAACAAACAATCTGCCAGTCTCCCAAAGGGCATACAGAGAGCTGAGTACCTCAGTTGAGATAAGGCACAATTTTTAATAACAAAATAGGATTTTGTTGATTTATATTTAGGTCATATTTATTGTTTGTAGTCTGGTATAATCCAAATGAATCACTTGGTAACATGATGTTCTGTAGAGTGATTCTTGTAAGTACACAAATGTTAAAATAATTAAATGTCAAGAGCAGCTGATGCCACTGAGAACATTTTGAAAAAACATAATATTTAGTAGATACAAAAAAATGCTGTATTTAACCCTTAGGCTGCCGACAGAATTAGAACGTATAGGAGTTTTGGACTGATATATCAGTCCACGGTCATGCAACAATTAATATTGTTTAATTTACATACACATATATCATGACTCTCATTTGTATTTCATTCATCATGCTGCAATACATTGGCTGATATTATTGGCCATAATTTCTATTTGGCTGTGTGCCTGTCTGTCTGCATTGAGCTAGCTAGCTATCTATCTATCTATCTAGTTGTCTGTCTGTCTATCTGTCTTTTTGTCTGCCTGTCTATCTAGTGTCAGATTGCTTTTTATATTCAATATTTTAGGTTTTCTACAGTTTGTTTATATCACATATTGGTTTAGAGTAGCATACTGGCATGTATTACTGTATGTATTATTCATAATATAAAATGCCTCTAGCTTACTGAGATCTATGCTTTTTCCGAAACTCATAGGAGACGAGTGGTTATGAAGATTATCTTAGTTGTGTACTACTTTCATATGTTTTGGCTTCTCGCTAGCTACTTTACTTTTCCCTTGTAATAAAAAAAAATATGTAAAAACAAATAACAAAAGATATTCAGAAAAACTACTGCAGGATTTTCAGTATTAATATATTCACAGAAAAACAGGGTCAAGTCTTGTGCTACACCCTGCAGCTGAAAGTATTTTTCGTAAATGACCATACGGGTTAATTTATTTTCACAATGCTATCAAGTCAGTATAGAGCAGTGTGAAATTAGCCTGCGAAAAAGCAGCAGAACTAATCTTTCAGTTTTGAAACCAGATCCGTCTCATAACAGTAGGAGGCACCAGTGCTCTACCACAGAAATGAAAAGCAAGGAAAAGCTTAAGAAGAAGCATTCTTTTCTGAGTGGCAACTTTAGTCCCGTATTAAAATCCCTAATTAATATGCCTTATCAGACAGACAGAGAAAGCCCTACATCAATAGAAGCACGGGAAGAGTACCAGACCATCTTTAAAAACTAGCTTACTGGCAACCTTTTCCCATTGATTCAGATCCTGTGGTGCATTTTGTGAGAGTACTAGTATGAGGTGAAGCTAAGTGAAGTTTATTATTTCAAATCAATGCTGCTTTCCATTTCAGGCTGTTTTATTCTCCAGTCCTAAATTGTTACCTTTATTTATGTGTCTAGTAGGAAATTGAACAATGGAATATGCATCTAATTCATCTGTCAATCATCTCTGTTCAAAGATTTTGTGAAGGTTGTTTTGTTTGCTTTAAATATGCATGCTATTCATCTGAGTAACTTACTAATTGAACAAGCTAAACTATCATCAAAACAAGAACATGTCAAATGACTGGTTCAACTGACACTGCTGTCATTTTCCCAGATGCCTGCTATGTTTAGACTTTAAGTTCCAATATTCTGAACCACTAAATGATTTCAAAAGTTGTGTATTCTAGTGATGCACTGAACTTCTTATTTCTGCTTGAGAAGAAGAGCTGATTTTCATAAACTGTAGGCATGAGCAATAAGAGGGAATTCCACAAAGGTGGAATAGGCCTTTTTTGTTGTAAAATATTGTGTAAAATGTATCATTTCACTTATTGCTATGGAATTCCACAGAAAATGGCAAGATTCTGCCCTTTCCTCAAAATATGTTATAGTGTATGGTGGAATGCGGTTGTGTATGGAAATCCATACACCGCAAAAAGTTGTTCTGTTGCAGTAGTGATGTCCTCACTAATGCAGAACGACTTTTTGTTCTGCGTTAGTGAGGATGTCATAATACAAGGGACTACAGCAGACATTGTGATTCGTCCCTTGGTGTGTGAGAGGGGCGTGCGAGTGTGCTGGGCAGTGTCAGTTGTGAACCGAAGGCATCGGCAGAACTGAGTGAAAATATAGAAAAGTGAGTGTCTTTTTGTCTTTTTTTCGGGCACCATACACTATATAGAACAGTGTATGGTTACCCATACACTACTTGGCTATTCTTTCACCTGGTAGATACAATGTCAACTTGGAGACCTCTTGAGCTTCGCCCTCGGGGTCATCAGTCGGCATTGTATCCACTCAGTGGAAGAATAGCTTTGTAGTGTATGGTTAACCATACACTATCCTATATGTTGTGATTATGTAGTGTTCCATCAGATGGCAATAAATAAAGGCCTGAGTTACATGAGGCAGGGAGCCGGACAATGTTCTAGATGTGTCAGGACACTGGGAATAGCCGAGTGTCCCAGTAAAGTGCTGCAACAACAGATAGTATTTATGCCTATACAAAGGCCATTGTTTACTTGGGGGAAGTAGAATGAAGCAGATTTAACATGTACTGGCCACGACAATGATGCTCCCTCCCTAAGGGCTTGTGCATTGTTTACAGTGACTGTACACACATAGGTCATTGATCGCAGATTGCTTCAGTTGAAACGAGAACTCTGCACAGTCAATACTGCCCTTTATACTATTTACAACACAACATGGGGCTTTTAACTGGGTCCTTGATTTTACAGGTAGCTCTCTTTGCCTACACTTATCCCCCTACATACTTAACATGTAGTCCTACACCTCTTATGACTGTAGTACACAGAGAGGCATTGTGCAATAAACTTATGGGACCCACCCTGTGGTGTGCTTGTAGTCTATTTTTACACTCCCCCTTGGGGAACCTGGTGTTAAATGGGTAACACTCTCCAGGCTTCCTTGTAACTACCCTCAGCTCCAGCTTACTGTAGAACAACAAACTGTTATGAGATATCCCAATGCATCGATATATTCCTTAGCAGGACACACTTGACATATGAGTGACTCCTGCAATAAAAGTAACCTTGACAGCTGCCTCCAGAGGATTTCTCATTGACTCCCTCATGACTCTGCATGTATGGCCTTGGCTGCTATCCTAACCACCTTGAATCCTGGAGTGGGTTCTAACAAAATTCCAGGTGAGTCCATTGAGGGGAGACCTCCACTTCTTCACTCACTTCTCCTGATTTTGAGACAGCAGGGCATCTGGACTATTAGGGCTCTATACCCTTTACACTTCTCTCACCCCTGTTCTCTGATCTTCAACCTCAGCACCCATGATATATTTTTATTTGTTTTCTTCCTTTCTACCTCTGGCCAGGATGTACCTCTGTTGCATATGTGTGTGTGTGTGTGTGTGTGTGTGTGTATATATGTGTGTGTGTGTGTGTGTGTGTGTGTAGGGGGAAGGGGGCAAGCTGCCAGTCTTGTGTGAGCTGAGGCACAGAACCCAGTTCGGGCAATACTAAGCTGGTGCATTTATTTATTTATTTTATTTATTTGCTTTTGGTAACCGGGTGAGTGCACTAGGCATAGCAATGCCTATTTTCAGGCACGACCCGGGAGAAGACAGTTTAAAACACACAAAATGAAACATACATGTGACGCAGCACATGAAATTAGTGGAACACAGTGAGGAATGCAAGCAGCTAACCCTGTACTTTTATTAGGGGTGGGAGGCGCAGATAACAGCCAATAGCAAACCAGCTACTGATCACATGGTCAGGGCACGCATAGTGACTCAACAGTCTAGCATGTCTGGAGGAAAGGAGCCTAAAATATTCCAGGACTTCGATCATCTTCAGACATTAACCTTTTAGTAACCAGGCTCGAACAGGCAGGAGTGAGAGCCTGGTTGCAATAAAAAAAAAAATACAAAAATCAAGTTCACAATAAAAACTTTCAGCTGCCTTTTAAAAACTGCAGTGCTTTTGAAATTTTATGTAAGCCATGAGGAAATTATGCCAAGCTGATTGGAAGAGGGAATTGTTATTTTGCTGGAATTCAGTTGGTGGAATTTTGCCTTCTGCCAGCACCAGTGAGTAATGTTTTCATTCTTCAAGCCTTTTTATGTGCAAATTGTTTAATTGTTTAGTTCCTTTTTAAAAGAAAAAAACAAAGTCTCATCATATGTACCTTTGGAACTTGATTCATTTTCTGTCCTTTTTTTTTTTGTTGTTTTGGACAATTTTTAGATGTTGTCCTGAAGGGGTGGTTTGCTGAATGCATCAGTGGATTGGCTTTGGATTGTTAGATGTATTTTACCTATAATTCATCAAGGACACACATACACCCACAAGCAGTCCAAACACATTCTAGGTATTCAAATATCAGAAAATCTTTCTTTTTTTATTATGCCTTTTTAGCGCCACCCCCACCATTACCCTCAGCTCTGTCACAGACCCCCAGCTGCCACTCCCACACCAGCTGCCCTCCTTATACCCCCTGGCTTACCCCCAAGGCAGGGTCGCAGCAACCGAAGCCCTCTTAAAGATGCCACAATCAACGGGATAGGGCGGGAGTCAGTCTGGGAGTTAATTGCAGCCAGGGAAGAGTGTCATCTAGGTGGAGGGTGGCAGGTATTTTCTTCCTGGTGTTTACGAGGGTGGGGACGTGCAATGATGACCAGTGTCCGCCCTGCCCTCTGAATGTGTTGGCGTTGGCACAAGCCTCTGCTGGGTGTCAGTATAGTGCCAACACACTCCCCATCATCCCTCCTGGAGTAGGAGAGCAGTCTTCGGATTCTCAATCCTTCTCCCCCCCGCTGGACCTTCCGACATTCCCAAACCGGGGTCACTGGCGTCGCAGGTTGGCGCCTTGCCCCTGTGGCAATGGGCCAGTGTAGAGATCAGAAAATCTTAAGATGGTGGTGCACAAACAGGTTAGCAAAAAGAATCCAGACTTCGAATTCTTATGGTGGAATATGCACATTATGATCATCCCATGATAGCCGGTCTAATAACACCCCAGCACATTGCCTCCC
Source organism: Neoceratodus forsteri (assembly GCA_016271365.2). NCBI lineage: Eukaryota > Metazoa > Chordata > Ceratodontiformes > Ceratodontidae > Neoceratodus > Neoceratodus forsteri. The sequence goes on from JADMNL010000022.1 coordinate 653,794,407, forward strand.
ACTGAGTCTTCAGGGTCATTCATGACTTTCTTTGCACAGGCTCCTGCATGAATCATTCATACATACATAGATACTGATGATAGATAAGGGCATCTGGCCCACCTAGTCTGCCCAATTGCACATGTAATTTTGCCTCTTCAAGCGTCTCTAAAACTGGGTTGTCCCCTTCCCCCAACTGCTAGGATCTCCCAATGTATATCCCATGCATTCTTGAATCCCAAAATTATTTCAGATCCCATGACCTCCTCTGGCAGGGCATTCCACTTGTCCATCACTTCATCACATTACCTCTGAATCTCCCTTCAATTTCATCCCATGACCCCTAGCCCTGGAACATCTCTTCTTCTGAAAATTAGTGTTTCCTATACCTTGTTCCTCTCTGTGAGGAACTTATATATCTCTGTCATATCCCCCTTCTCCTTCCTCTCCTCAAGGGGATACATATTCAAGTCCTTCAGCCTGTCCTTGTAGGACTTATGATGCAAGCCCTGTACTATCTTGGTTGCCCGCCTCTAAACTGTCTCCACTGTGTCTATGTCCTTATGTATGTAAAGCCTCCTGAACTAGACACTATACTCCAGGTGTGGCCTCACTAATGTCTTGAACAGTAGAATTATGACCTCCTTTTCTTGATGGTGATGCCCCTGCTTATGCATCCCAACATCCTAGTTGCTTTACCCACTGCCTTGTTGCACTGACTCACAACCTTTAGGTCATCAGAGATGATAATCCTTAGGTCCATTTCCTGCTTGGAGTATACTATACCCCCCCCAGCTGATATGTTGTTCCAGGGTTTTTGTGCCCCATGTGCATTATTATGCACTTTTTTGCATTAAATCTCAACTGCCATATCATTGACCATTCCTCAAGCTTCAGCAGGTCTCTCCAGCTCATTCTATCCACTTCCTCTGGCATGTTCACTCTGTTGCAAAGTTTGGTGTCATCAACAAACAGGGAAATTCTCCCTTCTATGTTATCCATAATATCGCTGATAAAGATGTTGAAGAGCACTGATCCCTGTGGCACTCCACTGTCCACCCTTCCCTCTGTGGAGGGACAGCTGTTTACCACTACCTTGATGTCCTGCCATCCAGCCAATTCCCCACCCGCCGTACTACTGTCCTACCCACACCCATATTACCCAGCTTGTTTAAGAGCTTCTTATAGGGCACAGTGTTAAAGGCCTTACTGAAGTCCAGATAGGCCACGTCTACTGACCATCCCCTATCCACCTTCCTTGTCACCCAGTCGAAAAATTGAATGAGATTAGTCTGGTACAGCCTCCCCCCCAGTAAAACCATGCTGTCTTGGGTCCCATAGACTGTAGGCCACAAGGTGTTCCACTAATCTCTCCTTCAGTAGTGCATCTATAATCTTCCCCACTACTGAGGTAAGGCTGACTGTTCTGTAGTTTCCTGCTTCCTCCCTCTTTCCATGCTTGTATAAGGGGACTGCATCAGCTGTTCTCCAGTCTTTTTGGGCACCTCACCTGTTTTCAGTGATCGGCTAAACAGGATTGCCAAAGGTTCAGCCACCACTTCTCTGAGCTCCCTTACTACCCTCAGTGCACCCCATCTGGGCCCAGAGCTTTAGTGGCTGTTATTTCTTCCAGTTCCTTTACATATAAACATAGAAACATAGACTTTGAAGGCAGATAAGGACCACTTGGCCCACCCAGTCTGCTCATTTCCCTACCTATTGGTTAGCTGCAGATTGTAGTTCACCAACAGCCTTCTTCTTCCTACCACCCACTGTAATTGCTTTATGGCTGTCCCATGCATTCTTGAATTCCCCCACTGTTTTTGACCCCACAACCTCCGCAGCAAGGCAATTCCATGCGTCCGCCATTCTGTCTGTGAAAAAATATTTCCTCACGTTGCCCCTGAGCCCACTGTAATTGCCTTATGGCTGACCCATGCATTCTTGAATTCCCCCACTGTTTTTGACCCCACACCCTCTGCAGCAAGACAATTTCATGCGTCCACCCCTCTGTCCATGAAAAAATATTTCCTCACGTTGCCCCTGAGCCGTCCCCACTCTATCTTTAAATTGTGCCTCCTTGTACTTGTACATCTCTTTTTCTGAAATATGCTACCTTCTTGGACTTTCTTGATTCCCTTGAGGTACTTGAAGTTTTTATCGTGTCCCCCCCCCCCGTTTCCTCAAGGGTATACATATTAAGCTCACTTAGTCTCTCTTCATATGGCTTCTGTTGCAGACCTTGCACCATTTTAATTGCCCTCCTCTGGACCACCTCCATACTGTTTATGTCCTTGCAGAGATGGGGTCTCCAAATTTGCATGCAGTACTCCAGATGAGGTCTCAACATCTGTCTGTACAGAGCAATAATAACTTCCTGTTTTCTACTGGTGATGCCTCTCCCTATGCATCCCAGTATCTCCCACAGCTCTCCTTATTGCCTTCTCACATTGCTTGCCTTCCTTAAAGTTATCTGATATGGCACGGGGTCATAATGTTGCAAGACATAATTCCATGGCAAAATCGCGCTCTTCAATACAGCGACGATATTGCCATGCGGCATAATCTTTCTGCAGAGGGCTGTGCCCCACCCTCACGGGGCCAGCCCTGTCTCCACCAAAGATTCTCAACTCTGGGAGGGGTCCAACTCAGACAGTGCACAAAGTATGGAAAAAATAAAATGTCTGGGACCGGGAATTAAACCCAGCCCAGCGCGTGCCTGAGTTCCTGCTTCTGTGGGTCAGTCCAGTGAGCCATGGCAGCTGCTCAGTGGAGCCCATTCCCCAGCAGAGGGTCTTATCCTCTGCCTGGGATTGTCAATAGATAGTGCTGCAGCCCCGCATGCAGCAGTATATGCCGGTATTGCACAATTCCTTGTCATGAACAGCGCCGCTTTCAGGTTAGCTATAATGTCATCACGCTATTAAGTGTACAACATTGTGGACGTAGTAGGATCTGGTATAACTACTCCCAGGTCCCTTTCCATTTTGTTGTTGTTGGTACCCTTCCCCCACTGTGCTACTCTTCACCTGCGTTTTTGTTTACCAGGTGCATTACTTTGCACTTCTTTGCATTGAATGTAAGCTGCCATACTTATGACCATTCCTCCAACCTTGCCAAGTCCCTTCTCATCCTTTCCACTCACCCTTGTGTATCAACTCTGTAGCAGCTCTTTGTGTCATCTGCAAAGAGGCATACTTTTCCTTTCAGTCCCTCTGCAATGTCTCCTATAAAGACATTAAAGAGGACTGGTCCCAGTACTGAACTCTTGGGTACCCCACTAATAACCCCTCTTTTTTTGGTGTGAGTTCCATTTACTATTACCCTCTGTGTCCTGTTGTGCATGCAATTTGTTACCCAGGCTACCACCCTTGGACCCACTGCCAGGCTGGCTAACTTGTTTATTAATCTTTTGTGTGGGACTGTGTCAAATGCCTTGCAAAAGTCTAGGTAGACCATATCCACAGCCCCTCCCTGGTCTACTACTTTGGTCACCCAGTCAAAGAAATTGATTAGATTTGTCTGACATGACCTACCTGCTGTGAATCCGTGCTGCCTTGGGTCCTGTTCCCTACTTGCCTCTAGGTACTCAACAGTTCTTTCTTTCAGAAGTGATTCCAACATTTTCCCTAACACTGAGGTCAAATTAATAGGTCTGTAGTTTCCTGCCTCTGCCTTGTGCCCACTTTTGTGAAGGGGAATCACATCTGCCCTCCTCTAGTACTCAGGTACCACCCCATCCTCCCATGATTTGTTAAAAAGGGTAGTCAGTGGTGTCACTAGGTCTCCCCTTAGCTCTTTTAGAATTCTGGGGTGAATCCCATCAGGCCCCATTGCTTTGTCCACTTTGAGTTTTAGGAGTTCTTTCAGGATCCTTTCTTCTGTGAATGAACTGGTGTCGACCCTCCTACCCAGAGTGCTTCTATTGTTTGGTTTAGGTGACTCTTCTTCTTCTGTGAATACTGAGCAAAAGTATTCATTCAGTATCTCTGCCTTTTCACTGTCTCCCTCTGCCAACCTCCTTTTCCCTTTATTAAGCTTCACTGTTCCTACCTTGACATTTCTTTGCTCCCTTATGTACCTATAAAAGGTTTTATTCCCCTTCTTAAGTGAGTTGGCTATCTTTTCCTCAGTCTGGGCCTTTGCTAGTCTGACTGCCTTCCCTGCTTCCTTCTGCTTTAACTGATACAGTTCCCTGTCTTGCTCCTTCTGTTATTCCTTATACTTCCTTAATGCTATCTTTTTCTCCCTAAATTTTCCCACCACCTCTTTTGAGAACCATAGTGTTTTTTTACTCCATTTTCTTTTCTTTATTTATTTCACACAAAGGCTTGTTGCCTCTGTGGTGGCAGTTTTGATTTTTCTCCATTGTTCTTTCACCGCTCCTTTCTACTCATTTGCTAGTGCATTCCTTAGGTATTCGCCCATTTTGCCAAAGTCAGTCCTTCTCAAGTCCAATATCCTCGGTTTTGTATGGCTTGACTCCACAGTTGTGTTTATCATGAACCACACTGTGTGGTGGTCTCTTATTCCCAGATGGCTACTCACTTTTAAATCTGTGATCCTCTCTCCAATTGAGAGTACCAGATCCAATATTGCTCCCTCCTGAGTAGGTTCCAACACTGGCTGTCTAAGGCATGCCCCAATAGGGCATCACAAATGACCCTGCTCTTGGATTTGGCAGCCGTAAAATGTGTACCAGTTAACATGTGGCATATTCAGGTACCCCATCAACAATATACCCCCTTTTCTGGCATTCTGAGAATGCCTTCTATCATTTCCTTGTCCATTTCTTTCCCCTGAGATGGGGATCTGTATACAACCCCTGTGCAGACTGTGGTGCCACTCCATGTCTCCAAGGTGACCCACAGTGCCCCCTGTCCTCCCCATTTACCCATTAGTTCTGTAGCTTTGATCTCTTCCTTTATGTAGAGAGCTACTCCTCTCCCTCCCCCCTCCTCTTTTACCCTCCCTGTCCCTTCTGTAGATTTTGTACTCTGGTATATTGACATCTCAGTCATGGTCCTCCATGTACCATGTTTCTGTGACTGCCATGATATCCAGGTGTCTCTCTTCCATCAGGGCCACTAGCTCAGGAAGCTTGTTATTCAGACTATGGGCATTGATACTCATTCTCCTCCATTTAATGTTGGCATTACCCTGTTTTGCCCCATCCTTGCCCTTAGTGCCTTTGTCTTTTTTTTCCATTTATCCCTGTCCTGCCCTCTGTTGAACTCTGTACCTTGGTGTTTACCTTACTAACTACCATGTTTTGTGGGGGGAGGCTTGGAATTTCCTGCTTCCTATCAGCACCTCCCCCCTTGGCTAGTTTTAAAGCTTGCCAATGATGCATTTAAACCTATCACCTAGGAGCTTGGTTTCCTTCCTGGACAGATGCAGACCATCAAACCAGTATAGACCCACATCTCTCCAGGGGTACCCCCAGTCCCCAATGAAGCCAAAACCCTGTGCTCTGCACCAGTCTTTCAACCATTCATTAAACTGCATGGGGAGGAGTACCCTAGCCTCACCCATGCCATAGACAGGCAGCACCTCTAAGAAGGTTACTGTGCATGCTACCTGCCTGAGACCCCTCTCCAACTCCACAAACTCCTCCTACACTGCACTGACCCCATGCCCAGCTAGGTCATTTTTCCCAAGGTGGACAATGATGTCTAGTTCCCTCTCCTGTGATGCTGCTTCTGCAGTCCTGAGGATCTGCTTCCCGTCCCTTTAGGACCCTTTCCTGTGGAAAGGGACTTATATCCATTTATATGCCATCCTCCCTTTGTACTCCCTTCTGGTCCACTACCTGCTGCTTCTCCTGTAAAGACTAATCAGAAATATCTGCTCAGTATGTCTGCTTTACTATTACCATCCTCAACACTACTCTTGCCTTACCCTTTAGCCTCACTATCCCTCCTTTTGGCTTCCTTTTTTCACTTATGCACCTGTAAAAGGTTTTGTTCCCTCTAACCTCTGTTTTTGTAATGCACTCCTCTGTCTGAGCTTTGGCTTCCCTTACTACCCTCCCTGCTTACCCTTGCTTCTCCTGCTACCTCTCCCTACTCCCTTGTGCCTGTGTCTTTTTGCAAAGCTTGAATGCAATCCTTTTGGCTTTCACTTTCTCTGCTACCTCCTTGGAATATCATAAGGTTTTCTTCTTCCTTTCTTCCCTTGCTAACCTCCTTAACACATAATTGTGTTGCCCTTACTATCCCTGTTTTAAATACTGCCCACTGTTCCTTCACCCCTAATTCTTTCCCCATTCCAGCTAGTGCTCCTTCCAATCATTTCCCCATTCTTCTAAAATCTGCCATCCTAAAGTCTAGGATATGTGTTTTGTCGTGGCAGGGATCTGCCCACACAGATATTTCAAACCACAGTGTCCGATGGTCACTGTTCCCGAGGTGCTCCCCCACTGTGACCCCCATCACACTGTCCCCCTTTGTGAGCACCAGGTCCAGTACTGTTTCCTGTTGAGTTCATTTTATGACCATTGTTTAAAGAAGGCTCCCTGAATGGAGTCCAGGATAAATCTGCTTTTGGCTGCTGCTGCTGCTGGGAGGCTCAAATCCACACCTGGCACTTGAAGTCTCCAAACAGCACCACCTCCCCCTTGCCCACCATTCTTTGGATGGCAAGCATCAATTTCCTATCTGTCCCTTCCACCTGGGTTGGTGGTCTATTGACTACCACTGTGTGGATGGCTGCCCCATTTTTCTTTCAAACTTAACTCACAGTATCTCCTCCCTCCTTGTTCCCCTTGGATCTCTTTGGCCTTAATGTTTTCTTTCACATACGGTGCCACTCCTCCCCCTCTTCCTGACCTTCCTGTCTCTCCTGAATAGGTTCTAGTCAGGTATGGCCATCTCCCAGTCATGGTTATCATTACACAGGTCTCTGTGATGGCCACAATGTCCAGGTTTGACTGTGCCATAGCTGCTCCCAGGTCCTCCATCATGTTGCTAAGGCTCCTGGCATTGACACACATGGCTCTCCATGATGTAACTTCCCTCCCCTGTTTTTTTGACCTACACTGCCTCCCCCTTCCTGGGTGATATTCTTGCCTGGCCCACCTTGCCTTCTACCTTTCTGTTGTATTCTGCCCTGTGACTGTCTTTCCACTCCTTAGGTACCTGTGTCCCTTCCATTCTTCCCTTCATCCATCTTTTGCACTTTGCATTGCTGTGCTATTCCCCCTTCCTGGTGCACTGTTCCTTTGCTAGCTTCTGGGGGTGGGCAATCAACTTCCTTTCTTGCTAGTCTGCCACCTCCTTTGGCTAGTTTAAATGCATGCCAATGTAGCATTTAACCTTTTCATTGAGGATCTGAGTTCCTCCCCAGGGTAGATGAAGGCCATCGGCCTTGAATAATCTCCCATCCCTCCAGGTGGGTCCCCAGTCACCAATGAATCTGAACCCTTTCTCGCTTCACCTGTTCCTCATCCACATGTTAAAATTCCTCTGGTGCAGGCACCCCTATGCTCTCCCATGCCTAACACAGGTAGTATTTCCAAATAAATGACAGAAGTAGCTACTTGCTCGAGACCTTTCCCCAGTCTTCTAAGATCCTCCTGAACTGCTTTAGGTTCCCTGTTTGCCAGGTCATTAGTTCCTAGATGGATAATGACATCCAGCTCCCACTCCCATCCTGCCTTCCCCCGTGATCCCTAGGATCCTTCTCCCATCTCTCCATGCCATGGCACCTGGTAGGCACTTCATTTCTCTGTCCTCCCCCTCTCCTGTTCCTAGCTGGATCCCCTTCACAATAGAGTCCCCCACTAGGATTCACTTCCTCCTCCTCCTTCTCCTTCTCCACTGGGGTCCACTGCTCTCCCCTCTGAGGTCACCTTCCCAGCTGACCACCACATCCATCCTTTCCAGAACTACTGGTGCCTCAGACTGGCTGTTCCCAATTGCCAGTGCCACATATGAGTTATGTAGTGGAATAGATTTTGCAAAGTGTTTCTGCCCATCGGTCCTAATCCTCCTCAAGCCCACTGTCATCCAAGTGCTCCTCTTACTTGAATCCTTTGAAGCATTGCCTTTGCATTAGGGTGGTCTCTGGATGGAGTTGAAGGTACGCATGACCTAGTTTACCTCTGCTCTGAGTCTGGCAACTTCTTCCCTCAGTCCAGAGAGGTGCCTGCATATAGGGCAGCACTTTAGCATCTAGAAGGTCTGCCTGAATATGGTTGCCCACACCCACTGCATTGCACCACTCCCCACATAATGCTACACTTAATCTGCTATTTATCTAGCTGTCTGCTTCTCTAGCCCTCCTTCTAAGTCCCTTTCATTTGGTGCCTAGCAGTTTTGTAGCTAGACCCCTTTTCTAAGTTATTTAGTAGTTCCCCTTTTAAATTTGTTTGTTGTTACTGTTGTCTGTATTGCTCCCTTTGCTCTCCTTAGTGAAGCTTGACCCCTTTTACTCAGTTATTTAGTTGATACCCCTTAAAAAGTTGTTTTCTTTTTCTTTTCTTTTGTTCCCCTACTGTGGCTTTACTTTATGTGTTACTGGGATATTGCTTCCTACCTGGACTAGGCAGGAAGTGCGTGCTGTGTGGTTTCTATAAAGAGATGTCAGACCCATGCCGTACATAAGAAGGATGAGCCCTGGGGTGGGTGGGATTAGCCCTGGACTGAGAAAAACAATTAGCAAAGGACCCTTCACTTTTCCTGAGGCCAGATTACCTCCCTGGCAGATACAAGGTTCACTAAGTAAAAAACAACCTCAAAAACAGTGAACCAAACACCTACTTCTACGTGTTCCCCAGGCTCCTGAATAATGAAGTGAATTCAATGTACTCAGTAAAATAAACTACTAGCTTTAAGACTGCTGGTAGCTATTCTCCCTCTTAGCTCCTGCATGTATTTCTTCACTGAGTAACCACATATCCCAGACCTGTAGCTTGTACTTTAGACATAAGACAAAGGGCTTGGGGATAATAGTGGACATTAGGGTTGAAAACACCAAGAACACCACACCACTGATTTTCTAAGACTACTGAGACTCCTAAGCTTTGTTTTGTGTTGTTTGTGTTCTTTATCCCTTAATGTCTGCATTAACTTAATGTTTTTTGCAGGAAGATTCCTATCTTTTCGAGATAGTGGCATCATATCCTCATTTGTTGAGGTCACTTTGGTACCTGCGCAAAACAGAAGAAACCAAATATTTGACATAATTTGAGTTAGGTGTCACCACCCACCTTTATGCCAAGACATGCAGGGCCTTTTAGGCCCTATGTCAGAAGCATGATATGTGACTAGCGTTGTGCAAAACAGAAATTTTGTTCCGCGCAAAATTTCATGAAATTTGCACATTTTGCAAAATATTTCAGAGGTGCAAAATGCAAAATTTAACCTGAAAATGCTAAACTTTCACCTGAAAATGGCAAAAATTTGCCCACGGAACAGTGAAAATTGCCACTCGCAGGTGAAATGTTACCATTTTGGGGTGAAATTTCGCATTTCACAGTGAAATTTAGTAAGTTCACACCCCATGAAATATTTTGCAGGATGACAGAATTTCGTGGAATATTTCATGCTGCAAACTTACTGATTTTGTGTCAATTTCACTGGCAAAATTTTATTTTGCAACATCTCTAAGCTAGAAACAAACTAACTTCATGCTGATGCTCCAGGTCTTTTGGTACCTGCACCAATACAAGGTTATGTTTAGTAGCACGTAGGGCCTAAAGTGTCCTTTACACTTGTTTAGAAAATGGATTGAACATTTTCCAGTCTCTGATTGTCTGAGACCACTCCTTGTGGGGTACATTAACTTGCAACTTAGATTGGGAAATAGCAAGTTCAGTGCCTCAGAACCAAAGTGGTGCCATTGTTCTCACTTTGGAATTTCCAAAAATTGACAGTTGCCTTGTTTTATTCTCATTAAGTGAGACAGTTTTCCCCTACTAGGCCATCACTTCTCCTGCTCACAGGCAGTACTGTAACACAAAACAATAGAAACCGTACTGCCACATAATCATTTTAAAGCAAATTCCGTATCTTTTTTTTCACATGGTGTTTATCCTTCTCAGCCATGGCAGGCTTGGCTCTCTTTCACCCAGTCCCAGCTGTCCCTTTCCATCTAGCGCCTTTGCTTGGAATTACCTCCAGTCCAGTGCTTCCTTGTCAGTCCCAATGGTGGATCAGGTGAGGAATTACACATAGGGCTTCATACATGACCACTGTGTTACCATTTTCATCCAGATTTTCTCCCTCCCCAGTACTGGAATGATCATGTCAATCATAGAAACATAGAAACATAAAAACATAGACTTTGACGGCAGATAAGGACCGCTTGGTCCACCTAGTCTGCCCATTTCCCTACCTACAGGATAGGCCACAGATCCTAGTTAACCAACAGCCTATTTCTTCCTACCCCCCACAAGAATTGCCTTGTGTCTGTCCCATGCATTCTTGAATTCTCCCACAGTTTTAGACCCCACAACCTCCTCAGGAAGGCTGTTCCATGCATCAACTGCCCTCTCTGTGAAAAAAATACTTCCTCACATTGCCCTGGAACCGCCCCCCCATCTTAAAATTGTGTCCCATTGATCTTGCACATCTCTTTTTCTGAATCATGTGCATGTAGAGACATGCACATTTTTGTAGAGTCTCACAGCTCCCTCCCCTCATTGCTACTCCTGTCTCACACTACCTTAAGTCCTCCACCAAGTGGCAATCATTCAACTGAGCCTGGCAAACCAGCCCTGTGGAAGAGGACAACAATCCATCAGCTGCTTTATCCTTCCACCATCCAGCCCCAGCAACCTTAGATTATTCCCAGTTCTGGGTCACCAACACACCATTGGGCAAGCTCAGATATGTTATTTTACCTTCTATTACCAGTAATGCCCTAGTACCATAGCTATCATACTAAATAACCACAACCCTACTGTGACACTTCTAACCTGTAGCTCTCATACACATACCTGGTGCTGGCAAAATGACAAGAGGTAAAAATTAAAAAAGGCAAGCCTCAAAAATAAATCCCATACTAAGATTGAAAAGCAAACATAGCATGCTGCTGCATCTTGCCACTTCCATTCATATTCCTATGGCACTGACTGTGTTTGAGAGATTAGAGCTGGAGTTACACTGAGGTACTTACTAGCAGGACAGCCATTAGTGACTACAGCAGTGTAGTTGCTAGTCGCTGCCCCACTTTTAACTACAGCACTTACTAGCAAGGCAGCCATTAGTACAACTGAAATTTAGCTGGAATATAAATGTATTTATATGTTTTTATTTATTTAAATATTGGTAACTGGGAGAGGCACACTGAGGCGGGGTACATTTCCAGATGCGACCTGGGGGATGGGGGAGTGGAGGGAGAGTAATATGTTTATTCATACATTTACAAAAATTTACAGTACAATTTAAGACTTAGTGAACACAAACAGGATAATAGTTTAAAGATTCATACATTTACAGATATGAGCAGTATAAATTCATGACTTAATGAAAACAAAAAGGGTAACAGTATAAATAATCATACATTTACAAATATTTGTAGTAAAATTTTAAGGCTTAGTGAAAGCAAACAGAGTTGGTAGATGCAGAATATATTTTCATGGTTCAAAAATAGATGTAAAGAATTCAAGATAGTGAGTAGGTATGAAGTAGCAGCATAGCAGTTTCAGGTGTAGGTGGGATAGGAGGGAGGAGCAGGAAGGGGGTGTGGGAGTGTGAGGGATAGGGGAGGAAGGGATGGGGACACCAGGTGGAGGGCCAGATAGTGTGAAGGTGCAGTAGGTTGTGGGTCAGGAGGACGGGGTGCAGGAGCACCCTGTAGAGAGTGAGAGGTGGAGGATGCATTTTTCTTTTTTAGCAATAACATAGAGAATAATGGATGGTTAGGTAGTTATAACAAGGATTTTAGACCCTCCTGAGGGATGGGATGCCATATTAACCATGAGAGTGAAGCTCGAGGGGTTTGTTAAAACATCCCACCCCAAGGGGTGTGTAAAATCTGAGTTTTACACACCTACCCATCCTTTATTTGTATAATTGCTGGGGGTCATTTTTTTTGCCACAGCAATTACACAAAATAAATGTGTATCTCTATGGAGCCAAGCAGTGGACCATTGGGGTTTCAGCATGGTCTGTAATGGCTCGGCTCCTGATGTACAGCACTGTTTACTTTTTTTATTTATTTCTGACCAAAACAAAAAGAAAAGAAACATTTTATGTGCCCTGCAGTCATATATTTGTTTAAAAAATAAGAACTCACAGCCAACTTCTACGGTCAATGTTGGTAAACTGCAGAGCATTGAGGAGTGGTATGGCAGGGGATGTGCAGAGTAGAGGAAGATCATAGCTAGCACATGCGTTGAGCTATGGAAACTGGGTGCATGTTTATCGTTATGACCAGCTGCTTATAACGACAAAATTACAACCTGTTTTCCAGATGGGAAAAAAAGAGAGCCAGTTATTATACCTTTATTAAAAAAGGCAACATAAAAATAACAAACTTACACACAAGATAGAAGAAAGCACATCAAGGGACTAATGGATAAGATAGAAGGCATAAAATACAAAAATGTAGAGGAGCATTTGTATAGTCAAATGGTGTTTACAGACTGATCAAAAAAAGACAATAAAAAAAGAACAACTAACATGGCAGTTCTAACAAACCATAAGCTCCCGGATATCAGTAAATAAAATTATAAAAAATCAGATTAAAAACTATGAAGTAAAGCAAATTAGACTATACAACAATGAGTTGGAAAAGGGCCCAGAAGCTGGACCTAGTTCACCTCCATTTTTAGAAATTCCGATATAACCATAGAATTTCCCAAAAGATCAGGGAATAAATGTTGGCTCTGACTGAAGCTTATGAAGAGTCCAGCATCTCCAGACCTGCTCAAAAACTGGCAGATGATTTAAATAACCATTGCTACACCTTTCATGCCAATAAATAGTGTCAATGAAGGCTACCCAGTGAGGGACTTGAGGAGTGTATAGTTTAAAGCCAAGATCGCATATTAATTTTTTTGGCACATACCAGAAGGATTAGCAAGAATTTCAATTGATGGCCTTGTATTAGTAAATCAGACAGGGGGATATGTACTAAAACCAGCAAGGGTAATAAATATGGAGATATTTCAAATAAGGAAGCAATCACTTGGGAAATGGCATCCCAGTATGATTGCGGTGAAGGACATGACTGAAAAATATGGACATAATATGCCTGAAGTTCACTGCAGGCTCTCCAACAGACACGAACGTGAGCACCTAAATATGAAACTGTTCAAGCAGGAGTCTTAAAAAATCACATACAGCATTTCCAAGTGCATTCCTAAGATATGAAGTCTTTGAAAGATTATAAGTCAAGATGAAGTGTTTCACCTACTCGGCCTGGTTGCACGCTGTTTGTAGATCTTTCGCTCACTGAGTTAAAATAGAGACAGTAGACTCAGTAGAAAGAGAACAAAGGATGGAATAGATGTACCCAATTAAATGTTCCAGAAGGTTGCCCTTTTGATGAAGTACAATCAAGGCCATAAGAGCTGAAATAGAATTTGAAACATGTCTATCCCAGGTAGGCAATGATTGTAAGTAAGCACACAGCTGAAAAAATCAATAGTGATCAGTACGAGGTAGTCCACAAGTGACTTTAAGATCCACAAAGAAGTGGAATCCTTGTGAATCTACTATTTGATGAAAATGAATAACTCTAGCTGAGCCCAGCATCATAAAAAAGGTTTGGTCATGTGTAAAGGGTTCTGTCGATTCCACACCAAAGCTGTAATAAAGAAAACCTCATCTCTTAAGAATTGGGATTGAACCTTATGCCAAATCCAGTGAATCTGCCTTGTATAGCAAAAAAAATAAGAAAATGGAAGATTGCCAGAGGAGAAAATAAAGAATGCCACTGATATCATGCATATCATTTAAGACAAATTCAATATCTTTCCAATGAGCTTGAAATGCCTCAATGGCCCACAAGCACACGATATGCAACTGTCAGGCAATTGCATATCAATGGAGATTAGGTAAACTAATCCCTCTCCTTCAGCCAGAGACAGATATAATAAAGAGGCATGCAGTCTAGGTTTATAAATGCCCTAAATAAATTGAGAAATCTGACATTGCCACTCTTGAAAATTGCATTTAGAAGGATGACGGGGAAGTGCCTGAAGAAAAATCAGAATACATGGTAAAACATTAAGACAGATAATTTCAATCCACAGAAAGAAAGAAAGAAAAATGAAGAGTGCATGAACAATTAAGATCAGTGGCTATAGTTGGTGTCAAGGATTCATAATTCAATACATCTAGGTGGTCTGGCACCTTGGAAATGGAAACTCCTAAATATTTCAAAAAATGTTGAGTCCAATGTGCTGACAATAATGTAGCAATAGAAGGAGGATGAGAATAATAAAAAGTTAAGAGTTCAGTTTTGTTTGTTTTTAAACAAAAAACAGCTAAATACTCAAATGTAACTAAAAAATCAAAAACCGCTTTAATAGAAGCTGTGAGAGCTGTAAGAGTAAGAAGTATATCATCTGCAAACAGGGCGATCTTGTATTCTCAACCACCTAATGGTATACCGTGAATAACAGATGAATATGAGATACCAAGGGCTCAATGCAGACAGCAAACTAAATTGGGGAGAGGGGACAACCCTGACAGGTGTCTCACTCTCTACCCAGGGAAAACAGAGTAGAAAGTAACCCATTGACTTTGATTAAAGCTAAGGGAGAATAAAATAACTGTTGTAGTATAGTTATCAAATCAGTAGAAAACCAAACACCTTTAAGGTTGACCAAAGAGAAGACCAGGACACCTGGTTGAATGCCTTCTCCAGATCCAAACTGGCCAGGACCAGGGGGCTGAATTGTTGTTGAGCATAATCTAAAAGAAGAAAAGTTTGATGCACATTATCATGTGCCTGCCACTTGTGCACAAACCCAGCCTGGTTCCGGTACAGCAAGGTGGAGAGAAGGACCTCTAGCCGGAGTGCCCAAATTGACACAGAAAGTTTATTGTCAAAGTTTGAAATAGAAATAAGGTGAACTGAAGCTGTTACAGTTGGGTCCTTACCAGGTTTTGGTCAGGCAGTAACACCTGCGGAATGCCAAGAGGGGTGGAGCAGTCCCATATTGTAAAGAATGAAAAAGTTGAAGCAAAAGGGGGACAAACAAGTCCTGAAGAGAAGGAATGTTAAAAAAATTTAGATGGAAAACCATCCATTCCAGGATATTTAATCAATTTAGCCAACTGAATTCCATGATGGATATCAGCCATAGAAATTGGGAGAAGTAAGGACTGAATCTGCTCAGGATAAAGAGAAGGGAGATCAGTCTTAGAAAGAAAAGTTTGAATGCAATGATCAGAAGGAGGAGGGGTATCGGGCATGTAAAGAGATGAAAAAAGCAACTTAAAAATAGACAGACTCATCTCCCTGAGATGTAAAAATATCCATGGTAGGTGTTGTAGCTTAGTCACAATAGCTGCAGCCCTATAAATGTGAAGACGTTGAGCAAAGTGACTGGCTCCATGAGGGCCCCCTTCATAAAACCGCTACCTCAAATAAAATAAAGCATGTTCCACCTTCTGGTCCAACAGTTTTTGAAGATGGGCCTGGGTCTCAAGAATTTTCACATGGGTAGATTTCTCACCCTGCATCAAGGATGTTTGTAAAGAACACAATACACTGTATAGCTCTTGCATTTTCTGCTCATGTGCCTGATGTAGAAGTGATGCATGGTCAATAATTGTATACAAAGGACTGCCTTAAGTGTGTCCCAAAGGGTACTAGGGGAAACATTACCAACATCATTCTCTTGAAAAAACTGAGGAATTTGCCTGGTTAATTTATCTGAAAGAACCTAGTTGGCCAGCCATCCAAAATGGAAGGACAGTAATTAATCAGCTAGAAGGCTAGGACCACCTATCTTGACTCATCCTGCAGAACAAGAGGACCTACATTCCTAAGCTTGGTAGCAAAGGGTGCAGAAAATCAGGATCTACATAACGGTATCATTTTTGAAGGACTTTGAACGTACTAAAATATCCTTAAACCGGATAGTAAACCACTGCCCAGATCACCACTCTTTTGGCCTGTCAACATCTTAACAACTGCCAGGGTACAGTGCCAGAGATCTCAGTATGTTGCCTTCTTCAGTGGAATCCCCACCATTGACCAGGGACATGGCCCAGACAATAACTACCAGGGTGGAACAACACCTGATAAAAATCATGGCTATGCTGAATAAAGTGCTAACGAATACTGCAGAACTAAAAGAAATAAAAATCAGAACTAACCAAGAACTATTAAGTATTATCAAAAGGGCTGTGAGCACTGAGAACACAGATAAGTGGGACAAAATCTTACATAGCCACTTCAGTCAGCTCAGAGAGCACCAATATCAATTACAGTATCTACTGTCAAAAGTAGATGATCTTGAGACTAGGCCAAGGTACAAAAATGTTTGCATTGTTGGAATGCTCGAAGGTACTGAAGGCGGAGATATGATTGTCTTCCTGTGCCAAGCCCTACCAGCAATGCTTAAAATAAGTAACGGAGCCCCACTGATGCTTGAACGAGCCCACCGCTTCCTTGCACCAATACTGTGACTGGATGAAAAGCCAAGGCCCATCCTCTGTAAAGTCCTAGGATATCCAGAAAAAGAATTTTACATGAGATGGTCAGGGAACATTACCTGGGAAGGGCATTCAGTACAGCTCTATCAGGACTTCTCGGTTGAGCTGTCAAAAGAGAAGAAGGGCTTACAGCCCAGTAAAGAAAAGCTGTACAAACTGAGCATCATCCAAACTTCATTATGGTATACAGCCCTCCTCAGTGTGCAATACAAGGGTGAAACTCTTACCTTTTCCAGACCACAAGATGTAGATCAGTTCCTGGGAGATATTGCACCAGGAAGAATGGCTCCAGCATCACCACCATCCTTCCTTCATGATGAGGCCGTAAACACCATGGAAATTTCATTGGACCAGCCATCCATCACTCCCCAGGAGGTCTCCAAGCAAGAATCGGGTATTGAATGTCAGAAAGTCCAAAGGGGGAGACAGAAGAGAAGGAACAAAGCGGAGCAGAACTGGATGATCTCCCCCCACCACGCCCACTCTTCCAGAAGCCACCAGAGGAAGTTTCAACTATCAGGCAGCAAGAGCACTTCACCATCTGTCACCCCTGTGAATATGGTGAACAGGTTTGTGGCACTGGGTGACCTCATCCCAGCTGCCTTGGACTCTTGTCAGTGGGCACCAAATCTCAAGAAGATGCTGCACTGATAAGTCCACCAGAAGAATGGTCCCCAGTTTACAATGACTGGGCTGACTGCATTTTAGAAAACCTTCAGGAGCTGCCTGCTTCCACGCTGCCACCCCCAATCTCCACTTTGGTGGGATAAATACTCTTAAACTGGCAGTGGTCAGGATGGTTACCTCTATATTGCATGTTAAGCCCTTAAGGTACTGTAAGGTTTAACGTTAGTTTATCTGAATTAGGTTATTGCTCACCTGCATTGGAGGCCATTCTCTGTTATTGTTAAATGGTGTTGCTCTGTATGAAAGTGTGACATGTGCCATGAAACTATGGGCCAGATTCACAAAAGGATGGCGCAAGTCATGCCAAAGGTGACTTGTGCCAAATACTGTTGTGCTAAGGACCCTGCAGCCTGATTCACTATCTGGAAAGGTTCCTGCGACTAAGTCCCATGACTTGTGCCAACCCAAACTGTATGACAAAAGGGAGGGCGTACATGATCAGATTGGTGTAGGCCTGTGGCAACCCTGGTGTAAGGGCAATAGAGATCACCCCCCATGCCCGACCCCTTGATGTATGATTTAAATGCCCCATAGGGCTATCACACCCCCCCATGCCCCCAATCCCATAAAATGGTATGAAGATATTGCCCTGCAAGGCTAGCAGACCCTCCAATGCTTCTATCCCCCGATATCTGTAAACACAACCCCACAAGGCTAGTGGACTCCCCCAATGCCCTGATCCCCCGATAAATGTAAACACAGCCCCGTAGGTCTAGAAGATCCCCAAGCCCCGATCCCCATAACAAAAGTCAGAGCGGTAAAATAAAAACCTTCAAAAATAAGATCCCCATAATCCCTGGTAGTCTATTGGCACTTCACCCCCCACCCGGCAGTGCCAGACCACCCTGCATCCCACTGACCTGTACCGAGCCAGCTACTGACACCCACCACCACTCACCACCACAGCCAGCCACTGACTGAGCTCCATATGAGTGCATACTACTGTACATAGTATGCGCTCAATGAATGAGCTCCATATTTGTGGGATTGGGGGCAAGCGGGTGTGTGATAGACCTGGTAGGCATTTAATTTATACATCGGGACTGGGGCATTGGGGGGGTCTGCTAGACCTGTGGGGCACTTATAATACATGTTGTGGGATCTGGGTATGGAGGGTTTTGTAGCCCTGTGGGGCTTAGTCTACAATGGATTGGGGGATCAGGGCTTGGGGGGCTGCATATACTGCAGGATGGGCTGGCACAAAATTGCACAACCCCGGTGGATGCAAGGTACACATACACCAGCTAATTGCTGTTGTAAATGTACTTTGATGGCTGTCCTCTGGGGGCTGTTTCTGAATACCAAACTCATGGATTTGGCAACTGCTCTTCCAGAATAGGGCACAGCTGCTGCCGTAAACCCAGTTGCACCATGTCGCAGGGAGTTTATGTTGCAAATGGTGGTGTAAGTCCACTTTGGCACAAGTGGCCTGCAATATTTCGCAGGCTGCTTTGCTGAATCCCAAATGTCAGAACTCATGGTGCAAAGTGCTACTTGCACCATTTTTTTTGGTGTGTCACTTCGGGCCATGCATAACTTTTTGTGGATCTGGCCCTATATTTCCCGAGATGAATACATGTTTGCATAAAGTTAAAAAATGTAAAATGCATAGGATTTTGGTGGGCTCTTGCCCCAATAGGATATGAGAAGAGCAAACTGACTGGGGATTTGCGGTTCACAGTACGATACCCACAGACCACTCCCAGGTTTAAATAAGGCACACAGATTAAAGGTATAGCTCTGTGGTAGCACGTTCAGCATTAATCTAAAGGGCGGGGGAAGCAGGGCAGGGAGAATGGTGGCTCGCAGCCTTGTAAATATGCAGCAGATTCTTGGTCAGATGAGCCCAATAGCGCCGACCTTATATATATATAGACTGGCTCCAAGGTCCATGGATAGTGCCAACCCAGTGACTCACCGCTAGTCCTATGGTGAACAGAGCCCAAGAATGGTTCATCCTAGCAATCTTGAAGTCTGCATGGCATAAAGCTAATGGCTAGGGGACAGAGTAGAACAGCTGGATAGTATTCCCATTAGGGTCTCCTCTCTCCCTGAAGCCTAAGGTGACTCAGCCTGAAAGCTCACTCATGCACCATCGCCACCCCCACCCCCAAGGGCTCAGTGCACATTGATAGCAGAGAACAGAGGAGGATTCCCAGAGGGGTTTTCCACTGGGGAACACATCTGATTTTCTTCTACCCTGCAATCACTGTTAGCAACCCCCTCCAAAAAAAAAGATAGCAATCCCCCTTTACCTAATGGTGAGTCAGAGCCCTATTCCTTGGATTGCTGAAATAGGATTTGCCAAGACCTGCTTAGGCACCATTGGGAAGGGGAGCTGCCCCTGCTGCCCCCCCAAAGAAGAGTTTTTAGCCCTTTGGGACCTTGCCAGAAAGGAAGAACCCCAGGTCAATTGTGTAAACAACTTCTCTACATGATGTGTTGATATTAAATATTTTACAGATTGTTACTCAGTTAAATACGTTAAGATGTTGTAACATGGGAAAATTATGCTCAAGACTCTAATCTGTGCTTGCTACCCCCTGGTTACCAAAACTAAGGCCAGATTTAAAGCCACGGAAACCAAAGGGAGGGGAAAGCTGGTCCTCCAACTTGTTCTCAACAGAACAAGAAATTGGGGTAGGGAAACTTAAGTGCTACAGTGAATACCACCAGGATGAAGCACAGTGATGCAGAGTTCTCCAGTAGAGTTACTGCAGTAAACAATTCAAATTCAATGGGAGTTAATCCCTTTTGTCATGTAGTAAACCTGTGACACTGTGCTTCATCCTGGCGGGCTTCACTGTACGTGGTGTTGTTGGTTAGAGAGATCAGAATTCAGCCAAAGACCAGACTGAAGAATACAAAAGTGTTAGTATGGATTGGTATTGCACAGTTGGAGCAGGACAAGGCGGGAAGGGAGCCCTATACTATATTGCCCTCTTATAAGCTTCCAAGATTGGTTAGGTTTGAAAATGACTAGCACTCCGCACATGGTAATCACATCATGGAATGTGAAGGGGCTAAACTCCCCAGTTAAGAGAAACAAGTTTCTAATGAGGCTCAAACAGCTAAAAACCCAAATTGCCTTTTTGCAAGAAACTAAGCTGATACAAAAGGAGGCCTAGATGCTGACACTCGAACGGCTGGGAAGGGAGGTGTATAGCTCATCCAAGTTGGCTAAAAAAGGTGTGTCCATTCTCCTACACAGAGAGCTCCAATGGAAACCTACTGAAACTTGCTCTGACAAGGAAGGGAGATGAGTCATTTTGACAGTCACCACTCCAGTTGAACTAGTGCTTTTGGCCAACAAATATACTCTTAATGAGGATGCCCCAGAATTTTTTAATATAATATCCCAAAAGATCCTTGATATGTCTTATGATAACTTGGACATCATATTGGGTGGAGACTTTAATATGATCATGGATTTCCTCCTGGACAGGTCCAGTGTGAACCCAAAGTCCCATACCCAGTCCCTCCAGGCCCTAAAACAATTGCTAAATTTACTTCAACTGTTAGGAGGCGTTCCCATCCATAATACTGGGACTACACATTATTCTCTGATTTGAAAGCAACGGCTATCAGGCTGGACCTGTGGTTTACAGATACCTCTGTCAACATCTCAACTTCTTCTATGGATGTTAATATCCCCCCCCCCCGTATATGTCAGATCATGCCCCAATGGTCCTAAGTCTCCTTATGGTCCCTCAAATGGCCAAATCCTTAATGTGGCAACTGGACCCCCTTCTCTTACAGGACAAGGACTTTGTTCCTTGGTTAAAAAGAGAATCCAAGCTTTAGTTTTGGGACAACCCTGTCAGCTGTGCATCAGCATCCATGATTTGGGAAGCCAACAAAGTGACTATCAAGGGCAGGATCATCAGCTACGCCACTCACAGGTGCAAGCTGAGAGAGAAGGAACACCAAAAACTAGTGTCCCAATTGAAGATAGAGGACGCCTGCTATAAGAAAGATCCTCAAATTATTAACAGTCCTAAAATGATCTCCAAACTTACTGCTCTTAGACTTCAAATCAACAGCCTGGTCACAAAGAAGGCTGAACTTCACCTCCTTAGGCTCCAGTATAAATACTGTGTAGTTGGAGAGAAGGCAAGCAAACTACTTGATTAGAGGCTGAAACAGAGACAAGCAGAGAGACACATCCCACAACTCAAACACAAGATAGGGATGGTCTCCTCAAACCTGAAAGATAAATCTCATCATGACAGACTTTTATAGGGAGTTTTACTCCTCAAAGTCCAAATGGGACCAGGATAAATATGTACAATTCACGACAAACCTCCATCTCCCCAAGCTGACAGAGCAGCAAAAGGATATATTACACATATGGACATATGAAGAAGCCAGCAAAATAAGGCCATTTGGTCTATTAAGTCTTCTCATGTTGCAGGGTTCACAGCTTGAGCTACTGTCCCTGCCCCTCTCCCCTCTCCTCCCATCCTCCCTATCCATGAGCCTTACCCTCCCCCATACCTCTCTCAGCTTCTCTTAAAGCTGCCCACTGTCTTCAATGAGATTACCTCTTCTAGAAGCTCATTCTAAGTCTCCACCACCCACTCTGTGAAGAAATTCTTCCTGACCTCCCTCCTAAACCTCCCATCCTCCAGCTTAAGACTGTGTCCCCTCATGTTATGGTTGCCACTCAGCTTAAAGAGACTCTCCTTATCAACCTTATTTATCCCTTTCAAGTTCTTGAAGGTCCCAGTCATGTCATCTCTCTCTCTCCTGTCTTCCAGGGAGTACATGTTCAGTGCCATCAACCTCTCCTTGTATGCCTTACCCTACTGACCAGATATCATTTTTGTAGCCCTCCTCTGGACCTTCTCCAGCAGGTTAATGTCTATTTTGAGGTGTTGGCACCAGTACTGAACTCCATACTCTAGATGCAGCCTTACCAGTGACCTGTACAAGGGTAGTATAACCTCCTCTATCCTACTACTATCCGAGCCTGAAGTAAACAAGGCCATCCAACTAACTAATAGCTCCCCATAAAGCCCCAGGGGGCTATGTCTTCCCAGTGAACTTCTATGAGGCAACCCAACCTCAAATAACCCCTCCTCTTAGGAGGATGCTGCAAGAGGCCCATGCAAAGGGAGAACTACCGAAATCACCACAGGAGACTTTGATCACAGTCCTCCCCAAAGAAGGTAAGGACAACACCCTACTAGCTGTTTACAGACCCATCTTGCTAATAAATGTTTTTGTCAAAATATTGGTCAGCACTTTGGTACTCCAACTGAAGAATATTTTGCCAGACATAATCCATCCATCCCAGATGAGGTTTGTTAAGGATAGGGTAAGTCTGGATCACCTCATAGCCATAGTTTTGATAATACAGGCAGCAGCAGCTCTTCCCACTCAAGCCACATCTGTAACAATAGATTTTGAAAAAGCATTTGATTCAGTGGAGTGGAAATACCTCTATGCAGTATTGAGCAGTTACAAAGTTGGTTCCTACTTCACCATGTGGATCTGGACCATGTACTATAATCCAAGTATGAGAATCCTCACAAATGGCAAACTTTCCGATCCTTTATGTTTATACAGAGCTACCAGGCAAGGCTGCCCACTCTGTCCCCTGCTGTTTGTTATCCCCCATGAAGCCTCTCCCAGCAGCCATCAGAACACACCTGAAGATAATGGGGATCAAGGTGGGGAAGGAGAAGTACTACACAAAGATGTACGCAGATGACTGCCTGATTCTAACTAGCGAAGTGAAGAGCAGCCTGCCCCATATTATGCAAACCATAGAGTGCTTTGGGAATATCTCTGTCCTTAAGATCAACATCTCTAAATCAGAAATACTCCCCATGGAAAAAATAACAATTCCAGAAGGGTTAGGGAAGGTGGGGCTAGCATGGGCCCTCTCAGGGATAAAATACCTTGGAATCAAAATATCCCCTAACTCACATGCCCTAGCAGGCAATAACTTTGCCCCCTTGGTAATCAGCCTCCAAGAGAACATCACCAGATGGGGTCACTTAAACCTGTCAATGGCTGGGAAAATTGCAGCAATCAAACTAATGATGGTACCCAGGGTGTACTATTTGATATTCCATCTTCCAGTGGTAATACTGGACAAATGGGCCCAAAAGCTACATGCCATCATGTGTCAATTTTTGTGTGGAAGTTCCCCACCTCATTATAGCTGGGCCAGACTCATAGCCCCCTGGATCAGAGGGGGATGGAAACTTCCTAATTTCTTATTCTACTCCTATGCCTTTCTAACAGCCAACATGGAGACAGGCTTTCTGCAAAGGGAGGATGCCCCCCCCCCCGGCATGGCTAGAGATAGAGAAATCTCTCCTCCAAGGTACCCCTTTATCTGCATTTCTGGCTGACCAACTCCCCAAACAATTTCAGTCCTGGATTACAATAAAAACCTTGCACTAGGCATGGTGAAATTTAGGCCTTAAGGTGAATCTGTGCCTCAACCTAGGTGGGTACACACTGATTTGAGATAATCCAAATTTGCAAATTGAACACATACCCCTATACTGGGCAGAGTGGGACTCCAAAGGGACTAACTTCATGAAAGACCTGGAGACACAGGATGGTAGCACTTTTGAGTCATTCCAAACAATAAGAAACAGATATAACTTACCGCAGAGGGACTTTTGGAAATTCTTGCAGATCAGGCACTTACACCACATGTGGTGCAAAACTATGTGCCCCTGCACCACCTGTGTTACAAGCCATACTAAACCTCTTAAATGCATCCCTACATTGAACTGGACTGTCAAATCCTGAGGCCTGGCAGGCATGATACAGAGATTAATGAGAGACAATGGCCCAGATCCATCTCTCCCAGCCAAAAACAAATGGCAGTCCAAGTTGAGGAGGACAATCACTGACCAGCAGTGGCAACAATGATGGCTAAAATCATATTCAGTGTGAATGGACCAAATATGTCTATTGATCCAAAACAAGGTTATGCACCTTTGGTATTAGACCCCTGCGCAGTTAAGAACCATGCGGGTACCACCCCATTATAACTGTTGGAGATGTAAGTCTCCAGGTGCAGACCTGTCGCACATCCTTTGGGGATGTAAAACTCTCCAGCCATTTTGGTTTAGGTGATAAGACAATGTGCCCTCATTTTAAAAATGCCTCTTCCAATTGACCCTTGCCTGTGGCTGCTGGGAATTTTTCCAGAGCCTTCTCCAGTTAAGAAGTTGCATCAGTTGTGGGTCATACTGGCTTCTGTGGAGGTCAAAAGGCTAAAATTGAAGAGATGTAGAACCCTAGGAGTCCCTGTCTTCATAGAATGGATGACAGTTATGGAAGCGCTTGCCACACACTCAAGATTATCCCAAATAAACAAGGACAGTCCACACAAGTACTACTGGATCTGGGAACCCTATCTGGAATATGTAAGTATCACTAGTTCAACCACACTGGGGAAAAATCTGAAAGATCTGCTCATGCCACCCTGAAGGGGTTCCTAAGAATTTCAATATGACCATTAGTGCACCCTCTACAATTCTGCTGCTTGCAAAGTCTGTAGAGGATTTGGAATTTGTAGATTAATTCCTCTATGGTGACCCGATGCTCTTGGCTTCATATTACACCAAAGTAAGTTTACTAACTGTTCACACCATCAACAATGTCTGTTAAGATAAGATGCACTCTATGTACTCCTTCATGAAATTGTTACAGTTGTTTGTTGACTTTTTTCTCTAACTATTCTGTACATTTTGATGTTTAATACCAAGATGCTGAAGAATTCTATGTAAGTATTTGTAAGTTGGAGAGAATTGGTGGGTTTTAGGATTGGAAGAATCTAGATCAGGGTTTAATGTGAGATTCAGGTTCTCACCCCCCAATTAAATGATCTTGGAAATGGCCTAATAAAAATGAAAAATGGAAGCGAGAACCCATAGCCCCATACCGTGAGGGAAAGAGATATTAACTAAAGTAAGTGGATGGTCATTTAAAGAGCCAGTCACAATAGCCAGCCCCATCAGAAACACTGTTATAGAGTTCAAAGGGAGGCCCTCAGTGGCATAAAGTTAGAACCCCCCACTACCAGATTTATAGGAGGAGAAAAAAAACATGGTGAAATTTAAGGTGTTCATCTGGAGATAGATGAGTTTCTTGAAAAAAAGAAAGTTTGCATGTTGCTGTCAGAAATATTGAAGGAGGTGAGTACGTGTAATTGTATTATGATCCCATTGACATAATAGGTATTAACTTTAGTAAGAGATGCTATTTAAATGAGAAAAATGTTGATTAAGAAAGGGAAAAAAATCCCCAGTTGCGTAGATATATAATAATAAAATAACATTTAGAAAAAGGGGACAAACAAGGAAAAAAAGTCTCCTCATAACTGAAGGGTTAATGTCCTGTGACTGGCCAATGTATAACATAGTAGAACCAGTCACCAGAAAGAAACAGGAGCCCAAAACAAATACATGAGAACTGCATACAATAAAAGTAGAATACTGATTTTTAAAGGAAGAGGGGTAAAACTATTATATAATTGGAAGGGTTTTATAAACCAGTTAACAACAGTGTATGTTCCCAAGAGAAATGTCACCAAATTCACTGCCAAATATAATTTAAAATTAATAACCTAGAAAAAATATTGCAACCAATAGTTCCAAAACAAACACAAAAAACAGAAGTCTGAGATGTCACATAACAGTATACAAAAGCTATATAACACCTTGTCAATGTGGCAAAGAACATAAACAACTATGTACCGTTTATAAAATACCCCCTAAAGTCAGCCATAATACAACCCAAAAACAATAGCAAAATGCAACCTAGAGGATGGCAAGAAAAATAACCACCCTAACAAACACTGTAAAGAAAGAAAAGAGTGATAGGCTTCCAAGATAGGGAGTGAGCTATTCAAGCCCACTACTGGGTAATGCCAGAAAGAAAAATGGCATTACCGGGGGTAAAGACAGGGTCTGTACTAGCCCACTGGGTCCAATATGAACCTGCACAAGTTCAAAACAAAATATCAGTTGTATCCCCATCTGAGCATCCATTTCTGGTCCCACTATATATGAACAGTCCCAGAGAAGGTAAGATGCAAAATAGAGCCATAGGCTCCCCATTTATGAACAGTTTCCTCCATTATCCTATTTGATATCATGCCACCCCTCCCCTGCCCCAATGCCTCCTCTCCCTCATTCCCATACCCAGCTACCTCTGAGACTAATCTCCAGAAAAGAAAAAAAAGAGAGGAGGGGGTCAAGAATGATAACATCTACTACCACTGACTTTACACCATAATAAAATAATAAAATAAATTAATAAAACATTTTTAAAATATAGAATCTGAGACAAATAACTACACAATCCATACCATCTATAAAAACATAAATAAGCAGTGCAATAATTCACTAAATCACCCCAGCCCTTGTAACCTGCCAGCCTATAGTAATAAATCCATATAAGAAGAAATCAAAGTAAACAACGTAAAAATGGTAAAAACAAACTACATCCCTCCACCAGCTATCAGCCCCTTAAACCACTGACAAAAAAAACAAAACACACTGAACAAGAACTTAGCGAGATCCCAAGTTTACAGAATAAAGAACAGGGTACAATAACAAGTAATGAGACGGGCAACAAAATAAAAAAACACAGAAAAAAAATGAGATAAAGAACTATATCAAATCACCAGGGAACTCACTAGACAGGAGAAAAGAAACACTGATCCCCCTCAACAAAAGCCCAATAGGCACAATAAGGACCGTGACAACTAAGGAGACCACTATAACACTAATAGCCACTGGGTGGCAGCATTGGTTAAGAAGTACTTTATAAGAACCCAACTTTGAACAGGTGAAACATACTAATATCAGCCAGCATAGTCATAAAAAGAATAAAGAAAAAAAAAGGAAAAACGTAAAATGTAGTAATGGCCCCAAAAAAATGAAACAAGGAAAACAAAATAAAAAGATTGCTGAGGGCTGAAAGAATGAGGAGTAAGTACCCCCCAGCTAGCAAAACAGCAACAAAGATTAAACTACTGTAGTTCAAGAAACGAAGAAAAATAGAATGAACAACAAAAATGAACTTAAAAAAGCAAATCTTCGCACCCCCAAACCCTGTTAGTGAAAGAAGTCACCAAAGAAAGAGAAAAACGGGACACATAGAACATGATGGTATGCAAAAAAAACTGAAAAAATTAAAATAAAGAATAAAAGAAATGCTGTGACTGGACAGCGCCCCAAAAACTTCTGGAAAGGATGTACTATGGCTGACTCACTGCACAATAATAAAAGGGGAAGATCAGTGTCGTGCAAACAAAGTCAGTTCCCACAAAATAAAAAGAACAGACCACAAGAGCATTGTAGAAAAGGAAATAAAAAGACAATAAGACAGAACCAAAAAAAAGGCAAAACAATTAATTAAAAAATTAATTAAAGAGGGGAATACCACAAAAAAGAGAGAAAAAGGAAAGGAGGGGAAAGGGAAGTTAGGTGTAGATGGTAGACTTAAACATAATCTGGCCAGAGCAGATAGGGCTGCAGATGATGAATGTGGGGCAAAAATATTGAAATGTATCAAAGTTAGGACCCTGTGTTTGCAAAATGTAACCTAGGCTCATAAATGTGTTGTCTTGTAATATTTTTACATCAAATTTCCAACATAGCCTTGTTATAAAAAGATATACAATAAGGTACAAGAGGAAATCATTTTTTTTTTAAAAAGGCACTCAGGAACAAGGGGACCGGATATGGGGGGGTAATTTTAATAGAGATGTGAGGAAGTACTTCTTCAGCGAGACAGTGGTGGATTCCTGGAACAGCATCTCACTGGAGGTGGTAGAAGCAAAAACAGTAGTGGTGTTTGAGAATGCATGGGATAGGCACAAAGGAATCTCAGTGAAAAGGGGGAGGGAGAACTGACCAAAGCTCATGTAGGATCTGTGATGTTACTGTAGGCAGAGAAAAATGGGCAGACTGGGAGGGAAGGGCAGTTCTTAACTGCAAGCAGTCTCTTTGTTTATATGTTTCTGGTTCCAAAAAGAGGGGCACAACACACGGTGCAGGGACGGTGCTCAGGGAAGTAGGGCGGCCAGCTCTCAAATGCAGAAGCAAAGAATCCAAAAGTCCTGAGCTCTCACAAAGGAAACTATTAGCTAGGCACAGCATAATGCTGAAAATTCTTTAATGGCAGTAATATCACGAACCACATTGAGTGCAAATATAATCCAGTACAAGCAAGAAAGCTGACAAATGCAGTAAATGCTAGATGTAAAGGTATAGCTACAGGTAAAAAAAGTCTTTATACTGTAGCTGTAGGAACCCCAAGCACTTTGACTCTCGACGAGTCTTCTTCAGGGGCCATGGCTAGTTAATCTTTTAAATAAAGATTTAAAATCCTATTGCTTATTTAAACCAGCAGGTGTAACATTTTGTAATTCAAAAATCCAAGTAGATTTTTTCCACAGTAGTTTATTCACTCGTTCTCGTCGCCCCCCCCCCAGCAAAGAACCCACTTCCTCAATGCATGTGAACTTTAATTCTCTAGGATTTGAATTTTGGCAATCAAACAAATGACTACCATGTCGGGTATCAAGTCTGTTAATAATACTGCTTAATGATCTTGTGTGCTAGTTTTCAAGCTAGGTACTGTTCTCCGCACATATACTGTATGGTATTGCAGTTGCACCATAGAACATATGTGACAAAGTCAGTACTGCAATTAACAAATCTGCATGCCTCCAACTTTAAATCTTCATGAAGGAGGTGCACAAACTATTTACTAGGCTGCACATACAGTATGTGCACACACTACAATTGTGGCATTTGAAGAAACCTTTTGGTTTGTATGTTAACCATTGGTTACTAATGATAGCAGCCTCAAATCGGCTATGGATTAACTTGTCTCTCAGACTGTTAACGCTACTTAAATTAATGCATGGGTTATCCCCCACTGCTGAAGTCTCATCATTGTCACCAAGCGGGACAGGCCAGTTACGATAAATTATATTGTCAATTTTACCTGCCAAATGATTGAATTTACTGCAAAAAAAAATAGGATCATGTTCATGAATTTTATGTTTCTAGTGGCTTTTCACTGCTCTTTTTTTTCAGTAAATCAGCTTCATCTCTAGTCTTTCTCAATAATGTTTTATTACTCCTATTGAGAAATCTCATTTCCAGTCCATTCTCCAGTCAGTCGTATGGCTTAGACGAACTACATTTTCTTTTTAATCTTTTTTTTATTACTTTTTCTCCTTCTGTCTCTGGTGGGCCACATTCAGGAGGGAGCCCTAGCCCCAGTCCCATTGTCTCGACATCCACTGTCAGTGCTGACCATCTTCCTCCAGGGCCCCCCCCCCGGTGGGGATGGCAGAGAATCCCCAGGCCCTCACTGAAGATCAGATCCAGTTCTGGTCAGTGCCCGGCTGGTTGGGGAGTGGGACCTACAAGACCCTCCATCATCCAACCACCGGAGACATGTTTCCTCTTTTTTTTTCTCTTGAAAGAAAGGGAGTGCAATGACACCAATTGTGGTATCACACACACTCCCGTACATGGCACACTGGGCATCTGCCCCTCCTCCACCCACATTGTAGAGTGTCAATGTGCCATCCCCCAGCCTCTGAAAGGGGCCAGACAAGCACCAATCGCTGCCCCCCCCCCCAGAGGAAGAGAGTTGTCCTTGGGATGCTTGATCCTCCTCCTCCCCTGACCACCCCTGGCAACCCACTTGCACTGTGAACAGGGGGGGTCACTGGTGTGGCAGGAGGTAAGGCATGTTGCCTCAGCCATTACTGTGCCGGCCACTCTTTTCTTTTTAATCTTAAAAGTTAACTATAAGGGATATCATTTTTCAAATGCATCAAATATGTTCTATTTGCTCTCAGGACTGCATTTGTAGCAGTTTTTTTCTGAAGCACTGACTTTCAGATATTTTATCTTTGCCATGTTTCTCTCATATCTCCTGTCAGTAGAAATATAACTTCTAAAAATAGGAGTATTACAAGCAGCTGCCTTGGAAACACTCTTGCCTTGAATTATGACACAAATCAGTCCTGCTACTGTGGTAGTCACTAAAATTCATAATGATATTTAGAGTTATAGCAAGCACTGGCTAGTCATGGACTGTTCAATATAGTGGGTAAAGACAATGGCTGGATATTATTATGGACCCCACCCTGTTTCACCCTACCCACTTCTGCACCTTTAAAAATACTCAGCTTATCAGTATCTTGTTTAGTTCTCAAGTTTGCTACTTATGTTTTTTTATTTACATAATAATTAGCATGATGGACTTAGGAGAACATTCATAAATACTGCAGTAGAAAGGGCTTTATTTGCCATTGGACTGCATTGTTCCCTGCAGCATACTGCAGCATTCTATGATGTACTACAGCATTACTGTATTGCTTCCTAGCTGGTGCTGCTATTTGTTTTTTATGTCCAAGCTGATGACCTTAATGAAATCAGCCTCTCATCATACCAGGGACCCCCCCACCCTGTTTTTATTTTTTGGTGCAGAGATGACTCTGTTGGATTGGGAAGGGTTTTGCAGGCTTTTGCAAGCAACTGTGTGGCCAACTATGACATCAATAGTGCATGATGTCATCACGTTCTGTGTAACATCATGGCACACCAAGTGATGCGGTGATGCCTTGTGCATCGTTTGTTCACTTGGCATGGTAGGGGTGGGTACCTTCATTAAAAAGAAGTCTGTAAGGTTGGCCTGGAACACATGTAGTATCACCCACTGCTGATGGTGACCCTGTGTAACTGAATAGCCTTGCTGCAGTATAAAGGTGTCTTTTAGAATCTTTAGTGCTTTGAGTGTAGCAGTCTTAGAGATGTGATACTGATACAGGCTAATGAGGTTATTTTAGTTTTACCTTAGGGCAAGTGTACTAGCAACACTGAACCAGCAACATTAAAGATGTCATACAATGACAAAATAATATGAGTGTGCTAGTTACTAACTGAATCATTTATATTATTATGTATAGTTATATTAGAACATGACTAATTTGGGGACCATTATTTTACTGTTTTAACAAACATAACAGGCACAGCTTATGGAGAGAGAGGGAATAGGACATTTACAGACATGTATTAAGAAGTGAAAGGGAAGAAATCCTCAACTCGTTGGGGGGCAGCCCCCAATGCTTATCGGAGTGTAGCCTTGCCCTGCCTACTGTCCCCCATGCCCAGGCTATCCCCTGGGTGGGGTCACAGGGTGGGTGACCCCCTGAGAGACACTGTTGGCAAGCCCTAGCTTACCTCCTGGGTTGGGGCCATGGCAGTGGGACTCCCCACCAGCAAACATTGGTGGCAGTGGAGAAGGTGGCAGAGCAGGGCATCATGCCCCAGGGCCAGCTGTCTTTTTGAATGCTGGATCCTTGTGTTGGGGGCATGCAATGACTTCCAGCATCCCCCCCGCCACCTAAGGTGATGGTGCCAGATGCAGAGGTATCCCTAGCCTCTGCCAGGGGTCTTTAAAGTATCAGACACTCTTCCCCCTCCCCCAAAGAAAGAGAGTAGTCCCCGGGACGTTTGATTCTTCTACCCCCCTGGCAGTCCCTAGGACTCCTGAGTCCATCATCTAACCCAGGATGTTGGCACCACAAGCAGACCCCTTGCGGCTGTGCCAGCTGGTGGGCTGGCAAAGAAAATCTCTATCAAACATACATAAGGACATGAGAATGGAAACGAGTTCTGAGAGTATATATTGCTTACTTTAAGAATTTAATTTATTTAAAAAGAATCAGAATAAATGTGACAGTGCAATAAACAAAAGCATTTATTCTTCCCCTTGTAGGATCGTACAGGATTGTGGTTTGTATTGATTAGCAACCAAGAAAATATAAGAAACAGCAGCTATAAGGTATATTCTCTTCTTTATTTATATTATATAGCTGAAAGAATAGATTATCACACAGAATAGTAGGCTGTTTTATGAAATAATTAACATTTTAATTAAGGTTGCAATCTCATATGAACATATAAACATACAAAAAAGCCAACAGAATTAGGCTTTTTGGTCTATCTAGTCTGCTCGTTGCCTAGGGTTCATAGCTCAGGCTGGCGACCCTGCTTCCCTTCCCCTTCTTTTCTACTACCTTCCTCCCCTCCTTCCATTACCTTTATCTTCCCCTATATCTATCCCAGCCTCTCTTGAAGCTACCCACTGTCCTCAATGAGATCACCTCTTCCATTTGCTCACCACCCTTTCTGTGAAGAAGTGTCTTCTAACCTCCCTCTTAAACACCCACCCCACAACTTTTGGCTATGCCCTTTCGGGATTTTGCTTCAGCTTAGCCTGAAGATACCCTCCCTGTTCACCTTACTAATTTCTTTCAGGTACTTGAAGGTCTCAATCATGTCTCACTTCTCTCTTCTCTCCTACAGGGAGTAGATATTTAGGACCCTCAGTATCTCCTCATATGATTTACCCTGCGGCCCAGCAATCATCGTCATAGCCTGGCTAGATGCATCTTTTATCAGGAGGGGACATCTTAAACTGTTATTCTTGTCATAATGATGGGAACTTTTTTTGAAGTAGAAGCATCTGTTAAGAAACACCTCATTTTCCAGTTTACATAGAAATATAGACTTGGACGGCAGATAAGGACCGCTTGGCCCACCTAATCTGGCCATTTCCCACCTAGAGGATAAGCTGCAGATCTTATTTAACCAACAGCCTATTTCTTCCTCCCCCTACAAAAATTGCCTTATGTCTGTCCTATGCATTCTTGAATTCTCCCACAGTTTTAGACCCCCACAACCTCCTCAGGAAGGCTGTTCTATGCGTCCACCACCCTCTCTGTGAAAAAAAAGACTTCCTCACATTGCCCCTCAGCTGTCCACCCTCTATCTTCAAATTGTATTCCTTTGTTCTTGCACATCTCTTTTTCTGAAAGATGCTACCCTCTTGGACTTTATTGATTCCACTGAGGTACTTAAATGTTTCTATCATGTCCTCCCTCTCCCTCCTTTCCTCAAGGGTATACATATTAAGCTCCTTTAGTCTATCTTCGTATGGCTTCTCTTGCAGACCCTGCATCATTTTAGTTGCCCTCCTCTGAAGTGCCTCCATCCTGTCTCTGTCCTTGCGGAGATGGGGTCTCCAGAACTGGATGCAGTACTCCAGATGGGGTTTTACCAATGGTCTGTACAGGGGGATAACAACTTCCTGTTTTCTGCTGGTGATGCCTCTCCCTATATATCCCAGTATCCCCCCAGCCCTCCCTACCACCTTCTCACACTGCTTGCCAACCTTAAGGTCATCTGATATGATTACCCCCCGGTCCCTTTCCATTTTTCTTGTTGTTACTACCTCCCCCCCATTGTGTAATCTTCCCCTGGGTTTTTGTTTCCCAGGTGCATTATTTTGCACTTCTTTGCACTGAATCCTAGCTGTCATACTTCTGACCATTCCTCCAACCTTGCCAAGTCCTTTCTCATCCTTTCCACACCTCCTTGTGTAGCAACCCTGTTGCAGATCTTTGTGTCATCTGCAAAGAGACATACTTTTCCTTGCAGTCCCTCTGCAATGTCATGTATATTTATGTATTAAATTTTGGTGACCGGGTAGGCCCACTGAGCCCCGAAGGTCCCTTTTTCAGGGGCGACCCGGCAGACATTATAAAGACATTAAAAAGGACTGGACCCAGTACTGAACCCTGCAGTACCCCACTAGAAACCCCTCTTTCTTCAGAGTGGACTCCATTTACAATTACCTTCTGTGTCCTGTTGTCCATCCAATGTTTTACCATGGCTACTACTCTGGGACCCACTCCCAGGCTGGTTAATTTGACTATGAATCTTTTGTGTGGGACTGTGTCAAATGCCTTGCTAAAGTCTAGGTAGGCCATATCCACAGCCCCTCCCTGGTCTACTACTTTGGTCACCCAGTCAAAGAAATCAATTAGAGTCATCTGACATGACCTTCCCACTGTGAACCCATGCTGCCTTGGGTCCTAAGCCCCACTGGCCTCTAGGTACTCAACAATTCTTTCCTTCAGAAGTGATTCCATCACTTTTCCTACCACAGAGGTCAAACTGACAGGTCTGCAGTTTCCTGCCTCTGTCTTGGTCCCACTTTTGTGAAGGGGAATCACATCTGCTTTCCTCCAGTCCTCAGGTGCCACACCATCCTTCCATGATTTGTTAAAAAGGGTAGTCAGTGGTGTCACTAGTTCTCTGCTTAATTCTTTTAGAATTCTGGGGTGAATTCCATGTGGCCCCATTGCTTTGTCCACCTTTAGTTTTAGGAGTTCTTTCAGAATCCTTTCTTCTGTGAAAGGACTGGGATCGACACCCTCTATCCAGAGTGCTTCTGTTAATTGGATTAGGCATATCCCCCACCTCCTCTTTTGTGAATGCTGAATAGAAGTATTCGTTCAGTATCCTGCTTTTCACTGTCCCTCTATGCCCACCCTCCATCCATTCTATTCAGCCTTACTATCCCTCCTTTGTCTTTCTACACTCCCTGATATACATATAAAAGTTTTTCCCCCCTTCTTAACCAAGTTGGCTATCTATTCCTCAGTTTGGGCCTTTGCTATTCTGACTACCCTCCCTGCTTCCTTCTGCCTTAACTGGTACAGTTCTCTGTCCTGCTCCTTCTGTGTTTCCTTATACTTCCTAAATGCTATATTTTTCTCCCTAACCTTCACCGCCACCTCTTTTGAGAACATAGTGGCTTTTTCTTTCATTTTGATTTGTTTATTTGCTTCACACAAAGGCTTGTTGCCTCTGTGATGGCAGTTTTGATGTTTCCCCATTGTTGCTTCACCCCTCCTTCTAGCCTGTTTGCTAGTGTTTTTCTAAGGCACTCTCCCATATTGCCAAAGTCAGCCCTTCTGAAATCTAGAACCCTCACTTTTGTATGGCTTGACTCTGTAGCTGAGTTTATCATGAACCACACTGTTTGGTGGTCACTTTTCCCAAATGGCTACCCACTTCTAAATCTGAGATCCTCTCACTGTCCCCATTTGAGAGCACCAGGTCTAAGATTGCTCCCTCATGAGTAGGTTCCAAAATTAGCAGTCTTAGGCATGTACATGTGAAAACACACACAAGTACAAAAATTGTTGGTCCACAAAAGTATCAGGAAAATAGCAATAGAATTCCAGTGGATGATCAAATGGCAGAATTCTTGAATGAGCTTTCTGCATCAGTATTCACAGAAGAAATTAATGGACTGATATCAGGCAGTGAGATGTTATTCATTCCCTTACAGAAATATAGGTGTGATGTGTACATGCAGAATGCAAGCCACATGCTCAACTGTGCAATGTTTGCATGCAGTTCGCATACACAATGTGATCTTAAGTGAACCAGGTCTAAAAAGCAAATCAGGTTCGCAAGCTGAAACCTAGACATGTGCACAGCAGGTAAGCTGGTGTGAACATCTTCTAAAAATTACATGAGGTTCACATGTTGCACGCTTGACATGAGTGCGGCTGTTAAGTTGGTGTGAACATCATTTAAACATCACATCTGGTTCACATGCTGCACGCTTGCCTTATGTGCAGCAGCTAAGCTGGTGCAAATCTCATCTAAAAAACACATCGGTTTCTATTTCTTATACTACTGCTAGCAATTTGAGTAATTAAAATACATTTTTATTTGAATTCCCATAACAATTAGGTAAACTTATTAATTCTGATCCTTCAGTGAGTTATTTAATGGCTTTGGATTTTTGTTGTTAAATCACTATTGATTTGTAAAGTATTGTTTGCTTGCTGCATTACATGCATAGGATATAGCCAGCCAACATCCCCCATTCCAGATGTATGAAAAGGGGCCTCTGTGTTGTGAAGCCTATACTTTTTGTTTTGGACCATAGAAATCCCTTATGCATATTTAGTGCTACAAATGTGATTCTCCATGACTAGAGATGCAGCGAATTTAAATTCTGCCGGTGAAGTGAACGCGAAGTGGGCACTTCGCATTGCCACTCTGCTACGCAGAGTTGGCAATACAAAGTGCTCACTCCTCCTTGTCATTACCACTTCGCGTTAAAGAGGAATGGCAGTGGAAAGTAAGGCAAAGTCATTGTTTTTAATGGACTTCATGTTCCTCATTATGATTCTAAGTGATCCACTTGGTGTTTCAGATTTGGCAGCCCCCCACACATCACATGGCTAACAGTACTGTAAGTCACATGCTCTTTAGCTAGGCGGGAAGAAAGTAAGTCATACAAGCAGACACTTTTACTTTCTCCTGTGCAGACGGAGAGAGAGTAGTGTGTTTTGTGACTGCTGATTCTTTGAGATCAGAGAGAGGAGGAGATTTAAACTTTGATTTAGACCCAACAGCTTTTTTAAAAGCTACATTTTTTTGTATTTTCTGTACTTTTTTTTACTTAGTTTGTTCCTTCTGTAAATTTTATTTTTCTTACCTTTATAAGTAGTTAGTTGTGTCTGTGTGACTGTGTGTGTGTGTTGTGTGACAGTGTGAGTAGTGATTGCTTGTACTGAGGGAGCTCAGTAGGAGAGATGGACCAGGGTGAGGGAATGTCTGAGGTGGGGGCAGCTCTGGGAGAGCGTGGTAGTGGTAAGCATCGTACTGTGCGCATGTGTGGAGGACATGGGTGCCCATTCCTGTTGGACCACTCAAAACATGTGAGTGCCCCCACAAGAAGCAGGACCAGCACTGCCTCCTGTCCTGACTCTGAGGCAGTTGAACCACCACCACCACCACCAAGTCCAGCACCAGGTCCTCTGTAGCAGGATGTGCCTGCTCCCATGGGCCCAGGTGTGGATCCCATCCCTGTTCAGCACCATGACCAGCCGGCTGCCAGTTCATCTGGCCACCCCTGCCTGTGCCTGGCCCTCCCCGCACCTCCGTTGTTTGGCAGTTTTTTGACTGTGTCGGGGAGACAGCAGTGTGGTCAAGTGCTGCCTATGTGAGGTGGAGGTGTGCTGTGGTCCCTGGGGGACTCACCTGGGGACTGGGGGCCAGCACACCCATATGCTCAATCACCAGCAGTTGGAGTGGCAGGCTGCCACAGAACAGACCATGCCTGCACCTGCTGGCCATTCTGTGGCAGAGAGTGCAGCTGTGCATTGCGGCATCCCTAAGAAGAGGAGGGCCACAGTAGCACCTGCTGCTCAACCAGCACCTCCACCACCCTCACAACCTCCACCACCCTTACAACCTCCACCACCACCAGCAGGTCCGCCTGTAGAATATGTAGACCCCAGAAAACTGCATGTAACACAGGCTGACTTGGCAGTTGTCTGGAGTGCTATTGAGGATAACAACGAGAGGGTGAGTGCTGTGGAGCAGTGGCTGGATCACATAGAGGGACATCAGTTGCAAATTATATCTATGTTGGAACTGCAGCTTGATCACCATGGGATCCCATATTATTTTTTTTTCTCACACCATGTGCCCCCCCACACCTTCTATGCTGTGTTATAAAATGTATTCCTCCACCATCCATGACCCTTGTATGTAATTATGCCCCTTTTTTGTTGTCTTCGTATGCATAACACTTTGTATTATGAGCAGTGCAAGTATACTGTACTAAACTGCATGTGTGCAGTCAGTCTTCTTTCCAGTTTGTATATGTACTGCAGACACTGTCCAACTCCCTGACTTAAACACAAACATTAATGAGTACAATGGTGGGGTGGTGAAGCATGGAGAGATACTACAAAACAGGCTTACAATACATCCAAGTAACTATTAAAAAAAATTAATGTTGTGATTCGTGACGTGATTGTGAATCGTTATTTGTGACTGAATTTGTGACCGTGATGATGGAAGAAACATAAATGCCTACTGCCTATGGCTGTACTTCCCCAATGAGCTGTAGCTTAAAACTCCCAGACTTAAAAACACGTATCAATGAGTACTATGGTGGGGTGGTGAAGCCTGGAGAGATACTACAAAACAGGCTTACAATACATCGAAGTAACTAGAAAAACAATTAATGTTGTGATTCGTAGTGTGAATGATCGTGAATCGTGATTTGTGACTGCATTTGTGATTGTGATGATGAAGAAAGTGATTTGTATCACAAGTGACTAGTGATGATGGTCCTGACTTAAAAAATGCATATTAATGAGTACAATGTTCATGCAGAATTAAACACCACACCTGTCCAATACTCTGAAGGGAAGCCAAAGAAACAACTGTGACTTAAGTTACAGATGGAGATTGGGCCCTAAAGAGATGCAAAATGCACAGACAGATTAAGATTAGCGCTGTGCACTGAAGAGATGCAGACACAAAGGCAAAACACCTAACCAGTGCTCACCATCAGAAATTCAAATCTGGAAAAGAATAACTTTGCCGGTTGGGGCGGGCTACGGTGGGGGGGGCAGTGTATTACACTGCTGCAGTAACAGTCACTAGTACTAGTACCAGTAAAGATACCACAAAGAAGTACAAAAATCACACAGCTAAAGTTGATGGCAGCTTCACTTTACTGAAATTATTATATGGCACAATAAAAGGTGTCTGATTTGATAACATGCATCACACACATGCTCACACACACACCAAATAATGCATAGCAATTTGAAAACTTCAGTAATATAACCACATATTTTAAACAAACTAAAATTATGCACTGCGGCAATAACGGTCACTAGCACTTGTACCAGTAAAGATACCACAAAGAAGTACAAAAATCACACAGCTGCAGTGGATAGCAGCTTCACATTGCTGAAATTATTATGTGGCACACTAAAAGGTGTCTGATTTGATGACACACGTCACACACATACTCACACACACACACTAAGTAAAGCATAGCAAATTGAAAACTTCAGTAATATAACCACCTATTTTAAACAAACTAAAATTATGCACTGCTGCACCACAACAATCAGCAAAAAAATGACAAGAAATATTGAAAATATTACTGTGTGTACATTACCACAGTTATACAAGAAAAATATCACCAAAACAGAGAGCACTGCCTTTTTCTCCAAGTTAATCTACCTACACCACAGATACGCCCCTCCCCCAAAGCACTCTTCCACTGTCTCTCAGTACACAGACTGAATGTTGTACATTAATATTCAAAATCCATACACAAACAATAAACACTCGATGATATGAGCACAGGAGGGTTTTCTATAATCGATTAACTAAAGTTTCAGCAAAAAAAAGACTCAGAAAGGCTTTTTTAATAGCTTTTTGAAGGTTTGACTTGCAGAGAGCTCTCAGAGCAGATTGCCTCCTACAGCTTCCTACACACACTACCCCAAACTGAGGCTGTGCAGAACAATCTAGCGCCAATGTGACCTGAAATCTCATGAATCACTGCAAAATGTCCCTTTAGAGCTTAAAAACAAGGTGAAGTGAGGCGAAGTACATTGTTTTCAATGTACTTCATCTTAAGAATTGGTGAAGTAGTGGTTTGGGAAGGCGGAGTAACACGAAGTCAGTGTTTTCAATGGACTTTGCAGTTCCCATTAGTAACGCAAAGTACTCCGCTTCATGTTGTGGAGCACTGCGCGAATTCGCCTTCACTCTGCGAATCACTCTGCGGAGCGAATTGGGACCACTTCACCCATCACTATCCATGACTGTTTCATCTCACTTACTTTCCCTTTGTCATTCTCTAGTGAGCATATAAACTATGGCCATGCTCAGCACTCTTTGTGCTGAGTAGGATCTTGTAAGCTTGCACCATTCCTCACATTTTGTCACTGAAATGAGGGACAATGAGGGACACTAAACCTTATGATGATCAGGACACATCATGAAACATGTGTAAACATGTACCTCAGAACACAGTGGAAACCATAGCATTAGCACCTGAGAATGAATTTCTACCATTAAGCAGGAGTGCCATTTAGGTAGGGCAGAGGGGGGCACTTGCCCCCCCCCCCCCATATTTGTGCCTAGTTTGTTCTTATGGTGTGGCAATAATGGCTTAAATTTGGATTTAATCTTTTGCACAAGTGCCCACCTGGCTTGTATGTGTTCATGCTGCTGGTACACTCCAGACTCAACTGTGTCTGTATTGTGTTGTCCACTCTCTCCACCTATTAGTGGTGGCACAATCACATGTAATGTGGAAGAGATCCAGCCAAGAAAGAGCACATGAGTCTTGCAAATGAGATACTGTCTTTCCCACCCCAGAGTAGACAGACTGCACACTACAGCTTGGAGGAGTCATTGAGCACTGAACTCTCAATAGCAGTGTTGTGGCAGCATATTTTTGTTGGTCTACACTTAGTGAGTCTCCGTCTCCCCCTGGTGGCTGAAGGGGCAGAGGGTGAGCTAGTAGCCAACTCAAGACTAGGCTACCAACTTATTCTACTAGTTTTGACTTGCAATAAAACCAGCACAGACCCCCACATCAGTAAGCTAGGCTTAGCAGCAGTGGTGACAGTGGTGTGGATGGCCTTCATAGGACTTGATCAGTGCAGTATGGCAGCAGCCAAAGCAGAAACCAAGCAAGATGCAAGCAACCCAGGTTGGGTGGGCTCGCTTGTTGAGGTGACTTGATCGCAGACCACGCTGGGGACCTGAGATGGTCAGTTCTAGCATCCAGCTTCTAGCAGAAAGACAGAGGGGGAAAGGAGTAAAAACTGGGCTGGTGGCAGACTATGCCAGGCTGCAAGTTCTAGCTATACTGTTGGCTAGGTAAAAGTAATTTTTTTTTTTACAGTGGGATTGGGGAAGGAGGAAGGACTGAAATATTGATATGTTTTTCATATAAGTGATGGGTATGGAATGGAATAGAGTCGGGGAGAAAAATCGGGACGAAGTTCTTTTGGGGGGGCAGAACTTCAGCCAGAAAAAAGACTGCTTAGCAATTGGGTGGATTTAAGCCCAAATCTGATGCACGGCTCCAGGGTATATACAGATGAATCTTATACATTTGAATTTCTCCTGATTTGCATATCACTTTTCAGTCAAAACAAATAAGTTGTAACTTTTAGATATGTTACAGACATTCTTGAGCTGTCCCTTGCATTAACAAACAGTTAAATAGCATGTTATGCACAGACTTTTGGAACCCCACTATAGTTAGGCTTATGCCACCCCACCCCTAGTGACACTGACCTCCACATTCCCTTGCTCATGCACATTATGACAAAGGGCAAAAGAAACTTCAGGGGTGTGCACCATTGGAACGAATAGGGGTATTTTTGATTGCTATTTTATATATCATTGATGGAGAGTTGGAGATTAATGAAGGCTACCACTCAACTAACAAGGGCCTTCATTATTCTCCAATTCACCATCATAACATATAAAATAGTAATAAAGAATAACTCCATTCCTTTCAAGGGAGTATGCCACAGCACTCTGACCAATGGACATCATCTCTTAAAGACTCCTGCCTCTGGCTCCCTAGTACTCAATTAAAAGACGTTTTATGTATATCTATACTTGGTGGGATGTCTGTAGCTGCATGGCCATACCCACTACAGTGTGTCTGCATGGGGGAGGGGGGGACTGGCCATGTGGGTGTGGGTGCTGAGTTATTGTTACTTTTGTGTTTGTACCTTGAAGTCTGTTTGCATTGATGCATTCAAAACTATGGAGAGAAAATAGTAGGAGTACAGACCAGACAGTAGTAATTAAGTGTTTTTGTGGGTAATGTTGTGTATTGGGGTTGGGGGAAACCACATGGGGTGTGTGTGTGTGTGTGTGCTACAGTTCAACTGTGAAACTGAGATGAGGGAGAGAAGAAAACTGAAAAGCATAACAGTGGTAACAAGCATGCCGCATGCTTGCAGATGTATTCAGATACATTATGTATTGAAGTACAAGTGAGCCATATCTGTGCAGACAGTTTGGTTTAGTGTTTAAAGGCACTGAATTGCAAGCTAGGAGACTTGGCGACATGAAGACCTGGGTCTGAATCTCATCAACACCCACTTGTGTATGGTATGATCCTGAGCCAGTTACTTAACTTTTACAAGTGCAGTTATCAGTGACCACTTGTTTTTGCACACATGCCACATTCATGCAGTCTTTTCCCATTTAACATAAAAATCATGGTTTCCACACTTGCTTGCTGCATGCATACCAGATGCATGTAATCAGTTCCAATTTAACATTTAAACCATACTTGCAGCACTCATATGACTTGCGCAGTTTTATGTGTGCAGCATGAAAACATTTCATATAATTATTTCTGTAAGGGTCAGGAAGTATGCAGCGAGACATACTGTACTAGAGGACAAACTACATATAGTATATAGTTAGGGCTTATTGATGGAAATCAGTGGCTTTCTAAATCTTGTTGTAGGGCAGTTCAAAGGTCAAAAAAGTTGCTGTACTATCGTTCTGACGTCACATTGATAGTACAATAACTTTTTAGCTTTGATCTGCTTTCTGATTGGCTCACTGCACCAAGCTCAACAAAAAAAAAAATTACACAAACATGGCAGCTGCAGTTTAGCAAGTGCTGAGTAGTGAACGCTGCTTGTTTTGATAAGAGGAGCTATCATTGCTCCGTGTCACAAAAGTGAACTTTTTTTGATTTTATTTTAAAAAGTACCAATGCCAATGCCAGAGTGAGCAGGAGCAGGGACAAGCTGAACAAGTGGCAGATGGAGCAGAGAGAAGCAAGAGTGAGTGGCAGCAGGAGCGGGGCAAATCTGGAGTGAGTGGCAGTGGGACAAGGTAAAACAAGCCAGCAAATGGAAAAGAAAAATAACAATATGCTCTAATCATATACTATATAAAACAGTGGATAGTCACCCATCCACAACTAAGGCTGTTTCCCTCTTGGGAGTTGATGACATCAGCGAGACCTCTCAAGCTTTGCTCTCGAGGTCTCTATGATGTCATCAGCCCCCTTGAGGGAAACAGAGTCTTGTTGTGGATGGTCACCCATCCACTATTCTATATGTGTAACATCTGACGATGCTGAAAAAAATGCTAAAGATGGAAAATATAATAATGCAATGGTGGAGATGGAATTAGTGTTGCGATCTTTAAATTGAGTAAATACTTGATTGGTGTTGCTCCACCCCAAGCCCATTCCCTTTGTCTATGGCCACACCATCTTTTACCCTCCCTGCATTACTTGATCTGTAAAAAATGTTAACTGAAGAAACCTAAAGAGATTGTTACCACCTTAGTGCCTTATTATTTTTGGTGTACATCTAATAAATAATTCAAATCCAATGTTATTATAAAAAGTCAGGTCCAAACTCAATGAAAATGTGAAACATTTTATTT
Source organism: Neoceratodus forsteri (assembly GCA_016271365.2). Classification (NCBI taxonomy): domain Eukaryota; kingdom Metazoa; phylum Chordata; order Ceratodontiformes; family Ceratodontidae; genus Neoceratodus; species Neoceratodus forsteri. The sequence continues at coordinate 653,837,839 of JADMNL010000022.1, forward strand.
ATTTACAGTCACTGTAATAGAACATGGTACTGTAATAGAACTTGGTGTCTGAAAAAAGTGCAATACACACACACACACACACACACACACTAATGTCTTAGGAAATGGAATAAACATTAGAAATAATGTATTGCAAAATTATTCTCAGATCATCTACAGTATCTCAAAAACAGTGAAAACTCAAGTATACACTACTATACATTTACAGTATTCTTCATCCATAGCAATATTAAAGACATACACTATTTATATTTAAAACTTTTTCTGATTTGATTTAGCTGCTTCAAGGAGCTTACTGTTTGCTTTACTAAAGCTCATTATATCCCTGCTTCTTGTGCTGGCAGGTGATATTGAACATAATCCTGGTCTAGTACCTCTACTCCCTGATCCTCCTCTGATCTCCACAATGGACTGAACGTTATCAACTTGAACCTGTGCAGCCACCTCCCAAAGTTGGATCAGTTGTATCTGCTGATGCAAAACCTCCAGCTGGACATTTTGGTCATCTCTGAGTCTTGGCTTTCCTCCAGGATTAGTGACTCAACCATATTCATCACTGGCTACTTGGCAACCTGGCATGACTGAGGAGAGAGGGGTGGGGCTTGCAATGTGCATCTCCAGTCATTTCGAGATGGAGACTGTCAACAGTTCCTCTGTCCTTTCCTCACATGAGCTGCTCATCCTCAACCTCGATATCCATTTTACCTCAACTGTTTTCATTGCTGGTTATCTACTGCTACCCAGCCGCCGCTGATCACTCTAATACTGACCTGTCCACCCCCGTTGCATCCCTGGTATCTACGAGGAAACTTCTGGTTCTAGGTCACTTTGACTCAACTTGTCTTTCCCCATTCTCAGTGAAGCAATGCCAAAATGGCAAATCACTTAAATCTAGCTTGCTCAACTCTAAACCTACCCAGCTCAACCCCCATCCTCTAACCATTCCCTTATTGATAGGGGCTACTTCTCCCACCTCCACTATATAGTGGAAGCTACAGCTCTCCCAAACACACTTAATTATCACTGTATGGTTTGCTGTGTGTGGAAATTCCACCCTCCCACAGCACCCCCCCCCACACCAAGATTATCCATATTCAATCTTTCAAGGCTCCTTATCTGTTTGCATTATTCACTGACCTGTCTAATACAGACTGGCATTTCATCCCAGTGGCCTCTGACATAAGTGCTGCCTTCCAAAATTTCCACATTCATGACTACATGGGATTCTCATGCTCCACTAAGGAGAAGCACAGTCAAATGCTCCCACCATCCACAAATCATAGCTGTGTTACTTGTATTTTTCAAGGCAAGAGATTTTGCCTGGTGTATCCACAAGGCCTCTGATGCTCCTGAAGACCTTCAAAATATCAGGTCTTATGCTAAACTTGCAAAAAAGCTACTCAGATTTGCAAACCTGAATGCTTTATGTCCACCATCAAGAATAATGTTAACTACCCTTCAAAGTTCTGGAAAACCATCAATGCCCTTTTCAGTCCTTCCACACACATCTCCTCCTCAGTCCTTAAACTTGGGAGTTCAACCATTACTGCTCCTGCAGAAGTCACTTTCTCTTTAATAACATTTTTCTCCACATGTGTTAGTTCACTTCCCCATTTCTGTTCCCTTCCCACACACCCAACCCCTATCTCGTCCCCCACCCCTCTCCTTGTCTTTTGCTTGTATCTTCCAAAATGCCTCCCTAATGGCTCTTCTTGCTTTAAACTCAGTCAAGGACTGACCCTGAATGAATGAACCCCAGGCTTTTGTAAGTTTGTTTCCCTGCTGTAACAATCTTTATTTTTCACATTCTCACAGTCTCCTTTCTCTTGGGTGTTGGCATAATGGAATGAAAGAGGTCTGCTATAATTTCCCTTAATAAAGAAGATGACCCTTCTCATGTTTGGAAGTATTGTTCTAATTCTGTTCTGATATCCTTGGCAGAATTCCATGAATACCTGCCTCTCTCTCAGCTTTTCCCCTTTCTGGACTCTTCTTCCTTCCTCACCCCATATCACTAAGGATTCAGGATGACATAATTCACTCCCTCCTATGGTTCACTGACTCCCTTCTGAAGGGCATAATTAGGGCCTAATCACCTTTGCCATCTTTGTTAACCTGGCCAATGCCTTTCACAATGTCACAGTCCCCATTCTTCTGGACAAGCTTGAGTGCCCAGAACTCTCTGACCACTCAGATAGATGGTTCAGCTCCTATTTTGAGGCTAAGTCTTAAGCATCTCATGTAAGGGATATAATCTTTCCATCACTCCTCATCTGTTTATGTTTAGACTAGGCTCTTGGCTCTATTCTGTTCTTGATTTTCCACAGCAACTTCCCCAAAGCGTGTGACTCTTTGAACATACCTATGTATGCAGGTGACACTGTTCTTTTTTACCTCTGGCCCTCTATTTCTGATCTCACTACTTAGCTCCAGCAGGATTTTACCAACTCTGGTTATCTTCCAAGCAGCTCACTCTCAATGCCAAGAAAACAATCTTAACAACCATTGGCACTGACCAATGTCTAGTTAGAGCTTAATTCCCATCAGTTTATAAGACCCTGGATGGTGATACAATTGAGGCAGTTGCTTCTTTCAAGTATTTCGGGGAATTGCTGGACTACCCACTCAACTTCTCCTGCCATATAGCTGCAATTCATTAACAACTTCATGCTATGCATATTGCATTTTACAGGAATAAAGAATAACTTCCCTTAAAGAGCTCTTCATTAGGATGATTCTTTGACTCTTTGACTATAGGGATGTTGCGTATGGTGCAGCCCCTAAATCCACACTTGTCATACTGGACCCTCTTTTTCACTCGTTCAGCTGCCTTGACCCCAGTTGTCCCACTCACATTAACCACTGCTCCTTCTACATCTCCCTCTAACTCCCCTCTTTTGAAACTAGCTGCTTCTCCCACTGCACCTCTTTCATTTTAAAATTCTGGATTGTATCACTCATTCCTTTCCCTAACTCCTTTCCTACCTGCCCCATACTTCCCACCTACTCCTTCCAAAACCCTGACAATCACCCACCCCCTCACAAAATCATATGCATTCCAACCTATCTCTGCATTCAGATTCTTCTGAATCTGTTTCCAACCTCCCTTGTTATTCACTCTACCTCCTGTCTTTCATCTCTAAAAACCATTCTCCATGACCTTGTGACCCATATCTGCAACTGACCTCTCCTGTACTTTTAACTCTGTCATGCTTCTAGGTCAGCTCACTCTTTAAATCCATATTCCATACAGGCTTGTCTAATCTATCTGGTTATTCACAAGTTGATCACTAACACTGCTGGCTCCCTACTCCATAAACTGAATGTTTTACATACTGCTTCTTATGCTCCGGATTCTTGTTTACTTATTCTTGTTTATTTTTTTGCTGCTGTAGTTAATGTGCTCTACCTTACTTTTTATATCTATTTGCCATGCTCTCCATTGTTGCCATTAATTTTGCTGTATGTTAAAAATGTTTATAAAATGGGCATAACATTTCCACAACTCTGAGTGGCTGAGACCTACAAAGATATTAAAGAAGACCAGTCCCAGTACTGAACCCTGCAGTACCCCGCTAGTAACCCCCCTTTCTTTGGAATGTACTCTGTTTACTATTACCCTCTGCATTCTGTTGTTCAGCCAATTTTTTACCAAAAGGCTTCCACCTTGGGACTCACTGCCAGGCTGGCTAACTTGTTTATTAATCTTTTTTGTGGGACTGTGTCAAATGCCTTGCTAAAGTCTAGGTAGGCCATGTCCACAGCCCCTCCCTGGACTACTACTTTGGTCAAACAGTCAAATAAATCTATTAGGTTTATCTGACATGACCTTCCAGGTGTGAATCCATGCTGCCTTGGGTCTTGTGCCCCACTGGCCTCTAGGTACTCAACAATTCTTTCTTTCAGAAGTGATTCCATCATTTTCCCTACCACTGAGATCAAACTAACAGGTCTGTAGTTTCCTGCCTCTGTCTTCCTCCCACTTTTGTGAAGGGAAATCACATCCACTCTCCTCCAGTCCTCAGGTACCAGACCATCCTTCCAAGATTTGTTAAAAAGGGTAGTCAGTGGTGTCACTAGTTCTCCCGTTAGTTCTTTTAGAATTCTGGGGTTAATCCCGTCAGGACCCATTGCTTTGTCCACCTTCAGTTTTAGGAGTTCTGTCAGGATCTTTTCTTTTGTGAATTGACTGGTATCAACCCCCCCCCAGCAAGAGTGCTTGTAGCCACCCACAAAGAAGGCAGAACAACCACACAATAAGAGAGCAGAAATTTGAAAAAGGGAAAATTGGTTACAAGATATAGTTCCCTAGCTTGTTCTGTTTTTTTTTTGGTTTTTTTTGCTGCAAGTAAAAGGCAGACGAGTGTTAATGTAGGGAAGAAAGATGACTTCCAGGTATAGTGACTACAGTGTAGAAGAGCTGAAGCAGCTGTGTCAGGAGAGAAGGGTCCAGTGTGAGGCGTGAAGCTAAAAGAACCTCTTGGAGGCTGTTGTGGCAGCTGATAAGCAAGTGGTTGTCCAGAACCTCAAGTCATGGTCAGTGACTGAAAGGGACCCAGACCTTGGGTGTGGGGGTGCCAAGGGACATCGCAGTGTACAGTCCAAGGGAGAATGGCAATGAGTCCAGAGAGGAACCAGAACCACAGCACCAAGTGAAGTCCACCACAGATCCTGAGCTAGAGAGGCTAAAGATACAATTTGAGCTGAAGTTGGAGGTTGCTGACAGACAGCAAGAAAGGGAGCTGGAGCAAAAAAGGCTGGAGCATGAAGTGGAGATGCTGGACAGGCAGTGCCACAAAGAATTTGAACTGCAGAGGCTAAGACTCCAATGACCAGCACTACAGGAGGTAAGTGGCAGGGGCGAACCTGAAACTCCACTTATAGGATAGAAATTAAATTCCACATTAATAGCTGAAATTAAAGGGGGGAGAATATGGATGCATTTTTGAATTCATTTGAAAAGTTCTGTATCCAGGTCAAGATACCTAGGGAGTCCTGGAGCATTCAGCTATCCCCGCTGCTTACTGGAAAGGGGCATGAGGTGCTAGGCCAAATGGACAAAGAGGACAGTAAAGACTATGAGAAACTTAAAACTGCTTTACTTAAAAAGTATTAACTGACTCCTGAGGCCTACAGGGTTAAATTCTGGAAGCTCTGAAAAAGTTCTGAAATGAACTTTAAAGATCTAGCCACAAAGCAATGGCAGTTTTTAAAACGTTGGTGAGAGGGGGTGGAAGCTACCTCTATGGGGAAAATTGAGGAGGTTGTGCTTTTGGAACAATTCTTTTGGGCTTGCCCAGTGGAGATAAAAACCTAGCTAGAGGACTAGGATCCAAAAACAGCACAGCAAGCTGCTGAGCTCTTGGATCAATGTGCCAGGAGCAGGCCTGCTTGGGAAAGGAAGTGGGGGAGCAGGTGCTGCAGGGCAAAAATGGAAAAGCGTGCCTTCAGGACAGCTAAAACCCTCACTGCCACTGCAGAATTGGGGAAGCCCCAAGTTACCCAAAAGGGATTTCCTGGATAAAAAAGTGAAGAATGTTGGTTTTGTAAGCAGCCAGGGCATCTTGCTAGACAGTGTCCTAAAAAGGCAAAGAGTGCACAAAGTGTCCCTAGAAAGGAGGTGGGTGCTCTGTGTATCCCTGAGAGCATGCCTGTGAACATGAGAGAGCACATACACCGGGTTACAATAAATGGGGTGCAGACCCACAGGTTAAGGAGCACAGGAGCATTGCTTACCCTAGTAAAAGGGGATTTGGTTAAGCCTGAACAGCTTATACCTAGTCAGTTTTTAACTGTGAGGGGGATTCACTGGGGAGGAGAAAACCCTTCCACTAGCTAGTGTTCTCCTGGATTGGGGTAAGAAAGGAGAGAGGGTGCAAAAAGTGGCAGTGGCAGACACCCTTGCAATGGATGTGATTATAGGGAACAATCTCCAGCAGGGGCTAGTGTGTGTGGTTACCCCCAATCAGGTGGCTAAGGCCACTTGTAATTCCCTGAACCCCACAGAATCCCCAGTGGAAAAGAATAGGGGACTGGTTACTTGACCTGTCTCCTGAAAGGGAAAATAGTGAAAGGGAGGTAGGACTTCCTCAAGTAGCCATTCACCAAACAGCTACAGAAGGTTACTCTGAGGAGGGAGGGGTAACAGATGGTCAGAAGGTTAGGGATGGCAGTAGCTCTGAATGCCCTAATGCTAAAGCTATGGACCCCAGTTTAGGAACTGAGGGGAACATGTTCCATGCATTGGAAAAATGTGAAGGTTTGCAGCTGCTCAGAGGACTGACTCTAGTCTGGAGAGGCTGAGGGCTTGTGAAGAATCTGATGGGACACAGGGAGGTGACATAAGACATAGGGTATTGTGGGGCAATGGACTGTTGTATACACAGGACATAAGGACAGAGGGTGGGGTGTTGGGATGGCAGCTTGTCATTCCCCAGGGGTATCATGAGCAGTTGCTCAAAGTTGCTCATGATATCCCCATGTCCAGACATCTGGGCATCAAGTGCACCATGCAGCCATTAGCCCAAAATTTCTATTCCCCCAACTTCACCCAGCAGGTGAAGGAATATTACAGATCTTGTCACCAGTGCCAACAGGTAGAGAAGGCAGGTAGTAAAAAAAAAGCTGCCCTGATTCCCTTGCCTATGGTGGAGATGTCATTCCAGAAGGTAGGAATGGATATTGTGTGACTCTTGAATATCCCAAGCTCCTCCGGAAAAAAGATTATCCTGATGGTGGTCGATTACACTACCCGATACCCAGAGGCGATTGTCTTCTCCTCAATTAAGGCAGACAAAGTGGAAGACGCCTTGCTAGGGACTTCCTCCTGTGTCGGGTTTCCACAGGAGGGTATCTCTGATCAAGGGGGTAACTTCATGTCAGACCTGATGAAGAGTTTGTGGGAGAAGTGTGGGGTGGTGCAGAGATGCACAACACCTTATCACCCATAAGCCAATGGGCTCATGGTAAGATTCAACAGTACCATAAAATCAATGCTCCAAGTGTTTGCTGCACAGCATGGGAGGGATTTGGAGAAGTACCTTCCCCACCTCTTGTTCGCATACAGGGTGGTACCCCAAGAGTTGACAAGGTTCATCCTCCTTTGAGCTCTTAAATGGACATAGGGTGTGTGGGCCCCTAGACTTGATCTGGGAAGACTAGGAAGGCGAGCACGCCACCCAGGGAGCTCCCATAGTGGAGTATGTCCTTAGGTTCAGGGAAAAACTGAAGGAGCTCATTGGGATGGCCCAAATCATCCTCTCAGCTGCCCAATGGTAGCAAAAGGTCTGATATGATCACAGAGCCAGAGCTCGCTCGTACAGAACAGGTCAGGAAGTAATGGTCCCAATTCCAGTCCAGAAGGACAAGCTGCAGGCTGAGTGGGCAGGACCATACAAGGTAGTCAGACAGATAAATGACCTGAAGTATATTGTGGAACTGCCTAACAGGAGACATACACATAGAATGTACCATGTCAATATGATGAAGCCATATGTAAATAGGGCCAACATGGTGTTTGTAGTTTGTAGTCCTGGGGAGGGGACGGATGAAGAAGACCCCCTCTTGGACTTGCTAGAGGAAAGCAAGTGAGAGTCCTCTGTTGTGACAATCAAGCTGTCACCCCCATTGACACTAGAACAGACCCAGGAAGTGAGGGAGGTTTTAGAGGATTTTGTCCCGTTATTTACTGCCAAACCTGGACGAACCCCCTAAGCGACCCATGACATAGACATGGGAACGCAAGTGCCCATACAATGGACAGTCTACCAGGTGTCTGAGGCCGTAGTAAAGGACATTAGGACAGAGGTGGAGGAAATGCTAGATTTGGGGTAATCCAGAAATCCCACAGTCTCTGGGCCTCGACCATAGTCCTCATCCCCAAGCCGGATGGGTGTACTCACTTTTGTGTGGACTATCGTGGACTCAACACAGTCACGAAGTCCAATGCACACCCAATGCCCCAGACAGATGAGTTGTTGGACAACTTGGGGGGGGATGACCTACCTAATAACCATAGACCTGACAAAAGGGTACTGGCAGGTGAAGTTGACTGCCAAAACTAGGGAATGGTCAGTCTTCATCACTCCAGTAGGCCTCTTTGAATTTAAGGTGATGCCTTTTGGGATGAAGAATTTCCCTGCCACCTTCCAACGGTTAGTAAATCAGGTGTTACAGGGTAATGAAGAGCATGCAGTGGCTTATCTGGATTATATTGCCATCTTCAGTACTAGCTGGAAGGAACACCTCTCCCAGCTGAAGGATGTGTTGGGCAGGATGCAGAAGGCTGGACTCACAGGAAATTATGAAAAGTGCCAGGTGGCCATGGCTGAGGTATCATATGTGGGACATGTAACATAGATCATGCTAATGCCAATTCAGATGGCATATCCTGCCAATTGGAGTAAGAGACAGAACTGGTGGAAACTCTTACTAAAAAGGGCCATGTTCCCCCCAAGTTCTGTTAAGGAGGGAGGAGTGTCGCAAGACATGCGAACATAGGAACCTATGAAATTGCTAGCAGATACAGGCCATATGGTCTATCTAGTCTGCTCGAGTGTGCAGCACTTCATCCCATTAGACTGCAGCTGCCCTGCCAATTTTCTCTTCCCTCCCCCAACTGCCCCTTGGAATGTACTTTCCCTTTGAATTTGTCCCACCCCATCTTGAAACACCCCACAGTCTGCACTGATACGAGTTGCTCAGGCAGTGCATTCCGCCCTGTTACGACTCATTCAGTGAAGTAGTACCTCCTCCTTTCCCTCCTGAATCGGCCCCCCTTTAACTTCAGGGAGTGCCCTCTGGTATCTTTTCTGTTCTGGAGAGTGAACCCACCCTGGAAGCCTACTCTGTTCATCCCCTTCAGGTACCTGAAGGTCTCAATCATGTTCCCTCTCTCACTTCTGTCCTCCAGGGTATACATGTTGAGCTCTTTTAGTCTTTCCTCATAAGTTCTATCCCCCAACCCATGGATCATCTTTGTTGCTCATCGCTGCACTGCCTCCAGTAGTTTGATATCCCTTTTCGAGTAGGGGCACCAGAACTGCATGCAGTCCTCCAAGTGCGGCCTCACCAGGGACCTGTACAGAGGCAATATGACTTTAGTACATCTGGATGTATTACCCTTGCTGTGCACCCTAGCATCCTCTTAGCCTTAGCTACTGCTTTCCTACACTGGGCCGAGTGGTTTAATTCCCAGGTCACCAGCACCCTCAGATCCTTCTCCTTGTTGGATGTGGACAGTTTGATACCATCCATCATGTAGCTGTATCCTGGGTTTTTGGCTCCAAAATGCATCACTTTGCACTTCTTGGCACTGAACCCAAGCTGCCAGGTTTGTGACCACTCCTCGAATCTTGCCAAGCCCTCCTGCAGTAATTTGCCACCCTCCTCCCCATCCACCTCAGCACAGATCTTGGTGTCCTCAGCGAAGAGCCTGATCTTATTTTTGATCCCAATTGCTATGTCTGCAATGAAAATGTTAAACAGGACTGGTCCCAGTACTGATTCCTGTGGGACACCACTTGTCACTGCACTGGACTCCGATGCTTCTCCCCCCACAACTACACTCTGTTGCCTGTCCCTCAGCCAGTTTTCTACCCATCAGGCTAACTTTCACCCTATACCAAGACTCCTCAACTTGCAGGTCAACCTTCCATGTAGCACTGAATCGAAGGCCTTGCTGAAATCCAGGTAGACTACATCTACCGCATGACCCTTGTCCAGTGCCCTTGTGACCCAGTCCAAAAAATCAACCAAGTTTGTCTGACAGGATCTGCCAACGATGAACCTGTGCTGTCTGTCGTCTTGCAGATCATCATCTACAAGAAACTGCACCAGCCTTTCTTTGAAGATCGATTCCATCAGTTTCCCCATAATATCGGTGAGACTCACCAGTCTGTAGTTCCCTGGTTAATCCTTGGGCCCACTTTTGTGGAGAGGTACCACATGTGCCTCCCTCCAATCTGTGGGCACACATCCTGTATTTAGTGAGGTGTTGAACAGATCCACCAGTGGCTCTACCAGGACCTCTGCCAGCTCCCTCAGCACCCTGGGAAGTACCCCAACTGGCCCAGGTGCCTTGTCTACCCTCAGGGACCTAAGGCTCTCCAGCACCCTTTCCACCGTGATGACCAAGTCTGTGGTTGTCTCACCCCCCATGCCTGCACCCCCTTTCCCTGCAGGAATGGGCCCATCCCCTCTCCCTTGTGAACACTGAACAAAAGTACTCAAGTACTTCTGCCTTCTCAGCCCCCGTGTCTACCCATCCACCCACTGCCTTTCCTGATCCTAACTATTTGATCCTTGCATGTTCTCTTTTCTCTCATATACCTGAAGAAATCCTTTTCTCCTTCCTTAATCCCCTGTGCTAATTTCCTTTCCCTGACTGCCTTTGCAGTCCTGACTGCTCTGCTCACTTCCCTGGATTTCCTCACATAGTTCTCCCTATCCTCTGCCCTTTTGGTTCTCTTGTAGGTTGAGAAGGCCCTTCTCTTATGCCTCACCTTCTCCGTTACCTCTCTGGTCATCCAGTTTGGATGCTTGGTCCTTGATTTCTTTTGCTGGCTCTTGACACAGGCCTTAGTGGATACAATCAGCCCTAGTTTTATGATCTCCCATTTCTGCTCTGTGTCCATGTAAGGGTGGATGCCATCTATGTGTGATCTCATTAATTACCCCATCCTGCCAAAGTCTGCCTTTCTGAAGTCCAGGACCTTTGTTTTTGTATTGTGGATCTCTCAACCCAACTGATAGGAAACCACACTGTGTGGTGATCGCTACCAGCCAGTAGTTGCTCCACCCTTACATCTGTGACCTGTTCTCCATCCTCCAGCACCAGATATAGAACATTTTCTTCCCTTGTTGGCACTGTCTCCCTTTGGGTCAGGAAGCCATCTTGGATTGCTTCCAGGAGGATCAGTTCCCTGGCTCATGTGGTGACTGAGATGCTCCAATCCACCAGTGGTAAGTTGAAGTCTCCCACCACCACAGTGCTCCCTTTGCCACAGAGTCTCCTTAGCTGCTCCCCTATCTCCCTATCCACATCCTCTTTCTGGGTCAGGGGCCCATAAACAATCCCCATTTGGATCCTAGTCCCCTCTGGGGCATGGAGTTATATCCAAATGACTTCTGACCTACCTTCTTTCTCCTCCTCCCTGATACATCCAATCCCTTCCCCTTATGTAAACGGCTACTCCCCCCTTACCTTTTTCTCTGTCCCTCCTGAATAATTTATTTCCTGGGATGGCCAAGTCCCAGTCATGGTTTTGGGTTGCCCACGTCTCAGTGATGGCCACTATGTCCACCTCTCCTTCTGCCAGTAGTGTCTGCAGCTCCGCCATCTTATTCCCCAGACTCCTAGCATTTAGTGATGCCACCCTCCACCCTGACTCTCTCCCGGCTGCCCCCTTACTCTTCCCTCCCCCCATTCTATGCAAAGTAGGCCCTACCACTGCTATGGGGGGAGGTCCTCTGGACCTCCTCTCCTGATTCACTCCATATCCCCAGCGCCCCACCCACAGCAAGTTTAAATTATACTTTGTGGTGATAAATTCCCTCAGTCTCTGCTTTAACACCCCTGAACCCTCATTACTTAGATGTAGCCTGTCCCCTTCATATAGATCTGCATTCTCCCATGTGTTGCCCCACTCTCCCACCCAGCCATACCCCATTGACTCACACCATTCTCTCAGCCACTTATTGAAGTCCATGATTCTTCTTTTTCTGTCCGTACTTGCCCTTGGCACTGGCAGAACTTCTGAGAATGCCACTGTGCTTCCCTCCTCTCTGCATAGCTTTTCCACTTTTCTGAAGCTGTCCTGAACCTCCTCTATCTGCCTTCCTTCCAGATCATTGTTCCCAAGTGAACAATGAAGTGTGGTTCCCCCCACCTTCTGTACACTCCTACCAATGTGCTACTGCACCCTACCTACTGACATGCCAGGCATGCACTCTACCTTGATGCTGCTTTTCCTGACCCCCTTCTCCCATCTAACCCCTTAAGTAGAGTCCCCTAGAATTATGACTGATTCCTTTATGTGCTCCCTCTCTTTTTGTGGGCTCTTTTCCTTCCCCTCAAAATGCTCCCTTCCACTATCCCCCTAGCTATTCCCCCTTCTGCCTCCTCCATTCTGTGTCCTGACTTCTCCACTTTGCCAACTATGGCTGGTGCATCAGCTTCACTTACTAGACCATTCCCCTTGTACCCTCCCTTACCTTCCCCATGCCGTTTTCTCTGCCCCCATTCTGCCATCCTCCCCACTATGGTTTTCCTGTGTTTTCCTTGAGTAGTGTGTGCCCCCTCTCCAAGGTTCCTTCTACAGCTTTGTTCCAACCTTATCCTTGCTGCCTCCTGTTTGTAACTTCACTGCACCTCCCTGCTTCATTGTCCCTGGTTTTGCTTCCTTACCACCTTTCTGCTTCCCCTTGTCTCTAGGGCTATGGGTTGCACCTGCCACTTCTGTGATGCATCCTTTCTCCCTGGTAGTGCCCCCCTTAACCTTCTCAGTGATTACACTACCTTCCCCCTACTGCTTCTCCCAGTTAGCCATACCATTGACCTGTTTTGCTCTGGCAATCCCCTTTCCCTGTTTTTTCCTGCCCCCCCCTTTCCTGATGCTTATGATCTTGCACTGGCCCTGCTGTAGTCTTGTCTCCTCGGTTACTCCAGTCCCTGTCTCCACATCTTGCATGTGACTGCACTGGATTTTGCAGCCCACCTCCTGATTCCTCTGGAATTTCCTTGTGGTGGCTTGCTGGTGGCTGTATTGTATGTCCCAACAGGTTCCCCTTATAACCCCAATCTTCCCTACCTCTGCCTCCCCATGTCTACAGCTCCCTCCTCAGCCACACAATTTCTTCCCTCATTTGCTCCATCTGCCAGCATACCAAGAATCTCCCAGCCCTCCATGACACTGCCAGGAACATGGCTTCTCTGTACCACTGGCAACAAACTACCCTCCCTAGCCCTTGCAGGCTGTCAATCCCCTTCCTCCCTTCCCATTGATTGGACCTTTTCCTGTCCTGACCCTTCCCCCATGCTGGCCTCCTCTCGTCTACATTGGTGATGTTCGCTCTTGTCACTCCCTGTAATTCCTACATTGTCTGTTCCCCTTCAACCTTCCACACACTATGTCCTGCCTGCTCCCCTTCCTAGTTGAACACTACTGGTGCCTGATATTGCCTAGTTGAAGGCCCCCCACAATATCCACCAATCTCACCAATCAGCAATTCATTGTGGATGCTGTACTCCTATTTGAGACCAACCTATGCTTTTTCCCATCCCCGTGACTGCACTATTGGATAGGAACTACATGAGCTGCACCTGAAGTCTCTTCCTCCAATCACAGGGCAGGTGTTCCCTTATAAATGTGCTGCATTCAAGGGAGGGGGGATTAGGGCCCACACCCAATTCTCATGAGAGAGTATTATCCCTGTGTCTGCCCCTCACTGCACCTCCAAGCACTGCAACTTCCTCCGGAGGCTTTCCTAGGCATTTACCTTGCCGAATGAAAGAACCCTTCCCCCAAGCTACAGGGCTGACAAAACACAGTTCCTGCCCTAGAAAGTTAATGGCTTAAAAACACACACAAGATAAGCAGAAATGTTTCCCAAGTAAAATAAGTATAAAAGGACTAAAACCAGCAATGAGCAGTTTCAGCGCTGAACTGAAACTGAGTATTCTCTCCTGACCACCAGAGACAATCAGTCACAGCAGCAAACCCCCACAAAAACACTCAGCTGCACCTACAAAATGCCCCAAACAGTAACTTTTCAAATTAATCCAGAAAGCTACCTGGTGCAAACTGAAAGCAACAATAAAACTGCAAAAGAAACAATAACAACTGCAAAAATTCTGCCAAAAATCAACACTCACCTCACTTCTGCCAAAAATCAACACTCACCTCCCTGAAATGAACTGCTGCCTTCTGCTTTCAGCCCCTTACCTTACCTTACCTTCTGCTTTCAGGCCATACCTTATTGTTCTAATCATATTTTATGTGTGTAATAACATCACAGATGCCCATGGTGGCCCAGTGTAATTTGCAAGGGATCATGGGTACAAAGAAAGCCATGGACCCAAAAATGATGTAATTTCTTGTTAATAGGCAGATTAGCTTCTAGCTTCTAGCTTCTAACCATGGACTGGATTTTGATTAAATCATTTAAAAGGAGACAAAAGAATAATTACGCAGAGTTGGAAGGCCAGGCATACATTTGTGTCTGAATAGCCCTAGGCATCAAGTAGTACCATTTCATCTGGATCTCTTTTGTCCTGAAAAGGCCTACACTGAGTTAATCTAGTTACAGCTAAATTGACTAGCATTTTAACTAAATGACTGTACTGAGTGTAGTTTAATTACAGCCATTTCAAAGGGCGGGGGCTGGATGGTCTCCTACAATTCTGGTTTCGAATAGCTGACCTCTGAGCCCTTTTCCTGTCATATTCAGAGATGAACATTTGTTGTTTGGACTGTAATAAAATAATAAAAGCTGATTGGTTGGAAAGCCACGGAGATGGAATGCTAGCCAATTGCAGGGCAAGTCAATATTCACTGGACCGGCCCTTTGAGAACCCCATTAAATAGGAGTGCAAGACTTGATCAGTGCCTTTTGCTTGTGACCTTTTGCCTGTTTGACATTTGTGTAAAATGCTACGTTTGGGACCCTGACTGCTTGGAGAGCACAGACACCATACTTCTCAATACATTCCCCTGGGCCACAAGAGCCAAGACTTCAGCTATCACTTTTATTTATTTATTTATTTATTAGAACATCAGTTTAACAACCTTTGAGCCAGAGGCTCATTTACAAAGGTACCTCGTCACAGTGAGGACAAACAGTGCAAGAAACAAACATCAAGGCAGACAAAAAATCTGAGTACATTTAGGAATCAGCCAAAAAATACAGGTATTTGTCAAACACAGTATACAACAGGCTTACATGTGCGCTTTACAGAATAGACAATATACAGTAGTTACATGGAGATTGATTCAGTGGGCAGAATAAAGGTAAGGCTGGGTGGAAGACATCAGAAGAGGAGTGTGGGGAAGATAGTAGCAAGTAACGGTAGAGCTGGACAGAAGGTCAGAGAGTGGCTCAGTGAGCCTTATCTGGGAGGACAGGAGGAGGCTTAGAGGCAGGTACAGCTGCGTGTTGAGAGCACTTCAAACTCAGCAACTAAGGACTTGAGAAAAAACTTTCAAACTAGAATTTTCTAAGTTCAGTTTTTTTTGTATACTTCCATTTTATTTTCCAAATTCTGTAATCAATGTCTAAAATGATCTGTCTTTAAGTTGTTTACTGCATTTATTAATTAATTAGTAAAGCCTTTGGCTTATTTTAAGATAATTATGCCAGTGTCTTTGGCTTATTTTAAGATAATTATGCCAGTGTCTTTTGAGTGTGTTACTTGGGAAAAGCTTGTTCAAACTACACTAAGTCTGTGTCACTGCTTAGGGTCAGTCACTACCAAAGTAAGGTACCACTAGGAACTCTGTAGATAAAAGGAAGGGAGGAAATATGAAAGGTCTCAGGAGGAGTCTGTGGGGTTTGAACTGGTCTATGCATTTCAGAAGCAGTATAGCGCAGTGGGTTAAGGCTCTGAGCTGCAGATCTGGAGACTTGGGTTTGAATCCCAGAGCCACCTAGGTGCATACTGTGTGATCCTGAGCAAGCCATTTAACTTCCTTGTGCTCCCAGGTCACATCTGGAAACAAGTGTCAGCTTAGTGTGCTACTCTTGGTTAAACAATGTTCCCTTTCCCTTTCCTGGAAAGACACATAATAGAGTTTATACGCCCCCAAGGCCTATACATGCCTGTGGTTTTCTGGTTCATTGTACAGTGGCTGAAATGGTTCTCTGCCAGGAACACAGACTCGAGACTGCATTTGCCCACCCTCGCATGGAGAGAGGGTGCCCTGGGACCCTCTGGTATATGTTCAGTTATGAAACAGCAAGCATGCTAAAAGGACAGAGAAGGGGTATACCTGACACTGACCAGAAGGGGATTCACTGTAGCCCAAGGAATTCTGGCCCCACAGGAGTACACTTGTGACAACATGTTCCACAAAACTGTTACTAGCAGGAATAGCCAGCACAAACTGCACAACCGTGTAAAGCATCCTACACTCATCTGCTTGTTTAAAAAAAGTGCATTATTATTTTATCCGTCTTAGAGGCTATTACTTTTGTATAAATTATTTGAAAATCCAGTAAAAATCATCAAATAATTGTATTAAAATGTATACCTTTTTATCACCAACAGATTTGTCTTTCATTTTAACAAGAATGACAATGCTATGTATAGAGCTGAGGGATTTGAATACATAGATACATAGAAACATGTATATATAGATACTGTTGGCAGATAAGGGCCTATGGCCCACCCAGTCTGCCCAGCTGAGCTTGTAAGATCACTTTACATTTTTCTAGAAGTCTGTTGCCCCTTACCTCTGACCTCCATGATTCCCTTATGTCTATCCCATGCATTCTTAAACACAGTGATCGTTTCAGCCCCACCATTACTTAAGCGGGTGTTCTACTTGTCCACCACCCATTCTGTTAAGAAATTCTTCCTCACATTTCCTCTGAATTACTCTACCTCCAACTTCATCCCATGCCCTCTAGTCTTGGAAAATCTTTTTTGATGGAAAATAGTATTTTTTTGCACCCTGTTCCTCCCTGTAAGGTACTTGTATGTCTCCCTCATATCACCTTTCTCCCTTCTCTCCTCCAGGGAGTACATATTCAAGTAATTCAGCCTGTCCTCATAGAACTTGTGATGCAATCCCTGTACCATCTTTGTTGCCCTCCTGTGAACCTTCTCTACCCTGTCTATGTCCTTACATATGTAAGGTCTCCAGAACTGTGCACTGCACTGCACTCCGGGTAGGGCCTCGCTAGTGTCTTACATAGTGGAATTATGACCTTCCTTTTCCTGCTTGTTATGCCCCTGCCTATGCCACCCAGCATTCTATTTGCTTTACCTGCTGCCTTGCAACACTGTTTCTCTACCTTGAGATCATCAGAGATGATATCCCCAAGGTCCCTTTCCTGCTTGGTGCATGCTATATCCTTGCCCCCCCCAACTGATATGTTGTTCCAGGATTTTTGTGCCCCATATGCATTATTTTGCACTTTTTTTGAGTTACATTTCAACCCCAAAAACTTGACCATTCTTCAAGCTTCTGTAGGTTGTTCCTCATTCTGTCTACATCCTCTGGTGTATCTTCTCTGTTACAGAGCTTCATGTCTTCAGCGAACAGGAAAATTCTGTGTTCTAGGTCCTGTGCAATGTCACTGATGAAGATGTTGAATAGGACTTGTCCCAGCACTGATAATAATAATAATAATAATATTCTTTATTTATAATGCGCTTTTCAAGAAATCGAAGCGCAGAACAAGTTATAGAATCACAACATGATAAAACATTAATATAAAAATTACAAAAAAAAATAATTAATACATTACATCAAACATCATAAGACAATAGTAAAATCAAACCCAAATCAGTCAGTCACTTCCCCATAAGCCTTAATCCATAAAAAGGATTTTAAGACTTGTTTAAAACCCCCCACTGTCGCACACTCTCTAATCCGACGTGGTAGAGAATTCCAGAGGGTCAGAGCCACAAACGCAAAGGCCCAGGCACCCGATGATTTCAAAATGACCCTCGGAATCTCCAGCAACCCCTCGCCGGCCGAGCAGAGCGGTCACTCTGGGAGATAGGGAACCAGGAGCTCTTTCAGGTAGTCAGGGCCCAAACCATGCAGGGCTTTGTAGGTCAATAGACCAACTTTAAAGGTGATCCACCACTGAACCAGCAGCCAGTGCAGTCTCCGCAGCACCGCGGTAACATGGGAAAAACGAGAAGTCCCAGTTAACAACCGGGCTGCAGAATTCTGCACCAGCTGCAAGCGGTAGATATCAACCCCAGAAAGCCCAAAGTAAAGGGAGTTGCAGTAGTCTAGACGCGAGGTCACAAAGGCGTGGATCAGCGTAGGTAGGTCCCAGGATGGAACAAGATGTTTGATCCTAGCAATGTTCCTAAGATGGTAAAAGGAAACTTTAATGACGGCCGACACTTGATCACGTAGTGCCAGCCGATCGTCAAGAATCACCCCTAGGTTCCCCACCCGTTCAGAGGTGGGGAGCTACACACCCCCCAGGAATAAACCTGAGGGATGGTTTATCCCCCAACCCTCTATCCGATGACCGGCATCCAGAACCATCACCTCCGTCTTCCCAGGGTTTAACTTCAACCAGCTGGACCTCATCCAACCTTGGATTTCACCGAGGCAGCTATTAAACACCGAGAGTGCTCTATTCTGGTCAGGTGCAAAAGACAGGTAGAACTGAGTATCATCGGCATAACAATGAAACTCCAGCCCATACCATCATACAATGTCTCCAAGGGGAAGCATGTACACCGCAAACAACATGGGAGACAGCACAGAGCCCTGAGGCACCCCACATGACAAAGAGACAGAATCAGAAGAAAACGCTCCCGATACTACCCTCTGAGTTCTACCGGTGAGGAAAGATGTAAACCATCTGAGGACCAAACCTGAAAGCCCACAGATGATTCTCAGATGCTCAAGCAGAACCCCATGGTCTACAGTGTCAAATGCTGATGACAGGTCCAAAAGGACCAAAATGGACCATTTTTTCTGGTCTCTCGCCATCAGGAGATCATTGAGCACCCGAACCAGTGCAGTCTCAGTGCTGTGCCTCTTTTGAAAACCCGATTGAAGGGGATCGTAGATGCTATGGATGGTCAAGTGGTTGTCTAACTGAGTAGCCACTACTTTCTCCATTACCTTCCCAACAAAGGGAAGGTTTGAGATAGGCCGGTAGTTACCGAAGAAGTCAGGGTCCAAAGAAGCCTTCTTCAACACTGGTGTCACCACTGCTTCCTTCAGGGAGCAAGGGTATTCACCAGAATCTAAGGAGCACCAGACTATCCTCATCAGAACCAGGAAGATAATCTCCCCACAGCCCATAACCAAGGCTGTGGGGCCCGGATCTAAACTACAGGACTTAGTGTGCATACCACGGACAATCCTCATAACATCCTCGATTTCCGGCCTCTTGAAGAAACCCCAGGGAATAAGAGGACATGTGACCGGGGCCAGGTCCACGGCCATTCCCATAGAGAGTGTCGTGCAGGTCTCCGCCCTGATGTCTTCCACCTTATCTGCAAAGAACCGAGCGAGCTCCTCGCACTGAGATTGCGAAAAAGCTCTATGAACCTGCAGACAGGCTGGGTTGCACAGTCGGTCTATGGTTCGAAAGAGCTGAGCAGGTCGGTTCTGAGCAGCAGCAGTTTCCCCGGACAGGAATACTGCCTTCTTATGGACAATTGCTGACTGGTAGAGTTGATAATGCTCTAGCAGTCTGAGGTGGTCGGCATCTAAGCCGGACTTCCGCCAACACCTTTCTAACCTGCGTCCAAGTCGGGTCATCTCCCTCAAGTCCCCATCGAACCATGGGGACCGGGGCCGAAGGAAGAGAGGACGCACACAGATGGGAGCAATAGAATCCAGGGCATTGGTGATGGTCTTATTATAGGCCAAAACCAAGGCCTCAGGATTCATGCTCATCATCGGAAATTCTGATAGGTCAAGCACTGCCGATAGACCATCGGGAGTCACATCCCATAAAGGGCAGTACTTGACCATCACCACAGGGGTAGGTCTACTCAAGGGGGTGCTGAAATTGAATCTCACAGTGTGATGATCAGACCATCCGACAGGTTCCACCCCCACACCAGAGGCTTCCATCCCCAGGAGGAAAACCAGATCAAGAGAATGGCCACATTTATGAGTGGCAGAGGTAACAGCCTGTGAGAGGCCCAATGAATTCATCAATTGGAGGAAGTGCTGTCCAAAATGCGAGAGTTCGTTGTCGATCCAGGCATTGAAGTCGCCCAGCACCATCAACCTGGGAGACTCCAATACCAGGTCAACGACAAAGTCCACCACTTCCTTAAGGAATGGCTTCCCATCCCCAGATGGACGGTAGATGAGAGCCACTCTATAGCCCCCACCTGCCACTACAACACATTCAAAAGATCTGGTCTCCTCTACTGGAACACTAGTGAGACCCAATCCTGTCTTAAAGCAGACCACAACTCCCCCACCCCTGCGATCCAATCTCGGGCGGTGTATCACTGAATACCCGGCCGGAACAGCTGCCTCAAGAACGGGGCCAGCATTACCATCCAGCCAGGTTTTGGTGATGCAAGCCATATCCGCCGTTCCCACCAAGTCCACCACAATGGCCATCTTGTTAACAACGGATCTGGCATTGCACAAAACCGCCCGAGTTGGACAGAGTTCCGAGGATCCCCCAGCCACCTGCCCGCCGTTATTAGCGGCGGTGCCCTTGGGTATGGGGATCAGACAAGGAAACCCACGTTCTGACCTCCATTTCACCCCAGGGTGTCTTCTGGACCTAACAATCCTGATTTGAGGGCTCCCCTCATCCATCCTCCACTGTTCAGGCCCCCCGCCCTGACCCCTCCTCCTTCGTACAATTCCCAAAGCCCTACAGTGATCCTTGCAGCACCCCACTGGTCACTCTTCCCTCTGAGGAGTAACAGCCATTTACCACTACCCTCTGTGTCTTGCCACCCCACAAATTATCCACCCAACGCATTACTGTTCTGCCCACTCCCATATTCCCCAGTTTGTTTAACAGCTTTTTATGTGACACAGTGTCAAAGACCTTACTGAAGTCCAGATAGGCCATGTTCGCTTCCCTCCCCTGATTTGCCTCCCTTGTCACCCAGTCAAAAAATTCAATGAGGTTGGTCTGACATGATCTCCCCCTAGTGAAACCATGCTGCCTTGGGTCCTGTAGTCCATTGGTAACTAGGTGTTCCACCAGTCTCATCTTCAGCAGTGCTTCCATGATCTTCCCCACTACCAAGGTCAAGCTGACTGATCTGTAGTTCCCCACTTCCTCTGTGTTCCCACTTTTGTATAAAGGGACTACATCTGCTGTCCTCCAGTCTTGGTACCTCCCCTGTTTCCAGTGATTGGCTAAACAGGATTGCCAGAGGTTCAGCCACCACCATACTATTAAGGTAAACTAAAGTGTTCAGTGTTGTTGCACACTGTTAATAATCATACCTCTCAACTGTCCCTGATTTTCAGGGATGTCCCTGATTTTGCCTCAAAATTTTACCCTGTCCCTCCTACAAATTGTGCTTCTGTGTCCAACAGTGTGAGTTGTAAGCACAAAATAATGTCAGCCATTAAAGTTACAAACTTGTTCTTTCTTAGAAAATGCATTTTACACTATGCCCCTTATTCTACCAGCTTTCTGAGTGGATAGCACCAATTTTGAAGATGTGTCCCTGATTTTGGTCCTTTGTCCCTGATTTTTTTAATCCTTATTCCTGATTTATGAGGCATGAGGTTGAGAGGTATGTTAATAACTGATCTGACATCTGGTTATTGTTCAAACAAACTCTCAGTTCTTTAACAGGCCCAGTTGTGCTCAGTAATATAAAAACATATATTTACATTTTTTTGTTATGAATAGTTCTTTCCACGCTGACTGTGTTACTGTCCATATGCCACCTTGGCATCCTTATCAGCATCCTCATTCATCATCGTTTCATACTATATCATCCACCTAGGAGAAAGAAATACTCCTTCTCAAGTCTATAGTACATTTACTCCAATCTGAATTGATTGAACATCTTTTTTTTGTTGTTGTTTTACAGATGATTAATGTTTAAATTACCTTATTGTCATTCAAACAATTCTGATAGGCCTCATATATCCCTACCTGCATGAGCCCTTGGATGCAGTCTGCTCACCAGTCACACAATTCGGGAAAATTTCTCTACAGTCACTGGGCATGCCTTACCTTTAGCAAACTAAACATGAAGTCAATCTTTATCTCAGTCCTGCTAATCCCATTTTCAATCTGAGCCAAAACAGCCCAGCATACCAAGTGGTGAACTATGCTTTTTGTGAGACTTTGATCAGTTTGATGACCATGATATCCAGTGGCTGCAGTTGACACCAGCACATAAACTTGGATAATGCTGTTCTGTTCAAAAGGTCTCTTACAGTGGTTGTTGTATGGGCTTAGAATAAGTCCATACTGAGAAAAGACTTTTGTTCTTTAGGTAGTCCTACTCTCTTTTAAGTGAAAGTGAATCAGGCATGATGATTTCACCAATAAACTTAGTCATTGCAGTCTCATTTGCCTGTGGCTGGTGGATTGTGTAATGGACCTACTGGATGGGTATTTATGAACTGGGTGACTTGCAGGTGCCATTCCTTGATAAATGACCTGGAGTGGGAGGAAATCACAGGCAAAAGAACAGTCAATCACCAAAGACACCTGCCAATTGTTACCTAGTCTAGTAACTGCTACCTGTTTTAATCCTGTGGCCTCAATAGTCCTCTTGGCCAAAGCATTCTTGTTTACCTCAACTCATCCAGGTTAATGACCAGTTCTTCCAGAATCAGTTCTTGAGCCACAGCTGTTTTAATTTGTGCTAAAAAGCCAGTTGTGAGCACAAGAAAGTTTGATGAGATTTTTGGGCAGCTATTGGTCCCTTTCACCATCTAAAATCCATGCACCTTAAGAATGACAATGCCAATTTAGTAGTAATTTGTAAGCTGTCACTGTTCTCAGCCAGGAGTTAGGGGGACTATGCCTTCTTTATTGCAAGAGCCACTGTGCTATACAACTCCTGCATTCACAACTGCTGCATTGGAATGCAGAGAGTAGATATTTTTTTAATTTGCTTTCTCGCTCTTCAACTAATAGTGTGAGTCCACAGTGGGGTTTCTGAGGCAGTGGCAGTGAACTGTGTATTGGATCAGGGGTACTGTGAAGCTGTGGCAAGTAATCGGTCTTAACCTTTTGCACAGTACTCTCATTCATCATCATGTGGTATTTAGATGAATACGGTAGTACTGAACTGTACTGAACTGCTGACATCACTCCGTGATCATAGGAGTGCTTCCCCAACTTGAACCTCAGCTCTGGACTGCAGGTTGCTTAAGCAGCAGGCCTTTCTTTTCTGGATGGTGGGGGAGAAGAGGCTGGCAGTTTATGGACAACATCATTATCTATTTAGAGTTAGATACTGGAGTACCCAGCAAGATGTCCTGCATTGATTAGGCTCACATCAAGTGGGTACTCCCACTACAAAGATTTTATGCTGGATACAGCTGATAATTGACATGGTGGGTGTGAGGTATGTACCATAATGCTGGTTTGGGGTTTCAAAAAACAATACATGCAAGCAGATGTAGTGATTGTCAAGCACATTTAAAACTGACATTCAGCTGACAATCAGTTGAAAATGCATGAAATCATCATAGCATGATTAAGGGAGCATGTGTAAGTTACGATAAATATAGGGTGTGTGATTTCAAATTACTATACAATATATTTAAGACCAAGATGTATAGATCTTAATTTCCTGAGGAAATTTGCATTAGTTTTAAAACAAAAAAACAGACTGGAGTTTCAAGTTAATCTTAAAGTGCTGCTGATGCCTCAAAGAAGGCTTTGAAAAAACATGATATTTAGGTATATTTCAGCTTGCATTCCATATATATCCTATAGATTTCTCTTCTCTGTTATTTTTCACTGAGGAAATTTGCATGAATACATGATCTTTATACCTTAGAGTACATCTGCCTCTTTAGCTTACTCCCTACTTCAAGTCATAATCCTGTGCTGTGAAATCACAATCTGTTGCCATGGATGTAACTGTGATGTCTCACGGAGTACATTATGACCTCAGGTGAGGAAAAAGCAGCAGGAATAGTTGAAGTCTTCAGGAGTAAAGATCCTATTTTCATGCATATTACATTAGTAATAAATAATGGGGATGAGGAATACAGAACTAATGTGAAATACAAAGTGAGCTGTGTCTAAATATTATGTTTTGTTAAAAGTTCTCCTGAAGGTGTCAGTTGCTCTTTAAGTACAGTACTTAGATCCTGTGAGTCTTCTCCGAAAAATAGTTAGGAGGACATGGTTTCTCTTTTTGTGGCCCTAAGTCTTTAAACACTTACAATATAAACATTTCACCGGAGCTGGAAAGGAATGTTTTAAGAAAAAAAAAAAACTTGTTTTGTAAAAATAAAATAGCAGCAGCTTCAATTTTTTATTATTTTATTAAGTAATCTGTTAACTCTATTTCTCTTAAATGCAGTTTGTGCAAACCAGACACAGTTATAACAAGATTATAACCCAGAACAGTTTCTGGACAAATAAAATATCAATAAAAAGAAATCTAGCCCCTTTCACAGTTTCAGGACCTCTACATACAGTAGATCACTAAAGTATTTACAAACTTTCCCTCTGACATTTGAGGGAAAAGTCTTTAGAGCTGATGTGACTTTAAAGTAAAGAAAAAAACGTATCCTCAATCTTCTTCTCACATTCAGTGCATAGATGTCAAATCACACTTTAAACATCTTGAATAGTCAAAAAATTGCTTTTGTGCTGAGCGATAGATTTGTGGAAGAGATGCAGAATATAACATATAAAATGCATGTAGCACTCTGCCTCTGACACATCATTGTGGTCCCTGAATCTATCTTCATTTGACTCCACACATTTCCATTTTGAGAGGTGACATTCATCTTGTCCACGAGTTATGAAGTAGCATTCTGTGGCTGACCAACACCCTGCAAGCCTGGCTGGAGCAGGAAGGAATATAAACCAGCTGGTACTTACATGTTGGAGGTTTTCCTTTCAGCCATTATCCACAGAAGCAAACATTTATTTTATCTGGTGCACTCTCTTTGCAGATTCTGAAATTTCACTATATTAAAAGCAAAGCATCAAACTGTGCAAGGCCCCTGTCTGGAAGCTTAGTACAGTTATGGATCACACGGCATAATCAATTATTCAATACATGTGGAATTATAAGGTAATGGGAAACTTTACCAATCACCACTGTAAAGCAGGGTATTTCTGATTTAAAATATTTGAACACAGAATGGTGCTTGCTGTAATTCTTAGAGACGTTGTCTGCACCATAGCTGGATAGATGCTGCAATTGTAATTCTTACTGATGAAGTCACTCTCTTAATTTTGTTTTATGATGGCTTCAGAGATTTCTTTGTAGTCCTGCTAGAAATCAAGAAGGTTTTGTGGAATGCCATGGTTTCAAAGACATGCTTAATGACATTTCCTGGTGTTCCAAATTCTCATCTTTCTAATCCACCTGAAAAGGTGTTCTAAGTTGTTTACTGGCACAAATACATTCTTAAATAAATAGAACCACTATTAGAATAATTATTTTTCATATTATGTCATGTCCAGCTAGAAATATACAGTATATAGAGGAAACTCACTCCCATCATTACAGCCATTGGCATAATTCAAGGCACTTTACTATGCATACATGTTTGTCTGTCTTTGGTTATGCTTTTTATTATTATAAAGACATTGTCCTTCTGTATGACTTTTGAATTGCTTTCTAGCTTTCTGACATATTTTTCTAATTGGGATTTTGAATTACATTTGCCCTCAGCATACCATCTCTGAAGCTACATCCTTGAAAGCAGGTACAAGCAACAGCAGAATGGCTTCCACTGCATCTTTTTGTTTTGCTATATTCACAATTATGTTCTATATTTTTCAAGAACTTTTATGAAAATGACGTGGAATGTAAATGGTTTCATTCATAAAACATACAAATGTTTCTCAAATGATGGGTAATATTAGTGCAACAGTATGTCTTTGTATTGGTAATATACTCCTTATTCTTGCATTTGTGGAAAAAAGAAATCAACATTCATGATAAATAATGTGTCTTTAGTTCACCTTTTCTTTCATGCTCATAATGACACCTAAATCAGTAATCTTATAACCAATGGTTAAACTGGAAATGTTTTTTTTTTTTGGGGGGGGGGGGGACTCCTATATCTAGATTTCTAGGTGGTGGAACTGTCATTTCTAAGTTGTGGAACTCTCCTATAGTAGTCAGTGGAGAAAGATGTCAGAGGTGATGGATCTGTTATGGAGTTTTCATGACTACAGTGGACGCAGCCCTGCAGACATCTTGCGATCACTGTAGTGTAAAGGGAGCTACCGGATACTTGGCAGACTTTTAAAATCATGGAGGTGGACTGCAATCACTGCACATCCACTGCGCTGTTTTGTCTGTCAGTACCGGTGGAACATGACACTCTCCACTGTGTCCAAGATGGCCTCTGGAGTTTTCTGCACATGCACTTTGACTCACGCATGTACACTGAACTTGGACGGCAAAGTGGCACAGTCTGCCATATCCAAGATGGCCACTGGAGTTCAGTGCACATGCACAAGTTGTTGCACATGTGCCAAGAACTATAGTGGCCATTTTGGATATGGCGGACTGTGCTCCTATGCTGCTGGAGTTCAGTGTGCATGCTCGAGTCATCGTGCATGTGCAGAAAACTCCAACATCTATCCTGGACATAGTGGACAGTGACTTATTCTGCCAGATTTTGGCTCTTGTTAGGTGGTGAAATTGAGTTCCTTTGGGATTCTATCCAGTTTAACCCCTGGTTATAACTACAAAAAACAATTTATCTCCTTATGGATTATTTTTACATGAAGAGGGGTTAAGTCTCACCATATCACCATTAAAATCAAGCATAGCAACCCTTGTCATTGTTTTGAATTTTAAATGTTTAGATGGCCATCATGTACTAGGAAAAGGAATTCTGAATTTGACATGGGATTGCTGAAATACCAGGGGATGTCCTTAATGGCCACAGTGAATACTTTTTTTGCCTTTATTTGATGTATTTGAGGATACCAGTCGACTAAGGAATAGTTCTTTTGAGCACTGTCCAAAAATATTTGTGACTATCCACTCATCTTTTTTCCTCCCACAGATTAGTTTAGAAACAACTACAGAGTCAGAATAAATGTCCAGTGGCAGATAACTTCTGCAATGCATGGAGAAGTACTGTATGACTGGTAATGCTGTGCCACATTTTAGATTGAAGCCACCTCAGCAACAGCAACCTTCATGATCTAGATTAGTGGATGTCTGGTTCTGCAGTTGCATACATTTTAACATGGAGAGGGTCTCTTTCTGCACCTGGACACTTTGCCAGTGCTTCTCATCTTTTGGGTGATTTGTCAAAGTCTTTTCTTCATCCCATTTAATTGTGAATGTAGTGCCACAGGAAGCACATTTCACAGAAGTGTCCATGCCTGGCTAGACCCAGAACAAAAGAAATATCTGCTCTAATGCTTTGCTGTAGATGCAGAACCCCTTCACTTGCTGTACTGGCACCAGAATGCTGCTTATGGTATTATTTGCAGAACCAGTAGCAAGTACTCATTTCATCTGAAAAGTAATCATTCTTAATGACCGCCCTTTTCAAAACACATCATTACCTCTTCACAGGTTAACTAAAAACCAAACCAAAAATAAAAATAAATTAGAATCCTTATGATCCTCTACACAAATCAGCCTCTTATACTTCAGCAGATGTCCTAAAAACTCTTCATTTTTCAAACCCCATTTTCTGGCTTTTCTTTTTGGACCAGTCTCCCATTGATGGTTCACTTACCTCTTATGCTGCGTGTTTGCTAACATGGAACCTCACTATACAACATTGGAAGAACACCATACCATTTATCTGATTGAGTGCCTCATGCAAGTTTAAGGAGTAACGGGTCAGGATCAGTTGAAGAAGCTAAAATGTTGGCCATTGATATTTTAGTCCATGTAAACATACAACAGTGGCATTAAAAGGGCACTGTCAGCCTTTTGAAACAATGTTATGATGCTGTGAATGAATGTGTCTGAAGCAAGCCTTAGCAATGTAAAGTTGTCCTGACTGAAATATTACTGGTGTGCTTCCATTAGCTGGAATGGCACAGAGCTCCACACCATTCTAGCTCATGGAGGCGCTCAAGCAACATTTTAGACAGGATGACGAAGATATAATTTATAGAAAAATAATTCATATCTTGCACTAGTGTGCAAATCTCTTGCCATATATGTCCATTACATTACTAAAGCTTGCTCCAGATATATTCATTCAAGGTACCTTAAAACTGATTCAAAAAGCTGACAGTATCCCTTTAACTCAAAGTTTATATTAAGTCAGTTTTTGTCAAGACAAACAATACAACTTGACAGTGTTCCACCTGAAAACATTTAATTTTGGTGAATAAGCCTAACATTGGGTTTAATGGGGGGAGGGATAAGCATAAAACTGGACAAAATGCTAAGTGATACTAGCACCTTTTCCATGGCTGGAAAGTACCAGCCCAAGATGATAGTTTAAATTTCAAAGATGGTAGTACAGTAGCTCTGTAGCCTGCTTATACTGCACTATAACACAATTCAAATACTAACCTAACTAATGTGATTTGATTAATCACAAACAGCACACGGAAAGAAATGCAGAACATTCCCCCAAAAGGTTGCAAAATCTGCTTTATAGGAAATCCCAGTCAGGTGGACAGCTCAACTGAAAACTTATTTTAAAACTTCTATATAGTGGCATGTTTCTCCAGTTGGCTGTTGCTGTGAAGCACATGTTCATTCATAGCAGGGACTGGAGGACATGATGAGAGATCACATTAGAACCATTCTGATCTTATGTTAGAAATACATTACTATGTGCTAAATAAATGTACAACTTCAGCAGACAGCAAGCTATCTCCCTGGCCTCCATGGCTGTATACTCAGTTCTATACAGTACAATAAAATTAACAATGAAAAAAGACTTGGTTTTCATAAAAAGCAGGTTGTTTGCCAAAAAATGTAGCTGACTGCTAGCTACTGTGCTAGCCACTGACATCAGAATAATGTCATTAGTTATAGCAAGACATGACTAAATGTGAGTCATTTAGTTTTATTGCAAAGAGTAAAGTCCATGGCTAGATATGGTTATTGTTATCAACTGGCCTGGACACCACTGTAGGCTGTTATTAAAATGAAATGGATTAATAACCACAAGAACTTAACATTTGAATTGTTAACCAAATCTGAAAAAACTATCTTAGTAACCACTGCAGAATAGCTTACTTTAAATACAAGGGGCCCGATTCTCAAAGCACTGCATCTGACGCAAGGTGCTTGCACCAAACAGATATGGTGCAAGGTGCACCTTGCGTCCAGAGCTGCCTCCATGCAATTCACAAAGGTGGCCTGCATCAACTGCAGGCTGCCTGCCCAAAACAGGTCCTGCACCACCCTTGCACCCACTAACAAGCTGCAACAAGGTGCAAGGGTGCCCTGCACGAGATGCAGGCTGCCACAAGCCCAGAGGAGCAATTCACAGACAGCACTTGGAGAAGCAGAAACTAAGTTCCCATAGACCAGCCTGGGCTGGTGTAAGGGGACTTAGAAACTGCTGCTCTGTGTGCACTGCTAGGTACATAGTGGCACGGGTACCCACACCCCAATCCCTGATGTGCCCCACAACAGCAGTCGCGGTGAGAACCCCCACCAGACCCCCAATGATGCCATCAGTGGCATGCACTGCACTTACCCATTGGTGGTCTGTTGCCCTCCAACCCCCAACACCTGCCAGTAGTGTCCTCATCACCCCCAGCTCTGGGCAGAGCCAGGGATCAGCAATGCCCTCCACACACTTCCATGGCCCTGACTGGACTGCATGTGCAGCAGTCGGTCCCATGCTCAGTATGCCTGCCATGCAGAATGGGTGCCATAGGTATGGGGCACACTGGGTTGCTGCGCCACAAAGGGCCTGCGGCAACCCTTGTGTATGCATCCTGCATTCGCCACAAGGGCAGGGTTGCCACAGGCATGGGGACTTAGGCACCAGTACCCCTCCCATATGTAAATCGGGTGCAGGGTCTCTAGCGCACAGGGCTTCGGTGCAAGCTACTGTTTGCCTCAGCTTGAGCCGGACGTAGGCCCCTTTGAGAATCGGGCCCAAGATTTTTAGGTAGCCTGCCCTGATATCCATGAGTTGTGTTGAAAAATATGTAAATGTATGCCTAGACAGGGCCCTCAGCCTGTCAGCATTCAGAATTTTTCAAGCCCATTTTCTAATGTGGACTGGGAAAGTCATCTGTGTTCTGAACTGTGTGTTTTATACTTATGCTGTATTTCATTATTTATCGTATCTGTTAATGTTCAGTTTTGTATTTTGCTTATACTTTTAGTTGTCATCCTATATTTGTTTGATGTTTATCTTTTACGCAGTTGTGTGGTTATTATAAAGGCATTTCTAAATACAATATCTATCTTTCTTTCTGTCTGTCTGTCTATCTATCTATCTATCTATCTATCTATCTATCTATCTACCTACCTATCTACCTACCTATCCATGTCTCTTCAAAGGCACCCTTCTATGATCCTATATTTCATTGATTACTCTCAATTTTTATGTCATCATTATAAAGAGGGAAAAAAAAGGTTAAAGTAAAATTTAAAAACTATTTGAAGTACATCCAAACAGGAAAACAATACAATGAAGACACATATATACTATAGGAGACTTAAATAATTAGAAAAAAATCACTGTCCTAATATGAATTCTGCAAGAAACAATAAAGGCTCATGTTAAGAAGGAGCCTCATCCAGCACCGGGCCATAATGTCACAAGACATTATGCCACATGGCTAAATTGTGCTGCCAATACAACGCAATTTATGCCATGAGACATAATTCTTTTTTCTGTGGGGCTCCACATCCCCTGTTGTGGGGCTGTGCCTGGACTCTCCTAGTAAAGATTCTTAACTCCGGGGGTCTAACTCAGGGAGTGCACAAAGTCTGTAAAAAAAAATTTCTGGGACCGGGAATGGCTCTATCTAGTGAGCCCACGGCAGTGGCTGACAGACTCACTCCAGCAGAGGTCTTATCCTCTGCCTGGGAGGAAGTAAAACGGTGCAACACCGCATAGAGCAGTATATGCGGTATTGTACCATTCGCTGTCCTAGACAGCGCTATTATGGGTTAGCTATAATGTCATACGCCATTAAGCATATGACATTATGACCTGGTATGGCCTCATCCCCATCAAGTTAAAGCAAGACAAATATTTACATTTTGTTCTAGAAAAAGGACCTCTTCTGTTTCTAGGTGTGATGCTGCTGTATTCAGCTATTGTGGATACCACAGAACAGAAATTGGACAGTGTTTTTCTCCAGCTCATTTGCAGCACATGAATCACCTTGCAAAAATTCATTACCTTACAAATCAAGGCTGGATAAGCTAATACATGACATGGCCACATGTTGGGTGATTACTGTATTACACATAAAATTCTGTACATTTCACATTATACACTTGCCACTTTGTAGATTACATCCCTGCTGGCAGGGCTGAAAAATATGAAAAATCAGAACTCTATAAGCACACTAAAATAGCAGTTCCCCTGGTAAAGCTAGCTGATGATTGGGATATTATAAGGAAAGGTCATTATATCCCTACCCCACTGTCCTCAAGCTCAGTACCCTGTTACTGGGGTGCTCGGACAGATGAAACCTATTGTACAAGGTTGGGAACAGTAGTCCAAACACATTCAGGCACATCAAAGAAAGTACTCAAAACAGCCATCTGTTGTGTGGTTACTGAATTATACCTCAAATATAAGCTTACCCCTGGCTATGTTTGATTACTGTTGGCAGGACTGAAAATTATGAAAAGTTAGAACTCTATCATTAACTAAAGGTGTATGTCCCCTAGCATAGCTAATAGCAATCTTGGTTATCATCAGCCAGAGTAATGATTTTTGCCAAAGCAATGGTTGCCAGTCTTGCACTTAAGGTAGAAAGTAGCTAGTGATGCCCCCAGCATTTTATTTTTTCTAGATGCTTAATAAACAAACAAAAAAAACTGTAGGAGTATATTCTGTAAAATCAACAATGATCTATAGATAGAAAGAAAAGACTATTTTAAGACTGATGTTCACAACCTACTGTGAGGCACTATGGAGAAACTTCCTCAAGCACATGGAATGAATAATATTGATCAATTATTTATTTATTCATTTTTTTCAATTCCTTGGTAACCAGATAAGGCCCACTAGGCACAAGTGCCTTTTTTTAAGTGGTGACCCAGCAGCACAGCAGAAGTTATGCTACTTGCTCTTAGTCACACAGTATGCAAGTGGAGATTGAGGGAATCAAACCCAGGTCTGCTGGATGTACCCAGCACATTCATTGTTTTTTTTTTACTTTAACCTACTATACTGCCATGCTAGGTTGTATCATGAAGCTCAAGTATAAAAATATCACTGATGCCTAATCTCGTTTTAATGCCAGTAGCGGAATTGGGACTTGGGTGGCCAAGTTGTTTAATGGATTTTGATTTTTGTCATTAAATTGCCATTAATTTGTAAAGTATTGTTTGCTTACTGCATGCTGCAGGTACTCTCCAGACTTGACTGTGTCTGTATTGTGTTGGCCACTCTCTCCACCTATTAACAGTGGCACCATCTAATGAGATGTGGAAGAGCTCCAACCAAGAAAGAGCACATGAGTCTTGCAAATGCGACACTGTCTTTCCTGCCACCGAGTACACAGACTGCACACTACAGCTTGGAGAAGTCAGTGAGCACTGAACTCTCAATAACAGTGTTGTGGCAGCATATTTTTGTTGTTCTACTCTTAATGAGTCTCTGTCTCCCCTGGTGGCTGAAGGGGCAGAGGATGAGCTAGAAGCTAACTCAAGACTACCTACTTACTCTACTTGGCTCGCATTGCAAAAAAAAACAGCATAGACCCCCATGGCATCAAGCTAGGCTTAGCAGCAATGGTGACAGCAGTGTGGGTGGCCTTCATAGGCCTTTATCAATGCAGTGCAGCTGCAACCACAGCAACAACCAAGCAAGAAGCAAGCAACCCAGGTTGGGTGGGCTCGGCTGGTGAGGTGAATTGAATGCGTACCACATTGGGGAACTGAGATGGTTGGTTCTAGCATCCAGCTTCTGGCTGAAGGAGAGAGGGGGAGCAGACTGAAAACTGGGCTGGTGGCAGACTGTACCAGGCTGCAAGTTCTGGCCATATGGCTGGGTAAGTAAAAGTAAGTTATTTTTTTACAGAGGGATTGGGGAAAGATGAAGGACTGAAAATGTATGTGTTTTTCATGTTTCTTCACATTTGGGCAGCTTCATGACCCATAGGGGATGGGTACTGAATTGAATGGAGCTAGGGAGCAAAATCTGGAAAAATAGCTTTTTTTTGGGGTGGGGGTAGAAATTCAGCCAGGAAAAAAATTGGTTAGTAACTGGGTGGGTTTAAGCCCAAATATGATGCACTGCTCCGGGGTATAAACTGATGAATTTTATACATTTTGAATTTTTCCTGATTTGCATATCACTTTTCAGTCAAAACAAATAAGGTTTACCTTTTTGAGATGTTACAGACATTTGAGAGCTGTCCCTTTCTTTCACAGACAGCTGAGTGGTATGGTATGCACAAACTATTGGAGCCCACTACAGTCAGGCTTGTGCCCCCCCTTCCTCCAGTGAATCTGAGCTCCACATCCCCAAGCTCAGGCACATTATGACAAAGGGCAAAGGAGGCTGCAGGGGTGTGCACCACTGAATTGAATGGGGATATTTTTTTATTATTATTTTATACATCATTGATAGAAAACTGGAGATTAATGAAGGCTACCGCTCGACAAACAAGGGCCTTGTTAGTAAAACAGTGGACTTCATTATTCTACAACTCATCATCATAATGTATAAAATAGTAATAAAAAATAACTCCATT
This sequence comes from Neoceratodus forsteri, assembly GCA_016271365.2. Lineage (NCBI taxonomy): Eukaryota > Metazoa > Chordata > Ceratodontiformes > Ceratodontidae > Neoceratodus > Neoceratodus forsteri. The sequence continues at coordinate 653,871,535 of JADMNL010000022.1, forward strand.
CATTTCAAGGGGGTACGCCCCAGCACTCTGACCTATGGACATCATCTCTTAAAGACTCCTGCCTCTGGCTGTCTAGTATTCAAGTAAGAGACTTTTTATTTATATCTATACTTGGTGAGTTCTCTGTAGCAGCATGGCCATATCCACTACAGTGTGTGAGCATGGGGGTGGGAGCTTGGCAATGTGGGTGTGTGTCGAGTTTTTGCTATTTTTGTGTTTGCACCTTAAAGACTCTTTGCGAGGAAGCATTCAAAACTATGGAGAGAAAATAGTTGGAGTACAAGCCAGACAGAAGTAATTAAGTGGTTTTGTGGGTAAGTGTGTGTATTGGGGGTGGGAAGAACCACATGTGTTTCCATTGGTATGTGTGCTACAGTTTATCTGTGAAGCTGAGATGAGGGAGAGAAGAAAACTAAAAATATAACAGTGGCTACAAGCATGTCACATGCGTGCAGATGTATTCAGATATATACTGAAGTACAAGTGAGCTATATGTGTGAAAACATTACAGCTTAGTGGTTAAAGGCATCAAACTGCATCCAGGAGACTGGAGGTATGAAGGCCTTGGTTTGAATCTCTTTAAGACCCACTTGTATATGGTGTGATCCTGAGCAAGTCACTTAACTTTTAAGTGTACAGTGATCACTTGCTTTTTGTATGCATACCACACGTATGCAGTCTTTTCCAACTTAACATAAAAATCATGCTTTCCACACTTGCTTGGTGCACACATGCCAGATGCATGCAATCGGTTCCAATTTAACATTTAAATCATACTTGCAGCACACATATCACTTGGGTAGTTTTTGTGAGTGCAGCACAAAAATATTTCATATAATTATTTCTTTAAGAGTATCCTTACAGAAATATAGGTGTGCTGTGTATATGCAGAATGCATGCCACATGCTTAATTGTGTGATGTTTGCATGTATTTCATATACACCCAATTGATCCTAAGTGAACCAGGTCTAATAAGCAAATCAGGTTCACATGCTGCAAGCTTGACATGTGCCCAGCAGAAAAGCTGGTGTGAACATCTTCAAAAAATTACATCAGGTTTGAGTGTGGCATGCTTGACGTGAGTGCAGCAGTTAAGCTGGTGTGAACATTATTTAAACATCACATCAGGTTCACATGCTGCATGCTTGCCATGTGTGCAGCAGCTAAGCTGATACAAATCTCATCTAAAAAACACATTAGTTTCGATTTCTTATATTACTGCTAGCAATTAGAGTAATTAAAATAAATTTTTATTGGGATTCCTATAAAAATTAGATAAACTCATTAATTCTGATCCTTTTGCAAGTTGTTTAATGGCTTTGGATTTTTGTCATTGAATCACCATTAATTTGTAAAGTATTGTTTGCTTACTGCATTAAATGCCTAAGGTATAGCCAAACAACATCTCCCATTCCAGTTGTATGAAGAGGGGCCTCTGTGTTGTGAAGTCTATCCTTTTTGTTTTGGACCATGCAAATCCCTTATGCATATTTAGTGCTGCAAATGTGTTTCTTCATGACTGTTTCGTCCCACTTATTTTCCCTTTGTTATTCTGTATTGAGCATATATAGCATGGCTATGCTCAGCACTCTTTGTGCTGAGTAGGATCTTGGAAGAATGCACCATACCTCACATTTTGTCACCGAAATGAGGGACATGGACACTCAAAATAAGGGACAATGAGGGACACTAACTGACATGATGATCAGGACACATCATGAAACATGGAAATACAGTACCTCAGAACACATTAGAAACCATTGCATTAGCACCTGAGAATAAATGTCTACAATTAAGCAGCTGTCCCATTTAGGTAGGGCAGAGGCAGCCCCCCCCCCATATTTGTGCCTAGGTTGTCCTTATGGTGTGGCAATAATGACATTAAATTTGGATTTAATCTTTTACACAACAAGTGCTCTCCTGGACTGTGTGTGCTCATGCTGCAGGTACTCTCCAGACTCGACTGTGTTTGTATTGTGTTGGCCTCTCTCTCTCCACCTATTAGTGATGGCACAATCACATGTGATGTGGATGAGCTTCAGCCAAGAAAGAGCACATGAGTCTTGCAAGTGCAACACTCTTTCCCACCACAGAGTGGAGAGACTGTACACTACAGCTTTGAGGAGTCGGTGAGCACTGAACTCTCAATAGCAGTGTTGTGGCAGCATATTTTTATTGGTCTGCTCATAGTGGGTCTCCATCTCCTATGGTTACTGAAGGGTCAGAGGGAGAGCTAGAAGCTAAGTGAAGACTAGGCTACCTACATACTCTTTTAGGCTCACCATACAAAACGAAAACACCACAAACCCCCATGGCAGCAAGCTAGGCTTAGTAGCAGTGGTGACAGTGGTGTAGGTGGCCTTCATAGGCCTTGATCAGTGCAGTGCAGCCACAACCACAGAAGCAACCAAGCAAAAAGCAAGCAACCCAGACTAGGTGGGTTTGGTTGGTGAGGTGACTTGGTTGTGGACCACACTGGGGACCTGTGAGGGGTGCTTCTAGCATCCAGTTTCTGGCAGAAGAAAAGAGGGGGATCAGGCTGAAAACTGGGCTGGTGGTAAACTGTGCCAGGCTACAGGTTCTAGCCACATGACCAGGTTAGTAAAAGTAAATATTATTTTACAGGGGGATTGGGGAAGGAGGGAGGACTGAAATATTGATGTTTTTTTCACATTTCTTCATCTTTGGACAGGTTCATGATCCATAGGGGATGGGTATTGAATGGAATCAAGTCAGGAAAAAAAATTGGGACAAAGTTATTTTTTGGGTCGGGGATAACTTCAGCCAGGAAAAAAAAAGTGGTTAGTAACTGGGTGGGTTTAAGTCCAGATCTGATGCACTGCTCCAGTGTATATACAGATGAATCTTATACATTTGAATTTTTCTTCATTTGCATATCACTTTTCAGTCAAAACAAATAAGTTGTACCTTTTAGAGATACTAGAGACATTCTAGAGCTGTCCCCTGCATTAATGGACAGTTGAGCGGCATGGTATGCACAGACTATTGGAGCCCCACTATAGTCAGGCTGTTACCTTCCCCACCCCTACCTCCCAGTGAATCTAACTTCCACATCCCCATGCTCAGGCACAGATGACAAATGGCAAAGAAGACTGCAGGGGTATGAACCATTGAAATGAATCAGGGTATTTTTGTATTACTGTTTTATACATTATTGATGGAACATTGGAGATTAATGATGGCCAATGCTTGACTAACAAGGGCCTTGTTAGTAGAACAGTGGACTTCATTATTCTACAACTCATCATCATAATGTATAAAATAGTAACAAAAAATAACTCCATTCATTTCAAGGGAGTATGCCCTAGCACTCTGGCCTATGGACATCATCTCTTAAAGACTACTGCCTCTGGCTCCCTAGTACTCAAGTAAGAAATGTTTTACTTATATCTCTACTTGGTCAGTTGTCTGTAGCAGAATGACTGTACCTGCTATAATAGGTGTGCTTGGGGGGGACTGGACATATGGGTGTGTGTCAATTTATTGCTACTTTTGTGTTTGCACCTTAAAGTCTGTTTGTTTTGAACCATTCAAACTATGGAGAGAAAATAGTAGGAGTACAGGCCAGATATAAGTAATTATGTGGTTTTGTGGGTGGGAAAAACAACATGTGTTTCCACTGGTATGTGTCCCACAGTTCAACTATGAAACTGAGATGAGTAAAAGAAGAAAAAGCAAACTGAAAAGCATAACAGTGGCTACAAGCATGTCACATGTGAGCAGATGTAGTCAGATACAGTATGTATTGAAGTACAAGTGAGCCATATGTGTGCATACAGTATGGCTTAGTGGTTAAAGGCACTGAACTGCAAGCCACAAGACTTAGGAGCATGAAGACCTGGGTTTGAATCTCATCAACTCCCACTTGTGTATGGTGTGATCCTGAGCAAGTCACTTAACTTTTATCTGTGCAGTTATCAGTGACAACTTGCTTTTTGAAAGCATGCCACATGCATGTAGTCTTTCCCAATTTAACATAAAAATCATGGTTTCCACACTTGCTTGCTGCACGCATGCTATATGCATACAATCAGTTCCAATTTAGCATTTAAATCTTACTTGTAGCATGCATATCACTTGGGAAGTTTTATGTGTGCAGCATGAAAACATTCCATATAATTATTTCTGTAAGGATATGCTGCAAATGAACTGACTGTATTTTTATTGCTATATTTTAATAATGATAGAATTGTATGTTGTGCTTTGCTACGTATTCTCTTATTCTGTATTATGTATAGTTATGATGATGATATTTGTTGTTGATTTTTAAATTTTGTTATGTTATATATGAATACCACTGAACATTAACAATATGCTAAATGGTTTATTCCTTAATAAACATAATTTACATATTACTATAATAAAAAATGTAAATTTCTTTCCTTAAATATTACCAAGTATTAAAATTGTGTAGATTGTTTTACAAATCAGATGCTGGTTATAAAATACAATGTAAACAAGTACATAGCAGCATTGTTGCTATGTTAACTACACAAGTCACTGTCAGTTAAGACATAACAAATTACGAACACAGTGATGCTTTCTGAGAGGTTATCTATGTTAGGGTAATGGTAAAGCTACTTTACATAACCATTCTAACACCACAGAATGCCACACCACACAATTGTGAAGATTCAGGGGAATTTTTACCCCGACATGTCACTTCTCTACTTTTGTTGTTGTTTTTTTTTTTTTGCTGTCCTAACAAATGCCTGAACATTTTTTATTTTTTGCATTTAAGATCAATCCATTTTTAAAATGATACACAATAAAAAAATTCACACAGTTTTCACAGACAATGCTTGTCTGCATGTTTTCTGCCAAGCAGCCACTGGTAAACATTGGCATCCCCTCTCTTACCCCGCTACATACCAAGCATCCATGGTATACCAAGTACACCTCACTCATTGAATCCTCATGCCAAGAAGTCTCTTTGTCCACTGGAACTGCCATACTATTCCATTCCAAGATGTCTCTGGCAGCCAGTGGCACCTCTTTCTCACTCCACCCCATGCCATGCAGTCCTTAGTATTCCAAGACATCCCACCATGCCACAACCAAGGGCAAGCAGTCCCTGGTAAGGATGAACAAATGCTTCTTGTTTTTTTGGTGAATGTGCCACAATTTGGCACTTTTATCTACCATTCATCACAGTCAAACCTTTGGGCCACTTCAGGAACACTTTTACTTTTGGCCGGTTAATTAAAGAAAACACTTTCACCCTTTCTTGGTGGCTATGGCTAATCCCATGACCGTTCCTTCACCCACCCAGTAATTTCCCACCCTCCTGCTCTCTCCCCAGACATTTTCCTATTTAAACAAATTTACAGCTCCTGGCATTGTGCCAGATGCTGACTGAGTTTAGCAATAAAACACAACCTGAATTAAGGACCAGGAGAGGGTGGAAGAAGATGGGAATGACAGGGGTGGGTGCAATATGGTGGGGTGCCCTTCACCCTTACTTGTAGCCTGTTAAACCCCATTATCAAGTACCTACTATGTTTTTAGCCAAAGTGTCAAATCCAAACTGAAAGCAAAAAATTCAATCAAAGCCAAACTAAGTTTGCCAGTTTTCACATTTGCTGACTCTTCATTCTAATACCTACTGGCACCCTCGCCATCAACCTATCACCATTCATTGCAGACCTTCAAATCCAGTGGCAACCCTTACCTTACCCAGAACATGCCAAGCAGTTCCTGGTGTCCAGAGACACTCCCTGCCTACCACCTCATTAAGTCCTCCCTTGGGTCCAGTTGCATAACTCCTCCACCTCTTCCCCAAATAGTGGCCAGCAAAATTACATTTACCTCAGACTGTGATATAAAGAACTAGGCACAAATGCATTGGTTTATCAAATGAAATGAAAAAAAAAAAACATCAGCACAAAAGCACAGAGGCACGGATTACACAGAAAGGACATTGGCAATAAAACCAGGTTTCAGAGAAATACAAAATCTCTCATGCATTGTGGCAAGCAGATGGAAATCACCAAGAAATAATTCTGGCTGGTTCTTCTTTGAGCAGGAGTGTATGGTACAAATAGTTTCTCACTTAATCTGCAAAGGTTGAGAACAGAAGATACAGACATTGTTTGTTTTTCTCAACACTTATCAGTGTGCCTCATCTGTATCTCACCCCAGAAAAATGTATCAATAAGATACTGTAATTCAGAAGGTGCTCACAGGTGAATAGAAGGATTATGCTAGCTACTATCTAAAGGGGGTGTCATCATCCACAGATACTCAGTTTTTATTATTCAACTTAAAAATAATGAAACAAAATTAAATTAAATTAAAACTTTAGCCATCCCAGATGGCTAGGGCTAATCAAGCGGCCCTCCATGCTCCCACACCAGGTCATCTCCTGTTCTTCATCCTCCAACCATCTTCCCACTCATCTTGCAGTGCCCTTTGCACTGTGCCAGGACTCAACACCATACTTTCCATCCCAAGGTCAATCCTCTCCTGATCTCAGAGATCTATTTAAATCAAGTGCCCCCTCCAACTTCCACTGTCAAATCCAAGCTCTGTGGGAGAAAATCTGTATCCAGTTGGGGTTAGTCAGGCTGTCCTCCTCCCTAACCCACAGTGTGCTTTTATCCCATTCTGATCTGTCAGCCTGTCTAGCCTTATCCATGACATGGATGTTTCCTCTCTCCTCTCTGCCTTGCAAGTGTGCAGATGGAACTCTGACACTGAGTGTGAACAAGACAGCATCCTGCAGCTTAGGGAAGGGTGACTGCTTGACTGACAAGCTGTGTTTTAAGAACAGATCCCCCTATCATGGATTGGAGGTCAGCAGCGCCCACATGCAATAAATGAATCTTTTCAGACTATGAAGTCACGAGGCAATCAGGCTATGGAGGGAGTGTTTAAAAAAAGACAGTGTTGGTTCTGTGTGGGATAATGGGTGGTGGCAATGGGAGAGTACTGACAGTGGAGAAGGGGGTGGATACTTTGGGAGGGCGAGAAGGATTACTCCAAACAATGGAAATTACCATACTCTAAATTCAGCCCCATATATAAGCTCCGGCTGTGCATTAACCAATTAGTTTAGAAATGAAATAGTGTCTGGCACCCTGATATCATGTCAGAACCTTAGGTAGTAGCAGGGTCAGCAGTGAACATCCATCTGGAAACTGTCCTCCCAGGTGGAGGATAGATCAGTGTGCCATTCCTTGTGCAAGACACAGAGGTGGCATGGTCATGGTTCTACAAGCAGCAGAGGTGACTATGAGTAATCTGGTATCCCTTGAAGCTGCCATACATAAATATGAGTAAGCCGGCATCTCCTGAAGCTGTCATACACATACCAAAAACAACATGAAGGTTGAAACCCTTAGTCAAGAGGAAAATGCTCAGTCCATTGGCACATGACACCGAACATCAGTAAGCTATGTCCACAGGCCTTTTGACTACCCCTTAATCCTCTGCCCCCACCAGGATTAGCATTCATGTTCTGGCTCACCAGGTCCTCCTGCAGAGGGGAAGGGCTGTTGTGTGACTGGTAGTGGAGTAGTAACCATGAAAAGAGATCGATGGTCTAGGCAGCTAGAGGTTCTGGTGCAGGCTGAAATAGGTGAGGAATAAGAGGAGAAAAGTGCACTGGTTGGATAAAGAAAATATCAAAATGTAAACAAATAAATGCAATACTGGAAGAGACAAAACATCAGGAGTATAAAAATGAAAGCAGCTGGCAAAATGGGCATTAAACTCAGAAGATTTGGATTAGCTGATACGCATGCTTAGCCTATCCCATCAGTTATTTTACAGCAACCAATGGCAAAAAAACAAGTTCCCCAACCTAGATGCAGTAGATGAATGTGTCAACATAAAAACAGAATTTGTCAGCTGGAAAGTCCCACACAGTCTGCCCAGGTGTCCCCAGCCTAGTCTGAGTCCACAGACCCTAACTGGTCTCCTGTGACCTTCCCTCCTCTCTGCCTGTTTACTAATTGTCCCCTATCTATCCTATGCATGCTTGAAGCACCCTACTGGTTTCACATCCACAGGTTCCGCTGACAGTCTGTTCCAAGTATCCATAACTCTTTCAGTGAAGTAGTACTTCCTCATATCCCTCTTAAGCTCCCTTCAACCAGCTTCATTGAATGCCCTCTGGTCCTGATGCTGTTTTGCATTTGATAGAGACTCCTTTTCTGTACCCTGTTTAACCCTGTGATTTACTTGTAGGTCTTTATCAAGTTGCCTTCCTCTCTTCTCTCTTCCAGGGTACATATGCTGAGATTCCTTAGTGTCTCCTTGTAGAGCTTTTGGTGCAACCCTAACACCATTGTATTTGCCTTCTCTGGACTGCCTTCTCCCCGCCTATGTCCTCTCTGAGGTGTGGCCTCCAAAAATGGACCAAATACTCCAAATGGGGTCTCACCAACAAGTGATATAGTGGCAACACCACCTTCCTCCACCTGCTGTTGATACCTCTTCCTATGCATCCCAGTATCCCACAGGCCTTACCCATTGCTTTTTCACACTACCCTGTCACTTTAAAGTCATCAGATATGATAACCCCAAGGTCCCTTTCCTGCTTAGTGACAGTCAGCACCTCCCCCATCCTATATCCTGTTCAGTTTCCTATGCCCTAAGTTCAGGAATTTGCACACTTCATCACTGAATCCAAACTGCCATGCTCTTGATCACTCTTCACATTTCTCAAGACCCCTCCGCATTTTCTCCACACTCTCTTGAGTGTCTACATTACTATTTATTTTGGTGTTACCTGCAAAAAGGAATTCCTGCCCTTTCAGTTCTTCAGCTGTGTCACTTATGAAGAAGTTGAAAAGGACTGGTCCCAGTACTGAGCTCTGTGGCACCGCACTGGTAATTCACACATCATTTGAGTGAATGCTTTTACCACCACCATCGTCTCTTGTCCTGGCAGAGTTTCATTGTCCATTGGCATCTATTATTTTTACATGAATGGGATTCTAAACTACCTTATTTCCTTTATGCTGCACTCACTCAGCCCACCCTAAATACTATAAAGCTGGCTCTTTTTTTTTAATACCACACATACTAGCACTTCTACAAATACAATATATGTCTCACTGCCTGCTGAACCAGCAATTAATACTTACTGTACCACTGCTGGAGGGTCAAACTGCAAGGCTGAATGAACTGCCTTTTTTAATAGCATTTACTTGTACTGCAGAGACATCATTATAGAGTCACTTTTATTTTTTTGGTTTTTGTAGTTTCACAATATCTATTGAGGGTACTTTCACAACAAATATATTGTTGAATATTTCATTAAACAAAAAGATATGCATGCTGCTGTAGATATTACCTTCATGTATATAGGATACTATAATACAATCAAAAGTCCTGAACAATGTGGGGAGACATCAAAGAATAAAGAAAGGCATCTTAAGAAAAATAAAAACTAACTCTCTCATAATGGAATAACACACTATAAGAAAACTCATAACAATGGGCAAACTGCAAAAAATTAGACTTACACACACTATACAAGTTTTATAAAAAAAATAATACTTCTGGTACTGCATACCTGATAAGAATAATAATGGTTTATATTATCACCATTCCCCATAAGCCAAGCATCCCTCTGCTGATGAAAAAATAAGAAATATTCACTAATTCTTCATCTTGAGAGGTTGAATGCTGGAACAAAAACATTGTTACTGAAACCATGACTGGAATAGTCATCTGACCAATTGCCTTCTCTTATACTATAGCCTTTAAACTCATAAAAATGCTGTAACTGGCATTAACACACTTCTACATATAAAAAAAGGAAAAAAAGTATTTCAAAATTTGACATAATGATAAGCTAGCATCAAACATAGGTCTGATAACCAAAGTCCAGTTCATTACTCAAAAGAAGAGCATCTACAGGATATTGCAGCCTTAACATAATTATATATGAGAACCAAGTCCTTTGATAAGGTATTCTGAAATCATACATATTTCAGACCTCCCAAAGTGAATGTATTCAAAACTGAATGACATAGAAGGCAAATTCAGTTCAATTAATTCAGTTTAATTAAGGTAGAAAATATGTCTGCTGACCAAAAAAGGTGAATTAAACCTAACTCATGCCCCCCATTTTCCAACTCACTAAAACCACTAAAAGTATCAGAAGTAGAACTAGAAATGCCCTACAGATCCCTTTGGAAACATCACCTTAGCACAAAGGTCTCTAGCTTATAGAGGCCCTAAATGGTTAAATGAATGCCCTGACACCCTTCATGAGTTCAATAAAATGTCCCTTTTCAAAGTGGCGCTCTGGAACCACTTATTCCAGATTGGTGGATGTGACTGCTATACCCAGCCTTCCCCCTCAGACATGCAGCACATCCTCCCTCCAACCTCCAATACCTCACCTAAGTTTCTCTTCCAAGCTATATCACTTAAATAAAACATGACAATGCCATGTTGGCTACTTACATGCATCTTTATGTTCTATTGTACCTGCACCTCTTTGTCTGATGTGCTACCTACAATTGCCTGTACAACTTTGATTCATGGAGTAGCTGCTGTACTTGTGTAACTTTAAAGCATCTCTGCACCTTGATTTATGATGTGGAACCTTTGTAATCGAGCTCTCTCACTCAAAGATTATGTAATCTGAATCTACAATAAATAAATACAAATAAAAAAATAATAACATTCAGCTTTCTCCCTTGGTGAAGATCATGTAGGAAAATGAAACCCCTAGCAGACATTGGTGTTTGAGGTTGAATTGTGAGCATTTTAATTTTTTTATTTTATTGAAATCTTGGATTACAAATACCTTTGAGCAGGAACTGCTCATTTACAAAGGTTCCACGTCGAAGGAATGGGGGTATATATACATACATACAAAGGTCAACATAATAATACATAGTTACACAATAAAAAGAAGTAAGAGACTGAGGCTTAGGAAATTCCAGTAACTCAAAATGTGCCAAATGTTAGGTAGCATGACATACCAGCCAAGGGCAATCTTAGAAATAAGCACTGCAGGTGAGAGGGAAGGTGGTATGCAGGCAGGAAGGCCATTGTTGGAGGGTAGAGGGTGAGGGTAAGAGCTCTAAAGGGGAGAGAGGGAAGGGATAAAAGTCAGGAAGTGCCTGGGGGGGAGGAAAGAGAGAGGGGGCAAGGGGGTAGGCAAGTAGAAGGGGGCAAGGTGGGGAGAGGTAGTTGTCAAGACTGAAGTGTAGGGCAGTGGGCGGTGGGCCCCTGATTAGGCAAGGCAGTCACAATGACTAGTTGAAATGAGATGAAGTCAGAGTTGTCTCTTAAAAGGGCCAAGAGCAGCAGCAGTAAGAGTTTCTTTGTTGAGAGTATTGTACCACTGTGGTGCTCTGTGGGCAAAGGCCCTCTGGCCCATGGCAGTCCAGCATCTGGGGACAAGAAAGGTTAGTCGTTGTGAACTTCTAGTTTGCTGGGTGCTGTGGTGGTCAATGAGGAGCTTTTCAATACCCTGGGGACATGACCCAGAGGAGGACTTTTTGCCTAAGAGGCAGGTTTGATACTGTATCCAGCTGATGAGAGGAAGCCATCCTGCCTGAGTGCACAGGTCACAAGTGTGTGTAAGTCAATCAGCCCCAGTTAGCAGCCTGCATACTTTGTTGAGTGCAACTGCAATCCTGCGGAGGGCAGAGGCAGAGGCAGAGCCATAAATTGCTAGCCCATAATCGATGATGGAGGTGACAGAGCTGTTGATAGCCAACCGGAGAGTGTCAGGAGTCATGCAGTGTTTGTGCCTGTAGAGCAGGCCTATACGGATGTTGGTGGCTTTGGCGAAAGAATATATGTACCGATGGCAGGAGAGTAAGCTGTCCAATGTGACACCTAGGTATTTAAAATCAGGAACGTGTTCAAGTAAGGTCCCTGTTTGGTTTAGGATGGTGAGGTCATGGGATTTGTACTTGCTTCTGGTGTTGTAGAAGGTCATAACCTTTGTTTTGCTGTAGTTCATGACCAGTTTGTGTGACTTGAACCATTCTTCGATGTGCATGAATTCAAGCTGTAATTGTTTCTCGAGGAGCTCTGTATTTTGGTGGTTAGTGAACATGACTGCATCGTCGGCATAGAGCAGTAATTTCTGGTGGCAAACACTGGGAAGGTCATTGAGGAAGAGGCTGAAGAGTAGTGGCTCCAAGATGGACCCCTGTTGGACCACTGAAAGGACTGGCTTTTCTTCCGAGGTGACTGGTTTCTTCCGAGCATGCCAAACTCTACACTGGGTATAACAGAATTAACTGCGCTTCCTATGTAATCTTCATCTAATGATGGACAGTCACACTGGGCCTATTGAGACTTTCTTTTTGTAGGAATTCTGAGGACTGATCAGGTGGAAAAAAATGTATTTTGTGGATTCAAAGATAATTTGGCATTGCAATGATAGAGCAATGAAAATGTATCCCCAATCTGTTCAATCTCAGATCTAAATTTTATGAATCTCCTCCATTGAGCTTGAATCTGGTGGCTGACATCTGGATATATAAAAGCTTTAATCCTTTGAAAGAGCATTGATCCCTTTAATCTAGCCTATTTTATAGTATGCACTCACTTTAAAGAGTGAATTGAACCAGAACAGTTGCAGGTTTAATTGGAATATTAGTGGTAGAGGGTTGGGCTTTATATCTGGAAAGGAGTCTGAAGACTTGGCAAGGTTGAAGGAATGGTCAGAAGTATGGCAGCTTGGATTCAATGCAAAGAAGTGCAAAATAATGCACCTGGGAAACAAAAACCCAGGGGAAGATTACACATGGGGGGGGGGTAGTAACAACAACAAGAATGGAAACGGACCTGTGGGTAATCATATCAGATGAATTTAAGGTTGGCAAGCAATGTGAGAAGGTGGTAGGGAGGGCTGGGAGGATGCTGGGATGCATAGGGAGAGGCATCGCCAGCAGAAAACAGGAAGTTGTTATCCCCCTGTACAGACAGTTGGTGAGACCCCATCTGGAATACTGTGTCCAGTTCTGGAGACCCCATCTCTGCAAGGACATAGACAGGATGGAGGCAGTTCAGAGGAAGGCAACTAAAATGGTGCAGGGTCTGCAAGAGAAGCCATACAAGGAGAGACTGAAGGAGCTTAATATGTATACCCTTGAGGAAAGGAGGGAGGGAGGGCATGATAGAAATGTGTAAGTACCTCAGTGGAATCAACAAAGTCAAAGAGGGTAGCATCTTTCAGAAAAAGAGATGTGCACGAACAAGGGGACACAATTTGAAGATAGAGGGGAGATGGCTTAGGGCCAATGTGAAGAAGTATTTTTTCACAGAGAGGGTGGTGGATGCATGGAACAGCCTTCCTGAGGAGGTTGTGGGGGTCTAAAACTGTGGAGAAATTCAAGAATGCATGGGACAGACATAAGGCAATTTTTGTGGGGGGTAGGAAGAAATAGACTGTTGGTTAAATAAGATCTGCAGCTTATCCTCTAGGTAGGGAAATGGGCAGACTAGGTGGGCCAAGCAGTCCTTATCTGCTGTCAAAGTCTATGTTTCTATGTTTCTATGTAAGGCATTGATCAGGGGTGGCATTGTTTCAGTGTTATAACACAAGCATGTTGACAAAAATAACATAACCACATCCCAGCCACAGTATCTGTGCTTTCTAGGTTAGTTGGTTAAGCAAGCAACAAATCTCAAGTTACACAGTTTTCCAGATTCTCTTTTTTTCATATTTGTGTGACATTATCGTGAAGCACTGATTTCACAAGTGCAGTACTGGAACTTAATTTCATGGCTGTAGCCACATGCTTCATTCAACCAATCTCAGTATTACACTCATTTACACTTTTTCAGTGTTCCATGCTGTCAAACCTCACAGCAAAAGAATCAAGTTTTTGGCCGTACTTCTGAATTTCCTGCATGACGGCTGGATATGAACAGTTTACCTCAGTGAATGGGTTCAGCTCTGGAGGGGGTGGTGGCATCTTAGTAAACTCAGGAGCTAATTGTGAGGTATTGGGCAGATTTTTGTGGCCATGACACCTGACCTCAACCTCAACTGATGGGTCAGTATTCTCTGGGCTACCTGAGATTGCAGAGCATAGGAATAAGTTCATAGGCCCGACCCTCTCAAACTTGTCCAGATTCACCACTTTGGGATCATATGGTGAAGAAGGTGAGGAATTAAAGCATTTTTCTTTTCAGCTTTTGCTTTTGCTGCAAGAGATTTTTCAATTCCTTCCTTGGTACTTTATTGAGCTCAGGAATCAGGGGTTCCTTCTGGCTGAGTTTCAAGGTCCAAGGCTGTGGACACCAGGAGTTAGATCCATATTCTATAGAAGAGGGTCACAGAGCTAGACATGAACGCTGCTACCTTCTGTCAGCCATCTTCTATTCACCATTTTTAACTACAACTTAATTCCTAAAATGAGATACTGTTCTATTTCCTTGGCATCAGTGCATAATACAGATGACAGACCATACTCTTGATCTGGCATTTTTCTCATGAACCACTTCCTTTTTGCTCCTGTGGGATGTACCACCAAATCAGCACAAAAGACTAGCAGAGTTGAAGCCACCAAGCAGCACCACCAAGGCTGCAGTGCTCATTAAAACCACTTCCGTCTCTTAACTGTGCTATTCGTGTCTTGGTATAAGTTTATTTTTAGTTTTCAGAATGATACAATTTCATGAAAAAATTAAAAAATTGTTTCTTTTAAGTAGTAAGGTTGAGCAAATGTAAACATTTTCAACTTCTGTCCATCTTTGATTCCAACCCCCTCTCTATAGTTTCCATTGATGCTTCAGCCAGTCACTTCAGGTTCTTGGTATGGGGGTTAAGCAATCTTCAAATGAGGGTAATAGAAAAACTGTCTACACTCCTTGCCCATTCCAATCAATCCTGACATCTTTTAGCCTCAGCCATTTGTCCAGTATGTTTTTAAAGTAAGTTAATATTTTCTGTAATTTAAATAAATAAAAAAAAAAAAAAATGTCTGGTGAGGAGGTTAACGGGACTGGGATGGGGAAAGGAGTGGCCATATAACTAGCTCTGGCAACCCAGAAAGGGTTATAGTGTTATTCTGTAATTATTTGACCTAAGGTTGAAGTGATCTGAAGTGCTCCAAAAGTTAATTTGGGATGAATATAAGATATAACTGAATTTCAGCACCATCATGGAATATAAATTTGGCATTGGCTTATCTTTATTTAGTGATACAGTTCAATTCATTTAAGTATACTGTACATCAATCACAGATTCCCTTTTAATACAAAGCAATGTCTGAAGATTAGAAAGGTAGAGGAACACCTACAATGACCTATACCACTGTTAGGATAACAGGATGATTAGTATACTAAGTATAAACAGATAATGGGCTCCTCATGGAGTAACAATATCACGCTGGTTTTGTAGGCACTGCACTGGCTGCCTTTGTGGTGGCGTATCACCTTTAAGATATGCTTGTTAACTTAAAAGGCCCTACATGGTTTGGGACCAGACTACTTGAAAGAGTTCCTTGTTCCTTACCACCCAGTTCAGTTTCTCTGCTCCATTGAAGCTGGCCTGCTAGTTGTTGCCCTACCAGTTTAGACTTTTGGGAGACAAAGCCATATGGATAGAATGGTGTAGGCCTTCAAAGCATCTCTTTAAAACCTTTTCATTAGAACATGGATTTCTAAATTATTTATTTTATGGTTTATGTGCCATTCTTATTTATCTGATTTTATTTCAAAGCTGCTTTCCGAATTTCCTATTTAAAGTACAATACTCAGGGCCCTCAGAATTGGGCAATTTATAAATAAAGATTGCCTTGCCTAAGTCACTGAGCAAGGAGTAACAGTAAATGTAGTTTAGCAGTACAAGGGGATTCTCAACAAGACTGATTTAAACACCTCTAAAGCATTAGGTATCATTTTGGGAAACAAACAAAGCTTTCAGGAGTGTCTTCTTATTCTGCAACAGGTACTGGTGTAGGTGTACAGAGAGGGTTATCTGAGAACAAACCCCATGTATACAAATGGCACCATACTACCTCCACTCTCTTCTTTTCTAACAATAAAATATATGTTTTTTACATACATCTCTCCAAAAATATGTCTGCCGCTACAACTGTAAGTGCAGGCCATGTCCATTCCTATTAACTGCAGGACTGGCATGTTAGCACCCTCTTTTGCCAACTCAGCTGTAGTAGAGCATTATCAAACGTTTTTGTTAATGTTGTGCATTTTACAATTTTGAAATTTCTTTTAGGTTTTATAAAATAAATTTCAGGAAAAAAAACACATTTTACAGGTGCAACAAGGTACTCCCTGGTTTTGGTTGTGCTGAGATACTCACACATCTAAAGGCTTCTAGCCATTTTTTGCTATATAAGTGAGAACAGGGACAAGAAAGTTAGAATCATTAGGGTTCAGAAAGGGAATGAGAGGGTGGAGGAGGAGGAAAAACAGAGGTACTAAATAAACACTTCTGTTCCATCTTCACCAGAGAGAAAAATGGAACAGTGCTTGAAGAGGGGACAAGAGAAACAAGAGGGGAGGGATACACAGATGTGGTGGCTGAGGAGGCTAGAGTGTGGGAAGGGCTGCTAGCATTGACAGTGAACAAATCACAAGGTCCAGATGACATACACCCAAAGGCACTGCGGGAACTGGCAGAGGAGCTTGTAAGTCCTCTGGCAGGCCTGTTCAATAGTTCACTGGAGCCAGTTGTGGTACCACAGGGCTGAAGAATGGCACATGTGGTGCCCCTCCATAAGAACAGTCCCAAAAATGACCCTGGGAATTACAGACTGGCTAGTCTTACCTCAGTTGTGTGTAAACTCATGGAGACCATTCTTGAAGAAAGGCTGGTAGGGTATCTAAAGCAGTATGGTCTCCAGGATGTGAGACACCGTGGCTTTATATGAGTGAGATGGTGTTAAACAAAGCTAATTGATGTCTTTTATGGGGTTACTAATGCAGCGGACTGGGGCCAAGTGGTGGACATCCTTTACACAAACATTAGCAATGCCGTTCAATCTGTACCCCACAAAAGGTTGATCATAATATTGTCAAATCTCAAGCTTGGGGAGAGGATGACCAGATGGCTAGAAAAGTGATTGAGGAACAAGCTCCATAGGGTGGTGGGGGGGAGTTATGTAGCACCAAGTCAGTCACCAGTAGGGTCATGCAGGGCTTGCTGCTGGGCTGGTGTTGTTCAGTGTCTTAATCAATGATATTGGAGATGACATTAAGGGCAAAATATGCCTATTTACAGATGACACCAAGTTCTGTGGGAGGGCAGACACGGCCGAAAGGGTACAGGGCCTACAGGACAATCTGAATAACCTTGACATGTGATCTGGAATTTGGCAACTTGGCTTGAAAGCAAAGAAATGCAAAGTTATGCACATTGGAGCCAAGAATCCCATGACAGTACTACACGGGAGGGGTCTGGGTAACTGCAATAGAGAAGGAGAAGGATCTGGGACTGATGATCACTAGTGACCAGAAGTACTCGACACAGCGCAGGAAAGCAGCAGCAAGGGCAAATATAATGTTGGGCTGCATAGGCAGGGGGATCAGCAGTAGGCATGAGGAGGATATATTGCCTCTGTACAGGTCACTGGTGAGATCACCTCTTGAGTATGGAGTGCAGTAATAGTGCCCATACCTTAAAAAATATTAACCTGCTAGATACTGTCCAGAGGAGGGCAACTAAAATGATCTCTAGCTGGAAAGTTAGAGCTTACAAGGTGAGGTTGGGAGCCCTGAACAATATACTTCAAGAAAGAGAGGAGACATGATTGAGACTTTCAGGTACTTGAAGGGAATACAGTAAATAGGGTGGATAATGCAGATCTCTTATAAGCTCTGTGGCAAACAAAATATGAGGGGACACAGTCTTAAGTTGGAAAGTTGGGTTAGCAGGGAGGCTAACAAGTATTTCTTAATGGAGAGGGTGGTGGCCAGTTGATATGCACTGACAGAAGAGGTGGTCTCTATGAAGTAAGTGAGTAGCCTCAAGAGAGGGTGGGATAGACTTAAGGGGAAAGTAAGGGCCAGGTGTAGGGCACATCAAAAGGATGGGAGAACTGGGAAGGGGGCAGGGTCAGTAGCTTAAGCTATGGAGACTGCAACATGCAGACTAGACAGACCAAATGGCCTTAGTCTGCTGGCTTCTTTGTATGTTGGTAAAGTAGTGAGGCCATACTGCACCCCCTGGTTGTGCTGGTACCCCTACCCAACCAACACCTTGTAATTTGTTATTACTTCCATATATTGCATACCATTTAATGCAATCAAGAAAGCAAACATAACTGGCACACTAACATCTTTATTTGTGTAAGTTTATAACAGGCATTGTAACAAAAAGTTGCAAAGCTGCTTTAAAAGTACATTATATAGTTCAATAAAAGCAGCAGTGTTGATGGCTGTCGATTATTAAAAATTGTGCTTAAAGAGCTAATGTAATGCTTGGAATTAATAGTAATTTTCAGATGCAGTCAGCTATCACCTCCAGTATCTGAAGTATTTTTTGTGTTTGTTTGCGCGCATGCACAAGAAACATTATGTGGCAGCTTAGGAGAGAGAAGTGGGTTGTGGAGGTGCGGCACTGTGGTGGCCAATGCCTGCATTGTATTATTGGGCTTGGCAGTGCTCAAACAATGCAGGCCCAGTGTCCTGATGACACTGGTTCTGCGGAGTGCCACCAACTTGTAACAATTTCACTGCTGCAATCAGGGTCTGCCTCATCATTGCAGTATCAGACATTCTGCTGCAATGAGGGAGCAACCCATCATTGCAGGGCAGTACCTTGCCTGATATAACATGTCATCAATGAGGAGGTGGCTATGCCACCTCAGAGCCCCATGAAAGCTGATGGGGGGTTCCCAATCCCCCCTGTTGGCATGCCCCCGACTAAGTTAATTTGCCTACAGGTGAGCCCACTCCCTGTTGGCATAACAACCCCCCCATTTGTTGTGTGCCGAGGGGGGTGCCCAATCCCCTTCGGCATCATATCCTCCCAGTCTTTCTTTGCCGACAGATGGCCCAGTCCCCATCGGCTTCAGTCCCCCTTCCCAAAACACAGGTGGAACACTGGTAGCCCACCCCAGTGTGCAAAGAACAAACCTGAAAACCAAAAACCTTCCCACTACATCTTTTTTTTTTACTCACTGAAACCAAGAAAATGGTCCCTAGCGGTGTCTCGTGCCCCCTTCCCCCAACCTGTAACCACCCTTTGCTCACCCTGCCTCCCCACACCCCTCTCACCCCAATACTTACCTCCGGAGCCCAGCTCGATGATGTTTGGTGGACCGGGAACACATCTGCACTCTTCAAAGCTGACCGCGAATTGAAGAAATGCCGGTAAGCTATATAATGGTCTAAATATGGGGTTTTTAACTTTGATGCATATCTCAGGCTTTTTTGGGAATTTTGGCACCAAAATTTCAACATGGGGTTATTGGGATTCTTCCTCATGAATTTAGTCACTGTCAGTGTGTTAATCTGTCCCAAAAGGTGATTTTGTGGTCACTGTGCAGAATCACCTTTCAGGACCGATTAACAAAATGACAGTGCCACTGTTCATAAAGTGGGCTCTCAAAAAGTCTATGCTGCAAATTTGGTGAAAAAAAAATCAAAAAAATGACTGTTTTACAAAGCATGCGTTGTGTAGTTTCCATGCACGCTCATAACATTGCAAATTTGTATTATTTTTCACTCCAGATTTTCAACATCGGCATTTTTCCAGACCTCCTTATGAACAGTACAGCTGTCAGTTTACACATCATGGCCAAAATTAGAGATGCAGCAAATTTTAAATCCACTGGCGAAGTGAGCGCGAAGTGGCCACTTCATGTTAGCTTAATGCTACATGAAGTGGCCATTGGAAAGTGCTCACTTCGCCTTGTCATTATGACTTTGTGTTGTTGTTCTGCCTTAAATGAGAAGCAAGGTGAAGTGGCAACAATATAGGCAGCCCCACACACATCACATGGCTTACAGTACTGTAAGTCACATGCTTTAGCCAGGCAGAAAGGAAGTAAGTAATAAAAGCAGTTAGTTTCACTTTCTCCTTTGCAGCCATAGAAGGAGGAAGCATTTTGTGTGTAGAGGAGAGTTTGGAGTGGTATATTTGTTCTTGTTTTGTGAATTGCCTAAAAACAAACAGCTTTTTTAAAAGCTAAATCTTTGGTTTTTTTTGTGTTTTTCAGTTCTTTTTTTTGCTACTGATTTGTTTGTTTTATAAGTTTTGTTTTGTGTGTGTGTGTGTGTGTGTGTGTGTGTGTGTGTGTGTGTGTGTGTGACTGTGTGTGTGCATGTTTGTGAGACTGTGAGTGTGTGTGAAGCAGTCCTTCTTTGTGTGAGGCATCGGTTGGAGAAGGAATTAGTGGTTTGTGCACTTTGGACCCAGGAGGAGAGTCTGTGGCCTGTGGGCATGAGTAGAGGGGAGTGCACATGCGTTGGGGTGGTGAGGTGTTGTTGGAACACTCCTGGCTGCTTGGTCTTGCCTCTCCCACTCTGGAAGCAGCAGCACCACCAGTGCCACTGATGGCACATCCACCAACTCTGCCACCACAACTACCAGTAGCTGCTGCAGGGGCTCCAGCAGCACCCTCTCCACCACCTCCACAGCTGCAGGTGGAGCCCCAGGTGCATGATGGTGCTGCCAGTACTACATCTGCCCCTCCTGTGCCTAGTCCCCACCACAGCTCCCCAGTCTTGCAGTTTTTTAACTGTGTGGGGGGGGGACAACACCATTGTGGTTTGTCAGTTATGTGATGTACAGGTGTGCCCTGGCACCTGGGGGACACATTTGGGGACTGGTGGCCAGCGCACACATTTAATAAACTATCACAAGGTGGAGTGGCAGGCTGCCACCGAATGAGCCAGGCATCCACCTTATGGCCCTTCTGTTGCAGTGGCAGAGAGTGCTGGGGGTGTTGTGCCTCACCACCACAGCAGGAGGAGTGAAACAGCAGCAGCTGCTCCACCACCACTGCCACCACAGCCACCAGCACCACCTTCACTACCACCACCACTACCTCACTTCCCCCTCGCAGTGGACCCCACCACAGTGCCTGCAATGCAGGCAGACATTGCACTGCTGTGGGCAGAACTGGAGGAAAGCAATGAGAGGATGGGTGCTGTGCAGCAGCAGGTGGAGCAGACTGAGCAACAGCAGCTCCAGATAATGTCAATGCTCCACCTGCAGCTGCAACACCATGGAATCCCACATTAACTTATTTTTTCTGGACACCCCCACCCCCACTGCTGTAGTGTTTTGTGATTTTTTTTTTATGTTTAATAATAAACAGTCATACATGCTCCTAGTTCCCTGTTGTTATAATGCAGTGCCTCAGTAATGTTTACTTTCTGTTGTGGGGTGGTTGTGGAAATGCTGGTGTGAGCAGTGCAAGTAGGATGTGCTAAATTGCATGAGTATAGTCAGTGTTGTTTCCTGTGTGTGTGTGTGTGTGTGTGTGTGTGTGTGTGTGTGTGTGTGTGTGTGACATCAGACATTGTGCAGCTTCTTGCAAAAATATAGCTCTGACTTGTTGTAGTGTTTAAGACACAAAGAATAGCGAGCAGAATAACGTTTATTTTTTTGTCACCATCATCAGTAGCAAACTAAGTGATATGATACTTTTTCAGAGGTGTCTGGCCAGAGTGCATCTTAGCCACATACTGCACACGTGACTTTTAGGAGAGCATGTGCTTTTTGTGCTAAGATCTCCGGTAAGTCATGTGTGCACTGTGAGTGACTCAGGTGCACAGTGACCCGATACCTCTGAAAAAATATCATATCACTTACTTCGCTGGTGCTGATGATGCAAATAAAATATACCGCATGTATTCTTTCTTATCTTTATTCTTGAGATACTACAAGTCACACCATATCTATGTCTGCACAAAGCTGGACAATGTATGCACACACAGGAAAAAACACTTACGGCACACATGAAGTTTAGCACAACATACTTGCACTGCTCAGTCATGCTTTTTGTGAATCATTTCAAATCATGAGTCCCGACACAAAGTAAACATTACTGAGGCTCCATAAATATTTAATTTTTGAAATACAGTGGTAGCCACAAACATTGCCAGCTATTTCCAGATATTTCACGAAATTTCTGAACAGTTTCTCTCTGCTGCCCCTACTGTGGAAATGCAGAAAGCAGAAGATATTTCTGGAAATATCACAGAAAGTTTGGGAATAGCTGGCAGTGTCTATGGCTGTGGCTGCTACTGTAGACATTAAAGACATTAAAGAGATTCATCAGGTTACAGATTTGCACCCGATATATGGGCGCCTTACTTCCAGGGGCATCTTTCTTGCTCCACATGTCCTTACATAGTGCAATACTTTTCTGGCAAAAACGCCCAATAATTTCATTAAAGCAGGTAATGGAGGACTTCCTGTTCTGAAGAGCCACCCAAGTTCTTCCCCCCAAGCTCAGCAACATTATGAAGTGATGCCAGGGAGAGTGCGGGGGCGCTCTCCATTATACTACATGGCTGGCAACTTTCCAAAAGTTTCTTTATGGTATAATGGTCAGTTTGTGGGGTAATGTAGGCATGTTTCGACTAACAAGAGCCTTGTTACAGGAAAACATGCCCACTTTTCACTACAAACTGACCATTGTAATATAAAGAAACATTCAGAAAGCTGCTGACCATTCAGTATAATGGGGCATGCCCCCGCACTCTCCCTGGCATCACATCATAATGTTGCGGAGCTTGGGGGGCAGAAATTGGGCAGCTCTTCAGAACGGGAAGTCCTCCGTTACCTGCTTTAACGAAATTATGAGCGTTTTGCCAGAAAAGCATTGCACTAAGGATATGTGGAGCAAGAAAGATTCCCCAGGAGGTAAGGCACCCATATATTGGGTGCAATACCATAATAACAATGTAACTTGGTGAATCTCTTTAAAGCAGCAGTGCAACAATCTGTTGAAAAGTTTTACCTATACTTTTTAATGTTGTTTTACATTGCCACTTTACTTACATCCTGACTTGGTATGATACTATTAGTTCCAGTATTTGAGTCTGCTTCACTTCTTTTTTTCATGTCTGAAATAATAAAAGGAGCACTGTTTTTAATACGGTGCTGACCAGGTCTTTGTCAGTATTTTTTATTTTTTATTTTATTTTTTGAGAATTCAGAAAGTACCTTTGAGTCAAAGACTCATTTACAAAGGTTCCAAGTCACATTTAATAGAACCATACAACATTAACCACAATTCCAAAGCAGGACTCAGACAAACTTGTTACAGAGGCTACAGTAAATGGCTAACAGTCAAATCCAAAGGGTATTTGGACAGGTCTAAAGCAGCTTAGTATAAAGGCTCCAGGAAAGAGCTGAGCAGGCAAAAAAAAGGGGAGGAGGGAGGAAGGGCGGGAGCCAGCCAGAGGCTGTTGTCAGGGGAAGGAGGGACAGGGAGATCAATGACAGTTGCACGGGATGGAGGACAGGAGATGGTCTCTGAGAAAGGCTTTGAAGGGGCCAATTCTGGTTTTGTTAGCAAGTACACTGGGCAAACAGTTCAACAAGGAAGGGGACCTGTGGCTGAAGGATCTTTGGAATTTGGAGTTTCGATACCTGGGGACTGAGTAGAGCAGTTTGCCAGAACTACGGGTGTTTCTATGAATCAGAGACTGTTGGATAATAGGGGTGAGGCCAGCGAGGGAGAGACCCAGGGTGATCTTTTTGGCCATAAGGCACGTGTGGAACCGTATTCTACTGTCAATTCTATTTTCCACTGCTTTTGTCCATCAGTTATTATATATCACTTTTGTTGTAAAATGAACAGTTATGCAGCAGACATTGTTTTATGACCTCACAGAACATTACTTATTCAAAAACAGATGCAAATAGTGATAAAAACCTGGTCAGAGCAATATTAAAAGGCATGCTCCTTTTTGCTTTCAGACATGAGAAAAAGTAACGAAGCAGACACAAATTGTGAAAAGAAGGGTATCATACAAGTCAGGAGGTAACTAGTGGCTGACAACGTAAAATAACATAAAAAAGTATAGGTCAAAATTGTCACCACATTGTTGCAATGCTGCTTTAATTTATAATTTAAATATGACATTATGTGCTCACAATCACAACACACAAAATGTATCTGTCTTGTGTGCAGAAAATTGACAAGTGCCACCAAAGTGAAATGGGAGCATTTCACCACATGCAAAGTCCCCCAGAATTTATTGTGCTGTCACTCATGTGTGCAGTGGTCACACAGAGTCCCCAGATGTTTTCTGCATCCCCAAAATGCATGTCTTGTGTCCAGAAAATTGACAAGTGCCAACAAAGTGAAATGGGAGCATTACATCACATGCAAAGTCCCCCAGAATTTATTGTGCAGCCACTCATGTGTGCAGTGGTCACACAGAGTCCCCAGATTTTTTCTGCTTCCCCAAAATGCACCTGTCTTGTGTCCAGAAAATTGACAAGTGCCTATGAAGTGAAATGGGAGCATTACACCACACGCAAAGTCCCATCAGAAATTATGACCGTGAGTGAACTGTTGCGGGTCCAAAGTGTGCTGCTATTCCCACAAATGCGATACGATCATCTCAACTGGATGGAAGAGTGCCCTTTGTCTGTAAACTAATAGCCTTGGTGAGTCGATACATCTATATATATACATATATATATTTACATATCTATATATATAGAGAGAGAGAGAGTGAGAGAGAAATATATTTTTGTATTTTGTAGGTGGGGGGTTGACATATATAGACATGAACTCATTGCATTATTTTGTATCACAGGTCACAGATACTGTTGGTGTGCACATTCCTGTGCTTGTTGAGAACTTTTTGTGTTGAAATTGGAAATGGATAACTCTCAACCCAATGAAGGTAAGTATGTTTTTTGGGGGGAGGGAACATATTTGGAGGTAGGTCTCATTAATGGTTTCTTATTTGGTTACTTCTTCATAGATTTCATCTGCATCCTTCTCCAGTCTGGTTGGTAATGATGGTCATGGTCATCAGTTGAAATGACTTCTGCATGTTGCATGTCTGCCAGGCCCAGGGAGGGGGCCTGATGTTGAAGAACCTTGTTTGGATAACGCAACTACAGTATGCCACAACAAAACATTTGGACGTTTCCAAAAAAAAGAAATGAAGGACTTATTAGAACTTGACTACAGCATTAACACATTGGCCCGGACATTCAAACTACGCCCAAAAAGTGCGCAACAGCAGGAGCAAGGACAAACCAATTGCGCATATGCGCAACAGGTGAGATATTCAAACATGGAGCAGAACAAATTGCTCAAGCAGCCAATGTCTGAATATCGCACTAACTGCGCCATAGAGCAACCAGGAAGGAGAAGCTGAGCAGAAATGTTGCACTATAGCGCAACCAGGGCAGCCCAGCTGAGCAGTCCAGAGGTGCCATAGCGCAAGCAGAGCCCCCCCCAGAGCAGTGGAACTGCACATCTAGGGAGGCAGGCTGTGGCCCACTGCCAGCCATGCCACACATGGGCACAGGAACACACTGCAGAACCAACAAGACACCTGCACACCCCAAGCACAGCATCACTGGGGGTGTGACGGATGATCTACTGGCCCATGGGGACAAGCCAACAAAGCACAGCAGAGCCATGACACCCAAGCACAACCACTGGCAGGCTGAGAGTGCCAAACACAGGGGGTTGACAACCACAGTGCACATCAGCCCCTGTACACAGCACACCTGCACCGTGACCCCAAGACACCACCCATGTGCAGTGACTGGCACTGCAGAAACCATGCATCCCCCAGCACACATCAACCCTGCAGCACAGAAGCATACAAGCCAGACACACCCTGTGCACCCAGCAGTGGGTGGCAGCAGATGCAAGACCAACAGAAAGTCACTGCCATGCCGAGATACCTCCCATGCACACACACGACACACACACACACACACACACACACACATACCCAGGACCATATCACCCCAGATGGCATGTACACACTGCAACTGAGCACCCATAGCCAGCTGCAAATCAGAGACCAACACAGTATTCATATCAAAATATAAATATGTATTTTCAAATTTTCAAATAGTAAATAACAAAACAATAAACAAGAACTATTTACAAGGGGGGGGATGGGTACAAGGTAGGGGTGTTCAAGGGGTAGGGATGAACAACTTGGAGAGGGAAGGCAGGGTGGTAGGGATGGGAGAAGTGGGAAGGGTATTGTGGCCTAAGGCCCAGCTGGCTGGTCATCCTATGCCTGGTTCTGCTGTCCCCTGCGATGCCTCCTCCGTGGGCCATGTCTCCTAATGGA
Source organism: Neoceratodus forsteri (assembly GCA_016271365.2). NCBI lineage: Eukaryota > Metazoa > Chordata > Ceratodontiformes > Ceratodontidae > Neoceratodus > Neoceratodus forsteri. The sequence continues at coordinate 653,897,755 of JADMNL010000022.1, forward strand.
CTCCAGGATGGCCTGGTTATCCAGGGATACCTGTGTCAGGCCCCGTATGTCCCGATGTATCCTCCAGAGAACTTTGAGGCCTAGGAAAATGGGAACACAGTCAATGGCTGTGACTGACCACAACCCTGAACACCACCCAACCTGCAAGCCATATAGCCCAATGTCCCGCACCTGTGATGGCATGCATCCACCCACAGTGAACATGCACATGGCCATCACAAACAGGCGGCACCAGCTATATGCACCACTGCGTGCACACACTGCCCATATCCCATCACAGCACAAACAAGGCTGTCAAGTGACGTGGCAACGTGCGATGCCAGTTACACAGCTATGTGCCCAGTGCATGCATGGACCACCAGTGGCGCATACACAGGCGTGCTGTGATGCTGGTCAGTGATGCATGTCACCTGTGTCATGCATACATACATAGATACATAGACAGTGTCGGCAGGTAAGGGCCTATGGCCCACCCAGTCTGGCCATTTGAGCTTGTAAGTTCACTTTGTTTTCCTATAAGTCTGTTGCTCTTTACCCCTGACCTCCAGAATTCCTTTATGTCTATCCCGTGCATTCTTAAATCCCGTGATTGTTTCAGCCCCCACCACTTCCTCGAACAGGGTGTTCCACTTGTCCACCACCTGTTCTGTGAAGAAATTCTTTCTCATGTTTCCTCTGAATCGTCCTCCCTCCAACTTCATCCCATGCCCTCTAGTCCTGGAACATCTTTTTTGCTTAAAAATAGTGTTTTCCTGCACCTGTTCCTCCCTGTAAGATACTTGTAGTTCTCTATCCATATCCCTCACTCCTCCTCTCTTCCAGGAGTACATGTTCAGTTCCTTCAACCTGTCTTCATCGGACTTGTGATGCAATCCATGCACCATCTTTGTTGCCCTCCTCTGAACCTTCTACCCAGTCTATGTCCTTACGTGAGTATGGTCTCAGAACTGTACTCAGTACTCCAGGTGGGGCCTCACTAGTGTCTTGTATAGTGGAATTATGACCTCCCTTTTCCTGCATGGTTGTGTTGTGCATGGCTGGTGGTCTTGCCCCCGCATGCAATAGCATCCATGAAGTAATGATACTCACACTCCTCAAGCAGCTGGGTCTGCCACTGATGCTGCTGCTGCTGGGGTGCAACACCCACCGGCACCGGGGCCCTGGCACGGCCCTCCTCACCCCGTGCCTGCATCCTCACATCCCTGCCTGTGGGAGACATATGTTGAGACAAACATCAGTGTGACTCCAAAGCAGACTGCCCCCTGCCCCAGTGAGAATGCCTGCCCACACAGCCAGACCCATGCATCTCACACCTGCACACACTGACACAGCCAACCATGGCAGAGCCATCACCTATGCACAGCCACCAAAACACACTCACACCCCTACAGAGAATACAGGTGCATAGATGGTACACCCACCTGGCCTAGGCACCACACCCAGCCTGGCATGTGACCACAGCCAATCAAGAAGATCTGGATCCCTCCGGCAGAGGTCACCGTACCAGTGCCGGCACTGCTCAGCTGACCGGCACCGTCCAGTGACCCCCACCAGGTCAGTGGCCACTTGCTGCCACACCTGCATCCTGGCAATGGTGAGGGGTGCCTCACCATAAAGTGCCCCATAGTGGGGCTCCACTAGGGCCACCAAGTTGGCCAGTTCGACTGGGCTCCACTGAACTGCTCTTCTGTGATCCATGGTACCAACTTTACAGCAGGCAATATGGCGCCCCGCTGCACCGTAAGCCCACATGGAGATGTTGCACAATAGACCACCACAGGTTCCAATCGCGCTGTTCAAACAGCGCCGTCACTTCACATAGTGCTGTCACCAGACAGCGCAATAGGGCCATACACATGGCAGACGAACAGGGCCAGGAGGCAAAGGTCGGACACAAGGTCATGGGCAATGATGCAAGGCCATGCACAGCACCATCTGATGTATACGCATCCTGCGTGACTGACCAGCTGCGTACCAGTGCCACAGTGGACTATTACGCAGTAGTGCCTCAGCGCCATATAGTGCCGAGTGATGTAGCGCCACTGGCACAATGGTGGCCATGGCCTGAATTGCCGATCGCGCACAGCATGTCAGCAGCGCGGCAGACGCCTGTGTAAGCTATCTGGGCATGCGCAATGCAGTGTACCACACAGTCACAGATCTGCGCCATTGGCTCCAGCCAACTCAACCGTGTGCGCCAAAGTCCAAATTCGCGATATTCAACCGACACATGCAAATCATCTGATCAGCCATTCAAGGCGCGGTGCACGATTGCATGTCATTATAGTTGCTCACTCTAATTTGCATGCATTGCGCTATAAATGTGCGACATTGTGCTCGCTGGCCAGTCGGTTAGTGCAGGTGAGAGGTGAGTTGCATGCTGTGTGATGTTCTGAACAATGGTCATGGGAAAATGCTGTAGACTGCACAGTGACAGGTGTCCACTGCCCCCATACAGATCGCCATGACCGAGCAGAGCAAAGGTGAGGGTGAGGGCGGTGGGCGTGGGAGGAGGCTCAACTTCCCCAGCAGAGACAGAGGCCCTCTTCCAGGCCTACCTGGATGAGAAGCCAGTACTGAGTGGACAGGGGGCACCCTCAGTCCCGTGCGGCTGCATGGGAAGGGTAGCTCGGACGTGAACCTGCAAGGAAGCCACCAGCGCTCCATGCAGGAATGCAAGAAGAAGATGAGGACAGACCGCAGGAGGTTGGAAGGAGAAAGTTGGCAGCCTTCAGGCGGCGTGCTGGCACTGGTGAGGGCCACCAGTGGTGTTGGAGCTGACCCGGCTGAGGAGACACTGGTTGCATCAATGCAGCAAAGCGCTATTGAGGCGTACCAGGAGGTGGATTCAGACAGGTGGAAGCCCATCACTGCAGTATGACATGGTGTGGTGGTGTTGGGGGGTTAGGGAAGGTTGTTCATATGCACTCTCATGTACTCTCTTTCTGTTACAGATCCTGTTCGTCTTCAGGAGGCGGTGGTGGTGGGTCCAGGCAGTGATGATGACCTGCTGGACATGGAGGAGGGTCCATCCACCTCTATAACTAGCCAGCAGGCACTGCAGCAGCATACGCAGCTGGGCTGCCAACTCTGGTGTCGGTGATTCGGGGTGCGGGGGTGCACAGCCTGTGTCTCAGCAGTCTGGCATGCAAGCATGCCAGCTGAGCTGTGACTATGAGCTGTAACACGTACCTGCCATTGATGATACAAGGACTGCAATGGGCAGTGATAGGTGTGTGTCCCATGACAGACACACAGCAGGCCAACACGTGCCCCTGGGCCTTTCTGGTTCCAACATGTACCAGCATGCTAGCACAGTCCCAGACTGTGCCTGTCCATACCGGTGGGGCAGCACCGGTGGCTGTGCAGGTGTCTGGCACTGTTGCTAGCACAGCGGTGGAATGAGTGGACCCTGGGGCACAGCAGTTGGTGGGGCAGCAGCAGCAGTCACCCACCAGGTCTGGGGGGTACAGTGTCAAGCGGTGGCACATGTCCACCGCCCTTTGATCCACCCATTCCTGGTCCTGGTGAACAGCGCCCACCTTCAAGTGGTGTTGTGCATTAGGACCTTCCACACCCTGGGGGACAGGATGCCATTGGGGCACAGTACCCATTGGACGAGCACACCCGCCTGCTGCGGGAATCAGTACAGCTGCAGAGGCGGGTTGCAATGTCCGTGGAGGCACTGTCTGTGGCTGTGGAGCAGCACAGTAGGGAGTGTGCTCTGGACCGTGCAGAGCTGGTTAGTATGCGGATGGATGTGACCGCCGCCATTGACAGGCTGACCCAGGCAGTGGTCTCTGTCGTGGACGCATTGGGCACACAGTCAGGTGCCCCTGTACCGCACACCCACACAGTTCCTCTCCTCCCGTTCCGGCGTCGTGCGACACCAGGCCTGTCGATGCCGGGTTCTGCTGTGACCATCCCGAGCACCCCTGGTGCAGGTTTGTTCGGCATGCTTCAGACCCCTGTGCGGGCAAGGTCGCGTTCGCGCAGTGGGACCCCTGGTGGTGCAACAGTGCCACCCCATGTGGCCCCTGCTCAGCCTGCCAGTGCTGTTGGTTCACGGCGGGGCCACCCACACATCCGCGGTGGCCGTGGGACAGTGCTACATGACTGATCTGTCTCCCAGTCACGGGCCCTGTCTGGTGCTGCCATGTGTGCAATGTGTGTCATGGTGGGCAGTGCACTGCTGGGTGCTCTACTCTGCGCCATGCTGACGGACCACCTGCAGACCCTCCCAGCTACTGTCCACAGGTGCGTGTGCATGATGATGCCTGCATTGTACTGTACACCAAGGTGCAAGGGTGCCCAGCATCTGACAACGTGCTTGGACAGATACAGGTGGTGGGGTGGTCGGTGGTGCTGTGTGTTAACAATGTCGGTTCTGCTGTGCTGTGCATGTGCCCATGTACGCTCTGTGCCTGGTGTGTGTGTCCATATGAGTGCTCACCCCTCCCTGATGGTGTGTTTGTATGCCTGGACCCTTCCTCTCCCCTGGCCGTCATGCACCCCTGGTGTGTTACCCTGTGTGCCTGTGATTTTCGCATGGACAGTGTTGGTTACACATGTCCCCTTGACTTACCTGTGTTCTGCATAGTGCTCCTCTGTGATGGTGTTCCGGTGCAGCTGGGCCTGCCAGATCAGTCGGGGGTCCTGCCGTCCTAGGGGGGGCTGCTCATCACCATCAACACCGGCGACACTGGCGTCCCCATCGCTGTCCCCCTCTTCAACCTGTACGGCTATCCCATAGTCTTTGGCCATGTTGTGCAGGATGCAACAGGCCAGGAATATCCCACAGGCCTTTTGGGGCTGTACTGTAGCACGCCGGAGGTGTCTGGGCATCGGAAGCATGCCTTGAGCATCCCAAACACCCGCTCTATGATGTTGCATGTGAAACATGCCTCATTATAGCATTGCTGCGATGGGGTCATGGGGCGATGCGGTGTGAGCAGCCAGAGAGCAGAGTGGGTATCCGCTGTCACCTGTGTGGAGATAGTGGAGATCAGTCTCATGTTCAGGTCCATATTGCCCATATCCTGTGTGCCACTACCATGGCACCTGTGGCATTCCACCCTGCCCCTGAGTTTGCATTCCATACATGTGTACTCACCACTAGATGTCCTGTGGGGATGTCCCACTCTGAATTGATGGCACAGTGCGGACTGATACCATATGAAGGCATCATGTGCTCCGCCAGGGTGTGTGGCACAGACATTGATTATAAGCCCAGTAGCATCACACCACCTGGCAGTTGACACTGGAGAGCCTTTCTGTTCCCTATGCGACCCCATGAGGAGCCAGGTGGCGTCACCGAATGGCCACATGGGTGCAGTCTATACCTAGCATGCCAGGCATCGTGCTACCCTGTGGAACTCCTGCATGTTTGCTGTGCGGCTCTGCCCGCGGTGCTGGGGAAATGGATGTACTCGCGGCATGTGGCAGCAGTGCACTGAGGATTGGGTGAGGATGCATGACGTGGCCGACTGTGTGATGCCTGTGGTGTCCCCTGTCGGCCTCTGGAAGGTGCCCATGGCGAGCAGGCACATGCAGGCTGTCACCTTGGTCTCCACCGACAGAGCGTGACTCCGTCGTGAGGGTGCCTGCATCACATCACTGCACAGCTCACAGAGCCATCTCAGTATTGCACTGTTCAGGTGGTACCGGCCCACGATCTCTACATCTGTGTACAGCTCAAAGCTGATGCGGGCAAAGTACTGCCTGTTGGGGGCATACCGCCGGCGGGCCCTTCCGACCCGTCCCCTGCAGCATGCATTCTCACCCCTCATTACAGCTTCCATGTGGAAGCTGCCACTGTCCATCTCCTGGCTTCTGCCCCCGGCTGGTGTTGCTGTGTTACCCGCTGTCCTCACTGCTACTTCCACTGCAGGCACCCCTAGCCTCTACAGCCTATGGCCCCTCTTGCCTTGCCTGCCCTAGCCTGTCTCTGTCTGTCTGTCTCTCTCTCTCTCTCCCCACTTGGCAGCCTTGTGGCGTTCTTGCGCCAGCTTCCTTGAGCCTTTTTATTTTGGCTCATTTCTGCTAGTCTTAATTTCGGCTATGCCCATGTGTACATCACGCAAAGTCTTTGAATGTGCATTGCACTCTTTATGCATGGATCCACCCTTAGGTTGTGCATGCCTTCATTTTCATGCGCTGTTGCTCAGCATGTTTTCGGTGGCACAACTGCCTCCTTCTGAATATCGCAAAATGGCGCGTTTTTGGACTTGCGCATGCGCAACCCTGTTGCGCATGGCGCAACCCTTTTGAATATCCGGGCCATTATGTTTAAGCCATGATTGTTCCATGAGTATCTGGATTATTAACACAGATAGTAAGCTGTCACACTGCAATCCGCAGATCAATCACAACTTAATGTAGTACCAGGCTGTGTAACAAATACACTGTGCCAGTATCCCTGGCTCTCAATCTCAACTCAAGTTACATTTCAAAAACACATCTTGTCAAGTAACACAACCTGTGTGCAACTTTTTCAACACTGTCATGGCTGCACAGCTGCAAGTTTGGAATACAGTGCATGATGTCTTGCAGAAATAGTTTTTGCGACGTACACGTCACCTAGTTTATAAATCCTCATCAGTCAGATTTGTTGCACTCTTTAAAAGAAATGAACAGATGAAATAAAATATATACTTACCAGTATGGATTTAAAGTGGATATTCCATTGGCTCCTGTATACTGTACTACTGCAGTTCCATTGATACTGACTTTTAGCAAAGGAGAGTCATTTGTTGTTAACCTGTAAAAAAACAAAATAAGTTTACCGTATGTGTTTGACCACTACAGCTCAGAAAAGCAACAGAAAACAAAACATACAGCTAAAGGAAGTTGAATAGCATAAAAAACATTAGCACACATACTCACTTTATAGTTTTAATAATAAGAAGCCTTGTGCCTGTGGCTGATTGATGTGATCTCTTGTTTGACTCTGCTTTTTAGCATTGTCAATGTAATGGGAAAGCATTGTTAGAATGACACTGATGGTGGGTGCTGGTGGTCATAGATGCAGCACATGATGACATTCCCTCTGACATCTTCTTGCATCTGGTGGTGGTGGCAGTGACTAACAACGGTGGTGGTGGTGGTCTGCAGGGGCACACAAAGTCATTCCTGTGGTGGCAGTGGCTAACAGTGGTCCTGGTGGTGGTCCGGGGGGCACACAAAGTCATTCTTTGTGGTGGCAGTGGCTAACAGCAGTCCTGGTGGTGGTGGTCCGGGGGTCACACAGAGTCATTCCCTGTGGTGGCAGTGGCTAACAGCAGTCCTGGTGGTGGTCCAGAGGGGGCACCCAAAGTCATTCCCTGTGGTGGCAGTGGCTAACAGCAGTCCTGGTGGTGGTCAAGGGGTGGCACACAAAGTCATTCCCTGTGCTGGCAGTGGCTAACAGCAGTCCTGGTGGTGGTCCTGGGGGGGCACACAAAGTCATAAAAAAGAAAACATGTATCATACAGCAAATGTCACTGCCTTTTAATAACTTCAGTTAAAACCTGCCAACATTAACCTCATCATCATCCTCATAAAGAAAGCTGCCCTCACAGTCATCTATGTCTGAAGTCTGACAACTGGGAAATTATTTCTTCATTGTGTCATCATCTACATCAGTGGTAGGCTGTTTCATGCTGCCACTGCCAGTGCCACCAGGCTGGTCCATTTCTACATCACCAAAACCACCATGACTAGGCCTGGGTACGAATACTGAGGTTTCAGTATGCGCTGGTATGTGCCTCTCAATCACTTTTATGAATGTTATCAAACTAACATTTTCTGGAGAGAGGTTTGTCTGATGATCCTTAACTATTGCACCTTCTGATCTGAATACCCTCTCGACACTTACACTGGAGGGTGGGCATGTGAGGCGCTTCAGTGCCACTGTAGTCAGCTCTGGCCATTCACTGACCTTTCCACTCCAGTATGAAAGAGGATCATCAGTTATTGTCAGATGCCTGTTTTCAGACAAATAATGACTCAACCATTCTCTGTGCTGCACTAATACAAGTGGTTGATGCATCACCCTGTTCTCCTGAATCATTTATTTCACAAATCCCCACTTGGGACAAAGCCTCCCAAAGTGGGTTGACACCAACCACTTTGAATGACAGACCACCTGGAACTGCTGTCCCGTTACCCTTACAGGATAGGCTTAATACTTCTCCAGGTGAATTTTCAGCCTGACTATGCTGCTGAGGTTTGCTGACCTTGGCACGTGAATTCTGTGTCCAATGAACCAAGCGCACCAGTTGCCTACTGATATTTTTTACCTGTTCAAGCCCTCCCTCCAGTACTGAGTCAATTCCATGTTTGTATCATGGGTGCAGCATTGTTACTATGGCAAAGTTGTCACTACACTGAATGCTCAAAATGTGACAATTCTGGTCGAATATTGTCAGCATGGGTTTTAGCAACATACTGCTAGCACTGACTCTGGCAACATCAAGGCCATGCTGTACATTCACCAATGTCTGCCTCAGCACCTGCAGCAGTGGAATTAATTGGCTAATGGAGGCAGACTCACCACTCACTGCCTGTATGGCATGTTCAAAAGGCTGCAAAATTGTTATTTCAGAGTCCATGAGGTGCCACTGTGCGGTCATCATAGACATGGAGGCCCCGGAACTGTCACAGCTAGTGTGCATCAAAAGATATTCTGAGATGGCTTTGTATTGTTCATACAACCTCCCTGCCATGTATAAAGTGGAGTTCCACTGGGTGACAACTTCCAGCTTCAAGCGGTGCTCAGGGAGGCTGTTTAGCATTAGCAACTGCAGAAGTTGGTCATGGGCCTTTGCAGATCATGAAAAGTGAGAACAGATACGGCTGCAACTGTCAGCATTTCCTTTACAGCAGGGTGCTGCAGAAACTACTGCACCACAAGATTTAAACAATGGGCCATGCATGGAAGATGAAAAAAGCCACCATTCGTGATGCATTTCACCACATTTGACCCATTGTCACTTGCTATGAACCCAGATCTCAGGGACAGGGGGTTCAGCCACTTGTCAGTTTCAGTCAGTACCATGTCCAACATGTTCTCACCAGTGTGTGAACAGGTCACATTGTGCATAGCACTCGTTGCATGCTGTCGAATTCCAGGAAGATTGCTACCATGACACTCCATTTTACTGCACTGATTATTTACACTACCAACAGCACAAACAACCCCCAGCACCTGCGCCCAGTGTGCAGTTATACTCAAATATGAACTCCCTGATATTTTGCCACTTGTCCACATATCCATACTTAAATGGATGAATAGAGAGGAGGAATGTTGAAGGGCATGTCTTACTGAGTCAGACACAGTAGGGTACAACTCGGGGACAGCACGGGTTGAAAAGTATGTCCTGGATGGGATTTTCCATTTTGGACAGGCATGTGCAGCAAACTGCTGGAATCCAGAATACCCAACAAAGGAGAAGGGCAAAAGATCAAATTGCCACATTTCAGCTACAGCATTAAGTTCATGTGATACTGTATGATTGGGTGGGTACTTCAGTTTACGCACAAAAACACTGTAACGTGGGCTGGCTTAAATGTTTTACATGGGGTGTGATGACAAATGGTTCTGATCTGTGAATGGCAGGGGGTGGAGTGAAGATGTTTGATGAAGGTGGTTGCACAGGTGGTGATGATGACAAACCCACAAATGCAGTTATTTTGACACATTTACCAACCGGGGTTGATGTACCACTTGCACTAGACATACTGCATTCATCACCACCACCACCAAAACTGCTACTCTCACCAGCACTGGACAACATTTCAAAATCATTATGCTCCTCTACCTCATCATACCTGTAGTAATCCTCTGATCTTATTTCATCACTACTGCACACATTTAATTTCCTACTGGATATAATAGTCATGGAAGGGGATAACATGCTCGTTATGGTTGATGACGAGGGTGAACAAACCACTGTGGTATTAGCTACCATCTTGTGCTGGGTCCACAGTGCCATGTGCCTATTCTTAAGATACGTATGTTGCCCTCCTGTGCCCAGATGGTTCCCCTTTTTACCTCGACTAACTCGCACATGGCAAACCTGGCAAATTGCAACTGACTCATAATTTGCATCTTGCACAAAAATATCCAAAACAAGGGATTTTGATGATCTACTTTAACATTTCCCTGATGCTGCTTATTGGACTCCGTTCTTTTAAGCCATGAAGTGGTGGTGTGCTACTTGCTTTTCCGGGCAGAACACACTTGGACTGCAACTGACCACCAAGACTATCTATCATTATTACTGGGTCATCATCATCATCATCATCATCACCATCAACTGAAACTGGTAAATCACAAGTTTTTACTGGGGGGGTAATACTAACAGACCCAGACACAGCCACCTTGAATTACTTTTTTTTCCTGTTCCCACCTGGCATCAATTACAAGATCATCATATTCATCAAAATCACCCACATCCACATCTTCTGCTTGGATGCTGGCATGTGAACTGCATGTTGCAACAACAGCAACATCATCATCATCATCATCATCATCATCATTGATTCTTCATCATCATTAACACCACCATCACCTGATATTTTTTCACCACGCTGTGAATCACTGCATGGAAAATCCGTGACCTGAACTGTGGTGGAAGAAATGTCACATTGTATGCTATCGTTGACATGATTATCAGAATCCTCAGGTTCAGTTACTGGGATGTAACTGGGAAGTATGACATCATCTGCACTACCACTCACTCGCACTGCTTCACACTCCATTATATTTTTGGACATGATACAGTACACTGGTCAGAAATGTGACCTGAGGCAGCAATACTCATACCACAACCAGCAACTGCACTAACTACACCAGCCGGGACAACATCATCTCCTCCAATTATGAGTGAAGCAACTGATTGGGCTGTAAAAAACATTGCAGGAGATATACCTTTCCTCACATCAGCAATGCATTTCTGTGTCTGCGTGCTACCACACCCACAGACAATCTTACCACTGGTGGCAGTGCCATGGCGAGAACCAGCTTTGCGTGCACATCTCTTTGTGGGCATTTTGGGGGATCAACAACAATGTTCTAAACAAATTTAGATTTTGGAATGTTCACTCTGGCTGGGGGACACTGGATGTGAAGCCAAAAAAACAACTGTGGCTTCAGCAACAGATACAGATGCAAATTCACAAGTGAAAACAACACCTTAACTAACCAGTGGTGTTGAAGTCACAAACAATCCCATCTGGAAAAGAATTCTTTTTGCCGGTGGGGGGCACCGATTGCAGATTTTTATGGCAGTGCAAGCAGCAAAATAAAGAAAAGATACCACAATGGCAGTACGAAATTACACAGCTGCAGTGGATAGCAGGTTCACACTGCTGCACCTGCAATTACACTGTGGCACAATAAAAGGTGTATTATTTGATGTCACGTACAGCACACACACACACACACACACACACACACACACACATACACAATTTGTCTACAAGTAATACATAGCAAATTGAAAAGCTCAGTAATATATCACGTATTGTAAACAACCTGAAATTATGAACTGCTGCACCAGATCCACACAACACACAATCAGTAAAAACATTTAAACAATTACTGACAATATTACTGTGTGTACATTAACACAGTCAGTTATATAACAAAAATATAACCCAAAAACAAAGAATTCCCTATTTCTCCAACTTAAATCTACCTACACCACAGATACGCCCCTCCCCCAAAGCACACATTCACTGTCTCTTACTACACAGACTCAATGTTGTACATTAACATTCGAAATCCACACACAAACAAAAACACTTGATGATATGAGCACAGGAGGGTTTCCTAAAATCGATGAACTGAAGTTTGAGCAAACAAAATTACTCAAAAAGGCTTTTTTAACAGCTTTTAGAAAGTCTGAATCATGGACAGCTCTCAGAGCACACTGTCTCCCAGAGCTTCCTACACACACTACCCTGAACTGAGGCTGCGCAGACAATATAGAGCCCATGTGACCTGAAATCCCATGAACTGCTGCAAAATTCAACTTTGGAGCTTAAAAACAAGGTGAAGTGAGGCAAAGTACATTGTTTTCAATGCACTTCACCTTTAAAATTGGTGGAGTAGTTGTCTGGGAAGGCAGAGTAATGCAAAGTCATTTTTTTCAATAGACTTTGTGTTACCCATTATAACATGAATTACTCTGCTTCACATTGTGGAGCACTCTGCAAATTCACCTTGGCTCCGCAAATCACTTCACAGAGCGAATTGAGGCCACTTTACCCACCACTAGTCAAAATGTGTTTTCGCACTTCCGGTGCAGAATAGCGCAGTCTCTGTGGAAAATCAGTTTTTGGGACAGATTAAGAAAATGACAGTGACACTGTTCATGAGCAGAGGTCCTAAAATCCTTACGTTGAAAATTTGGTGATGTAAGTCCATAAAATGACTGTGTTACAAGCGTGCATTGCGCAGTTTCCACAAACCCTTGTAACTTCACAAGTCTGTAATATTTTCACACCAGATGTTCAACACTGGCATTTGTTCACACCTCCTTATGAACAGTAGAGCTGTCATTTTTGACATCTTGGCCAAAATGTGTTTTCGCACTTCCGGCGCAGAACATCGCGGTCGGTCACTGTGGGAAATCAGTGTTTGGGATAGATTAAGAATGAGTGAGTGAGAGAGGAGGAGTGAGTGTGCTCAATGAAGCTCTGTCGGGACTGCTGCAGAGTTCTTTGTGGGCAGAAGAACATGCCAATGCAGGCAGGAGCACCGGACAAAAGGGCAGCCTGCAGAGCCGTGAGAAACAGAACGAGCAAGTGAGAGAAGGGCAGTGAGCAAGCTCTATGGAGCTCTGTCAGAACCACTGCAGATTTCTTTATGGGCAGAAAGAGGCACCAATGAGGCAGGAGCCAAGTATCAAAGGACAGCCTGCAGCGCTGGGAGAAACAGAATGAGCAAGTGAGAGTGGGGGAGTGAGTGACCTCAATGGAGCTCAGTCGGGACTGCTGCAGATTTCTTTGTGGGCAGAAAAAGGTGCCAATGCAGGCAGGAGCCTAGTTCAAAAGGGTAGCCTGCAGCATGGGGAGAAATAGAATGAGGGAGTGAGAGAGGGGGAGTGAGCGATCTCAACAGAGCTCTGTTGGGAATTTAGAGTTGCACACCCTCCAGCCCAGGGTCCTGTGTAGTCCTATATATATGGGCTGGCAGTATAGCCTGGAGGTTAGAGTAACAAGCTGTGAATGAGCTTGGTACATCCAGAAGACCAGACCTTGGTTTGACTCTCACAGCCTCCACTTGCATACTGTGTGACTCTGAGCAAGTCACTTAACCGCCCAGTGCTCCCAGGTCACCCCTGAAAACAGGCACTTCTGCCTAGTGGGCCTTACCTGATTACCAAAGATTAAAATAAAATAAAAAAAAATATTACAGCAGGGTCCCTGGAGTGGAGACAAAGCAATGATTGGATACTGTTAGGATTGCTGTAATAGTACAGATTTAGTTGTTCTGTTTATTTCTCTAACTGAGCTAAGTACTGAGCTGTACTGTAAGGATTGCTGTAATAATACATATTTATTTGTTCTGTTCATTTCTCTTAACTGAGCTGAGTGATACTTGGAGTGCAATAGGATTTCTAACTGGGCTAAGTGAAACTATTTGAGGTCTGAGAACAAAAATGTATGGTAGCTAAGGGGTGAAAACCGGACAAGGAGGCTTTAGGATTGCTACAGTAATATAGTATCTAAAAGATGAGATTTGAGACAGAATTAACCAGGTCAGCAAGGGAGCAGTAGGGGGACAAGTGTGGGGGGAACATGGATTTGAGTAAATAGGGTCCTAACAGTTATAGTAGGGTATAGAAACCGGGAGTAAGAGCCTATAACATAAGATGGGGGCCAAAATGGGGCAGGTGCCACATGTCAATAGGGTGGGCATCTCTGGAAGGGTGGTGGGATGTACAGGGTGTGGTTCTGCCATGATCCTGGACTGGCCTTGGAGGATGGGGGGTTTATGGTCTGTAGACAACTGGCTAGTTTGAGGGAGGAACTGTGGAGGTTAGGGAGGAGTCTAAGTGGCAGGGTAGATGTGTATGGTAGGCATTCTGGCTGGGGGGGAATAGGGGACAACAAAGGTGGATGGGACAAGAAAAACTAGGGACTGAAACCCACCCCAGTGTCAGAGGCACTAGCAGAAAAGAGAGGAGAAGAAAGGGGGTGCCCAAGGTGAGGCAGGGCCTTCCTGATGGGGGGAGGAAGAGACCACGAATAGTACCAGGGGAGAGAGCAGATGGCTATGGGAAGGGAAGGACCAGGGGTGGGACCAGGGGGGACACGGAGGGGAAAAAGTAGGAGTGGGAAACTGGTAGAGGGAAGAGATGTATGAGGGGTAATGACTAGGAATAGATTCATGCCTCTCCTATTGGAGAGAGAGGGGGAGCAGGGACATACTGAAGGGGAGAGGACAAGCAGGGCATGACAGGGATGGCAACAAGTAGGGGAAGAGATAGCAAGGATAAAAGGGTACAACGGGGGCTAGTAAGACAGGGTGGTGACTGGAGGAGAGAAGGCTATGGGAAGGGGGAAGCATGACGGACATCACTATCGCATTGAAGAGAATGGAGGCTGTAAATTGACAACAATGGGGATAGAAAAGGGGTTGGAAATCAGTAGGGGAGGAGGGGAGGTCAACATGGGAAGCCCAGTAGGAAGTAGTCAGGCTGGGAAGGGGTTCAAGGGGAATGGGAGGAATAAGGCAGAGAAAAGGGGTGAGGTAGAAGTAGGAGGTGCAGATACAGAAGTCACAGAGGGTGCAGTTGGTGGGGGTAAGGGGCAGGGAAGATCGAATACTGGGGTGATGGAAGGGGCATTCAAAGGGAAAGGGGTAAGGGATGGGGGGTACTCATCCTGGGGATTCTATACTAAAAGGGGTGAGATAGGGTGGAAGGGGAGAAAGGCACAGCCCTATTTGGGTTGAAGCTAACCCCAAGTTGACTGCAAGAGGGGCAGAGCAGGCACTGCTCAAGTGTGCAGCGAGGGTACAAATGACTTGGCTGGGGAGACTGGAAGTAGTGGGGGGATTCGAAGAGTTGGGCAGGCAGTGTTAGGGGGTGGGAGAGTTGGTGGCATTCTCAGTGGTACTCCCGGTACCATGTGCAAAATTTGGGAGGAAAGGTTAGGACTGAGGAGTTCAATGAGTGGCTGAGGGATTGGTGCCACACCAAAAATTATGGGTTAGTGACTAACTGAGGTAGGGTCTGGGGGAATAGTGACTTGTATGTGGGGGACAGGCTACTCTTGAGCAGGGAGAGGAGTATTAAAGGTGGAATTAGAGGGGGTATATCTCTACTAAGGTGGATTTAGGCCCGGTGGCACCGCGGGTTGATGCACTGGATGCCACATCTCATGCCACGCCAGTGACCCGGGTTTGGGAAGGACTCGGGCCACCAGGGGCTGGCTGGGGAGAGGAAGGATTGAGCATCGCATAACTGCTCTCCTTCCTCTGGAGTGGGTGGGTGTGTGGCATCATGCTGCAGCAGCGGCTGGTGGAGGATGGCTGCATTGCAGTTCCATGCTCGAGATGAGGGAGTGCGTCAGGCATCAGCTCTATGTCCCTTTGACACCATTGCGCATCCGGCTCCCAGGGAGAAAATGGAGGCAGAAAATAGCAGGGCAATCTCACTGGCTGATTGTCGTGGCTTGTACCTCCTGACATGAGAGTGGCACACCCCCAGAGATACGGCCAACCCTTGGCAAAAGGTGAGTTTCTCTCACGTGCATGACCTGGTCCGGGGGTGCGGGAGCCGGTGGCAGGAGTTTACTAGAGCCCACTCAGCTAGAGGAGAAATAGACATTATAAAAAAAATAAGGTGGATTAAAGGCACCTTACCCGGTTACCAAAGACTAAAATAAAATAAATAAATAAAATAAACTAGTGGGGGGGTGGCCAAAAGACTGAGGTTGGTAGAAAGGTCCAGACAGGGAGCCTAATGAGCTCAACCCCCTAGATATAGGTAAAGGCAGAGGCATAGTAACCCCCGGGAGGGGGCAGGCAGAGTGGTCTGAGTGTAATACAGAGGGCACCACCACCCAATAAGAATAAGGAGGAGAAAGGGTGCAGACTACTGGGAGAAGGGACACAGGCCAAGGAGAAATGTAAGGGGAAGGAGGGGTATGGGTGGAAGGTGATCTCGCTCCAATGCAAGAAGCCAGGAGACAAACTGCATAGCTTGAGGCGCTCCTTTCAAAGGGGAAGGTAGACATTCCTGCAGTGACAGAGACTTGGGTCACAGAGTACCATGACTGGCACTTGGCAATCGTGGGATACAGGATATACAGGAGGGACTGGGGGTTTGGAAGAAGGGGGGGTTGCACTCTGTGTGAGGGAAGGGATCAAATGCATAAGAGATGAGGGAGAAGAGGAGAGGACAGAGGTGCTTTGGGTGCAGCTCCTGGATTCCAAGGGTAGAAAGTTGAGGCTGTGCACGGTGGACAGACCACCAGCCCAATCTGGGGAAGTGGATGAGGAGTTGGCAGAGCAGATAAGGAGGGTGTGTAGAAGGGGAAGTATGGTGATAGTGTGGAATTTTAACCTACCAGGGGTTGACTGGAGCACCCCAGTCACTAGCAGTATCAGGGAGCAGGTGCTCCTTGATGCATTCCAGGACAGCCTTCTGATGCAATTGGTAAGGGGCCTACAAAGCCTACAAGGTTCCAGACCTAGTATTGGCAAATGGGGATTCAGTGAGGGAGGTAAGGGTGGAGGGCCCACTAGCAAGTATTGACCACCAAACAGTGTGGCTCGTTCTCACTCTGGACAGGGAGACAGGAGGCACGGGCACTAAGGTGGTAGAATTTAGTAGGGTGGACTTTGGGAGGATGAGAGGAATACTGCAAGGGAGACTCCAGGATATAAGGCTGGGGATGGATGCAGAACTAAAGTAGTGAGTCATAAAGACTGGGCTAAAAGAGGCCACAGTAGCCTGCACCAGGGCCAGGCATAAGAAAAGCAGAGCCAAGAAACCATGCTGGCTGAACAAGGAAGTGCTGCAAGGGGTGAAGGCATAGAGGGCTGCATACCAGAAGTACAGGAGAACAGGGAAGGGAGAGGATAAGGAGGCTTACGGGAGTAGGACAATGGAGGTGGCCAGAAGGGTGAAAAAATCTAAGGTCTCCAGGGAATTAAGGTTAGCACAGGGCATAAATGGAGGGGGAAATTACTTTTTTTAGCTATGTCAGGGAAAAGAGGAAGTGCAAGGAACATATTGTGAGGATAAAGTGAGGAAGGGATTGGGTGGAAAAGGGGGAGGACTAAGCGGAAATTCTAAATGAGTACTTCTGCTCTGTTTCCACTAAGGAGAGGGATGGTCCACTACCAGCATGGGCTGGGGGGTTGGGAAAGAGGGAGGAGGTGACGGACAAAGTGATCGCAGGGAGTAATGTGCTAGAGGGGCTGAGGACAGTAAGGGTGGACAAAGCACCAGGTCCAAATGTCATCCATCCCAGGGTGCTGAGGGAGATGGTGGAGCTGTTGGTTGAGCCACTGGCAGATCTGTTCAACACCTCCCTGGAAATGGGGTGTGTGCCTCAGGATTGGAGGATGGCCCATATGTTGCCCATACACAAGAGCTGGCCTAGAGAGGAGCCAGGAAATTATCGTCTGGTCAGTCTCACATCCATAGAGGGTAAGCTTGTGGATGCGATACTGACACAGAGGCTGGTGGCTGTCCTGGAGAGTAATGCCCTCCAAGATGGGCAGCAACATGGGTTCATCTCAGGGAGGTCTTGTCAAACCATCCTAATAGAGTATTATGACTGGGTGACAAGGGAGTTGGACAGGGGCCATGCGGTACATGTCTTGTACTTGGACTTCAGTAAGGCCTTTGATACAGTGCCTCGTGGGAGACTGGGGAGGGAAGCCGATGGCATGGGGTGGGAAAAAAGCTGACTAAATGGATAGAGAACTGGTTACAGGAAAGGGTGCATAGGGTGGTGGTGGTGGTGGTGGTGGGGAAGCTCTCGGCACCTACGGCAGTGACAAGCGGGGTGCTGCAGGGGTCACTGCTGGGCCTGGTGCTATTTGGCCTCTTTATCTCCGATATAGCACATGGACTGGGGAACAGGGTTAGTCTGTTCGCAGATGATACCAAATTGGGGGCAGTGGTGAATGAAGAGGACAGATGGGAAAAACTGCCGGGGGACCTAACCAAACTTGAGACATGGTCGGTGGAGTAGCAGCTAGGATTCAATGCAAAGAAGTGTAAGCTGATGCACTTCAGGGCTATGAACCAGAAGAAGGACAACTGGTTGGGGGGGTGAGGTTGGGGATCACAGAGGAGGAAAAGGACCTAGGGGTGTTGGTAAGTGGGAGAATGAATAACTCGTCCCAGTGCAGGAGATAAGCAGTGAAGGCAATCAGGATGCTGTGCTACATAGCAAGGGGGTTCTCACCCAGACACAGTGGTGTGTTCCTACCTCACTACAGATCACTAATTAGACTACACCTGCAGTACTGTGTGCAATAATGGAGGCCATACCTGAAGAGAGATATAACGTTACTGGAAGGGGGTGCAAAGGAGGGCAACAAAAATGCCAAAGGGGTTGGAAGGAAAGGCATATGAAGTTAGCCTGAAGGAGCTGAACATGTACACACTGGAGGAGAGGAGGGATAGGGGATATGATTGAAACATTTAAATACCTGAGGGGGTAAATAAACCCCAGCACTGAGGGGGTGTTTAAACTGAGTAGTGGAAGAGAGACGAGGGGGCGCAGATACCAACCCCTCCACTATGTCACTTATATAGATGTTGAACAGCAGGGGTCCCAGCACTGACCCTTGGGGTATGCCACTCATGACCCCCAACTCACCCCAGGGGACCCCATTTACTAACACCTTCTGCGTTCTGCCCACCAACCAGTTTTGCACCCACCCTGTAACCACTGTCCCTAACCCCAGACACTCCATTTTGTGCACCAGCCCACCATGTGATAGCTTATCAAAGGCCCTCCTGAAATCCAGGCAGGTTATCTCCACTGACCCCCCCGATCCACCTCCCTAGTGACCCAGTCAAAACACCCAACTAGATTTGTCTGACAAGGTCTGCCCTTGGTAAAGCCATGCTGCCTTGGGTCAAGCAGGCCGCTTGCCTCCAGGTAGTCAGTGATTCAGTCCTTGAGCAGTCTTTTCATGAGCTTACCAACCTCTGTTGTCAGACTCACTGGCCTGTAATTGCTCAAGTCCTGCCTCCCCCCTCCCTTATGCAGCGGTAGCACATCTGTGCACTTCCAGTGCTTTGGGACTACCCCAGTGCATAAGAAGTCGTTGAACAGATGGGGCAGAGGAGCCTTTAGCACTTCACCCAGCTTGCTCAACACTCTAGGGTGAATCCCATTCGGTCCCATGGCCTTGTCCACCCTCAGGCCCTTAAGCTCTTTTGAAATCTCTTCTTTCGGGAAAGGTCCCACATCCACCCCATCCCATCTCTTCTCTGTGGGCCAATAACACCTGCTCTCTTCCCTCGTGAATACTGCATTGAAGTAATTGTTCATCAATTCAGCCTTCTCCCGGTCCCCGCTACCTTTTCCCCAATCTCCACTAGCAGGTCAGGTATCCCAGTCCTGGCTTTCCTCTGCTCACTTATATACCTAAAAGAGTTCTTGTCCCCCTTCTTGACCCCGTTGGCTATACTCTCTTCTGTTCTTGCTTTAGTCCATCTGACCACCCTCCCAGCTTCCCTTTGTTTATCCTGGTAAACCACATGGTCCAGCTTTCTCTTTGTGACTGCCTGAATGCTCGCCTCTTAGCTCTGATGCTTTCCCCCACCTCCCTACAGAACCACAGAGGCCTCCTTCTCCTCCTTCTCCTCCTTCTCTTGCTTACCTTCTTTGAACAGTGGTCCATGGCCTCCATGATTGCCCCCTTAGTCATTGCTCAAATATCTTCCACCCCTTACATTTCCCCACTCCCCCAATGCCTGTCGAATATACACCCTCATCTTTCCAAAATAAGCCTGTCCAAAATCCATCACCTTAACCTTGGTCCGGTGATGTGAGACCAATGCTTATATCATGAATCACACTGTGCTGTGGTCACTACTATCTAGGTTATCCCCTACCATTACCTCACCCACCATGTCTCCATTCGTAAGCAACAGATCCAGCACCACTCCCTCCCTGGTTGGTTCCTTGACCAGCTGGCTTAGGTGGGCTATCTGTAGGGAGTCTACAGTCTCTCTGCTTCTGGATAAGGTCACAGACAGGGACTGCCACTCCACATCTTGCAGGTTCAGATCTCCCATCAGCAGCAGCTCCCCTTGGCCGCCATCCTTAGTATCTCCTTGGCCATATGCAGTATGTGTAGTATAGTGCTAGGCCTTATCACTGTTCTGTAACATATGGTGGACCCACACCCTGTACACCCCACCACCCTACCAAATATGCCAGCCCTAGTGGCTTACAGCCCCTGCCTCACCCTTGTCCCCATCCTGTGAAGGCCCCACAGCAAGTTTAGTTACAGGTGTAGCAGTCCGCCCCACACCCAAGCTCACAAACCACAGCTCAGAGTGAAAACCTATACTTAGCAGAGCATATAATGTGCATACATTTAACAGATTCCCTATAAAGCATAAGGTCAGCACACAACTTCCCTTATAACAAAGCTACCACTTAGGTAGTACTGTAAGACAACCCCTTTATGGTCCTCCCCCTTGGCAGTTCACTATCCACGTGTCTTGGCAACAGCAGCCAATGTCCCTTCTCCCATTACCAGTCCTTTGGTTTTTAGTCCAGCAACCAATCCCCTCAAGATTGCCAATCCAACATAGCCCAACCCCTTGCTATCTCACCCAGTCTATTTAAAATGGAAGTGGGGTGGGCGGTTGGGAAAAATATGCAGCTCCAAGTAATACAGCTCCTATGCGGCTGGGTGCCCTGCTTTTAAGTCCAGCTGCTGCACTTAAGGTTTCATGCCTCTGGTGCTGATTGGCTCCTTAGGAAGGGAGCTTCCTCTTTCACTTCTGCAGACGTGGCCGAAACCCTCTTGCCCGAATGGCTTCTTCAGAAGGGAGCCTTCTCTACCACCTGCCATCCTTGACTGCTCCCGATGCAGGTGAAACACTGTCCCTTGCACCCTTCACTGCCGCCAACACAGCTGAAACCTATAGTATAGTATAGTATATATAGTATAGTGATGTACATGTGCTGTACTATGCTACAATCCGTTTCTGCCAGTAGAAAAACCCAGACTTTTAACTATAGAGGTGTTTAATGCAGTTTTCCATTTAGCTGATCACTCTTCTGGAAAATATCCTTTTCATTGCAAAGTTTTATAGCCCCAGAATCCCTCTTTTTGAGGATGAAACAAATCATCTTAGATTAAGAAGGTTTGTATAATTTCTGGCATATATCTGTCACTTCCTAAGCAAGAAGCTTATTCTAAAGCAATTAGCTATAATGAACCACATTTAAATAAATGACAATGTTTCTTTTCTGAAAGTTACAGTAAAAGTCAAATTTAGCAATTGCAAAGTGTTTTCTTCAGATGATGAATCATCCCTTCTAATGATTCCAGGAGAATCTTTCCCTCAATTCAACATAATAAAAACTCATTATTTTAGCAAAACGTCAAGTCCATAATGTGCAACTAGATTCACATAGTTTCCTTAAAATAAACCTACAGTCAAGGAAATGATGCCTGACAGGGTTTTAAGACCATGAAATTAAAAATGTTGAACTGCTTGTTGGGCCCAGTTTAGGCAAACTGCAGACTTTAAACCAGAATTGTAGTTAGTCCAGTGACAATTTGTACCCCACTGTAAGATTAGCTGTCATGTCAAACATCATCTCCTCTGGGGTAATATGAGTAAACCTATTAAAAAAGATGTTCACAATTACATCCCATCCCATTCCATAGAGTCAACATTTCAGACAGGGTCCAAAGTCCAGTAGTGGATAACACCTCCTAAAGATGAAAGGAAATTTAAAATATAGATTATTTTATTTCTCCTGCTAGCATCTATTAGGAATAGAAGCTACTGTATGTTTAAGTAAAAGAAAAAAGTTCCTCACACTTATTATAGGGTTGTGCCAAAATGCATTATTTACTTCATTGTTGCTCATTTCCTGGTCTCTGAGGCCCACAGTTCATTTATGATATCATGCTGGTCTTTAATCATTATTTCTATCAGTCATTTATGAAATGTTTTGCTTTTACAAACAGCAATAACATATAAACATATAGAGGTGGGATAAAGTTATACAGTGGTAGCCATTGCCATTTTCAAAGATCTTGCACCATGGTGCTATGCATCAGACTTGCCGTGTCATTTTTAAGTTGATTGCACGCATGTGCAAGGAACATACTGTGGCAGCTTTCTCCAGAAGCAGGTTGTGGAGGCGCAGCACTGTTGTGGTCAGTGCCCCCATAGCCTTTAAAGGCTTGGCCCGCTTCCCCCAATGCTGTGGCACACTGCTGCTGACACTAGTTCAAAACATTGGTTTTAGCCAGAAACATAATGTATCTGCTTCTGTAACTGCACTTTATTGACTGTACAGTCTGCTCCATTATTGTATTTTTATACTGTGTTTTTAGATTGAACTTATCACCAGTGAAAACAGGCAATCTTGCTCGTCTGGATTTACAAGTATAAAAAATAAAAATGAAAATGAAATGAAAAGTGCCACAACTTTCTAACATTTTAGCAGCTGCAATCAGGGGCCACCTCATCTTTGCAGCGTCAGCCGTTTGCTGCAATGAGGAAGCGACCCGTCATTGCAGGGCAGGATCTTGAAACCCTGATATTGTTTGTGAACAAAGTGGTGACTTGCCACCGTATTCACAAACAATATTACCCCCCCCACCAAGGGGGTGCCCAATCCCCCTCAGCAGCATGTGCCCGCCGACTGTGTTTATTTGCCGATAGGGACCCCGATCCCCACTGGCTTCAGTGCCACAATGTTAATGTTGCTGACGGGGGGAGCCCACTGCCCATCAGCATTATGTAACCCCCCCCCCACTTTTGTTGTCTGCTGATTGGGTGCCCAATCCCCGTCAACATAATGTCACCTCTCCTCTTTTGTTGTGTGCCGATGGGGGTGACCAATCCCCATTGGCATACTGTGATACCTCCCCTTCTGTTGTGTGCTGACAGAGGTGCCCAATCCCCCATAGGCTACAGCTGCCCCCCCAAAAAAGGATTCCATTGGCATGCTGGGAGCCCACCCCAGTGTACCACATGCCCCTGTAAAACAAAAAATGGTCCGGCTATGTCTTTTTTTTTAACCTGTAAAGGAAGCGGTCCCTCTGCAGTCTCCTTACCCCCACACCTGCTCCCACCACTGTGCACCTGCTTCCCACCCCACCACCCCATACTTACCTCCTGAGTCTGGTGCGATGATCTTGTGGACCAGGAATACGTCCACACTCTTCAAAGCCGACCGCGAACTGAGGAAATGCTGGTAAGCTGTATAATGGAATAAATATGTTTTTTTCAACTTTGATGTATATCTCAGGCATTTTTGGAATTTTGGCACCAAATTTGCAACATGAGGTTTATGGGACCACTCCTCATGAATTCTGGCACTGTCAAGTCGTTATTCGACCCCGGAAGGTGATTTCACTGTCACTGCATGGAATCCCCTTTTGGGACTGATTAACAAACAACAGTGCCAGTGTTCATGAGTGGGCTCTCAAAAAGCCTATACTGCAATTTGGTGGGAAAATCAAAAAATGACTATTTTCTGAAGTGTGCATTGTGCAGTTGCTACATGCATCAATGCTTACAAATTGCAATATTTTCACTCCAGATTTTTAACACTGGCATTTTTTCACACCTCCTTATGAACAGTACAGCTGTCATTTTCCACATCCTGGCCAAAATGTTTTTTTGCACTTCCAGCACAGTATAGCGTGGTCGCTGTGGGAAATCAGTGTTCAGGACAGATTAAGAAAATGACAGTGGCACTGTTCATGAGCAGAGGTCCTAAAATGCCTATGTTGAAAATCTGGTGATGATACTCTGAGAAATGACTGTGTTATGGCGTGCATTACGGTTGCACGATACCTTGTAACCATGCAAATTAATATTTTCACTTGAGATTTTCAACATTGCCATTGTTCTGCACCTCCTTATGAACAGTACAACTGTCATTTTTCATATCCTGGCCGAAATGTGTTTTTGCAGTTCCGGCGCAGGATTGCATGGTCTCTGTGGGAAATCCATGTTTGGGACACATTATGAAAATAACAGTGACACTGTTCATTGGCAGAGATCCTAAAATGCCTATGTTGAAAATTTGGTGATGAAAGCCCATAAAGTGAGTGTGTTACAAGGATATGGGGCCCCATGAACAATCTATGCTATTTCAGCTGAGGAGAGGGGGGGGGCCTTTGCTTGCCTTGTCATATGTTTTACCACATTGCATAATTGTTTTTAGAATAGTGATAATCACAATGACCAGGTCTCCATCTCCTTTTCTCCATTTATGCAGTAATCTACTTGTGGTTTTCTACTATGATTGTGTATTGCTTTTTCATCTCTTGGCATTGAATTTCAATATCAAAATACTCGAACACTTCTCCAGCCTCTCTTTATGTTTTTCCATGTTGCTAATTCCCTCCCCATCATCCATTCTCCTGCAGAGTTTTGTGCAATCTGCATACATTCTCACATTCTCATGTATCCCTTCCCTGGCATCACTTATATATGTGGTAAAGAGCACAGAAAAGATTCATGAGGCACCCCTGTAGTTACCCTTGCTGACATCAGAATATCTTCCATTCATGATAACTCATATCTCTCAACTGGTTCATAGTCTAGTTAGTTTTCCCATGCCCTAGTCCTAATTATACAATGGCACTTTTAAATCTAGAAACATTCAGGAACAAAACTAATCTGATTAAAAATATGTTATTATAATTTTATTATATTTTTATTATGAATTGCTATATTATATGCTTTATAAGGGCCTAACTATAAGGGAGGCATACTATAAAACAAAAAACTTTTGGTTAAAATAGTGCCTTCATGAAAAACATTGCTTCAGAGTTAAGAAAAAAATACTTCTGTGGTTTAAATTTCCAAGTGCTCTCCATCTGGTTGACAAGGGGATACTGCATTGAATTTAGATTGTAATACTAAGGAGGACTGTCTGCAGTGTTAGTCCAGAGCCAGGGGCCCTGAATTCTTGAAGAGTAAAAGGTTATAATGTCCTAGCAACCAAGAGATAAGAAAGAGATGTTACTATGTAACTTGACAGGTGATATACCACATCTGGAGTAGAGATGGGCAAAGTGGCCTCAATTTGCTCCATGATGCGATTCACAGAGTGAAGGCAAATTTGAGGAGTGCCTAGCAATGCATATTGGAGTACTCTGCGTTATAATGGGTAACGCGAAGTCCACTGAAAACAATGACTTTGCATTACTCCACCTTCCCAAACCACTACTCCACCAATTCTTAAGGAGAAGTACATTAAAAACAATGTACTTCACCTCACTTCTCTGCAATTCAAACCTTCTAAAAGCTGTTAAAAAAGCTTTTTTGAGTCTTTTTTTGCTGAAACTTTAGTTCATCGATTGTAGGAAACCCTCTTGTGCTCATTTCATTGAGCGTTTATTGTTTGTACGTGGAATTTGAATGTTATGTACAGCTTTCAGTCTGTGTACTGAGACACAGTGGAAGTGTTCTTTGGAGAGGGGCGTATCTGTGGTGTAGGTAGATTAACTTGGAGAAAAAGACAGATTTCTGTTTTGGTGATATTTTTCACATAACTGTGTTAATGTACACACAGTAATATTTTCAATAATTCTTAGCATTGTTTTGCTGATTGTTGTGGTGCGTCAGTGCATAATTTTAGTTTGATTAAAATATGTGGTTATATTACTGAATTTTTCAATTTGCTATACATTACTTAGCGTGTATGTGAGTATGTGTGTGATGCGTGTTATCAAATCAGAGACCTTTTATTGTGCCACATAGTAATTTCAGCAATGTGAACTTGCTATCCACTGCAGCTGTGTGATTTTTGTACTTCTTTGTGGTATCTTTACTGGTACTAGTAATAGTGACTGTTACTGCAGCAGTGCAGTACACTGCCCCCCGCCCACCCCAACTGGCAGAGGTATTCTTTTCAGATTTAAATTTCTGATGGTGAGCACTGGTTAGGTGTTGTGCCTTTGTATTGTAAGCCTGTTTTGTAGTATCTCTCCAGGTTTCACCACCCCACCATTGTACTCATTGATACGTGTTTTTAAGATGGGGAGTTTTAAGATACAGCTCACTAGGGAAGTACAGCTACAGGCATTTGCATTCCCAATGAAGTTTCATATTAGTAATTCACACCACTGACACCGAATCATGTTCTTCATTATCAAGTTCACAAATGCTGTCACAAATGACGATTCACGATCATGTCACGAATCACATTAATTTTTTTTCTAGTTACTTAGATGAATTGTAAGCCTGTTTTGTATTATCTCTCCAGGCTTCACCACCTCACCATTGTACTCATTGATAGGTATTTTTAAGTTGGGGAGTTTTAAGTTACAGCTCATTGGGGAAGTACAACCGTAGGCTTTCACATTCCCAATACAGTTTCATATTGGTTATCTCTTATACCATCGACACCGAATCACATTCTTCATTATCACGGTCAGAAATGCAGTCACAAATCATGATTCATGATCACTTCACAAATCACAATATTTTTTTTTTTTTTAGTTACTTGGATGTATTGTAAGCCTGTTTCGTAGTATCTCTCCTGGCTTTACCACCCCACCATTGTACTCATTAATATGTGTTTATAAGTCGGGGAGTTTTGTGCTGCAACTCATCTGGGAAGTACAGCCATAGGCATTCGCGTTCCTTCCTGTACAGCATGTGAGTTACAGTACTCTAAGTAGTGGTGGGCGAAGTGGCCCCAATTCACTCCGTGAAGTGATTAACGGAGTAACCCGGAACCCGCTAAGTACTCCACAATGTGAAGCGGAGTACTTCGCTTCATAATGAGGAATGCAAAGTCCATTGAAACCAATGACTTTGCATTATTTCACCTTCCCCAAAACACTTCTCCACCAATTTTAAGGTGAAGTACATTTGAAATCGATGTAATTCACCTTACTTCACTTTGTAATTGAGCTCCAAATGAAATTCTGTAGTGATTCATGGGATTGCAGGTCACATGGGCTCTAGATTGTTCTGCACAGTCTCAGTTCTAGCCTGGGTAGTGTGTGTGTAGTAGTAGCTGGAGACAGTTTGCTCTCAAAGCTCTGCGATTCAAAACCTCTAAAAGCTGTTTAAAATGCCTTTTTGAGTCATTTATTTTGCTCAAAATTTACTAGGAAACCCTTCTGTGTTCATATCATTGAGTGATTATTGCTGTGTGTGGATTTGAATGTTAATTTAGAACAGCCAGTCTGTGTGCTGTGAAGTGTGCTTTGGGGAAGGGGCGTATTTGTGGTGTAGATACATTAACTAGGAGAAAAAGGCAGTCTTTCTGTTTTGGTTATATTTTTCTTGTATAACTGTTAATGTGCACACAGTAATATTTTCAGTAATTCTTAAATTTTTTTTGCTGATTATTGTGGTGCAGCAGTGTATAATTTGTCTGTTTAAAACATTTAGTTATATTACTAAAGGTTTTCAGTTCGCTACGTATTACTTGTAGTGTGTGTGTGAGTGTGCAATGCGTGCCATTAAATCAGACACATTATGTTGTGCCATAAAGTAATTGCAGCAGTGTGAACCTGCTATTCACCGCACCTGCATGAATTTTTTATACTTCTTTGTGGTATCTTTACTGATAGTGGATTGTTACTGCCGTGCACTAATCTCCCAACTGGCAAAATGTATTCCTTTCCTGATTTGGATTTGTGACTTGTGTGCACCAGTTAGGTGTTGTTGTGCCTTTTCAAATGCATCCCTTGAGTGCGCAGCACAATCTTAATCTGTCTGTGCATTTGCAGTGCACCAATAATTCTGGGAGACTGCTTTTCTTGTTATGCTCTCATTTCACTTAGTCAGCACTGGGGAATTTTCTGGACACAAGACAGTAGCATTTCATCAGCACTGGGGAATTTTCTGGAGTCCAGACACAAGACAGTAGCATTTCGGAGATGTACATTAATTCTGGTGACTCTGTGACCGCACACGCATGACTGAGTGCGCCATTAATTCTGGGAGACTTTGCATTTCTTGTTATGTTCTCATTTCACTTCATCAGCACTGGGGAGTTTTCTGGACACAAGACAGTAGCACTTTGGGGATGCACATTAGTTCTGGTGACTTTGTGGGTGAGGTGCTGCCAATATTGTTGTCACTCCACGTTCCTTCAGGTTTAAAGCAGAATGACAATGCGAAGTAATAATAACAAGGCAAAGTGAGCATTTCCTATGGGGCACTCCACATAGTGAAGCACCAACACGAAGTGGCCACTTTGCGTCTACTTTGCAGGCAGATTTTAAATTTGCTGCATCTCTAATCTGGAGTCCGTGTTGAGTTGAGGCTGCCACTGGACATATACTACTTAAAAGGCGTATCATTCACTAGAATGGAAATGAGAAACTGTTATCAATTGAAAGGAGGTGTAAAGGCCCAGTAAGACCAAACTCAGACATTCAATAAAAGCTGCACAGATCTCTTGGGAGATTAAATATCAGATCTGCAAGAGCTGTGTAAGGCTTACTATTTACAAAACTCGGTAGCCCCAAAACCTTCAAAAATAAATAAGCAAGGTTGGTTTCAAAAGCAAGTTGACCTTACAAACTTTCTAATGATGAGAGTGTTAATTGAATACCTGTTTGCAGGGTCTAGTAACTTCCTCTTAAAGAATTCTTAATGAACTCCCAGCTGCATGATGTCACACTTCACTAGACACAGACAAAGAACTCCATATGCTTATGAGAAAATCTAATGCTTTAGAGACATTCTGGAAAGAATTTATGGAAAAAATATTATATTATTCTGTAGCCTCAAATATTTAAAGATAAACTATAATTTTGTTTTAAAAGATTTTATTTAAATAAATGAAGTTATAGCCTTTATTAGCCTAATTCAGGAAACACAGACCCTAGAGACATGACAAACAAGTCAAACGACTCCATTTAATGAGATAAATACAGAAATGTTGGCATAAAAGTTATATCATTTTTCATTAAGAAGTTATAAATACAATTAATTTCATTGATAAAAGTAAGTCTGGAGCCAGTGGGAAGTCCTTAGTCTGGAGATAAATGTCATCATTCATCATCTGCAAGGACCAATCAGTGTCTAGGGATGATATCATCTCACATAGAAACATAGGAAAATTAAGCTGGGCCCACTTTAGAACTGCTTGATCCTTGGTGCTGTAAGGACCTCACATTGTTTGGACTGAAAAACCTGGTTATATTGGACTTTTACTAGGCCAAAAGTCTGAAGCCAAGCATGCTTGGGACCAGCATTTGAGTTATGCCATTGTCTCCACCAGGAGGTGCAAGGACAAGCTTGAAAGTCTGTACAACATTGCAATGAGGTCCAGCTGCTTGTTACAAGAAATGACTTTTTTCAATATTGGACAGAGCAAAGACCATGGTTTACCCTGGACATTTTGACTGAAATACTGTTTTAAGCTTCTGCTCAAGCCAAGACCCTGAGGCCAAGTGGAAATGAATTAAAACAGAAAAAGTCACAGATCCAGCAGCAAACCAAAAGACTTTGCCATTCATAAGGAACCCCTTTTCTGCAAACAACCGCAGTTGAGAAGAAGCTTATCATTTTGCCTTGAACTGTCAGTACTTTACTTGATTTTTGCCCCCGAATCTTGATAAGTGACTTTTGATGATTCATGACATCAAGCAAGAAGGATCTAGCCTGCTCTGCTTCATTGATGTCCAAAGATTCACAGTCCCAGATTTAAGGGTGAACCATGGGAAAGACAGAGGACTACAGCCAAGTCAAGCCACTAAAGGACGTTTATCATTCAAAATCAGACATTTTTACCAAGATTTGCAAAGTTAAAAAGGAAAAGACAACCAAACCTACAGATAACCAGAAATGTAAGTATTATTTTAATTATTTTATTCAATGATATCTTAATAATTCAATTTGGCTATTTAGGGTGGTAACATGGTGAGCTTAACTTTTAATTACAAATCTTGGTTATATAGGTTAAGAAACTTAAACAAAAGAATACATTTTATATGCTGTGAAGTTTTAAAATAAGTCATACAGAAATATAATCTGAGACACTGATGTGATGAGTGTGCTTGCTCTTATACATGGAGGTTATGCTAAATACTAAGCAAGCTGAAAGCCTAGTACATAGCCAATGCCATTTATTATGTTGAATATTGCTTATCCATTTGCATCATTTATCTGCAGACATTTTTTAATGGTTTTATTTTTGGTTTGTTTGATTTTCTGAAACCTTTGTTGTTTATATTTACAGTGTTTACATTACTTTTATTATGCTTGCTATTTATGCAAATTAGGAATATTTAGAATGATTGCACAGGCATTAATAAAATATATATATATATATTATATCATATTCCTAAGAGTGGCAGAAGTGTTTTCATTATTATCTTGACTCAGCAGAAGAAGGATAATATCATATTTGAATTTTATAATTATTTTTGGGAATTTAGAAAAACACCTTTTTTGGTAAGGACCAAGGAAAATCCAAGTGCTGTATTATAAAAGTGATATTATAACCATTGTTCTGACATAATTGAGGTTTCTCATCTGCGGGATGATTGCTAGTGAATAACAGTTCACACTTAGAGTGTATGGGAAATAAATATTCTTATTGTTATTGTTTGCAAGTTACTGAATGTCATAAATAATATTTTTCTGTTCTTGTTTCTCAAGGATTTAAAGCTATAATTATTCCTAGACAGCAAGAAAAGACAGAACAAAAGTTATGAAATCTAAGGCAGTGAATCATTTAGCAGGTTTCTCTACCTTCAATTATGAGTAAGGAGAAGCCATTGACACCTGTGCATCTGAGCTGTAGGCAAGAAGAAATAATTGAGGAATTAGAGAAACTAAATAAAGAGTATGTAAATATTCTTGAGGACCTGCATGCTGAAAAAATTAAGGTTATCTAAAGATGTAAAATAGCTAAATCAACAACTGGGGAGAAATTTCATGAAAGTAGTAGACATGTAGGTCAGATTCAATGGCTCTAGAAACAATTAGAGGAAAGTAATTAGAAAATATCTGACAAAGACTGTGTCTTGATCAAACTAAAGACTGACATTGCAGTCTTAAAAAATTCTGCTGAACAATGGATGAGTGGGCACAGAAAGAGAAGTACCTGTCTGGCAAAATGAAGGAGGAGGCCTTGGAACAAAGAAGCAAAAGCTGGTCAGCCCCTAAGGTATCTACCCCGGGTAGGGAACAAGGGGTTTATCCTTCTTGAAATTCCCTCAGTGCAGGACCTGCAAACAGAGCAGGCCTTTACCCACAGCACTCACCTCTTCATTCTAGTGTGGAAGAAGCGTTAGAATAAACAGAAATAGTGCAAGAAGAGAAATTACATAGAGATAGAGAGATCAGTGTACTGATAGAGACAAAGAGAATAGTAAAGAGGCCTGATACACAGACAGAAAAGGGGCGATCTGAAGGTACAACCTCACAAAATGAATTAAATGAGGATAGCCAATGGAAAGAATGATGTACCATTTTGGAGCAACACCTCTTTGAATTAGGAAAAGAAGTTAGAGATTTGAAGGCCCAAAAAGGAGATAGCAAGAGCAAAAGTAAAAATCATGTGAGGCTAAGAACATCTGAGCAATTAGGCCTAGATGACTCCTCCTCTGAAAAGGAATATTTCTGTTCAGAAGATGAATTACAAAAAGCATTAAAAGACGTATGGAACTAAACAGAACAGAAGTTCTGGTTCTGAAGATGAGTCACATGATAGATTCAGGAGAAATAAAAATATATCTGAAAAGGAACAGGGGTATTTAAAATCAAAAACTGTTACACAAGTTTTGAAATTGGTAGGAGAAAGGAATGATTCTAAATCTGCCAAAGGAGGCATTGAGCAACACTTCTGAAAATTTAAAGAATGTTTTGAATCTTTGTCCATAACTGATGAGGGAGAACAGAGTTTTGTGATAAGGTGGTCCATTAATTATTCTCAATCTGAATGGTCAAGAATGTCTAGAGAAAGTAGGAATAGGCATGACAAGCTGTATAAATTTCTAAGGAAGGAGTTTTGTAAATATCGCATCTAGGGGGGCAGCCAGATATGCTGCCTACCAGATGTGGTGTGGTATTGATCAAAGCACTAGTGAATAGTACTGTAGGCTGATGGATGTGTACTATGAACCAGAAGATCACTCAGACAGTGATTTGGATGACATCCAAGACACATTGGGCCAGATTTTCAAAACACAGATGCAAGCTGCAACAATGGCATCTTGCGCCTAATGTTGGTGCATCCAGGACCCTGCACCTGATTTTACAAGGGGCATGGTCCTGGCGCCAAAGTGCAGCTGCTTGCAACAACTGAATGGGTACGCCAAATGGATGCTGCACACAGAAGGAATGCCACAAGCAGTGCAGGATGGTGTGTGAAGCTGCAGCCTTGCATGGGCCATGCTGTTGCCCTCCTCCCAATGTCATGGCCAATGTGCCCATCAGTGGCACTACAGTGACCTGACACCCTCCTCCCCACCCCAACTGTGACTGTAAATAGCCATCCTGGGGATCTAGTGGTCCCCCTCCCCTCCCTGACTGTGACTGTGAATAGCCTCCCTGGTGCTCTAGTGGCCCCTCCACCTGGCATGTAGTGCCCACAGCCCTGCACCCCCAATCCATACCCGAGATTTGGTGACCAGCATAGCCCTCCACACGTCACCACCGTCAGCCACTTAATGAACTGTCAGTGCACATACTGTATACAGTATGCACACTGACAGTTCATTCAGTGGCTGCCATGGTGGTGTGCAGAGGGCTGTGCCAGTCACCGAATCTTTGGTATGGATTGGGGGTGCAGGGTTGTGGGAACTACGTGCCGGGTGGGGAGCCACTAGAGCACAAGGGAGGTTATTTACAGTCACAGTCGGGGCAGGGAGGGTGGACCACTAGATCACCAGGGATCACCCACTGGGGAAGGATCAGGGCAGGCCACACAGTGGTACATACTGGGTTACCCTCCCAGGAGATGTCTAACTACTGTTAGACCAGTCCTTTTGCTGGTCTAATGATACTTGCCACTTAGTTCCTGGGGAGATCTTTAAAAAATTGGGAATTGAGGGCTGTGGCAGTCTGGGTCTGCTGCAAGCCCTCTAGTGCCATGCCACAGTCACTTTCATGATGCAGGCGCTAGCACACTTTAGCGCAGGCAGCCTGCTGGGTAATGCAGGCTGCCTTTGAAAATAGCTCTTGGTGCTGCCCTTGGTGCAAAATGCCTCTTGCGTCAGACTTGTTTGATGCAAGCACCTTGCTTCATATTGATGTTGGTGGGAGTGAGTTAGTACCTTCTAATACTAGCACTTTGATAAATGAGGATGATCGCATTGGTGAATATGTTTCTGTAGATTTGGGGTGTTGTGTCACCTGTTTGGGACTGTGTGTTTAGTAATACTGTTCAGCTGTCAGAATGGCCTTTATGAAATAACATTTTTTTTCAACAGTGCCAACTAGCTTGCATCTTGAGGGGAAAATATGAATGGGGAAAGGGATAAAAATTTAACAAAAAAACTGGTTCTATAACATTGTGCTGTATTGCAAAGATGATCAGCGTGGCTCAGTTGGTAGCACATCCGCCTCTGGACCAGAAGGTCATGGGTTCTCGTCCCACACCGGGATTGGACTTGCACCTAAAAATCACTGGCATCCGAGTGCAGTATTGGGGGGTGCTGTACTGCTGGGGTGTGCTGTCCCTCGGATGAGACGTTAAACCGAGGTCCCTTCTGCCCATCCTGGTGTTGTCTTGGTGGGTGTCCAGGTGGAAGTAAAAGAACCCAGGGCAGTCTTCGCAAAGAGTAGGGAACATTCCCGGTGTCCTGGCCAACATTCCCCTTCCCATAAACCGGTTCATGCAATTATCCAGGCTGTGTGTGGGTGATGATGTACGATATGGCCGCCTCCACACATTCAGTCACTTCACTACTAGTCTAGCATTGCTTGTAAAGTGCTTTGGATGTATGAAAAGTGCCATATAAATGCTGATTCTTCTTCTTCTTCTTCATCACACTGATGATAGCATGGCAAGATAGAATTATTTTTTCCTAATATGCTTTTTTTTATTTTTTTTTGTTTGTTACTACTAATTTTATTTATATTTTTTTAATAGTAAAATGATTTGGATAGAAGATAATAACTGGAAGTTATCTCAGATAAAAATTTGGCAATGTGTCTGTGGGATGTCTCCCACACCAAACACTGCATGAAAAATGTAACAGCCTGTGTTATAGAAAAGCACTGTGGAAAAATTCTACAGCAAGCAGAGATTTAATCCAGCTTAGACTATACATGACTGACATGGTCAGATCATGCAGAAATGGTGTATGCTGTTTTTGGCATCAACTTTTAACAGTTCGCAATCAGATGGATTCATTGAAAAAGTTATACTTCATATTGGTTTCCTCAGCAATATGGAAATTACATTACCATGTTCAGCAGAGCTCTCTTTGATTTCAGCATTCAAAGCTTGACTACCGTGAGATTCTGCTAAATGCACTTATCAATCCCAATGCTTCATAATCGCCCCTGAAATTATGCAATTGGAATAAAATAAATATGACCTCTGCTGTGACATTCCATATGTGGAATAAAACTAGGAGCACTACAGTGGTAAGAAGTTCCCCAGTTCATCAGCAATACTGATAAAGTAATAAAAGGTAGTTTTTTTTTTTATTTTGATTATATTGTTTTCCACTTATTTATCTACTTGCCCCCATCCCCATTATCAAGGCTACACTAACTGCACCTTTTATCCAGCCTGAAGCATGAGTAAATGGCAGCATTCACATCTTATGACAGGATCATTCATTTGTTGGACAGCATGTTGTATGTACTTGCTGCGAGGTACTGTAACAGGTCCGTTTGAAAATGTGTTATCAGTCAAAACAGATCAAGTTGCCCTCTAGGATTGATGATGGACTGTTTCAAACTATGGTGGATATGTACAAACTGCATAACATATGATCATGAGGGGTAAAATATGAATGAGGGGAATAAAAATTAATTTAAATTGAATTACATTTAAAAAAAAGTGTACTACTACATTGAGCTGTGCCACAAGGACAGTCGCACAGATGATACTGGATAGCATGCTGTCTGTTCTTGTGGTGAGGTACTGTAAAACCATTTAGAGACATTTTTCTATGTCAGAAAAAATAAAGCTGTACTGCTAACAGCTAGCAATTTGATTTTTGACTGGATGGACTTAATTTCTTTTTCTGCCATCACCTATTTATCCAGTTGGTAAATAAAAAAATTCTAAATAATGCTCACAGCATTTGATCATCACCTCCACCCTACCCCAACACACACACACGTAAGCACACTGTTTTGGTAAAACTGATCCCTCTGAGAGTTGAGACATTCCTGTTTAAATCTGGGAAGCTGACATATCATTGTAACAAACTCCATATTCATTGTTCAGTACTTTAATGCACTGGTATGCTTTGAATATATCATAGGTCACTAGACCAGTGCACTTCCTGATTAGTATGCAAACAGGAATGCTTGCACCTCTGCCGCTGTAGAAATAAAGCATTGATTATCTTCTAACACTTAACATGTAAGCACATGACCGGCGCCAGCCTATGAACAATGACTATGGATTTTCTGACCTATAATAACACATCGGGGCGTGATGGAGTCTTGAGGGCACATTTATACCAGACTCCCTATTTTTACCTTTTTGTGGTGGTGGGGGGGTGTTATAATTGAATTCTTACTGTACCTGGCAGACCATTATCAGCTGATCACTTGGGTAAGGTAAAAAACATTTTGTAAAAAAGATTTTCATTAGCTATGCAGTGAATGATTGGTGGTGGTGGTGGGGTGAGGATCGGGGAGACCAATGTGGCAATATATAGAAGTTTAAGGGGTGGCTAAGAGTCATGGCAGCTTTGTGTAGTGCTACATCTAGAAGGCAGGGATTCCAGAATCCTACATGGTGCCAAGCCATGTGTCAAGCATGCCATGGAGGTGAGGCATGCAACTCTCATAGAGGAGGGATGTAATCCACAAGGCATTAGCACACTCTAGGCTGGGCAACTAAGGAGCAGCTTTGGTGTTCTTTGTAAAAAGAGCTTTCATTTGTTATTTTACATCATTCTTACATGGGATGGTACAGTTGAGCTTTAATGGGAAAAGTTTTAACTGACTTAAACATTTACATATCTGGTATAGTAAAATGCAATAGTATCAGTAAACAAAACACCTCTCAATCTACATTTCTCTATGCAGATGACAGCATAACATGAGTTGTCCAAACATTTCTTTAATTTTGTTTCCATACACCAAGAAAAGTTGCATGGGATACAATTCAGTTTAGCAGATATGCAATGTTGGCTATTCCAGGACAAATGCCACTAGGTGGATTAGAACATACTTAAATTATGATATTTTGTGTGTTGCAGTACTGATTAGTATTCTAATTTACGAATGTTGTGCTCAGTCATATACTCTGTGTGTGGGGAGATGATAGTGGAGAGATGTGAGTGGACAGAAACAGTTTGGTGGGTGAGAAAAATGGACAAAATAGTTATTAGAACACGTATGATACTGATTATTCAGGGATACATACTCACTTATCTGCAGTTTGAATTTTCTGTGTGCAGTCATCTCGCAGGTACATAGCAGAGACTCTAGTGTGCAATTAGGAGCAGTAGAGACATATGGAGTGGAAGTGAGGGGATTACAGTAGGTAGATTACCGAGTGATAGTAAATGACAACTAATGCATATCATCTGCAGAAGGTACAGAGTTAGCACTGTATTTCTAAAAAAATGACTCACTGCATCCCTCCACCGTGAAGATGAGAGGCATCAATTGATCCTTATGCACACATTTCAAATTCACTTTGACCAACATCTGGTACTGTAGCTACATGATTGTGCCATGGTGTAGACAGTGTTGGGACTTGACTACCTTCTGGGGAGATCAGGTTTGTGTAATGCAATCGAGACATGAAACATTGCAAGCAAAACACATTCAGCATACAACAGGTATATACTGGCTGCATCACACAAGTTACAGGCTGAGACCTCCGTGGTGCCAAATTCAGAACTGTACTGTACTGTACCTGTTGATACATGGGTAACAGGAATACTTTCAGCATCTAAGAGCACACTGACTTATGGTCTGGTGCCTAATGAAAAATACTATGGTTTAAAATTATGAGAAGGCACAGTAATCTGGACTGACAGAGCGGAAGGTCATGACATTAGGACATGTCCACTCAATGTTTACAATCCACTTTCCACAGAACTACAAGGTCAGGTTGGGGGGTGGAACTAATTTCTGATCTTAACAATTGGCAGGGGATGCACACAGCCAGTGAGGGGTACCAACTAACACTGTGGATTCAAATGTACAGTACACATGGCAGCCTTTATAAAAAAAGAGCATACTTATTTTATTATGGTACTCATCCAAACAACTTTCTCACTATTTTTGTCTCATTTACAGTGCACCACAGTACTTTTTAAACTCTGGTCGTACACAAAATGGCAAGAAAATCACATGTTTATGATGACAAATATATTTGCCGAAATGAAATTCAATGCCTTGAGGATAACAAAAATCTTATCTGTGCTGCAATTATTAGCACTCTCAACATTAAACACTAAGCAAGACAATGCTACCTGTGATAACATTAGTCTTTACTTTCTGGAAGCTGCCAGTTTCTGACAGCTTCACACAAAAGTATTACACAGTGCACAAGCCATGCCATTGCCATGGAATGCATGTATGACAACATCAGCATCTAGCAGGCTAGCTCAAAAAATCTGTGTGAAAACAGGAAATGAGAAACAGGAAGCACCAGTAACAGCCATTATTATATTTACTGTGTGTTGACAAAATAAAAAAGTGAATCAATAACTTTCATCGCTAATAATGAAAAAAAAACAAGCTGTATTTAATAGAAATAAACCATGACACATAACATGGGTTTCAATTGTTTATTTAATTTCCTGTCCTCTTTAAAAGGAGGCCCAGGGACATCCACTGGATTGTCAGATGGGCCAAACACATCTGGAACTCTGAAAGAGGTGATGACTCTCCTCCACAGAAAAAGGGGGGTCCCCTTCCTAACGTCCAAGTGTCTGAGGTAATTACCTTGAATACCTTGGCTATGGAAGGGGGTGAGCTATCTACTCCCAAAAACAGGAGGCAAATGAAGAGAAAAGGCAACAACCCTCAACCAGAAAAAGCTGTAGAGCAGCCCAGGGCTGTGCCTGACACTGCAGTAGTGGCCCAACCTACCAACCCTGCTCTAGCTTCCCATGTAGTGGTTCCATCACATGGTCCTGAGCCACAATTCTATCAAAGCCCTCAGCTATTCCTACAGCCTCAGCCATACCAAAACCAGGGACCCCCCAATGTAGGTTATGATCCTGGTAGAAGGTGTGGCCAAGGGTATAGGAGTGGATACTACCGAGGATACAACAATGACTATAGAGGTGGTAGAGGTGCCTATAGGGGGTGTCAAAACTATAATAATGAGCAAGATGGTTACAGGTACCAAGATAGACCTCGATCTAGTTCCCCAAACAGGGAGGAGATGGCCAAGAAGTCACAGGAGGAACTGCATGGAATAAAGGACCAGATGGGAGACATAAAAGTGTTTCTTCAATGCTTGGCCCCACCTCCCTCTTTGCCTCCTGGTTTTCCTGCACCTCTGCAGGACCTACCTGCAATCTCAAGTACCGGTGGAACCAGTAATAATGGCAACTGACTAGTGCTTTCTGTCCTTCCTAATGCTGCACAGGTCAATGAAATTGCAGTTGCTGACAATGGTAATAATACTGCTATGAAATTGGAAAATGAAAGTGTTAGCTCAGAACCTGACCTTCCCCTAGAGGTATCAGAAGTTACTGCTGCAAGCAGTGTAGATGGTCACAGTAAACCTGCCATGTTACCATGTGTTAAGAAAAACAAATTCATCCTGGGCAACTTAATCCTTAAAGGGGTGGGGGCAGATAGGATTTACTTGAACATAAACATTGAAAACAGCTTAAGTAATGAAGCTTTGTTTGACTCTGGAGGTGAAGTAACATTGATATCCAGAAGCTTTTATGACAAACTGGTTGATACGGTGGGTAACTCTTTAGTGTTGAAAACTCTCTGTGATGACTTAGAAGTAGTAGGTTATGGTGGGGGGACTCAACAGACTCTAGGTAAAGTGTGGCTTAAGTTGTGGTTTGGCAAGATGGAAGTCAACCAACCAGTCTATATCACTGATAGAACTGGGAATGATTTCTTGATTGGGAATTACCTCCTAAAAAGATTTCCTCCTATCATTGGTTATTTTCATGGAATCATGTGGTCACAGGTAAACAGGTCCATTCCATATGGGAAGAGTCTTAAGGTTGCTAAACAATCAGAATCATGTTATCTTGAGAAAAATGATGGGATGATTATACTGAATCATGTACGTTCTGATGTACCTGATGTATCTGTACTAGGTAATCCCCAACATTTGGCTCCATGGAGAAGTAGAGCTCATGTGGTTTGTCTGTCAAAGCATGATGTGACAAAGTTTGAGGTTAATGCAAGAGGCCTCACTTTCTTTACCAAGAAAGTGAACCTTGTTATCTCCGGGACTTCCTGCAACTCACACAGAAACATCGAATTCTGAGTACCCAACCACCTTTCAGAATGGTGGAAATTAAATGCTGCCACTAAATCACGGGTTCTTGCTCTGCAATATACGGTTAGAGGAAGTCAGATTAAAGGTACCTATCAAAACAGAGCTTGCAGACTGTAAATTATGTGTTAAGGTTAGGTTAT
Source organism: Neoceratodus forsteri (assembly GCA_016271365.2). Lineage (NCBI taxonomy): Eukaryota > Metazoa > Chordata > Ceratodontiformes > Ceratodontidae > Neoceratodus > Neoceratodus forsteri. The sequence continues at coordinate 653,937,684 of JADMNL010000022.1, forward strand.
GAGCACTGTTTAATTAGTGAACTGTTTTACAAGATATTAAAGAGGTGGAGGCCTATTTTAACATACATAAAGAAACAGGAGTGGTTGGAGAAAGTCCCATACCAGAAAACTAGCATGAGGAGCATAGGTATCTGTGCTTTGAACTTCCAGATAGGGCAAAATAAAATACAACACCCTGTAAAGGTAGTACAAGGCCTAACATCTCCCATGCACCTTGGGATAGACGTTGTATGACTGGGTGTGTACTGTATGTTGACCTAGATAATGATTTTCCTTTATTGGATAAGGGGGGACCTTTATCCAATAAAAGTGACACCACAGGTCTTGAGGTCTGGACAAACCATTCCTAAAGTGTGCCAGGTAGTGAATGAGTTCACTACAATTCCAGTTAATGTAAAGGATTTCACTCTTAGGGTTAACATAAAGAAAGGCCAAAAAATGCCTGACCAGACTACACTCTTTGTGCTTGACAAGCAACTTAGTGACATGGGTATAAAACTCCACTCCATACCTTGCTTGGACAAGTGCAACAGAGTAATGCACCTCTTGCTACAAAACTCAATGGTAGACCTATCACTATAGCAGCTAACTGTGAATTAGGGGTAGTGATAGAGGAATTCTTTTATGATTTTGGAGTTAGCCATTCCAGTTATTGGGGAGTTACCAGAAAACATTGTTCATGATGAAAGAGATGAAGAAATTACATCTATACCAAGTGGTTTAATTGTCTTAAAATAATTTTTTCCCATAGATAAGGAAGAAATACAGGCATGAAAAGTTGAAAATGATTACCTTGTACTGTCCACTATGGTTAATGAAACAGAACAATTTAAAGAGGTCCATGTGATTGATGCTGAATATGTTTCTGAGATAATAGCAGATGAGGTAGAAATAGGTAAAAATGTACCTTTCCATGATTTTAAAGAACAAGTTGAGCAAGCTGTACAAAATCGTAACTGTGAAACAGAAGTAGAAAAGAAAAGGTTTTTTAAATGTTACTTCAGTTTAAGGACTTGTTCACAAAAAATGCTCATGATTGTGGGGTAACTGACCTCCATTTTACCAGGGTACCTACCGACCCAGGAAAAGGTCCAGTTTATGTACACCAGTACAGAATACCACTAGTATCTTATGAACATATACAAGAGCTACTGGATACCTTGATGAAGCGAGGAATTATAAGACAAGTGAACTCTATTTACAATTCCCCTGTTTGGCCTGTATTAAAACCTACAGGAAAGCAGAGGCTCACTATTGACTATAGAAAGCTAAACAGGTACCTTTATTTTTATTGGCCCATGACATATTTGGATCAAAGTTTAGCCAAAGTTCAGGATATCAAATATTTCACAACCCTAGATATAGCAAGTAGATTTTGGATATTAAAAGTAGATCCAAATGATAAATTGGCTTTTACATTTGGAAGAAGACAATACACATGGAATAGGTGTCCCTTTGGGTACTTAAATTCACTAACAAATTTTAATATCTTTCTGCACAAGGCCATGCCTGATGCAGAACATCGAGGGAATCTGGTTTATGTGGATGATGTACTAATCAAAAGCAACACTTTTGAGGATCACCTAGCTGAAGTAACCTATGTGTTAAATCAGCTGAAAGCCACTTGTGCCAAGTTGTCCTTACCAAAGGGGCAATGTTTCAAAAATAAGGTTAACTATCTTGGTCATGAAGTTGGGGTTCTATATTAAAATAGCAAAATAAAAATAGTGATTTACATTATAGCAACTACATAAATGCGACTGCACAATTATTGATACTACAAAAAGATGGATGTAAATATAGTGAGTCAATCAAAATCACGATTGCATTCATTGAAACAAAACAGCCAATGCAAATGTACCGAAATTCTTACTGTGTCCCAATCTCCCAACTGTTTAAATCATGGTCATTGTATCTTTTTCTACTTATATTATCACACATTCTCACCACCAGAATCTACCTACGATCCTCTGTGTACCATTATGTTCACTCTGGCTCACATTGCTGCTCACCCCCCACAATCAGCATTCTCACCCCAGAATCTTCTATGATCAGACCACACAACTCAGTGTCACTGAATTAAATCTAAATCACTTGCTTCAAATCTAAATCTTTTGAGTATTGCATCACTACTTTAATCAGAGAGCGAGAGAGAGAGAGAGAGAGTTACATTGGATGGTGTAGAAGAGCACTGACAAGGTACCTTTTGGTTTAAATGTCACAGTCAAACTAGTAAACACTGCCATGTAATCAGAGCAGTACAGCAAAGCAAAGTTACAGCAGATTTCAATTAGTAACTAGTGAAAATTAGCAGTAACAAAATCTAGTCTTGAAATCATTTTAAATTAAAATAGAGAAACCAAAGCTTAGTTTTACATAATTATTCTGCTAAGTCAATTGTTGCATTGTTGGATTTTATAGACATAAGGAACAAAGAGCAGACAAGTGTGACATCTGGAAAAAACAAAGAAAGATTAAAAGAGAGACTGCAGAGCAAGTGGAAATCATAAAGGTTGTGTACTGTGTACTGCGCATTATTCACGGGAACAGGCAAAGCAGCGAGGAAAAGTTATTTCAGCGGTCCTTTTCCTGTTTTGTGACTGACAGTGTCTCCCCGATTCCTGACTCAGTGACACAAAGCTGCGTGGTCTGATCATAGTGAAATTGTGGTGGTGAGAATGTTGATTGTGGGGGCGAGCAACAATGTGAGCCAGAAAGAACTTAATGGTGGGGGAGGTAGAACAAAATACACGATCGTTATTTTTGTACAGCAGTAATTGCTGCTATGTCTGGGTGCTGTTTATTTGCAGTCACCAATAATACTTTAAATATATTTGATTTGCGCTTTTGTAGTCATGATTTGTTTACTCACTATTATCATGGGATACCTGAAACTGGTCCTGATGGGCTACACCCTCAGCATACCAAAGTTGAAGCAGTCCAGAAAACTGGTCCACCTAAAACTTTATAGGAATTATGCAGCTTCCTGGGAATCTGTAACTACTCAAAACAGTTTATCAAGGACTATGCTGAAATTGTCTATTCCCTCACCAGGCTACTGAAAAAGTCAGAACCCTGTGTGTGTGGGAGGGGGAGCAAGAGAAAGCCATGCAAGCTTTGAGGGATAGTCTAAGTCAAGCACCATGCCTTGCTTACCCACAAATGGACAAGGATTTTTATCTAGAGACAGGACATACTAGTAGCAGCACCAGTGTAGTGTTATATCAGAAACATGATTCAAACAAACATATTATTGCTTATGCAAGTAAAACTTTAAGTGCTGTTGAGAAAAAGTTTTCAGACTGTGAAAATACATTGTTTTTCACAGTATGGGCAGTACAATGGTTCAAAAACTACACTTGTGGTAAGAAAGTTGTTGTAGAGACTAGTCACCAACCCCTTACATTTCTGAGGGGCCAGAAGCTTAAGGATGATAACGTGTCTAGCAGCAGAATTGTGGCCTGGACCTTAGCACTGCAGGGCCTACCCCTAGAGATTAGGTATGCAAAAACCAAAAGGAATACAGTAGCGTAAGGGTTAGCAAACCTGGAGATGCATAACTGTACTGTAGATGAACATACAGTACAAGATCCTGACTTATCTCGTGAATTGGAAATGATATACAAATATAACAGGCACCACCACTATGATGAGAATATGTGTTAGAATTTGCCTAGAGCCTATGTTGATGGTTGCCCATTCCAACAAGGTGAAGACTGGTATTCTGGTTTAGGAGTGGCATGACAGGATAATATACTATGTACTCCTATCAAATACAAGCTCAGTCTTAATCAATATAAAGAATTGGAAGCCACATATGTAGTGGTACAGATTGCAGTACAACATAAGTTAACAAGATATTGTAATTTGTATTGACTCTGATTATGTTAGGCAGGATTTCGCGACACACTTGCCAGGTGGAAGATCAATGGCATGATCAATTCAAGAGGCAGTAAGGTGATGCATGCAGACCTTACCCTAGCCATAGATCAGTTGGTTCAGGAACATAACTTGGTTGTTTATTGGAAAAAAGTGAAAGGACACTCAAAACTTAGAGGACCAGACAAGACAAGAAATTACCTAGCAGATGCACTGGCAAGGGAGGATGCTTTAAATAGAGAAGAATGGAACTTTGTTCCTTCTGTCCAAGTTAATGTGGATGTAGTTACCTGTAGACAAAAGCAACAGGAACATGAAAAAAAGATCTTACAATTATATAGTGAGAAACCTGACTTTGATCTAGTGAAAATGCTACAAGAAGATGAAGTGGTAGGAAAGTTTTATCATTTCATCAAGAATTCCACTGAAAACATAATTTCTGACAGTGACCTACAGAACAGCCGTGACATGAGAACCATGTATAGACAAAAGGATATATTCCAATTAAGGAATGCTCTCTTGTTAAGAGTTAAAAGAAACCCACACAAGATCCAGTGTGTGGTTCCTTTAGGCCACAGAGGAATTATGTTATGACATGCTCATGATGAACCACTGGGAGCACATGGGGGGGTACATATGAAACCTTAAAAGAGATAGCCTGTTGGCTTTACATGTACAGTAGTGTTGCAGGGCATTTGCAAGGGTGCATAACATGTTGCATGTTCCAACCAGCTACTCCAAGACATAGAGCACCACTACAGTTAAAAGGGTTCAATATGCCTTGGTCTGATATCCAGAGACTGGATTGGTCCTGTTACCAGATCTTCAAGGGGTAATCAATACCTTTTTACAGTTACTTGTCTGTTCACAAAATAGGTTGAGTTTATAATAACTCCAAATAAAACAGTCAGGACCACTGCTTTCTTGTTACTAAACCATGTGTTTAGTCACTGAGGATTACCATTAAGAGTAGAATCTGATGATGGGCCTCATTTTGAAGGAGAGGTAATAGAAAAGATGTGGAAAATTCTGGGAGTACAGAGATAACTACATGTGTCCCACCATCCACAATCATCTGGATAGGTGGAACACACAAATCAAACAATTGTGTATATACTGATTTGTGTATATACTGCATAAATATATCAGTTCTTCAGGAAAAGATTGGGATGTGAAGTTACAAATAGTATTAATAGCCATACAGGTCACTCCTAATGAGTCTACGGGTGTATCTCTTTTCGAAGTGAAGAGATGACAGGAAAACAGATGGTGTTAGCTATACATCTCCTATATACTACAGGAAATGTAAATTTAGCAAGTGCCACTACAGCACATGAATATGCAACCCATTTAAAGCGGCATTTGTGAGAAACCTTTGAATTTTTTCAAAAGAACTGAGAGAAAGTCATATAGGCTTCCAAGTTATATTATGACAGGAAAACTAATCCAAAAGAATATCACGTTGCTGATAAAGTGTTTTACTTTAACTACTGTAGGGATAAAGCCAAGGTCAAAAAGTTTCTTCCAAGTTGGCAAGGACCCTTTGTGATCACTGATAAAATCTCACCTGTAGCATACCAAATGGAACTAAAAATGAAAAACACTGGTGAGGTAGTACCTAAAGGGATTCATATTAATCAGTTGAGGCAATATCGTGAACACAACAAAACATTAGAAAATATTCTGAATGAATCTAAAAGTAGCGATCAGGAACTAGATTTCAGTTAAAATGTTAATTGTAATACTGATCTTTGAAAGTGATGAGTAAAAGAGAATTTGTTGTATTTGTAAAATGTTTAACAAAGTAAAAGGTTGCTACATTATTTAAAACTGTGCATAGTTGTAATCATGTTTATTCGTGCAGTACTGCACATATTTCTATGTCAAAAAATGTCTCCAATATGTCTCCAATGATGTCAAGTGATGTCACATCTTATGATGTCACATCTGATGATGTCATATGTGATGCATCATCATAAGCTACCACATGATGAAGCAACTTTGTGTTTTATGGTTCATTTTCCCTGCAATTCTTAAACTAGGATCTACAATGCCAGTTCAACAACACTTTTGTTGACCGGCATCATGGCGATGGGATCTATGTTGACTGCAAGTTGCAGTTGACATAAATCCCGATTGTCTCCCAGTCCATTTTTTTATCAGGGGCTTTGATACCTGAACCCCCCCATGTTGGGGGGCTCTGCCCCCCACACTCCCATACTAATGATTGTCAACTCCAAATCAGAGTTTATTAGGGAAGGGGTTGCAGGACTGGCAGACAGTGTGTCCCCATGTCAAGTGCACCAACACAATGATCTGTTGGCAAACCACCAATTTTGTCCACAGCGATGTAGGTCACTGTGTTGGTGTTGCTTTCAGGGGGGGATACCCTTATACTATATACCCATATTGTAGGATTATAGTTCTGAATTACAAAATGCATTTTTGGGGTGCATTTTTAATTCAAAAGGGGGGAATATAGGAACAAGACTAATTTTATTAAAAATATGTTATTATTATAATTTTTATTATCAAATTCTAATCAATTTATAATTGCTATATTATATGCTTTGTAAGGGTCTTACTATAAGGGAGGCATACTATACAAAAAACAAAAAACTTCTGGTTAGAATTAGTGCCTACATGAAAAACATTGCTTCAGAGTTAAGGAAAAAATGCTTCTGTGGTTTACATTTCCAAGTGCCCTCCATCTGTCTGACAAGGGGATACTGCATTGAATTTAGATTGTAATACTAAGGAGGACTGTCTGCAGTGTTAGTCCAGAGTCAAAAGCAAGTTGACCTTACAACCTTTCTAATGATGTGAGTGTTGATTGAATATCTGTTTGCAGGGTCTAGTCGCTTCATGTTAAATAATTCTTAATGAACTCCTAGCTGCATGATGTCACATTTAATTAGACACAGACAAAGAACTCAATGTTTCTTGTGCATGTGCGCAAGCAAACATAAAAAGGAATATAGCATACATCGACAACTTCAGAAAAAAACTGGTTCAGAAATAGTCTGTTTAAATTGGGAGCCCCCTTGGTACCTCTTCCAATGATTAGCAGAAGAGCTTGAAGCTGAGACGAAGAGATTATTGTCATGGAAACTTGACATAATGTATTGCCTTGTTTTTCATGTAGCAGCCAGCCCCAGGTACACCAGACATTAACAGAAACTGACATAGACTGGTTTTAAGAAATTAAGACTTTTATTTATAGAAAATATACAAAAATTCTGATACATTTCAGAATCACATAGGTTATTGGAAATATATTAACCTGCCCAGTGATTAAGTTTTAAACCTATCAGCAAAGTGTAGAGTGAGCTATTTACACAACTCTTTAGCCCCAAAACTGTTTAAAATATATTGACAAGTTTGGTGCCTAAAGTAAGTTGATCTTACCACCTTTTCAATGGAATGAGTCTTGAGTGTTTATCTAATAAGCACAACCTAGTCACTGGGTTTTGTAAGCCTTCTTAATGAACTTAAAACCAACATGAGGTCATGGATCATTAACCACAAACAAAAGAAATCACTGTCTTGAAGAAGTTTGTTAAGATTATCAAAGTTTCTAATGATAGCAGGTATGCCATACTGTAAATACGTTTTAGATACCTATGAAGGAAACAGTTTCCTAATGTTTTTGTAAATTATAAATTTTATATTAGAGCTGACACCATCATGTTTGGTATCAAATGAATCCTCTCTTTTAGCTGCATCTAAAAATGTAGTTTTTACATTTGTAACAAGTTGCACATAGATGCAAGAAAGAACAATAGTATTATATCAAAAATAGCTTGTGAAGATGAGGTCATATTGACTAACTAATTGGCTAACAGTAACTCCCTCAAAGAGTACTTCAGACCAATTATAATTTGCTGGTGATGTTGTCCAGCAAGAGGGACATAAATGGGATACTGGCAAAGCCAGCCTAGAACTGCCTCATCCTTTGGTGTGAAGACTTGTGGCGGCTGCCCTGACAATTTTGGATGAGCTTGGGACTTGTACTGGTCCAAAAACCTGAAGCCATGCCTGCTTGGAAGCAACATTTGGGTTGAGCCAATGCCACCACCAGGGGGTGTTAGGTACAAGCTTGGAAGCCTGCAAAATGCTGCAACAATATCCAGCTGCTAAAACTGCCTATTACAGGAAGGACTAACTTCCCAATATTGGATGAAGCAAGGCCTATATTTTATAGATTGAGAATCTGGAATAAAGTAATGTTTTGGAATTTCTGTTAAAAGCGTAAACAAGAGACTAACTTTGGAATTTACCAGCCAGCAAGCCTGCAGTGCTGTTAAATAGCAGTGAGTCCAGAGTTGCAGGTTCAAGAGCATAAATGAACTGAAACAGAAAAGAATCACAGAGTCCAGATACCAAAACACCATTGCTGTCCACAGGGAGAGATCTTTCTGCAGACTGTGCTGCTAGACTGCTAAAATCTTGCTGTCAAATTTTTCCCACTAAATCCGGAAGTGATTTTTGATGATTTTTGACATCAAGCAAGAAGGATCCAGCCTGCAATGCTTCTTTGATGCCAGAAGATTCTACAGTTCCCGGTTCCAGGGGAAAAGACAGAAGACTACAGCCAAGCCAAGAAAGCCACTGGAAAGCTTTTGTCATCCAAAATCAGAAGTTCTCACCAAGATTTTGAAAGTTAAAAAAGTAGAAGACCATACCTACAGATAACTAAAGCTTAAGCATTCCTTTAATTATCCCAATATTAGTACCTTTATTTGGTTACCTGGGATGGTAACATAGTACATTTTAGCTGCAAAACTGTGGGTATATAGTTAAGCTAGAATTTAAATGTAAAGAAGTGCCTTCTTGCATACTATAAAGTTTAAAACAATTATTATACAAAGATATAACCTGAGGCACTAGTGTAATGAGTTGCAAGTTCCCGTAGTAAAAAAGGTCATGTTATTTATAAGTATGCTGAAGAAATGGAATAAACAATGTCATTGATGACATTGAATATTGCTTATTCATTTGCATTGCTTATTTGTTGAAATTTGTTTTGATTTACTTGATTTTCTAAAACCTGTAGTTTTGTTTACATTACAGTTTATGTTTACTTTATTTATATTATGCTTGATATTTATGCTAATTATGAATATTTAGGACTTGTACATATGTGAATAAAATATATATTTATTTCTTATATAATCCAAAATGTGGCAACAGTGTTTTCCACCATCATTTTTGAATCTGGAGAACTAAGGATAATATCATATGTGAATTTTTATTGTTTTAGGTAATTTATGAAATACGTTTTAGGTAAGGCCCGAGGTGAATCCAAGTACATCATTGTAAAAGTGATATTATAAGCCTTTGTTCCACCATCCCCCTCACACACACACTCACACACACTGATCACTCCTCTACACCACTGTTGGGCTTGATCAGACCAGATGTAGCCTCAAGTAGGCAGGTGGATGGGATGGGTCAGGTTGATAACTAAAAAGAAAAGGCTTGGCAGGGAAGATACATAAGTGACACTGCCAGTAGCCCATATCAGATAGGTGGTGCATGCTGGCAGACTTAGTGGGTACTCTGTCATTCACACCTGCTTCTAAAGTGACTGAATAGAAGTTTAAACAGTTAAAAAGAGGCATAGCAGGAAGGCCTGAGCTTTTATCCAGGCAGGGATCCCAGCTGTATGCCATTTCTATATGTGTACCATAATCTACCTCCTCATTTTATGTTAAATGGGGGAATGGGGGCCAGCACTGACTCCTTGAAATGGTATTTTAGGGGTGCAAATTTGTAACCCAAAAACAAGGAAAGTGGTCATTTTGAAAAAGTCCAGATGAGCATAGGTACCATTTTTATATGGAGTGCCACCACCAGGGGCACTCTGCTGGTAACTCTCCCTTTCTCACAGTGAACCCCTTTTACCACCACCCTCTATTGCCTATCCCCTGACCAATTTCTTATCCAGTTTACCATCTTTGTACTTACTCCTAAGGGAAAGAAAAGGGAACATTGTTTAGCCAGGGGCAGCACACCAAGCTGAAGCTTGTTTCCAGATGTGACCTGGGAGCACAAGAAAGTTAAGTGACTTGCTCAGAGGATCACCCAGTATGCACTTAAGTGGCTGTGGGATTCAAACTCAGGTCTTCAGATCTGCAGCTCAGAGCCTTAACCCACTGTGCTATACTGCCTCCTTAAGCTACCCAGCTATGTAGGATGGTGTTGAAATCCTTACTGAAATCTCGATAGGCCACATCCTCCACTCCACCCTGATCTAAATCCTTTGTCACCCTGTCAAAGAAATCTATCAGATTCATTTGACATGACCTTCCCCCGTGAAACTATGTTGCCTTGGGTCTTCTAACCCACTGGATTCAAGATATTCCACAATCATTTCCTTCAGCAATGATTCCATTAACTTTCCCACCACTGATGACCAGGCTGACTGGTTTATAATTGTAAGCCTCCTTCCTGAAACCACTTTTGTGAAGTGAGACTACAAGAACCCTCCTCCAGTCCTCTGAAACCACTCCTGTTTTGAGTAGCTGTTAAACAGAACTGTCAGTGGTGCAGCCAGTATTTCCTTGAGCTTCATCAGCACCCTTGGATACACCCCATCTGGCCCCCATTGCTTTGTCCACTTTCAGAATAGTAAGTCCCTTCAGCACCCTTGTCTCCAAAAAAAGGACTAGTGTCCACCTCCCTCCCTCTAAAGCTTTTGTTACTTTTTTCTCACCCCCTCTACTTCTCCTTCTTATGTGAACACTGAATAAAAGTATTTGTTCAGGATGTCTTCCTTTTCCTGGTCCCTCTCTGCACAGCCCCCGCTTCCAATTTTTGCCTCACAATCCAATGCCTGGTCTTCCTCTTTTCACTTACTTTACATTCTTAACATGTTGGCCTACAGTGAAAAAACAGATCTCTCAATTTTGTACTTCTTCCAAAGTGTGTCATGATCATGCATCATGTTCCTAATTTCTGGAGGGATCCAATCCTGAATAGTGTCATGAATTCTTAGTTTTATCACTGGAGCAAATTTATTACAAATTGCACTGAATTCAGTTGCAAAAAAGGTGCAAAATAGTATCAATGCCCAGTACAGAGTAAAAATAGGACCAATCAACTGTTGCCACTGAGTTTCTGAATCCCTTATGATCTAGGATTCGCATACAGTACATCATGATAAAATATAGACCGTGGAAGGTAAGGCTTTTGAGAAACTCATATACATTGTGCAGGACAATGATCGCTTAGAGAATCTGATAATGGGTAAGCTGCTAGAATATGATCAGCTGTGGTGGTCAGTATCCAATCAATAATGGTGTCTGTTCCAATTTATAATTAGTGCAAGTTGGCTGGATTTGTATCTGGGCTGGATTGCTTGAGTGCAGCAGAGCAGTAGTTGAACGTTGACCTGTTGAGGAGTAGCAGGTACAGCAGGAGAATGAGGAAGCTATATCTTTTTTAATAATGGGTTTACCACTGTTGCCATACCCTTATTTTAAAAACCACAGTCCTTTCCAGTTGATTGTATACTACAAGATTCTGCAACATGTTGTTTTTTTGTCCTGCTTTTTTCACTAGGAGGTTTTGGAGGAGTCCTGGCAGTGGAGGACCCCTCCCAAGTGAGGAAGGCGGTGAGCACTGCAAAGCGCTGAGGGTTTTCTTGGTATCTACAATGGTGTTGCAGGTTTTAGAACTTTCAGCAGCTTATCCAAAAGCCATCCTGGGACCTTCAGAATCGATAAACACTCATTCAATACCATAAATACATTTTTACTACTCAGATTCTACATTAGAGAAGTGAAAATATCTATTCTCACAACAGTAGTTTTGGATGCTATGGAAGCTACAGAAGCTGTTGTTTCCATCATTAAAAACTAAAAGTCAAGGGGAGTTCATGGAGTTTTTTAGGAGGAGTGTTTTAAGCTTCTAAGTTTCTGTACAAAACTGTTGTAAGCTGTTTGAAATTTGTTAATTTTGCTCCCGCAAGGCTTTTTAATGGCTTTTAGGGCAGAGGGCAGATGTGATGCCACTGCATAAGGAAGGCAGTAAGGAGGTGGCAGAAAATTATCAGCCAGTCAGCCTCACCTCAGTGGTGGATAAGGGGATGAAGGCACTAGCAAAAGAAAGGGTGGTAGACTACCTGGTGGAAAGTGGGCTGCAGGACAAAAGGCAGCATTACTTCATGAATGGGAGATCATGCCAGATGAACCTGAAAGAGTTCTTCAGTTGGGTGATGCAAGTGGTGGACCAGGGAAGGGTGGTGGACATAGCCTATCTGGTCTTTAATAAGGCCTTTTACATGTCCCTCACAGAAGGCTAGTAAATAAGCTGGAAACCTTAGGGGTGGGACAGAAAATAACTCAATGGGTGGAAAACTGGTTGGTGTGCAGACACCAGAGAGTGGTGGTGGTGAATGGGGTGCATTCCAATGAGAGGGGGGTGACAAGTGGGGTGCCCCAGGGGTCAGTACTGGCACCCCTCCTTTTTAATATATACATCAGCATTATAGCAAAAGGTCTATAGGGAAGGGTGTGCCTATTCACAAATGATATGAAAATCTGCAGTAGGTGGACACCCAGGGGGGTTGAGGCCATGTAGCATGACCTGGAGATTCTGGAGGGATGGTTGGCAACTTGACAACTTAAATTCAATGCCAAAAAGTGTGCTGTGTTGCACCTTAGGTGAAGAAAGACACAAGCAGCTTACCTTCCGGAAGGGAGGAAATAAAAAAAAAAACAGAGCAGAAGAGGGATCTGGGAATTTTAATATCAAGCAATGTTAAGAAGGATAACCAGTGCAGCAAGGCAGTGGGGAAGGCAAATGGAATGTTGTCATGCATTGGGAGGGTCATAACTAGCAGAGGGAGTGAGGTCCTGATGCTGCTTTACAAGGCCAATGGGAGGCCACACCTGGAGTACAGAGTCCAATTCTGGAGACCGCACCTATGTAAGGACATTGAGGGGATAGAGAGTGTTCAGAGAAGAGCAACCAAGATGGTTCATGGTATGTGGGGGAAACCATATGAACAGAGGTTAAGGTAACTGGATCTGTACCTGTTGGAGACTAGAAGGGAGATGGGGACATGATTGAAACTTTTAAGTAAGTGAAGGGGATCAATAAGGTGAAGAAGGGGAGCTTGTTCAGAAGGAAGGTGAGGGCTAAAATTAAAGGGCATAGCTTAAGATAAGAAGGAGGAAGATACAGAGGCAATGTGAGGGGGAAATTCTTCATGGAGAGGGTGGTGGAGGCCTGGAATAAACTACCAGACAAGGTGGTGGGGTGCAAAATGGTGGAGGGATTCAAGAGTGCATGGAACAAACATATGGAGTTGAGAAGTGTGGGGAATGGGGCAGGCCGGTAAAAGTGGAGGTGAGTAGGGTAGGGGGAAAGGGCAGACTAGATGAGTCAGTGAGGTCCTATTCTGCCATCAGATTTCTATGATTCTGTGATTCTTCAACATCATCATTATTTTCTCTTTTGACTCACACCTTGAATAATGTTTTTAACTTAGTTCGATAGCTAGTAGAAATTTAGAATCGTCTTATGTAAATGTAACATTTTAATTTATTGCTCCTTTAATTTTCCCTTGGGGTATTTTATTGTATTGACCAGGTTAGATTATTATCCAATGCCTCATTATCTAGTTTTAGCACTTTAGCAGTAATAGTACTTGCACTGTTGTTGCATTGTTTAGACTTTGATTATCTAGTTGCTGGCTATTGCCATAGTTTTTCCATGATTTACAACATCATTCAAGACTAAGGGGTTCCAAGGAGGATCTAGGTTTAAATAACTCAGGTGAGAACCCATTATTTGGTTAATTTTTGCATAGCTTGCCATAACTTGCTGATGCTCTCTAGATTTTAAACTGTGAACTGCTAAGGTCCCAATGTCTTTTTTTTTTTTTTTTTTGAGGCTTTATTCACAACTTCAGCATCCAATTAATTATTGATTGTGCACAGTTGGTTCTAATTAAAGCCATGCCCTATAACTTATTTTCTATCTAATACTACTCATTACCCTACTCTCACGTGACTGTATGTACTTGCTTTCCTCAGGTGTCCTCTGGCACACCCTGGTGTGCAGGATTGAGAGAAATTCCCTAAAAGTGCTTGCATGGCGTTTCTCCTACAGATTGCCATTTTGCTTTACTGCTAAATGCCATGCAAACTGTACCACAGCTCCTGGACTTTTAGAAGCAAGCAAATGTTTTTGAGCCTTGTGGTTTGTACCCAGAGATAATACTAGAAGGCTTTACCGCCATGCTTCAAACGCACCTTAAACACCAGAATAGAGATCGTTATGGAGTAAGTCCAGTCTCACAGCCTTCTTGTGAAATAATATACTTCTGTCAGATGTGTTGATTTTAGAACCTTGGCTTTTTAGAACCTCAGTGGCAATAGCTCTTTGCTTTTTATAATATTGTTATTACCATGTGTGCTGGTTTTGCTGTCAAAATAACATTTGATTTGTGTACGTTTTTTACACATTCTGGGCCAGATATTCAAAAGGGTTGCGCCATGCTCAACAGGGTTGCGCATGCTCAAGTCCTACATTGCGCCATTCTGCGATATTCAGCAGGAGGCAGTTACGCCACTGAAAACAGGCTGAGCAACAGCACAATGCAAATGAATGCATGCTCAACAGGAGGGGGAGGAACCATGCATAAACTGCACACAGCCGATATTCAGCCGGGCTGTGCAGAGTGTCTGAGCACAACCCAACCTGAGCCTGCAGGACCTTGAGCCAAAAAAAAGTTAGGAGAGGCCACCCACAGGTGAGCTGCTGTATTGCAGGGCGCAACACAGCAGCGCGGCACCTGTGGCTGGCTAACTCATCCCTTTGGCCCCGCCCGATCGCGGGCATAGTGTACTCCCCCACCAGCCCGATCGCGGGCATCAATGTAGCTCCCCTCCCATTCACATCCCTGGAGGTCCAGTGGACCGTCATGCCCGATCGCGGGCAGAATGTAAAATGAACCCCCACCGAACATGTTCCTAGTGCCTGATCACGGGCAGTAAGTAAAGTGCCCCCAAACATCTCCCTGGTGGTCCAGTGGACCATAATGCCCGATCATGGGCAGAATGTAAATTGACACCCCATCCAAACATCTCCCTGGTGGCTAGTGTCCCCCACCCCGAAGCCCCACCACCCAGCTCCCCCTGGCCGGCGGGCGGCAGCATCCACCAGCCTGCCGCCCTGCCATCACCGACTTATTGCCAAAGCAAGAGCCAATGGGCGTGCAGCCCATACCGTACATGACAGTCCAGATTTGTGAATGATTCATTCCAAATCTGGACTATCATCTGCGTATAGCTACATCGATGGTTCTTGCTCTGCACCAATGGCTTGCAGCCCTACCGGGCAGTCAGTAGGTGGGCGGCGGAGCTGGCGGGTGGGATGCTGCCGCCCACCGCTGCGGGGAGCGTGGTGGGGCTTCGTGGAGTGGGTGGGGTGGGGACACTAGCCACCAGGGAGATGTTTGGGCAGGGGGTGTCAATTTACATTCTGCCCGCGATCGGGCATTCAGTCCACTGGACCACCAGGGAGATGTTTGGGGTGGGGGGGCACTTTACTTACTGCCCGCGATCGGGCACTAGGAACATGTTCGGGGGGGTTCATTTTACATTCTGCCCGTGATCGGGCATTTCGGTCCACTGGACCACCAGGGAGATGTATGGGAGGAGGTGGGGGAGCCACATTGCTGCCCGCGATCGGGCTGCAGGGTGCGTCGGTCCCCGACGGCTGCTGCCTGGCAGGGCGGCCAGGCGCAAGTCCTCGGGGATCAGCGCACCTACATGCTAATGGCATGCAAATGGGGCCATAATCAGATTCAAATGGCCCCCCTGTGCCTTGCATGAATTATGGCCCCATTTGCATGTCACCTTTTGAATATCGTGATTTTGCGCATGGTGCAAAGGTACTTGGCCACCGCAAGTTGAATGCTCCACTCTGACAACTTGCGGTGGCGCAAGTTTCACTGTGCCATGCACAGTGGCTGTGGCTGGGGGGTGATATTCAAAGGAGTTGCTCAATAGTGCAACTCCTTTGAATATCGCCTGGGCCACACCCCTGCGCAACTATTTTGTGCAGCGCAAGGACTTGCGCCTCAGAATGGTGCAGTTTGAATATCCAGCCCTCTGTGTTTTAATTTCTTGTGATAGTCCATTTAACTTTAACAGGTGCAAGCATTAACTATATTTTTTTTCTAATTCAAGGGGCTAGATGATCTTTGCAGAAGAATATGGCTCTAAGGAAAAACTGTACTAATAAAGGCAGTAAATTAGTGAACTAGTAAAATAGCAAAGGTGGATAAATGGGAAAAACGCTAGATATGCCAGTGTTATTAGAGTTATAGAAGAGCTACACAAGTATAAATGCATAGGTATATGTTAGCAGCTATCTCTGATAGCTTTGTTTTTCTCTGTTTTGTTCTGTAAGCCCATATAATGACAGTAGAGTGGTACAAATTGAGCCCACCTTACATCTATGAATCTGTTTTACATTACTCACTAAGTATAAGCTCAGAGTGGGAAAAAGTTCCATATCCATCCCACTGACAGCAGTATTTCACCTAGGCTGACTGGTCATTGATTGACTGATCTCTAAATTAGATGATTTGAGAACAGAACAGGGATTTTATTGAAGATCTGAGGCCTGAAGCCTTAAACCTGAAGCCTGCTCTAAAACTGAACTGTTTTTTGACTCACAAGGACACTTGGATGTCTTGTCACCAAATCTTTGGTGAAACAAAAAGAGGAACTATTATAGAAAAATCACTAGGAACTTATGGTTTGATGGATAAAGTAAACTGTCCTTTCTTGGCAGCTTCTTACAATTATCAAATGTTCAGATCCTAAGATTTTTTTTTTTTGCACTGTTCTTATATTGTTTGTGTTGTTGGACAGTCCTTCAGAAAATTACATGCTGACTGCAAGGAGTGGTAAGACTATAACCAATGATCAGCCAAAAGGTAAAAAAGGGAGAACAAAAATCCTGGACCTTTAAATGGATGCGTTTTTGAGAGGGATATTATTTTGTCTACTTCAACCCCTTTAGCAGCAAAACCCTCATATGCTGAGGCTGTAAAACAAAAGGGAAGTATGGGAAAAGGGGAGTGATGAGGGTTCACCCAACAGGAAATATTGATATTAACTCATAAAAAGCCATATATTGAGCCCACAGAATCTAGATTCCAGAAATTTTGAATTCATAAACAATAACAGTGTTGGAAATGAGGAGGAAGTGACAAGGGGAAAGGAAAAGTTCAATAAGAAATATAAATGGGGGGCTAATTACAGATTTGTTTGCTACAATTACTAATACAAGATTATATACTGATAAACAGATTTGTAAAGATCCTCAGGGTCAGAGTCCCACAAATTAAAATAATACCTGATAAATGGGTTCCCTGAAATGTTTTGAACAAATATGCAACCACATTGAATTGTTTAGTCCGCTAGATCTTTCACAAAATATCTGTGATTCCCTTGATAGATATCCTAATTTAGAGAATGCTGGGGGGTTGGGGCAACATAAAGGGTCCAATCTCCAAACAAGATATTTGACCTGTTGGACAAAGATGTAGAATCAATCTTGATTCATCATTTATTAAACATTATACAGGAAAAATTTCTACATATACTCTTAAAGCCTTAGCACATCCCCTTATGTCCAATATAGTACTGCTGGACCCCCTTAAAGAGATGCACAATAAGATTGAGGTTTTTCAAATCAGCATCCAAACACAAATATATGATTTGGACAAAAAAATTGCAAATGTCTCTTTAAAATGTAAACCCTCATTCTTGCCCTTAATAGTTCCTAATGCACCCCAATGAAAAGAACAAAAAACAAAAACAAAATTAAAAAGGGTTCACAAAAGGCTAAAAAACAAAAGATGGAACAACAAGGGTTTCAAGAGATTCTCCATCCCTCAGTAAGTAAATCTTAATTTGCACCCAATGAAATCCCCTAGGGACTCCTTGGATAAAAAAGATAATATTCACACTAGCCATGCACCTATGCAAACAATCCAGACGTTTTCTATGGAAAAGGATATTACTTGCAGCCACAATCAAGAAAGGTGTGGTATTAATATAATTCAATGGAACTCTCTTAATACCAAGAAGCCTCTAAAAGACACTGCACAAGTATCCTCATCTCTTCAGGACCACTTGGATATTTCCATGTTTAAGAATATAGTTCATCCCAAAGATTCTCCTAAGCCACAGTCTGACATTTACTTGAAAGTTGATGAAAAAGTTTTAAAGATGGAAGGTCAATATTTAAAAGAAAATGAAAATCATGAGTCATTGAAAGACCTCATTATCCATCTACTTCAGGCAGAGCTAGGGGTTAAAAAAAGCAGATGTCAATATAGTGGCACTCTATAGAGATACAGCTTTTTTTTGCCCTCTGCAGTATTCTGTGTATTTAGTGGTATGGAATATGCAACAAAGAAAATGAAAGTTATTAGGTCTTCAAATACATCCTCCCATAACATGGCCTAAAGTAGCCAAATACGTTTTGGAAGACTATGCCTTTTTCACTCCTTTGAAATTTGAAACACTTGCCATTGTTTTACAACAGTTTAGTTGGAATTCCCAGCAGTGAAACCAACCCATGTTTCTACTGATAACATTCTTTCAGTATTTGTGGTGGATCGACTTGAAAAGGAAGAGGCGGATGCACTAGTATCAGTGGTAGCTATAATACTAGTCACTACCTTGGATATCCCCATTACCAAAGCTGACTTTTTCAGCATTAGAAGAGTCCACAAAAAAGGGGAGGGGAATCAAATGGATGTTCAACCTAGATCTTGTAACCATACCAACTTAATTTTGAGTACAGCTTCCTATAATGAAACACAATAACATTCTGGTGGTTGACCTTGCAAGTATGGATTCTCAGAAAACACCTATTTCTTCCATCTGACTAAAATTTCAGTCTTCAAAGGTTCCACATAACGAGACACAAGGTATTGCTTTTAGAGAAGCAAACATGTTATCTTGGAATGTGGCAGGGTTAAAACAAAATATAGAGGACATTGAATGGATGCCATTTATTATCTCATTTTCAATTATACCAATTCAGAAAACTTGGACATTATTCAGAATATTCATTAGTGATTTTGAAGTGTTACATTCACAAGCTCTTAAGTCAATTCATTATGGTAGAAATACAGTAGGACTGGCAATCTATATTAAAATCTCCAAATTCATGAGAGTAATCCAGATTCATGAAATCACACACACAATTATACAGTTGTAGTCACGGAATGGAATTCAGTGTTTCTAATATTGGCTAATGTTTATATTCCACCAAGGCTTAAGAATTCCAAAGTCCTTTTAGATTAAATCTTTTTGGAGATAGACATAATCACTTCTGCTTTTCCTAAGGCAAACCTAATTATTTGTAGAGATTTTAATGCTTGATTTGCCAACTATGAAAGCTTTACCTTTCCTCCTCATACTTCAAAGGGAAAATTATTTAACCTAAAGAATCTAAGAATAAGGTAAATCATGAGACTGGGAAATGTCCAAAAAGCTTCATTACCAATAATTAATTTGTTATATTAGATGGGAGAACAAGGGGTAACAAGATGAGGAATTCAACTTTTTGGGGGACAAATGGCCAGAGTGTTATTGATTATATTCTATGAGATTTGGAAACTTACAACCTTGTTGATCACCTTTCTATTGAGATGCAAACAGAAATCGATCAAGCTCTACTGACAGTTAATGTAGAGGTTCCAAAGTCTGATTTTCCAAATAATCCCCCAATTGACTCTTTAAAAGAGTCAAGGATCCAGGGTAAACCAAAACTAAGGCTAAATCAACCAATTCTAGGAAAAATTAATGAAATTTATCTCTCTCAAGCAATACAAAATATATCAATTATTATTACATAGATACATAGATACATAGACAGTGTCGGCAGATAAGGGCCTATGGCCCACCCAGTCTGCCCATTTGGGCTTGTAAGTTCAGTTTGTTTTCCTAGAAGTCTATTGCCCCTTATCCCTGACCTCTAGAATTCCTTTATGTCTATCCCATGCATTCTTAAATCCCGTGATTGTTTCAGCCCCCACCACTTCCTCTGGCAGGGTGTTCCACTTGTCCGCTACCCGTTCTGTGAAGAAATTCTTTCTCAAGTTTCCTCTGAAATGTCCTCCCTCCAACTTCATCCCATGCCCTCTAGTCCTGGAACATCTTTTTCGCTTAAAAATAGTGTTTTCCTGCACCCTGTTCCTCCCTGTAAGATACTTGTATGTCTCTATCATATCCCCTCTCTCCCTCCTCTCCTCCAGGAATACATGTTCAGTTCCTTCAACCTGTCTTCATAGGACTTGTGATGCAATCCATGCACCATCTTTGTTGCCCTCCTCTGAACCTTCTCTACCCTGTCTATGTCCTTACATAGGTATGGTCTCCAGAACTGTACACTGTACTCCAGGTGGGGCCTCACTAGTGTCTTGTATAGCGAATTATGACCTCCCTTTCCTGCTGGTGATGCACCTGCCTATACATCCCAGCATCCTATTTGCTTTACCTGCTGCCTTGTCACACTGTTTCCCCTACCTTGATGTCATCAGAGATGACAACCCCAATATCCCTTTCCTGCTTGGTGCATGCTATATCCTCACCCCCCAACTGATATATTGTGCCAGGGTTTTTTTGCCCCATATGCATTATCTTGCACTTCTTTGCATTGAATTTCGACTGCCAAACCCTTGACCATTCTTCAAGTTTCTGCAGGTGCTTTTCATTCTGTCTATACCCTCTGGTGTGTCTACTCTGTTACAGAGCTTTGTGTCATCAGCGAACAGTGAAATTCTGCCTTCTAGATCCAGCGCAATGTCACTGATGAAGATGTTGAATAGGACCGGTCCCAGCACTGATCCCTGTGGTACCACATTGGTCACTCTTCCCTCTGTGGAGTGACAGCCATTTACCACCACCCTCTGTGTCCTGCCACCCAGCCAGTTACCTACCCACCACACTACTGTCCTGCCCACACCCATATTCCCCAGTTTGTGTAATAGTCTTCTATATGGCACAGTGTCAAAGGCCTTGCTGAAGTCCAAATAGGCAATGTCCACTGCCCTCCCCTGATCCACCTCCCTAGTCACCCAGTCAAAAAATTCAACGAGGTTGGTCTGACATGACCTCCCCCTGGTGAAACCATGCTGCCTTGGGTCCTGTAGCCCATTGAAAACCAGATGTTCCACCAATCTCTCCTTCAGTAGTGCTTCCATGATCTTCCCCACTACTGAGGTGAGGCTGACTGGTCTGTAGTTCCCTGCTTCCTCTTTGTTCCCACTTTTGTATAAGGGACTACATCTGCTGTCCTCCAGTCTTTGGGTACCTCCCTGTTTCCAGTGATTGGCTAAACAGGATAGCCAGAGGTTCAGCCACCACCTCTCTTAGTTCTTTAAGGACCCTGGGGTTCACCATCTGGCCCCATTGCTTTATCAACTCTTATTACTTCCAGTTCCTTCAGGACCCTTTCTGGTGTAAAGGGACTTGTGTCCATTTCTGCACCTTTCTCACCCCTTGTACTCCCTTCAGACCCATTACCCCCTCTTCCTCAGTAAAGACTGAGTAGAAATATCTGTTCAATATGTCAGCTTTACTGTTGTCATCCTCCACATGGCTCCCATCCTCCCCCTTCAGTCTCACTATCCCTCCCTTTGTCTTTCTTTTTTCACTTATGTACCTGTAAAAGGTTTTGTCCCCTCTACCCACTGATTTTGCAATGTGTTCTTCTGTCTGAGCTTTGGCTTCCCTTACTGACCTCCCTGCCTCCCACTGATTTTGCTTCTCCTGGTACTTCTCCCTATCCCCTTCTGCCTGTGTCTCTTTGTATTGCCTGAATGCAATCTTTTTGGCTTTCACTTTCTTTGCTACCTATTTGGAAAACCATAATGGTCTCCTCTTCCTTTTCCTCTTGCTAACTTGCTTAATGCATAATTCTGTTGTTCTTGTAATCCCCATTTTAAATACTGCCCACTGTTCCTCAACCCCTGATTCTTGTCCCATTCCCCTTAATGCCTCTTTCAAGTATCTCCCCATTTTCCCAAAGTCTGCTCCCCTAAAATCCAGGATACGTGTTTTTGTGTGGTTTGGTTCTGCTCTTTCTGTGATTTCAAACCACAATGACTGGTGGTCACTGATACCCAGGTGCTCCCCCACTGTTACCCCCATCACACTGTCCCTGTTTGTGAGCACAAGGTCCAGTATTGCCTTCTGCCGAGTTGGTTCCATGACCAGTTGCTTGAGGAAGGCACCCTGAAGGATTCCAGGATAAATCTGCTCCTAGTTGATGCTGCTGCTGGGATGCTCCAGTCCACGTCTGGAATATTGAAGTCTCAACCAGTACTACCTCACCCTTGTCTGCCATCCTTTGGATGGCTAGCATCAACTCTATCTGTTTCTTCCTCCTGGGCTGGTGGTCTATAGACCACACCTGTGTGGATGGCTGTCCCATTTTCCTTTCCAGCTTAACCCACAGTATCTCTCCCCCATTTTGTTCCTCCTGGATCTCTGTGGCCCTTATGTCATTTTTCACACACAGTGCCACTCCTTGCCACTTCCTGCCTGCTCTGTCTCTTCTGAATAGGTTGTAGCCAGGTATGGCCATCTCCCAGACATGGTTATCATTACACCAGGTTTCAGTGATGGCCACAATGTCCAGGTCTGACTGTACCATGACAGCCTCCAGATCTTCCATCTTGTTGCTAAAGCTCCTGGCATTTGCACACATGGCTTTCCATGATTTGACCTCCTAGACTGCTTCACTGTTTCTACTCCAGCCCTTCCTTGGTTGTCATTTATCCCTGGTTCTCCTTGCTGAATGCCCTTCTGCTGAATTTGCCCTTTCTGCTTATCCACCTCTTGGGCACTAATCTCCATCTTTTGCACACTGCTTTGCAGAGATAGCCACTCCTCTGGTTCACTGGTTCCACTGCTAGCTGTGGGGGGTGAGCAAGTAGGTACCCTCCTTGCTGGCCTGCCACCCCCATTTGCTAGTTTAAATGCTTGTCAATGTAGCATTTAAACTTATCATTGAGTCTTGGATTCCCTCCAGGATGGATGCAGGCTGTCAGGCTTGAACAAACCTCATCCCTCCAGGTGGGTCCCCAGTCACCAATGAATCCAAACCCTTCTCACTGCACCAGTTCTTCAACCATGAGTTAAAGTTCCTGGTGCATGCACTCCCTATGTTCTCCTGCCTCTCACAGGTAGTACTTCTGAGAAAGTGACAGAAGTAGCTACTTGCTTGAGACCCTCCCAGTTTCCTAAACTCTTCCTGAACTTCCTTTGGCTCCCCATTTGCCAGGTCATTAGTACCTAGGTGGATAATGACATCCAGCTCATCCTCCCGTCTTGCCTTCCCAGTGATCCCCAGGATCTTCCTTCCATCCCTCCATGCCGTGGCACCTGGTAGGCACCTCACCTCCCTGTCCTCCCCCTCCTGTGTTCCTAGCTGGATCCCTCTTATGATGGAGTCCCCCACCAGGATTCACTTTCTCCTCCTCTGGGGTCCACTGCTTTCCCTGCTGAGGTCACCTCCTTGGCTAACCTCCACATCCTTTCCTTCCACTTCTCTGGGTACCTCTATTTGGTTGTCCTCATTTGCCAGTGTGGCATATGAGTTCTTGAGTGGAATAGGATCTGAGATGTGCCTCTGCATGACTGCTCTAACCCTCCCTGAGCCCACTGTCATCCAAGTGCTCCTCGTTCTCGGCATCCTTTGAGGCAGCTGCATTGGACTAGGTGGTCCCTGGATAGGGTGATGGTACTCCTGACCCAGTTTACTTCCGCTCTGAGTCTGGCTACCTCATCCCACAGTCCAGAGAGATGCATGCAGATAGGGCAGCACCTCAGTGTCCAGAAGGTCTGCCTGAACATGGCTGCACAGCCACTGCATAGCACCACTCTCCACATTATACTGCAATTCCACTACTTGTCTGCTACTGAAGCTCTCCTAGTTCTCTTTTTATTAATTTACTGTACTAAAAATCCTGTCACTAATCCTCAGATATTTTTTTTAAAGGAAAAAGAAACCAATAAATAAATAAGTGAGTCAAAACACTTTGTTGTGCTGAGGGTGGGCTTCTTCCTATTATGCCCCTCCTACTTCACACGTCTTACTATACCCTGTGTTTAGCTCCTTTCAATCAGATTTAACAGGGCATATAATTAAGAGTTGGGGGAAGGGGAGGGAGGTGAAAATTTGCAGCAATTAAACACAGCACAGAATTACACCACCACTATGTTTTAAATTTTCAACAGCCCAAAAACAATTATAAGTAAAGATGACAAAGAAAGTATAGTGTCACTAAACGCCCACAATCTAAGTTTAAAAGGAAAATAGCAATTACCAGTTACTCTAAAGCACTGAATTGAATATGTTTCCTTACTTCCCCTTCTGGCTTCTTTTCTTATTCTTCTTATTATATAATCTTCTCCACTTGTGACTGAAAATGATTTACAGCATTTTTTTTATTAATAAAATCCCATATTTATATTTTGGATCCAAAAAATAAAACATTACAAAACAAGCATAATTGGTTTGATAATGTCTGTAAAAAGAAAAAAAGAAGCTAAAAACCATTGTGAATTTGGTGAAATTTCACCCTAGTAAAATTAATCTTGAAAGATTATCTAAAGCTAGAAATGCCTATACATATTTTTTTAAAATGAAGCAAATTGAACATAGGAAAATCAATGGAAAATGACACTTCGAATTATTGAGTCTAAAGACTCAAAAGTATTTTGGCATATGGTATCTAGAGGCTCTTTACATCCAAAACCATCACTCCTAACATTATTATTGAAGGAAATTTGGATAGCTCATTATCAATATTTATTTATCAATCTGAATGTACCATCCATTACAATACTTGTTATTATTTGAAAAAAATAATCCTATCCTCTAACAATAGTGTCTAATGTAGTTGAAGTTATTTTAAATTTGGTCAATGATAAGATACCAGGGCCTGATACCATACCATCTGAAATTTATAAATTTCATATTGATTTTTGGTCTCCAATTCTTATGAAATACTTTAATACTTGCCTTCAAAAAATGATATAACAGTTTCTTGGAAACTAAACATAATCATTCCACTTCATAAAAAGGGTTCACCATTAGATCCAGCTAATTGTCATCCTATTAGTTTGCTGGATACTTTTTCAAACTTTTTTTCAAAAATACTTTTAAAAAGACTAACATCTTGGATTAACCATGCCAATTTGATTTCACCTTATCAGGCAGGATTCAGGTGCCATTTTTCCACCATTGATAATGTCTTCTGTTTATCACACATGTTTGAAAAATATATCCAGATAAAAAATGAAACTTTACTCTTTATTTATAAATTTCACTTCAGCATTTGATTCTATAAATTGCGATATATTATGGGACAATCTAAGACATAAAGGTATTGACCAATCTTTTTTACAATCCGTACAGTTACTTTATTCCAACACATATACAAAAGTTAGATATGATGTTTTGGGTAATACAACTAAGCCTTTCCCCTCTACTAGAGGGGAGGAACAAGGCGGTTTATTAACCCCTGTATTATTAAACCTTTATATTAATGATTTACTAGAATTTGATGATAATCCTTTGTATGATCCACCCAAAATCCATGGCCTTCCATGCTGTATATTGGTTTTTGTGGATGATCTAGTCCTATTTTCTCTAACTAAAATGACTACAAAGGAAAATTTATATCATTTATGAAAAGTGTAAGCATCTTCAATTCAAAGTAAACTTAACTAAAATGAAATCTTTGGTATTTAGCACTAAAAATACTAACACTGCTTTCTTTTTGGTAGACAAAGAATTGAAACAGTTAAGGAAAATGTATATTTAGGGATTAAAGTAACAGCAAACATTAATTGGTTTCAACATTACAAATTACAAATAACAAAAGCAAAACAGACTGCTAAAGCATTATTAACATTTCATTTTAAATTTTGAGAATTATATATAACTCCAGCTATGCTTGCTGCAGATGCAAAAATCAATCCTCTTTTGAAATATGGAGCAGATGTGTTAGCATCTGGCCATCTGGCTGCCATAGAACCCCCTGTGCTTTATTTCTATAAATCATCATGAATGATACCATTATCAACTTCATCATCAATGGTCAGGGCAGACAAAGGGCTAAGTACAGTAAGACCAGCCAAGGGCTGGTCAATCAGTACTTAGATATCTGCTGGGAGGGTTGCCTACTGTATGCCACTGTGTGTGTTCCCCCCGGTACTATCAACTGGTACCCCTAATCTGTACCAAAATCATTACCTTGGTAATCAAGTCCCTCCTGCCCTATTATTCCTTCTGTACATACATATACATCAAGCTGTCCCCCTTGAATTAGCATCTCCCACAAGTCCTGTTATGCCTGTACTGTAAAATGATATGCCCCAACAGTCATAAACCTAATTCCCTGGTATCCCCCCGTATGCCCACAATAGCAACCAATACCCAGTTCTGGGTCCCTGCCACAGCCCAATGGGCCCACATGGCAGATTCCATCCTTATGTGGTGGTCTAGTGTCCTCCCACTCCTCATTTCCGGCAGTAGTGCCCACCACCCCGATCCCTCCCTGTCCCATGCCCTGATCCAATGACTGGCACAGCCCTCCTCACACCATCATGGCTGGATGCCAAATGAACTGTCACAGTGCATACTGTATAAAGTAAGTGGTATGACAGTTAATTTGGTGGCCGGCCAAGGTGGTGTGAGGAGGGCTGTGCTAATTGCTGGATTGGGGTATGGAAAGCTGGAGGAAGTGGGGTGGTGGGCACTACCTGCCAGATGAGGGGGTGGGTGGCCACTAGAGCACCAGACAAGGATGGTATCTGCTATGTGGGCATATTGGGTTGGGGGGCTGGGACCCAGAATTGGGTATTGTTTGCTATTATAGGCATATGAGGAATACCAGGGAATTAGAGTTATGACTGTTGGGGTATGTCCTTTTACAGTAGGGGCATACTGGGGCTTGTGGGACTCTAATTTAAGGGGAACTACATGATGTATATGTATGTACAGCATGGCATATATGGGCTGAGGGGCACTGGATCACCAGGATAATGGGTCGGTAGGGATTATGGGTACTAGCAGCTTGATGGTGGCAATGGTGGTGGGGCACTAGCCAGTACTGTGCCTCTGTCTGAGGGTGCAGCTGCCGCCCTACCACCTCACAGCTGTTGTAGCACACCTCATGGGTGCACCATCTGTTTGGTGCACTGCCATTGTTGCTACAAACTGTGGGACTTAAGCACTGGGATCCTGTCAATTGGAAAACCGTGTGCAGGGTCCCAGATGCACTGGCACTTAGTGCCAGCTGTCATTGTTGCAGCTTTCAACTGAGTTTTGAAAATCCAGCCCAGGTGTTACACTTGAGGAGGAAAATAAAAGGTAGGACCAACACACTGTGGTGGTCTTCACTTTCAACAGACAAAAGGTATGATGAAAGTATGGAGACCCTTAACATGTTCACACTGTAAAAAAATAAGCTAAAAAGTGGTCTGATCACAATCATTTGCATACTCAAGAGCATTGACGTAGTTGAACAATCAAAGATGATTGATCTGGTGTACTGTAGAAGGATGTGGGTACATGCCAGAAAGCTTTGGGGTGATACATTTTGTGGCAATGTTAGGAGGCCCTTTATCTCATGGAAGATAGCAAACTAGTGGAACAGTCTACCATCAAACACAGTTGGCATGAAGACATGGTAGGCCTTTAAGTTAAGCCTGGTTAATCTCTACTAAAGAAATCATCAGGTACCCTGAGTTGTAGATCAGTCAAAAGGGTAGAGAATCCCTATCAAATGATATATGTTTTCACAGCATACTTATTTTATCACTGCATGTGAAACAAGGGGGATGGACATGGTAAACTTAGAGTACCTATCATCCTGTGCTGGCAGTATAACCTAGAGATTAGAGGAATGAGGTGTGAACAAGCTTGATACATCCAGCAGACCAGACCTGAGTTTGATTCTTACAACCTCCACTTGCATATTGTGTGACTCTGAGCAAGTCTCTTAACTGACCAGTGCTCCCAGGTCACCCCTGAAAATGGGCACTTGTGCCTAGTGGGCCTAACCCAGTTACCAAAGAATAAAATAAATAAATAAACTATGCTACTGTGTTACAGGATGGATGGAGTCAGAAGTAAAATGTTCTGTCCATTCCAAATCTTCCCCTAGGGGAGAAGGAAGGGAAGGAAGAACATAAAAAAGCCTCCTGGACTCTGAACTCCAACAGTCAAGTCCAGATTTGTTATATACCCTCTTCACTGGAGCTGAGAGGTGGCCATATTGAACAGGATAGGATCTGCAAAGACTATACAGATAGAGACAAATGGAGTTAGAGGCATCAGACCAAGGGCTGATCCTCTGGAAGGAGGTAGGAATGGGAAACTAACAGACAGATGTATGGTGGCCAAGCACCAGGGGAAGTAGAAAGAAGCTACAGCTTACTTCATGAAATGAAATTAAGATATTAAAAATCGTATTTAGGTTTTCAGCAGCTAATTAATCTACAAGCAATGGTGCAACAGGGATTCCTCAGTCCAGATGTTGAGAACATTTGTTTCAGTCAGTGGTTTTCACCTCTAGAGGCTGATTTCAGTCCAGATAAATGGAGAAAGGGACTTTTTTCACAGCTGTTATAGGGTAGTCTGCATATGCAAATATGTTAAGACTGCATGAATTTGTTTATCACTTTGTCCTTTGTTCTCAATGATGTATGCATAAAAAACAAATAATTCAAGGGTATAACAAGAATAATTAGCTCATATTGTGCAGTGTACAGATGAAATCCTGTTTTATGATGTAATAATAAAACCAGTGGAGTGTTTTACTGTTAGATCATTATTAGTATAGAAGTTAACTACCAGCAATCACAAATAAAAGCTCAAGTCACAACATAAATGTTTAATTATTTTGGGACAGACAGAGACAGACAAAGAGACAAATAAGCAGATAGACAGACATACAGACAGACAATGGAATACAAGACAAGACCAGACAGATAGTGGTAGCTCCAGGAAAACAGACAGGATTAAGAAAATGAATTTATGAAAGAGTGCCCTTTTTCAAATTATTCCCCAAAGTGCTTTACAAAGCAAAACAACTGGCACAAGGCACATGGAGTAATGAAGGGAAATTGTAGGAGGTAAAAATTAATCTCAGAAGGTGAGAGAGCGATAAAGCTGGTTAAATGTAGGGAGGGTAGTGTAAGGAATTTGCTTAAGATCACACTGTAAGTTGTGAAGGTTGGATTTAAACCTGGGTCTCTATGTTCAGAGCTCTGCCCTTTTACCAAGAGGCTACATTGGCTTTCTATTGAGTCTTGAGATTGGACACTCAGAAACTATTCAATGAGTCAACGTGGATTACTACTATCTGGCTTTTCTTTTTAACTGACTTTTTTAAGGGATGGTCAGTGTAGCTGAAGCCAAACACACAAGACCCTAGTGCACTGAATTGGCTCACCAGGAAAAAGAGGCTAGCTGTCAATAAGGTGTTCAGCAAATGAAAGCAAAAGTAATGTGAATTTAAGGAGAAAAGGGTACAAAAAGGCTTCAATACACAAGTTTTCTGCTGCTGTAAAATGTATCAGTTTAACATGCCACAAAAAAGAGCTTCTGGTACATATAGCAGTGTCAGTGTCAGTGTCAGTAGCTCAGCAATTTGCACACTCACCTCTGAGGTGGGACGATCAGAAGGTTGTGGGTTCTATCCCCACACCAGGCACTTGGGTCAAATCCCAATACTGACAGTGTGGTGCAGCATGAGGAGGATGCTGCACTCCTGAGGTGCCGTCTTTCAGATGAGACATTAAACTGATGTTCCATTTGCCTGTTCTGGTGGTACTTCTGGTGGATGTTAAAGATCCCATGGCACTTCTCGTAAAGAGCAGGGGAATTTTATTGAACAAAAAAACTATAAAACAGTTCAAAACAGAAAACTCATACAATTACAGCAAGAATAATCTGAAAAAAGAAAAATACACAAAAGATCATGTTATTGGAGCATCAGAGTCAGTGATCCACGGTAAACATTTCCAGAAGTCTAGAAGCATTTGAGAGTGCATTATCTTTGAGTCTGCATAATATACTTGTTTCAAATCAAATATAATTTTATGTAATAATTCATCATGAGAACACTCCATCTGTTGCAAGGTAAATAAACAGCGAGCAGTCCAAATATGCCATTTCAATATTGTAAAGAGAACATTCAATGTAGCAGAGCTCCATTTTCGCCATTCACCTGAAAAGGCCCCATACATTAAATTCACATATGTATCAGATGCAAACAATGACTCATTCCAACAATTAGCAAGAAAGGCCCAAAAACTCTGAATACATGAACATTGAAAAAACAAATGTTCAATGGTTTCTTCTTGTTTATACAATTCAAGCGACTACAAAACCTATCTGACAATTGTTTGTGTTTATGATTTGCCTTTATATGTATCCGTTTATGGCAACTCAGCCAATGTAGAGCCCACATTTGTGAAGGAATTCTGGAATTCTGTAAAAGAGCCAGAAGGCAACCGTAATAGGACTCTGGGCATTTATAGAACACTACTGGAACAGCACAATTGTGTTCCAGCAGATGCTTATACAAATGTTTGCGAGAAAGAGTCATTACCATGGTACTGGAAATATTCCACTGTTTCAGCCTTAAAAATGTTTCCCTCATGTAAGTGGGATGGCAAGAAACAATTTTAACTATTTGGAGATTGTTAGAGTCCCATGGACGAAACCAGGGACTGCAGGATTCATAAACCCAAGACTCTCAACCTCTTCCTAAATTAAATAAAAGGGGCTTAAGATTTGCAAACAAAAAAATGGTATTATAGAAATATAGAGGATGAACCATGTTTAAACCACCAGACTCAATGGATAAATAAGTAACTTTTCTTTTAATTGGATTAAGACGACTGCCCCATAAGGCTTGAAAAAAAAATACTAAAAATCTTAGTTTCAAAAAGTTTAGGTGGGGGAAATATATAGCTAATGAAAAGAAAAACTGGAATTAAATACATTTTAATCAAGTAAACCCTTTTTTTTCCCTACTTTCCATTTGTTCCAACATTCTACTTTACATTGAGCAATTTCTAATTTAGGGCTCCAATTCAAAACATCCAGAGGACTATCACCAACACAAATACCTAAAATGTTGATAGGTTCCTGACTTATTTTTATATTGGAAACCAGCTATATGGATGGACTATGGGTCCCCAACTTTCTTCCAATGCATTTATCAAAGTTTAAGACAGCTCCAGAGACTGCCCAAATGCCATACATTGATGCATTGCTTCTTGTATGGAGGACATATCAGCCACAACTAGACTCATATCATCTGCATATGCCATAACAGCATGTGGGGTGGAACATAGTGGATTGGAAATAGAAACAATTCTGTCTGAAACATTAATGTGTTGGAGCAACAGGTCCAAGAAAAAAACATTAAGAATAGAGCTGAGTGTACATCCTTGTCAAACCCCTCTTTAACTGTATTATGGGACCTTTCCACCTATATGGAAACTCATGATGGTAAACCTAATATCGAACATCTGTCTGTTAAAATTTTGCCTCCAAACGCTCCTAAAATTATGTTGAGGGCCATGTATCGTCCCCCTTCCACAAACAGGGAGCAAGATTTAGATATTTTAAATTATCTGAACCATATTGATTCAGCTGATAACCTTATTATAACTGGTGACTTTAATGTCCCAGATATAGATTGGATAAACCAGACATCATCTAGTCTAAATGAAAGGAATTATTTAGAAAGCTTTAATCAACTGGGCTTGGATCAACTAGTTTTAGAAAATACGAGATCTAATAATATCCTGGATCTCGTTCTTTCAAATATGGGATCCAGACTAAATGTCACTGAGGTTGGACCTCCAATCTCAAACAGTGATCATAACACCATTTTTTTCCAATTAAATGAATTAGTTACTCAACAGGGAAGTAATATAAAAATTCCCAATTTTAAAAAAGTGGATTTTCATAAAATTAGACAGGCATTACTTTTGTGGGATTGGAAATAAGACTTTGCTGGGTTAATGTTGGATGAAATGTGGTACATCTTAGTGGATAAAATTAAAGATATTGTAGATGCAAATAAACCATATACAAGAAAAAATTCAAAATTGGGTGCTTCCCCAAAATGGATAACTTGTAAAATTAAAAGACAGATAAATGTAAAACATAAATTGTACAGATTAGCAAAACTTGATTTAAACCTAATGCCAAAGTACAACAAACAGGTTAAATATGCAAAGAAATTAATAAGGGTTGCCAAATCAAACTTTGAAATTAATTTAGCAACTAGAAGTAAAAATAACTATAAAGCCTTTTATGCATATATCAATAACATAAAAGGGAATAAAGCAACAGTAGGCTCCTTCAAGGATGCTAGTGGCAACTTTTTAAATGATAAGGAAATGGCTGAGGTTCAAAATCAATATTTTGCTACTGTGTTTAATTCCAAATGTACTACTAACAGTAAATATAATACAAAAAATGATAAACGGAGCAACATTGATATAAAAGATGTGTGGGATAGATTAAAGAAAATTAAGATCAACAAATCCCCTGGGCCAGACAATATACATCCTAGACTGATTTATGAAATTGCAGAGGTAATAGCTTACCCATTAGCTTTTATCTTTCAAGAATCATTGGATAGAGGTGAGGTTGTTAGTAAATGGAGGGAAGCTCATGTAGTCCCCATTTTTAAAAAGGGTAAGAGGGATTCCCCTGCTAATTATAGACCAGTAAGTCTAACATCTACACTTGGGAAAATTTTTTGAAAGTATAATAAAAGATCATATACGGGACCACGTAACTATAAACGATCTTGTTGATTGTAGCCAACATAGGTTTTCAAAGTCACGATCATGTCAAACCAATTTGTTGAGTTTTTATGAAAAAGTTAGTAATGTCTTGGATCAGGGTAGATCAGTGGATGTTATCCAGTTGGATTTATCCAAGGCTTTTGACAAATTACCTCATGATGAACTAATTAAATCCCTTCTTGAACTAAATATAAATAAGATTCTCATAAATTGGATATCGGATTGGTTGGAGTTTAGGAGGCAGAGAGTTGTGATTAATGGACAGTTATCTGATTGGCTTCCTGTGACAAGTGGGGTCCCTCAGGGCTCAGTGTTGGGCTCTTGCCTGTTCAACATATATATATATCATCGTTACAATACAATAAGGGAAATGTATGGATAACCAAGTTTGCCGATGACTGTAGAATGGGAGCAGTAATAGATTAACCTTCAGACTATATTGGATTTTTGGATGCACTCAAATATATTGAGAAGTGGACATTAGATCATAAACTTATGCTAAATGAGGATAAATGTATTGTATTACACATGGGCAAAAAAAATTTGGAATTTAACTACACTATCAATAACAAACAATTAAAATGTGTGACACAGGAAAGGGACTTGGGGGTTACTATACAAAATGACCTTTCTTTTTCTGCTCATTGTGACCAGACTATTAAAAATGCTAATAGGGCTCTTAACTGTATATTGAGACATACAGTAAGTAAAAGCAGAGAGGTTGTGGTTCCATTGTATGAATCATTGATTAGAACCCACTTGGAGTATTGTTCCCAGGTCTTGGCCCTTTACTAAGGGTGAGATTGTGAGAGTGGAGAGAGTGCAGCGTGGGACACACTCGATCAGTAATGGATTTAAAACATGACATATGAGGATAGATTGGTTGGGTTGGACCTGTATTCTCTGGCTTATAGAAGATGGAGGGGCGATATGATCTTAGTTTACAGATCATTTCAAGACACTGCTCTCAGAGAAGATTTGGGGCTTGAATTAACTGTTAGAAATTATTATACTACATCTCATTGTAGACAAATTAAACAGCAAAAGTGGAAATCTCAAAAAAGGAAACAGTGGTTCAATCAGAGGGTTGTTTCAGGGTGGAACTCTCTTCCCCATGATATAGTTAATAGTTCAACTTTGGACATTTTTAAGGTAAGATTGGATGATTACAGTAGTAACAAGTTTTTAGTGAATTAATTCGATAAAATAGAATAAATTTTTGCAAGCAGTTAAGGACGAAAGTCTATATATGCTTTGTGACTACTATGATACTATGATACTATGATTAGCAATAGGAACAATAGTAGCAGTATGGTATAATTTCTGTATCCAAGTTATAAATAAAGAAGGGACATGATAATGGTGTAGAAGAAGCCATAAAAATTCATGACTGACAGAATCAAAAGCTTGTTTTTGGTCTAGAGAGACTAAGTAACCTTGAAGTAGAGCCATATTTCCTCTCTCAACTATTTCTCTCAGCATGATCAGATGATCAGAAATATTTCTGCCTGGAACTGTACTAAATTGAGCTGAAGAAATAATATGCTGCACTATCTTCAGTAATCATAAAGCTAAAATTTTAACTAATATCTTAAAATCTGTATTTAGGAGGCTAATTGGCCTCCTATTTTGAAGAAGCCATTTGTCATCCTTCTTGAAAATATAAATCAAACCCCTCATATTCATTTCCAAGGGAAACAAGTCACTTCAGAGAATATAATTAAAGACTGCAGCTAATTATTGGCCTATTTCTACACTTAGTAACTTATAAAGTTCATTAGGAAGGCCATCCAGGCCAGGCGTGACTCCATTTCGCAAATGACCAATAACTGCCATAACTTCTGAGTGCTGTATGTCTTGTATAGTAGATTCTTGCAAAGAGGGAGGGATGTCAGTGATTGTAATATGAGATAGATATGCAAAGGCCTCTGAAATATTTGTTTTTAAAGGACCAAATAAGTTAGAAGTGTATGCAGCAATGCAGGTTTCAATATCAAAATTAGTTCTGCATTCATGGTGGTTGGTATCCAAAAGAACCTCAAAAATCTTATAATTTGTTTGTTTTTTAGTTTTCATAAGGGCACACCACAGCATAAGATCCCTTAGTCCCAAATTGTTGTTGAAGTTGCAACAATTTAAATTTCTCTGAATGGTAAGCAGTCAGATCTGATTTTAAATTCCTAATTTGACTATTAAAATTTTGTCCAGTAGTATAGGATAAAGTCAAATGTTTTTGTAAATGGAGCCATTTTTTCTGATATACTATGTACTGTGAATCGTGATGTTGTTTACTAAATTGCTTTAATAGATGAATCAAGTCCAATTTGGTATCAGACCACCATAACAGTGAATCATCATATAAAAAAAAACAGATTTCCTTGCTTGCAAAAATATTTCATCTGTTTCAACAAAAGAGTATTGTCTGGTAATGAAGTATCCGCTTTCCATATACCAGGACCATTATGTCTTTGCTGAATATCACCTACTTTGACAGTTAACAGATTATGATCTGAAAATTTAGCCACCATTACTGTGGCTGCAGAATGGAGCAAATGCCTGGAGATAAAGAAAAATTCTATGCGCGTGGCTGATGGACCTTTATGAAATGTAGGAGTATGTGTAGCTGTAACAGATAAGTATATATCTTTAAGTTTAGCTGAATTCAAGATAGTATGCAAACAATTCGAGTCACAAAATATGTTTGTTGTTTTGGAAGTATGAGCTCTATCCCTGAGAAACAGGCCACAATTAATATCTCCTCCAAAAACAACAACATGAGAAGTATATAAAAAAGGTTGTGCAATTTTCAATAACTCAATTCTAAGAGATTTTGTTTGAGGTGCATAGATATTCATAATTCTATAAATCATATCTGAGATTTTAACATCCAGCAATAACAGCCTTCCAGGGCATAAATCTAGTACTTTAATTACTTCAACACCAGGCATGCTTAATAAAATATTTACTCCTGTCCATGTATCTTGACCAATAGACCAAAAAGAGGGGCCAAGAAACCAAGCTTTCTGAGCTTGCTTAATTTCAGAGAGAGAATGTAATCTTACATCCTGCAACAATACAACTCCAATGGATAAGCAGGACAAAAGAGAAACCACTATATCACTCTTCACTTTCTTTTTAATACTATTTACATTGATAGTATGTAATGAAAAGGAGGGAACCATATTATAGAAAGAAAAAAAATCATTAAGAGGCTTCACTTAGTTTTTCCCTTCCTAGTGCCACTGTCTTTATATTTCACCTTAGCTTTAGCTTTTCATTTCTGGGACCCCAAACAATCAACGGTAACCTCAGTATATGTAGTTTGTTCCAGATGGGCAGAAACCAGAGAGGAGGAATCAGAGTCTGTATTTTCTGAAGGATCCTGCAATAAATCATTCCTAGTACCCAAAGGAATAGTTTCATTTTTTTGTACTTTGGATACAGGTGACCCTTGCTTCCTACTACTCCTAGTATATCTGCTTTGAGGAACAGTAGATTCTGGAGGTGGGGGGGGGGGTCCATAGTACCCATAGGTGCCACAGGGAGAGGGGTAGGTAGAATGCAATTTGCACTAGAGAGCTCTGTAGAAGTACTGAGATTGGGAGTGGGTGTCAGACCAGATACCCCTTGAGTAGTTTGTACAGGTTCAGAGGCATCCAATTCCTTAACAAGGGGGGTCGTGGTCTCATGTGAAGACTGGAACAGTGGTTCTAAAGGCGAGAGAGAAGGTCTCCGCTGTGAAGGAACCAAGCTATTTTCAGTCACTTTAGAATGCTGTGCTACTGTAATGAGCAGCCTCTGTTCTTCCCCATCAGCATGATTCAGGGAGTTATGGGCAACCCAAGTGCATTGCTGAAAGGTATGGCCAGATTCTTCGCATAGCACACATTGAGGTTCTTCCACACATTGATTACCCTCATGGCATAATTCCCCACACACCACACATTTCATTTTGTCACAAATGCTGCTCAAGTGACTTATAGAACTACATCTGTAACAGGCCTTAGGTTGGCCTGGGTAGAAAAGTACCCCTCTATCCCTACCTAATAAGAAGCTATTTGGTAAATGCTGGAACCCAGCATCAGTAGTTTTAAGCAACACCTTTACTTTCCATTCCCCTGTCCAGAGATGTTCAGTAACAAAAATGGCCTCAGGATCTGTTAGAATTGTGCATCTCTGTTTCAGCCAGACTAAACCCTCATTTCTAAATAGGATGGTAACATTCTTTTGAGCAGGTTTAGTAAGTGGTGTTGCAGTAAAGGGGGCCCACAAGGGTGTATTTTTCAACTGATAGAATTTAGTCCAAAAACATTCCAACCCATTCAAAGTTTTGAAACTTTTATCAAAATTGGGTTCCTGGGAAACATGTATCAGAGCATGAATTTCATAAGAAAAAAATTTCATAGATTCTTTAAGCAAGTTTTTATCAACAAACACACCATCTGGCATAACTTCTAGTCCACCCACATAATGCAGTCTAACCGCGTTATGTCACTATGCTTGTTGTGTTGGGACCGAAAAGCAAGATGCATAAGTTTTAGATGGACAAGGGTTATTTGCTTTAGGAAAAGAGAACCCAGGGACCTGGAGTTTTATACTTGGTGAAGGTGTTGCAGCAGAAGAGGTAGTTGTGGCAGAAAAGGTAGTGGGAGCAATAGCAGGTATAGTCAGAACAGGGTTTTGTGTTAAATGAAGTTCTGGAGGTAGAGAAAGGTCAGGGTGTGTAGACAGTTCCGAAGCAACACCAGTAGCCTCATGAGTCTGAATGTGGATCGGTGATATCCCAGAAGCACCAAGTCCCAAACTCATTGTCCTTTTCCCAACCCACTGCAAGCAATGCAGAGTCCACAGACCAGTCAGTACTCACAGTTGCTTTTGGAGATGCAGGGGCTCATCTTAGGCTGGCTGGAAGAGAAGCCGTATTTGCCATTCCTGATGAAACCCCAGGAGAAAGCTCGTCTGATGCCTCACACACAACTGCTTCATTGCTGGGTGATAGAGGCAACGAAGAATGCAGAAGTGTCATTGAAAAAACAGACTTGTCAGTGGACAGGACAGATTTACTCTGAAGCGATGATTCAGCAGAAGGAATGCTTTTCAAAACAGAGACAGGTCATTTCAAAGCTAAAATCTCCTGCCATTTAGCCATATAACATTTTTCTTCCAGAGTCAGTAATTGCGAGATAGAGTCAGGTAATAGACATGGATCAGCAGTAGAAAGGTCAGAAGTTGTAGTAGAAGGTTGAGTAATAATTTTCTCAGGCAATATTTGATTCTTAGGCATACCTGAAGTAGAATTGCTTAAACAGGTAGAAGACTGTTTCAGAGGAGCATCAGTAGTATCTGTGTAAAAAACAACACTCTTTGATTCAGCAGACAGTTTGGCCTCTAACAATTCTGGGGCAGGGGAGAAGACCTACTCCCCTGCTTCAAACACCTCCATGTTCTCCACCATACCTCCAGAAGCAGCCATCTTAGCAGAATGCCAGGATGTAAGGGATCCCCTACTGTCAGAGCAGGGGAATTTCCCTGATGTCGTGGCCAAATTTCCCCCATTCACTAAAAATACCACCAACTGCTTAATCTGGTTCAATGTCAGTTGGCATTCATCTGTATCCCCCTCCCATGGGATGAAGCTGAAAATTAACAAAATTGTCTAGTCCTCCTTTCTCAGTCAACAAAAACTAAATAAATAAATCAATATAGTGCTGCAGTACAAAGACATAGGTAACTATTCATATACATATGCCACAAAAGTACATGTATATTATCAGGCCCTCAGTTGATAATGTGGACACTGAAATGCTGTGATGTCAGCTTTCTGTTGTTGTAAAATTCAGGACCTTCTAAAATGGATGTACTGTCATGGCATTTGTACTGTACATAAACATTTACCTCTGTCTTTGTACTGCAGCACTATGGCCATGATTCACAAAGGGGCCTAGGGCAGACATGCCCCACTCTACATTGAAATGCCACGTAGCGAGGTCCTTCAGCCCCCTGGTAGCATTCATTATTGGAGCACAACCCCATGTGCACATGATCCCCTGCCTGATACCACAGTCATGTGCTGCGGACAGTCCGGGGGCATACCGGGGGTGTGCCTGCACTTCACAACATTCACAAAGGTGTGAAGCAGTGTGGAGTGCCTCACCAGGGTACATAAAAGGTAACCAGTTGTATGTGGGATGTGTCCCCCCATACCACCAGTCAACCAGATGCCAGATGGGGCAGACAGCCATCAGAACCCTACCATACCACTGGCCCTGCCCCTGCCCACTGGGCAACCTGAGTATTCTGGGGGGGTTGTCACTGACATTCTGAACTTGGCTGGGGATTGGAGGGGATGTACTCTGCATACAATTCCAGGGCAAGTGTGGCAGATGCCCGTGTGTGCCATTCATCTTCCCTACTCATGTTGGAGTGCAAATGATCTACTGCAGGACCAAGTATGGCCATCTGATTGGATGCCTGCCTGGTCAAATGCACTGCCCACATTCACCCTACACACACCTGTGCACCAGGCTGATGAGACCATGGAAAGGTGGCTGGCATAATGAAAACTGCCTGTGCATACCTGTCCACAGGTGCGGAGCGGTGTGATCAATCTATGTGGGTCTCTGATACAGGAACTGCACCTTAATGAATCACGGCCACATACTGTATGAGCAGGAAGTTATTTCTGTAGTATATTAAATTGCTATATTTTATAGCAGCACAAAGCTGTCTTTATTTGTACTACAGAGCCTTTCTCCTGTACATGTGCACCTGGGTTTTGTTTTTTACTTGAAAGTGTTGCTGACTATTCCCTATTGTAATTAAACAATCGAGTCGATGATGAATTTTTACCATAAAGAATGCGGTGAGGGAGCTGAGTCAAGTTTAATACATAAAACAAATTACTGTTGCACCTTTTCATTTGTAAATTCTCTAGTCTTTGAAGGTGGTAAACAATGTGTATCAACTCTCAGCTGAGTGTACACAAAGGGGTGAACCCCACATTGTGATAAATTTGGTGGAATCAAGGACCAAGAGTGAATACCAACATGCTCTACAATCCAGAAGATGGAGAGAGAGAGAGAATGCTGTTGTGTACTTGTGCCTACATGTTGGGGTGATAGAAATCAACATGGCATCCTAATGTATTTTACTTTCACAGAGTGGGAGGAAGGGTAAATGAGAGGTCTCTCTCAATTGTAAACCTTGAAATAGAAGTGATGATGAAATGAACGGAGTGGAGGGAGAGAATGCTGCAGCCTTTAGGTGGGGTTGGGGCAGGAACCAACACTGTATTGCAAAATACTCTAAAGTCCTTGAAATCAATAGGAAAGAGTTCAAATCATTGCAGTATATAATTTTACTATCACACAATCTGCCATTTTGTCACTTGTCAACTCTTGTTCCTATGTTTCCCTCATGGATCCCTGTCACTCATTCTGATGATGGGACACCAGTGACTACCAACATCCTCCATCCTGGCAGGTGGGTGGGTGGCTACCTCCCTAGTCAGTGACAAATCCACTTCAAGACTGACTGGTAGAAGGTGTATGAATTGAATGCTATTAAAAGGCAGTTGAATATCCTGAAGTCTGATTGGTCAGTTAGTTTCATTACCTGTAAGTAAATCCTGCAGTCAACCACGGTCAAAAAGACCAGTCTGTTTCATTACCTGCACTAACATTCTTACACCTACCTCTTGCAACTTTCACTATTGCAAACCTTCAAATGGCAGCCATTTTTCCCTTCACTGAAAACCTTCAGTGTGCCGGTGTGTCACTTGCTGGGGTGTCGCTGTAAAGGCTGTTGTGGCTCTGTTGTCACTCTAAAGGCTGTTGCTATTTTCTCTCATGAACCAACCTAGTGGAAGCATCAGGAACAGGTTTTTCAGTGCTGGGAGGTTGCCATCCCACACCATTCTCTAGACTTTAAACTCAGTTTTAGTTTCCCTCATATATTCATCCATTCCTGATTTTAATGTTTCTGGTCTGTACTCTTATCACCACCACTTTCCTTAATTTGCTCTCAAAGTGTTTTCAAATGCAGCCCAGAATCTGTGGTGCTTTTTTCTTACCTGTTTATAACCCCCGAGTCTCTGTCTACACGTGTCTTCCTTGGTTTAACTCAGCTGAGATAATGTATGTAGAATAATGCTTTTCAATATATACATCAGTGATATAGTGAATGGGTTGGTGGGGAGGGTGTGTTTATTTTCAGATGATAAGAAGATCTACAATAGGGTGGACACCCCAGCAGAGTGGAGGCTATGAGGAGGGACCTGAAGACTGTGGAAGGGTGGTCATAAACTTGGCAGCTGTATTTCAATACCAAAAAGTGTGCTGTGATGCACATGGGGAGGAAAAACCCACAAGCTGCTTATACACTGGGAAGGGGGGATTAAGACAACAGAGTAAGAGAGAGATCTGGGGATAATAATGTCAAGCAACCTGAAGGTAGGAAACCAATGCAGCAAGACAGTGGGGAAGGGAAATGGAATGTTGACATGCATCGGGAGGGGCACAACCAGCAGAAGGAGGGAAGTAATAATGCCCCTTTATAAGGCCATGGTAAGGCCACACCTGGAGTATGGGGTCGAGTTCTGGAAACCACATCTATGAAAGGACATTGATGGGACAGAGGGTACAGCACTGGGCAACTAAGATGGTGCACTGCATGCAGGAGAAGCCATATGAGCAGAGGTGGAGGGAACTGGATTCGTACCCATTGGAGGAAAGAAGGGAGAGGGTGGACACAATTGAAGCTTTTAAGTACATAAAGGAGACTAACAAGATGAAGGGGTGACCTTATTTAAAAGGAAGGAGGGGACTAGAACAAGGGAGCATAGTTTAAGATTAGAAGGAGGAAGATATAAAGGTAATATTAGGGGGGGTTCTTCACAGAATGGCATGTTTTGTTCTAGAAGCACCCCATAGAACACATAGATGTATACAATATAATAGCTTAAATTGGCCAAAACCTTTGGCCCATAGGAATTTACATTTTCTTAAATTTATGTATAAAATTCAGAAACATGTGGTTCCCTTTTACATTTTTGAGATGTTCCCCATGAGAATGGTAAAAGATAATCTGAGGACAGCTCATGGTTTATATTATTCTATTACCAAGTGTAATATAAATATAGGTAGGTCATCTGTTTCTTATAGAGGAGCTGCCCTGTGGAATAAAATTCCAGTAAGGTTACATGAAATGAATCAAAATATATGCCTTCCCCACCTGAATGATTGGTGCTTAGGCTGGTCTAATGTCCTCTCTCATTGTACTGAATGTGATGTTTACTGACTATTATTTATGTGTACCTTGCTTTGTATATAGTAGTTGGTCTTTTTCATTGATATGTGTAATTCTTTTTACACTGAAACTGATGTTTGCTGCTATGAACCCATGGAACTTCATTGTAAATGAGCAACGCTCAATGGAATGTTTTTCCCTTATTCTGCTGAATAAAAACATAGTTACCACTATTACTACTACTGCTACACCACAGAGGGTGGTGGGGGCCTGGAATAAACTACCAGAAGAAGTAGTAGAGGCTGAAATGGTGGAGGGATTCAAGAGGGCATGGGATAGACACATGGGCTTGTTAAGTGGGGGAAAGGGGAGAGCCAGTGGTATAGGCAATGAGTGGGGGGGGGGATAGAGCAGACTTAATGGGCCAGTTGGGTTCTTTTCTGCTGACACATTTCTATGATTCTATATGATTCTATGATTCTATGAATACATGGGGGAGTACATAATGAGAATTTAATGCATGCCCAAGGTGTGGGGTGCTACATAAACCCTGAGGGTGAAGCCCAAGGGATTCATTAAAACATCTCACACTGATGATATGCATTAAATTCTCTTTATCCACCCTCCATGTATTCTTTTATAGAATTGCCGGGAACTGTTTTTTTTTCTTTGCTACTGCTCTGAGCTGCATATTGGAACAGGATAAAAACAGCTATAGGTAACTGCTCTGTTTAGTCCCTGAAACTGTCCAGAAACTAGTAATTATGTAGAAGATTTTCCAGGCCCAGGTTGGGGCCCCTCTGTTTCTTCTTTTTAATAATGACCTCCACCAGGTGGCAAGATTTTCTGCACTGCGATTATACACAGATGACACAGCACTTATTGCCACAAAAGGTAATGACTTTGAACTTGAAAACAATTTACAAGCAGACTTCGATATAGTGTGGGAGTGGTTCAACAGATCAAAGCTCAAGACGAGCATAAAAAACAAAATTATTGTACTTTGGATCAAACAATAAATCTCAATTGCATATACGTATAAATGAAACTGAACAAATTGAGCAGGTGTACGAATACCACTATTTAGGTGTAACTTTTGATGTAGAATTAACTTTTATTAATGAACATATACTTTCACTTATTAGTACGACAAATAAAAAAAATAGGTGCCTTAAGATGTACCACTAAATGTTTAAATAAGATGGCTAGGAAAAAAATTGCAGAATAATTAATATGACCTTCACTTGAATATGGAAATTTAATATACCAAGTTGCAAACAAAAAATTTCTAGACAAATTCGACAAGATTCATTTTCAATTAACCAGATATGTGTTGAGATGTAAATGAAACACACATCACTGTGTGCTATTATCTAAGTTAAAATGGCAAACACTTTGGCCCAGATAATCAAAAGAGTTGAACCATGTGCAATAGGGTTGCGCCTGCGCAAGTCCAAAATTGAGCCATTCTGCGATATTAAGCAGGAGGCAGTTGAGCCTCTGAAATCATACTGAGCAACAGCGCAATGATAATGAAGGCATGCGCAACCGAAGGGGGAGGAACCATGCATAAATGGCGCAGTGTGATATTCAAAGACTTGCGTCTTGCCAGCAGTGGAAACAAGCGAAGTATGTCGCCATAGCGAAATGAGCCAAAAAAAAGGAGCAAGGAAGAGCCCCAAGAACGCTACAGGGAAGCCACATGGGGCAGAGGCAGACAGACAGGGCAGGTGGCACGGACAGGGCAGGTCAGGGAAAAACCACAGTGAACAGCCAAGCACAGGAAAGGTGTGTGGAGCCACACAGCACAGAGGCCAGCTCAGGCAGGTGTACCTGGTGCAGGGGAGGTAGCAGACAGGACAGTGGGGGGAATACAGTAACAGCTGCCTGGGGGGTGAACACAAGCCAGAGACATGGCCAGTGCCACCTTCCACATGGAGGCCGTAATAAGGGGGGTGAGAAGGCGGGCAACAGGGGGGCGTAGCCGTGGAAGGGCCCATCGGTGGTATGCCCTCAACAGGCAGTACCGAGCCAGCACCAGGTTTGAGCTGTACACAGATACTGAGATTGTGTGCTGGTACTGCCTGAACAGGGCAATTCTGAGGCGGCTCTGTGAGCTGTGCAGTGATGTGATGCAGGCACCCACACGATGGAGCCATGCCCTGTCAGTAGAGACCAAGGTAACAGCCTGCATGTGCTTGCTCACACCACGGGTACCTTCCAGAGACCAAATGGGGACACCACAGGCATAACCCAGTCTGCAACATCATGCCACCTCACCCAATTCCTCAGCACACTGCTGCCACATGCTGAGGAGTACATCCATTTCCCCAGCACAGCGGCGGAGTGCACATCAAACATACAGGAGTTCCACAGGGTAGCACATATACCTGGCATGCTAGGGGCAATAGACTGCACCCATGTGGCCATACGCACACCATCTGGCCCTGAGGGGGCCACATACATAAATCGAAAGGCCTATGCCAGCATCACCTGCCAGGTGGTGTGCGATGCCAGGGGGTGCATCATCAATGTCTGTGCCACGCACCTGGGGGAG
This sequence comes from Neoceratodus forsteri, assembly GCA_016271365.2. Taxonomy (NCBI): domain Eukaryota; kingdom Metazoa; phylum Chordata; order Ceratodontiformes; family Ceratodontidae; genus Neoceratodus; species Neoceratodus forsteri. Next base: position 653,982,264 of record JADMNL010000022.1, read on the forward strand.
CACACGATTCTTTCATCTGGCACCAGTCAGCACTGTGCCACAGATTCGAGAGTGAGGACATCCCCACTGGCCACTTAGTGGGTGAGTATGCAAACCACATGGACAAATATAGGGCCTGGGGGGCATGGCCAGAGGTGGCATGGGTAGTGGCCTACATGGCCGGGGGCAGGGCGATGCTGATCACCAAACTAACCTCCACCCTCTACACACAGGTGACAATGGATACCCACTCCGTCCCTGGCTGCTCACACCCTACCGGCAGCCCACGATCCCATTGCAACAATGCTACAATGAGGCACACACCACCACACGTAATGTCATTGAGCGGGTGTTCGGGATGCTGAAGGCACGTTTCCGTTGCCTGGACACCTCTGGCAGTGCCCTACAGTACAGCCCCTCAAAGGCCTGTGGGATATTCCTGGCCTGTTGCATCCTGCACAACATGGCCAACGAATGTGGGATAGCCATAGAGGTCGAAGAGGGGTTCAGTGATGGAGACGATGGGGACACCAGTGACGATGGTGATGGGCAGCCCCACCTGGGCCGATGGGACCCCAGACTGCTGCGGCTGGCACATCTGCACTGGGACACCATCACGGAGGAGCACTTCAGCCAATCCAGGTAAGTCATGGGGTCATGTGCAACCACCAGTGGCCAAGGCACAACCCACAAACACGCAGGAACCCACACTGGGGGTGTATGCCATCAAGGGAAGTGGCAGGGCACAGAGGCACACACAGCCAGGGATGGGTGAGGATGTATACTACGCCGAAGGACACACACACACATGCACACACACAATGCAACAAACGTGCACAGAGGGCAGAAAGCACACCGACCCAGAACGCACACCCTAGCAACACACATGTCCACAGGCCACCACGCCCACTGCCTGTCCATATGCATGTGTCAGATGCTGGGCACCATTGCACATTGGTGTACAGTGCAATGCAGGCATCACCATGCACATGCAACTGTGGACAGCAGCCGGGAGGGTGTGCAGGTGGACTGTGTGTCCACGAGCAGGAGCAGGTACCCACCCGTTGCACTCACTGACACCTGACTACACACAGGGCAGCACCAGTCAGTAGCCGCGCTGGGAGACAGGTCATTCACGCGACACAGTACCACGGCTGCCATGGATGCGTGGGTGGACCCGCTGAGACCACCCAGCACTGGTAGGCGGATCACTGGCCTCATGGGTGGCACAGATGGTCCCCAAGGGGTTCCACTGCATGAACGTGACCGTGCCGGTGCAGGGTTCTGCAGCACACCAAACATGCCTGCACCAGGAGTGCTCGGGATGCCCACAGCCGAACCCGGTGTCGACAGGGTGGGAGTCGTACGACGCCAGGAATGGGGGGTGGATAGTGCACTGCATGGTGTCCGCGATGCATGGGCACCTGACTGTGTGCCCATCATGGCCATGACAGCAATGAACGCCTGTGCATGCCTGTCAATGGCAGCGGTCACATCCTCCCACAAACGGTCCATCCATGCCATGATCATTTCAGTGTCCCTCCTGCGATGCTCATCTGCCCACTCCAGAGACACATGCAGTGCATCCACGGATGTCGTAAGCTGCATATGCTGCTGGACTGATGCTTGCAGTAGGTGGGTGTGCTCATCCAAGAGGTCATCAGCCTCCTCGGCATCCTGTCCCTCAGGGTGTGCAAGGGCCTGATGTTCAGCACCCCTTGAGGGTGAGTGCTTCGCACCAGGACCAGGTCTCGACATGTCCACAGGCAGTGCACTGATGCCGCCACTGAACCCTGTACCCCCAAGCCCAGTGGGCGACTGCTGATGCTGCCCCTCTGGCTGTCACACCCCAGGGCTCAGTGGTGCCACTGCAGTGGCTGCAACAGTCCCACTGTCTTGAACAGACACCAGTGCTGCCCCACTGGTGCTGACAGGCACAGCCTGGGACTGTGCTGACATGCAGACCTCCGCGGCAGCACCAGCCACAGTCATGGGCATGAATTGCCCTGCTGTGTGGCCATCCTGTGGCACACACATGTCACTGCCCAAGACAGTCGTGTCATCATCACTGGTGCTGGACTCTGCCCCAGCCACAGCCACAGTGTGCTGGCATCCATGGATGCCAGCATGCTGGGACACAGGCAGGGCTTCCTCCACACCTGTCTCAACGACATCAGTGTGGACAGCCAGGCGGCCCCACTGTTGTACTGATCCACAAACACCTGTGGAGGTGGATGGTCCCACCTCCGACTTCATCCAACTGTCCAACGTGGACAGGCCCCCCACCGCTGACCCATGCAGATGCTCAGGATCTGTAGGTGAAAGCAAAGTCGCGTTACTGTATGTGACCTACCCTGCCCCCCCAAGACAGACCATGACTTACCATGCAGTGATGGGCCACCACCCATCTGGAAGCCACCACCCGGAACACCCTCAATGGCACTTCGGTGCATGCTTCCAACAAGCCTGTCCTCCGCTGGGGTGAGCTGTACCACCTCCAGCTGTCCCCCACCTGTTGCAGCACATATTGCCCTGATGGTAGCCACCTTCTCCTTTACCCTCCTCCTGTCTGTGCCCATCTTCTTCTTACACTCCTGCACAGAGCGCTGGTGGCTGCCATGCAGGTTCACAACACGTGCCACTTCCTCCCATGCAGCAGCACGGGCCTGAGGGATGCCCCGCCGTCCACTGAGCAGTGGCTCCTGATCCAGATAGGACTTGAAAAGGGCCTCGGTTTCGGCCTTAGTAAAATTCGGCCTCCTCCTCCTCCTCCCACCACTGTTGTCCTCCTCTCCAGCAACGTGCTCGGTCATTATGTAGCCTGTAAGAATTGCAGTTGTTACCTGTGACTGTGCAGTCCCATGCATGTCCCTGAATCCACAGTCCATACTCCCAAACAGCATGCAACTCACCAATAAACTGCAGTAACCGACTATGGCCACTGCAGCACATTGTCACACCTTTATAGCGCAATCCATGCAAACGAGGTGAGGAGAACTTTAATTAGATGCAAATTGCAGTGCTGCGCCATTGAATGGCTGATTGGATGATTTGCATATGACAGCTGAATATCGCACTGTTGCGCTTTGAGCAATTGTGTTAAACATGCCGAGCCAATGGCGCAGTTCTGTGGCATGCGTAGTACACCTCACTGCGCATGCCCAGGTTTCTGACACAGGCATCTGCCGTGCTGAAGATGTGCTTTGCAAGGTAGGCAATGCAGAGCATGGCCACCATTGTGCCAGTGGCACTATAGTGATGGTCACTACATGGCGCTGTGGCACTGGGCCTTCATAGGCACAATAGTCCAACTGCCCGATAGTCCACTGTGGCGCTGGCACACGGGCAGCCAATCGCACTACATGCATTTTCATCCGATGGCACTGTGCGTGGCCTTGCACCAAAGACCCTTGACCCTGTGCCCGACCTTTGCCCCCTTGGCACCATGCATCAGGCATAGGTGCACCTCTATCATGCAGTTTGGTAACAGCACAATAGGGAATGGCAGCGCTGTACCGCGCAGCATCTGCACGTGGGGAGCCACACTGCAGAGTGCCATATTGCCTACTATAGCTATTGGAATGGCACGTAGATGAGCTGCTCCATGGACGGCCATTGAGCTGGCCAGTCTGGTGGCCATAGTTGAGCCACACCATGGGCCTCTCTTTGGGGAGGCCCCCATGGACAGGGCAAGGACCCAGGTGTGGCAGGAGGTGGCCACTACCCTGGATGAGGCAACAGGCTGGGGGCGTTTGGCTGAGCAGTGCAGGCACGGCTATGGTGACCTGCGCAGGAGGGAGCCAGAGCTACTGGCCCGACTGCGGTCACATGCCAGGAGGGGCATGGTGCCACGTACAGGTAGGGGTTCAATCAACACACTTTTATTGTCCATATGAGTCACAGTGTTGTATGTGTCCAGCACATAGGGGAGGGACCGTATGGGGCTGGCCGTGGCGGTGTTCACAGGGTGTGGGGTGGGTCTGGCTGGGTGGGAGGGCACACACCTTGGGGCAGGGGGACTTTGCTTCGGGAATGTACTGATGTTCTTCTCTCCTTTTTTCCCCACTGGCCCGGAAGAACTACACAGGGTGTGGGCAGAGCAGCGGAGGGGTGGTGAAACCACAGCCAGGCGGGCCGAGGACCAGCAACACCCACCTGACCGGCCCAATGAGGTTGAGTGCCAGACCTCCATGATTAGTATTGCATGCTGTGTGACAAAGTGGGCAGCGGGGCATAGCCACCATTCATTGACATCACTGCCATGCACGCCACTTGTTACAGTCAACACTGCCCAGTGGCAATGCATGTTTGGGTGTGCATCACTGGTGGTCCATGCATGCACCAGGTGCATGACTGTGCCACTGCCTTTGCACCACATAGCCATGTGACTAAATGGCCACGGTGGTGCTGTGCATGACTTGGCTGGTGGGTGTGTGCAGCGTTCCACATGGCTGTATGTGCCTGGGTGGGCAAGTCCTGTGGACGTGATCTCTGCGGGTGGTCACGCACCATCACAGTGGTATGTTCCATGGCCGTATGCTATGCACAGTGGGTGGGCTGTATGGGGTTGTGCATTCACACCTATTGACTGTGCTCCCTTGTCCTAGGTATGAGACATCTCAGGGAGATACAGGACACCATGAGGGAGCTCCTCAATCTGGGCCGGGAGTCGGTGGCAATACTTAGGAGGCTGGATGCGACAGGGGTGCTGCGGCGCCACAGAGCCAGGTGGACCCAGAGTGAGGAACGGCAGTCACATTGAAAGTCCCTTGGTCCCTGACTTCCCCTACCCCCCTGGACCCACCCTCACACCCCATCTAGCCCATCCCATTTGTCCACCCCTTCCCCCTGCCCACCCCCACCTTATTTGTGTCCCCCACCCCAAGCTTGTAAATAGTTATTATTATTGTACATAGTTAAGTTTTATATTTTTACAATACATTTGAATTTTATATAAATACCGTGGTGGTCTGATTTGCAGCGGGCTATAGGTGCTCAGCTGCAGTGGTGTGCATGGCATCAGGGGTGGTGCAGTCATGGGTATGTGTGTGTGTCTGTGTGGAGGTGACTATGGTGTGGTGTAGATATCAGTCAGTGTCTGCATTGTGTGTGTTGTTCCCTGTGCACTGGATGACTGTGTGCAGTAGTCTATGTCACGTGCTCTGTGTCCATGGCGCACCTATCGGCCCGTCCATGGCCTGTAAAGCTGACACACATGCCTGTCTGTGACCTGTACAGTCCACTGGCATGTCAGTGGTGGCATTCCCTGCAGGGCAGACACTGTAACCGTCACTTTGCTGGCTTGCCCATGTCACTAGTGTGGTGCATGCCAGGCTCAGGTGGCACTGTGGGCGACACAGTCATTGTCCCCACCTCCATGCTGTGGCTTGTGTGTGTTGCAGGGGATGTGCCCCACTGTCTGTGACTTGTGCTCCGGGTGACTACTGGTGGTGTATGGGTCCTCGGTGCCTGTGCAGGGTGGCTGGCACTCCAGTGCCATGGTGGACTGCGGGTTGTGTGTACACGGCTGACATGGGCCCACAATGGGGGCTTGGTTGCCCCACCACTGCGTCCCTTTATCGTTGTGCCCTTGGGTATGGGTGGGTGTCTGTCCATACCCTGTGTGGCATTTGGTCTGGTGCGTGCTTCCACACACCACTGTGGGTGTCTGTGCTGGCTGTTGTGGCTAGTGGTGGGCCAGGGTGTGTCACTGGAATATTGTGCAGGGTGCAGTACCACTGGTGGTGGTGTCAAGAACACGACCGTCCCAATATGGGGTACCTCTTGTGCCAACGCATGGTCGGTCTCTCAGCAGTACCTCAGGGGACTGTGCATGGTGGCACTGTGTCTGCTGTTGTTGCATTGCTGTGTGCTGCAACCTGCTGATGGGTGCTCATGGTGGGGCTGGCTTGCATGGTTCTGTGGTGCCCAGGGTTGCATTGACACAGTAGGGGTGGTGGCATGAATGGGGTTTCCTGCAGTGGTGGTCACTGCTGATGGGGGTTGTCTGGGGGTCATGGTGCAGGGTGTGCTGTGCACTGGGGGGATGGTATGGCACAGGGTGGTCTGCCCTCCTTGTGTGCCAGTCACAGCTTGCTTGTAGGTGTGATGAAACACTATGGCCAGGCTGTGGGTTGGTTGCTTGTCTCCATGGACCAGTGGTTATTCCAGCCCTCCCCTGGTTGTGCTGTGCTTGGGGTGTGGGGGGACAATGTCTGTTCTGCTGTGTGTTCCTGTGCCCATCTTTGGCATGGGTGGTGGGCCCCTACCTCCCTGATTGTGCAGTTACATTGCTTTGCAGCTGGGGGGCTCCCTGGTTGCGCTATGGTGCCTCTGAACTGCTCAGCTGAACATCCCTTGTTGTGCTATGGTGCATCAGACCTGCTCAGCTTCCCCTCCCTTGTTGCGCTATGGCACAGGTGGTGCGATATTTAGTCATTGGCTGTAGGCGCAATTTGGCCTGCTCCTTTTTTGAATATCGCATCTCTTGCGCATGGGTGCAATAAACTTGCACTTGCTCCTGCTATTGCACACTTTTTGGACGCAGTTTGAATATCTGGGCCTTTCTATACAAACTACCAAATCTTAGCTGAAATTATTGTATAAGATTTCTACTCATAACCCTAATCACTACAGTTCACAAGTAGTTTTCAAAAATGTTAAACACAAAGTCAAACATAAATTAACTAGATCAGTGCACATAAACAAAATCAGTCTCCCAAATTTCAAAACACAATTTGTTGGAAAAACTCTGCAGTCTCAGGTCTCATTGCTACGGAATAGTCTTTCTTACCCACTGTGCACTGTCCCATTACATACACAGTTTGTCACTGCTTTGGAAAATTGTTTTATTTTTGCTTGTAACTGTTATTAATTTATCTTGTTAAAAGTATTTTGTAGATTGTATACTCATCAAGCAATTGCTGAGATATGTTGAGATTTATGTAGTGTTTTGCAAATTATATTTTATTGAAATTATTTGTAATACACACAGGGTGGTTTTGTAAACAGAGATTCTTATCCCTAATGACTTGTATTTATCCTGTATAAAAATGCATTTTTACCTACCTTTTTAAAGTTCAGCTCCAGACCAACATTGCTATGGAGGTATGTAAATTAGAATAGTTCAGAGGTCATCAGGATTCCTGTGCTTGTAAGAGTGAGGGCACTTTGGGTAGCAGTGAAGTGATACAGTGAATTTTTCAGATGAGTTTATTCTGAAAAAAAAAATGCTGAAATCTGTTTCTGTTTGTTTAGATTAAACAGTCACTGCACTCTGGAGCTAGCCACATGGCTGAGGAAGTGCAAGCTTTAGAAAAGAGAAGCTGGCGCATGTTCACCATTATAACCCAAGGGTTATAATAGTGAATTATAACCAGATTCTCCCATGTGAAAAGCAGCCCCCAGCTATTACAGTCCAGTAATTTGTTCAATTTACCAGTGTGCATTACAATGTATGTACACTATCCTCATAAAGTATCACATTGGAAGAAGCCTTTAGTTTAATAAAGGTAAGATAAAGTAGTCTACTAAGATGCAAAAGTATAAGTTAGGTGGCGAACCACCTTCCTTATATATATAGCACAAGTCTGATGTACCAAGCACATGTGAAATAAAGGGGATTATTCTGTGCCAGTGTAAAGGTTACCAAGACTGAATGATAGAACAGTTGCAGTCAAAGCCAGTGACACGTTGTGCTTTGTCCTGTTCCATGACCTGGCACATCACAGTACCCTGCAGCATGGTGCAATTAAGAGAACAAAATGAGTATTTGTTTTTCTTTTGTTGTTTTAATTGACTGGAATGTTGCTCATGACATAACCTGTATTTCATTTTATTTTATTTGTTAGAGTCTAGGATTACAATTACCTTTCAGCCAAGGCTCTTTTACGAAGGTTCCACATCAGAATGAGAACAAACAAGCAGGACATTAATTATTACAGGATAACAGGTTACAGTTGTTTATCATCACATGAGTACATACAGATTAGGTGATACTAGGGGCATGCACAGAACAGGGATAGCATTGATAATGAGAACTTGGTGAGACGAGAAGAAGATGCTGCCAGAGGCAATTGTCAAAACACAGAGGAAGTGCAAGTGGAAAGTGCAAGTAAGAGGAGGAAGAGGGGAGAAGGTAGAGGGGAAGAGTAGGGGGTGGATGAGAAGGGACATATTAGCTCTGCGTGGAAAACAACACACCAATGGCCTTGACTTCATAATGATGTCTCTGGGCCCAATTCTAGAAGGGTTACGTGTGGTGTAACTGCAGTTGTGCCAAGTAGAATGGCACATGTAGCAACTTACGTCAGCAGTTGCGACATGCGTGATTCTACATAGTGGCCTGTGACATGGTGCAGGGTGCTTGCACCAAACAGCAGTTACAGCACATAAACCCCCTTCGACATTGTGCTAGGGGGTTTATGGCAGCAGTTGTGCCCCATTCTAGAAGGGCAGCCATAAAGTGCCCACATTGGGATTCTACAAGAACCCCTGGAGGAGATCAGGCAACGTAAGTTATATCAACATTTAGCTGGTATAACTTACGGATGCCCACGGGGCTCCTGTAGACCCATTGGCTGTGCAGCAGACAGCCAACAGTTTCCCCTCCCCCCATGCCCAGCACACCCCAGTGGGACACCACAGGGCTATCCATATCCAAAGCCCCTCTGAAATAGCCATTGGCAGAAGCCCCACAGGGCAGCACTGCTGTCCCCCCACCCGTGACCCGTGCCGTGAGTTACCTGCTGTATACGTGGCAATAACTAGAGTTTACTATAATAAAATGAATAAAATAAAATAAATCTAGCCCTGGTAGTCTAGTGCCCCCCAAACTGTACATAAATAAGAAAACAAATCCCCATTGCCCTGGTAGTCTAGTGCCCCCCCCCAAACTGTACATAAATAAAAAAATGAATCCCCCCTTTTCCCTGGTAGGCTAGTGGTCCCCCACCCCCGAACTGTACATAAATAATGAAAGAATCCTCATTTCCTGGTAGTCTAGTGGCTGACCAGCCATGTCAGCCACCAGCTCGCCCCCACCTGTCACCAGTCACCATCCAGTGACTGGCACAGCCCTCTCAACTCCATGGGCAGCCACCTACTGAGTGCAGCATTAGCACTATTGCACAGATGTGCTCAGATATTAATTTCTGAGTGCATCTGTGCAGTAGTGCTAATACTGCACTCAGTGAGCAGCTGGTAGTGAAGGTGAGAGGTGGGCTGTGCCAGTCACCAGCTGGGGATGGGTGGGGGTGCTGGTTGGGCTGGCATGGCTTGATGGGGGGTGGGAGCCACTAGCCTACCAGGGAAATGGGGATTTGTGGTGTTATTTATGTACAGTTGAGGGGAGGGACCACTAGACTATCAGGGCAATGGGGATTGGTTTTCTTATTTATGTACAGTTCGAGGGGGGCACTAGACTACCAGGGCAACGGGGATTCATATTTATTAATATACAGTTGTGGGGGGCACTAGATTACCAGGGATACAGGACCATACATTTTTTATTAAACAGTTCACGGGGGCTACTAGACTACCAGGGCTACCAATCCACCACATTTGCAGCTGGCGACTAAGGGTGGGGGCATGGGTGGAGATGTGACAGCATACCCCTGCTGTTGTGACTGCGACATGTTAGTCCAGGTACTTTGGCATACTCCACTACATGTCGCAAGTTGCAGGACTTAGCTGCTATGACCCTGCCTCAACAAGGTCACAGGGTCAATGTCACAGGTACGGGTGGCTCAAGTTGCATTAGGTGACAACTTGCGCCACCCTTCTAGAATTGGGCCCCTTGTCTACAGTGCTTGTCTCTTAAAATGTGTTATTACTTTGGACATGCTCTGACCTGAAATATCATTAATATTGCGTGACTGACCTTCTGAGCTGGGCTGAGACAACAGCTATAACACACTGATGAGTACTTAATTGGAAAAACATGGGTATGTGCTATTTTCAGCCTTTGCCAAATGTTTTTGAGACCTTTTGGCACCTTTACATCTTGGACATAAAAGACAGTCACAAGGGACTGTTGCACAACTGTTGCAACAATAATTTTGCACCAGTCCCCTGCTTGGGTCCCCCAAAGTATTCTGAAAGGGAATCAAAGACCCTTCCAGCTTCTAACTCTACTGTGACTATGATGAGAAGGGGTGGGGGTTACCATGAAAAGGCCACAGAGTACTATAAACAGAGCATGGTGACCTGGATGCACCAGTGACAGAATTTTCTGGCATTCCCCTTCCCTAAAAACTGTTTAAGGCAAACAATAATGGTGGCAGAATTCTGTACCTGGTGGTGCACACATTCTTCAGGAAACTAAGATCATCAAGGTCCATTTTTCTGTAACAGCTGTGTGACAGGGTTGAATAACCCCCTGTCCCATTTGTTATGCAGAAAGAGTTAAACACAAGGATCTGTTCTATCAAGCATTGAAGGCTGGTAAAGAAGTTAGACCACACAGTGGTAGGACAGGAAGTCATTAACTGGGTAAATAACTTGCTGCAAGGTAGAACTCAGAGGGTTAAAATAAATGGAGTAGTGTCACCAGAAGGAAGAGTGATCAGTGGAGTGCCCCAGGATTCGGTGCTGGGGCCACTGCTTTTCAACATATTCATAGCTGACATTTTTATTTATTTATTTTATTTAGCTTTTGTTGACCGGGTAAGTGCACTAGACAAATCCTGCCTATTTTCAGGCACGACCCGGGGAAGGGGGATACAGATGAATGCCAACTGACCTTGAACCAGATTAAGCTGTTGGTGGTATTTTTAGTGAATGAGGGAAATTTGGCCAGGACACCGGGGAAATTCCCCTACTCTTTTCGATAAGTGCCATGGGATCTTTAACATCCACCTGAACTACCACCAATCCAGGCAGTTGGGACCTCGGTTTAACGTCTCATCCGAAAGACGGCACCTCAGAAGTGCAGCACCCCTCTCATGCTGCACTACAGTGTCAGTACTGGGATATTAACCCAAGTGCCAGATGTGGGAACTGAACCCACAGCCCTCTGATCTCCTGGCCTCAGAGGCGAGTGTGCTACCTACTGAGCCACTGACACTGACATTGCAGAAGTGCTAAAATGTAAGATATGTCTATTTGCTGACAACACTTAGGTATGTAGCAGGGTGGACTACAAAGACAGAGTGTGAAAGATGGAACCAGACATAAGGAAATTTGAGGAGTGGTCTGGAGCATGGAAGTTGAGATTCAATGCCAAAAAGTGCAAAGTCATGAACATGGGTAGAGGTAATCCCAGTAAAAAGTATTTCCTGGGAGATGAAAAGCTAGCTGCATGGAGTTTCAGCAAAGCAGCTGAGGAGAGTAGTTCAGCTGCAATTTCGGCCTCAGAGAGGAGCAGTATTTTTCCAGCTCAGTGTCTGCTCAGGACTGGAGGTGCATCCAGCAATGTTTTTGGCCACAGAAGAGAAAATCGGCGGTGGCTCCAATCTGGATACAGGAAGAGGCATCAGGCGGCTCCAATCAGCCACAAGCTTGAAGGAGGCCCAGGGAGACAATCGGGGCCAAAGGCATCAGAAACAAAAACTGTCCAGGCTTTAAAAAGGGCACCTGAGTTTTGGCAGAGCAGCTGGGGAGTAAAATGCTCCCCTACCCACCCCTTCCACCACTGCTGTTTAAGTACTCTTGAGTTTGAGGAGATTGGACCAAACAGAAAAAGGGGTGTGGCTCTACTCATGAGTTCGAGGATATTGGATTGAACAGAAAAAGGAGGTGTGGCTCTTGGAGACTTGAGGATCAAAAACATCATGGAAGAACAATGACTATTTAAAGAGGAAACATACAATAATGGATAACTGCTTTTTTGATATCCACTAAGGTATAGTAAGGAAAAGGGGCAGCAGTACAAAGTACTCAAGAAGCTAAAGGGCAAACTACTTAGAAATGTGTAGCAAGCTTTATAAGTATCTCAGGGTCATTACTACTTAAAGTGTTAAAATTCTTAAAATTATTTAAATGGTTTAAACTTATGAAGCTAAAGGACAATCTACTTAGAAATGTGTAGGAAACTTTATAAGTATTTCAGGGTCACTACTACTTAAAGTGTTTAAATTCTCAGAGTTGTTTTACAGTGTTAAAATTCTTAGAATTGTTTAAATGGTTTAGCGATATCTAAGGATGTGTTAGGGGCGAGTACAGTTTAAGTGTCAAAATCCTTAGATTTGTTTAAAAGATATATCAATATCTAGGGTTGGGTTAGGGACCGGCGACTTAAACTTGATTAGAATTGATATAAGTGCTGCTTAGAATAGTTAGAAGTGTTTGAAAGGACAGTGCAGCTTAAAACTTCCATAATAAGCTACTTTTGGTGTGGAAGGACTTAATGCAGAAAGGGGGCTGTTCACAACTGCAAGCAAATCTTGGACTGGGGAAACTGTTTTGGTGAGACTAATTAATTAATATGGAAAGATGGCTACGTAGGAAAGAGGGACAGTAGGTAAAGTGTGTGTGCAGCAAAATAGTCATCATAAAAGTCGTGCAAATACAATTTAGGGGTATTAAGGGAGTGGTACTGATTACAGGGGGTGAAGGGCTGGGATACAGTTTGTTTTCTGAAGATTTTATTTCTACTTGATTGCATGGAGCAAGAAAGGAACAGGGAAGAGAGTGGAGAATGGATCAGTGGGAGGGACCATGGAAGTTGGTGGAAGGGGCATAGTACAAGGTGCACCAGGGGTAGGGTCAGCAGCAGCATGGGGGGGCAGTAGAGAGAGGGAGATAGAGGACATGGAGGAGGGAGGATTTTAGGGTACAGCAACTGTGGAGCAGATATATTCATGAACACTCTGTGGAGGCTGGGGGAGTGCCCAGTTTGTCAAAGGTTAAGGAGGCTGGAGGCTGAGCTATCATGGCAAAAAAGGGGAAATGTCTTGGTCAATAAGGGAACTGGAAAGGAGAAATACAGAAGGTAAATGGGTTGGGGACAGAAGGGAGGACAATGGAAAGGACAGGAGGTGGAGTGAGCAGGCCACACTGGGGGGAGGTGCCAGTACAGGAGTTAGAGGCACAACGGGCATGAGGGCCAAAGTAAATGAACATAGCTACAAAACAGAGACCAGCTGGGGAAATGGAGACTTGGGGATAGATGGGGGAGACAGGGAAGAAAGGCTCCAAGACCAAGAGGTGAAGAGAGATATGCCTGGTAAGAAGTAAAGACTAGGGGAAGGGGGCCTCAAGGAAGGCCACATATCTAGCAGTAGAGGGTAGGAAACCACAAGATGGGAAAGGTATTACAGTGTCCAACAGGTACACTCCTCTAACAGGCACACTTATTGAGGGAGCTCTAAAAGGACCAGGGAGAGCAACAGGCATGGCCCAGGAAAAAGGGATAAACAAAAGGGAAGAGAGAAATGGGAACACGGGAAGGACGGCAGCAACACAGGAAGGGGTAGAACTGAACATGGAATGGATTCTGAGTTTGCAGGTGGAGGAGGTATGTAGTGTAAAGGAGGATAAGGGAGAAGCGGAAGCTGAAAGGAAGCCAGGAGTTAAAGGAGAGGCTCAAGATAGCAAGTGCCTAGAATGAAACACAGAGGAGGTGAATGAGAGGGTTACCAACTCAAAGAGAAGATATGAGGGAGCACTGGCAACAGAAGGACAAGGGGGGGTTGGTGAAAGATGTTAGAAAGGCAAGGAGGAGGAGTGAAGCAGGTAACACCTGTGGGGAGTGTAAGGGTGGAGTAACTCAGAGGAGGCCAGGGTTGAGGCTGAGGAGGTAATCAAAGGAGTTGAGAAAAGGGAGGTAAAAGGGATGCCTAGAACTAGGAATAAGGAAAAGGTAATAAATAATAAGCAAAAGCAAAATGGGGGCAGGGTCCTCCTTATTGGGGACTTAATTTTAAGAGGAATTAAATGGGGGGGCAGGGATGGTGCAGTGTGGGTGGAGTGATTGCTGGGTATGACAACATCAGAGGTAATTCATTATATTCCACCATGGGGCAAGCCCCAGGATGAGAAAACACGCCAGATTTTCCATATGGGGACAAATAATTTGGATGGGAACAGCCTGTTGGAGGTACAGATGAGATCCATAGTGCTTGCTAGGTTTTGTAGCAGCCTGTGTTTCCAATCTATAGCTTTTTCAGAGGTGTTGCCTTTGCCTAAAGAGAGCACTGAAAGGAAACAATGGATCAGGGAGTTCAACCAATGGCTAGTGGGATGGTGAAGGCAGGGGGGATAAGGGTTAGTGGGTGACTGGGGGACAACATGGAATAATGAAAGCCTAGATGCCCAGGACAGACTGCACCTATATGGGGGGGAGGCAGTACTGAGAATCAAATTGAAGGAATTCACTGAGCAAACATATGGTTTAAACTAAATTGGGGGGCGGAGAGGGAAAATGACTCACCAAATGACATGCCAAAGACAGAAGTGTTGGGCGGGTGTTCAGCCCCCTCCCAGGAAAGTGAAGGAATGTTAAGCAAGGACATGCTTAGGGAGATCCACAAATTTCAGAAGCCTGGGGAATAAGATGGTAGATTTAGAAACATTAATGGAGGGGAAGGGATTCAATATTGTAGCCGTAATTGAGACCTGGTGGTCCGAGCACCATGACTGGGAAGTGGAGGTCCTGGGGTACAGATTATTCCGGAGAGAGATGATCGGTGGGAAGGGGAGTGGAGTAGCGCTATACATCAGGGAGGGAATCAACGTCACGGAATGGATGGAGGAGCAGGGAGAAGTGGAAAGCATATGGGTCCCACTGGAGAAGAAGGCTGGGACAGCATTAAGACTAGGGGTGGTATACAGACCTCCTATGCAGAGCAAGAAAACTGACATGCAGATGTTGTGGGAGGTTCAAAGAATGGATCAGAAGGGGGTGAGTCTGTTAGTGGGAGAGGGTATGAGGCTAGTCAAACCACCAAGAAGTTCCTAGACTTCAGGAAGGCAGATTTTCCAAGGATGAGGGAGATATTCCAGGAGGAAGTGGTGGATGGGAGGGGATGGAGGAAGGGAAGGGTGGAGGAACTATGGAAAAAGATCAAGGGGGGAAATCCTTGCAGCGACAGAGGAATGTGTAAGGAGGGTGAAGAAGAACAAAAGGAGGAGGTCACTGTGGTTCAATAGGGAAGTGAGGGAGGTAATGGGGAGAAGAAGAGAGCATTCAGGGAATAAAAGAGAATGTAGGGGAGGGAGGATAGGGAAACTTACAACAAGAAACTGAGGGTGGCAGGGCAGAGGATTAGGAAGGCTAAAGCAGAAACAGAGGAGAGTATTGCTAGGCAGGCCATTTGGGGGACAAGACATTTTTTCCACTTCATAGTGGAAAGGAGGAAGGCAGGGGATAGTAAGGATTAAGGAGGAGAGGGGACTGCAGGTGGAAGGGTATTTTGAGAAAGATGAGGTGCTGAATGGATACCTCAGCTTGGTTTTCACTACAGAGGGGGAAGGAAGGGGACCAGCACTGAGTGGTAAGGGAAAGGGAAGGGGGGTGTATTGTAGCCCAATCAGTGTAGAAGAGGTAAGGGAGGACTTAGGTAAGCTGAGGGTGAACAAGGCCATGGGCCCAGATGGCCTACAACATAGGGTGCTTAGGGGATTAAGGGGAGTACTGGTGGAACAATTGGCTGGGATATTTAACTTGTCCCTGGATAAAGGGTGGGTCCCAGGGGACTGTAAGAAGGCAGATGTGGTGTCACTTCATAAAAGTGGCAGCAGGGAGGAGGTGGGCAATTATTGCCCAGTCAGTCTCACATCAGTGGTGGGTAAAGTAATGGAGGCAATATTGAAACAAAGGGTGGTTAGCTATTGGGAAGAGGGGGGAGGGCTGCAAGACATTCGGCAGCATAGTTTCACTCTGGTCAGTCATGTCGGATGAACCTGATCGAATTCTTCGATGAGTTGATAAGAGTGGTTGATCAGGGTGGGGCAATGGATGTGGCCTACCTGGAGTTTGGGAAGGCTTTTGACACAGTGCCACATAAAAGACTGGTTAATAACTTGGGGAGCATAGGGGTGGGGCAGAAAATAACAAGATGGGTGGAGAGCTGGCTGATGGGTAGGAGCCAAAGGGTGGTGGTCAATGGGGTACACTCTGGGGAGACGGGGTGATGAGTGGGGTCCCCCAGGGGTCGGTGTTGGTGCCCATTCTGTTTAACATCTACTTCTGCGACATAGCAGAGGGGTTTCAGGAGAAGGTCTACCTTTTCGCGGAAGACACAAAACTCAGCAACAGGGTGGACACCCTGGTGGGGTGGTGGAGGCAATGAAGAATGATCTAAGATTACTGGAAGAGTGGTCAGAAACATAGCAGCTAAAATTCAGTGCCACATAATGCATAATGATGCACTTGGGGACGAAGAATCCAAATACCACAGACACACTGGTGGGGGGAGATAATTGCTGCAACCATGCAGGAGAAGGATTTAGGAGTTATAATCACTGATAGCCTTAGGGTAGGGACCCAGTGCTGAAAAACAGTGGGCAAAGCCAACAGGATGCTGACGTGCACAGAGAAAGGGATAACCACCAGAAGGAGGGAGGTGTTGATGCCACTCTACAGTGGTATAGTTAGGCCACACCTGGAGTATGGGATACAGTTCTGGAGGCCCCATCTATGAAAAGACATAGATGACAATGGAAAGGGTGCAGAGAAGGGCCACTAAAATGGTGCATGGGCTAAGTGGGAAGACATATGAGGAAAGCTTGAAGGAGCTGGATTTGTATCCTCTGGAGACAAGAAGGAAGAAAAGGGACATAATCAAAACATTCAAGTATGTGAAAGGGATCAATAAAGTGGGGGAAACTTATTTTCAGGGAAGGTAGATAGAAGAACTTGGGGGCATGGATTGAAAGTGGAGGGGGTAAGGTTGACGGGAAATGTTAGTCAAGTCAAGTCAAGTCGTGTTTATTTAAAAAGATGCCCAATCCCAAAGGCTCTGGGCGCGGCACAATAAAAAAGAGAAGTAGAGAAGAATTTATAGCATTTCATGCCATATAAATACATAAAAGAATAAAAAACATACACATAATCATAATCAAACCCCAAAAGCATGTGAAAATAGGTAAGTCTTAAGCAGGGCCCCTGGTGTTCTGAGGCAGAATTTTCTAATTTCTGCGGCAGAGCTCCTCGACTTCTGCGGCAGCATTTTCTGATTTCTGCGGCATGATTTATTCATTTCTCTGGCAGAATGCAGTCCTGTCATTGGCTAAATATGATGTGATGTCATCGATGACATCATATGCTGAGCATAGAGGAGGAGCTTCAGGATAAACGAGGTGGGAAAGAAAGCCTGACACTATGGAAAAACAGTATATTTATATCAAAATTCACCAAAAACAATGAATTCTGCGGCACTATATATATTCTGCAGCATGATGCAAATTCTGCGGCAAATTCCGCAACCGCAGAACCGCAGAATTCCAGGGACCTTGGTCTTAAGGCAAACCTTAAAGGTAATAAGGTTCGGGCCTTCCTAACTGCAGCAGGCAATGAATTCCAAAAAGCGGGAGCGGCGACACTGAATGCTCAGTCACCCGCAGATTTTAACCTCGCTCTTGGAACAGTTAGGAGGTCTGCATCAGAAGACCGGAGATTGCGGAAAGAGGAGGATGGTATCAGGAGATCTGACAGGTAACCAGGGCCCTGTCCATGTAGGGCCTTATAGGTGAGAAACCCCACCTTGAAGAGCACTCTCCACCTGACAGACAGCCAGTGCAGTTCGCGTAGCACAGGTGTAATGTGACAGAATTTACTCTTCCCAGTTAAAAGCTGGGCAGCAGTGTTCTGCATGAGCTGCAGTCTGCGGAGAGAACCCCCAGAGATCCCTAAATAGAGGGCATTACAGTAGTCAAGCCTAGAAGTGACTAAGGCATGTATCGAGGTAGGGAGGTCCAGAGGCGAACAAGGGGCTTAATCTGGCAATGTTTCAAGAAGGAAAAACAAGAATGGACCACGGAAGAAATCTGAACCTCATGGACAAATTCCTGTCAAACAACACGCCAAGATTTCGCACCCAAGGAGGCTCACATGACGCAGCCCTCAGCACAAGGCCAGTTGCAGAATCAGAGGCCATCCCATCACGAACTCTGTTCGACTCCACTACCAATACCTCAGTCTTATCAGGGTTCAATCTAAGCCAGCTGGAGGCCATCCAGTCGCTAATCTCAGCCAGACAGATGTTCAGCACATCTACTGTGTTGGGTGTTCCTGGTGCAAAAGATAAGTATAGCTGAGTGTCATCAGAGTAGCAATGAAAACTCAGACCATACTTTCTAACGATCCCCACCAGGGGCAGCATATACACTGTGAACAACATTGTGGCCAACACCGAACCCTGAGGGGCTCCACACAAAAGGAGACTGGGTGTTGATGAGAAATTTCCCATCACAACCCGCTGTCTCCTATTTGTGAGAAAGGACTCAAACCACTTGATGACAATACTGGTGAGTCCACATAACTCCCTCAGGTGGAGAAGCAACACACAATGGTCCACAGTATCAAATGCTGAAGAGAGATCAAGGAGAACAAGAATTGTCTTGTCTCCTCGGTCTCTAGCCCTGAGGAGGTCATTTTGCACCCGAACTAACACAGTTTCAGTGCTATACCTGGCCTGAAAAGCCGACTGGAAGGGATCATACAACTCATGAGTCATGAGATGTTCCTCCAACTGAAGCAATACCACCTTCTCAACAATCTTCCCCAAAAATGGGAGATTCGAGATAGGACGGTAGTTTGCCCTGACCTCCAGGTCCAAAGAAGATTTCTTTAAAAGGGGTCTGACCAGAGCCTCCTTCAAGGCATCTGGGAAGACACCTGACTTTGGCGATAACTGGACAATCAGGGCAAACACCGGCCAACAGAGTCAATGCATCTCATTAAGAAGCGCGTTGGCACTGGGTCCAGTTCTAGAAGGTATGCTTCAGATTGACCATCACCTCAATTGCCTTGGTCCTCCACTGGCTAAACCCACCCCAGTCAGGCGGAGTGCCTCAGTACATGACTGGCGACCACTGACAGCAATGACATTGCTGGCTGAAGAAACTTCCGCCGGATCAAAGACACCTGTCCAAGAAAACGAGCAAAATCCTCACAATCCTCATTAGAAGAGACTCTACCGGCTGGAAACAGATAGGATGAAGAGTTCGTCAACAGTCCGAAGCGAGGCTGATCAGTTTCTCCCAGCAGCGATCTCCGGAGACAAAACAATGTCTTCTTTCGGTCGATTTCCTCCTGATATGTACAATAGTGTGCACGCAGGGACCAGTTTGTCCGGCTTCCAGGTGGGATTTTCTCCAGCAGCGCTCCAATCCCCGATCCATCTTCTTCATTTCCCTGAGATCTCCATCAAACTATGGAGACCTCATGTACAAAGTTCTGGGTCGTACACGGACAGGTGCGAGGGAGTTGATGGCATCGGATAGTACCTTATTATAGCTATCCACACCGACACCAACAGCTGCGACGCATACATCACCTAAACTAGATAGATCAGCAGCCGCCATGAAACCCACAGGGGTAAGGTCTAAAGAGTGGCAGCGGATCATCTCAGCAGGGGAGAGACTTACGGTGGGAGCCCCAAGCATGAACCTCACCGTGCTATGATCAGACCAAAGTACTTGATCAACCATGAGATCCAAGATCTCAATCCCCAGTGAGAACACCAGATCCAGTGTGTGGCCATCTTGATGGGTAGGTGCATCAATGAACTGCAGAAGCCCTAATAAGGACATATTCTGCAGAAATTCGTTAGGAAGTATTACTTCGTCGAGAGAGAGGTTGAGCCCTGAAATGTACTGTTGGAGGAGGTGGTAAGAGCCAGTACAGTGGAGGGTTTCAAGAAGGCCTGGGACAAACACAAGGGGTTGTAGAGGGGAGGAGGGGGGAATCTTGGAGGAGGGGACAAGTAGAGGGGAGGAATGGGCAGACTTGAAGGGCCAGAAGGGTCCTTTTCTACTGACACATGTCTATGAATCTATTAACCAGGAGAATGATCAAGGCATCATGATCTTAGATGACTTAGTGGTATGAAAACATGCTAGAAGGCAGCACTCAAGGCCAATGGAATGCTTTGATGTATTGGGATAAGAATCAATAGTAGGAAAAAGGAGGTGGTCCTATCACTCTACAGAGCACTGGTCAGGCCACACCTGGAGTACTGCATCTAGTCTTGAAGGTCCCACCTGTAAAAGGACATCAACAAATTGGAGACAGTGCAGAGAACAGCAACAAAAATGCTGCAGGGATTGCATAGCATGTCTTACAAGGAAAGATTGAGGGAATTAAACATGTATTCATTGGAGTAGAGAAGGGAGAGGGGACATATGAATGGAACATTTGAATACATTAAAGGAGTAAATAGGGTGCAAGCACAGGAACTTTTTGACTTCAAAGAAGACAGTAGAACTAGGGGGCATGATCTAAGGCTAAATGGGTGCATATTCACCACCAATGTCAGGAAGTTCTTCTTCCAGAGAGGGTGGTAAACACATGGAATAGCCTGCCCCTAGGGGTGGTGGGGGCCAAAATGGTGGGTGAATTCAAAAATGCATGAGATAAACACAGGGGAGCCCTCATACAAAATAGGCAGTAGGGGCTGGGGTAAATTAGGCAAGACTATTAGAGGGCAGACTAGATGAACCAAATGATCTCCTTCTGCCATCACTTTCTATATTTCTACATTTCTATGACACTCTGACAAGCATCTAAACTAGTCAAGGGGTTGGCGGATGGGAGCAGGAGGATATAAGCAGGCCACCATCACAACAGGTCACAGAAGCAAGCAGAGTGGATCAGGAGGAAAAGTTGTTAACAGATATACCAGAACTCATTATAAGGGGTGTGGCAGAGGATGGGAGGCAGCATAAGAAAAGAAACAGAGTAGAAAAAAGGAGACAGGAAGGCAAAAAAGGAAGTACAAGGGGGACAGGCAGTGAAACATGGAATGTCATGTACACAAATGCCCACAGTATAGAAGAACAAATCACTGACCTGGTGGCTTTGATGGTGGAGGTGTACCTGGACATAGTAGCAATTATTGAAATATGGTACACTGGAAATCAATCAATCAATCAATCAAGTCTTTATTTAACCAGGCATTCATCGTTGAGCAGAAGCTCATTTGCAAGATGGACCTGGGTGGAGCATGAACAATTGTATATACAGGTCAACACAGGTATTTACAAGGCAATACAGATAATACTCTTTACAGAGAGGAAGAAAAAGAAGTTCTTATGTACATAGAATTATACAGATATTGTACAGATTACACAGTATTTACATACATGGAAGTGTCTATAGGAAGATAAAGCAGGTTATCTAAGGCTGCAGGAGGAAGTAACAGAACAAAAAAAATAAAAATAAAAATATACACCAGGTAGAGGTGAAGGTAGGGGGAAAGGGAGGGAGGTAGGGGGAGAAAGGCTAGGAGGGCACGGTGCACAGAGAGGAGTTGGTAAAACAGGATGTAGAGAAGGTGGATGGAGAAAAGGAGTATGTGTGAGCCCTGGGATTGAATGCTACAAAGTACGGGGCATGGTAGGATGTCACAACCCAGGGTAGTGAGCTCCTATCCGAGGTTGGGAAAGGAAGAATAAGGGGATGGACAGGCCTAGTGTTGATAAGACGGGGGATAAGAGAGAGAGAGAACAATTAGGCTGGTGAGGAGCAAGTTGGGTGGTCAGTACTTAAAATTGGGTCTAGGCGTGGCTATATACAAGTGCAGACACTGGTACTGGGTCTGAGTGGGTGAAGCAGTTACATACTTCTCTGATTGTATGGAAATAAAGCATCTTGAAGGCATTTATACCGATTAGAGTGCTTAATTTGAGGGTTTTTTGTAGATTGTTCCATAACGTAGGTAGCACGAAGCTTATGGCTGCCCTGTCAAAGCGGGATTTTGCTTTGGGTACTTTAAGTGTAATAGCTGAGTAACTTCTTAACATGTATTTCCCAATTATACTCAGGGGAAGACAGCAGGAGATATAGTAAGGCAGCTTATTAGAGATGGCTCTATAGGTCCAGAGAGCGGCGTTTCTGTGGTGCCTGAACTTTAGTGATGTCCACCCCACTGCCACATATAGGGTGCAGTGATGCGTGTCGAAGGGGAGTCCTGCTATAAACCTCAGTGCTCGGTGGTAGACTGTGTCCAGTTTAGCCATGTTAGAGTTGGGGCATTGGCTATAGAGGAAGTCAGTGTAATCAACCAATGATAGGAAAATGGATTGGACCAGTTGTTTCTTGGCATCTCTGGTGAGAAATTGGTTGATTCTAAAAAACAGTCCAAGCCTTTGCCAAAGTCATTTTAGCAAGTCCTCGATATGTTCAATGAAGGAGAGTCTTTGGTCTATCCAAACTCCCAGATACTTGAATTTTGTAACAAATTCTAGTTTTTCACCTAGAACTGTGCTAATCTGGGGAACTGCCCCACTGGACACAGGGTTATCTGTATGGATAAAAGGGGAGAGGACCATCGCTTTAGTTTTTTTGGCATTAAGGAGTAGCTTTTTTTGGAGGAGTTGGCTTTGCAAAAGGTTGAATTCTGACTGTAGGTCATTGCAGGCAGCTTCAGGTGTTGGGCGACTCACGTAGAGAACTGTATCATCTGCAAACAGATGGATGTTGGCTTCTTTTATACAGTAGTCGATGCTATAAATGTAGATTGCAAAAAGTAAGGGCCCTAATATAGAACCTTGAGGTACCCCTCTTTGCAGAGTTTTTAAGGGGGACAGGCCTCCTTCGGCTTTAACTTGTTGAAGGTGCCCTGTAAGATAGTCAGTAAACCAACGCAGAGAGGAGGGGTCCACACTTATGGTTTGAAGGGAGGAGAGGAGCAGACTATGGTCGACGGTGTCAAAAGCCTTGCTTAGCTCAAGGAAAACAGCACAAATAAAGTTTTGCTCTCAAGATTACGCTGCCAGTCGTTAGTAACTTTGGCGAGGGCTGAGATAGTGCTATGTTTAGCTCTGAATCTGGACTGCATAGGATTTAGCAGTTCCCTAGACTCAAGGTGGGTCCTTAGCTGTGCATTTACAATTTTCTCTAGGAGCTTGGACAGGACCGGAAGGAGAGAAATTGGCCTGTAGTTATTGAGATCGCCAGGGTCACCTGATTTGAACAGTGGTATGACATGTGCTGTCTTCCATATAGGTGGTAAGGTGCCCTGAGACAGGGATAAGTTAAAAAGGTGGGTGACAGGTATTGCTAGTCGTGGTAGGCAATTTTTAGGAAGTAGGGGTCAAGGGTGTCGGCCCCAGCACTTTTTCTAGTATCCAACTGAAGCAAGAGGTCATCTACCTCTTTCAGTGGGGCAGGTTGAAGCGAGAAAGGTGGCAAAGTTATAGGAGTTTCAGGCAGTTGGCTGGCAGTCTGGGAACGAAGTATGTTTGCAGGGGAGTTATCAAATGCCATGCCTGCAGTAGCAAAGTGGTTATTGAATGTGTCAAGTATATCCATCTTTTCGGTTATAGTCAAGTTGCCAGAGGTAATCTTGGTCGAGAGTGAATTTCCTGGGGAGTGGCCTAGCAGATCATTGATTGTGTTCCAGAGTTTGATTGGGCTCTTTGTGGCAGAGTCTAGTTCGGATTTGAAGAAGGTGGCCTTCGATTCTCTGATTGTTTTGGTACATAAATTTCGTAGTCTCCTGAACTGGTTCCAGTCCTCTGCAGTGTTCAGTCTGCACGCTTTTTTCCAGAGCTTATCTCTTTCTAGAAGCAAGGACTTGATCTGAGGGGTAAACCATTTACAGGTTTTGGTCCTAGTTCAAACTTTAATCAGGGGAGCATACTTATTAAGGGCCTTTGATAGAATGTTGTGGAAGATATTGTAAGCTGACGTAATCGTTTTGGCCAGGTAGAAATCTTGCCACTCAGGGGAGTATTTAAGCTCGTTTAGGTAGGCATGTTCATTGAAGTTGCACCTGGATCTCTTTATAGAGAACTTGCTGATGAGTGCTGGGTTGTTGGTGGATCGTACTCCCACAATAAAACAATGGTCGCTGGTGTCTGAGAAGAAGACATCAGCGTGGGAGAAGAGATGAGGTTTGCTCACCATTAGCACATCCAAAAGTGTACTTTTACTGGGGTTCTTCATGTTTGGGCATGTTGGTTCAGTAATAAGTTGCGTCAGCCCATGTTCATCACAGAAGGATGCAAGGGAGGCAGCTGTATTAGAGAGCCAGTCAAAGTTGAGGTCTCCTAAAATAATAGTTTCTGGCAGCCCCTGTCCCAACTTGTCACTTAGATATGACACAAGCTGTAGGCCAGCAGACGGTGGTCTGTAGCATCCTATTACGCAGAGTGCAGTAGTCTGTGTAATTTCCACTTTGAGAATTAGGCATTCAAATTCGCTGGTGACAGATGCCGAGGATAAGCAGAAGGCAGAAAATTTGGCTTTAATGTAGATAGCTACCCCTCCTCCTCTGGCAATCATGACTGGGAAGCAGATATACCAGGGTATGCTCTGTTCAGGAGGGATAGGGAGAGTCAAAAGGGAAGGGAGAGTTGCCCTTTATGTCAGAGAAGGTATTAAAGCATAAGTAGTACAGGGTGGGTAGATAGGGGGAGGCTGAAGCACTGTTGGTCACCCCTGAGCCAGGCAATGACACAGCAATTCACACAGGAGTGATCTACAGGCCTCCAGCACAGGCAGAGGAGGAAGACAGGGCACTAGTGGAAGAAATACACAGGATGTCAGCAAAAGGGGAGGTACTGCTGCTCGGTGATTTTAATACGTCGGATGTGGACTGGGCCATCCCGGTGGTTCCCTCAGCCAGGAGCCGAGACATGTTGGAATTCTTGATAGCATTGGCATCAGGCAGTTAGTGCTGGAGCCCACCAGGGACAAGGTGATTCTGGACCTTGTACTGACTAAAGGGGACAGAATCACAGAACTCCATGTGGATGGTCACCTAGGGTCGAGCGACCACCAGACTGTGTGGTTTAATATTGGTAAAGTGTCACAGTAGTGCCACAAAAAGGTGAGGGTCCTTGATTTTAGAAGGGTGGACTTTGCTAGGATGGGGATAGGCATCAAAGAAGCCCTGGTGAGGAAGGAAGCAAGGGGGGGTGTGGAGCAGTGGGCACACCTAAAGGTTGCCATACTGGAGGTGACAAATCACTGCATTAGGCTAAGAAACAAGGGCAAGAGAAGGAACAAACCAGTATGGCTCTCAAAGGGGGTGGCAGAGAAAATAAGGGCCAAAAAAGGTGGCTTTCAGAAAATACAAGGAGAACACAGAAGGAAGGGGATAGGTCAGTGTTTCTAGATAAACAGAGAGAAGCAGGGAAAGCAGTTAGGAGTGCAGAGGTGCAAATTGAGAAAAGATCAGCACAGACAAAAAAGGGACAAGACATTCTACAGATACATCAGTGAAAGAAGGAGGGTCAGGGCTGGGATTGTAAGGTTCAGAGGGCAGAAAGCAGTGTGTGTGGATGGAGACCTAGAAAAAGCATTAATACTGAATAAATACTTCTGTTCAGTATTCACTGAAGAGGGGGGAGGGACAGGGACCACAATTGGGCAGAAACAATGTACAGAGGGAGGTGACAACCATTCCATTTACAAAAGGGAGTGTCCAAGAAGGACTCACAAAACTGAGGGTGGACAAAGCAATGAGACCAGATGGTATACACCTTAGAACATTAAAGGAACTATGGATGGTGCTAGTGGCACCACTGGTAGCCCTGTTTAGTGAGTCACTCAATACTGGAGTGGTTACAGAGGACTGAAAGAGGGTGCATGTAGTCCTTCTTCACAAGAGTGGAAACAGGGAGGAAGCAGGAAACTACAGGCTGGTCAGTCTCACCTCTGTAGTGGGCAAGATTATAGAGGTGCTGCTTAAGGAAAGGACCATGGAACACATGGAATCCAGCACAGCACAGGATATGAGGCAGCATGGACTCACAACAGGAAGGTCATGTCAGGCAAATCTGATATACTTTTTTGACTGGGTGATGAAGGAGGTGAATCAGGGGGGAGCAGTGGATATTGCCTACCTCAATATCAGCAAGGCCTTCAACACTGTTCCACACAAAAGACTGGTTAGTAAGTTGGGTAGCCTGGGGGTGGGCCACAAAGTGCAGAACTGGGTTAGAAATTAGTTGGAGGACAGAAAGCAGAGGGTGGTGGTTAATGAGATCCAATCTCAGGAAAGGGAAATGACCAGTGTGGCACCTCAAGGATCAGTCCTGAGGCCAATCCTTTTTAATGTCTTCATTAGTGACATTGCTGAAGGGCTGGAGGGGAAGGTTTGCCTATTTGCAGATGAAACCAAGATCTGCAACAGGGTAGACACTCTGGAGGGGGTGGTGATCAAGAAATTGAGGGAAAGGAAAGGGAATATTGTTTAACCAGGAGCAGCACACTAAGGCAAAGCTTTTTTCCAGATGTTACCTGGGAGCAAAAGAAAGTTAAGTGACTTGCTCAGGATCACACAATATGCACCTAGGCAGCTGTGGGATTCAAATCCAGGTCTCCGGATCTGCATCTCAGAGCCTTAACCCACTGTGCTATACTGCTTTCAAAATTAGGAGGGACCTCCGAAAGCTGGAAAATTGGTCCAATATATGGCAATTAAAATTTAACGCAAAGAAGTGCAAAATCATGCACCTGGGGTGCAGAAACCCCAAAGAGAGTTTCAGGATGAGGAGGAGGGAGTTGCTGACCAGGGAAGAAGGGGATTTTGGGATTATCATTTCAGATGATCTAAAGGTATCCAAAGAGTGTACCGAGGCTATGGGGAGGACCAGTAGCATGTTGGGGTGCATAGGAAGGGGTATCACTAGCAAAAGAAGGGAGGTGGTGATGCAGCTGTACAAAACACTGGTGAGGCCTCATCTGGAGTACAGTGTACAGTTCCAGAGGCTGCATCTTTGTAAGGACATAGACAGGGTGGAAGCGGTTCAGAGAAGGGCAACAAAGATGGTGCAGGGCTTGTACCAGGAGACATACAAGGAGAGATTGAAAGACCTAAATATGTATACACTGGAAGAGAGGCAGGAATGGGGAGATATGATGGAAAGGAGGATAGTTCTGGGACACCATGTTCTATTTTGTTGCACCTACAAGGAAATTGGCAAAGTTCTGATACATTTTGTGAGAAACAGGATGCCTCTTAATGAGTTCAGGTTACAGAAGTTAATTGACAGGAAAATACATTATGGCCCAGATATTCGAACTGCACCCAAAAAGTGCACAATAGCAGGAGCAAGCACAAGTCTATTACGCCCATGCACAACAGATGCAAATTAAAAAAAGGAGCAGGCCAAATTACGCCTACAACCAACGTCTGAATATAGCACAACCTAAGCCATAGCGCAAATAGGGAGGGGAAGCTGAGCAGATATGGTGCGCTATGGCGCAACAAGGGATGTTCAGCTGAGCAGTCCAGAGGCACCATAGCGCAAGCAGGGAGCCCCCCAGCTGCAGAGCAATGTAACTGCACAACCAGGGAGGTAGGGGCCCACCACCCATGCCACAGATGGGCACAGGAACATACAGCAGAACAGATATCGTCCCCCCACACCCCAAGCACTGCACAACCAGGGGAGGGCTGGAATAACCACTGGTCCATGGAGTCAAGCAACCAACCCACAGCCTGGCCATGTTGCCCCATCACACCGACCGGCAAGCTGTGACTGGCACACAAGGAGGGCGGACCACCCTGTGCCACACCATCCCCCCAGTGCACAGTGCACCCTGCACAGCAACCCCCAGACAACACCCCATGAGCAGTGACCACCACTACAGAAATCCCCATGCATGCCACTACCCCCACAGTGGCAATGCAACCCTGTGCACCACATAACTGTGCAAGCCAGCCCCACCATGAGCACCCATCAGCAGGTCACAGCACATGGCAATGCAACAACAGCAGACAAAGTGCCACCACGCATAGTCTCCAGAGGTACTGCTGAGAGACTGACCATGCGTTGGCACCAGAGTGACCCCATATCGGATGGTAGTGTAAGTGACACTTCCCCCAGTGGTACAGTGCTCCGCACAGTATACCAGTAACACACTCCGGCCCACCACTGGCCACAACAGCCAGCACATACACCCACAGTGGTGCATGGAAGCATGCACCACACAAGATGCCACACAGGGTCTGGACAGACACCCACCCATACCCAAGGGCACAACAATACAGGGACACAGTGGTGGGGCAACCAAGCCCCTATTGTGGGCCCATGTAAGCAGTGTACACACAACCTGCAGTCCACCATGGCACTGGAGTGCCAACCACCCTGCACCGGCACCATGGACCAATACCCCACCATGAGTCACCCGGAGCACAAGCCACAGACAGTGGGGCACATCCCCTGCAACACACACAGGCCACAGCATGGAGGTGAGACAATGACTGTGTTGCCCACAGTGCCACCTGAGCCAGGCATGCACCACACCAGTGACATGGGCAACCCAGCAAAGCAACAGGTACAGTGTACTCCATGCAGAGAATGCTACCACTGACATGTCAGCAGATCATGCAGGTCACAGACAGGCATGGGTGTTGGCTGCACAGGCCATGGACGGGCCGATGGGTGCACCATGGACACAGAGCACGCGCCATGAACCTCTGCACACAGTCATCCAGTGCACGGGGAACAACACACACAACACAGACACTGACTGATATCCACCCCCACACCATAGACACCTCCACACGGAGACACACACATACCCATGACTGCTCCACCCCTGATGCCATGCACACCACTGCAGCTGAGCACCTATAGCCCACTGCAAATCAGAGACCACCACGGTATTCATAGAAAAGTCAAATGTGTTATAAAATATATATAAACTATTTACAAGATCAACAAGAACTATATACAGGTGGTAGGGGACACAAATAAGGTGGGGGTGGGCAGGGGGAAGGGGTGGACAACTGGGATGGGATAGGAGTGGTGGGAGGGTTGTTCAAGGGGGATGGGAGGTCAGGGACAAGGGACTATTGTTGCCCATGCTGGTCCAGGCTCTGGCTCCTCCTTGCACGTCGCCTCCTCAATACCCCCGCCTCATCTATCCTCCGGAGGATGGCCACTGTCTCCTGGGCCAGGGTGATTAGCCCCATCAGGGTGTCTCGTATCTCCCTCAGATGTCTCGCACCTAGGAAAAGGGAGCACAGTCAACACGTGTGAATGCACAGCCCCATACCTCCCGCCCACTGCGCATGGTATACTGCCATGGGACATACCACTGTGATGGTGTGTGACCAGCTGCAGTGATCACGTCCACAGGACATGTCCACCCAGGCACATACAGCCATGTGGCATGCTGCACACACCCACCAGCTAAGTCAAGGACAGCACCACCATGCCCGTCCAGTGACATGGCTATGTGGTGCAAAGGCAGTGGCACAGCCATGCACCTGGTGCACGCATGCACCACCAGTGATGCACACCCAGACATGCATTGCCACTGGACAGTGTTGACCATAACCAGTGGCGAGCATTGCAGTGATGTCAATGAATGGTGGCCATGCCCCACTGCCCACCCTGTTACACAGCATGCAATATTAATCAAGGATGTCTGTCACTCTCCCTCATCGGGATGGTTGGGTGGCCGTTGTGGACCCTCAGCCCGCCCGGCTGTGGCCGCCACTGCCCTCCGTGCTGCCTGCAAGCGGCGTACCTCCTCTGGGCCTGTGGGGACAAAAAGGAGAGAAGAACATCAGTGCACTCCTGAAGCAAAGCACCCCTGCCCGAAGGAGTGTGCCCTCCAACCAGCCAGACCCACCCAACACACACCCTGTGAACACCACCACAGCCAAACCCAAACAGTCCCTCCCCTATGTGCTGGACACAAACAACAATGTGACTCATATGGGCAATAACAGTGTGTTGAAGGAACCCCTACCTGGTCGTGGTATCATGCCCCTCCTAGCAAGTGACTCCAGTCTTGCCAGTAAATCCGGCTCCCTCCTTTGCAGGTCACCATAACGGTGCCTGCACTGCTCTGCCATCCTGCCTCTGCTGGTCACCGCTTCAAGGGCTGTGGCCACCTCCTGCCACACCTGGGACCTAGCCCTATCCGGGGGTCTCCCCCAAACAGAGGCCCATGGTGTGGCTCCACTGTGGCCACCAAGTTCGCAAGCTCGACAGCAGACCATGGAGCAGCCCTTCTCTGTGCCATTGCGAATGCTATAGTAGGCAATATGGTGCTCTGCAGTGCAGTACCCCACGTGCAGATGCTGCGTGGTACAGCGCTGCCATTCCCTATCATGCTGTTACCGAACAGCATGATAGAGGTGCACCTATGCCTGATGCACGGCGCCAAGGAGGCAAAGGTTGGGCACAGGGTCAAGGGTCCGTGG
This sequence comes from Neoceratodus forsteri, assembly GCA_016271365.2. Lineage (NCBI taxonomy): Eukaryota > Metazoa > Chordata > Ceratodontiformes > Ceratodontidae > Neoceratodus > Neoceratodus forsteri. The sequence continues at coordinate 654,012,521 of JADMNL010000022.1, forward strand.
CACAAGGCCACACACAGCACCATCAGATGACAATGCATGTAGTGCGATTGGCTGCCTGTGTGCCAGCGCCATAACTGACTATCGCTATCGGGCAGTCATGCTATTGTGCCTATGAAGGCCCATTGTCACAGCGCCATGTATTGACCTTCACAATAGCTCAACTGGTACAATGGTGGCCATGCCTTGCATTGCCTAACACACACAGCACGTCATCAGCATGGCAGATGCCTGTGACAGCAGTCTGGGCATGTGCAGTGAGGTGTACTACGCATGCCACAGAACTGCGCCATTGGCTCAGCACGTTCAACAGAATTGTGCAAAGCGCAACAGCATGATATTCAGCCGTCATATGCTAATCATCCAATCAGCCATTCAATGGTGCAGCAACGCGATTTGCATCTAATTAAAGTTGCTCTTCACCTAATTTGCATGGATTGAGCTATAAAGGTGTGAAAAAGTGCTGCAGTGGCCATAGTCGGTTACTGCAGTTTATTGGTGAGTTGCATGCTGTGTGGGAGAGTGGACTGTGGATTCAGGGACATGCATGGGACTGCGCAGTCACAGATAACAACTGCCATCCTTACAGGCTAAATAATGACCGAGCACGTTCTTAGAGAGAAGGACAACGGTGGTGGGAGGAGGAGGCTGAATTTTACTAAGTCCAAAACCGAGGCCCTTTTCAATGCCTACCTGGATCAGAAGCCACTGCTCAGTGGACGGTGGGGCACCCCTCAGGCCCGTGCTGCTGCATGGGATGAGGTGGCACATGCCGTGAACCTGCATGGCAGCTACCAGTGCTCCGTGCAGGAGTGTAAGAAGAAGATGGGTACAGACAGGAGGAGGGTAAAGGAGAAGGTGGCTAGGTGGCTGCCATCAGGGCGGCACATGCTGCAACAGGTGGGGGACAGCCAGAGGTGGTACAACTCACCTCAGCGGAGGACAGGCTTGCTGCAAGCATGCACTGAAGTGCCATAGAAGGAGTTCCAGGTGGTGGCTTCCAGATGAGTGGTGGCCCATCTCTGCATGGTAAGTCATGGTCTGCCTCGGGGGCGGGTAGGTCACATGAAGTAATGCGACTTTGCTTACCCTTACAGATCCTGAGTGTCTGCATGGGTAAGCAGTGGTGGGCCTGTCCACTGTAGACAGTGGAACAGAGTCGAAGGTGGGACCATCCACATCAACAGGTATGTGTGGGTCTGTACGACAGTGGGGCCACCTGTCTGTACACACTGATGTTGTTGAGACAGGTGTGGAGGAAGCCCTGCCTGTGTCCCAGCATGCTGGCATCCATGGATGCCAGCACACTATGGCTGCGGCCGGGGCAGAGTCCAGCACCAGTGATGATGACGTGACTGTCAAGGGCAGTGGCATGTGTGTGCCACAGAATGGCCACACAGCAGGGCAATTAGCACCCATGGCTGTGGCTGGTGCCGCCCTGGGGGCCTGTGTGTCAGCACAGTCCCAGGCTGTGCCTGCCAGCGCCAGTGGGGCAGCACTGGTGTCTGTTCAGGACAGTGGGATTGTTGCAGCCACTTGGGTGGCACCACTGAGCCCTGGTGTGTGGCAGCTGGAGAGGCAGCATCAGCAGTCACCCACGGGGCCTGGGGGTACAGGGTTCAGTGGCGGCATCTGTGCACTGCCTGAGGACATGCCCAGACCTGGTCCTGGTGCGGAGCGCCCACCCTCAAGGGGTGCTGAACGTCAGGCCCTTGCACACCCTGAGGGTCAGGATGCCGAGGAGGCTGATGACCTCTTGGACGAGCACACCCGCCTACTGAAAGCATCAGTCCAGCAGCAGATGCAGCTTGCGACATCTGTGGAAACACTGTGTGTGGCTCTGGAGTGAGCAGAGGAGTGTCGCAGCAGGGACACCGACTGGATTCTGGCACGGATGGACCATTTGCCGGAGGATGTGACCGCTGCCATTGACAGGCATGCACAGGCGTTCATTGCTGTCATGGCCACAATGGGCACACAGTCAGGTGCCCAAGTGTCGCTCACATCACGCAGTGCACTCTCCACCTCCTATTCCCGGCGTCGTGCGACTACCACCCTGTCGATGCCGGGTTCAGCTGTAGGCATCCCAAGCACTCCTGGTGCAGGCATGTTCGGTGTGCTGCAGACCCCTGCGCGGGCGCGGTCGTGTTCACACAGTGGAACACCTGGGGGACCATCGGTGCCACCCCATGAGGCCAGTGGTCAGCTTGCCAGTGCTGGTGGGTCTCGGCTGGGCCACCCATGCATCCGTGGTGGCCGTGGCACTGTGTCATGAGACTGACCTGTCTCCCAGCATGGCTACTGTCTGGTGCTGCCCTGTGTGCATTGTGTGTTTCAGTGGGTAGTGCACGGGTGCGTACCCGGCCCTGCACGAAGGCACACAGTCCACCTGCCCACCCTCCCAGCTGCTGTCCACAGTTACGTGTGCATGATGATGCCTGCATTGTGCTGTACACCAAAGTGCAATGGTGCCCAGCATCTGACACACGCACATGGACAGGCAGTGGGTGTGGTGGCCTGTGGACATCTGTGTTGCTAGGGTTGGTGTTCTGGGTCGGTGTGCTTCCTGCCCTCTGTGCACGTTTGGTGTGTTGTGTGTGTGTGTGTGTGTGTGTGTGTGTCCATCCACGTGGTGTGTTAATCCTCACCCATCCCTGGTTGTGTGTGTGCTTCTGTGCCCTGCCACTTCCCTTGATGGCATGCACCCCTGGTGTGTGTCCATGCGTGTTTGTGGGTTGTGCCTTAACCACTGGTGGTTGCACATGTCCCCATGACTTACCTGGGTTGGCTGAAGTGCTCCTCCATGATGGTTTCCCGGTGCAGCTGTGCCAGCCGGATCAGTTGGGGGTCCAGTCGGCCAAGGGGGGGCTGTCCATCACCATCATCACCGGCATCCTCATCATCCCCATCGCTGTCCCCCTCTTCAACCTGTACGGCTAACCCACATTCATTGGCCATGTTGTGCAGGATGCAACAGGCCAGGAATATCCCACAGGTCTTTGAGGGGCTGTACTGTAGGGCATCGCCAGAGGTGTCCAGGCAATGGAAACATGCCTTCAGCATCCCGAACACCCACTCGATGACATTGCATGTGGTGGCGTGTGCCTCATTGTAGCATTGCTGTGATGGGGTCATGGAATGCTGGTAGGGTGTGAGCAGCCAGAGATGGAGTGGGTATCCACTGTCACTTGTGTGTAGAGAGTGGAGGTTAGTTTGGTGATCAGCATCGCCCTGCCCCAAGCCATGTAGACCACTACCCATGGCACCTCTGGCCATGCCCCCCCAGGCCCTTGATATGTCCATTTGGTTTGCATACTCACCCACTAGGTGTCCTGTGGGGATGTCCCCACTCTCAGATCAGTGGCACAGTGCTGACTGGTGACAGATGTATGAATCATGTGCTCCCCCAGGGTGCATGGCACAGACATTGATGATGCACCCCCTGGCATCTCACACCACCTGGCAGTTGATGCTGGAATAGCCCTTGCAGTTCATATATGTGTACCCCTCATGGCCAGGTGGTGTGCGTATGGCCACATGGGTGCAGTCTATTGCCCCTGGCATGCCAGGCATATGTGCTACCCTGTAGAACTCCTGTATGTTTGCTGTGCGCTCCGCTACTGTGCTGGAGAAATGGATGTACTCCTCAGCATGTGGCAGTAGTGCACTGAGGAATTGGGTGAGGCAGTGTGATGTGGATGACTGGATTATGCCTGTGGTGTCTACAGTTGGTCTCTGGAAGGTACCCGTGGCAAGCAAGCACATGCAGGCTATTACCTTGGTCTCCACTGACAGGGCATGACTCCATCGTGTGGGTGCCTGCATCACATCACAGCAGAGCTCACAGAGCCACCTCAGTATTGCCCTGTCCAGGCGGTACCAGCCCACATTCTCGGTATCTGTGTACATCTCAAAGCAGGTGCTTGCTCGGTACCGCCTGTTGGGGGCGTACCACCGACTGGCCCTTCCACGGCCACGTCCCCCTGCCGCCCACCTTCTCACCCCTCATTATGGCCTGCAATTGAAGGTGCTACTGGCTATATAACTCTGGCTATGCCCCCGGAAGCTGTTGCTTTATTCCCCACTGTCCTGGCTGCTACTCCCTTGCACCGGGTACACCATCTGTGCTGGCCTTGAGTTGTGTGGCTCCCCACACCTTCCCTGTACCTGTCTTTTGCTGTGGCATTTCCCTGGCCTGCCCTGTTCCTGCCACTTACCCTGTCTGTGCCTCTGCTTCTGTCTTATGTGGCTTCCCTGTAGCGTTCTTGCGCCTCTTCCTTGTTCCTTTTTATTTTGGCTCATTTCTGCTATGGCGCAACTTCTGCTTGCTCCACTGTTGTGCATTGCGCAAGTCTTTGAATATCACGCTGAGCCATCTATGCATGGTTCCTCCCCCTTCAGTTGCGCATGCCTTCATTATCATTGCGCTGTTCCTCAGCATGATTTCAGGGGTGCAACTGCCTCCTGCTGAATATCGCCAAATGGCGCAAATTCGGACTTGCGCAGGTGCAACCCTATTGCGCATGGCTCAACTCTTTTGAATATCTGGGCCTATATATATAAAAAGCAGAAATCTTTTGAGAGGGAGAGAGACTGTAACTTAGAATTAGAGATTCCATCAGAATAAGAACTTTGTTATCTCTGTTTGCATTGCCTTTGTGAATTGTTATACTGAACAATTGTATATTTTTTATTTTACTGTTATTGATAATAATAAAACACTACTTGCAAATTTTATAACTACTCCTGGTTTTCCTGTGCTCCCTGACCCTGTGCCTCAATGACAGATGGTGTCAAACTATATGGGATTTATGCTGTGCATACTCTAAGCCAGGAGTTTAGTGCATGGGTACAAGACCTAGTGCAAGGGAAGGACTTTGTCTGTTTTTCCCTTGCTTGTACAACGCTGTTAATCTACCATACTGTTTATTGTGATGCCTGTAGATCTTGTTTGTTACCTTTTCCTCAGCCTGTGAAGCTTGTAATTGAGGGTTTTGCTGGCCCTATACCTGTTAACTCTGCTGACCTTGCTTGTATGTTACTGTTACTCTACCATAATTGTTTTGTGATTCCTGTTGCTCTTATACGTTAACCAGTTACTCTGCCTGATGTGCTGACTGTACCTTGTAACCTCCCGGGTTGCACCTGAAAATAGGCACTTCGCTGTTTAGTGTGCTTACCTGGTTAACAAAAGCAAATAAATAAATAAATTGAACTGCTTATGTTTAAAAAACATTATGTACATTTTTTATTATTTTGTTTTTATTGAGAATAACAAAATGCTACTTGTGAATTTTAGAACTTCTCCTAGTCTGCCTATGCTTCCTGACTTGCGCCTTGACTACAAGCTGCACACATGGGAAATGGGACTAGAACAGGGAGTCAGTTGGATGATAGGGACTAGAGCGTGTTGAGCTTGGGTCATTCAATCACTAAGAGTGCCCATGGCCACACCAACATGATCTTCAACTGTCAGCTAAAAAGTGGGCCTCTAGGTATCAGTTGGGATGGAGATAGGGATGTATGAAAAAAAAACATTTGCTGGCCGAACTGAAGTAAAAGTCAGACTTTCACTGCTGCAAAAGTTCAGAAATCCTCTTCCAAACTTTTGTGGAATTTCTGCCTCCCACTATAATAAATTAAAAAAGCTTCCTGGTAATCTCTGGTGGCTAGTGGTTCCTCCCCCACCAATTGACCTGACCAAAATTAATAAGCATTTTTTCGAGTCTCCTGTAATCCCTGGTGGCTAGCAGTCCCTCCCCCCATCTATCACCCGCCTGACATTTAAAGAAAAAAGCCTCTCTGTAAGCTCTGGTGGCTAGTGGTCCCTCCTCCACCCAATCACCCACTCAACCACATCATATAAACTCCTCTCCATCCCAGTTCCTCACATACAGTTACTGACAAAATAAAATCAAAATAAACTATTTCTCCCTGGTGGTCTAGTGACCCTTCCTCCCTACCAGCAACCCATTAATCAAATATTTTTTTCCAATCCCTAATGGTCTAGTGTCCCCCCACACCCCCACCCCCATAGACAATGTCCTTCCAGACCCACTTTGCTCCAACCCATCCCAAACCCAAGTGGGCCACCAGATCAGCCTCAGTGGCTGGCAGCCCACTGATATTATGAATGAATGAGCATGTGCACAGCACAGCACATGCTCATTCATTCATGATATCAGTGAGTTGCTGACTGGGAAGGACAGAGTTGGGCTATACCAGTGGTCCGCTTGGGTTTGGGATGGAGGGGGAGTAGGGTGGGACTGGATGGACATTTCCTGGGGGTCAGGGTGCAGGGTACATTAGACCACCAGGATTGGGGATAAATGTTTGATTAATGGTTTTGGGGGTAGAGGCGGGGAGGTCACTAGACCACCTAAGAGAAATAGTTTATTTAGATTTTATTTTGGCAGTAACTGTATGGTGGAGGATCGAGATGGGGAGGTATTGACATGATGTGGTCAGGTGGGTGATTGGATGGGGTGAGAGACCACTAGCCACTAGGGCTTACAGGAGATGCATGTTTTTAAAATGTCAGGTGAGTGATGGATGGGGGTGGGACCACTAGCCACCAGGGATTAAGGGGGATTTGGGCAATTTTTTATACTAAGTTGGGTGGGTTATTGGGTGGGGGAAGGGACCACTAGCCACCAGGCATTTATTTTATTTTATTTTGGTCAGGGCTGGGGGCAGCACTGGAGAGGGGCACCACAGGACAGCCTGCCTTTTTTCTTTCTTCCGCACCTGCTGTCTAGGTGAGCAGAACCTCTGCAAACTTTTGCCCAGAATCTTTCGGAAGCTTTCTGCTCCACCACTGGCTGAGGTACGGAAAGTCCACAAATGTTGCAAAATTTTGTGGAAGTTACCCTATGGCAGAAAAAACAACTTTTGCTGACCCCCTAAGATTGACTTATGTGGCATTAACTTATCCTCGGCTATCTGCTGATAGCACAGTGCCATGTGACCAGTACTGTTCCATCAGTAGAAAGCCATGAGTGTTGCACCTAAGTTATTCATTTTTTGTGCCTTACTTGCTGGGGATGGAGGGCCGCTCCTCCTAACAAAGAGGTAAGGCCTTTTGTGGATAGCCATTAGCTGTATGGGTGCACTTTGGCACCTATTCCCACTCTGCTTTGCATCCACACACTTAGTGAATGAGAATTATACCTTCTGTCTTTTGATTTCCTTTGCTGGATCCAGTATATACATGCTCACCTTCAGGGAGCTGGTGTCTCTTCCCTTAACTATAGAGGTGAGTGACATTAAAGACTGCATTTGAAATGCTGACAGATTTGTCAGTCTGCTTGCTGAAAATTTGTGGAATTTTGCTGGAGAGTTCTACTGAATTGCTTTACGTGGAACTGACATTTTTGGGGGAAGAATTCCACAGAATGTGATATTTATGTGGGGAAACTGGTAGACTTTACATATTTTGGAAAAAAAAATCCACATTCCCCTAGAACATTATATAGTTTGTGTAAGTTATGCAAAGCATTTACATTTTATCTCTAACTTTTAATTACAAAAGCATTTTGCGTTAAAAGAATTTCAGAGCCTTGGATTGTTCCTAGTCACTTTTTCATAAGTCATTTATACAATATAGCCCAGAAAAGATGCAATATTTTCTTTTCAGAGTGATCCTGATTCTTCCCATCACCACTGCTGGGTGAAATAAAGCACTAAGAAATTGAATGACTTGGCCATGGTCACACAGTGAGAATGTGTCTCTGATGGGGTTTTAGCCTGACCTTGTTCCCAGGTCAGCAAGTTAACCACCAGACCACTCTGTCTCCTTTCTTTCTTTATTTATTTATTTAAATGTTTTACCAGGAGGGCATGCTGAGCAGACTACTGCTCGATTTCAGATGCATCCTGGGGGATGCAGGGGATGGGTGGATACATACAAATTCAAAGTACAGCCATTTCAAAAATAAGTACAAAAATTAGCTTTATTATTTGTAGTAATATGTACAGTATAAACACAGAATGCAACACAGCAAGCAACCAGAAAATCTTGGTATACATGGCGGCTAAATTGATATGCGGTGCGAATGACAAGATTTACAAGAGTCAAAGTTATTTATTAGGAGTACCCACAGCAGGAGTCAGTTGGAGGGCTAGTACCTGTTGTGAGTTTAGTCCACCTGAGCAGTTGGCAGAGAAGTGTCCTTTGAGGAGTGAGTTGATTTGTCGAGAGGAAGCAGCATGACGAATGTCCACAGGCAGAGAGTTCCATAGTTTGGGCATGTGAACTTGGAAGGCCAACTGGCCAGCAAAGGTCGACATGTTAGGGACATGCAGGACCAGATATTGTCGACTGCTTAACTTACCTGTAGGTACAGTACGCTAGGCAACTAATGTCATTAACATTAAATTTCCTTATAAAACTGTGCACACCAAGCCCATAAATTAAACTTCTCAGTGCAAGTCACTCTCGTATTATTTTGTTAATTTACCTGCTTCATTAAACTACAACAATCTGCAAAATATGTTTGAAGTGTCATTAAAAAATACTGTATTGGACTTGTTTATGTGCAAGTGTAATGTCACCTGATTACTGGGTAGATGGATGTACTGCATATTTCTTCTGTACTGCATAGTTAGTTTGTATTTTTGCTCTTGTTTATAACTTCAGAGCCCCTTGAAAATGGGCATCTAACTGCTCCTGGGTCCTATCGGGAAACAAATTACAAATAAAAATAAAAAATTCGTTTATAGAGTACACATAGCTTTTCCAGTGTCCTTGCTTCTTCTCAGTCTAATGTCAACTTGAAAGCATACCAACTGTCTAATTATGTCCCAGCTGTCCCCAGCTTCAGTGTCACTACAAGGGAAGGGAACATTGTTTAACCAGGAGTAGCACACTAAGCCAAAGCTTGTTTTCAGATGCAACCTTGGAGCATGAGGAAGTTAAGTGAATTGCTTAGGATCACACAGTATGCACCTGAGTGGTTGTGGGATTCAAACCCAGGTCTCCAGATCTGCAGCTCAGAGCCTTAACCCACTGTGCTACACTGTCTTCATAGGGGACAACAGAATGATCTGCACCCCCCCCAATCATGTCAAACTCAGAATGCTCCAGTTTCTAAATACAGCACTGGAAACTAAACAAAAAAATGGCAGGTTTTCAATACTGCAGGAAAAAAACAAACAATTATTTAGGAAGCACACCTCTGTAGCTCTGTTTCGAAATGAATACCATCAGAAGTCTACTTGTTTGATTCCAGTTGAGTTAACAAGATGCATCTGCTGTTTGCATACACACATGCAGTACATACTGTTCACCTATGACAATTTTGAAAGAGTCAGTTTTACATGAATCATGCTGAATGAATCAACATCTTGAGTGCTTCTGGGAAATATTGTACTTTCAGATTTGCATTTTCTTTATGGTACTATCACGGATAGTGGCTGTTGCTTCTGAACTTTAGATCTGCATATTTACAACTGTACCACAGAAATTGTGGTTTAATAAATGGCACTGAACAATGAACTACCTTTCCTATCCTTCCATCTCTAAATCTGTCTCTATATTAATGCAACCTTCTAGTTAATGTTCCAAATACCAAGGTGTGCAGAAATGTCAATTTCTCCTAAGGGGGTATCTACCGCCTAATATTAACTCCTGTAGCAAGATTAAGATCTGCACCAGTTGTGCTTCGATTCCTTTTCTCAATTGTTCCATGTCCCATAAGACAGCCAATGGTACATTAAACCGAAATCCAACAGCATGCATCAGGGCTGGACAGAGTAACAAGTGACTTGAATAGCAAAAATGTGACGCATTATTTTTCACAATCATAAGTCAGAAAAAAAATGCTTTTTTTTGTTAATGCTCCACTGTATAGTAGGTACCTGTAGGACAAAGTAAACTTAAGTGTGGATTTACGAACTAAGATATGCCAACTTTCTATCTTGGAAAAGGGTCAATCTGGCATAAACAAAGCAGTAATATGCTACCATATCCTGGCTATCTTTCTTTACACAGAGCTCACTGAAATTATTCAAAATGAAGATTTTTATTAAAGCTATCAGAACAAGTTTTAAGAAGTAATTTGGAGCAGTGCAGGAGGGCCGCGATCAGGGAACTAGGATCCTGGGATGCATTGTCAGGGGGATTACGTCAAGGAACAGGGAGGTGATTTTGCCGCTGTACAACAGCCTGGTTAGACCACACCTTGAGTACTATGTGCAGTTAAGGTGGCCACACATAAAGAGGGACATCTAGCTCCCACAGAAGGTCCAGAGGAGGACAACCAGAATGATTTGGGGACTGGAGGATATGACATATGAGGAGTGACAGGAGCAGCTCAACCTGTTCTTGCTGGAGGAGAGGTGGGACAGGGGGGATATGATTTAGGTCTTCAAGTACCTCAAGGGAGTAAATAAGGTAAACCAAGATAGGATCCTTTGATTAAAAAAGGGTGGAGTCACCAGAGGGCACAGTGGGAAGAATGAGGGCAAAAGGCTTAGGGGAGAATGAAGGAGGAGGTACTTCTCTGAAAGAGTGGTGGAACCATGGAAAGACCTGCCCAGGGAGCTGGTACAGGTATGGTTGAAGGGTTCAAGCGAGGATGGGACAGGTATAGGTGAGGGGTGAAGCAGAGGATGGCTTGCCTGGGAGGGTGCCAGGATCGGGGGAGGGAGTAAGCATGAAAGGAACCTGGAAGTTGGCTATGGAACCCAATCAGGATGCTGAGGCCCGAGCAGACTCAATAAACCATGAGGCCTATTCTGCTGGCTTTTTAGTATGTTAGTATGCTAGTATGAAGTAAGTAGTACTCAACTGCTAAAGTTTTTTAGACCTAGACTGTGCTACAAATTTAAATGCTAAAAGGTTTAAAGTGCATGCTAAGTTTTATTTATGAGAACCCAAAACAAGAGATAACTGTCAGATTTGAATATATTTTTAATTCTTTGCAAACAAACTTTGTTAATGCACCAGTTTAGGGTACTTTAACACCTCAATAGTAGGGAAATGTGGCATTAAGGTTTCCAACCCCAACCCCAACTCCCAACTCCCCATCCCCACCCCCAAGCAACAAAAGGAAAAAAAAATAGGGTTTTGGGTCTCCAGAATCTTGATGAATCAGTAGTGAGGTCTTCCTTGGGGCTGTCAACCCTAATGCCCACCCCATTCCATGAGCAAACAATGTCAAATATGTCTCTGCATGAAGAATGGTAGAATAAATTGTGTTAGCAACCTGTGGCGAGATGTACTTCTCTGTTTTTGAAGTGTGAATCATTATGAGGCATTATGGGTCTCCTGAGTCTTAGTGAATCAGTGGTGGGATGTTCCTTTAGGTCCTCAGTCCCAATGCTCACCCCTAAACCCAGTCCACAGCCTCAAGTCTGAAGCACAAGGTACAGCATCAAGCCAATGTTTCACAGTGATACACTCTTCAAAGGTTGAGAAGTATGTCTCACCATGTGTTGCCAGCACAATTTGTTGTGGCTTTCTTCACACAGGGTCCTGTGGGCCCTATGAGAAGAAAGGACATCGTGTGTGATGTTGTTTTCTCAGGAAATGGGATGGGCATTAGGGTTGACAACCTCAAGGAAGACCACACCACAAATTCAGCTAGACTCCAGAGACCCAAAACCTTAATATTTTTCTCTTTTGCTGCTTGGGGAGTGGGGGTAGGAATTTAGGGTTGAAAACCCTAACACCACAGTTCCCTATTTTTGTGGTGTTAATTTATCCTGACTGGGCAATAATAAAGTTTTTTGCAAAGAATTTCCTTTCTTTTTGAGATAATGAAATCATATCCTCATTCATGCTGTTCCTTCTGGGACCTGTGTTAACAGATGTAGATCCCTGCACCAAGGGAAAACTCTGCCTACAGAAGTGCATGTCACATGTAGTGAAGAATGTTATGAATTCATGGGGCTGTCTGGTGGTCTGAGGAAGTGCAGGGCCCCATGGTTGGAGATGCAGATGCATAGGGCAAAAAGTGCATCTGTCAGTCAATACTCAGGGCCCTCTGCCACCTACTGGAGGAGAGGTGCAGGGCCCTATGCCAAGAGGACAGTTGTCTTCACTACGTGGTACCTGGACCCATTCAAACAACCCTGCACCTTTCATTCCCTGGCTCGGAGGGGTGTTGCATAACATCCCCTTCCCCAAACCCTTACCCCACCAAGCTGGATCATCATTGAGCTCAGTCTTGAACTCAGCTTTCCAGCATTGCATCACAAAGCATATCCACTAGGGTCAAGACTGTCACTACACATGAAGATTGTTAACATTAATATTGCCTTTTTTTAAATTCTGACCCCAGTTTCAAGATACTCATTTTTCGATTCACCTTACAGACATAACATGTACCATTCATAGTATGTTGGCCAAAGTGTCATTTTGTACTAGGATCTCAAAAAAAATCAAGTCATGTTTATGAGGTGGTGCGGAAAAATGGCTATGTTGAACATTTGGAGTCAAAATATTGAAATTAATGAAGTTATAAGTGAATGCTGAAATACTGCAATGTTCATGAATAACCTGAGATTTTACCTTATTTGTACACTAAATGTTCAGTATAGCATTCAGATTACCCAATCTTATGACACGGTAGGTGAAAATTTTCAAAACCCAAATGAAACATCATTCCCAGCCGCTGAAACTTTTTTCCATGCCACAGGTGAGAAAACACATTTTTGCTATGATTTGAAAGCTGACAGCTGTCACATTTGTGAGGTGATGTAAAAAGATGGTTATATTGAAAATTTGGGGGTCGAAATATTTAAAGTTACCAAAGTTATAAGCGAGCATAGAAAAATTTCAAGATATATGCACAATTTTGCTATTTGATATTTTGATCAAAAGTTTTCAGCATAGGCATCTTATGCCCCCTCCTCATAAACAAGGGTGGTGAACATTTTAAAATGCTGCCTGAAATACGATTTCACCAAGCAAACACAAAATCACCTTCCAGACCTCATTTGCAGAATTCCACCACCACTGGTCATGAGGTGGGGCCCCAAAAAGACCATGTTGAAAATTTGGGGTCAAAATATGAAAACTGACAAAGTTATGCATCAAAGTTCAAAACCCCTTTGAAATTCATTGAACATTACTTACCTTAGTTTCTCATATTGCAGTCAGTAGTTTCAGCAGCAAGACATGTCTTCGATCAAAGAGCAGATCTACGCCATGGGACATGTTCAGGTGAGTGAGGGGGTTCACTCATGTCATGGTGACATGAATCTTATAACCATAAATTAAGGCTCCAGAAACTTGTTGCCCACAACAACTGTGTCCATACATTCTGCCATGTCCCAAGTAGGGAGACAAGGGAAAGTAGGGGAGAACAGTTGATTTTTGCAGGGTGCTTTGCCCTGCTGCCCCCAATGAGGGGGACTCTGCCCCCACACCGATTGACACAAAATATTACCTCCTCCTGGTCAGGACATGAATTGACTGGAAGAGAACAGTGTCGGTGGCAAAAACAGTCATGAGTGCAGAGGTGGTGCAAAATCCAGCATGCCCTGTCACTCACAACCTTTTCCCATCACTCAAATTGCAGTGCCCTAATTGCGTTGTCCAGATAACGGTATATGAGTAAGTGCATGTGGGTGATGGGGGGTGAGGTTGCAGGGGATGAGTTGGATGTCAGAGTTGTGGGGTCAGGTCTGTGAGGGATCATACTGTTTTTTGCAGCTGCAAAAAAATCATAGAAGAATGTTTTTCTTTTTTGCAGGAAAAAATGATGAATGATGGTTATCTTCTTTGCAGAGGACAGTAACATTCTTACACAGGGGATTGGGATTTTGTTTTTTAGTCATTATTTTTATGCATTTTCAATGTCTGTAAGCTTAAAATGAGAAATAAAAGGCAGCCAACATGTTCAGTATTTTTTTTTACCATTTGAAAGGTAAATCATGAAAATAAGCAATTGTATTTTTTTTGTACTTGCTCATGTCAGGACATTAACTCTAAAATCATTAGAACTCTGAAAACATATAAAACATTTTCACAAAACTTTCTAATGACACACCCTTGGCATGGCCCCCTTCAACACTGAAATTTTCGTAAAAAATACCACCCATCTTTAGGATGCCTTTCAGCTCATATGCAAAGCAAATAACTAATCATGTAGGTCTAAATGCTGAAACTTGGGTCATCATGAGGCCAGTGTTAAGTAAGCCATGACCAAAATGTGGGTTAAGAATGTCAAAAAATGGTAACATTATGGGAGGGGACAGTAGGAGAAAACAACAGTAGCTGTGCATGCAGAAGTGGTACAGTGACCCTGGATTCACGTGACAGTTTTCCACATCCCTGGCATTCTTCTCTGAAGAAGCCCCTCTAGGAGCATGCTTTGTGTTTTACTTTCCTGTACACCACATTGTCTGCAGCACATGGAATACATTTTATAGAATATTTGTAACTTGTTTGGCTGTTGCTATTTGGATAGTCTGTCTTATTCGTCCAGCTGAGTGCTCTACAAATAGAAAAAGCTAGTGTTAGCAGTTAGTGCTGTTCTATTCTTGTTCATGTAATTATGCGTTTTATCAAATGACACATATTCACTAATGTAGATTATTATGGGAAGTACTGTATATGCAAATCACCATGTGTAAGCTTAATATGATGCTTTGCATTAATGAGATACAATATATGTGCTCTGATTTTTCTTTGAACATGACTTTGTTGTCAGTTTCCTCCCTTACAAAATAATTATATGAAATGTTTCCATGCTGCACACGTAAACTACCCAAGTGATATGCATGCTGCAAGTATGATTTAAATGTTAAATTGAAACCAATTGCATGCATATGTCATGCATGCAGCAAGCACGTGTGGAAACCATGATTTTTATGTTAAATTGGGAAAGACTGCATGCATCTGACATACATGCAAAAAGCAAGTGCTCACTGATAACTGCACATGTAAAAGTTAAGTGATTTGCTCTGGATCACACCATACACAAGTGGGGTTTAATGAGATTCAAACCCAGCTTTGCATGCCTCCAAGTCTCTTTGTTTGCAGTGCAGTACATTTAACCACTAAACCATACAGTCTGCAGGCATATGGCTCACTTGTATTTCAATACATACTGTATCTGACTACATCTTCACACATGCAGCATGATTGTAGTCACTGCTATGCTTTTCAGTTTTCTTCTCTTACTCATCTCAGTTTCATAGCTGAACTGTAGCACACATACCAATGGAATCACATGTGATTTTTCCCACACCTAATACACAAATGTACCTACAAAACCACTTAATCACTTCTGTCTGGCCTGTACTCCTACTATTTTCTCTCCATAGTTTTGAATGCTTCCACACAAACAGACTTTAAGGTGCAAACACAAAAGTAGCAATAACTTGACACACACCGACATGGCCAGTCCCCCCCCCCATGCACACACACAGTAGTGGGTATGGCCTTGCTACTACAGACAACCCACCAAGTATATATATAAATAAAAGGTTTTTTAATTTAGTACTAGGTGGCCAGAGGCAGGAGTCTTTAAGAGATGATGTCCATAGGTTAGAATGCAGGGGCATATCCCTTTAAAATGAATGGAGTTATTTTGTAATACTATTTTATACATTATGATAGTAAATTGGAGAATAATGAAGGCCTTTGTTCTACTAACAAGGCCTTTGTTAGTTGAGCGGTGGTCTTCATTAATCTCTAACTCTCCATCAACAAGGTATAAAATAGTAATAAAAAAAAAACATTCATTTCAATGGTGCACACCCCTGCAGTGTATTTTGCCCTTTGTCATAATGTGCCTGAGTGTGGGGATGTGGAGGTCAGGTTTCTGGGGGGGGGCATAAGTCTCACTATAGTGGGGCTCCAATAATCTGTCCATACCATACTGTTCAACTGTCTGTGAATGCAAAGGACAGCTCTAGAATGTCTTTAACACCTCTAAAAGGTACAACTTATTTGTTTTGACTAAAAGGTGAGATGCCATTCAGGAAAAATTCAAATGTATAAGATTCATCTATATATACCCTTGAGCAGTGCTTTAGATTTGGGCTTAAACCCACCCAGTTACTAACCAATTTTTTTCCGGGCTGATGTTCTCCCCCCAAAAAAAACTTTGCCCTGATTTTTCTCTCTGACTCCATTCCATTCAGTAGCCATACCCTATGAGTAATGAAGCCACTGAGAGGGAAAGAAATGTGAAAAACACATCAATATTTCAGTCCTTCCTCCTTCCCCAATCCCCCTGTAAAAATAATGATTTATTTTTACTTACCAGGCCATGTGGCCAGAACATGGCACAGTATGCCACCAGCTCAGTTTTCAATCTGCTCCCTTCTGTCCTTCCACCAGAAGCTGGATGCTAGAACTGACCATCACAGATCTGCAATGTGGTCTGCGACCAAGTCACCTCCCCAACCGAACCCACCTAACCTATGTTGCTTGCTTCTTGCTTGGTTGCTGCTGTGGCTGCTGCTGCACTGCCCTATTCAAGGCCTATCAAGGCCACCAACACCACTCTAACCACTGCTGCAAATCCTAGCTTGGTGCTGTGGGTGTGTGTGCAGTTTTTTTGCATGGTGAACCTAGTAGAGTAAGTAGGTAGCCTAGTCTTGCATTAGCTTCTAGCTCACCTTCTGCCCCTTCAGTCACAAGGGGAGATGGAGAGTCACTAAGAGTAGACCAACAAAAATACGCTGCCACAACACTGTTATTGAGAGTTCAGTGCTCACCATCTCCTCCAAGCTGTAGTGTACAGTCTGTCTACTTTGTGGTGGGAAAGACAGTGCTACACTTGCAAGTCATGTGCTCTTTCTTGGCTGGAGCTCATCCACATCACATGTGATTGTGCTGCTGCTAATAGGTGGAGAGAGTGGACAACATTATACAGGCACAGTTGAATCTGGAGAATACCTGCAGCGTGAGCACACACAGGATAAGTGGGCACTTATTGTGCAAAAGATTAAATCCAAATTTAATGCCATTATTGCCACACCATAAGAACAACCTAGGCACAAAGGGCCATATCCTGGGGGGGGGGCAGCAACTGCCTCTGCCCTACCTAAATGGCACTGCTGCTTAATGGTAGAAATTTATTCTCAAGTGCTAATGCAATGGTGTCCACTGTGTTCTGAGGTACAGTATCTCCATGTTTCATTAATGTGTCCTGATCATCATGTGAGTTAGTGTCCCTCATTGTCCCTCATTTTGAGTGTCCATGTCCCTCATTTCAGTGACAAAATGTGAGATATGGTGCATGCTTCCAAGATCCTACTCAGCACAAAGGGTGTTGAGCATGGCCATAGTGTATATGCTCAATACATAATGACAAAGGGAAAGTAAGTGAGATGAAACAGTCATGAAGAAATACATTTGCAGCACTAAATATGCATAATGGATTTGCATAGTCCAAAAAAAAAAGGATAGACTTCACAACACAGAGGCCCCTCTTCATACATCTGGAATGGAGGATGTCGACTGACTATATCATAGGCATTTAATGCAGTAAGCAAACAACGCTTTACAAATTAATGGCAATTTAATAACAACAATCAAAAGTCTTTAAACAACTTGCAAAAGGATCAGAATTAATGAGTTTATCTAATTTTTACGGGAATCCAAATAAAAATGTATTTTAATGACTCTAATTGCTAGCAGTAGTATAAGAAATAAAAACTGATGTGTTTTTTAGATGAGATTTGTACCAGTTTGGTTGTTGCACACATGACAAGCATGCAGCATGTGAACCTGATGTGATGTTTAAATGATGCTCACACCAGCTTAACTGCTGCACTCATTTCAAGCATGCGACATGCAAACCTAATGTAATTTTAAGAAGATGTTTACACCAGCTTACCTGCTGCACACATGTCAAGCTTGCCGCATGTGAACCTGATTTGCTTTTTAGACCTGGTTCGCTTAGGATCACTTTGTTTATGTGAACTGAATGCAAACATTGCACAATTAAGCACGTGGCATGCATTCTGCATGTACACAGCACACCGATATTTCTGTAAGGGCTCATTTGGTAAATTATGCTTCACTGCTTTTGTATGGAAGTGCTTTACTTTTAAATTGCTTGTCTGTTTTTAGTTCATCTTAACTGAAAAAATGAGATGAATGGGCAGGTTCCTTCCTATCCCTTGCCTGAGATAACAGTAGACTCATACATGGTCATAGTTTTGGATGGGACTATTCTTGGGAACACAGAACTTTTATTGCCACTCAGTAAAACTACTATATGCAAATGGATGCTGTTATCTGAAAGAGATGTATTTTTTCTGTGACAGTAGCACAGCCTGTCTTATGCAGATTGCTTGTACAGATGAAGCCATTTAAAGATGACATGGTCAGGCAGGACATCTGCTTAAGCGGGACGTTTCCCTGGCAATCGATTGTACTTCCATTGTTCTCAATGTACTGTGATCCCACTTAATTAGATGCTGATTCCACCTAATTGGGATGTCTTTCCTCTAAATACCCAACTGCACTGTGCCACTTTATGCCACTTTATGGTTACCTCAGTATTGCAGCAGTTTCATCATGGAGCCAAGTCATAAGGAGTTTACTCTGGCAGAGCATGTCAAAGTGTGGAAGCGCTCTAGGGGCCAAAGACCTCACTGTCTAAAGTTGCTGCTGCTTTCGGGATTTCAAAGAACCAGTCTGGGCAGATTAGCCAGAACTGTGATGCCATCATGGCCGAATGGACTGCCTGCTTGAACCCTTAGTGCAAGAGAAAGTGCGAGGGTAAAGACGCCGAGGTTGAGAAAGGGCTCCTTGCTTGGTTTAACAATGCGGTCAGCCATGGTGCCTGACTGGCAAATGAGCTGGCTATGCAGCTTGAACATGACTTCTTTAGTGCATCTGATGGTTAGCTTTCATGTTGGAAAAGTCAGCATGCAATCATCTGTAAGAAGGAGCAAGGTGAATAAGATGATGCTGACATGGGTGTAGCCGGCAACTGAGTCCACACAGTGCTCCCAGCACTTCACCAACAGTAAACTGCTGCAAATGTATACAGTGCAGACAAGACTGGGTTGTTCTGTCAGGGATACCTTGACCACGGTCACATCCATAAAGATCAGGAATTGCTGTGGGGGAAAAGGCAAAGGATCATGCCTCACTCCTGTGCCAATATGGATGGGTCTGATAAATGACCCTTTCTCCTCATTGGCAAAAGCAGAAGAGCAAGGTGCTTGCCCAAGGACTTAAAAACATTGCATTTGATATACACTTCATAATCCAATGCCTGGGTGACTGGATAGATCTTTGGCAAATGGCTAGCATCCTGGGAACAGCAACTGAAACGCACTAGGTATAAAATCCTACTTCTGCTTGATAACTGTTTCACGCACCCACAGAATCTTATCGGGCACTTTCTCCACATAAAGATAGTGTTTCTCCCACCAAACACTACCAGTCTGATCCAGCCAGTGGGCATAGGGGTGATTCACAATTTAAAAGACCGCTACAGGGCTCTCTTGGCTACCCATATTGTTGGTGTGATAGATGAGAGGCGAAATGCTCAAGCATCTGTAATTGTTAAGGCTGTGACTTTGATAGATGCCATCTACATGATAGTGAAATCCTGGAGCAATGTAAAACCGGCAACAATTCACAATTGTTTTAGCAAAGCATTCCACCTTGATGTTAATGACAGAGCATAGCACTGTGGAACCAGACAACCAATCCATAGAACTATAGAAACATAGAATCTGTTTGGCAGATAAGGACCATACAGGCCCACCTAGTCTGCCCATTTCCCTACTTGGCCTGGCAATTCCTACTCCTACTCTTATCTGGATGCTTTCCCCCACTCTGCTGTACAGCAGGGTGCCTTTATGCCTATCCCATGCACTTTCAAATCCCTGTGCTGTTTTTGCTTCCACCACCTCTGCTGGTAGGCTGTTCCATGGATCCACCACTCTCTCTGTGAAAAAATACTTCCTAGCATTCCCCCCGAGGCTCCCTCCCTCCAGCGTCATGTTATGTCCCCTTGTCCTTGTGCACTTTCATCTCTGAAGTATATTCCCCTCCTGCACCCTGTTTATTCCTCTAAGGTATTTGAAAGTCTCTATCATATCCCTTCTCTCCCTTCTCTCTTCCAGTGAATAGATGTTTAGTTCCTTGAGTCTTTCTTCATAAGGCTTGTGGTGCAGTCCATGTATAATTTTTGTTGCTCTTCTCTGGACGGCTTCCATTCTGTCTACAGTATGTCCTTCCTGAGATCTGCTGTAGTTCTGACATTTGTCATCACACTGACATTCATGACTGTGAGTGAATTTGTCGACATTGTAGACATTGATGCAAATGTCCCTACCAAAGGAGAGCTAACATTGGAAGACATTTGCTCACCAGTAAAATGGGCCTGCCTGGGTGACATAGATGATGATGTAAATGACGAGTGCATTGAGGAGTCCCAGGATGCTGATGACACCCAGCTGAAGGCAGCAACAAACCGACAGGCACTGGAACACCTGCATTCATTGATTTTTGCGCTGCCAACAGCATGGCAAGAATGACGAGTGGAACATGTTACAGACTGTTGAGATGACTGTGGCCAGTAGGATGTGTACTGATTCATGTCAGTGAACAGTGCTGATTTTTATTTTATTTATTATTTATTTAGTTTTTCTTGACTGGGTAAGTGCACTAGACAAATCCTGTCTATTATCAGGCACGACCCGGGGGAGGGGGATACAGATGAACGCCAACTGACCTTGAACCAGATTAAGCTGTTGGTGGTGTTTTTAGTGAATGAGGGGAAATTTGGCCTGGGCACTGGGGAAATTCCCCTACTCTTTTTTTTTGAGAAGTGCCATGGGATCTTTAACATCTACCTGAACTACTACCAGAACAGGCAGATGGGACCTCGGTTTAACGTCTTATCCAAAAGACAGCACCACGGGAGTGCAGCACTCCTCTCATGCTGCACTACAGTGTCAGTATTGGGATATTAACCCAAGTGCCTGGTGTAGGAATAGAACCCACAGCCTTCTTATCTCCTGGCCTCAGAGGCAAGTGTGCTACCTGCTGATCCACTGACACTTCAACACTTTTAACAAAGATTAAGCTGTATTGAATTTACTTAGTTACTGATTTAATTAATGAATGGGCACTGTCACTAAGTTACTGATTTGCCTTATGTTTTTTGAATTTTATTTATTTTGATTGAAGTATTAAAGTAGGAAAGCATTTATGTTGGTAAATGTTGTGAAGCACATTACTTTGAATAAAGAGTTTATGTAGTATACTGAGCTGTGCAGTTATGCTTGTATCGGATACAGACTACTGTGGCTATGCAGCACTGCTAATCTGGATATGTGGGATAGCAGCTTAAATGGGACAATTTGGACACCATGTAGCCATTCCGTTTAAGTGGCTTCATCTGTATAGACACGAATGCAACACATAGGCAGTCTGACCATTAACATGCTGGGCAGTGACAGTGTACAGGTCAAAAATTGGAATAGCATCAGGTTATAGTGTTACTGCCAACATTGTTCCCCATCCCATTTGTATCACACCATTATGGCTTTTTGCTGACCATGTAAAAATGTATATACTGTATACTGTTTCTGATAAGTCTGGGGAGTGGAAGTGATACTATTTTGGGGTGTGTGGGATGAACTGGGCTTCATGTACTTTCACCCAACAAAACTGCCATATGCAAATGGCTGTCACTGTTTACAGAGGGTAATCTTTCCCCTGCAACATTAGCTCAGCAAATATAAATGTAAATTACCTGTTTCAATGCCAGTAGTTGCATACAGGCTGTTTGTTAACAAACAGCATAGACTGTGAAACCTGCAAGGGTCATCATATGGCATACACTTCAGGTACATGGTGCTACTGCCAAAGTAATTTTCCTGACTAAGTAGTAAAGGAAAAGTAATAGGAGTCTGTGACCAATTTATGGGGACAAAGGTTGAAAGGCAGTTTTTATATGAATAAATGGTGCCAAAAAAGATGGGCTTGGGGGACCCTCTTGATAATTTGGGCCATTTGCCACTAGGTGGCCAAATTCAAGATTGTCACCAACAATCTCTAAAATGGGATATCTCAGCTTGTAGTTGCTGTATAAAGCTGTATTTGGTGTCTAAATGGGGGTTTGAGGTTAAAGGAATTAAAGGAATTCATTTCTTATAATAAAAATATTTATTGAAACTCTCTCTCTCTCTCTCTCTCTCTCTCTCTCTCTCTCTCTCTATATATATATATATATATATATAATATTACAGGGCAAAAGTTACAGCACTCCAAAGTTTACACTTTTTCCCAAAGGATAACATTACGACATCTGCTGCATTACAGGAGTCCTTTGCCACCCTGTTGCAAAATAACTGTTTGGTCTTTTGGGCTGAAATCTGGAGGGAAGAAAGTCAGCATCCCACTGATGTGCCTTTTGGTGGTTTGGTGAAAAAATATTACAGTTCAGCACAGTGACGGCACTCCAAAGTTGATGCTTTTTCCCATTGGATAACATTATGGCAGTATTCCTTCGGGCCCGTATCTCGGAAACGGTGTGAGATATGGACTTTTCGTCTCAAAAACACTTAGCCCCCTAAATGGGGGCTAAGTGCAAAACTAGCCAGGAAAGTCATAATTCATATGAAATTAACATTGTTTTTTCTACATCATACGGTTCCTGAGATATAAGCAATTTAATATCACAAGTCCTCATTTTCTGCTCCGAGGCCCATTGTTATGTATACATTCTTTGTTTTCACTGTGTTTTCCAATGCATTTTTTGGGGAAAAGAAGGGTGTGCCCTTTTGTTACTGTGCCAGTTAGCATTTCCAGTTGTGTTTCTGTTACCGTTTGTGGCACCGTTACCATCTGCACCACTGTATGCATCAAGGTTTGCGTTTTTGCTTGCACTTGCATTTGCGTTTCTGTGTCATTTGGCATTATTGTTGCTGTTACCATTACCTGTTTCATTTGCAATTGCGGTACCGTGCACATGCGATAAGGTTTGCGTTTCCGTACTCGCTTGCGTTTTTGTTTCATTTCTGTTTCCTTTGGCGTTATTTTTGCTGTTACTATTGCCATTTGTGTTTGCAATTGCAGTACCATGACCACGCATGTAATGGTTTACATTTATGTACTTGCTTCTGTTCCCATTTCTGTTTCTCTTTTCTTTGGCGTTATTGTTGCTGTTACTGTAACCATTTGCATTAACAATTGCGGTACTGTGCCCGTGGCCGTTTCAGTTTGCATTTCCGTACATGCTTCTGTTCCTGTTTCCATTTCTCTTTCCTTTGGCATTATTCTTCATGTTAACTTTACCATTTGCATTTACAATTGTGGTACCGTGCCTCTGCACTTTACAGTTTGCGTTTACGTGTGTGCTTGCGTTTGCATTTCCGTTTCTGTTCCCTTTCACATTTTTGCTGCTGTGACACTTAACATTTCCATTTAAAATACTGCTGCCATCACTGTTCATGTTACCAGCTGTGTTTTCATATGCACTTCAATGTCTGTTTGCGTCTCTGTTCGTTTTGGTGTCACTTTGCACTTGCGTTTCTATTAACATTTCCTTTACCATTTATGCTTCCGTTACCATGTGAGCCACTGTTGGCATTTCTGTTTGCACTGCTGTTCCTGTTACTATGTCACAAGACATCACGTGGTGGGAGGGTGGGGCCCGCTCCCGCCGCTGCATTACTTTCACTATTTGTCATCACCATTCTCAAAAAGAAGGGAAATTAGAGGCAAAAATTCACGTAATGCATCAGTTAGGGTTGTTCCACACCAACAAAAGTGAGGGAATTCAGTGTTAGGGTTGAAAGCTCCTTGGACCTCCCAGCCCACCCCCCCCAACTGGCATTGTGGTGCACATTGGGGTTGTTGGTCCTAACTCTCACCCAATTCTCCTATACCTCTGCTTCATTACACATATGATGGGGTGAGAGTTAGGGCCAATGACCCCAATGCACACCCTGATGCCTGTTGGGGGGTGGGCTTGGGGTCCAAGAGGGGCTTTCAACCCTAACACTGAATTTCCTCACTTTTGTTGCTGTGGAACAACACTAACTGACACATTAAATGGAGTTTTTGCCTCTAATATATATATATATATATATATATATATATATATATATATATACCTATGTTTTATCTTTTGCAGGTGTGTCCAAATGAAGTTATGTTATTGGTGATTGGAAAGATGTCAACACCCTTGATAAAATCAGCACAACAGTCAAGAAGAAAGAAGAGAAGTCAAATTGAGATTATTAAGGAACTGTGTTTATTATGTGATAAACAGTGTGATGAAGACAAAAGTGACTATCCAATTGATTCATGGAACAAACTGAAGGATCTAGCACTAGAATGGAGGGGGTTGCATAAAGATGGAAGTGTTTTTGAGAAAGTAAACTGGGATGATGGTCCAATTGGCATGTTTTTTCACAAATTATGTGAGACTAAATTCACAAGTAAAAGGAAGTTTCAGCAAGCCAAAACTTGGAAAGAGAAACAGCAGATGAAATAAATCCTTGTATCCTGATCTGAGCATTACAGTTTCCCTGAAAATGTTCCTGGCCCTTCTACTAGACTTTCACAGAGTGGTTCTCTACAGAACAAGTATCTCTGCATCTGGTGCATGATGCCAAAAGAAATGAATGGATGTATGGCACATGTTCAAGTTAACACAGTGTACCTAGAAGATGCTACAATGCGTGACTGTATCTTAGCTGTAATTGCTCATACAACAGATCCTTTTGTCACTGAGATTCAGTATCATTACTCTTGCTGGAAAAAATATGTCTCTCCAATATACCACCAAGACAAAAACATTAATTCAATTTTCCACTTACAACAGGTTCATCATTCAAAAGTCTGAGAAATGTTCTCCAAACATGTACTGAAAGTTGCATTGGATATGAGTGAACTAAGAACATTACAAGGACTACTGACTGACTACATGACCTGTTGAGGAGTTCTTGTTATGATACTAGTACAACAAAATCAAGCACAATTAAGCAGAAAATTCAAAAGGAGTTTGCAAACAGGATCAGATTTCATGATCATTTCCACAAAAACAAAAGTACCATTGTGTATGACACATCTGTAGGGGGGAATTATGAGGAAGCAGCAATCTACACATGGGTGATGAACAATTACTGAATACCACTGCCAGGCACTTGAAAGATGTTATCACATGATACAGGCATGAACTGCCCTTCACATATTGCTGAGCTTGAAAACACTGAAGAACCTAATCATGAGTTACAAAAGTTAATCACCTGGTTAAAGAACCCTGCTGCTGGTAACTTCAGTGATGCCTGCCAGAATCCAGAGATTGTAGCCTTGTCATCACTGTTATTTTCATTCATCAAGGGGACAAATATTTCCTTAAAGGTCAAGTTATCAATGATGATTCATGACCTAACTAGAAATCATGAGATTATAGACATGATGAAGAAATTATGACTCTGAATAAGCTGCCAGGAAGTTCTTAATCTGTATTCTACATTGGCCATGTTTAAGCTTGAGAAGAATGACAGCTGTCCTGAAGAGCTTGATTTTCCTGTAACTGCCATTCTAGACAATGATGACTTTCAGAATAACACATTGATCAGAGCAGATACATCTCACCACACAAACGTGATGTTTGTTCAACCAGAGGATGTTGCTACTAAAGCTTCTACTGAGAATCATCCTAAACTGGCCATGGAAAAGCCTCTTGTAATGAAAAATATCAGTGCAGAACAACACAGAGTTCAACCTTACAAGACAATCAAAAGTGGCCTACCATCAGTTCAAGCTGCAGTTGATATCTCACCACAATGCACTTGGGACTAAAAGATTTGAGAAATGCTCCATTCTTTGGCTCATGCTGATAGCAAAGGGAAAGAGGTTCCAACAGAAAGCCAGAAGATTGGAGCATTTGCTGGATTTCAAGCCAGTATCCAGAAGTGGGCTACAAAGAGCAAATCATACTAGTACCTCACATTGCCCAAGCCACCCCACAAGTCAGTAGTACATGAGGTGATGTGTTGCATAGTCTCTGTAGTGAAAAAGAAATCAATGTATTTCATACAGCTGGTTGGAGACCAGCCAGTCTATACTCTGATTGTTCAATTGAAAAATGAGAATCCTAAACAGTTTAAACTCATCCTCATCCTAGCATTCCTACGTCCATTCCATGCACAGTGTTCTTTCATATCAGCAATCAACAATTGATTCAAAATATCTGGTTTATCTCACATTCTTGTTGCAGCTGCTGTGATTACAGAGGGTTCAATTTGCAAAGCACTGCATGGACAACTTTATAAGAGAAGCATCAGGTGTTTTGACTGATGTACAAGGTACTGGCTTGCAGAATAATTTGAAAAGAACTTAGTGATGGTCTACACTTGTCTCCAGAGCTACAGGAAGAACTAGAAAAACTAAGATACCCCCTCCACAAACACAGGAGAAGAGTTCAAGATGATCTGTGATGAACTAGAGGCTAATTGAAAGTTATCTTCATTTGTTGTGAAATAATTCAAAATGGTTGAAAATTCTGATAGTGAGAATTCAACCACCCAACTCAGAGCAGATGAACAGGTAGCACAGGATATTGATAGCTGCACTACAGAATTTGACTGTGATCCTTTTGACCTTACAGATCCTACTTTGAAGAGTCTCCAGTCTGGAATTATTGCATCAGAAGAACTTGTCCAGGACTTTGAAAGAGCACATGAGGATGTTGAATTACTAGTTAAAGAACTCTTTCAGGAACAAATGTTTTCAACTAAGAAATCATTTGATGCAACAGTTCACATTAACTCAAGGTACAACTTCAGTAGACAATGTATTATCAGAGATGGAACAAAAGCCACTGTAACGAGGACTAGCATAATGGAAAACAATGCCATGGCAGAAGTAATTACTCTTGCTTAAAAGTTCAGGGTGAGATTTGACCTGTTACAAGTAATAAAACAGTGTGTGACAGAGGAATATCTCTCAATATTCAGTCCTAATGGAACTATTTTCAAAGTGCTAAAATCTAACTTAGTTGAAATGTTGAACCTGGTTCCACTAAACCCCGTCAGTAGCAACATTGACCTGATAGAAATGGTATTGATTTGAAGGCTTGCCATTCCTTCTGCAGGTGATAGAGAAAATCATGATAAGACAGATTTGACATGGGTAGATTATGCTTATCAGGTATTTGCACTTGTCCTTGCCCGACACCCCAAAGCTTCCAAGATCATTTTTGTGAACGATTCATATGATTTGGAGATAAGCATCAAAGAGAGGGATCATGAACATAGGACAACATGCATATCATACACAGGAGGGACATGGAATATATATGTATGTATGTGTATATATATATATATATATATATATATATATATATATATATATATATATATGTGTGTTAGGGTTGACACCTCTTGCACCCCATGCCCACCCCACCCCAACAGGCATTGGGGTCATCAGCCCTAACTCTCACCCATTCAATTGGTAAATAAGCTGAGGTGGTGCAGTATAGGAGAATGGGGTGAGAGATAGGACCAATGACCCCCAATGCACACCCCGATGCCTGTTGGTTGGGGGCAGGGTGGGCATGGGGTAAAAGGGCTGGCAACCCTAACACCAAAGTTCCTCACTTTTGTCACTGTGGAACAACCCTAAGTGATGCATTAAACTGATTTTTTTGCCACAAATTTTTCTTCTTTTGGAGAATATGCACTATGAATAGTGGATGGAATGTGGTGGTGGGAGGGCCCCGCATTCCAACAATCTGATTTTTTGTCACTTCACTGAGCAAAAACTGTATGACCGACTGAAATGAAAACTGGTAAATGAAGACATGTACCATAACACACCACGTTTTCAGAATTGAGTGTACATCCGAGCAACGGTCGCACAGCACCACAAGCAAACAATGTAACATGCACAGTTCAGCAACTGTAAGAGCCAGTGACCCAGAAATTGTCACAGTCAAAGATGTATTACAAATCTTTGTACATTCCAAATGCCAGACAAATCGAACACATGGTTCAGAAGTTATTGAAGTGTAATGAACCATTCATCGGAGGGCATAATTCCACACCTAGTAATGTTTTACACACCAAACCACTGCAAGACACCTCCGTACCAATAGGACTACCTATGCTATAAATTTCAAGACAGTAGCACCATGCAGAATGCTATGCAGAAAACATTTACTTTGTCACACAGTATCTCCACAGTGAAGAATTTTTCCAACATGTAAACAACAATATTCACATGCCCCGGACATCCACTCAACACCCTCTAAATTTCATGTGAAAAGACCAAACCATTCCAGAGATATTCCATTTTTATGTTTCTGCACCTTTAAGAAGTCTTCCACCACAAAATGGTAGAAATCGAGGCCGGAAATGCACTAAAATGGTCAACCTGGCAGCTGAAAAATCAGTAACTGTGAAGCAGGGCAAATTGAAATGGCAATACCTCTGGAAGGGAACAACATTTTTCCACCAAACAAAAACTGCCGTATTTCTTGAACAAAGGTCTTTATACATGACAAGTTTCAAACCAATCAACCACACACTGGCTGCACTATGTGTCACGGAAGACAGTGCAAAAAAATAGCAAAAACATAATGTTTTGCACTGCACTACGCAAACACAAAACACAAATGGTAATGTTAATGTAAACGGTGATGGAAACAATAAGTTAAAAGAAAATAGTAATGCTAACGGTAATGCAAATGCAAGTGCAAATGGTAACGCACATGGTGACACAAATGGAAATGATAACGCAAATGGTAAGAGAAACGCAAGCGCAAAGTAAATGAAAACAGAAATGCTAATGCAACCAGTGATGGAAACGCAAACACAAAATGTAATGAAAACAGTAATGCAAATGCTAACGGCAATTGAAATGCAAAACGGTAATGAAAATGGTAACAAAAATGCAAACGCTAATACAAATGCAAAGAGAAACACAAACGGTAATGGCAACTGCGACGCAGAAGGAAACAGTAATGCATTTGACAATGGAAATGTTACCAAAAATGGAAATGCTAAGGCCAGCAGAAACACAAATGCAAATGGTAACAAACATACAAACAGTAACGGGTAATGCAATTGGAAAAGCAAACGGTTACAGTAACACCAACAATGATGCCAAAGGAAACAGTAATGCAAATGGAAACACAAACACAAGACCGCATGCAAACGCACATGGTAATGCACGTTGTCATGGTAATGCAATTGGAAATGCAAATGCTTATGGTAACACCAACGATGACATTAAAGGAAACACAAACGTGAACAGAAACGCAAACATAAGCGCATATGCAAACGCAAATGGTAAAGCTCACATTGACGCAAAAGTAAATGCAAACAAAAACAAGGGTGACAGTACCACAAAACGCAAGCACAAACGCAAAGGGTTACACACACGATGATGTAAACGGAAACACTAATGCAAAAGGTTATGGAAACACAAACAGAAATGCTAACGGTAACAGTAATGCAAATGCACACCCTTTTGTTTCCCAAATAGGTGCATTCAGAAACACAGTTAATACAAAGAATGTATGCATAATAATGGCCCTCAGAGTAGAAAATGAGCACTTGGAATACTAAATTCCTTATATCTCAGTAACGATATGACGTCAAAAAACATTTTAAATCTCATATTATTTATGACTTTCAAGGCTAGTTTTGTACTTAGCCCCCCCAGTGGGGGTCTAAGCATTCTTCCAAAAAAAAGTCTGTATCTCGGAGCATTTTCAAGATCAGGCCCTGAAAGGCGCGGTGGATGCCATAATGTTTGCCTATGGGAAAAATCGTCAACTTGATTGTGTCATCAAACCACCAAAAGGCACATCTATGGGATGTTGGCTTTCTTCCTTTGAAATTTCAGCCCCAAAGACCAAAACATTTTTTTGCAGCAGTGTGGCAAAGATTCTCTACTATTTTGGCCATAGTGTCTCAAAGTACTTTCGCAAATCACAACACTTTCACAAATAAAATCACAATAGTGTTGTATATTCGAAAGTGCTGCTACTATTTGCAAAAATTTTAAAAACATATTTCTGGGGTGTTTCACCCCCCCAAAAAAAGACATAGCTAGCATCCTTAGGGCTCGACTAGGTGAACACAACAAGAATTGTGTCCCTAGAGCATCCCACATTTAAACACCAAGCATTTCTCTGACCACCAACTGAAAATAAGATGGCTGATTTGTGACACTACAAGGGTCATTTGTGAAAGTAAAAAGTGCATTTGCGGCACTTTCAAATATTTTAACTTTTCCCTTTGATTATAATGGGGAACAGGTGTTTTTTGAATAACTTTTGAACCATTTAATATTTTTTCATGAAATATCTGAAAGGCACATCAGGGACCCTGGCTGTATGATCTCTGAAGGTTTTGGACCAGTTGCACAAACTGTGCGATCTGTAGGTGTGAGCAAAGAAATGCACAAAAAATCTTAATTTGTGCATTTTCTGGTGCTCTGTAGCTCCTCAACCGTATAACCCTTCGTAACAAAACTTGGCAAGTCCACGTATCTATGGTACCAGACTGTGTAGTCCAAATTTCAGGCAAATCTGTCATATGATGGCAAAGTTATTAAGCTAACAGATTTCAGATTTAACCTTAAATGGGGTACTGTACCCTAATTATAGGGTCAATACCATGCCACTGTACTATATATATATATATATATATATATATATATATATATATATATATTAAAGGCAAAAACTCCATTTAATGCATTAGTTAGGGTTGTTCCACAGCGACAAAAGTGAGGAAATTCGGTGTTTGGGTTGAAAACCCCTTGGACCCTGCCCACCCCCAACCAGCATTGGGGTGTGCATTGGGGTTGTCAGCCTAACTCTCACCCATCACATGTGTAAAGCAGCAGAAGTATAGGAGAATGGGGTGAGAGTTGGGACCGATGACCCCAATGCACACCCCAATGCTGGTTGGGGGTGGGTAGGGGTCCAAGGGGGGTTTTAAACCCTAACACCGAATTTCCTCACTTTTGTCGCTGTGGAGTAGCCCTAACTAATGCATTAAACTGAGTTTTTTGCCTCTAATTTCCCTTCTTTTTGAGAATGATAACGAGAAATAGTGAATGTAATGCAGCGGAAGGAGCCCCGCGTTCCCACCACGTGATGTCTTGATGCATAGTAACAGGAACAGCAATGCAAACAGAAGCACTAACAGTGGCACACATGGTAATGCAAGCGCGAATGAGAACAGGAAGGGTAACGCACACGGTGGTGTAGACGGGAACAGTCTGCCATGTAATGTGTTGTCACATAGTAACATGGTGCCTGCAAACGGAAATGTCAATGGGCATGGTGATGCAAAGTCAAACAGAAAGAGAAACAGTACTGTAGACACAAATGGCAAAAAATAACAGAAACGCAAGCGCAAATAAAAATGCAAAGGATAACGCACATGGAGGTGTAGACGTCAATGGTAAGTGAAACGGGTACAGAACCACAAGCGGAAAGGGCAACAGTAACAGTAATGTAAGTGCACAGGCTGGTTTTCCCCAAAACCTGCATAGAGAAAGACAGTGAGTACAAAGAATGTATGCATAATAATGGGTATCGGAGCAGAAAATGAGGACTTGGAATACTAAATAGGTTATAGCTCAGGAACCGTTCGACGTGGAAAAAAAATTTAAAAGTCATATGATTTATGACTGTCCTGGCTAGTTTAGTACTTAGCCCCCATTAGTATTTTTCTGACAAAAAGTCCGTATCTCGCACCATTTCTGAGATACAGGCCCTGAAAGGCGTGGCAAACGCCGTAATGTTATCCTATGGGAAAAAAAGAGAAGTTTGGAGCATCATAACTTTGTGTCCCTGTAATATTTTTTCACCAAGCCACTGAAAGGCACATCTGTGGGCTGTTGGCTGTCTTCCCTCCAAATTTCAGGAAAAAAGACCAAACCGTTATTTTGCAGCAGGGTGCCAAAGGATTCCTGTAATGCGTCAGGCACCATAATGTTATCCTATGGGAAAAACCGTCAACTTTGGAGTGCTGTAACTTTGCCACTGTGTAATATTTTTTCAACACAACACTGAAAGGCACATCTGTGAGATGTTGGCTGCGTTCCCTCCAAATTTCAGCCCAAAACTCCCAACCGTTCTTTTGCAGTGCAGTGCCAAAGAATTGCTGTCATTTTCCCACAGTCTAGAAAACTACTGTCGCAATTTGAGAAAGTGTTCGCAAAAATTTGCAACACTTTCGTGAGCACGAAAGTACTTTGTGAAAGCACTTTTTCCAGAAATTTGAAAAACATATTTCTGGGGTGTTTTACCCCAAAATAAAGACATGGCTAGCATCCTCAGGGTCTGACTAGGTGAATACAAAAAGAATTAGGTTGCTAGAGGGTCCCAAATTTAAATGCCAAGCATTTTTCTGATCACTAACTGAAAAAAAAATGGCAGATTTGCGAAACGAACAGGGCCATTTGCGAAAGTCAAAATGCATTAGCGACACTGTCGAACTTTTTAACTTTTCCCATTGACTTATAATGGGAAATTGTTTTTTGAATAACTTTTGAACCGTTTAATATTTTTTCACCAAATCATTGAAAGGCACATCAGGGACACTGGCCACACATTCCCTGAAGATTTTTGGCCAGTCGCACAAACCGTGCGACCTGTACGCGAGGCCGTAGAATTCCAGAAAAAGCGTAAACGTGCACACAGATCACGCTTAATAACTCCGCAGCTGTATATCTGACCAGTACAAAACTTGGCAGATCCCAAGGCCTATGATTCTTGATTGTGTATTCCAAATTTCAGGCAAATCCATCAAACAGTTGCAAAGTTATTAAGGTGCAAAATTTTGGGGTTTAACATAGAAATGGCTCCTCAACCTAAACCCTAACTATGGTAGCACTACCGTGCTACCATAATATATATATATATATGTATATTAGAGGCAAAAAACTCCATTTAATGCATTAGTTAGGGTTGCTCCACATTGACAAAAGCGAGGAAATTCAGTCTTAGGGTTGAAAGCACCCCTTGGACCCCCTCTTCCCACACCTCCAACTGGCAACGGGGTGCGCATTAGGGTTGTCGGCCATAATTATCACCCCATCACATGTGTAAAGAAGCAGAGGTGTAGGAGAATGGGGTGAGAGTTAGGACCGACAACCTAATGTACCCCGATGCCGGTTGAGGGTGTGGGCGGGGTCAAAGGGTGCTTTCAACCCCACACTGAATTTCCTTGCTTTAGTGTGGAACAACCCCTAACTAATGCATTAAATGGAGATTTTATCCTCTATTCCCTTCTTTTTGAGAATGATAATGAGAAATAGTGAATGTAATCTGGCGGAAGGAGCACGGGGCCCTCCCACCACATGATGTCTTGTCACATAGTAACATTGTGCCCGCAAACGCAAATAGTAATGTGCATGGTGATACAAAGTGAAACAGAAAAGAGAAACAGTAGTGTAGACAGAAATGCTAAAAACAGCACAAAAGCAAGCGCAAATGAAAACGCAATGGGTAATGCACATGGTGGCATAGACGTGAACAGTAAGTGAAACGGGAACGGAACCACAAGTGAAAATGGTAACGGTAACAGTAATGTAAGAGCATAGGCTGGTTTTCCCCAAAAGCTGCATAAAGAAAGACAGTGAGTACAAAGAATGTATGCATAATAATGGTTCTTGGAGCTGAAAATGAGGAGTTGGAATACTAAATTGCTTATATCTCAGGAACCATACGACGTAGCAAAAAAAATGTAAAAGTCATATGATTTATGACTTTCCAGGCTAGTTTTGTGCTTAACCCCTGTTAGGGGGCTAAGTATTTTTCTGACAAAAAGTCTGTATCTTACACCGTTTCCGAGATACGGGCCCTGAAAGGCGCGGCGAACGCCGTAATGTTATCCTAAGGGAAAAAAAGAGAAGTTCGGCGTGTCATAACTTTTGCTCCCTGTAATATTTTTTCACCAAACCACAAAGTGGCATATCTGTGGGATGTTGGCTGTGGTCCCTCCAAATTTCAGCCCAAAAGACCAAACCGTTATTTTGCAGCAGGGCACCAAAGGATTCCTGTAATGCGTTGGACACCATAATGTTATCCTATGGGAAAAAGCATCAATTTTGGAGTGCCGTAACTTTGCCGCCTTGTAATATTTTTATTCAATGAAACACTGAAAGACACATCTATGAAATATTGGCTGTGTCCCTCTGAATTTCAGGCCAAAATACCAAACCGTTCTTTTGCAGCAGGGTGCCAAAAAATTGCTGTCATTTTCCCACAGCCTAGAAAAGTACTGTCAAAGTTTGTGAAAACTTTCGCAAATTCATTCGACAGTGTCACAAGTGTGATAGTACTTTGCGAAAGTACTTTTTCCAGAAATTTGAAAAACATGTTTCTGGGGTATTTCACTCCAAAATAAAGACATGGGTAGCATCCTCAGGGTCTGACTTGGTGAATACAAAAATAATTAGGTTGCTAGAGGGTCCCAATTTTAAATGCCAAGCATTTTTCTGATCACTAACTGAAAACCAAATGGCGGATTTGCGACAGTAAAAGGGCCATTGGCGAAAGTAAATACTGCATTTGTGAACTTTTTGTTAACTTTTCCCATTGACTTATAATGGGAACTTGTTTTTTGAATAACTTTTGAACTGTTTAATATTTTTTCACGAAATCTTCAAAAAGGCACATGGGAACCCCGGCCACATGTTCCCTGAAGATTTCAGACTGGTCATGCAAACCGTGCGACCTGTAGAGACCACAGTAAAATTCCAGAAAAACGTAGACGTGCACGCAGATCACGCTTAACGCCACAGCTGTATAAGAGACTGGTACAACACTTGGCATATCCCAAGGCGTATGGGTCTTGATTGTGTATTCCAAATTTCAGGCAAATCCGTCAAACGGTTACAAAGTTATTAAGGTGCAACATTTTGGATTTAACATGTAAATGGCTTCTCAATCCTAACTATAGTGGAACTACCATGCCACTATAATATATATATATCTATATATATATACATACATCTGTATATATACAGTATATATATATATATATATATAAAAGACAAAGAACCTCTGTGCGCTAACACTGAGGCAAGGGTTACCCCAAAGGGCATTTGGCTGGGAAGCCAAGTTTCAAGAAAATATAAAATCACACATGCCCACACAATGCAAAGCATCATGAGCTGCCTATGCAAATCACCACAGAATGTTATGCTGGTCCAACTTTAAGCAAAATTGCATGGTGCCAAAAGGCCTCTCACACAGTTTGCAAAGGGTGCTAACAGATGACATAGACACGTGTTTCGTCCTACCAGGACTTATCAGTATGCCTCATCTGTTTGACACCCCAATGGAATGGACCAGCTACCCTAAGACAATTAATGTCTTGGATATGTTGTAGTGAACCCATTACAATAAAACTATTTAAAAGACAAAAGAACCTCTGTCGCAAACAATGAGGCAAGGGTTACCCCAAAGGGCATTTGGCTGGGAAGCCAAGTTTCAAGAAAATACAAAATCACACATGCCCACACAATGCAAGCATCATGAGCTGCATATGCAAATCACCACAGAATGTTATGCTGGTTCAACTTTAAGCAGAACTGCATGGTGCCGAAAGGCCTCTCACACAGTTTGCAAAGGGTGCAAACAGATGACATAGACATATGTTTCGTCCTACCAGGACTATTCAGTATGCCTCATCTGCTTAAAGTTGAAACAGCATAACATTCTGTGGTAATTTGCATATGCAGCTCATGATGCTTTGCATTGTGTGGGCATGTGTGAGTTTATATTTTCTTGAAAAACTTATTTTGGTGCCGAAGGCCTCTCACACAGTTTGCAAGGGTGCAAACAGATGACATAGACATATGTTTCTGCCCTACCAGGACTATTCAGTATGCCTCATCTGCTTAAAGTTGAAACAGCATAACATTCTGTGGTGATTTGCATATGCAGCTCATGATGCTTTGCATTGTGTGGGCATGTGTGAGTTTGTATTTTCTTGAAACTTGGCTTCCCAGCCAAATGCCCTTTGGGTAACCCTTGCCTCAGTGTTTACATTAGAGTTCTTTTGTCTTTTAAATTGTTTTTATTTTAACGGGTTCACTACAACATATCCAAGACACACTGTCTTAGGGTAGTTGGTTCATTCCATCATGTCAAACAGACGTAGGATACTGATGAGTCCTGGTAGGATGAAACACGTGTCTATGTCATCTGTTAGCACCCTTTGCAAACTGTGTGAGAGGCTCTTTCGGCACCATGCAATTCTGCTTAAAGTTGAACCAGCATAACATTCTGTGGTAATTTGCATATGCAGCTCATGATGCTTTGTATTGTGTGGGATGTGTGATTTTGTGTGTATATATATATATATATATATACCTGCTTCAAATGAGTTCCACAACATGTTCAAAACCCAAGCAACAAAATAGGCATCCAGCAATTCATAAAGGGTGATTTTGGGGTGTTTGCACATCAACATCCAGCCATCTGATTCCTATATTCTTTGAGAAGCAACTGTTGTGATCTGTCCTCTGAGGATGAACATGTACAATTAAAGTGTTCCAGTGTCACCACATAGAAGCAGACATGATACTTCTGTATATTTACTCACAACTGAGGAAGAATGGAGTAAACTATGTTGTTGTACTGGATGTAAAGACACTGACATAGTAGTCCTAGCTGCACATGTATCACACCAGGATGGCAGTGTTCTCAGCTTGAAGAGGAAGAAGGACATATTTAACTGCAAGGCACTGTGTTCAAAAGAAGTTGCTCACTTCATTGTACCTCTTCATGTACGTGGGAGCGGATGTAGTCTCAGGGTTCTTTGGACATGAAAGAAGTCAGTATTTCAAAGTGCACTGAATATGAAGTGGCACATAGGTTGTTGCCAGGTGTTGGAATGAGTGTCCCAGTGACAACAAACATTCTGGACAACATGGCAAAGTTCACTATCAGATTTGTCTATTGAGAAAGTATAAGCAAGATGCTAGCTGAGGCTCAGGCATAGAAGTAGGAAAAATTAAGAGAATGTCAACTCAGAGAACACCTCCTGACTCATATGATTTGAAGATGAAATGAGTTAACTATCAGGTGCACACCCTGCTCATCTAAGACAATCCAGATGCTCCACCATCACCACTGGATCATGGCTGGACTCTGATTGAAGGAAATGTCAACCTCTGATACACAAAGGCACCTCTACCAAAGAACCTCAGAGATATTGTAGCACAAGAGAACATCTCAACAGCTGGAAAATATGATGCAGAATCTGATACAGGCTATGATTCTGATAATGACTCAAGAATAATGTGGAAGAAGAAAATGAGGAGGAGATTTTGGTCATGCTCAAATGAAGACAGCACTTCAAACATTATTTGAGAATGTTATGACAGCAATAAGGCTTTGAACATTATGGATATTAGATAATTGTACAATCCAAATAATGTTACTAAACTAGAACTTTTCAATTAAAATTGTACTAACTGTGCAAACCAGATTTTGTGAAAATAAAAGTTGGCTATTTTTTCTGACACTGAAAACTGACATGCATTATATACTTAAGTTTAGAAACACAAATTTCAAGTTTTGGGGTGGAAGGACTTGGAATTAAGCAGCCATTATTCTGGAAATATGAGAACATGTTGTCATGGTGTCTTTGCTTTCAAAAAGAACATTTTATTGTATAAAATGACTTATTTGCCTTTAAACCCCATTTAGACATCAAATACAGCTTTATATGATAACTATGAGCTGCAATATGTCATTTTGAGAGATGTTTGTGGCCATCTTGAATTTGGCCACCTAGTGGCAATGCCCACATTTTTGAGAGGGTCCCCAAGCCCATATTTTAGCACCATTTATTCATAAAAAAAACACCTTCAAATCTTTGTCCCCATACATTGGTCATGGACTCCTATTATTTTTCCTTTACTAAAGTATCTTGATGGCAGTGACAGTATGTCGATACTGTATACTATTCTATATTGATCTTAGTAGACAAATGCCCAAGAATCCTCTGAACTGCTTGTCAATGTCCTAGTGGAGCTCCCTCAGTAGACCAGTTACCTTCTGTTTCTGATGTCTGTATTGCCTAAGCATTTTCATTGCCAGAATTATCATTCCAGTTTGCTATGTATACTTAACCTGAAAATGTAAAAGCAACCATGGGTGCAGCCAGCTCTTGTTATTCTGGTTTTGGTTGCTAGTCAAAGTCCAGGTTGCTAGTCCACGTTACCAGTACTTAATCTAAATATTCAGCAATATTTATTAATAACAAATAGTAAATAATTGGTTTGTCAAGTACAAATACTCATCGAGTATTCAACAGAAGGCAGCATACTGTATGGCTCTTAACATGCTAACCTCAATGGAAAGGAGGCTTAGTGGGGACATGATCTCCATCTTCTACATATTAAAGATTATAGACAAGATTGGACAGACACAGAAGTCTGATCTGGTGTATTCCAGCAGGGCAGAGGCACACACCCTGAAACTCAGCAGTGGTAAATTCCTGGGTACTGTTAGAAGATACATCTTCTAGAGGTTGGTGAACCTATGGAAAACTATTAGTAGAGACAGTACACATGAGGACAGTACAGGCCTTAAAAGTAAACTTGGATTAGTTTCTGTTTACCAATGGAATCACATGGTGCCCTGGGTGGTAGAGTGTGAGTGAAATTCCTTTAAATTAATACATTTGCAAGTGAGAAGCATCAGTGGAAAATTAGGTGGACAATGAATTGCTAAGAACTGGGTGCAGGAAGAACATTTTTCCTCTGGCTAACTGGAGGGCCCCTGGGGCATTGGATGACTGTACGTGGGTCCAAAATGTGATGTACCTGTGGAAAGAGTGGGTGTACTGGCTGGAGAATGGACAGGGCAATTAGGAGGATATAAACTGGAATATAGGGGTAGGTGTCTGAGGTAGGTTATCACTTGAGGCAGGAAGAGATGCAGAGTATCATGGGGATGGACAGTAGAGCAAGGAAGAGACTAGACTGGGGAACCTTATAGGGATGAGGAAGCATAGAGAGTCAGTAATCCTGACCTGCTTTGACTTTCAGTTTCTGTTATAAGCAATCATTTAGATAGCATAGTGTTTGGTTAGACAGCATCTTCTAGCTTAACATTCACATTGGAAAAGTAATTAGTACACAATAATACATAGGCAGGTGTGTGTTATGATGGTTTTTACACACCTGAGACAATGAAGCTCAAGAGGTTTATATGGTCATCATAGACTGAGGGTGTTTTCAAAAAATCATAGACACGCATCTATGTTTTATTTTTGGAATAACCGTGCAGGGATTTTTAGCCTGAAGAGTGACCACAAGTGAGACAGAGAGTGGGATCAACTGAAAATCTACTGAAACACTCTTTGAGAGTTAACTTCTATTTTAAACAAACTCTGGACAGAGTCAATAGGGCTGTAGCCAAGGAAGTTTGCGAAAAAATATTGAAAATGTGTTTTTAATATTTTACCCCAAATTTTCAACATAGCTCTTTATGACCCTTCCCCATGAGGAAGGGCAGATAAAAATGCTCAGCTCCTGGCCTAAACATGCTTTTGTGCAGGGACTACAAAACCAACTCTCCGGATGCAAAAACACATTTTGACCAGGAGTTGAAATAATACAGCTGTCTCATTCATAAGGTGTTGTAAAGATTTGGCCATGTTGTAAATTTGGGGTAAAATATTGAAAACTACCAAGGTATGAGCCTGCATTCACAAAATTCAATGTAGGCTTATAACCTAATTGGTTGTTTTATATTTTACACCAAATTTTCAACATAGGCTTCCTATGACCCCACCTCATGAACAGGGACAGAAATGTCATCTCCTGCCTGAAAGGTGATTTCATGTGTGGACCACAAAATGCCTGACTGATTCACCTAATTTCAATGCAATTGTTCATGAGATGGGGTGCCAAAACAGGCATGTTGAAAATTTGGAACAAAAATATGCAAAAATTCCCAAGTTATTCTACTAAGTTCAAACACCATTGAAATACATTGAACTGAATACCTGTTTCTTCAGTTCATGGTCTGGCTTTGAAGAGTGAAGATGTGCTGCAGTCCATAGATGATTATAGTGTTGACCTCAATGGGTATGTAAGGGCTTGGGAGGGGTGCAGGGTGGTGGGTGTTGAGTGGAAGGATCGGGTGTGGGGTAAGGAACATCTGCAAAAGATATCGATGGATGGTTTTCTTTTACAGGTGAAAAAGATGTAGGAGGATTCCTGAGCATGACACTGGGGAGGGGATTGGGCACCCTCCAGTGTCACAGTTATGTCTCTGGGGTTGTGGGGTGGTGAGTGCTGAGAGGGAAGGTTGGGTGGGGAGAAAAATGATATATAAAGAAAAAGTTTTAACTACACTGGGGATTGGGCATCACCAGTATCACTGTTAAGTTTCTGGGGAGGGTGAGTGATAAAGAAAAAGGTCCAATGAATGCTGTGGAGATTGGGCACCCCATTGTCACTGTTATGTTTCTGGGGGAGTAGGGGTGCTGAGAGGGAGGGTCAGTGGGGGGAATATGTATAATTTAAAAATAAATTGGGGTCATGGCAGAATGCAGCACAGTCTGCCATGACCAAATATTGCCACCACACTGTACTGCTCATGATCTTGCAGTCGCATATGTGCAATACAGTTTTGTAGCCATTTTGGACACAGTGGACTGTGTTGTTTCCACCATGACCACCAACAGAACAAGAAGTAGTGCAGTGTGACTGGCAATGGAGACAGCGAGCAGAGTGCTTCATGGTCATGGAGGTGAATGTGTTGAAACTCCAACATGTTGTTCAGTCGGAAGGAATGTGCTGACTGCTTTATTGATGGCAAGAGGTATGCAGGGCTACATCCACTGCAGCCCTAAAAACTGCTGCCTACCTGAGAGAGAGTGAGAGTCAGCAACAACGGACAGATGTTTGCCTAAGTTTGTGCTACTGGCCTGTCTGTTAAAAATGGCAACTTGAAATGAAATTATAACTGGGTTTTACATCACATCAGTCATTACGATATTTGACACAACTTAAAAACAAGTTGTTAAGGAGGGTAACCAGTTATTATATATTATGAAACCCTTTACAGTCTATTGAACTTTGGATTTGAATCACATTTCCAAGTTAGATGAGACAAGGAACATCTGCATAGAGAGTGCTTTCAGATGCTAAATGGGAAGGGTGGTGCCATTTGTTCTGTGGTATCAGTGCCTCCAAAATCATTTCCAAGAGATGAGAGGCAGAAGTGTAGCACTTAGCACTGCAAGCACTGGACACTGCGTGAGAAAGTTGTTTAAACCTTTCATACTATATATGATAATGACTAAAATAAATAAAACTTACTTATATTTTATGTTACTAAACCACTTATATTTGGCATATGGTCCAAACATGGGTTAGTGCACTCAAGAAAATAAACCCAGAAGTCCTATCAGATTCAAAGTAATCAATGTTATTTCTGTAACACATACCAAGATACAAAATACAAGGAAAAACACAGGCATTTGTCATTGCTGCATTTTCACTGCTGGTAAGCATTGCTTTTGTATTGTTTTTTTACATTTTACCCCAAATTTTCAACATAATCTTTTATGACCACCTTCTGAGCATGACATGTGTCATTTATAAAAAATGGATGAAATTTCATTTTGCACCACAAGCTTTAAAACACATTTTGGGCAGGATGTGAGAAATAAAAGCTGTCACATTCATGAGGTGGTGTCAAGAAATGCCTATGTTATACGTTGGGTCAAAATATTGAAAATGACTGCAGTTATAGGAGTGGGTTGAACAATTGTAATGTAGACTCATAACTTTGTTGTTTTCTCATATTTCTACCACAAATTTTGAACATATCATTTGTATTACCCCACACAGCCTTCATATGACCCCGCCCCATGAACAAGGGTGAGGATATTAAATCCTGCCCAAATGTGATTTTGCACCACAAGTGTAGAAACACAATTTGGTCAGAATTTGAAAAATGACAACCATCACATCCATGAGGTGCTGTGAAGAAATAGCAATGCTGAAAATTTGGGGTCAAAATATTAAACATTTGTCACCAAACTTGTGTGCTTGCATTCGAAATTTCATCATAGGCTCATAACTTTGTTGTTTGTCAATATTTTTGTCCAAAATGTTGAACATAGCATTCTTATTACCCCACCTCATGAAAAAGTACATCAAATGTTCAACTCCTGCCAGAAAGATGATTCCTCACAGTGACTGCAAAATTGCTGCACTAAATCACCTTTTGGAACACAAAAAACACATTTTGGCCAGAATTTGAATAATGACAGCTATCACATTCATGAGATGCTTTAAATAAATGGTTATGTTGAAAATCTGGGTCAAATATCAAAATTACCAAAGTTATGAGCCTGTGATGACAAATGTCAATGTAGGCCCATAAATTTGTTGTTTTAAAATATATTACACCACTTTTTCAACATAGCTTTTTATGACCTCATCTCATGAACAAGGGCAGAGAAAATTTTCAATTCTTGCCTGAAATCTGACTGTGACTGTGAAATCACCTTTCAGGACAGACTTGTCTAATTTCACTGCTATTGTTCATTGGGTGGGATTACAAAAAGGCATGTTGAAAATATGTGGCAAAACTATTCAAAAATGGCTACATTGTGACACTATGTTCAAAACACCACTGAAATGCATTGAACTGCATGCATGATTTCCTTAGTTGCAGTCCAGCTTTGAAGACTGAAGACATGTCTGTGGTACAGACAACATCGTGGGTGTTTGACCTGTGGTAAGCAAGGGCTTCAGGGGTTGGGTAGTAGATGCTGAGTGGAATGGTTGGGGGGAACTAACAGCACAACAGCCATTGATGGATTGTTTTCTTTTATAGGGTTTAAAAAAAAGGATGTTTTCTTAAAAGGACACTGTCAGCTTTTTGGTAGATTTTATGTGACCCCTTGCTAAAAATCTGAAGAATCCTGTTAGCAGGCACTTAATAGATTATATGATACCCGACCAGCATGTTACTGTCATAGAATAGGTATTTTTATATAGAAATGAAATTGGGGACAAGCTTCATCTGCTTCTTCCTCCTATGTATCAATGACTGACACAATGCTGATGCACATGAATCTCTTGCATAACTACGTTTGACATTTTGGGGAATATGGAAACAAATAGTCTGCTGAATACTGGCCATGGGACAGAGTGTGAATTAATGAAACAAGCTTTGTTACACATTAAATTCCATCATTGCAATGTGAAGCTGTGACTGGAGGTATGCGATCAGCATCCACACTGAAGCACAAGACCAGAGTCATGGCTTCACATTTTGAACATGGAATTTAATGTGCTACAATGCTTTTTCTATGGACATTTCAGTATTGCAGATCTCAGTTCAATAATCACTATTCAGCAGACTATTTATTTCTTGTGCCCCCAAAACCACCAAATGCTTTCATGCAAGAGATTACTGCAAGTCAGTGCTGTGGCAGTTGTGGACACACAGGAGGCAGCAGATAAGATTGGTTCACTTCAATTTAATTTCTGAAAAAATACCCATTCTGTGAAAGTAAAATGCTGGTTAGGTATTATATATCCTGTAAATGCTCATAACAGGACTCTTCAGACTATTAGTAAAGAGACACAGAAAATCTACCAAAAGTCTGTCAGAGTACATTTCATTTCACGCACTATTCCAACACTGGGACTTTTTACCCCATTGTCGGGCTTGTTGGGGAACAAGGAAGGCAACCTGGAGGGAGGGGGTCAAGAGAAGTGGTAGCAGGAGAAGTTACCCCTTTCTGCTTACATTAAAAAATTTATAAAGATGGGAAGGGGTGGGTGGGTGAGTGACCTGGAGGGAGGGAGGGGTGAAAGAGTGGCTTTTGAGGAGTGTGTCACTGCCAAGCCTATTGCAGTTGCATCTGGTAGGGGCATGGCAGTCTAGACAAATGACAGTGATAGGCTCCTGATGTTGAAAGCCGATCAGCTGCTTGCTGACTGCCTTCATGCACATCAAAGGACCAAAGCTGTCCTCTGATTGGAGCAGTGCAGTCTTTGAATTTCCATCCAGCAAGCATAGAGTGGTGCCACTGCCACAGTGTGTGGTCATTGGTCTAGACTACAGAGCACCTTTCAGTTTCAACCCTCAAACTGCAATCTCATAGAAAGATGTTCACTGCATGTGCTTGCATGGCAAACATAATAATCCACTTATCATGAGGGCTGCTAATGTTTTATGGCCCCATGCCACATTTTTCAGCAGAAGCAGAGGCAATATTTTCCTTTCACTTGTATTTTCGCATTCTTTTTCTTTCTCTTTATGAGCTGGTTGACTTTGTGATCCTTATAACTGACTAATTGCCAGTGTGACTGCTTCACTTTAGTAATGGGGTCTATCAGACATTCCTGTTGACTAGTCACTCTGAGACTAAACTGGAAAACTCACACTAGCAGTGAGGCATTTAATTATAAGAGTTATGAGCAAGTCTGGAAATGGAAGGCACATGTCTCCAATGAACAAATGTAATGTGTTAGCCCATAACATGAAGCAGAATATCCACTTATATTGAGATGTAACACAAAAAATCCCTATTGGTTTTATTTGGATTCTGTGGTGTTTCCTGATATATCAAGGTATATAGTGCATTTCTAATGGCTACCACTGAACTTATAATAGGCAAAATAATAATAATAAGATTATTTAAGTGAACGGAAAAAAATACTACCGTTCACCCAGAATGATGACCTACAAGCCCCAAAATATTATCAGCCCTCATGGTTTATTATTTATTTACTGAATTTTTTAACTGGGTGGGCCCACTGAAACTAAGAGTCCCTC
This sequence comes from Neoceratodus forsteri, assembly GCA_016271365.2. Taxonomy (NCBI): domain Eukaryota; kingdom Metazoa; phylum Chordata; order Ceratodontiformes; family Ceratodontidae; genus Neoceratodus; species Neoceratodus forsteri. The sequence goes on from JADMNL010000022.1 coordinate 654,057,265, forward strand.
CTTCAGGGGTTACTCATGATTAATTACATAGATTCATTGAAGAATATACAAAGTCGAGGAATGTTACATACAGAATAACAGATGGGATGGTGTGTGAAATGAGAATTTACATACACCCTAGGTGTTAGATGCTACATAAACCCTAAGAGCAAGCTCGAGGGTTTGTGAAAGCTTCTAACCCAGAGGGTGTGCATAAATGTTGAGTATAAACACACTGCCCCATATTTAATTATACATAATTGCTGGGTTTCCTTTTTTCCAGAGCAATTATAAAAATAAAGACGTTTCCAGTGCAGCCGTGGTAACGGCTTGGTTTAAGTCCGGTCCCAGATTTTCAATCAGAGACATTTTTAAAATTTTTTTTTTAAGCACGGTTCCCACATTTCTGATGTTCAACATGTCTAAAAAGCTTATCAACCAAGTTCATCTGGCGGTGCAGTTTCAGGCGAGATGGAAGCAGCGGGCGGTCAGGAGTGGACAAGCTGAGGCATGCGATGCGTCTGAGTGAGGGAAACTGTTCATGTGTTTGTCATTATAAACACTCCTTTATAACTTCAATGTTGCCACTGTTTCCTATGAGAAAAGGGAAACCCATTAATTATAGTACAACTACTCAATATTGATATGGGTGTAAAGTAAACAAAACAACTGCACATGTATTGTTATTCAGCAAAACAGATAAGCAGATCAACATGAGACCGTTAGCAGGAACTGCAGTGAGCTAAAAGACAAATAATACAGGACAGATCTGAGGCTGAGCAGCTTAAAGTAATACCAGTGATGATATAAGTAGGCAAGCAGAACCTTACCAGTGATAGCAGGAGTACTGGTTGTGCTCAAGTAGGTATGTTTTAACCCTTAGACTGCCAACAGAGTTAGAAAGTACTAGAGTTCCAGACAGATATATCCATCCACAGCCCTGCAAGGGTTAAGCCCATTTTGAAACCTCCAAGTGAGATGCAGTCTTGTAGGGTTGTAGTGAAAGTGTTCCACATGAAAGATGCAGTGGTGGTGATGGATATTTTTCCCACACTGGACCTCACCCTGTGTATCTCCAGTAGAGTTCTACTAGAGGATCTGATTGTTCTCCTCAGGGGTTGGGAACCAGGACATCATGAAGACAGAGGCTATGACACCATTTACAAGTTTGAAATCTAGGTAATGAGGGTACTCCACACCTCCTTCCAAAGAGGGTCAATCAGGGAATGAAAACATCATAGTGGTGCTCCTGCTTTAGGCACCATAGACACATTAACCAATTTTGTTATAGAGTATTTTGGTTTGTTGAGTTCCTAGCACATAAGAGTCTGGAGAATAAGGGCCCTGTACTGTATGAGAGGTAGTAGTGTACTGTTGGAAGTTACTAGCTGTGATTCCTTTATTAACCATCCAGGTCTACAAAAATACTGAAAGACTTCGAGGAGTGCAGCATTCTATTTCTTTCTACAACCTTTTTTTGTTTAGAAATTTTGGCTGGGAAGACACACTGAGCTAAAGCTCATCAACGAGTGTGTCCCAGGAGCAAAGGAAGGTTAAGTGACTTATTCAGAGCCATACAGCAAGCATGCAAGAGGAAGTTGTAGTTTTCAAACCCAGGCTTACTAGGTGTTCTAGTTCACATGGTTCCTTATTTAACCCCAGGACTTATTGTCATCCAGGGTCCTAGCCCTCCCCATCTATCCTGTCCCAGTTTCTGTTGCCCCAAGGAATCACAAAACTCCTCCATGTCTCCCAAATGTTTTGAAACTGTTAATGATTTTAGTACCTCCAAACTGGCTGGAAGACTGTTCCATGGTTCCACCACCTTTCCATAAAATAACACTTCCTCATGCCACTTCTGAACCTTTCTTCTGTCAGTTTCACTCATGCCCTCATGATCTCAGACTGTTATTCAGGCTAAATAATTCCAACAGTTCACCTTGTTCATTTCTTCCAAGAAAATGAATATCTTTTCATATCTCTCTTCTCCATTTTGGTCTCTAGGGAGTATCTGCTCAGAGCCTTGATGTGCTCCTCAAAAGGTCTGCCCTATTGGCCACAAATCACCTTTTTCACCCTTCACTGCACTGTCCCCAGCTTATCCTTATCTTTCTTGTGGTGAGGAGTCGAGAACTTGGCAGAGTACTCTAGATGTGGCCTCACCAAAGATCTATAAAGGGATAGTATTTCCTCTTTCCTTCTGCTGTCAATACTGCTTTTAATACACACCAACCTCCTATTTTACTTATTATAGGCCTTATTGCACCAGTTAGAGTATTTAAGGTGTCACTGATGATAATTCTAGGTCCCATTCCTTAGCCATAGTGCTATGTCTTACCTCCATGCCCTCATCTACTACACTATCCTGGGGTTCTTATTCCCTAGACATATTACCCTGCATTTTTGACAATGAATTTCAGCTGCCAGACCATAGATCATCTCTCTATCCTTTGCAGTTCATGGGCAATTTGCCATTTAGAATTGTGAAGACTGAAACCTTCCACCTGTGGAAGTCCAGTAAAATTGCCATTCCACTTCAGACATACTTTTGCAATTAGATTTTTTGTTAAATCCCCAAACTCTGAAAGTACATAGCAAGTTTTTATTTAAACTGTTTATTAGTTTTCATTGTACAATTTTTATGGCTGCATGGGTGGAGCCGTGTTGATGCATTGCTATGAGGTAGGAGATACAGAAGAGACTCTGAAGCACATGACTGGATACAGAGAGTGTATCCCTCAACTGAGTGCTTTCAGTGGAATTGCAGCACATCTCTAAATCTCTTCACTTTCACCACAATGCTGACCCCTCTCCCTCCCCCACAATATTTTTCCTCAGTGTGCTCACTTCCAGTTCACTTCCACTTCAACAGTTCAGTGCCAGGAATGCTCGTTCATAATGAGTCAGGTTTATGTTTCATTAGAAAATGAAACAGTGTGCCAGGTAGTATTCCATTCACTGCACTTTACAAAGCAAACACCAGTTAAAATGGAGATATGTAACCTATTTAATTTTTTACTGAAAGCTGAAGCCATGACTCTGGGTGCTACGCTTCATTTTAAATGGAGTTTGCTTTGTAAAGTGTAGAGAAGGGAATACTACCTGGCACACCGCTTTCTTTTACATATGGAAAAATATGCCTGACTTGCCATGAATGATTGTTTCTGTGGATCGAGGTGATTTTAAAGCAGCATAGAAACTGTATTGGTTTCTGACTAGAATTTGTCATCCTTTTGGCTGACTGACTGAGAGAGCTGCTGTATACCCATTTTAGCAGCTTATTGATGTTGGGCATCAGCTGATAGATTTGATGTAATTTTAGAAACTTGTGTGCTTAGAAGACCCATTTGTCATCCATAGTAGTAAGGGGAGCTGTCTATGCATATTTAGAGAGGATGACTTCCTTGATCCCCTGCATACTTTCTGTAATAAGTGCTTATATCAGCAGAGTTGGGACCCACAGCCTGGAATACCACAATCATAACAATTTAGATTAGGCACTAGCTATCAACTGCAAAGCACATTAGTTATTGGTTATTTTGTAAAAAAAAAGTATAACTTGAAAGATTTTTAATCAGTACAAGAAAGCCTACACCAGCATTCTCTTCATGCCAGAGTTCCATTTACAGTTGCTAATGTAATTATGAGAGTGGCATATTGCCACCTTTACTACCACAGTTATTCTATAAAACTCAGCATACAGTATGGGATATGCAATAAGGTATTTTAATGGGAAGGAGCCTCTTTCACACATGCTATAAAATTCAGAAATTCCTCTAATTAACATCTGATTGCATTTTATTAAATGGATATGGGTAACTTGTTGTTCAAGCGACTTTTCTATCTGTGAAGAAGAAATAATTTAATGAAACTTCTTTCATAGCTAAAACCATTGTATGCACTAGTAGAAGTTTGCATTAGTGCAAAGAAACCAAGTTCAGCTTTTCTTTGTATCGATGTAGTTACATGACAGTTGCTAATCAATGATGAGAAGTGGTTTTGCCACCTTTACTATCACATATTTTGTAAAGTATTGAATAAAGATATGACTTGCACTAGGACATTATAGTGAGTATGAGTCTTTTTCACACAGAAATCCAAGGAATGTTTGTGACCTTCTTGTGATCTTTTTCATGAATCAGGTAAGATTCAGTAGGAGCACTAGTTAAATTCTCTTAGTGGGGATCAATTCATTCAATGTAACTTTGCTTTAAAACACACACATTAAAAACATAGTAATTTAAAATTATGTGAATTGTCCAAAATGCATATTTGTTTGAAATAAATCCCATAAGAGCAGGCAACTTATGGTGGTTGTTAGTTGCTGATCAACTACAAGTTGCCTCAAGTCATCAGTACCTGAATATACTGATGCAGTGGCACGTCAGTCTCTGTTGCTGTATGATTGGAGGCAGAGGTCTACAGTTTTGTGTTAACTGAGGACTCTGGGACATGCAGATGTAAGCTGAAATACTCCACTGCACCCCCAGAACTGACCATTTACCCAATGGACACTCGCCACACTGCAGGAGTGGAGTACTACTATTTTCTGCCTTTCTTATTCAACTTCAGGCAAGGATCACCAGCAAGAGAAGGGACCTCACTGGAATTACAAGTGAAGATGTCAGGTGATACTTTGTTAGGGTCCAGGATGGACCTGGTACCTCCAACTCCAGCACCGGTTTTCAGTGGTATCTTGTCTGTCATGGACCGCTAATAAAGTATCACCTAGCTGCTTTACTTATGATTCCAGTGAGGATCTTTTCTCTCTGGTGATCCCTGCTTGAAGCTGGATAAGAAAGGCAGAAAATAGTAGTACTCCAAGTCTGCAGTGCAGCTAGTGTCCATTGGGTAGACAACCAATTTGAGGACATCATGTAGTATTTTAGATTCCACCTGACACATAAACTGTACTTTCCTGCACACATTCGTACACTGTGCACTTTATGAGCTTCATGAGATGGGGGACAATGAGCATCTTATCTTTAAACTGAGCACCCTTCACATTATAAGGCAGTGGCAGGGATGCATGAGCTACCACTATGGATGCCGAGCCTGAACCCCCATATTTCAAACACTGATATTTTACATACTCAAATATTGGGTGGGGGCTCAATCAACTTCTTTTCCCCTGCTACAGCTCAGTGTGAACAGCCTGTCATGTTCAATTTCTAAGAAAAATGATCTTGTTTATATACAACATTCTTGAGTCCTTCATTTCTTAAAATGCTGCATTGATCAGTACAGGAGGATTTTTCAACTGTAATTGTCATAGTTCATGATTGCATGTAAAGTAACATTATAGTTGAATATTAAAAGCAAAAATTGTAACCTTAATGTTACAGTTTCCTGTTATCAGAGTACTTTGTGATGCTGATGGTAGTTTAATTCAAAAGTAATACAGTAGTTTCTGTGCAGTATGTATAATGTGAGGTAGACCATTAAAATGACTTGGAAACTGCAGATCAGTTGGCAGTTCAGTTGTTTGATCTACAAGTTTGCCAACAATTATGTCATACTTAGTTTTTGATTTTTCACTGACTTAATTGACTGACATGTTTCAGGTAACTGATTGAAAGCGTTCAGTGGACTAGTGGTTTATTACATATTTGGCACAATTCTTCAAGAACAGCACAGAGAAACAATGTCTGAAAGTGGGGAACATCTGACAGGTTAGGTTGCTAAGGAGTTACTGTAAATGATGCTGATTTACTGACAGTATTTAATGTGTTGTAATAATGGATGCTGGAGAAAAACTGTAGCATGAAAACAAGAAAAGTATTCAAAATTCAACATGATATTTCATTGTTTGTGCAGGATTAGCCCTCTAAGCATGTGAAACACAAACTGTAATAAGAAATAACGCAGCCTAACTTGGAATTGAATCCATGCCACCAAATATTGTCCCGATTGGTGCTCTACCATTTATATGGAGAGCCTGAGTATCCTAGTTATTTACCTTCTCTGATTGGAAGTCCTGCAGTTAGAACACTTAAGATTGTAATTAGTGCTGAAAAGAAGTGCAAAAAAAACTTCCTTGGTGGAATTTCGTGAAAGGAAGAATTTCGTCCGCAAAAGTGCAGATAAAGATTTTTGAATTTAGCAACTTTTATGGAAATTCTGATTTAGAACAGTGGAAAAATGTATCAATTGCTGATTATTGCATTAAACTGTGGAGAAAAAAGCCTGCAGAACTGATCACTGAACTGCGGAATAATTACATGTACTGAAGAATAATTAATTAAACTGCAGAAAGAAAATCCTCAGAACTGTTATTCTGCAATTCATGTGAATTATTCCTCAGTTCAGCCAAAACATTCCACATAACAGGGCAAAAATTCTCCAAACACATTTTTGAATTTCCGCAAATGTTCTTAAAAATGGAATCTGCAAGTTTTGCCCACTTCTAGAGCTGAAATAGTCACTGCTAAACACTAACAGAGAAATTGTATTTGTAGTAGTAAATGACTAATTTGAGAACTTAATCGAGACCCCTGAATATCATCCCAATATCTTGGCTCTGCACCTGAATTATTAGGCTCACACAGCTGCTTATACAATTTAAATCCATATGATTTTGAAAGTTTGTTGATGTACAAGATCGTTAATAAAGATGCAGTTTTACATTGAAGAGCAAGTATCTTCTTTAATGAGTATGCTCATAAAAATTATGTAGGCAATGACAAAAAATACATTGATCCACAGAATTGCCTAAGCTTATTTTTTAGGATGTCATTTTACTGCTTTCACTGCATTGGGCATGAAATGTCCATCGGACCCTGATGTAACTGAAGATCTGCTTGAGTTTTTGCACGAAAGTTCAGAGCCAACAGGCTGGCCTTCAGGAAATATAAGAGAACCCAGTGGGATGAAGATAGGGAGGCATACCAAACTTCCCTAAGGGAAGCAGGGAAGGCAGTAAAGCAGGCAAAGCCCCAAACTGAGGAAACACTAGCACAAACAGTAAAGAAGGGGACAAGACTTACTTTAGATACATTAATGAAAGGAGAAAGTAAGTCCAGAGGGGATAAGGGCACTGTGTGGAGGAGGACCAGGAAAAGCATCTCTCCTAAATAGATACTTCTGCTCAGTATTTACTGAGAAGAAGATATGGCAGCCACAGTTCAGCACCATAGACACAGGAGGGAGGGAGGTGTGCACAAGTCCATTTACAAAAGAAATGGTCCTACAAGACCTCACTAAGCTCAGGGTTGGGAAGGCAACAGGATCTGATGGCATACATCCCAGAGTACTAAAGGAGCTAAGGGTGAAACTAGCAGAGCCATTAGCAGAACTGTTTAGTGAGTCTCTGAGCACAGGAGAGGTCCCAGAACACTGAGAAGGCTCATGTGCTCATGATCCACAAGAGCGGCAGCAGGGAGGAGGCAGGGAACTACAGACCAGTCAGTCTTACCTCAGTAGTGGGAAAGATTATGGAGGCACTCCTAAGGAAAGGATAGTGCAACACCTGGAATCCATAGAGGACAGGATCCAAGACAGCATGGGTTTACAACAGCAAGGTGCTGTCAGACTAATCTTATAGATTTCTTTGACTGGGTAACCAGGTGTGGACCAAGGGGTGCAGTTGATGTCACCTACCTTGAAGTCAGCAAAACTTTCGATACTGTTCCACATAGAAGACTGATTAATAAGTCAGGTAGGCTTGGGGTGGGTCAGACATTGGCCAACTGGATAGCAAACTTGTTTGCAGGCAGAAAAGCAGAGTGGTGGTAAATGATACAGTCAGAAGAGATGCAGAGTTACAAGTGGGGTACCTCAGTGATCACTTCTGGGGCTAGACCTCTTCAATATCTTCATCAGTGACATTGCAGATGGACTGAGGTAAGGCTTGTCTGTTTGCAGATGACACCAAGATCTGCAACAGAGTAGATGATCCGGATGGGGATGGCAGAATGAAAAGAGATCTGGATAGACTGGCAAATGGTTGGAAGAGTGGCAACTGGGGTTTAAAGCAAAGTAGTTGAAGATCATGCACATATGGAAGAGAAACCCCGAGCTATCTATAGGTTGGGAGGAGGGCTGGCAATCACAAGGGAAGAAAGAGACTTGGGCGTCATCATCACAGATGACTTGAAATCATCAAGCAGACCACTAAAGTAGTTGGTAAGGCTAGAGGGATGTTGGGGTGTATTAGTAGGGATGTCACAAGTCATAAGAGGAGGTAATAATCCCTCTTTACAAAACACTGGTTGAGGCCCCATCTGGAGTATTGCGTGGCAGTACTGAGGCCACACTTGCACAAGGACATTAACAAAATGGAGGCAGTCCAGAAAGAGCAACCAAAATGGTGGGGACTGCATCAGAAAACATATGAGGACAGATTAACGGATCTCAATATGTATATCCTAGAGCAAAAGAGGATAGAGGTGATATGATCGAAACATTCAAATATTTTAACAAGGCGAACGAGTCTAACATGCTTCAATATAAGAAAAATAGCAAGGACAAGAGGACACAGCATGAGATTAGAGGAGGCAAATTAAGGGGTAATGTGAGGAAGTTCTTTTTCACAAAAGGGTTGGTGGATGCATGGAATAGCCTACCGCGAGGAAGTGGTGGATATGAATACAGTGCAGGGCTTCAAAACAGGCATGGACTAGGCATAAGGGAGCAATATAGATGAATAAGAATAGATAGGCCATTTACAGGGAGGTATCAGGCACATTCATAAGGTAGAAAAATGGGCAGACTGGATGGGCCTTGTGGTCCCTTATCTGCCACCAACTTCTATGTTTCTTTGTAATACTCTCCCTATACAAAAGATGTATTTTTATTTTCATTCTAAGGCATTTTAAGCATGTAGACAAAAAATTAAAAATAAAACCAGTTTCCTGTTTCATGAAATGCTCACAAGAGTCAGAGAATCAGCAGTTTTAAAGCAGGCTGTAAATAGATAAACACATCAAACTAAACATCATGTAGAGTTTAGTGTTTAAACTTGCTAACAGAAACTTTGTTGTTTATGACAGAGGTGCTGCACCTGGTAGGAATTATTGTATTATTATTATTACATTTAAATTCTGTTACCAGTGGCAGCTCCAGTATCTTTCCTTGATGGTGTTGATTGGTGGTTAGCCAGGAAAGCTGGATGGTGCTTTTGTTGTTCCTGTCTGAGTGACCATTCGGTACAGTTAACTTACAGGTGCATTCGCTTGAGATACAGTACAGTGAAACTGCTAGTCCTCTTCCTCTGCTTTTAACCTTCCCAAGCGCATTGAGAGGACCAAGGGAAGATGGCATAGACTTGACAGCTCTATTGTAAAAGAGGCAGTGAGTAACATAGTAATTTAAGTTCTGAAGGGATTCTAGGTCCTTCACGCCCACTCCTGAGAGGCAATGTAGTAACATAGTAATTAAAGGTCAGAAGGGACTCTAGGTCCTTCATGTCTACCCATGCTTCATACACAAGGATGAATAGCTTATCCTGTTCAAATATCCTAATTTACAATGATTTCTATCACTACACTACACTACACAGAATAGCCTGTTATTCCTTTTGTAATTCCATTGTTCAGCAGCAGAACAAGCTGGGCTATTAGTTGGCATTGATTTATTTGTGAATGCTATTAAGCTCCCTTCCATTGCTCTTTAAGCAATATAGCAGCCATGTTAGCTCTGACCAGAGTTTGTTAATGTACAGTAGGCATAGTTTTCTGTCATTTATATGTAAGAGTCAATATAAAGTGCAGAATCAAAAGATACTGTATCTTCTAAATCAACAAACAACTATCAAAACATCACATGAAGACCTTAGTGGTGTGCAAGAAAGATGTCATGAAGCAAGGGTTGTATCCTAATGAAATTCACCCACTCTGCTTCCAACAGAATTTTAGAAATGGAATACAATAAGGAGAGGACTGGTGGAGGCAACAGAGATCTGTACTAGGAAAAGAAATCAAAAGGGCAAGGCAAAGAAACCCAGTAGGCTGTCACTGGAGGTCAGGGGAGAGGAAACTCAAGAGTGCTGCATTTCAGAAGCATAGGAAAACGGAGAGGAGAAGATAAATATGTATACAGGGAAAAGTCTGGGAGGTCACCAGGTCACCAGACTGATCAGGGGACCAAAGCATCTAGACAGCTGTGACTGGCAACAGGGATCAAAAGAGGAGAAAAGACTTCTTCTGTTACATAGGTGAGAAAAGGAGAAGCAAAGACCAGATTGTGAGGATCAAGAATGAATGGGGGTGAGTGGAGAAGGTGGTGGAGCAGGCAGAGGCACTGATGGACTACTTCTGCTCTGTGTTCACACAGGAGAAGGGGAAAATACCTCAGGCAAGTGTGGGGTGGCTAAGGGGGACAGGACAACAGATGTAGGGATTACAGAGGGCAGGGTGCTGGAGCGGTTGAGGGCATTAAGAGTGGACAAAGCACCTGGGCTCGATGGCATTCACCCTAGATTACTGAGGGAGCTGGCAGAGGTCCTAAGCGGGGCCACTGGCAGACCTGTTCAATACCTCCTTGACAGAGGATGTGTGCCACAGGACTGGAAGATGGCCACCGTGGTGCCCATCCATAAAAGTGGGCCAAAGGATGAACCAGAAAACTATAGGCCAGTGAGCCTCACATCAATCATGGGCAAACCATGGAGACCATCCTAAAGTAGAGACTCATGAGCTTCTTGGATGAAAACAGTATCCAGAACGACCAGTAACATGGGTTTGTCACACACAGATTTTGCCAGACAAAGCTTGTAGATTTCTATCACTGGGTGACATGGAAACTGGACAAGGGCCATGTTGCGGACATCCTGTATTTGGACTTCAGTAAGACCTTTGATTCAGTGCAGCAAGATTTGGGAGCGAAGCTGGAGCATGTGGGGCAGGACCAAAATGGTGACCTGGGTCAGGAACTGGCTGAGAGGAGACAGCAAGCATGAAGGTAGGGGTAACTCACATCACCAAGGCGGTGATGAGCAGTGTACCACAGGATCCATTCTGGGACCAGTACTGTTCTGGATTTTTATTGCAGATATCTCAAATGGGATCTGGAGCAAAATCAGTCTTTCTGAGACGACACCAAGCTAGGAGCTGTAGTACATAACTTGGAGGAGGAAGGTTGCGGAGGACCTAAATAAGCAGCAGAAGTGGGCAAATAAATGGGAGCTGAGGTTCAATGCCAAGAAGTGCAATGTTCTAAACTTCAGAGCCCAACCAGGGAGTGATTATCACTTAAATGGGGTTCTGTTGGGCTGCTCCACAGAAGACAAGGACCTAGGGGTGATCATAACAGGAAGCATGAACAACTCTGTTCAATGCAGAAGGCAGTAGCAAAGCTAACAAAATGCTGGGGGTGTATAGCTGAGGGATCTCTCCAGAAGTAGGAGGCTATCCTGCTCCTGTATAGGTCACTGGTCAAGCCCCACCTGGATACTGCATGCAATACTGGTGCCCGTTCCTGAAAAGGACATCAGGTTGTTAGAGGGTACAGTGTAGAGCTACAAAGATGATACAGGGACTGGAGGGCAAGCCAAACAAAGAAAGGCTGGGGAGTTGAATATATATTCTCTGCAAGAGAGGAGGAACAGGGAAGACATGACTGAGATCTTTAAGCACCTGAAGGAAATAAACAAGACTAATACAGAGAGTTTTCCAGAAGAGAAGGGGAGGGACACAAGGGACACCAGCTGAGATTGGAGGGGTAGATTTAGGAGAGAGATGAGGAGACATTTTTCATGGAAAGAATGGTGGACAAGTGGAACTCCTTGTTGAGGGAGGTGATGGCCTGCAAGATGGTAAGACACCTTCAAGAGGGGTTGGGATAAGGGAAGAGGAAGGGTAATAGGATGGGGGAAGGAGGAGCATGGCATTATAAGGTGCTAGCTGTGCACTCAAGGTGACTTTATAGACCATGAGGACTGTTTCTGCTGACATTGTCTTATGTTTGTATGGTTGTATGTTAATAAAATGGTTGGCAAAATATGTTCTGTGGAAAAAGTAGACATGCATAATTTGGGAAAAGCTGTGGAAATTTGATATAATTTGCTGCAGAATTCTGCCATTCTACTTCTCACAGAATTTAATGGAATTAGAATTTTCTGAAATTCAATGGAATTTGAAAATTTCTCACAGCCTTATTGCATTCCTCCTCCCTACCATACAATGCCTTGGTTAGACATACCATGGAGCACTAGGGGGCAGTGGCAAACCAGTTTCCCATTTCCTGAAACTGGGACCATCTAAGTGGATTTCTAGTAGCAGTGCCCCATGCTCAGGTTTCAATGCAAGTCTCTGCAATGCAAATGGTTCGCAAACCTCCTGGCTTTGTGCGTGGAGCTGACCACGTCTTTTCAAGTCACATTTACTCCTACCTAGCACAACCACCAATTCCAAAGATGACATTATTTAGTAATAGGTTCTCCTAACACCGAACCATGAACTGAGAGCTAATACTGGTCCAAAATCTAGGCTCAGTCATACCTCTCCCTAACCCACAGCACACTAGCTGCACTTACTGTATCAGAGTATATTAGTAAGCAGGGAATGCAACCAGAAGAGAGGACGATCCTCTTTCAACATTTTATCAGGGATATTGCAAACAACCTGAACAGGAAGGTTTGCCTGCTTGCAGACGACACAAAACTTTGTAACAGAGTAGACACGAAGGAGGAGTGAAAGGTATGGAAGCAAACCTGAAAAAACTCAAGGAATGGTCAGGGATTGGCAGTTGAAGTTTAATGCCAAGAAGTGCAAGGTTATGCACATAGGAAAAAGAAACCCAGGGTTAAAGTACACACTGGGAGGGCATCAGTTAGAGGAGAGAAAAACAGAAAGAGACCTCGGAGTAGTCATTGCAGATGACTTAAAGGCTAGAAAACAGTGTGAAAAGGCAGCACAAAGGGTGAGCAGCATCCTTGGCTGCATTGGTGGGGAATTACAAGTAGAAAGAGTGAGGTTATCATTCCACTCTACAGGTCCTTGGAGAGGCCACATTTAGAGTACTGTGGTCAGTTTTGGAGGATCCACCAAAAAGACAAAGAGCGCCTGGAGATGGTACAGAGATTGGCTACAAAGATGGTGCACATACTGCATTGTGAGCCATATGAGGCATGACTCAGAAATAAATCTGTATACCCTTGAGCAGAGAAGAAACAGAGGGACATGATCAAACTTTTAAGTACATTAAGGGAATCAACACAACACAAGCAGGAAACCTCTCTCAGCAAAACAGGGATATGTGTGTACAAAGGGTCACAACTTGCATCTGGTGGAAGGCAGGTTCAGAAGCAATGTCAGCAAGTACTTCTTTCCAGAATGGGTCATAGACCCATGGAACAGTCTACCTCAGGAGGTGGTGGAATCAATACAGTATGCGAGTTCAAACTCGCATGGGACAGACATTGTGGATGCATCAGGGTGCAGTCTGAATAGGGAGGAGGGCAGAGACATAGGCAGACTAGATGGATTATGTGGTCCCCATTTGCCGACACAACTCATATGTTCCTATGAGTGGTCTACAGCACTAGGGACACTAGGCAGACTGATCACTCTGACTAGTATAATCAGTGATGCTGACTGTTTTGTCCCCATGTCATGCACCCTGCTAACTATTACGCTCAGATGACTGAATATGTGAATGAGAACAGCCAAGCTGTGGGTTAGAGAGGGTATGACAGAGGGCTCCTTGATTTTGACTACTGTACCATTGACTTCCTTAAATTATAGATCATAAAAATATAGATCATGACAATAAAGCCCAAGGTCCATCCAGTCTGTTCAATTGTCCTACTTATTGCCCACTGATTTACTGTTGAACAAAGCTTTTACCCTGAGATCTGATCTACAATTCCTCTAGCTTACCCCATCCACTAGCTACACCCTCATGCCTTACCTCTTTTGACACTAAAAGCCCTCTGTATCTGTCCCTCCCAACCTTGAACCCATTTAAAGACCCTGGGCAGGATTTTCAAAGGGTGGCAGAGAGCGTGGGTAAGCCCTCCACCAAACTCTTGCATCTGCTTGGCTGTGCTGGTCCCAAGTGCTGCAACTGCACATGATTTTACATCATTGGGTGCAGTTGTGACACTTCCTTGATTTAAGCAACTTGCACCAAATATCTAGCACAAGCTCCATAAAATGGCCCTTGAATTGCCCAAGCTAGACCACATAAAGTTGATCTAACTTGTAGAAATTTTGTATGGGGTAGATAGAAAATCACATCAGACTGCTGCAAGCCTGATACACCATATTGTTAGTGCACCTGGGGCTTGTAGCAATAGAAAGCCAACTGAAAATCTGTCCCCTGTCTCCACCACCTACTGTGGTATTTGTTGACTTGACAAAGGCATTCGCTCTATGAATCGTGATCCACTGTGGGAGAGTCTTCTAAAGTTTGGGTGCCCTAGAAAATCTGTGACCATTGTTCAGCAATTACATGTTGATATAATGGCGAGTAATAGGTCAAGGTGTGTGTCATCACCATTTGCAATCAATAACAGTGTCAAACAAGGATGTGTTCCTTTCCAACTCTGTTCAGCATACTGTATGCCACGGTATTGCTGGATGAATTTAAGAACTGTGACAGGGGAACCTATATTTGATACTGCACAGGCAGTGGCATCTTCAACCTTCATTGGCTGCCAGCTAAAACAAAAGTAATACAGACAACCGTTTGTGACATGCTATTTTCCGATGACTGTGTGTTGTTGCCCTCACTCTTTAGGACAGCTAGGTGCTATCTGACTATTTTGCTTGAGCCAGTACAGTATTTTGGCCTTACAATCAATTTAAAAGACTGAAGTCATGGTCCAGCCCATACCTGGCCAACAAATCATACCCCTCTGGTTATGATCAATTAAAATCATGTATAAATTCTGCTACCTCAGTAGCATTCTCTTGCAGAATGCCATGATCGAGGATGATGTCACTCATCAGATTGGCAGGGCCTGCTCCACCTTTGGCAAACTTAAGCAGAGACTGTGGCAGGAATGAGGGAATTTGTCTGCCAACAAAAGTCGCTATATACCATGCTGTTGTCCTTACCACCTTTCTATATGGATCAGAGTAATGTACCTGCTAGCACTGTCACATAAAAGCACCAGATAATTTCCACTTGTGCTGTCTATGACATATCACTTGCATCAAGTAGGAACACAAGATGCCTAACAGAGATGTCATCAAGTGTTGCAGTAAAACTGGAATTGAAGCCATGATCAGAAATCTCCAATTGCACTGGTCTGCACACATTGTTCGCATGTCTGACTGTAGAATTATGTTAATACTTTTACTATAGGAACTGAGTAAGTATATATGAGATCTGTTTTGTGGTAATACAGCTTTAAGAAGGCCCTTTATAAATATGGGCATTTTCCTTTCTCATACCTTGGAAAAGCACAAGAGCATGGTATGCCAGTCCTGTGGGGAGGTCTGGGTTTACTACTGTTACTTTGGCATAGAAATGATTTCATTCTGTTTTGTACAATAAACTTCATGGTGGATAACCATATAAGTGCCCTTTGGAGTTCCTGATCCTGTGTCGTGTGTGTGTGTGTGTGTGTGTGTGTGTGTGTGTGTGTGTGTGTGTGTGTGTGTGTGTGTGTGTGTGTGTGTGTGTGTGTGTGATTCTCAGTGTGAATATCAATTTGTGATTACATTGTGAGCATCACAACTTTTGTAGGGCAGCCTTCTATTGCTTGTGAAGCATCTGTGTCCTTATTTTTAATTCTGATCTAATTATTTTATATACTTTATTTGTATCGAATATGTTTTTCAATATCATATATCATTATGAAGCCATTTACTAATGAGAAATGAAACGCTCAATGAGACATAAGTACAGTATACAGTATCTTCTATTTAAAAAAATGGAGGAGGTTATCAATTACAAATTAAAGCTATCAGAAAATAAATGTATGTTATTAAACCCAGAGCAGCAGCTACATTTATGCAAATGTATTGCACATTATATTACTTAAAATAAGCTTTTCACCTCATCAGATAATATCAAAATTAACAATATCTCTCTCAAGATCAATATTGAATGGGAGGATTATCCTAAAGCTGGAAGCAAATTCTTCCTGTTTATGTCTTTGCAGGATGGAGGCAGTCAGAGGAGGGCAAATAAAATGGTGTAGGGTCTGCATCAGAAGACATGTGAAGAGAGACTTAAGGAGCTTAATATGTATAGCCTTGAGGAAAGGAGGAGAGGGGACATGATAGAAACTTTCAAGTACCTCAAGGAATCAACAAAGTCCAAGAGGGTAGCATCTTTCAGAAAAGAGGTGTGCAAGAACAAGTGGGCACAATCTGAAGATAGAGGGGTGGCTTTGATTGTAACTTAACTTCTGTATATATTTACTATTAGAGTTTTAATTCTATATAAACTCCTTTATAAACTCCATTTTAAAAGTTGGGAAGAGTTAAGTTCTCCAAGAATAAGATTACATTAATTTAAATGGATTTTATACTTTCCATTCACCAGAGAAAAGAATGTAAAAATTAGGTAGCAGATCCGGTGGTTGATTACAAATATCCTGGTTAATGCATTTAAGAATATATATTAGAGATAGACAGCAATAGTTATTCTGCGATATTAAGACTAACGGGTGATGACTACTTGATTATATTGTGTAATTCTTATATTCCTCCAAGTAAATCAAAATTCTATGATCCATTCATTTGGAGTACATTGGAACAGCAAATAATTGGGGCTATGCATGATGGGGCAGGAACTACATGCCAAAGCGCATATCCCACTTGCACTGCTCCACACCTGCTGACAGGTGCACACCTGGCAGCATTCATGACCACTGGCCACCTGTCCATGGTCCCACCCCAGCGCATGGGTACATGGAAGTTCATATGGGGTGGCCATTGGCAGAGACGCATACATGGTCGGGCATCCAATGGGATGCCTGTCCAGGATTCCTAATTGGATCCCTTACACAGAGGAGGTGTATTAACTGTGCTCCTGGTGAAAGTCCACATGGATGGCATCCACGGAGGTAAGAGTTGGGATGTGCCACTGGCTATGCCATGCCCCCAAACAGACAGGGAGGTATGGGGGTGGGAGGCAGTGCCACAAGGATGTGTGTGAGGGTTTACACTGTCAACCACACCATACCTAGTGGGGCCAGGATCTGGAGCAAGTGGAGACAGAGGCAGGCAGGTGGCGCTGTACAAGGGGGTCTGCAGTCCAGGGCTGGTGCCCTCATGTATGTGTAGTGGGATTGTCATACACAGGGAAGGTGGGGGGCACACTTGTTTGCTGGGGTGGGTGGGTGGCCCCAGGTGGTCTGTGACTACAGATGCTGGGGTCCTGTTATTGAGGACATAAGCAAGGAGTGCATAGGGGGCTTACAGCAGGGTTCTCATGGCATAGCCTATGTCCACCTCTGCACTCCATGGGCAGCACTACATGCTGTTTTGCATAATGTGTAGTGCTTGCATACCCCTGCCCATCAGGGATATGAATGTGAGAATTGGAAAATATGATGGTTTTGCAGATGTCCTAACATTAAACTATATTAAACTATATTTTCCATCTGCTGGTAACCAGATTAGAGCCTCAAAGATAAATGTACAAATAGTAATGGTTTAAAACATATTGATATCTTAAAATAAGAGGAATTTTTCCACTCAATGGTCATTTACCTGCTAATATGAAGGGGCAGTATACTTATCATTCAGCAAATGTGGAGTCAGTATTAAACCTGGTTCTTTGGAGAGGACCCTTAGATTGTTGGTTATCATTTGAAGTTAGATGTAGAACAGAAAGTGATTACTATCCTATACCTTTAATTGTGCAAGAAAAAACTGTTCTAAAGAAAGATATAAATACACGTACTACTAATAGACTAATGGTCAGCTAAACACTCAGTTCTGTCCCCTATGCTGTGAGACACTCCTAGTTGGTGTGGAAACAGTACAGGTGCCAGTCTGTTTGCCAGAAAACAATGCTTGTATAATTTTAGACTGTCCAAACTGCAGTAGCATCACCAGGAAGTACTTGGCAGGGCTTGTAGTTCTTGCATATTGAGGGAGAAATTGCAGTATTGCTCTAGCAAAGTAGTTTTAACTGCTACTTCACCTGGGGACTCTGGCACAATATTAGCACTAGGTCTTTGTGACTTAATTTTTAAGTGTCTGCAGCATTTGTTTCTGTTTTGTTGGATTTGTGACCCAGTATAGCACGTCCGGGTCACATGGTACAAATATCTCACCCTCTGCAAGTGTTCTTGTCAGCTAAACACTCAGTTCTGTCCTCCTATGCTGTGAGACACTCCTAGTGGGTGTGAGAAGTATGGGCACCAGCTGTGTTGGCCAGAGAAAATGCTTGTTTAATTTTAGACTATCCAAACTGCAGTAGCATCACCAGGAAGTACTTGGCAGGGCTTGTAGTCCTTGCATATTGAAGGAGAAACTACAGTATTGCTCTAGCAAAACAGTTTTAACTGCTACTTCACCTAGAGACTCTGGCATAATATTAGCACTAGGGTGTGCTATGTGACTTAATTTTTAAGTGTTTGCAGTGATTGTTTATGTTTTGGGGATTTGTGACCCGGTATAGCACTTCCAGATCCACGTGGTACAAATATCTTGCCCCTCTGCAAGCGGGGGCAAGCAGAGCGAGTGAGTGCACAGCTCCGTGCTGCGAGATGCGTGCTGAGACATGTATCTGCATGTCTACAGTGTCAGAGGGTTAGAGAGCCACAGTATATGCTCAGTGATTTGGCCATGCATTTCTTCATAAATCTGTAAGTAAGCCCTTGGTGTACCGTTTGTATGCTAGATTGTTTGACTGTTGTTTGAAGTGGTAAATCAACTCAAATAAAATGGCAGCAAATGACCATTCTACTATCCTTACATCCACGGGATCATAGGTTTACAATGCACTATGCGCAAAATGTATTTATTAACATCAGGCAATCTTCTATATATCCTTACATGTGCAGTAACTTTTGGAAATTAAAGAATTACAGCAAGAAATCAGTTGCTTTAACACACATTTAGCTGTGCTTGAAAACAGTCAAGCAGAAATGCACAAACATTTCAAAGTTTCTAACTCAATGTCACCAAATGGTTTAAATCATGCCCTAGTTTCTGAGACTGGAACAAGTTCTATCATTCCTCATAACTTAGATGATAGCCCTTTGGTGGACATAGATATATTACAATAGGCTTTAATCCCCATATTGTCTGATGAACAAAAAAAAAAGAACAAGGGAAGATGACTGTAACTAGAGGATGATAGTAACAATGATAACAAATAGTACAGTATGCAATGCACAAGAGCTAGTAAAAAGGGTAGAAAAGCTCAACAGTTTATTACCCAGGTACATAATTGGTTTGACCTTAATACTCTTTCTACAGACAACACAATCAATGATGATACCCTAATATAGTTGTGGATTTAGATGACCCAACCTATTCTACTAATTTAGTTTCTACTACCCCTCCCTTGTAATTCAGAAACACATGAGGCACTACTCATTGACCTTTCAACATACTTAAATCAAGCCCCATTCAGAGGTCTCTATTCACCTGATGACACTTGTAAATGACAGATTTATGCTGTGGGTGATTCTATCACCAAGCATTTAGACAGATCAATTTGCAACCCCGACAAAGCTAACAGGACTAACTCAGTTATAGTGGTGCCAATATATCATATCTGACCAAAATGATGACTAATATTATGAAGGATTGTGGTACTAATCCCATTGCAGTCATATATGTGAGTGCTAACAACATCTTTAAAGACTCAGTTGTAGAAGTCAAAAAGATTTCATTGCTATGACCAACAAGTCAGTCGAATTAGGGTGTGATATTTGATTGTCCGAAATTCTTCCCATCCCTCACTTTTCACCACTTCTCAGTAAAACAATTAAAATTATAAATGAATGGCTTCAAAATGGTGTTTGCAACAAAACATTACTTGTATAATTAATTGGGAAGAGTTTGAAAACCACAATGAGTTATACTGTTTCAATGGTTTACACCTAAGCAGAAGTTGGAATGCTGTCTTGGCAAAACAATTCATATCTGTTATTAACAGTCGTTTAAACTAAAGTCAAGAGGGGAGATGTCTGACTTGTCACCATCTCTAAAACCTGTAAGCAAAAGTAAAATCAAATGCCATCAATTATGTTGTTTAAGCTTTAATGCTAGGTGTTTAAATCAAGACTGGATGAACTAAAGTGCAGAATCCATCAAGACAATATTGATGTTATGTCAATCTGTGAAACATGGGGAGATGACAAGTCTCTATGGGAAACAAACATACCCGGCTTTACTATTCACAAACTTAATAGGACAAACAGGAAAGGAGTGGGGTTGCATTATTTGTTAACAGTAAACTAAATTCAATAGATTTTACTAACAGCATAAAAATTCATGACAAATGCACAGAAACCATTTGTATCAAGATATTTCTTTCTAAGTTTGAAGCTTTTACTTTTGGTACTTGTTACTGTCTACCTAATTCTACGTTGGATATACTAAATGCCATAATATGTGAGATGGAACAAGCTAATGCATTAGGAAGTACTGTTATTACCAGAGATTTCAACTTGGGTGATATAGACTGGCTTAATTATAAAGTCAACAGCAGCATGGGAAACAAGTTACTGAACTCCTTTCTCCAGTTAGGTATCAATCAATCAATCATTTTTTATTTATAAAAGGCACCTTTCTAAAACAAGGTGCCTGTACAATAAAATACATAAAATACAAAAATAAAATAAATTATTATAAACATATAAATTCCAACAAAAACAGTATAAAACCACATAACGAATAACCACATCAATCAATAAAACCAGGTTAAAAGATAAGTTTTTAAAGCAATTTCAAAACTCTGAATGGTTAGATTATCTTGTACCCAGTGAGGCAGAGAGTTCCACAGGGACGAGCAACAAAGCTAAATGCCTTGCTCCCGATGTCTGCAAATGTACCCTGGAACCTCTAGCAATCCCTCATCGGTGGAGAGAAGAGGATGGGAGGGACAGTAGCGACAAAGAGATCTTTCAGGTAACTTTGTCCCTGGTCAAGTAGGGCCTTATAGGTTAACAAAGCAACCTTAAAGGTGATCCACCACTTAATTGGCAGCCAGTGCAGACCGCTTGAGCACAGGTGTTATAGGACTGGCTCTTGAAACACCAGTCAATAGCCTGGCAGCTGCATTTGCACAGCTGCAAGCAGCGGATATCAACCCGACAGCCCTAGGTAAAGGGCATTGCAATAGTCAAGGCGGGGAGGTAACAAAGCGTGAACCAACGTTGTAAAATCATCAGGAGGAACCAGATGTTTCACCTGGGTGATATTTCTCAGATGGTAAAAGAAGTTTTAACAACTGCTGACATCTGTAATTTCAAGGTCAGACAGTCATCAAACATAACTGTCAGGTTCAGTACCCTGTCTGAGGTGGCTAGTTGGACACCTCAAACCCAAACCCGAAGGTGACCCTGCCAGTGCACCTGCCTCATGGCGACCTGGGTTCACAACCAACACCTGAGTTTTATCAGAGTTCAACTTCAGCCAGCTCATATTCATCCAGGCCTGGTTTTCAGCCAGACAGATGTTGAGCACTGAGACAACATCATCTTGTTTGGGGACAAAAGACATGTATAGCTGAGTATCATCTGCATAGCAGTGAAAACTCAAACCATACTGTCTAATAATCGCTCTAATGGTAGCATATACACTGCAAACAACAGAGGTGCTAAAATGGATCCCTACAGAACCCCACAGGGCAGGAGAATGGAGCTGAGGTACAAATCCCAGACACCACTCTCTGAGTCCTACTCATGAGGTAAGACTGAAACCATCTGAGGACAGTCCCGACAGAGATCAAGAAGGACCAAGATGGAGCATGTCCTTTAATCTATCACTATCAGGAGGTCATTTAGTACCCGAACAAGAGTCATCTCTGTACTATGTCTCTTCCTAAAACTGGACTGGAGAGAATCAAAGATATTGTGGCTGGTCAAATGGTCCTCCAGCAGTAAAACCACCACCTTCTCGATAACCTTACCCAAAAGGGAAGGTTAGAGACCAACCTATGGTTGTAAGACAGTCGGGATCAAGGAGGGTTTCTTAAGGAGGGCTGAACCACGGCCTCCTTAGGGAGCTGAAAAAATTCCCATCTCCAACGATTACCAGACTATCTCAGCAAGGACCAGGCCGATGACATTGCGCAGCCAACAAGCAAGCTCGTTGGGCCCAGAGCCAAACTACAGTTGGTAGAACATAAAGTCTGGATAACTATCACAATATCACTGATTGCGGGCTGGCCAAAGTCACACCACTCAAACCGGGCATCTGACATCTCCTGCTGACCACTGCTACTCCCTAGAGGAAGGATCAGGTGGATATCAGACCTTATCATGGCAACCTTATCTGTGAAGAATCAAGCAATCTCCTCACACTGCTCTTGTGAAAAGCATTTCTGGGCTGAAGACAGAGTGGATTGCACAATCTGTCCACTGTCTGGAAAAGCTGAGCTGGTCGATTCTGCATGGCAGCAATCTCCCTGGACAGAATTCTGCCTTCTTATGGAAATTGTTGATTGATAGACCAAATAATGGTCCATCAAACTAAGCCTGTCACATACCAGGCTGAACCACTGCCATTGCCTCTCTAGCCTTCATCCAGCTCTCCTCAACTCCTCAGGTCCTCATCAAACCATAGAGACCTAGGGTGAAGGGAGAGTGGACAAACACGAACAGGAGCAATGGAATCCAGGGCCTCTGTCACCACCCTATTATAGGCAAATACAAGATCCCTGGATCACGTGCATTCCCTCGGCATGCCTGAAAGGTCAACACTGCCATCAAGCTATCTGGGGATCGCCCCTCAAAGTGCGGTACTCAACCATCTCCATAGGGCAGGCCTCTCAGGGGATGTCAAAACTGAAGCTGATGGTATGATGATCCGACCATCTGACTGGTTCCACCACCAAGTCTGAAATCTCCATCCCCAGGATAAACACCAAGTCCAATGAATGACCACCAATGTGGGTCGAGGAGGAAACAACCTGTGTGAGGCCGGTAAACTCATTAACTGGAGGAAGTCTTGTCCAAACTGTGAGAGTTCATCATCGACCCAAGCATTGAAATCCCCAAGGTATCAGAGTATATTGACTCCTACTAGAGGAGACAATACTTTGGATCTCATATTTAGTGTTGATGATCTGACGATTGATAGTATCAATAACAGTGATCCCATAGGGAATAGTGACCACAATGCCATCTACGTTAAGATTGAAAATGTATACATGTAACCCAAATCCAACAATAGTATATTTATATGACAAGGCAGATTTAACAACTATTCAACAAGTTAGTAGCGAAATTAACTGGGAAACAGTTTTATAAATTCCACCCAGAATATTGTTGGAATACCTTTAAGGACTTTATCGGCCAGTTAAGAGATTCATTCATTTCTTCAAACAAAGAAAATGTTAATTATAAAAGACACCAAAATGGATGAATAATTCCATAAAAGAATCATTATGCTTAAACGGAAAAAATATAACATTTATCTTAAAACAAATCAACATCAAATTGGGACTCATATGTGCTAATTCAAAGAAATGCAAAAATATGATTAAAAAGCAAAAACTAGGTGGAATATAATTTGGTTATTAATGCAAAAAAAAAACAATAGCAAAAATGTATATTCAGTATATTAACTCATTGAAGAAACCAATGTATCAAGTGGGTCCACTACTTGAAAATAATGATCTTATTTATGACTTTAAAGCCATGGTTGATTTATTCAATAAGGATTCTGCAAAATCTTTACAAATGTACCACCAAATACATAAATTCCTACACCACTTATTACAGATAATGACCCATCCATTTGTTTCTCTAAGGATACTATACTTAAGAAATTGTTGCCTTTCAAAGGCAAATATAGTCAGGACTGGACAACGTAAACTGACCATTTATTATTCATACTAGCAGATAGTATTGTCGACCCCTTAAAAATAATGTTTGATCATTTCCTTGCCGAAAACTATGTTCCACATGATTGGAAAGAAGCTTATGTGATTCCCATTCACAAAAAGTTCAAAAATATTTGGGAAAATTACCAGCCCATAAGCCTGACATCCTCAGTATGCAAACTCTTAGAGAGTCTTATTAAAGACATGATCTCACCCACTCTCAGTCTTAATGATCTTGAGCAACACAGTTTCAAAAGTTTATTTATGTTTTATTTATTTATTTTAAACATTTGTTTACGGGTAAGTACAATGACCCAAAGGCCAGTTTTCATGTACGACCGGAGACCATATATATATACAGTCAAGATGTTTACAATTAACAGACTCACATCACAATACAAACAACATACATAAATTCAAATAAAATAAATAAATTCAAAACAATTACCTAAAACAACAACAATGTAATTTAGCAAGAAAATAGTTTCTTAACCTAATTTTAAAAGTCTGATGACAAACATTTTCATATAAAACAATAGAAAGCTCATTCCAATTTTAGCAGCAGAGTAAGTAAACGAACCATCCCCCATTTTGTCTTAGTTTTGGAACCTTTAACTTAATTTGTTGACCAGAGCAAATACTGCGTGAATTTATTTTAATGTGTAAAGTGTATATAATGGAGAATCTGTACCTTGATGAAGAACTGTATCAGTTAATAAACAAACTGTACAGACAACCCAACCCGGAGGAAGCCAGAAGATAGTCTATACAGTTCACAATGATGTGTAGAATAGGACAACTTAAAAGTAAATCTACAAATACCAAGAAACACATTGTAAGGAGAGATCATTCTCTATTAGACAGATTAGTAAAAGAAATGCATTATAATTCAGCTGTGGTAATAAAACACCCTCAGCTATTGCACGTCTTGCTGATAAAGTTAACAGGGATTTAAACTTAAATAATACACCAAGTTTCTGATTAATCTGACGGAAATAAATTTTACATGATCAGAAAATTTTAGATACTGATCCAAAAAACTCCAAGATATTTGAATTGTTTTACCTGCTACAACCCATTACCCAACAAATCAGAAATGGAAAAATTCTGAGATTTATTTAATCTAATCCTAGATCCAAACAACATACATTTTGATTTAGAATAGTTTAATGCCAAACAATTCCTTTTAACCACCCACATAGGATAGCAAAGTCCTTATTTAAGGAATTATTTATAAGTTCAACAGAAACTGAACTTTTATACAAAATAATATCATCTGCATAAATCAGGCAATGTGAATCCTTCAATAAAGAAGAACAACATCTACAAATACCGTAAACAACAGAGGGCCCAAAAGCGGACCCTGAGGCACCCCTGTGACAAAATTTTACTAGTTGAAAAAACTCCATTTAGTCCTACTTTAAGTGGCCGATCAGACAAATAACTATGAAACCAATCAACACAATCTCAGTCATACCATATCTTGGGCGTCCTAATCAGCAAGGATGACTTACAAGATCAAAGGCCTTGGACAGGTCCACGAACACAGCACCAGTGAGCAGACCCTCATCCATAGCAACACTGGTGTGGTTCATGAACCTGGCCAAGGCCATCCCATGATACTTATGAAACCCATGCTGATCCGAGTCCTAAGACCATTTTCTTGTAAATAGGCGTAAACTGCTCATTCACAAGTCTTTAAAAATTTTCTGAAAGATGGCAAGAGAAAATAGGATGATAATTATCCATGTCCATTCTATCACCTGATTTATAGATGGGTTTGATCACTGTCTGCTTCCATACATCAGGGAAACAACCAGTAAGCAAAGACAGATTATAAATAGAAGTAAGAGGATGGGTAATATATTCAGAAATCAATTTTAAGAACTGAGTATCAAGTTCACATGCACTAGAACAAATTGGCATGTGCTCAAAGGTAGTAAACCTGATATGGTTCTATAGGTAAAAGGAAAAGAACCAGAATCAGAAACAACACATGATTGTCTATCTATACAGAGGTCCTGAGTAAAAGCCTGTGTATACCTAGATAAATCAAGTAATTTGTCCAAAAAGAATCACGAATAACCTGCACATCAGAAATCACCTGACCATCCCTACTAAAACCCCAATAGATTCTTTTCTTGAAGGATTAATTAAAGAATTTATGGAAGACCAAAACCTTTTAGGATTATTTTTGAAAATAACTAGATTTACTTTGCCTAATTTTATTTTACATTCATTTCTAAGCTTCCTATAACTATTAAAATCTATCACAGACTTAGTTACCTTATACAATTTCCAAGTAGCATCTCTCAATTTGATTAAATGTAACAAGGGGCAGTAATCTATTTATTAAGGGAGCCTCTAACTCTCCTAACCACTCTAGGAAAATATTTATTTTGTAACCCCACAAGAGTGGAAGTAAAATAATCAACAGCAATATTTACATCTGGTATTGCATCCAGATAAGTCCAATCAATATTCTGCAAATCAATAAGAAGATCACCACTGACCACATTAACAAACTTACGATAAGAGATGAACCTAGGGGGCAATTACGTCTTTTAGATCTCCATATGCAATAAGTGCATATGGTCACTTATTACATTGGGTAAGACACCAACACCAGAAATGTTTGCCTGCTTATTAACAAGAACCCAGTCCAAAATTGTATGATTCTGACTAATCATATTCATATGAGTAAATGATCCAATAAGCTGAGACAATCCAACATTAGTCAATAATGTCTCAATAGAAGGATCACTTATAGGATCCCAGTGAACATTAAAATCCCAATAATCAAAAGATCACTACCTGACTGTATAGTTGCTACAAACTCTAAAATATCATCCAACCCTCTCTTAGCAACTTTTGGGGATTATAAACTACACAAAGTCGCAACTTTTGACAGCCACCCAACTTCAATTCAATAACAACCATTCAAATTCAAATTTAGGTTTGTATTCAGGAAACATTTCAATGAGATGTGATTTAGATTTATAATAAACCATTATACCCCCTCCTTTTTTTCCAGTCCTATCTTTCGTATTACATTATAACCTTCAAAACAACAAGATTGTCAGATACTGAAGGTTTCAACCAAGTTTCAGTTACACAAAATATATCTGGGTCATAAGTAGTGAGCCAGGCCTCAATTCAGCTTGTTTAGACTTAAAACGTCTAACATTCAAATGAGTTATTCTCAAACCTTTGGCTTGCCGATAATTATCATAATTGCCTTCATTTGTAATTAATGGCCCAGGGTTTGTTCCACATCACCAGATAAAAGTGGCAGAAGTTGTATTACTAACCTAATGTGTTTTAAGAACACATTAGTTTACTTCTTAATAAGAGTTTACCATGTGATGTCATATTTATTGATTTCAGCAAAGCGTTCAACGTCATGCCACACTGTGCCTTGACTAGTAAACTTTGCAAAATGAATATTAGTAGCTTTATTGTTAATTGGATAAACAACTGGTTACAAGATCAGACCCAACAGGTCTTTATTAGTGGGTCTAAATCAGTAAAAGGTCACATGTCTAGTGGTGTACCCCAGGGATCTATTTAGGGACCCTGCCTTTTCAGGCATTCATAGCAGATTTAACAAATAATTGTTTATCTATTACAACCAACTGTGCTGATGAAGTTAAAATTGGGGTCCTTGTGCTGCTGTTTCACAAGCAATCACAATCCAGAATGATTTAGAACACATTTCCATGGGTAAATAAATGGGGTATGATATTAAATATCTCCAAATGCAAAGTAATGCATCTAGGTGCAAAAAATATACATTATCCATATTCCTTAGCTGGCACCATGCTTCTCAAAACATCTTATGAAAGAGACCTAGGTATTATAATTTCAGCCAGTGCATGGCATTATCAATAAATCCAATAAAGGAATATGGTCTATCCTCTGAAACATTAGATGTAGGAATTGAGAAGTACTGTTACCCTTGTGCAGAGCATATGTCAGACCCCACCTGAATATGCTTCGAGGCTTTGGTGCCCTTACAGAAAAACAGGAGAAATGCTTGAAAAGTCCAAAGAAAACTTACCAAAAAAGTTTCAGTGCTTGAGACAAAGCCATATGAAAGCAAACTAGATTCCTTAAATGTATGCCTCTTTCCAACTGTCATCTCAGAGGTGACTTAATGTTTTGTATGACATTATTCAGGATCCCTACCTTATGTGCAAATTGGGTCTAGACTTCAAAACTACCTCATATGATATTAGGGACACCCTTGCAGTTAGTAAGAAATATTTTATTCACATTAGCGGAAATACTTTTTCTCTCTCAGAGTTATTGGCCCATGGAACAGATTACCATGCCATGTCATTATAAGTGAAACCAAAAGTATCTTTAAGTCTTGATTGGATTGATACATGTGGGATATGATCTTTCCTACTATTCATTGGCTTAGAATAAGAGCAATAGGGCTCATACCTTCTCGTCTTGACCTAACCTCAGTATGAACCTTAGTAATATTAATGATGAGATAGAAATTAGAAATAGAAAACAAATTATTTGGTACCCTGATATTGAACAAAGGACTTTGGTGGAGTTAAAACTTTTTAAGAATTATCACACAAAAAATATGGATATTAGTATTACGGACAAGATACTACTGTAAACATTTAAAGAATACAGGGTATAATATACCGTGAGGTTAATAACAGTAACAAAGCCAATAAAGGCTGGTTTGAAGAACTGAGAAACATAAACTGTCTTTGGCAATTAGGAGGTATAGGAATTCATGTACTAAAGAACATTTTGACATTTTAAGGGTAGGAAGGAAAAATACAAACGATTTCTGTAAAGCAAAAGAAAAGAATATTTCTCACAGTTATGGCAATATATGAATAACGTAATTTCCAATAAAAATAAATATTTTTGGTGACTAGTGGTGATGGGCTGCAAACAGTCAATGGATGATACAGAGAGTTTCATTAAAAATAAGGATTGAGGCCATCCCACGGCACAGTGGTTGGATTTCCACTGAAGATGGCAACCCAGGTTCGGGAACAGACTCGGGTTGTCGGAGGGCTGACTGGGGAGAAGGACTGAGCATCTTACGACTGCTCTCCTTCTCGGGGAGGGCAGGATGTCATCAGTGCATGAGGGACCCCTGGTGGAGGTCAGGAGTGTCACAGCAGCCGACGATACAGGGAACTCTGGGGCAGGACAGATGCAGGACATCATTGCATGTCCCAGCCCCAGCTTACAAGGGAAGAAAATACTCTGCCCAGCTGTTTCCATGATGCCCTGTCCCTTGGCTCAAATTAGCCACCCAGCTGGCTCTCCCAAACAGTCACTAGGAGCACTGCATTGGTGCTCAATGGTGCTGTGACCCTACCCTCTGGGGGGTAAGCCGGGCAACCGGGAGAGCACAGGCAGATATGGGTGGTGGAGGCTTAAGGGCACCATGACCAGGGCTAAGATCGATGACTGAGGCAGGGCAAAAAGAATAAATTGAAAAAAAAAAGAAGGATTGGATTAATTATTTTCCACATACAGTGTTCCATAACTATAATAATACTTGTAAATGTAACTATTAATATTGCATTGAAACTGTTGGAAATTACAAAGACTGACATTCTAGATGCTATACAAACATTAAAATAAATAAAACACCTGGTCCCAAGTTAATTCCATGTGAAATATATACATTTTGAAATCAAGAATGGGCAGAAGTACTAATGGACTTTTTTAATAGCTGCATTCAGAAAAACTATATCCCTGATTCCTGGTGGGGGCAATAATTATCCCGATTTTTAAAAGGGGCTATAACCTATCCGGTATTTACCAAACTAGTCTTATAGACATAATGGAAAAAAATTTTCAAGTATCCTTCTTAATAGATTACTGGCTAATATACATCTTCTTGGTGACTTTTCACAAACATAAGCTGGTTTTCGTTAGTCTTTTTAACATTAGACAATATTTTTATATTAGAACATTTTTTATAAAAATACGTCAAACTGAGACAGCAGAAACTTTATGTAGCATTAATTGATTTTTCATCTGCATTTGATACTATTACTAGAGAGATATTGTGGGTTATTATGAGATATTGGGGAATAATTCAAGTCCTAATAAAAGCGGTAAAGCTACTTTATATGCACACATGGGCCCAGATTGGAAATAGTAATGGTAGTCTGTTAGAATGTTTGAGACAATTGTGGGGGTGAGGCAGGGCTGATCCTTGCCCCCACTCTTTTTCATTTTATATTAATAATCTTTGGAAAATATTTTGAATTTAGCCTCAGATTCTACAAAGACAGGTACTGAATCCTGTGGAATTCATGCATACACAGATGATTTGCTTTTGTTTTCACTTTCACCTAGGGGCCTTTAATTAAAATTGAATTAGATGGCAGATAATGCAGAAATGAATTGTTTAAAGATCAACACGAACACATCTAAAGTCATGGTAATAGGTGGTAGAGTCCCTAAATACTGTATAATTGGTACTGTATAGTAAATCTGTAAAATGGAGTTCACTAACAATTATCAATACTAGGATTTACTATTTCTTGGACATTTAAGTGGAAAAAACATTACAAGAAATTACTTAAGAAGACCACAAGAGATATTCTGGCATTAAGAAGTTTTAATTATAAATATGGTGTGGCTCTCTGTACCCCAATAAGAAAAATTGATGCAAAATATAATGCACAGACTCTGTATGGTGCTGACATTTGGGATCATAAATATTTGATGAACTTAGATAAACCAGCAATTCAAGTTCTAAGGAGGGTTATTGGATTCCCCAAGTCTACTCCAGCATAATTTGTTAGAGCTGAGTTGGACTTCAGACATTTAAGCTTTAGCTGAATCATGTACAGTTAATTTCTGGATTGGGCTTAATGGGTTGTCAGATCAACATTTTGGCAAAAATGCCTTGTTGAAAAAATGTATTGGGACTCAACTGACTATCTGCTTGTAATAGCTTGGCAGAAGACACCAGGAGAAAGGACTGCTGTGTGACTGAACTTCTTTGCTGGGACTATATTGCCCTCCTTCCTCCCTCCCCCACCCAAAGCTAGTTCTATTTTATAGGCACAGAATTTGACCGACAACAGGAACTTCCTGTTTAGGGGCAGGAAGTGAGTGATCACAGAACCACCAAGGACCCACCATCCTAGAACTGCAAGAGTAGCTCTCTGGCCCCTCTAGCTGCTGGAGGTCTGCCTCTGAGCAAGTAAGTGGTCTACTGCTGAAATATAGGATATTCTTGTCTCAGAACAGGACAATCAGGAGCTTAAAGGGCACACAGGCAGAAAGTAAGGAGAAAGAGGAAAAAAACAGAGGAAAGAGTAAGGATTGCAAACAGTTAAGGGGCCAGAAATAAGACATGATTGGAGTGATGCAGTGCAGTGGCTGTGGAGCAGCAGTCTTCGGGAGATGTTCTGGAGGATGTGGTGTTGTCCCACCTGCAGTCACCTCTCTGGGCTGAGGGAGGAGGTTGCTCATCTCCAGGCTGAGTTGGCCAGGATTTGGGGACCTTCTCTTCCATCCAGGGACCACCAGTACCACTGCTGTTGCCTCAGAGGTTGCCAAGAAAGAGGAGCGGTTGGACCACAGTGGGCTCAGGGAGGGTGAGTTTGGATGAACAGAGGTGCATCCCTCCCATTGTACTCTCCACAATTCCTATGCCATTCTGGCAAAGTGTGTTCCTCTATGGAGGCACCCACAGGGGAGACCAAGGAGAATGCTGGGAACCTCCACAAAGGAGACCCACAGGAGGGTGGCAGGGGACCCTGCAGGGAAACAACCCTGGTGGGGACTCCATTGTTAGGAAGGTAGAACTTGGGGAGGAAGGGAGAGGGAGGGTGCCTGCCTGGTGCCATGGCTTGCAGGGACAGGAAGTGAATCCTCAGGATTGCCAAAGCAGCTGCACAGGGAGGAGCTGGATGTCATTGTCCACCTAGGGATAAATGACCTGGCTAAGAAAGGGATTAGAGAAGTGCAGGAAGAGTTTGTGGAATTGGGGAGGGCCTTAGTCAAGTAGCATGCACGGTAACCTTCTCGGAGGTGCTACCTATCTATGGCATAGGAGAGGCTAGGGTGTTCCGCACCATGGGATTCAATCAGTGGTTGAAAAACTGGTGTGGAGCTCAGGGATTTGGCTTCATTGGGACTGGGGTCCACCTGGAGTGATGCAAGCCTATACTGGCATGATGGGCTGCATCTGTCGGAGGGAACCAGGATCCTAGGTGATAGGTTTAAATGCTTCATTGGAAGCTTTTAAACTAGCCAAGGGGAGGCACTGGAAAGGAGCAGGAAAATCCTAGCCCCCAAATAATCACGGTAGTAAGTCGGCAAACACCAACATAGAGGTGTCGATAGGGAGAAGGGCAGGGGTAAAGAAGAAAGTGACAAAGGCAAGAAGGACAGGGATGGGGCAAAGGAGTAAGGCCATCAGGAAATGGAGGGTAATGAGTACCAATGCCTGTAGTCTGGGCAACAAGCTCCCTGAGCTGTGGCCTTAATGGAAGAGGGATGCCTGGATATCGTAGCAGTCACAGAAACATGGTACACAGAGAACCATGACTGGGATGTTAACATACCAGGGTACATAACCTACAGAGAGACAGGCAGGGGAGAAGATGGGGAGGAGTAGCTCTCTATGTAAAGGAAGGGATAAAAGCAACTGAAAAAGAGTAAACAGGGAGGAGAGGAGGCACTGTGGGTCACCTTGGAGACTGGAAAGGGCACCACAATCCGCACAGGGGTTGTGCACAGACCCGATCTCAGGGGAAGGAATGGACAAGGATATGATAGAAGGCATTCTTAGAATGGCAGAGAAAGGGAGATACTGTTGATGGGAGACCTGAATATGCCAGATGTTAACTGGAGCACATTTGCTGCAGCCACATCCAAGAGCAGACCATCTTGATGCCCTACAGGTGGCAGGCATTAGACAGCTAGTTTGGAACCCACTCGTGAGGAGCAATCTTAGACCTCACACTCTCAAATGGGGCAGTGAGAGGATCTCAGATCTGAAGTGGTTGCCATCTGGGGACAAGTGACCATCAAACAGTGTGGTTCATGTTAAACTCAGCTACAGAGTCAAGCCATACAAAAGTGAGGGTACTGGACTTTAGGAGGGCTGACTTTGGCAAATAGGGAGAGTGCCTCAGAAAAGCACTAGCAAACAGGCTAGAAGGAGGTGTGGAGCAACAATGGGGAATTATCAAACTGCCATCACAGAGGCAACAAGCCTTTGTGTGAAGCAAATGAACAAATCAAAATGAAAGAAAAAGCCACTATGGTTCTCAAAGAGGTGGCTGTGAAAGTCAGGAAGAAAAGATAGCATCCCAGAAGTATAAGGAAACACAGAAGGAGCAGGACAGAGAGCTGTACCAGTTAAGGCAGAAGGAAGCAGGAGAGAAGTCAGAATAGCAAAGGCCCAAACTGAGGAAAAGATAGCCAACTCAGTTAAGAAGGGGATAAAACCTTTTATAGGTACATCAGCGGCGTGAAAGACAAGGGAGGGATAGTGAGGCTGAATAGAATGAACAGTGGGTGGGCAGAGGGGACAGTGAAAAAGCAGGAATACTGAATGAATATTTCTGCTCAGTATTCACAAAAGAGGAGGGGAAGTGCCTAATCCAATTAACAGAAGCACTCTTGATAGGGGGTCGATCCCAGTCCTTTCACAGAAGAAAGGGTTCTGAAAGAACTCCTAAAACTGAAGGTGGACAAAGCAATGGATCCTGATGGAATTCACCCCAGAATTCTAAAAGAATTAAGGGAGGAACTAGTGAAACCACTGGCTACTCTTTTAATAAATCATGGAGGATGGTGTGGTACCTGAGGACTGGAGGAAGGCGGATGTGATCCCTTCACAAAAGTGGGTTCAAGACAGAGGCAGGAAACTACAGACCTGTCAGTCTGACCTCTGTAGTAGGGAAAGTGATGGACTTCTGAAGGAAAGAATAGTCAGTACCTAGAGGCCAGTGGAGCACAGAACCCAAGGCAGCATGGGTTCACAGCGGGAAAGGTCATGTCAGACAAATCTAATAGATTTCTTTGACTGGGTGACCAAAGTAGTAGACCAGGGAGGGCTGTGGACATGGCCTACCTAGACTTTAGCAAGGCATTTGACACAGTCCCACACAAAGATTAATAGTCAAATTAACCAGCCTGGGAGTGGGAACCAGGGTGGTAGCCTGGAATAAAACATTGGCTGGACAACAGGACACAGAAGGTAATTGTAAATGGAGTCCATTCTGAAGAAAGGGGTTACTAGTGGGGTCAGCAGGTTTCAGATGGATCCAGTCCTTCTTAATGTCTTCATCAGTGACATTGCAGAGGGACTGGAAGGAAAGTATGCCTTTTGCAGATGACACAAAAATCTGCAACAGGGTTGATGCACAAGGAGGCGTGGAAAGGATGAAAAGGGACTTGGCAAGGTTGGAGGAATGGTCAGAAGTATGGCAGCTAGGATTCCATGCAAAGAAGTGCAAATAATGCACCTGGGAAACAAGAACCCAGGGAAGAATACACAATGGGTGGGGAGGTAGTAACAACAACAAAAAGGAAAGGGACCTGGGGTAATCATATCGGATGACCTTAAGGTTAGCAAGCAGTGTGAGAAGGCAGTAGGGAGGGCTGGGGGTATACTGGGATGTATAGGGAGAGGCATCAGCAGCAGAAAACAGGAAGTTGTTATCCCTCTGTACAGACAGTTGGTGAGACCCCATCTGGAGTACTGTGTCCAGTTCTGGAGACCCGTCTCCATAAGGACATAGACAGGATAGAGGCAGTCCAGAGGAGGGCAACTAAAATGGTGCAGGGTCTGCAAGAGAAGCCGTATGAGGAGAGACTAAAGGAGCTTAATATGTATACCCTTGAGGAAAAGAAGGGAGAGGGGACATGATAGAAACTTTAAGTACCTCAGTGGAATCAACAAAGTCCAAGAGGGTAGCATTTTTCAGAAAAAGAGACTTGCAAGAACAAGGGGACACAATTTAAAAGATAGAAGGAGAGGCGGTTCAGGGGCAATGTGAGGAAGTATTATTTCACAGAGAGGTAGTGGATGCATGAAACAGCCTTCCTGAGGAGGTTATGGGGTCTAAAACTGTGGGAGAATTCAAGAATGCATGGGACAGACATAAGGCAATTCTTGTGGGGGGTAGGAAGAAGTAGGCTGTTGGTTAACTAGAATCTCGGCCTATCCTGTAGGTAGGAAATGGGCAGACTAGATGGGCCTAGCGGTCCTTATCTGCCGTCAAAGTCTATGTTTCTATGTTTCTATGTTTCTATAAAAATCTGATTGGCTATTGTAGGTTAAATCAGTACTGAGATCAGTGGGTCTTCTAGCTTTATTTCATCTAACTTCATGGAGCATATTGATCTCAGAACAATATAAATATTAGATTAAAAATGTACTTATTAAAAAAATAAGCATATTGATTTGCAGCGTACATTGGCTTCAAAATGTGCACTTTAGTATTCTTATGATTGTTTCCATTATGATCTTTATAATCTTTCTTTTCAGTTGTTTAACCAGAGTAGCACACTAAGCTGAAAGCTTATTTACAGAGTACGACCTGGGAGCACAGAGAAGTTAAGTGACTTGCTCAGAGTCACACAGTATGCAAGTGGGGCTGTGGGATTTAAACCAAGGTCTCCAGGTTTGCAACTCAGAGCCATAAACCACTGTGTTATACTGCCTCCTGAAACATTGGAATGTAAAATTATGCATAGAACTTATGCAAAGTTCAAAATTTGATTTTTGAGTCCAATGTGCTCATGTGCAGATTTGATAAAAGCAAGGATCTGATGTGTGCTTGGTGTTATTGCTGGTGTAAATGAAAATGAGGTCTCAAGCGCATGATATTAAGTTGCTGCTGTTATAATTCAACAAGATGAGAATGGCTTGGGCCTATTTTGGCATCTTTAATGTACTGCTCAATGATATTATTTTAAAGATTCTATTTACATCTGAATATGAATGTATTATAAAAAGGACTGCACTTTATCTCTACAATATACAAAAAATAAGGAAAAGGATGGTTACTACTATACAATCTTGATCAACTGTGAATACTATTTATATACTCTTTATATTCTGCATATGCTTCTCTGCTCTGCATTTTAACTGATGTCTTATGTTCTGTGTTTTGTGTATTACTTACGTATTTTATGTTTGTAAAAGTCTTTTATTTTCATCACACAGATGCAACAATTGTCCATATTTATCCTCATCAAAACAAACATATCATAGTACAAGACATCGAGCATTTTACTTACAGCATATTTGTGGTGCAAATGCTGGCTGTGTTATAGTTGCATTACATTTGTGTTACTGATCTGGATGCAAGTGCAGACACAGTAAAATATGGTCCAACAATGTCCTGGTGGTAGTGCAACCTTCTGATGTAGGCAATGCTGTGATTTGCAATGAAAATGTGATACAACATGCTGTTGCATCCATTGCAACTCTTTGAAAATACAGCTCAGGTATCCACTTTGATTCCACTTTAATTCACCATGTGGTTTCATCATTGGTGGAACGGAGGGTTAAAATTATCTGTCAAAGCTTCCATTCCCCTATTTCAACAACATACATGGGTCTGCATCTGAATGAATGGTTACATTTGTGTCCATCAGATCAAATTTACATCAAATATCAGACACAAATTGAATTTGTATCTATTTGTGATGCATGCAGTTTGTTGCAATGGTTGCAGTTTGGCCAACAGATTTGGCAAAAATTAAAATGCAAATTCTTCTGTTGAAGTTTTTGTAAACTTGTGGATGCAAATATAGTTGAGGGTGCAGGCTGATTGGAAAATGCTTCTAAATCTGATACTTTCAGCAATCCTTCAATGCTTTTACTACGACTTTGACATGGAACCTTAGTAAAAGAGCCCTGGGCTCAAGGTAATTGTAATCCTAGAGTTGAAATACATAAATAAATAACTTTCAGACTTTCCAGCAAAGTAGCAGAAGCTGCTTCACACAAGGTTTGCAAGCAATGTGAGAAAGCAGTAGTGAGGGCTTGGGGATACTGGGATGTATAGGAGAGGCATCACCAGCAGAAAACAGGAAGTCATTATCCTCTGTTCAGACAGTTGGTGAGACCCCATCTGAGTACTGCATCCAGTTCTGGAGAACCCATCTCCTCAAGGACATAGACAGGATGGAGGCAGTCCAGAGGAGGGCAACTAAAATGGTGCAAGGTCTGCAAGAGATGCCATATGAGGAGAGACTAAAGGAGATTAATATTTATACCCTTGAAGAAAGGAGGAGGGAGGGGACATGAAAGAAACTTTTAAGTACCTCAGTGGAATCAACAAAGTCCAAGAGGGTAGCATCTTTCAGAAAAAAAGATGTGCAGAAAAAGGGACACAATTTGAAGACAGAGGGGGACGGCTCAGGGGCAATGTGAGGAAGTATTTTTCACAGAGAGGGTGGTGAAAGCATGGAACAGCCTTTCTGAGGAGGTTGTGGGGTCTAAAACTGTGGGATAATTCAAGAATGCATGGGGAGAGACATAAGGCAGTTCTTGTGGGGGTAGGAAGAAATAGGCTGTTGGTGAACTAGGCTCTGCAGCTTATCCTGTAGGTAGGGAAATGGGCAGACTAGGTGGGACAAGCGGTCCTTATCTGCTGTCAAAGTCTATGTTTCACATGCCTTGACTCTCCTTTGGAGTGTGACATGCCTCAAATGCTGCAGGTTAGAACCCCACTGCACAGCTGATCCTGCAAGCCTCCTTGTCCCTTAGTCGCTAGCCATCCCAGAAGATGAGGAGGGTCACCATATTGTCAAGGAGAGATAGCCTGAAATTGTGCTAGTCTCACTTAATAGCTACCATCAGATTTAGACTTTCCAGCAAAGCAACAAGAGCTGCTTGCACTTCTTGACTCTTTCCCGATCGAGCACAGTACACTCAAATCAGGACAGCTGTCTAACCCCACTGCACATCTGATTATCACCTCTCACAAAGCCTGCCAGTCAAGTGGTCCTACATACAGTCTCTGCATGAGTGGCATGGCAGGAGTGGAAGCCCATGGGGGAATCACCAGAAGGAGACACCAGTACACTAGGAGACTAGCTGTCACTCAATGAGCGTGTAATGTATACAATACATGCTCATTGACAGCTCAGTCAGCAGCTGGCCATGGTGGTGAGAGAAAGGATGAGCCAGTTTCCTGCCTGGTCTGGATGGAGGAGTGGGGTGGTGGAGCACTAGCTGCTGGTGGGGGTTCCAGATGCTGGGGAATGGAATATATTTCTTTACAGGGGATTGGGGATAGGGAGGATCCACTAGATGCCAGGGAATGTAATATCTTTGTTTTACAGGGGATCAAAGATAGGAAGCTGGGGTATGCTAGATGCCAAGGAATGGAATACATTTATTCTTATATATGTTTTACAGGGGACCAGGGATGGGGAGTCAGCTAGGTACCCATGAATGTTGGTAGTCCATTAAACAGGGATTGGGACAGAGTGGGACCACTGGACACCAGGGAATACTGATATCAACAGCAGGCATCAGTGCGGTGGAAACAGGGACCACTAGATGTCAGGGATACCCAATATTTGGTATTGGGATGGCTATCAGTGGGGGAACCACTAGTAACCAAGGATAACCTATTATTGATATTGGGCCAGTGATCACAGAGGGACCACTAGACACCATGGAATACCTATTTGTGCATCGGGCGGAGATCACGAGAGGGCTACTAGCCCCAGGGATATATGTTTTCACAATCAGGCTGGTGATCACATGGATGGAACACTTTAATTATTTACAAATAGACCAGCAATTGTGGGGAGGGATCTCTAACCGCCTAAGATAATATATTAGTAGGGTATCAGGCCAATGATTGGCGGAGGGGACCTCTAGCACCCTGGAAAGTGCTATATATGGTATCGGGCCAGCTTTCAGCAGCAGGCACAGCAGTACATTCACCATCCACTAGGGTTCGTGGGATAAGACGAGTCTCTGTTGAGGTGTTTGCTCCATGCATGGGGACTGCACATAAGGCCCTTGCATGGAGCAAATGCCTGTAAAGCAGACTACACTGATATTCGGTCCCTTCCCCTCATATGCATCTTCCCCTCCACACTTTGCCCCAGCACAAACCTGGTTTAAGCGCCCAAACTGGGGTTCTGGGAACACCAACTCAGAGCAAACCTGGTTTTGTGGTGTAGCTGTAACTGCTACTATAGTCATATGCACTCTTTCTGGCATATAGTCACATTCAGCATGAGTGATTTGGCTGCATGATGTCATTGGCGATTTCAGTGATAGGGCTTTCAGGTCATTGCACTGGGTTTCAAACCTTCAAAAAGCCTGGGTTTAATCCCAGTCTGGGACATATTTTTCTTTCTCACTGCAGTTTAGGTAGTATGAATAAGGTTACCACCTACTCAGTTTTTGACGAATGATTGGTTTCTAGGTCCAGATTCGGTCCTCCTGTTTTCACCATTGCAAATTCATTTTTATAGTGGGTCAAGCAGTACCTGTTAGATTCCCCACTAACTGTTTCATTTTCTTCTCATCTGACTGTTTTAGTGTGATTGCTTGCTTGCAGTGCATGCTAATCAGGAAGTGCCTTCAAGAGCAGGGCACTTAAAGAGCCAAATGTGTCCCTGTCTGTTCAGTTGTCACCTCTAATTTCACACCAGCAAATTGGAAGATTATTCATGGAAGGGTAAACAATACCACCTTAATTAACACCTTCATTTTTCTGAAACCAGACAGGCACCACATTAGGGTAGCTTCTTGTCCCAGTATGGACTGTACAATGTGTTTCAGAAACTTTACCTGCTAATGCAGTTTTATTCAGAGGTAGTACTTTTCAGTCATTTTGAATGCTTAAGTGCTTGTAAAACAGATTCTGTTAAATCCTTCACTGTTTTACTTGCATGGTCAGATTACAAAGAAATTCTGATGTCACGCAGACCTTTGTTTGTATACCAGTCAGTCTGAGAGGTATAAAGTAGGGCTATTAAGACCATTAGCAGCAAATCAAACTAATCCTTTCCAGGCTGCATTGTGAGTATGGTCTTTGACTGCTGTGATAAGGAATACTTTTATACCTTTAAATGTTCACCATTTTTTCTTTTAGGGTCTGTCCTATATTTTAATATTTGTTACCCTTTTGTTGTTAAATTAATAATCTAATATTTTATTTCATTTCTAACAATACTATGCCT
The DNA here is from genome assembly GCA_016271365.2 of Neoceratodus forsteri. Classification (NCBI taxonomy): domain Eukaryota; kingdom Metazoa; phylum Chordata; order Ceratodontiformes; family Ceratodontidae; genus Neoceratodus; species Neoceratodus forsteri. The sequence goes on from JADMNL010000022.1 coordinate 654,097,336, forward strand.
CCTCTCTTCAGTAGTTATTGTTGTCACTTTTCATACTACTTGGATATTCCAGGAAGACCAATCCAGGCTTTTCAGATGAACAGCACAGAATAATGTGCTAATGTCATGCTAAGCTACAGAAATGAGAAAGAGAAGAGAGAGAGAGAGAGAGAGAAGAGAGAGAGAGAGAGAGCAGTAGCTGATGAGATGTCAGAAACACAATCTAGATTTGAGGGCACTGCAAATTTAGGCAACTTATCAAAATGTTTTCAAACATTATTATTTTTTTACCAGAAGAGACACACTAAAGTAAAGCTTGTTTACAGGTGCAACCTGAGAGCACAAGGGAATTAAGTGATTTGTGTAGGATCACAAACTATGCATGTTTGGGTTGTAGAATTCAAACCCTGGTCTCCAGAATTGCAGCTCAGAGCTTTAAACCACTGTGCTATACTGCCTCCACACTACATATCACATATCATGCTATCTACTATGTATGACTGACATGGAAAACAAAATAGGGTATTTAACAGCATAGAATAGTTCTTACCACTTTTAAAAACGTCTCTGATGTTACAAATAACTTTAGAGTCAGAGCAATGGGAGGACAGTAGCACATCTTACAATGGCAGATGATATTTGTAATTACATTTCATCCACCATTAGTGGTGTAATTTATTTATTTAAAGAGTTTTACCAGAAAAGGCCACCTGATCCAACTAGCCAGTTGTCAGAGGTGTCCTTGTAGTCACTCGATTTGTCAGCTAAGCTGTGTACACTGGATGGAAAGTCCCGTGAACCCCCTCTCTAACCCCACCAAATGTTAACACACACTGAAATTTAAAATATTTAAATCTAAATCAAATAAACCAAAAATAATAATCATGATATAATTTAAAGAAGTTGTACACAATGTTATATCAGCAGCAATTCTGAATAAATCAAGTGAATCAGAGTCCAGCGATGCCACATTAGTCATAAAAGGGCGAGGGTTAGGGTGGAGTTTGGGGGTGTGGTTTAGTATTTGGTTTTCATCTCATCCAAAGGTGGCAACCCTAAGTATGAAAGAAATGGCTTGATGTTAATGTTGATGTTTACACTTTCAGCAAGGTTTGAACTTCTATGTTACTGATAACTTGAAAGGTTCCAGCTCAGACTTTGAGGTTTAAATGCAACTTAGGAAACACTACTTCAAATAGATGAACTGTTAATTACAAACATTCACTGCAGCTGTGAAGGGAGGTCTGCACTCACTGCTGGATGTCCTTTGCAATAACATGCATCTCCTATACAGAAAGCTAAGTACAGTGGTAGAGCTATAATCTACCAAGCAGAGAGTAAGTGGCCTGAGTTTGCTTTTCAGAAGGGATTTTTTCTTTTCACTACAATTTATGTATTATGAGAGAAATTGTTAGATGTTTTGCTAATGTATACATTCTATATTGCTGATAAATTGAAATGTTCCAGCTCAGACTTTGAGGTTTGAATGCAACTTGGAGCTATTACTTCAAATAGACTGACTGTTCATTACGAAAATTCACTGCAACTTTTCGGTGGGGGGTCTGCACTCAGTGTTGGATGCCATTTGCCACAGTATGCATTTCCTGTCTGATATCGTACAGTGCTATCACTTCAAGCTACCTAACAGTGGAGGGTATGGGCCTGGGGTTGACCCGGGTGATTTTGTTTCTATTTCTCACTACAATATATGTAGTATGAGAGAAATTGTTAGATGTCATTTCTGCTTTCAATAATAGACTTTCAGCAAGGACTGACATTTATATTACTAATAAATTGAAAGGTCCCATCTTAGTCACTAAGGTTTAAATGAAACTTGGAAAACTACTTCAAATTAACAGACTGTTCATTATGAAAATTCACTGCAACTGTTTGTGTGTGTGTGTGTACGTGCATGCGTGTGTGTGTGTGTGTGTGTGTGTGTGTGGTGGGGGCTGCACTTAGTATTGTATATCCTTTACACAGTATATGTTTCATCTCTGTAGTACAGTGGAAGAGCTACAGGCTACCAAGCAGTAGAGAGTAAAGAGCCTGGGTTCAATCCACACAGTGAAACATTTGTTTTCCTGTTTCTCATTACAGTTGATTGATGCTGTGTTTCAGACTCCATCCCTAAGTTGTTTCCCTTTTCATTGGCAGGGAAGCCTATCAATCTTCTTTCTGGCAACATAATTATTTAATACACCTTCTTTGGTGCCCTAGTACCACTGGGTTTTTATAACCATATTTTTCTATTGCTGTTTATCATGATAAATTCATGTAGTTTGGATGTGTTAAATGTGTGTGAGTATGTGTGTGTGGGGGGTACAAACCCAGTGGTTGCACTCAGACTATCTAGTTGTACCTATGCTTATCTGCACTTTTGGAAAAAAGTACTGCATTTCTCATTTTGTTTTTCTATTTATTTGTTTTATCAGGAAAGTTACCTTTGACCAGTGCTCATTTGCAAGGAGGTCAGATTTGGACAGAGCAGCAGTACATAGAAACAATGGTATTGCATAACCTGTTACATGATTTATAACGTATTGCTGCCAGTTTTAAACTCCAATATTTCCTTGATACAACAGAGTATGAGGAGTTCCTCTCATTAGTAAAAATGATGCACCTAGGAGTGTTTCTTGTTTTAGGAAACTTCCCATTGCTTGGCTTTGCAAGAAGTTACAATGTGTAACATTGGGAGAGTGGGCAGAGTTACTTTGATTGTTCTGCAGATACAGTAGTTTGCTCTCATTTTTGCTTTGCAGGCAGCTAATAGTACTTGTGTGTGTGTGTGTGTGTGTGCGTGCGTGAGTGCTTGTGTGTCTCCTTGGAGTGGATAACAGAGTGTTAATTGAGCTGTCATCTGTTATCCACACTAGGAGCTAGTAATGGATAATTGGGCAGCCTTTACACTATTACCCACTCCTAGGAGTAGGTCTTTTGATATCTCAACAACTACAACATTATGAGTATCAGTTTTTAACAATGTAATATATGTAGAGTGGACTAGTGAAGGGGGTCAAATACAGTCAGGGCCATCAGTACTCTAACTATGTTTGAGCATTAGACTAGGTGTTTTGTAGAAAGGTGTTGGGCAGACCTGATGGGCCACTTGATGGGCCATTGTGCCTTTTATGTCATCAACATCTTTAAAACATTTGACTGTAAACAACTGACCTCATAGTGCTTTTTGGCATCATAGTGATGCCCACTGACACACACACACGCACTGCTATAGTGAGGGCAGTTAAGGAAAATCAGATGCTTTGTACAAGACAAGGTGAAAATATACTCCATTGCCTGCATCATTTAGAATGCAAATAACAGGAAAATAAAAGCAGAACAAAAATCATTAACTCATTAAACACAATTGCTGCACTTTTAATAGTTTCCAGTCAATTATTTTAGCAGATGCTTGTGTAGTTAACAATTCTGTAGTTTCTCTTAATACACAGATTTTTTGTGTAATCTTTGCAAGAAACATGAACATGTTGCTCTGCATTTCTAAAGCTGTCAACCTGTTGGAATATTTTCTTCTTTTTTTTTAATTTTACAATTAAGTTATTCAGGAGCATTCCACTAAGATGAAACATCTTTGGCAGGATTTTGCCTTTTAAAATCTTGTTTTAAATGTTGTTCCTGTGTATATAGAATATTTATGTTGAAACATTTTGATTTCATGAATGTTGTACCAGATATGTAGGAACCATTTGTATATCAGCCTCTGCTCAAAAATGGTTGTATTTAATCTTTTCCCAAAAACAAACAAACTTGGAACTTGAACATCACTTTTTCAGTGGATTCCTTCTGCCTGTACCCATTTTCAAAGCAGGAAGAACTCAAAACACATGGGGCTAGATTCATAAAACTTTGCCACATCATAAAACCAGTTTGAGCTGTGCAAACTGGATTTGCCACAATGTGGTATTCCAAAAACCCAGTCTGCACCAGCAAACTGGGTTTACGATGGACAAAGTTTTGAGAGAGCCACAGTGCAAATGAGGGGATGGGACCGCCTATGGGTGCAGTCCATTCACTAAACATTTTCTCCATGCAAGGGCCATTTGTGGGGTACCCTTGCATGGAGATACATACCACAGAGATTTGGCAGGTATTCTGCACAACTCTTGTGGCTGCCAGAGGTACTGCTGAGCCTCTACCCTGTGCTAATAATAAGAAACTGTCACTAGTGGTGTAGTGGTCCTCACTTGAACCCAATTGCAGTTACCATAAAAACAAAAAATAACTACTCTGGTAGTCAGTGGTCCTTCCCCCTTCCCTTCACTGATTGTGGTCCTGTAGCTTTCAAATATGTCTCCCTGGCAGTCAAGTGTTTCTCTTGCCCACCACATTCTGTGATTGCCATTCTGTAAGTTTCAAACATGTTTCCTGGCAATCTAATGGCCCCTCCCATGATCCCTGAGTGCCATGTTCATAGCATACTAAAGATCCTCCGGTAATCCAGTGGTCCTCCACCCTATCCCTGATCCCACCCTGCCATATGGTGCCATATTATCCTTGTGGTGTAGCAGTCCCCTACCCATCCTCAATCTGCCTGGATAGGGCACTGTACAGTTTTCTCTAGTGTCTAGTGGATCCCCACCACTTACCCTGTGAGGGATTGCCCACCATCCTGCTCCCTCCTGACCCTACCCTGGCCAGTGACCAGCACAGCTCTCTCACACCTCCATGACTGGCCACCAACTGAGCTCAATGAACTTGTACTGTGTACAGTACGCATTCATGGACAGTGATTGACAATTCACTGGCAATGACCAAATACTGTAGACAGTACACTTTCATTGAGAGCTCAGTAGGTAGACTACAGTGGAGAAGTGAGGGATGGCTGTGCTGGTCGCCAGCGAGGAGTCAGGCTGGTGGGGAGGGTGAGGGCAAGCCCTCTCAGGCTAGGTGAGCTGGGGGACCACTAGACCAGCAGGGTAATGTGACACCTTATGGCAGAGAGGGATTGGAGATAGGGGTGGAGGGACCACTGGATGTCAGGGATTTTATTATGCTATGGGAACAGTTCTCAGGATGGGGGAGGGGCCACTAGACTGCCAGGAAACATAAATGAAACTGTTGGGATGGTGATCTGAGAACAGGGGTGGGGAAAAGGGAGCCACTAGACTGCCAGGGAAACATATTTGAAACTATTGGGTTGGTGATCGGAGAATGTGGTGAGGGAGGGAACCACTAGACTTAGGAAACATATTTTAAACCTACAGGATGGCGATCAGAGAATGGGAAGTTGGGAGCAGCCACTGAACTACTGGGAGTAGTATTTTTTTTTATATGGGAATGGCAATCAGGGACGAGGAGGGACAACTACACCACTAATGACTACAGCTGCATCAGGCAGAGGCTAGTGGGGCAGCACTAGGACTCCTTGCGCTGATAGTAGCCCCACAAGCTCCAAAGCACTCTCCAACTTGCTTTTGATTCCCCGAAACCTGGTTCTCTGAGCATCGACTTATTATCAACATAAAGAAACAAAAACGATGCTCTTCTCCCACTCCCAAAACAAGCACAGCAAATTTCCCTCACTGTTCTTTCCACCCTCAAAATGCCATTGAACCTGTGCAGTCCTTTAAATACCTGGGAGTTGTCTTTGACCCAGCCCTCTCCTTTCATGACCATATCTCCGCCTTGAACACTGCCATAAACCGGCGGCTGGGCATTCTCTTCTGGCACAAAAATGTCTCCCTGTGGATGCCCTCCGCCTGGCTGTCACCTCTTCTGTGTTATCCCTCATCGACTATGGCCTCCCGGTCTATGGATCAGCTGATCAGACAGCGCTCAGCAAGGTTAAGCCTTCACGGCTTAACAAAGCCTGCAGACTTATCACTGGTGCACCTAGACAAGCGCATACATGTCAGCTGTATGCCTTGTCCACCCTACTCAACCTGGATGAGGCGGCTCTTGTATCAAACCTGCCTGCTCACCTTTAAAAGCACTGCATGGCCTATCTCCAATTGGTCTAGCCTAGCTCTATTCACTGTACTGCACCAGCAGTGAACACCAACTAGGTCCAAGCGTCCCTGTTCATACCAAGGGCTAGGACCTCACAAGGCCAAAAGCACATTCCTACAGAGCCCCTACCTGGTATAATTCACTCCTACCAGTATCTGACTCCCACATTAGCAAGCTTTAAACTCAGCCTCAGAAACCACCTGCTCAATTCCGCATGGTGTTGCCAGGAGAAGTAGAAGTGGGGTGATAAGACTTTAAAAGTTAAGAACATAAAATTTTTATAGACTTGACAATGCTCGCTGAGCAGCACTCCCACCCCCTTGCCCCCTGCCTCTTTTCTCCCCTGAACTTCCACCTACCTCTCGCCTTTCCTCCCCACCCTCCCATCTAACCTTACCCTACGGTCCTCAGCCTTAAAGCATATGTATCTTGAACTTGCCTTATTTCTATATTAACTGTTGTTTATTGCTCTAATGTCTGTTTGTCTTCTATGTGACGAGGTACCAATTGTAAATGAGCCTCTGGCTCAAAAGGTTGTTAAACTGATGTTTAAATAAATAAATAAAATAAACTGCAGCCAATGTAAATGAGCCCATAATGGGCATACAAATAGTCAGCTAGTGCCTTGCATTCCTAATGGGCTCGTTTGCATGGCTGCCTTGTGAATATCAAATAGCACACCAGCGCTATTCATTGTGGCCATTTCAGGGAATGCAGGTCAGGACAGTGCTATTGGGGTTAGAGATAGTTGTAATGGGGTTACTGCTGCCTCTACCTACCCTATTATTCATGGATGGGGCCCCTACTGTCTGTCTGTGAATAGCATTTTTACCACCTGGGCAATAGGCAGAGTGCAACACAAACATTTGCATGGCACTTTGCAATTTTTGCAAATCCTGCCCCTTAGGTTATAATGATTTGCTTAAGGTCACACAGTATTTGGCTCTATCACAATTTGAAAGTGTAAAATTTTAGTTCCCAGGTCAGTGCTCTGTCCACTAGAGACCATATTAACTGCTAATGTCATCAAGGTTGCAGGTCATGAATGTTTAAGTGTACATATTCAGAACCATCCGAGGACAAATAGATTTAAGGAATATAATGTGTTATTTTATCTGTCATCATACCTTCTATTAAAAGAACAAAGAAAAATCATATTATTTTACTAGTAACTTCAGGTTAATGTATTTGTAGCTATGTTATTTAATTAGTAGCTATATTATTCAAATCTCATGGTGCTGGATGCATCAGATACTGTATAGGTGGCTTATAACATGATTGTTATTTAGTGTAATCCTTTAATGTCTTTGCTCCTTGCAATTGTGGCTTCACTTCACTCAACAACTCATTGTAAAAAACAATGACAACGACATTCCACAATTAATAACAATTATAATATAAGCTTCCTCATTGGATATTCCATTATTTACTAAGAACTGTCACATGGTTTAATTTTCATATTTAAGCCAAAACTAAATGACCAATGACAAAGCCTACTCTCAAAGCTCTACTACTGAATTAGCTCCTAAAACATCCAAGAAAATACAAGGATTAAAATACAGTGTTGGAGAACTGCAAAAGGAATAGCATGCCATATATTGCTTTATAGTTATGCATTTAACTTTTTAAGATAATTTAAAATTTTAACAATCCTAGTCCAATATATATCAATGTACTGAATTGTTTTGATGTAAATAATGTTTTCTTCAGAACTGGGACCCCACAAAGAGATGCATAGTCAAAAATGAGACCTTTCAAAGAAACATAATTATACTAAATAAAAACTGCTATAACATCCTGCCAATAGAACAACATTTACAGTAGTTGTAACTTATTTACTGAAAACTGTAACTAGACAATCAATTGGTTTTATCCCCTCTCCATAACTGTATCCAAGAACAGAGAATTTCACACTGATTGTAACTTTTAATTTAATTTGTCTACAGAAATGATTAGTTGGGATTTGTGCATTATTACAAGTAAGACAGATATGCAGTATGTAATTATATTTCTTCCTAAATCACATTTTGTCCTTACTTTAATTTGTTTAGAAAATGCTTCCATCCAGATCCAGACTCTTCCCCATCTATTATATATCCTGTAAAGACATAGATTAAGCAAAGCAATAAAAATGAATCCACACGACTGCCACAACTTAAAGTTACTTACCATTTATACTGTGGACAGGAGTGGTTGTTGAGATATGCCCCTGGATTCTCAGCATGTTGGTACTGGGGGTGGGGGCACACTGAAGCCATGGTTACTCACTTGTACCTGTCTTTTGCACCCAGGACACTGGATGCATTCAAAGTGCTAAATGTGTGCTTGATCACGATTCAGGAGTGGAAGCCAACATTAGACTCATGCCTAATAAGATGGAGGTCCTGGTGATTGAGCTTATTGTATTTACTTTCATGTGCTTTAAGGAAGTTCTTTTTTGCAATTTCTTTAATTTACCCAGACAAACCTAATTTTACAACTGGGTGAACTGAAGCAGTGGAAGGAAAAGTGACTTGATCAAAGCTATAAGGCTCTGGTAGCTGGTGTAGGATTTCAACCTGTGATTTCCATGTTCATGGATTTCTTCTAACTTAGGATATAAATATAATCTAATGGTACATGGTTCAGTGTTGTTGTGTATGGAAAGCCAGATGCTGTAGTACCACAGTAGTGATTTTATAATACTGTTGTATAACAATAGCAGTGTCTCTACTGTGATGCAACACCTTAGAATCTCATGTTTATTAAAGCAGCATTTTTGGTTAACATGTAGTTTTCATAGGAATAATGTTTTACCTGGCAAAAAAAAATAATGTACCCATTTTGTTTTCTTTCATTTCTTTACTAAAATATGGGATGCTGATGTTTTAAAAGTTCTTGTTCCTGTGCTATGCCCATCATGAAGAAAACAAATAACTTGATACAGTGCTGTGCTGTTTCCTATCAGAAGCATGAGGTAACATCATCCTAACAGAACTATCATATGAATCTAACATGTACATTTAACAGGTAACCTCAATAGAAGAGATTTTTAAAATGTGACTGTGGCCACTGTTAATGACTTGAACCATTGTTTTTCCTAAGACACAAACAACAAAAAATTACATAGTTAGGTATAAAAGCTGTTTTAAAAATATCTGAATAAATTAAAATGAACTGAGAATGAATCTAGGCATATCAAGAATACATATTAAGCTTAAAAAATAACTATGTGATAATTTGTTTTGCCGATGAACAAATATTGCTGCTTTAAGATTCTTCATGAATACCTACACTGCAGAGTTATTAGTATGGTAATAAAGATATACTGAAAGTAAGACTAAAAACTCCACAGGTGAACTCTTTGCTAAAAGGTGAAGTACTAGAAATGTTGCTGGCTCACTCATATGCTGTAGCTATTGCTTAAATCACAATATGTTGTTAATCTTATCTTTGTTTTTCTCAGTTTTCAATTTATTTGAACACAGTTGACAGAGTTACATAGAAAGTAAATGAAGTAAAACAAACAAACATATGTAACCACCTTGCCTTTCTCTTGTTTGGTAACTCTTTCTTTGGTACAACAGGCATTTCTTTTGTAACCATTTCACTTGGGCAGACTGCAAACCCTTGAGTCTTGTTGCTGGCATCCCTGGGTGCCTCTCTCCTTCCCTCTCATGTCTAGGGATATATAAGATGGAACACAGTTGTGGTGAAGGGAAGGCCCCTGAGCATGACTCAGACATTTCAACAGTTCTTCAACAATAGCATAACAAAACAGTACCTTGTAGATGGGGTTAATTTCAGGTGACAGCTGGAATTCTATCTAGAGTGTGCAGGTGTTTCTTACCTCTGGAGGGCATCATACCATTTCTGTACAAGGAGCAAAGCCATTAGAAGCAAAACATTCAAACAAATTCATTAGGCACAGCACAAAGATTACTGTTTTGCCAGAAAATCTTTTGCAATCAGGCAGGTTTATTTTCAACAGTTCACAAGGCTCATGCCACACAAAAACTCATTCTACTCCATGGAGTGGCAGCGGCAGCATTCTGTAACTTGCATAGACATTGGTAGATGGCTGTAGAACCTCACTATGGGGACTAGGGCCCCAACCTGGATCCTTTCAACTGTTTTTGGAGACAAATGGGATTCCAGCACATGATTTGGCAGGCTGGGTTTTAAACTTTCTTTTCCATCACAGCTTTTCTCTGGATTACAAACTTCCCACCATGAGGCGCATGGATCCTATGGCATTACAATGGGGAGCACCTTGGTAATGGGGCACAATCTTTTCTTCTTCACGGCTATCTCACCCTCAACAACTCTGCTCGGGGCTGTGAGTTGGATGCCAATCTTTCCTTGGGTGGACACACAAAACTACACTCTCCTGAGTCCTCGTGGGCATTGGCTTATGGCTAAGGGTCCAAGCTGCCACCCTGGACCCTTAAGAACCTGCTACCTGCCACTTACCAGTTCTGGCCTGCCATGGCAGCCACCAAGTCTGTCAGCTTCCTATTCTCAGAGCCAGATGGGTGTTTCTTCACACCTGCCTCCTTCTGAACTTTACAACTACTGATTTGCCCTCCTTACCAGATGGCATGGGGATGGTTCTGCTTCCTTTGGGACCGAGGTGGCAATCAGAACAGCCCAGCCCAGACACCTCCAGTCCTGACTGGCGGACCACCCTTTCGGTGTTACAGGCCCCAGGCGCTACTCACACTCCCGATGACAACTACCTCAACCTCACTCCTACACCAACTGACTCCATCAAGAATGCTTCTCCTGCTCTACCATCTCCAGCAAGTGATGCTGGGGCCCCACCCATTTCTGTGACTGGTATTACGCTGGGTCGCGATGCCAGTGGGCATCATAGTAACCTCCCAAAATGTGGGGGTGGTTACACATACGTATAGTATACTATGCAAAATCATAAATGGGCAACCATTCACAACAAGGCCCATATTTCCATTTCTGGGTGTGATGACATCATAGAGGCCTCTCAAGCTTCACTCTTGCATTCAATGATGTCACCTCACCCTTGATGGAAACATAGCTGTGAGTGTATAATTGCCCATACATTAATTATGAATACTATATTGCCATCCCTTATTCTGTATGGAAAACTGTCTGCTCAAAATCCTGATTGTGCACATTCTAATCTGTTGTGCATGCTCTAAACACTTGGGTCCTAATTTTCAGACATCGGGAATTTCATAAATCCCTGGTGTATCAAATATATAGGTGCACCACACCTGTAGAAATCTAATGTTATTTTATATCCTTTGTATCAAAGAGATACTCCATAAAGTTGACCATATTTTCATGGTCTAGATTGCATCAATACTGGGAACTCTATACATGCAGCTTGCAGCCCTAAGTTTTGCACAAACTGCCATAAATCACATTGATTGTTACATCTGTGGCTCAGATAACATCAGATCTGGTTACAGTAATCTGCAATGCCACAGCTGTGGCCAAGCAAGAGTTTGATGCAAAACCTGATGCAAGCCCTCTGTCAACCTTTGAAAATCTGGCATCTGATGCCCACAGCTCAGAAGGTCATAAAACATTACTGTGTATGGTAGTGACACCACAACCAAACACAACAGCTTTTCAATCATCTAATTCCTCATACCATTTCTGTTCTAAAATGAGCACTAAATAATCTTAGTTTCAGAAAATAAGTGGGAGAATGGAGTAAAACAGTAAGAACACAATCTGTCCTGTAACCACTTCTGTCTCATACACTTTTGCTGTGATGCACTCCATACTCCTTCACCCAACTGCTGCTTATTTGTTTTAAAGTGAAATTATTTACATCCTGTCTTAAAACACAACTTTTATTAGCGGTACTGGGTAGGTTACCAGCAGCAGTATAGGTGAGTTTTCTTTAATTTTCAAAATTACTACACAATATCAACTTTCTTTTTAAGTGCAGGCCAAAATATTATTTTTATTCATCTTACAGGAAAAACATAAACCCTAATTTAAAAAGAACATATGGTACCCTCCCAGCTAGTAACATTAGAACTGCCACCATGAGTATGAGAACCAGATGCAATTGTAACATACAGTACACAAGGGAGCACATCATGAATGTGGACCCTCTGATTCCAACTGAGCAGTGACCCTTAACACATGACCCCATACCCTATGTAGATGTTATTCAGTCTGATCCACTTTTAACAGAACCACGTATTGCTTTGCTGGTACCCATTCCCAGGGATCTTGCCAGACTGAGCAGGCAGGTAGCTGTTAGGCCATCAGCTTCCTCTCATACCCTGAGCAAGTGTTCTGCAATGCTACATCACTAAAAATCAAGACTACCATCATGAAGGATTTAATATCTTGTTCTTCTCTTAATTTGGTATGCATTACAGAGACCTGGCAGAGTGGTGATGCGGTCAGATCTACAACCATTTGTCAACAAAAATTTGTCAACCGATGGTACAGTGAACCCTTTCTGTAGATCACATTTGTGGTTGGCATAAAGATATTCACTGCTTACCATGTTTTCTTTGGGGACCTCACCCCGAACACCACAAGTGGGGGCTTGCCCCTGCACTTCCCCACTAATATGATCAACTCTGAGTCAGAGTTAATTAGGGAGGGATGCAAGACCCCCAGATAACAGTGGCAGGATCCAGTGCCAACACCACAGTGACCTGGCGCTGTTGTCACTGTAGTGTCAGTCATTGTTGACATGTTACTGTCTGGGCCATATACCATGCCAGTCCTGCTTTTGATGTGCTGTCTTAGCAGGGTTCCCCATAGTTCTCTGCCCTCAGAGGAATTGGAGGGGAGTGACTATCTGTTTTAACTCAAAGATGAATTTCACCATTCTTCCTGTTGGGAAACTTTGTAATTTGAATACGTGGCTGTGCATGTGGGTTCAGGTGCATAATGCAGGATCTTTCTCATGTAATGATGGCTGGGGCACAGGGAGGGAAGTTCCTGAAGGAAGATGAAAACTTCATTACCAAGAAGGTATAAAGATCATGCAGGCGGCTGATGTTGGATTACATCAATGCCTGGGTCAATGATGAACCCTCACACTTTGGTCAGGGTTTCATCCAGTTGATGGAATCACTTGGTCTTACAAGGGTAATTACCTTTGTGACCCACCAACATGGCCACACCGTGGACTTTGTCCACTTGTTGGAACTCAAGGTTAATAATCTCAAGACTGAGCCAGTCAGGTAGTCAGATAAGTGCAAGGTGAGGTTCTCATTCAGGTTGTTTTCCACCCACTGTGAAGATGGTCAGCTACTGCCCTTTAAAGGGTTGACCCTGGAAGGACTCCAGGCAGTGCTTGATCTATTGGGAATGATGGCTGCATGTGTAACTGAATCACAGGAAGTGGCACTGGCCTATAATAAAGGATTGTCTCCACCTTTAATGCAGTCATCAGTCCAGACATGCCCCAGGACTTAGTGCTCAAAATCCTGGGGGCTCAGGGACCTGAAGTCAAGGATAAGAGATTAGAGCACTGTTGGAGGAGTTTGTTGGCTGAGAGGGACAGACTGACATTGAGGGCTCACTTTGGTGAGTATTCATGAGCAATTTCTTGTCAGATGGCACTATTCCTGTCAAGGAAATTGCAGCATGAGGAAACTGACCAGCTCAGCTCTTCTGGATGGAAGACAGACTACTCCATCCAATATATTTGCAGCCATTATGAGCTAATTCATCTGCACAGAGCAGAGTTTCATCATTTTTCTCTGACAGGGTGTCCCTATTTGGTCCAGCATTTTCCCAGCTAGGTTGTCGCTGATTGGCATGTCTGAGCTTATAGTGGGCAGCGGCTGTCCATCAGTTTGGAAAGAGATTAGGCAAGTTTTGGTGGAGGAGGTCTGTGAAGTAATCTCAGAGCTGTTGCCCATATTTTGCGAATTGGACCTGGGCCTGAGGTGAGGCATGTAGGGTTTCTGAGACCAGTGTTTGCCAAACTAGTCCAGTGCTCATTTTCTGAGGGGTCATTCAAGCGTATTGAAAATGCGCTGATTGGGACACTCTTGGGAAATCATCTTTGGACCAGGACTATTTGGTGAATTGGTCAGTCTCTATCCTCTCCTTTCTTTAGGAGAGTATTGAGAAGATGGTGGTGCTGAAGCTTGAGGAACACCTTATGGCTTTTGACATCTATGAACTTTTCCAGTCAGGGTTTAGGTTGAACACAGCACTGAGACCATGCTGGTCAGGGTGCACAATGGTCTTCTTAGGGCAAGGGATAGGGGATAATGGTCAGTTTCTGTTCTCCTCAATCTATCTTCAGCTTTTGACACCGTGGGCCATGGGTTGTTGCTGGATCATCACAGAGAACACTGTGGACTCACTGGCACTGTCATCTGCTAGTCCAAGTCCTTCCTTAGGGATAGGATGCAGAGCAGGAGACAGAGATTTCTCCTCATTGACAAAGCCCCTGCCCTTTGTTGTTCCCTGTGATAGGCTCATGGACTCTATCCCAGTTAGAAAACTGTAGTCATGGTTAAAGACAGCAGGGTCTTCCATAACTGAACACCACAACATATGGTGTTAGCAGTGGGATGCCAGAACACACTTTGACAGGGAAGTGTGGCTGGTCATGTATTAGATGTGATGGTACTTGAAGGAGGAGAGATGCAGGAAGCCCCTAGAGCTGTTTGCTAATAAAATGAATGATCCTGTTATAATTGTGCAGGAGATGGTGAAGTCCATGGAGAAGCTGGCAGCATCAAATGGCAGTCTGATCCAGAGGAGGCACTGTCTGAGAGAGAAAATGCTGATGAGTCTCTCAAAGATGCTGTAGTAGCTAACTCAAAAGTGGCTAAGGCTGAGGAACAGTGTTTTGTCACAAAGAAATGAATCCAGACACAGGAGCAGATGGAAGCTGTGACCGCTAACTAAGTGCTGTTTGGGAAGCACAAGGCTGATGTAGAGGGAATGGCACCACCTAATTCTGCTGAGGTGAATGATGACAATGTTCAGATGAACAATCCTGTGGTGTGCCCCTGCAGACTGGTGTGCTGTTTTGGAAACAGTGGAGTTGCCGGAGTTGGTTGAAGTTCAGAGTACAGGTACAATTGCCTGAACTGATAGAGCTTGAATGGAAAGAGACAGAGTCAAGTCAGCTATGTGAACATTTTCAGTGCTAACAGACAGAAGAGTCCTGAAGTGCACTGCATTGCATGTATGAAGAACCAGTGGTCCCTTTGAGACAAGAAGGGACTGAGTGTTAAATGTCAAAAACTAAAACTGACTTTCAAATGTAGATACGGTCCAAATAATGATATCTGTGTACATACAGTAGATTATCTGCATATGTAAAAATGGTTGATGATGTGTCTATTGAGGTTTTATTTATTTATTTATTGAAATGTTTCACCAGGAAGGCACACTGAGCAACAAGCTGCTCATCTCCCGGTGCAACCTGGGGGAAAGGGGTACAACTGGAATAAGATAGTAAACATTCAAGTTATAAGATCAACATTAACATACAGCTGTAAGGCAGGTGTTACAAACAGTGTTACAACAGTGTTGCTCATAACATGTAGAAAAAGTGGACAATAGTAAGTGTCAGGTTAATAAGTAAACAAGTGTTTAAGTGAAAGAAAGGGGAAGGGAGGGAGGGGTGAGGTGGGAGAGGGAAGAGTTGTGTCCCTGGAGACCCTTCAGGATGCGAGGAACCCTGCAAGGGACTGTGGGGACCAGAGAGAAGAGGATAAGACAGTGTCCCAGAGACCCCTTTAAGATGGTCAGGAAAAGGAGTAGATGAGAGATACAAGTCCCATGGGTAATTAAACAGGGGGTAGGAGAGGGACCCATGGAGAGCATTCAGGGTCTTTTACATTCTGTGAATGATTAAGGGAGGCCAGTAAGGAGAGCAATTTGGGGAAGGGAGGAGGGTTAGAGATTTTGGCAGTGAGTGTGCACAGGGTAAAATGAAGGTGAGAGTAAGTGTAGGATTTGACCAGGACTTAGAGGAGAATTAGGGAGGAACATGACAGGAGCAGCTAGGTGCAAGGTAATTATTGAGGGCAGAGCTGATGGAGTAGGCAAAGGATGAGTGCCAGATTGGGGGTTCCAAATTTTGGGGGCGGTGAGTGTAACCAGATTGATCGATTTGGGTGGATCAGCAGGGAGTTGGTTGATCTAAGGGAATGGGAGAGTCGAGGGTGTTATAAAAGAGGAGGTGGGTAAGAAGGAACTCATGCAACCAATGCTTGGAGATGAATTTAGCACAGTTGGAAGTCACCTGTTTGTAAGAGAGAGGAAGGATAGGCACAATAAAGATCACAGTGATGAGTGCATTGAAATGTTGATATGTTGAAAGACTGGATAGTACTAAACCCTTTCACTTTACAAAATTGGGGTCCTGTACAGGCATCACAAGAATTTCTGGGAGAAATATACTGTAGACACTGTAGACTGGTTGGTGGTGCCCAGGGTACTTCAACTTCAGGTTCTTCAGGCAGCAGATTTGACCCACAAAGGGCATTTGAGAGATCATGGGATGTTAATTTGCAGACTACCCTATCTCTACTTGCCATCGTAATTAAACAAGTTGTGAGATTCACAAGACTTGTATAACATGTCAGAATGTGGTGGCATCCACTAGGGTAGCAGCCAGAATAATCACAAGGAATATAAATGGATTTTCTGGTGGGAGGAATCAGGATGAGTGAAATTCCATATCCCTTTGACATTAAGACTGTGGAGAATTCTTGGAGATAGAAGTACCTCCTAGATAGAGTTTCTCTCTCTCTAAGCATGAAAAGTAATATGTATTCTGAGAAAATGTTAACTCATATTGTAATCCTGGAGAAAAGGTTTGAAACTGACAGTTGGGATAAGAAATAAGTATTTCTAGATAGAAGGCAAAAGAATTTGAGGGTATGTTGTAGAAATTCTCTATTAATAGTAGTCAGCAGGCTGAGTCATCATACCTGAACATAAAGAAAGGTAATGATTCTAGTAATAGAAAAAGGGATACAAACAAAAGAACACAGGGGAAAAGCAGCGTGGGATGGGAAATCATGCTAATGGTACTAAAATGTGTTCTCTGAAACTGGGTAGGAGTGGGCATCTTTGCTCATCCTCCTTTTGAGGTGGATTGTTTAGAGTTGCTGTGAGGTGTTGACCTGTGGCAGGTCTGGTGGAAGTCAGTTCCTGTTTGTTTGATGGTCCTGATAAAACAGTTCTAATTGAGGAGTCTGTACCTGTCAGTTAAATCAATACAAAACTGAAGAAAGGCATGGAAACCAGTCCTTTGCAGGAACTGATTCCCTTCTAAGCTGGGGTGTGTGTGATAGGGTTAGGGACCATATCCCACATAGAAAACTGTAGTGATGGTTAAAGCAGCCCTGATGCCTTCAATAACTGAACCCGTGACATGCCCCAGGATCAATCCTCCCTTCCATGCTGTTCACAGTGTACATGCTGCCCTGAGGAGGATCACTTGGCAGTACAATCTGGGCTTCCACTACAATATGCCAATGATACTCAGTTGTACCTGTCTTTTGCACCCATAACACGGATGCAGCCAAAGCACTAAATCTGTGCTTGGTTGAGATTCAGGGCTGGATGTCAGCAAGATGGCTAAGACTCAACCCTAACAAGATGGAGATATTGGTGATTAAGCCTGGTCAACAGATGGGTGTGGAAGCTACTGAGGAGATAGGAGCTTAGTGCTTGGTTCCTCTAGTTTGGTGACCTCCACTAAGGTGAAGAATCTGTGGGTCATTCTGGATAAAAGGCTGTCATTTGAGGCTTAGGTGTCGGCCATAGTCTGGAGTGGCTTTTACTATCTCAGGAACATCACCAGGATCAAAGCCTTAATGCCCCTGAAGACTTGCCCTCACTGATACATGTCTTTTCATGTCCAGACTCAGTTATAGTAATGCTTTATACCTTAGGGTGACTGGAGATGTTGTATAGTGCCTGCAGCTGGTGCAGAACACTACAGCCAGGTAAATGAAGTTCCTTCCCAGGTCTTGTCACATACCTCCAGTTTTGTTTGTCTGTCTTCTGACCTACAAGGCCATATATATGGAGTGGTTCTGCTACCTGAGAGATTTTCTGACTACCTATCAGACTTCTTGCCCTCTTTGCTCCTCCAAGGTGGGCCTCCTTGCTGTCCCCATGGCCAGGCTTAAATCTTTTAGCGATAGGGTGTTTGTGTTCACAGAACCTGCCCTGTGGAATAAGGCTTCCTTGATCTCTTTGGGAGGCTTTCTCAGTGGAGGCCTTTGAGAGGGTCTGACATCCTTTTTCTTTCAGTAGGTATGTAGCTTGGTGTAATCAGCCTCTGAGGTGATGCTGCCAATTATATTATTTCATTCATACTGTGTTTTGCACATATTTATTCTGAATGGATTTTATATTATCTAATTATCTATATTATTTAGGTTGCATTGTACTTGTTTTTTTGTACAGCACTCTGAGCCCCAGGGTATGGGTGCTTGAAAAAAATTACTTACTCACTTACAAGCAAGTTATGATATGTGATGTGTCTGATGACATTACAGAACCTCCAAGATATCACACCTCAGTGGCATCATGTTGCTGCTTTCTCAACTCTGTGCTTGAAATGACATATTGGGACACCCATATAATGAACTGATATGGTTGTGTCCATCATATCTGAACTGTTAACACCCATGATACAGAAAGCCAGTGAAAATGGTTGCTAGGTTACACCACATGGTCATACCCCTTAGTGTATCTGGGGCAGCACATACTGACTACTGCTTCTGGTATCGCGGTATATAATCCAAGACGACAAAGGGAGCTGTTGAGGACATTACCCAATACATTGCTAACTCTGGGTTGCTTCAGGTTATAGGGGCATAAGGATACTGTACCTGATGGAACTCCACCCTGACTAATGAATTGGGTTTCATAGGGAAGGTAAAATAACAAAAGGCATGATGTCATACAGTATTTGTCCACTGTAGTGAAACTTACAGTGACCATGCATGGCATACACAGTACCATCTGTCATTTCTTAAAGGGTAAACATAGAGATATCCAGGCCATTGTACTGTACATGAGGTGCTGCATCATGAGATGGACCTCACTGGACACCACTACCTCATTCTAAAGAAAAACACCATGCTGCCCTTAACTTCCATCTGTGCAACAATTGGTCACATGATAAGGATGGCATAGCTACTATAATCCTGGATCGGCATGCAAACAAGTCACAATCTGTAAGCTGTAAGTCCATTAGTGTGTGGCTTAATTTGCTTACCCTGCTGTCACCATTTCATGTTGTCAAGTTTACTGGTAAAACTTAATGGCAAGTGTGGACTCTGTCACATCCCAGGACTACTATCTTGACCATGCCCCATAACAAAATATGAGCAAGTACTGTGTCAAATGAATACATTTTTGTTTTGTATGAACTGAAATCAGCATGTTTGTGTTCAATTTGTGTTCATAATAGGCCATGATCTGGGTGTTCTACGGTTGCCCTGTTTGTGTTAGCCATGGTATTGTAGGTCCTACATGTCTGCTGTGCAGCTTGTGATATGTGTCATGGTTTTTGTGTGGTGTGCATTGCAAAGGTGCAACCTGCATACTCCTATGTGTCCTATTGTCTTGAATGGGTTTGTGTAGTTACTCAGACACCTGTCTTGTTTGTTTGACACTCTGCTACCCTACAGGTTTGTTGTACAGCATGGCATTGATGTATCTCATTTAGCTGTGTGTTGTTAAAATGGCAGAAGGTTTAAAGCAACAGTATATAAACCTTCTTGACCATTTTCCTGTCAAACAGGACCAGATGGCTTGGTTTACAGTTATAGTGTACACCAGTCTTGAAAGACTGTGTTCTATCATTGCATAGTATTAATAGTGTGTGTACTGCATGTCTGCACTGTCTAGCTCAGACAGGATGTGCAGGACAGGCCATGACACACTCCAACACATTGTGTTTTCAAGAATCATGAAGAGAGGGCTGCTTATGGTGCTCCATAAGTTGCTATGGTACCTAATCCAGAATGGGCAACATATGCCCTTGTACAAACCCTTTATAAAACAGGTTAGCAAGAAAGAGGAGTAAAGGGAGACAGGTAACAGAGAGGGTAACAAGGGAAGAAGGGAGGCAGGGGAAGCTCCAGGAAATGACATAGGCAGGAAGGGGATAAACAGGGAGGCAGACAATGGGGAGTAAGGTATGAAGAGCCATGTGGAGTCGGGAAAATAAGTTCCTGACCTGGAGGAAAAGGTGAAATTGTTTACCCAAGAAGCACACTAAGCTGAAACTTGTTTCCAGGTGCGACCTGGGGAGCACAAGGAAGTTAAGTGGACTTGCTCAGAGTCACACAGTATGCAAGTGGGGGCTGTGGGATTCAAATCAAGGGTCTCCAGGTTTGCAGCTCAGATCCTAAACCACTGTGCCATACTGCCTCCTGGAGGTCATCATGGAACAGGTTAGCCTGGATTTGGTGGCCATAATGAAGTCATTTGCACTAGCAGCCATGAGTGGAATGTGGCCATACAAGGCTGCTCTCTGTTCAAGAGAGACTAGGAAGGGAGTGGGAGGAGGGCTTGTACTATATGTAAGAGGAAAGAACCAAGGCTATGAAGAGCAGGGGGCACCCAGAGGAAAAGAAGGACTGGAGCAACTCTGGGTCATCCTGTAGACAGGGACTGGGGCTGCTGTCTGTACAGAGGTGGTATACAGACCTCCAGCACAGTGAGAGGAGCTGGGTTAAGCATCTGAAGAGGACATCATCAAGTGGAAGATAAGGGGAGGTGATGCTAGTTGCTGACTTTAATCTGCCAGACGTGGATTGATGCCTTCCAGCTGCAGCATCAGCAAGGAGCAGGGCCATTCTTGATTTCAAACAAGGGGTCTTTCACAGGAAACAGTCAATAATCCCACTTGGGACAGTGCACTGCTGTATCTGATGCTTACCAACAGGGACAGAATTGCAAATGCTACAGTGGGCGTCCCTTAGGTACGGTGATCCTGTGCAGTGTGGTTTACTATCAAGACAGGAACAGTGGCAAAACACATGAGAACAAGGGTCCTGATCTTTAGCAGGGTGGATTTTAATAGAATAGGAGACAACCTTAGAAATTGCATTATGGTGGGGATGCCAGGTAGTGATACAGAAACAGTGGGGAAAGAAGGAGGGCATAATTAAGGCAGCCTGCCTCTGCAAGAAGTAAGTCAGTAAAAGCAGAAGAAAAAAAGACTATTATGGTACTCTAGGGATGTAGCTACAGTGGTGAAGCAAAACAGGGTAGCATTCAGGAAACATAAGAAAACACAGAGGGAAGAAGACAGGGAGATGTACCAGGACAAACAGTGGAAAGCAGGTAAGGCATAGCCAAAGGGCTAGCAAATGGGGATAAGTCTTTCTTCAGGTACATAAGTGAGAAGAGGAAAGCAAGGAGAGGGATAGTTAGGATAAGGAGGTCAGCAGAGGAAGACTGCACAGATGAGAACCAAGAAAAGGCACTCATCCTGAACAGGAATTCTGCTCAGTCTTCACAGTGGAGGGGGGGGGACCAGTGGTCAGTAAGAACAAATGGGAGGAGAGAGGGACTCATGTCCATTTCAGATGAAGGACTCCTGAAGGAACCTGCAACTCTGAAAGTGCACAAGGCTATTTGATCAGATAGAAACACCCAAGGGTACTAAAAGAACTTGGGTGGTGGGGTGTTGGCTGCCTTGCTGATGGCGTTATTCAACAGCTCATTGTAATCAAGCATGGTTACAGTGGACTGGAGGAGAGCACATGTGGTTCTTCTATATAAGAGCAGCAGCAGGAAAGAGGCTAGTAATTATAGGCCAGTGAATCTCACTTAATTTGTGGAGAAATAAATGGAAACACTGTTAAAGGAAAGGAAAGGTAAGTACAGTAACTTAAATACAATGGGTTTCAAGACCAAAGGCTGCATGTATTCATTGGGGGAGATCATGCCAGATTAATCTGATTGAGTTCTTTCACTGGGTAACCAGGGAAATATATCAGGGAGGGCAGTTTATGTGGACTATCTGGAATTTAACAAGTCCTTCAACACTCTACGGCACAAGAGAATGACTCAGAAATTAAGTAGCCTAGGGTTGGGATCCAAAGTGGTGAATTATGTTAGAAACCAATTAACAGATGGTGGTGGTTAACAACACTCATTGTAATGATGGAGAGTGGCTAGTGGGGTGCTGCAGGGCTCAGTACTAGGACTGCTCCTCTTCAATGTATTCATAAGCGACATTGTAGGCCAACTAGAAGGAAGGTATGCCTTTTTACAGGTGGTACTCAAATCTGTAATTGGGTAGACAATAAGGCAGGGTGGGAAGAAAACATAGGGATCTTGGGAAACTCAAGGGTGGTCAAGAGCCTGGCAGTTAGGTTCAATGCCAAAAATTGAAAAATCATCCACTAAGGCATAAAACCCAAGAACTGAGTACAGGATTTGTGGTGGCATACTGTCAGTTACTAATCAGAAATGGGACCTTGAAGGTATCATATCTTTGACTTCAAAGTGGCAAGCAGTGTGACAAAGCAGTGGGTAGGGCCAGTGGATGATGTGATGCATTGGGAGAGGTATCTTCAGCAGGAGGAAGAAGCTGGTGTTGCTTGTGTTAAGGTCTGGAGGTCACACCTCAGAAAGGACATAGACAGGGTGAGGGCAGTCAGAGCAGGGTAGCTAAAATGTTGCAGGGGTCGCACTAAAAGCCATATGAGGAGAGACTGTGGGATCTCAGCATGTACACCATGGAAGACAGGAAAGCAAGAGGGCATTATAGAATCCTAACAGTACCTAATGTGGCTGAATGAAGTGCAGGAGGAGTCTACTTTAAATGAGGAAGACCATCAGAGCCAGCGGTCATGCAATGAAGCTGGGGGGTAGTTTAGGGAATGTGAGGAAGTAGTACTTCACTGAAGGAGAGGTCCTGTCAAGTCACAAGGAGCTGTTCCTGAGTGGTGGAGCAGAGGCGGCTGCATCAGTGGACACTGGGACTTGTGTTGGAGGAGGTTTTTGTGTCACAGGAACTTCAGTCAAGGCTCACAATCAGAGGGCTTGAGGGGTAACACAACTGCTTTAGCAACAGAAGACTTGGATGGCTGACAGGGAACAGTGTGGCTATGCTGGGACTGCTTCTGAGGATGCCACCAGCCAACAGGGGCTGTCACAGCAACAGGAGAGGAGGATCTTCAGCCAATAAGGGCCAGTGGTGTGAGATTGGAGTTTGCAGTCAGGCTTTAAAAGCCGTCTGTCTGAGCCATAACTCCAGGTCTTGTCAAGTCTGCAAGGAGCTGTTGCTGGGTGGAGGAGGGCGGGTGGCTGCATCAGCAGACACCTCTACTTGGAGCTGTTGCTGGGTGGAGGAGTGGTGGACAGCCACATCAGTGGACACTGGGACTTGTGTTAGAGGAGATTTTCATCCACCCACCCACTCAACCCTGTCCTCTATTAAATGTGGGAGGTGGGTGGAGCTTACAGACTGGTGGCTTGCAGTTGGCCCAAAGGATCCATACTGCACTTCACACAAAAGGGCAATCACTGGTAGCTATAGAGATTGTGCTGCAAGATTCACAGAAAGGAGGCACTACTGACAACTAAAAATAACTTTTACTCCTTAAACTACCACAACTTTTAAAAGCTTAAGTTCTTAACTTTTCAGTCTTGCAATTCTTAAATTATCATCTGCAGATTGCCTGGGTTGGTTTAGTTGTTTCTTCTTTTCATTTTTCTTTGCTGCAAATGTGTCTAAATCTGTTTCAGTTATTTACTACAGATTGCTTAGGTTGGTAAAAGTTTTCTTTCATGCTGCAAATATGTTTGCACCTGGCAAGAGCTAATGGCCACATTGTTCATTGCTCGCAGGGATGAGGGCTTGTTGCTGCTAAGGCTACAGGCACTGTGTTTTGCCTTCTCTTATCACAGAGATAGTGGCTTGTTGATGCTAGGGTCACAAGGTTGCTTTTGTTTTGCAAGGAAGGGATTTGAAATTTTCAGAGCAGGGTTCTTAGGTCTTAACACGTGCCCTGTTTAGGGACACTGGGTTCCTAAGTGGCGGCATCTGTGTAGCCCATCAAGCAACACATTTCCACTCCTTGGCTGGTTGTGAATGCAGCTAACAACATAACAGAGCAGTTTTGGTGGTGGGATAGGCATTACACCAGTGGAAGCAAGGGCAGGATGTCTGGAAGAAGTTAGGGTAGGCGGGGAAATTGGTATAGGGTGGGGAGGAGCATTATGGGATGTCTGTTAGGGTGGCTGGGCTGCTTAGGGTCATGATCAGAAGGGGGTGGTCTTCCAGGTAAAGGATGAGGGGACCAGGTTGGTGGGTTGCAGCAGCTGTGGAGCTGCAATGGCCATGAGTACCCTGTGGAGAATAGGGCACTGTCCTATTGTGCTAGAGTTAATATGAACATACAAAATTTGCCAGCAGATAAAGGCCTAGAGGTCTATCAAGTCTGCTCGAATGTGCAGCTAGCACCCCTTATTCTGCAGCTGCCCTCCCTTCCACCCTTCCTTCCTCATTACCCTCCCCTCATCCTGTCCCATCCTCATTTGAAGCAGTCCACTGTTCTACTGCATACCACTTCTGCAGGTAACGCATTCCACCCAGCCACCACCCTCTCGTAAAAAGTGTCTCCTCATCTCCCTCCTGAACCTTCCTCGCTCCAGTCTCATAGCATGGCCCCTGTTGGCCCTCCCTCCCTTACTTTGAACAGCCCCTCTGTACCTGTCTTGTTTATTCCTTTCATGTATTTAAAGGTTTCAATCATGTCCCCGGTCTCTCCTCTCCTCCAGTGAGTACATGTTCAACTCCTTCAACCTCCTCTCATATGATAAGTCCCCAGACCCTTGATCATCTTTGTCGACCTGTGCTGCACTCCCTCCAGTAACTTAATGTCCCTCTTCAGATACGGACGCCAGAACTGCACGCAGTACTCCAGGTGTGGTCTAACTAATGACCTATACAGTGGCAGAATCACCTCCTCCCTCCTCGAGGATATACCCTTGCAATACAACCCAGCATTTTGTTGGCCTTTGCAGCTGCCTTCCTACACTGTGCCGAGTTGTTCATTGACCCTGTGATGAGCACATCAGATCCTTCTCCTCCTCTGTCTGGGCTAGCTGCACTCCCCTAGCTGGTAAGTCCTCCTTGGGTTCTTCATCCCAAAATGCATCACCTTGCACTTTTGGCATTAAAGCCCAGTTGCCAGGTGTCTGACCAGGTTTCAAGCTTTGCCAGATCATCCTACAACCCCTGCCATCCCCTAGGTCATCCACCACCAGTGCCAACCTTGGTATCATCAGCAAACAGACTGATCTTGCTCTTGATGTCCCATGATATGTCTGCAATGAATATCCCAAACAACACTGGTCCCAACACCGAGCCCTGTGGGACACCGCTCATCACTGCCCTTGGGTGTGAGAGCTCCCACCCACCACCACTCTGTTGCCTTCCTGCAGCCAGTTTCCTACCCATCTCACCAGCATTGCACCTGCCCCTGTGCCTACTAACTTCCTTCCCAGCCTTCCATGTGGCACTGAGTCAGATGCTTTACTGAAGTCCAGATACAGGACATCCACTGCATGTCCCTGTCCAGTTGCCTAGTTACCCAGTCATAGAACTCGACCAGGTTGGTTTGGCAGGATCGGCCACGTATGAAGCCATGCTGTCTGCTGTCCTGTAGTCCTTTGGCCTCTAAGAGGCCACCAGCCTCTCCTTCAGGATAGTCTCCATTAGCTTACCCACGATGGATGTGAGGCTCACTGGTCTGTAGTTTCCGGTTCATCCTTGGGGCCACTCTTGTGGAGGGCACCACATGAGCCATCCTCCAGTCCTGAGGTACCCCACCCAGATAGTGAGGCATTAAAGGTCTGCCAAAGGTCCTGCAAGGACCTCTGCCAGCTCCTTCAGTACCCTGGGGTGGATGCCATCTGGGCCTGGTGCCTTGTCCACCCTCAGTGCCTTCAAACCCTCTCGAACTCTGCCTCCATGATTTCCCATCTGTCACCACTCCCCTGCGTCTGCCATTTCTCCCATCTTAGGTGTCACCCCCTCTTCTCTTTAGTAAATACTGAGCAGAAGTACTCATTTAGTGCTTCAGCCTATCGTACCTCCTGCTTCCACCCAACCCTCCTTCCTAATCCTTACTATGTGGTCCTTACAGCTCCTTTTCTCCTGATGTACTTAAAGAAGTCCTTCTCCCCTTCTTAATGCCTTGTGCCAGCCTGAGTTCTGTAGATGCTTTGGCTCCCTTACTGCCCTTGTCACCTCCTTGATTCTGTCAAGTACTCCTCTCTGTCCTCCCCTCCCTGTTTTCTTGTATTTCCTAAAGGCAGCTCTTTTCCTCCTTACCTTTTCCATGACCTCCTTGCTCAACCAGCTCTTTTTCTTAGCCCAGCCTTCTTGCTCTGGGCTTTGTAGCAGGTTTGGTTGCCTCCACTATCCCCCACTTTATGAGCTCCCATCTCTGGTTAGTATCCATACTAGATTGAATTCTGGCCAGGTACCCTTTACCACTTCCCCATCCTCCCAAAGTCAGCCCTCCTGAAGTCCAGCACTCTTGTGCCAGATTCCCTCCTTCCTTGCCCATATCCAATGTGAGCCATACTGAGTGGTGGTCACTCCCTGACAGCGGTTCCTCCACTGTAAGTTCTCTCACAAAGTCCCCATTTGCCAGCACAAGGTCAAGGTATTCCCTAACCTGGTTGGTTCACTGACCATTTGCAGCAGGAAGCTGTCCTGGAAGGCATCCAGCAGTACCTGCTCCTTCTGTTCCTGGTTGTTGGGGTGCTCCAGTCCACTCCTGGCATGTTGAAGTCCCCACAATCACCACACTACCTTTCATGCAGTCCTCCTGATCTGTCCCGCTAGTTCCTGTCTAACTCCTCCATCTGAGATGGTGGCCTGTACACCACTCCCATTCTAAGACTCCTATTCTTGGAATCCTGGATTTGCACCCAAAGTGACTCTGTACTACCCTCCTCCCTCCCTTACACACTTCAGTCCTTCCTTCACATATAGTGCCACCCCTCCTTTCCCAGTCACCCTGTCCCTACAAAATAACCTGTACCCTGGTACAGACAGGTCCCAGTCATTATATTGGGTGGCCCATGTTTCCGTGATGGCTGCAATGTCCACCTCTCCCTCTGCCATGAGAACCTGCAACTCTGCAGTTTTCCTCCCAAGAGCTCCTAGCATTAAGGGTAACCACCTTCCACCCTTTCCCCTCCTCCCATCCTGTCCTCCTTTCCTAGCATCACCAATAGTACTTGCCATTTGTCCTTTGTCACTGTTATGGGGTAAGCTCATATGATTTCCCAACCTGTAGTCTCTGCATATCTCTTCCCAACTGCCACCCCCCACTCCTAGTTTAAACTCCCAACTTCCTCTATATTCTTCCATCCTCTGCTTCAACACTTTCTTCCTTCCTCACTCAAGTGTAGTCTGTCCTTGGCATAGAGACTACTGTCCTCCCAGGTCCCCCACCCCCCAACAGCCCATACCATTTAGCACAACACCAGGTTCTTAGCCATCTGTTAAATTCCTCTATTCTCAGTTTTCTTGTTGTGCTTGCCTTTGGCACCGAAGTATCTCGGAAAAGTTACTGATCTTCCTGCCCCTCACATAATTGTGCTAGTTCCTCAAACCTCCTCTGGACTATATCCACTGTCTTGTCAGCCAGGTCATTTGTCCCAAGATGTATAATTAAATGAGGCTTGTCCCTACCCTTCTAGCATATTTCAGAACAGACTGTCTCCACGTTCCCACTGTCATTCCTGGCATGGCCTCCACCCCAAATGCGACTATGCCTCTCCTTGCTACCCCACCTAACTCCTCTTAGTATTGAGTCCCCAGCACTAAGATTCCACCTCTTACTTCCTGCTTGCTTCCTTTCATCTCCCTCCTCATTTCCAGCTCCTCTTCTTCCTGCACATTATTATGCCTTTACCCCTGTTGCAGTTCTCCCAGCAGAACTTCCCCGCCTCCAGTTTGGTCCAGGCATTTATCAATTACTCTCTAATTTCATCACTTCCCTCCTCCACCTTCTTCCTCTCTAGCAGTGCAAAACTATTTTCTGAAGATCCTTCAAATGCCTCCCTCTCTCTGCATAGTAACCTGTTCTCTCCTTTCCACTCCATGACTTTTGCCACTTTTCGCCTCCCTCACAAGTCCCTACTGCCTCCTTCCATTTGACTTTTGTCTCCTGACCTGGTTTCCCCAGCAATCGTTCTTCCTTGCAGGGCCCCTTTGTCTCTACTTCCCATCTTCTGAGCCTCTCTCACCACTGTTGGCTTAAATTGCCCTCCCTCATCTCCCCTTCTTCCTCCCTCCAGTATTGGGCTAAACCCACCCCAATCTGCCTTGCCTGTCTTAGTTCCTCCTGCAGACCCTCAATCTCCTTTCTAAGTTTTTCTATGTGGATGTCACACTAAACATCCTCCCACTCTCCAGGCAATGTTTAGAAAGATTGGTGCACCGCAATTGTTGCAGCCTACCACCCTACCCATTGCTGTCCTTGCCACACCAGTGACCCCCACCCTTCCAGATGCAGGATACCAAACCTCCCAAGTCCCCCACTCCCCTCTATCAGTCCAAAACATTCTTTATTTCCCTACCTTTTGTTGCACACGTTTAGATATGATGAGCAACTGCTTTTTATATTCCTATCCACACTCAAAAATACTTTAAGTAGCCATTGCACAACCTTCTTCAACTCCTACTCCTCCTTTACCCAATGCAATAACTATGTGAAGTAGTAATAAAGCGCCTAGATTTGCATTTACTTCCTTCTGCTGAGAGAGCAGTCACCTCTTCACTTGCTGCAGTTCCTTTCCTGGATGTCTGCTTCTGTTGGACAGGTGCAAATCCTTTGCCTGTTTGAGGAAGTGATGTCAGAACCCCTAGTACAAAAGGAATAATTGACCAGAGGTGGGTGGGGTGAGGGGTTTGGGTGGGTGGGACCAGCCCAAGTCTTCCAGAAACAATCAGGTAGCTGAGGCCTCTAGTCAGACAATTAGCACCCTTTCCCACTCAAAACTTTGCAGCTAGTGAAGCCAGCAACAATGAATCAATTCTACTCAAAGCCCCAACATAGGTTTGCTACACCAAAGAAACAGGACACCAATTCAAACAGCTTCACCAACAATACATCAAAATAGGTTTGGAATTATAAGATATAGGTCTCCAATTCAAAGAAACAGACCAGTTAAAATACACCAATTATGTTTAAAAGAGAAGAAATAGGCCTCTACAAATGCAGCCTGCCACATCAGAACCAAACAAATGAGCCCACTTTTAGCTACTAAAACAGGTTTCAAAATTCCAACAGCCCCAAACAATACCCTCTAGCCCCTTAGTAGTAAGGAAGAAAATAAACATTCTACCAAGTAGAATCCATGAAAACAATGTAAAACAAGAAGCTACTGTACTGTAGATCTGATCCTGTCCTCTTCTAGTTCCTTCTGAGAAGCCAAAGCACTGACTCCACACCTGATTCAGCTCTGCCTCCCTGCTGAGAGACCTGGCCAGACAAATTAGCACCCTTCCGTCACTCAAAACTTTGCAGCTAGTGAAGCCAGCAACAATGAATCAATTCTACTCAAAGCCCCAACATAGGTATGCTACCCAAAGAAACAGGACACCAATTCAAACAGCTTCACCAACAATACATCAAAATTGGTTTGAATTATAAGATATAGGTCTCCAATTCCAAAGAAACAGACCAGTTAAATTACACCAATTATGTTTAAAAGAGAAGAAATAGGCCTCTACAAATGCAGCCCTGCCACACCGTAAACCAAACAAATGAGCCCACTTTAGCTACTAAAACAGGTTTCAAAATTCCAACAGCCCCAAACAATACCCTGCTAGCCCCTTAGTAGTAAGAAAGAAAATAAACATTCTACCAAGTAGAATCCATGAAAAACAATGTAAAACAAGAAGCTACTGTACTGTAGATCTGATCCTGTCCCCTTCTAGTTCCTTCTCAGAAGCCAAAGCACTGACTCCACACCTGATTCAGCTCTGCCTCCCTGCTGAGAGACCTGGCCAGACAAATTAGCACCATTCTGCCACTCAAAACTTTGCAGCTAGTGAAGCCAGCAACAATGAATCAATTCTACTCAAAGCCCAACATAGGTTTGCTACCCAAAGAAACAGGACACCAATTCAAACAGCTTCACCAACAATACATCAAAATAGGTTTGGAATTATAAGATATAGGTCTCCAATTCAAAGAAACAGACCAGTTAAATTACACCAACTATGTTTAAAAGAGAAGAAATAGGCCTCTACAAATGCAGCCTGCCACACCGTAAACCAAACAAATGAGCCCACTTTTAGCTACTAAAACAGGTTTCAAAATTCCAACAGCCCCAAACAATACCCTGCTAGCCCCTTAGTAGTAAGAAAGAAAATAAACATTCTACCAAGTAGAATCCATGAAAAACAATGTAAAACAAGAAGCTACTGTACTGTAGATCTGATCCTGTCCCCTCTATTTCCTTCTGAGAAGCCAAAGCACTGACTCCACACCTGATTCAGCTCTGCCTCCTGCTGAGAGACCTGGCCAGACAAATTAGCACCCTTCCCCGACTCAAAACTTTGCAGCTAGTGAAGCCAGCAACAATGAATCAATTCTACTCAAAGCCCCACAAATAGGTTTGCTACCCAAAGAAACAGGACACCAATTCAAACAGCTTCACCAACAATACATCAAAATAGGTTTGGAATTATAACATATAGGTCTCAATTCAAAGAAACAGACCAGTTAAATTACACCAATTATGTTTAAAAGAGAAGAAATAGGCCTCTACAAATGCAGCCTGTCACAGTAGAAACCAAACAAATGAGCCCACTTTTAGCTACTAAAATAGGTTTCAAAATTCCAACAGCCCCAAACAATACCCTCACAGCCCTTAGTAGTAAGAAAGAAAATAAACATTCTACCAAGTAGAATCCATGAAAACAATGTAAAATAAGAAGCTACTGTACTGTAGATCTGATCCTGTCCCCTTCTAGTTCCTTCTGAGAAGCCAAAGCACTGACTCCACACCTGATTCAGCTCTGCCTCCTGCTGAGAGACCTGGCCAGACAAATTAGCACCACTTCCTCCACTCAAAACTTTGCAGCTAGTGAAGCCAGCAACAATGAATCAATTCTACTCAAAGCCCCAACATAGGTTTGCTACCCAAAGAAACAGGACACTCAATTCAAACAGCTTCACCAAAATACATCAAAATAGGTTTAGAATTATAAGATATAGGTCTCCAATTCAAAGAAACAGACCAGTTAAAATACACCAATTATGTTTAAAAGAGAAGAAATAGGCCTCTACAAATGCAGCCTGCCACACGTAAACCAAACAAATGAGCCCACTTTTAGCTACTAAAACAGGTTTCAAAATTCCAACAGCCCCAAACAATACCCTGCTAGCCCCTTAGTAGTAAGGAAGAAAATAAACAATCTACCAAGTAGAATCCATGAAAACAATGTAAACAAGAAGCTACTGTACTGTAGATCTGATCCTGTCCCTTTCTAGTTCCTTCTGAGAAGCCAAAGCACTGACTCCACACCTGATTCAGCTCTGCCTCCTGCTGAGAGACCTGGCCAGACAAATTAGCACCATTCCGCCACTCAAAACTTTGCAGCTAGTGAAGCCAGCAACAATGAATCAATTCTACTAAAGCCCCAACATAGGTTTGCTACCCAAAGAAACAGGACACCAATTCAAACAGCTTCACCAACAATACATCAAAATAGGTTTGGAATTATAAGATATAGGTCTCCAATTCAAAGAAACAGACCAGTTAAATTACACCAATTATGTTTAAAAGAGAAGAAATAGGCCTCTACAAATGCAGCCTGCCACACTCGAAACCAAACAAATGAGCCCACTTTAGCTACTAAAACAGGTTTCAAAATTCCAACAGCCCCAAACAATACCCTGCTAGCCCCTTAGTAGTAAGAAAGAAAATATACATTCTACCAAGTAGAATCCATGAAAACAATGTAAAACAAGAAGCTACTGTACTGTAGATCTGATCCTGTCCCCTTCTAGTTCCTTCTGAGAAGCCAAAGCACTGACTCCACACCTGATTCAGCTCTGCCTCCTGCTGAGAGACCTGGCCAGACAAATTAGCACCATTCCTCCACTCAAAACTTTGCAGCTAGTGAAGCCAGCAACAATGAATCAATTCTACTCAAAGCCCCAACATAGGTTTGCTACCCAAAGAAACAGGACACCAATTCAAACAGCTTCACCAACAATACATCAAAATAGGTTTGGAATTATAAGATATAGGACTCCAATTCAAAGAAACAGACCAGTTAAATTACACCAATTATGTTTAAAGAGAAGAAATAGGCCTCTACAAATGCAGCCTGCCACACCGTAAACCAAACAAATGAGCCCACTTTTAGCTACTAAAACAGGTTTCAAAATTCCAACAGCCCCAAACAATACCCTGCTAGCCCCTTAGTAGTAAGGAAGAAAATAAACATTCTACCAAGTAGAATCCATGAAATACAATGTAAAACAAGAAGCTACTGTACTGTAGATCTGATCCTGTCCCCTGCTAGTTTCTTCTGAGAAGCCAAAGCACTGACTCCACACCTGATTCAGCTCTGCCTCCCTGCTGAGAGACCTGGCCAGACAAATTAGCACCCTTCCCCCTCAAAACTTTGCAGCTAGTGAAGCCAGCAACAATGAATCAATTCTACTCAAAGCCCCAACATAGGTTTGCTACCCAAAGAAACAGGACACCAATTCAAACAGCTTCACCAACAATACATCAAAATAGGTTTGGAATTATAAGATATAGGTCTCCAATTCAAAGAAACAGACCAGTTAAATTACACCAATTATGTTTAAAAGAGAAGAAATAGGCCTCTACAAATGCAGCCTGCCACACCGTAAACCAAACAAATGAGCCCACTTTTAGCTACTAAAACAGGTTTCAAAATTCCAACAGCCCCAAACAATACCCTGCTAGCCCCTTAGTAGTAAGAAAGAAAATAAACATTCTACCAAGTAGAATCCATGAAAACAATGTAAAACAAGAAGCTACTGTACTGTAGAACTGATCCTGTCCCCTTCTAGTTCCTTCTCAGAAGCCAAAGCACTGACTCACACCTGATTCAGCTCTGCCTCCTGCTGAGAGACCTGGCCAGACAAATTAGCACCATTCCGCCACTCAAAACTTTGCAGCTAGTGAAGCCAGCAACAATGAATCAATTCTACCAAAGCCCCAACATAGGTTTGCTACCCAAAGAAACAGGACACCAATTCAAACAGCTTCACCAACAATACATCAAAATAGGTTTGGAATTATAAGATATAGGTCTCCAATTCAAAGAAACAGACCAGTTAAATTACACCAATTATGTTTAAAAGAGAAGAAATAGGCCTCTACAAATGCAGCCTGCCACACCGTGAAACCAAACAAATGAGCCCACTTTTAGCTACTAAAACAGGTTTCAAAATTCCAACAGCCCCAAACAATACCCTGCTAGCCCCTTAGTGGTAAGAAAGAAAATATACATTCTACCAAGTAGAATCCATGAAAAACAATGTAAAACAAGAAGCTACTGTACTGTAGATCTGATCCTGTCCCCTTCTAGTTCCTTCTGAGAAGCCAAAGCACTGACTCCTCACCTGATTCAGCTCTGCCTCCCTGCTGAGAGACCTGGCCAGACAAATTAGCACCATTCCTCCACTCAAAACTTTGCAGCTAGTGAAGCCAGCAACAATGAATCAATTCTACTCAAAGCCCCAACATAGGGTTTGCTACCCAAAGAAACAGGACACCAATTCAAACAGCTTCACCAACAATACATCAAAATAGGTTTGGAATTCTAAGATATAGTTCTCCAATTCAAAGAAACAGACCAGTTAAATTACACCAATTATGTTTAAAAGAGAAGAAATAGGCCTCTACAAATGCAGCCTGCCACACCAGAAACCAAACAAATGAGCCCACTTTTAGCTACTAAAACAGGTTTCAAAATTCCAACAGCCCCAAACAATACCGTGCTAGCCCCTTAGTAGTAAGAAAGAAAATAAACATTCTACCAAGTAGAATCCATGAAAAACAATGTAAAACAAGAAGCTACTGTACTGTAGATCTGATCCTGTCCCTTCTAGTTCCTTCTGAAGCCAAAGCACTGACTCCACACCTGATTCAGCTCTGCCTCCCTGCTGTGAGACCTGGCCAGACAAATTAGCACCCTTCCCCACTCAAAACTTTGCAGGCTAGTGAAGCCAGCAACAATGAATCAATTCTACTCAAAGCCCCAACATAGGTTTGCTACCCAAAGAAACAGGACACCAATTCAAACAGCTTTACCAACAATACATCAAAATAGGTTTGGAATTATAAGATATAGTTCTCCAATTCAAAGAAACAGACCAGTTAAATTAGACCAATTATGTTTAAAAGAGAAGAAATAGGCCTCTACAAATGCAGCCTGCCACACCGTAAACCAAACAAATGAGCCCACTTTTAGCTACTAAAACAGGTTTCAAAATTCAACAGCCCCAAACAATACCGTACTAGCCCTTAGTAGTAAGAAAGAAAATAAACATTCTACCAAGTAGAATCCATGAAAAACAATGTAAAACAAGAAGCTACTGTACTGTAGATCTGATCCTGTCCCCTTCTAGTTCCTTCTGAGAAGCCAAAGCACTGACTCCACACCTGATTCAGCTCTGCCTCCCTGCTGTGAGACCTGGCCAGACAAATTAGCACCCTTCCCCACTCAAAACTTTGCAGGCTAGTGAAGCCAGCAACAATGAATCAATTCTACCCATAGCCCCAACATAGGTTTGCTACCCAAAGAAACAGGACACCAATTCAAACAGCTTCACCAACAATACATCAAAATAGGTTTGGAATTATAAGATATAGGTCTCCAATTCAAAGAAACAGACCAGTTAAATTACACCAATTATGTTTAAAGAGAAGAAATAGGCCTCTACAAATGCAGCCTGCCACACATCAAACCAAACAAATGAGCCCACTTTTAGCTACTAAAACAGGTTTCAAAATTCCAACAGCCCCAAACAATACCCTACTAGCCCCTTAGTAGTAAGAAAGAAAATAAACATTCTGCCAAGTAGAATCCATGAAAAACAATGTAAAACAAGAAGCTACTGTACTGTAGATCTGATCCTGTCCCCTTCTAGTTTCTTCTCCCTGTCAAATGTCAGGGCTTGGGAGGAGAAGGCTGAGTTGTGCAGACTCTGGTGTGCCCTGGACAGTTGGGTGAAGAGTTTGAAAACAAGGACAGGAGGCATGAATTTTGGGTTGGAGTGTGTCAGCAAATATGGGTATAGAAGGATGGGGCCAATAAAACTCATGCTAGAGCAGACCGCCCTGGGTATAGACATTGGGGAAGAGGGCCAGGGGATTGTGTGGGGCCAGAGCAGTGGATGCCAGAGGTGGGATCTACAGGCAGTTGGAGCCTGGCTGCTAATGTGGGTGTAGAATGATGGGGAGCCAACGGAACTCATGCTAGAGCGGAACGGCCCTGGGATCAGATAAGGAAGAAGGGTTCAGGGGCTGTGCGAATGTCAGGGCTTGGGAGGGAAAAGGGTGGGAGCTACAGGCAGCTGGGCATCAAGACCTCTTAGTTCCATGGCAAGGGATTCACCTCACAGGAGGGGATCCCTGGTCTGCAGCGATGGAAGGGATTCTGGTCTCAAACAGCTTTTCACCATCGGGGACACCAGGAAGGAGAGACCCTCAGAGGATGAGGGGAAGCAGTCAGCAATAGAAGAATGGGTGAAGCAGTCAGCAGTGGAAGGAAGGTTAATGTGGAGGATAGGGAGGAAGGGGTGGGGGATGGTCTTGGGACTACGGAAGGAGCTGGAGCTAGAACAAGTGGAGGATCTGGGGTGGTAAGGAGGAAACATGATCCCCAGGGGGAGGGACAGTGGGCAACTAGTCCAGATGGAATAGTGAACAGGGCAAATAGGGGGTAGTTGTAGCAGGGGCACCTGTGGGGAAGGAGGGACCACATGTGCAGGGTAGACCTGGGGTTAGACCCAGTTGGAGCCACGAAGGGTGGTGTCTAGGAGGGAAAGGGCAGGCTGGAGGCAGAACCCGAAAAGGGGATTATAGCAGTCGAGGGAAGAAAATGGTTGGTGGGGCCAGAGAAAAGAAAGTGGTAGCGAGGGGGAAGCAGATGATGTAGGGAGGGTCAAAAGACTAGGAGGATGTCAGGTGCTCCTGCTGAGGGACTCAATGATAAGGGTATTAAGTGGGAAGAGGGTGGAGGGAAAGTGCTGTGCTGTCAGGGTCAAGAGTATATCTGGCCTGACTGTGCACAAGGCATTGCACCCAATATACACCCTAATGAAGGATTGTGGGGGTCCCCTGACATCATAGTGTACCTGGGCATGAATGACATAGATGAGAACAGTGTTGTTTGAGATCCAGGCCAGGTTCAGGGAGCTAGCCCAGGTGTGTCATGCTGTGTGATGCTCCGTCTCCTTTTCCTGAGCTCCTACTGGTACCTAGACCCAGTGTGGGTAACAAACAGAAAATCAGTGAAGTTATTGACTGGCTTAGATCGTGGTGTGAGGCCAGCGGGTATGGGTTAGCGGGGGCTGGGGTGCAACTTGGGTAGGCAAAGGCTGTATGCTAGGGACAGGCTCCACCTGAATTTGGAGGGAAAGAGGTTTTAAAGCTAAAATTGTCCGAGTTCATCTAGTCTAGGTGGGGTTTAAACTTCTAAGGGGTTGTTGGGGCTGGAGGCCAAAGTGCCCTCCTCCTGAGGTAGACAGGGGTGCCCAGCAGAGGCATCTGTCTGTGAGAAAGGAAGCAGGGTCAGGCAGTATCGAGCAGATTGGGGGCTGAGGGAGCGGGGAGGGCAGGGGATGGAGACTGGTCCTGATGAATGACAGGAGCATGGGCAATAAGATGCCTGAGCTGCAGGCTTTGCTAACTGAAGGGAGGGGACGTGGTGGTAGTTACTGAAACATGGGCCATGCCGCGACATGACTGGGACCTAAACCTGGAGAGGTACTCTGTGTGCAGGAAGGACAGAACTGTGGGCAGTGGAGGTGGGGTAGCATTCATCATTAGGAATGGCGTAGATGTATTCAGGGTGGAGGGGCCAAGGGGCAAGTTGAGGCAGCATGAGTTAACTTGCAGGCACCTGGAGGTAAGAGGGTGAAGTTAGGTGGTGTATAGGCCACCCATGTAGGTGGACAATCTGGAGGAAGGCCTGGTGGAGAATCTCAGGAGCATTGTAGTCAGTGGAGGGAAGAATGGTGGTGCTGGGGGACCTTAATTTACCGGGGACTGATTGGGGAACTATGTCATCCTCATCAACCAAGGAGCAGTGCCTGCTGGACATCTTCAGGATGCATTCTCTTACAGCTGGTGACTGATCCGACAAGGATGGCCACTTCCTGGATGTGGTCCTTCAGACTGCAGCTTGGTGAGGAACCTAGAGGTCAGGGACCCACTGGCAGCAGTGATCATGCCATACTCTGATTTTCCCTGAACCTGGGGGAAAGAAAATCACACTAAAACAGTTGTAATTGACTTCAAGGGCACAGACATCAAGGGTATGAAGGGTTACTCAGTGGACATTTAGAGGGATCAGTCTGGGCATGGACACAGACAGCAGATGGGAAGTTATTAAAAGGGCTCCTGGAAGCTACTAGGGCCTGTACAAAGGTTAGGCACAAGTCTGGGAGCCAAGAAACTATGCTAATGGACCAGGGAGTCCAGGAACTGGTGAGGAGAAGAGGTGGCTTACAGACGATACGAGTGAATGCATGGGGTTATGGACAAGGCAGAGTATATGAACAAATGGAAATTGCCAGCAGCAAAAGGCCATCATGGTCTATCTAGGCTGCTCGTGAATACAGCTAGGTTCTACTTAGCAGCTGCCCCCTTACCTCCCTCACTCCCCTTTTCCCTGTCCCACCCCTTCTTGAAGCATTCCACTATGGTACATGCCACCACTTCAGCTGGTAGTGCGCTCCACTTTGCCACTACCCTGTCTGTAAAGAAATGCCTCCTCACCTCGCTCCTGAATCTACCCACCTCCACTCCCATGGCATGGCCCCTAGTGTCTCTCCCTACCTCCTTCTGAATAGACCCTCTGTGTCCAATTTGATTATCCTTTCATGTATTTGAAGGTCTCAATCATATCCCCTGTCCCTCCTCTCCTCCAGTATGTACATGTTTACTCTCTTAGTCTGACCTCATAGTAGCAATTCCCAGGCTCTGAATCATCTTTGTTGCCCTACACTGCACCCCACCAGCAGCCTAATGTACCTTTTTAGATAGGGTGACAGTACTGCATGCAGTATTCCTGTGAAGGATAACCAACTACCATACAATGGTAGAATAACCTCCCTTCTTCTCTAGGTAATTCCCTTGCAATGCACCCCAGCATTTTGTTGGCCATTGCTGCTGCCTTCTGCATTGTGTGGAATTGTTCATTGCTCCCATGATGAGCACCCCCAGATCCTTCTCTCTTCTGTCACCTCTAGCTGCACTCCCCAGATGGTAGCTTCTCCTCAGAATTTTGTTCCGAGGTGCAGCACTTTGCATTTTTGCATTGAATCCCAGCTGCCATCTGTCAGATCATGCTTCCAGCTTGCCAGATCCTCCTGTAGCCCCCGCCACCCCCGGGTCATCCACCACTGCTCCGATCTTGGTGTCATCTGCAAATAGGCTGATTTTGTTGCTGATGCCTCCAAGAGGTCTGCAAAATATGCCAAACAGCACTGGGCCCAACACCGAACTCTGTGAACACCACTTGTCACAGGCTTAGGGATGAGTATTCCTTACCTACCACTACCCTCTGCTGCCTATCTTTAGCCAGTTCTCCACCCACCAAACCAGTTTTGCTCCCGCCCTGTGCCCTGTAGCTTTATTCCAAGTCTCCATGGTACTGAATCAAGACCTTACTGAAGTCTAGGTACAGGACATCCACTGCATAGCCCCTGTCAATTTTCCTAGTCGTCCAGTTATAGTATTCCACCAGGCTGATCTGGCATAATCTGCTCTTGATGCCCATGCTGCCTCCCGTCCTGCACCCCATTCACCTCAAGTAGTGCACAAGCCTATCCTTTAAAATGGTCTCCATT
Source organism: Neoceratodus forsteri (assembly GCA_016271365.2). NCBI lineage: Eukaryota > Metazoa > Chordata > Ceratodontiformes > Ceratodontidae > Neoceratodus > Neoceratodus forsteri. The sequence goes on from JADMNL010000022.1 coordinate 654,136,344, forward strand.
AGCTTCCCACTATGGACATTAGATTTACTGGTCTATAGTTCCCCGGTTCGTCCCTGGGTCCACTGTCATGGAGGGAACCATGAGCTGTCTCCAGTCCCACGGTATGCATCCTGTGTCTAGAAATGAATTAAATAAGTCTCCCAAGGGTCCTGCAGGACCTCTGCCAGCTTCTTCAGCACTCTCAGATGTACTCCATCCAGTCCAGGAGCCTTGTCTACCCTCAATGCCCTTAACCTCTCCAGCACCCTCCCCACTGTGATTTTCCATCCTTCATCCCCATCTGTTTCTATCCTCCCTCCTACTATGGGTAATGCCTCTTCCTTTTCTTTCATAAAGACTGAATAGAAGTAGTCATTGAGCACTTCTGTCTCTTCACCCCATTCTTCCACCCATCCCACCTCCTTCTTAATCCTTACAATTTGGTCCTTACAGCTTCTTTTCTCCCTGATGTACCTAAAGAAGTCTTTCTCCCTTTTTATGCCCTGCACCAGCCTGAGTTCTCTTGCTGACTTGGCTGCTCTTACCTCCCTAGTCACTTCTTTGCTTCTTTCAGGTATTTGTCCCTAACATCCTCCTCCCCAATTTTCTGTATCTCCTGTAAGCTTCCTTTTCTTCCTCACCTTGTCTAGCACTCCTTTACTTATCCAGCTGGGTTTCTTCCCCTAACCTTCTTAGTCTGGGCCTACTGCAAGTTTCTGTTGCCTCCACTATACCCGTCTTATCAGTTCCCACCTTTGCTGAGTGTCCATACCTGTTAAATTTTGCACAGGAACCCCCGTACCACTTCCCTCATCATATAAAGTTGGCATTCATGAAATCCGCATCCTTGTGCCAGTTGCCATCCTCTCTTTAGCCATCTGTAACTGGAACCATACTGTCTGGTGGTCATCCCCAGTGGTTCCTCCACCTTCATATCCCTCACCCACTCCCCACTTGTTAGTACGAGGTCAAGGGTGTTCCTTTCCCTAGTTGGTTCCTTGACCAACTGTACTAGAAAGTTTTCTGGAAGGCATCCAGCATTACCTGCTCCTTCTGCTCTTTGTGGTAGGTGTGTCCTCTCCACCCCCAGCAGGTGGAAGTCTCCTACTATCATCACCCCCTTCCTGCAGTTCCTCCTGATCTGTTGTGCCAGTACCCTGTCCATCCCTTCAGTTTGAGAAGGTGGCCTGTACACCACCTGCAGTCTTAGTGATCTTTTGTGGGATCCTGTAGTTGCATCCACAGTGCTTCTGTATCTCTCTTGTCTCCCTCCTCCCTTACACATTTAAATTCTTCCTTTACATACAGCACCACCCCTCCTCCCTTCCCTTTTCCTATCCTTCCAGTGTAATCTGTGCCCTGGAACCATCATGTCCCAGTGGTGGATTTGGGTGGCCCATGTTTCAGTTATAGCCATCAAGTCCATGCCATCTCCTCCAAGAGAATCTGTAGTTCTGCCCCTTATTCCCCAGACTCTAGCATTTAGTGTTGCCACCTCCAACCCTTGCCCTCTACCCTCCCCGCCTCTATCCCCTTATGTCTGCTCCCTTAGTAGTTGCCTTCCTCCTTACCTTGCTATCACAGGGTAAGCCCATTTGTTTCCATCACTAGGCCTCTGAACACCATTATCCCTCCCACTACCCCTCTCCTAGTTAAAATGCTCCTGATAACATATCCAAAAGGGTGACCAGGAAGGTGTGATTTGCCAAGGTGAGGGTGGAACAGAAGTTGGCTCAGGGTATCAGGGGATGAGATAAAAGGTTCTTAGGTATATCAGGAAAGAAGGAAAGTGAATGGCAGATTAGTAGGCTGAGGGCAAGGAACGGGTGGGCTGAGGAGGCCGGGGAGCAGGCTGAGTTTCTAAATGATTACTTTGCCTCAGTCTACACTAGAGACGATGGTGGAACAACACCCACGGGGTGAAGGGTTCAGAGTTGAAGAAGGGGGCACCTCACAGGTGGAGGGGGTCAGTTTTGAAGAAAGGGGAAGTAAACGGATGGTGAAATTCTTGTTGGTAGGATATGGGATGCCCTTAGATCCCTAGAAATGGATAAGGCACCAGGTTGGGATGGCCTGCATCCAGGGTGCTAAAGGAAATGGCAGATGTACTGGCTGCCCCTGGCAGACCTTTTAACTCCTCTCTACAGATGGGGTGGGTGCCTCAGGATTAAAGTCTGGCTCACGCTCTGCCCATCCACAAAGGAGGGTTATGAGAGGAGTCAGACAATTACAGGCCTGTCAGCCTGACGTCTGTGGTGGGTAAAATGATGAAGGTCATATTGAAGGAGAGGTTGGGTGAGTTTCGGGAATGAGCCATTTGGCTAATCACTAACATGGCTTTGTGCATGGCAGATCATGTCAGACTAACCTTGTGAAGTTCATGATTGGGTGACAAAGGCACTGGACCAGGACAGGTCAGTGGATGTCCTCTTTCTAGACTTTAGCAAGGCATTTGATTCGGTGCCACATCCTAGGCTGATGGATAAGTTGGAGGAAATGGGAGGGAGAAGATGGTTAGATGGATTGGAAACCAGCTAACTGGGTGGTTGCAGAGGGTGGTGAGAGGTGGGTTGGTCTCCTTTCCTAGGAGGGTCATCAGTGGGATACCACAAGGGTTGGTGCTGGGTCCACTCCTGTTTAATGCTTCATCTCTGGCATCAGAAGAGGTATCAGGAGTGAGATTAGCCTCTTTGCCAATGACTCACAGATGGGGCAGTGGTGGATGGGGTGGAGGGCAGAGGAGCCCTTCAAGAGGACCTGGAGACCCTTGAGGGTTGGTCTCACAATTGGAGATTGAAGTTTAATGCTAAGAAGTGTAGGGTTCTCCACTGGGGCTTAGAAACCATCTCAAGAATACTTTCTGGGAGTGGAGAAATTGCAGGTTTCAAATTGGCAGAAGGGCCTTGGGGTGGTGGTGGATGCCAAAATAAATAACTCTGAACAGTGCAGGAGGGTGGCAGTCAAAGCAAATAAAATGTTGGGGTGCATTGCTAGACGGATAACTTCAGGAAGTGGAGGTGATTCTCTCTGTATAACTGCCTGGTTAGGCCGCACCTTGAATACTGTGCACAGTTTTGTGAACCACATGATAAAGGACATTACACTCCTTGAAAGGGTCCAGAGGAGGGTGATCAGGATGATACAGGGATGGGAAAAGACCTATGAGGAGAGACTCAAGGAGCTCAACTTGTACTCCCTAGAGGAGAGGAGCGACAGAAGGGATATGACTGAGGTCTTTAAATACCTTAAGGGGTTAAATAGGGTATGCCCTGATAGGATTTTTCAGCTGAGAGAGGCAGGGCCACGAGGGGTGTCACTTGGGCTTGGTAGGAGGGAGACTCCAGGCTGAGACTAGGAAACGCACTTCACAGAGAGGGTTGTGGAGCCTTGAAATGCGTTGTCAGTGGAACTGGTGGAACTGAAAACTGGAAGGTTTCAAAGGGCTTGGGACAGGTATAGAGGGAAGATTAAACTGGAGCACAGGACCAGGAGATGCACCCGATGGGGATGAGGTGAGGGGAGAGGGCAGAAATCGATGCATCTTCCGGTACTGCTTCGAGCAGGCTCGATAGACCTTTGGGCCTACTCTGCTGGCATCTTAGTATGTTAGTATGCCTGGAAAAGACTGCCAAAAGAAGTGGTGGAGGTAAAAATAGTAGGAAACCTCAAGCAAGCATTTGATAGCCATAGGGGAATCTTAGTAAATAGGAAGGGAGGAGGAGGGTAGCCCGATACCAGCTAGGGACTGAGGAGACAGACTAAGCAGGGATATCTGGGTAGACTGAGTGGGCAAATTGGTCCTTTTCTGCTGACAAATTTTACATTTCTATATTTCTAAACTATTAGTGGATGTCACAAGCCCTTCAGGGATGATGGCACACCCTCTCACCCAACCTGAGCTGACTCAGTGACAAGTAGTTATACTGTGACCCGTTTGATCATGTTTGAGATTGTCATCTACATGATGACTATGTTATTGTAGTTTGTCCCTTATAACTGCATGTGTATGGTCTGTAGCTTGTTGTATGTCATAACTCATGTTTTAGGTAGACAATAATGGTCCAATCTGTGGACTCTAAGCCTGCAGGTGAAGATAACAGATACTGTTGGGGAGGAGTGACAGCATGCTTTGTTGAACCATACTAACCCTGCATGGTCCCCTTCCTCTTGTACCCCACTTGATATCTGTCCTACCATTCTAATAAATATTTTTGATAAATTTGAATATCATGTCCAGTGTTCTTACTACTGTAGTGTGCTTTCTATAGAGGGCTATACTGGACATCCTATTCATGATTCTCTGTTGATTAGTGCTAATGGTTTGTCCTGCCCTATCCTGTTGTTTTGGTCATATATGATGTGTGTGCCAGTCAGTCTTTGTTTGTGATAGCATTCATGAAGGTCAACAGTATGCATATGTCATGGAAGTCACATCATAACTGCCATAACTGTGTGGTGAATGTTTGCTCAGTGCTGGTCTGTACACTATAACTAAACATCTGGCCATTGAAGTGGCACAGACCACACTCCTACCCTGCATGTTTAGGTGACATTCATTACTGCATGTTCACTGAGCAGCATCCAGAGCTGATACTATTCTGGTGTACTGTGTATTATAAACTGTACCTGCAGGTGGAATGTCTCAGCACCATCTATGCTGTGGTTACGATTCAGCATTATAGCCAGGGAGACAGGTAGCCTGGGACTGGAGGTCATTACTGTGCATTAAAGCTGATATCCCTTCCACTCCACTGTAAGGCCATTATGATGAGTGTTTGGATATTCTGCTTGGCATTATGAATACTGATTTGTGGTATGCCAAGAAAGTTTAGGGTCAGCAAGCAGTTCTGTACCAGACACATTTTACTAAGTGCCTTTTTTCATGCACTATCCAGAGTCCACCAGCCATGAAACTCAGAGAGATGCATCTTACTCCTTAAAGGGTGGGACAAGGCAATACTTAAGGCATTAAAATGTTTTTGTGGAGCTGATCACTGCTTAATTTGGTGCTCTCCACACCTGAATGACTCTGCACTCTTGGTTGCCACCACCAGTGCTGTGGATTGTACATTGTGCATTGAACTTACAGGTGTGGAGCTGTGGCACATAACAAATCTGTTTTGCATATTTATTTACTTACAAATGTTTTACAAGCAAATTCATACAGAGCAGGTAAAGTTCATTTCCAGTTATGGACTGGTGGAGGTGAAAGGGAGAATTTAACAAATACAAACTACAAGAATGCAACCATACAATCAAGTGAAAATAAGCACCAATGAAAAATAAACAATTGTGCAAAGGCAAGGTTTCTGTACAAGTAATTATGCAATATAATAAAGTATAGAAGGAGAACAGTTTGTAACTTAGTGTGCAATAAGGCAATACCAAATATGGATGTGGGGAATAGTTTAAATTGTTTGAGGATATAGGGGAGCTGTGGAGGTGTAGGAGGAGCTGCACTAGTGGGGTGCAGGGTGAAGGCAAAGCAGGGATTGGAGGGTGATGGACTTTTCTGGACTATTGTGGATGGGGCCCTAAGACTGCAGGAGTCTGAAAACTCACATAGCTGGTTCAGGTCCTTCTGACATTTTCCCATTCTCAAGGGGGTTCAGCTCTTGGCTAAATTATTGTCATCTAAAACATAAGTACCCTGCTGAAGACACCAGCATCTGGATAGCAGATTAAAACACCGAACAGCAGTGGCTCCAGAGTCAATCTCTAAAGAGATGCTGCTGAGTACCAAATTTCATTCAGAGAAATATCTGTCCACAACAACCCTGTTTTCTACCCAAAGCCTCTCAATTTACCTTATGTATACATATGTATACTACAATGATGTCCATCATTTATTAATTTATTTACTTGAAAATCGGTGCCTGCAAAAGGCAGACTGATCCAAGGGTGGCTTTCAGATATGAGCCAGGGAAGGAAACAGGAGAGGCAAATGCATAGCATGGACACAATACTCAGTTAAATGCAATTACATAGCACTGACACAGTTCAAAGTTACAGTAAAGTGGAATAGAGTACATGATTAAAACAGGAGTAAATACACTGGTAAAGAGAAGCCTGGCTCACTAAGAACAGACAAAAGTTCCAAGGCTTGGAGTGAGGTTAAACATTTTAATAAAATAAAACAGCAGAGGTAACCACCTGCTACCACCAATGTTTCTAAAAAATGAGTGCTTTGTCAAGACATCTTACAGTACAGATTAACATCCCTTATTTAAACCAAAGGCTTAAAAGATGCACTCAAATTTTCATTGGTTTTACTCATGATGTCAAAGGTATACCCAACAGAATAATCTAAAAAGGAATTGGGAATGGTGTGGGTGGAAGGAGGTTGTGGAGAGATAGGAAGAGATGGAAGGGAACTAATGGGGTTCATAAAATCCTAAAGATGGCCAGGCTGGCCCGGTGGTGTGAAGGGTTGAGGTGCTGGATGCCTTACCTCATGCTATGCTGGTGACCGTGTTCAGGAACAACCTCGGGTTGTCAGGGTGCCAGCATTGGGGAGCAGAGCAGGATTGAGCATGCCGGCAGGCAGCTCTCCTCTTCAGAGGGTGGTGAGGGTGGGTTGGCACCCTTCCCATGGTTCAGCTCTTAGAGGGTGGAGGTCCGTGGGTAGCATAGGGCAGAGAAGGGGTGGAAAAATATATTGGGAGGTGGAAGAGGCTGAGCTGGAGCCACGGGGTGCAATACATGCCTACACATACTGTATGGCTTTGTGCTGGGGCCTCGGGAGGGTCAGGGAAGAAATCCATAATACAGCACATATGTCTCCCCATCGCCAGTCAGCAGGAGGAGGTATGGGGACCAAAACTAGATTAAAAAATCATAAAGATGGTCAAAATATAAACATATATAATATACATTAGCAGAAGCATTTATATGCATTATTTATGCTATAAAATATACAATATACAGTACAAGTCACATTAAACTGTTCCATCAACTCACTGGTATAGCATTTCTTTTTGCGATTCTACTGCAGTGGCAACTTGAATTGTTGAAGCTTTAATTCTTTTCCAACCATTCTTCACTGCCTATTCAACTCACTTGTACCTTTTTAGTGATATGGCAGTAGCTGTTTTGCAGTGTTTATGCAATGCATTTTCATGGCATTGTTTATAACTATCACAGCATTCCTTAAGAGCATTGTTTATCAATATCACAGCATTCCTTAAGTTGTTTAGTCTGCCTCCTGAAATGAAACTCATATGCACTCAGCTGAAAATAAAGCTTATAGTCCTACCAGCTAGTTGCAAACCAATACTAAACTTTTACTAATTCATTGAATTAAACACTGCACAGATTAGGAAACTCATTGAACAATCATACACCAGTGAGTTGAGGGAACAGTTTAATGTGACTTGTACTGTACAAACGCATATTAGTAGAAACGTTATATACATTATTTACACTATGTATATTATATACTTTTTATATTGTGGCCATCTTTAGGATTTTATGGTCCCCATTAGTTCTCTTACCTCTCTTCCCATCCCCCAAACCATTTCCAGTCCCTTTTAGGTGCTTCTGGGTGCAGGAAGATTGTTCTCTGATGACTGGTCTGGGACCAGCCTGATCTGAGACCAGTTTCATAGCTGCCTGGTCGTAGACCAGTTTGCATGCCACCTGGTCTGAGACCAGTTTCTTCTTCCAACTGAACTGGTCTGGGATCAGTTATTGTCACATATGTGTCTAATCACTGATTTGCTAGGGCAGCACAGCACAGTGTAGTGGTTAATGCATTTGACTATGATCCTGAAAGTCTGGGTTTAAATTCACTTCTAAAATTCTTTTGACCTCAAATTTCACTGGTGTTGGGATCCATAGTAGCATGGAGTTGGTAATAGTAAATCTACACTAAAGGAAGTTGTTGCAGGAAAAACTAAGTGCACCAAAGAAAACTCCTGTACAGCGGTGAAAATGGTCCCAGACATGGTGGCTCTGAAATGGACTCAGACCAGGATGGTCTCAGACAAGGTTGGTCTCAGACCAGGTTGCACAGAAACTGGTCTCTGAACAGTCGTCAGGGAACAAAGTTCCTGCAGTGTTATTCTGTTGGGCATCCTTATGACATCATTTGTAATAACCAATGAAAATTTGAGTGTATCTCTTTAAGTATTTGGTTTAAATAAAGGATGTTAGTCTGTACTGCAGGACACCTTGACAAAGCACAAATCTGAGTGAAACGTTGGTGGCAGCAGGAGGTTACTTCTGCTTTTATTTTATTTTAATAAAATGTTTTAATGTCACTCTAAGCCTTGGAGCTTTTCATCTAGTCTAGTGAGCCCAATCCTCCTTAGCAATTGTGTTCTTTCACAACTTAGGCTCCTCAATTTGAACCACTCCTACCAAGCAAAGTGAAATTGGTAAGTATAATGGGCCCTAGCATGAAATACATGAATATGCATATCTCACCAACGCTATTTCCACATCTGGGGTGGCCATGCACAGGCCAGAATTCATGAATCTCAGCTGACAGACCATGTCTCTGTCCCCTTGGTGCATAGCCCTGTGGATAAGGAACATTGCATTGTGGAAGCAGAGTGTGCCTTGGTTGGCAACCATGGGATGCCCATCTGGTCCCATAATGGATCCCTTGCCTGAACTGGCAGGAACCCTAAGAAGCAATGTACACCCTAGGAATAATCAATGGCATTTGCCTGATTGTCTACCCCAGCCCACCTTGTCATCCAAGGCATTGAGGAACATTGTGGCATGGGCCCTAATGCCACTGGCTGGTGCCTGGGGCACATACACATGCAGAGTAGCTATGGCAGGTTCCACCAGGCATAGCTCTGGCCAGCTCTGAGCACCTTAGTGAATGCATGCAGTGGGAAGCATGCCCCTGGACACGCCCCAGCCTGCCACTGGTGGAGCCACACAGACAGCTGGGGATCCAACCTGCATGGCACTAGTGCACCCATGGTGAATGCTGCCAGAGGTGCATAGATCACCACTGTGTGGCAATTGGTCATAGGAATGCCTGCATGCTGCCTTTTGTGGCATGAAGGCATTTGTGCATAGTCCTCAATAACAGCAAGCAGCAAAAATCAGGTAATTAGAATCTTGCCATACCAGTATCAAAGGCCTTGATAAGGTTCCCATAAACTATACCTTTAGTTTTGCCACAGTCTGCCTACCACATCACCCCACAAAGAAGATGATCAGAGTCATTTAGCATCATCTGCAAAAAAAAAAATCAATGCCAAGTCAATGAGAGAACATTGGCCTCATCCAAGCAATTTGTTTTTCTCTCCTTGAGAATGGCTTCCAGGACCTTGCCCAGCACTATCAGGCTTACTGTCCTGTAGTTCCTGGGTCCACATTTTCCTGTTTCAAGAATGATGACCACACTAGTCATTTTCCTGACCACCAGTACCACACCTATCCAGGCAGATGCATTAAACATTACTGCAAATGGCACCATTATCTGTTACTTCAGCTTCACTATGAATGACCTTGGAGTGAATGTCGTCTAACCCTTGAATTAACCTGGCTAGCTCCACGCCACGTAGCTGACTAACAAGTCAGGTGTGATGTCTGCAAGCTGCATCTTAGCTGCAGTAAACAAACAATGGTGGCAGCTCAGCTTACAATGGTGTGCTAAACCTACATAGAACCAGCAGTCAGCAAACAAAACAGCACCACCAGTCTATTAAAAAGCTTTGATTTCATCATGTAAGAGAAGAATGTTTTACTACTTACATACTATAAATTGCAGTAAAATTTTGCTCAGTGGTGCTGTGCATTGGAGATGCAGTCTACTTCTCCAATGCACAGCACCATTTAGAATGGATTTTACAGCACCTTATACCATGTAAGTTATAAAACATGTTTCTCTTACGTGATAAAATAAAGCTTTCACTGACTGTTGAATCTTAGCTACCCCTGGTGCCATGGGCCTTCCTAATGGGCATGTGCCCCACAAGGACCTTTTGTGAACACAAAACAATGTGTGCATTCAGCATGTTGGGCATGACCCTGGCTATCTCATAGATTCATTTTTTTCTCTTATGGGTCTCAGTCCCCATTTTTCCGCTCCTTCTTCCATCTATTTTCTGGAAGAAGCCTTTAGTGTTGTCTGCAGCTTCTGTTGTTATCCTGGCTTTCAGCCCATCCCTTGGCTTTCTTAATTTTGTATTGCAGTCTGTCAGAGTGGTTCAGTGCTTCTCTTGAGCTGTAGGTGACCTTTTAATTCCAGTGGTCATTGATCTATTATATGTTCAGCACCAGTTACCTTAGATCCCTTTTGAAGTGGGGTGAGGGCACGGCATTGCTTGGCCTTTTGCCCAACTTGATTGCAGAGATGCAGATCTTCACAGCTCCTTCAAGCTTATTCTTCAAGAAACCCCATACGTGCTTTGCATTTCCAGCCCTCGTGGCAGCTGCTACATGCAGTGCATAGTACACTCCCAGTTATGTTACACTAGACACTCTTCTGCTATACTTGCTGTAATATCCCATTACTACACCTCCATTCCGCACACCCTCCAGAAAATCATATGCCTGCTTCTGTGCTTAGCCACTATAGCATCATCACACTTTGTTTTGAAGAAACATGTCCTCATTCCATTGATATACTTAATGTTCATAATGCATATTTAAAAACATATATTTATTTATTCAGTTTTGTTGACCGGTAAGTGCACTAGGCAAATCCTGCCTATTTTCAGGCACTCCACCGTGGAGGGGGTTACAGATGAATGCCAACTGACATTGAACTAGATTAAGCTGTTGGTGGTATTTTTCGAGAATGAGGGAAATTTGACCAGGACACCAGGAAATTCCCCTCTTTTTTTTTGGGGTCAGCATTTGTTATTTTTGGGGACTCTAAAACATTGCTAATTTTTTTTTGACTGTATGCTGTAATATTTATTTATGTTTATCTTTGGTTGTACATTATGATATTGTGTGCTGTAACACTATTGTGTACCTGTTTGCTTTCTAGTTTTAATAAAATATTCCCTATTCTTTTAGTGGAGATAGGACAGGGTTATGTACAAATACAGATTATTTATGTTTGAAGTTCATGTATGCTATAATACTTATTTATGTTTTTGATTTCTTTTATTATGATTTTGTGTGCTGTAACACTATTGTGTATCTGTTTGCTTTCTAGTTTTAATAAAATATTCCCTACTCTTTTAGTGGAGATAGACGGGTTATGTACATACAAAATTATTTATGTTTGCAGTTCATGTATGCTGTAATACTTCTTTCTGTTTTTGATTTCTTTCATTATGATTTTGTATGATGTTCTACAATTTTGTATATTTTGTTTTAAGTTTTCAATAAAATTCCCCTACTCTTTTCGATAAGTGCCATGGGATCTTAAACATTCACCTGAACTACACCTATTCAGGCAGATGGAGATGGGACCTCGGTTTAACGTCTCATCCGAAAGACGGCACCTCAGAATATTGCATGCATAAACCCAGTCCATTTAACTGCAACTCAAAATGATCATGGAATTCTGACCTTTCACTTAAAAGCTGGCATGTTAACATTTTTCTCTTGAATGCATGCACCTGCATGTTCAGAGTATATGCAAGCTACTTTGGAGAGTTCACAAATGGTATTGTCATATTGTGGCAGGATTATAGTCTATACCAGTGGGCTAGGGCAAAATGAATTTGTTTTTAGTTTCTGGTACTGTTATAACACTCATGCTGCTTGCTGCAGAGCTAGGGATGTTTCACCTCTTGCTTTGAAAATGGTAGGTAGACAACATATATTTTGCTCAGATTGCACTGAAGGAAAGACATCACTTGACCTTTTCCAGATATTACAAGGCTAATTCCAACTCCTTACTGCCTCAAGACAAGTGAATGTGCTGATATCGCTTATCCCAGCTGGTTAGAGCACAATGAATGCCGAGGGAGACAGGTTCCTGATGCAGAAAATGACACATGCTCTTTATCTGCTCTCCCTGAGGTACCGCCAGAACTCATGGAAATCAGTAGAGCAACGAGAAAAAATGTTAGCTGCTTAAAGAGCTTCAAACCAATTAGTTCCCACATTAGCTTTTTGTTAGACACGGTAAAGAAAATATAATGCTAATACATGCTAAAACAAGGTAGAAGAATGTAAACATCTTCATTACACCAGCAGGGTGTTGTGGGTGAGGTGTTGAATACACAAGCATGGAAAGCAAAGATTTTAAGCTGGAGGAAATTCAACTTGGACTTGGGCATTTAGGTCTTCCTTATTCCTAACACCACTAAACACATGCATGTACATACTAACATATGCGCTTACACACGTACACACACTACACAAAAAAATTCAAATGATCTTTAAGAGGGATAATATACAATGGTGCCTATCATCAGATTCCCCATGTCTAGTCATGCAATCATATCTTGAGTGCCAAGACTAGTCAAGGCCACCCCTTTGACTCACCTGTCATCTTGCACTTTGCCAGCTGACCATTAGAACCAACAGGCTAAAGCACTGGTGGAGGCAGATACATGTGTACCAGTGTTTCTCATAACTCCACATGCTGACTGTTTAACAACCCTGCAGATGAGATGTACTGTATTGTACAGCAATAATAATGATATAAAGCATTACAGTAACTTGCAGCTGAGAAAATCATGGCAGCAGTTTCAGGATATGTTTAGTCAAATAAAACATGATGCTGGTCACCACTGTACTTGGACATGAATCTTTTTTTTTATTTACATAGCTACTTAGATGTTGATGGCAGATAGGACCTACGCTCACCTACTCTGCCCATGAGTGCATGTACTTGCTTCTTCAAGCTTCTTATGAACTTGGTTGTCCCTTCCTCTGACTACCAGGATCCCTGATACCTACTCCATGCACTCTTAAACCCTGTAATTGTTTCAGCCCCACCACCTCCTCTGGCAGGACATTACATTTGTCCACCACCCTCTCCATGAAGAAAGTCTTCTCATGTTCCTCTGAGCATCCCTCCTCCAGTTTCATTCCATGTCCTCTAGTCCTGGAACATCTTTTTCATGACAAATTGCATTTACCTGCACATTGTTCCTTCACATGAGGTACTTATATGTCTCAATCATATCCCCCTCCCTTGTTTCCACCAGGGAGTACATATTTAAGTCTTTCAGTCTGTCCTCATAGGTTTTGTGATGTAATCCTTGTACCTTATTGGCTGCCCTCCTCTGAACCGCCTCCATCCTGTCTATGTCCATATGTAGGTAAGACCTCCAGAACTGGACACTGTACCCAAGGTGAGGCCTCACTAGTGTCTTGCATAGTGGAATTATGACCTCCTTTTTCCTGCTGGTGATACCCTTGCCTATGCAACCCAGGGTCCTGTTTGCTTTTCCTGCTGCCTTGTTGCACTGACTCTTACCTTGAAGTCATCAGAGATGACAACCCTAGTCCTTTGTTGCTTGAAGCACGCTATAGCCCCCAGTTGATATGTTGCTACTGTGTTTTTGCACCCATGTGCATTATTTTGCATTCTTTGCATCAAATATCAAATGCCACTCCCTTGATCAGTCCTCAAGCTTCTGCAGATCTCTCCTCATTCTATCCACACCTCCGGCATGTCAACCCTGTTGCAGAGCTTTGTGTTATCAGCGTAACAGGCAAATTCCTCCTTCTAGGTGTTCCGTGATGTCCCTGATAAAGATGTTGAAGAGGCCTGGACCCAGAACTGATCTCTGTTGCACCCACTGGTCACCCTTCCCTCTGTGGAGTGACAGCCATTTATCACCACCCTCTGTGTCCTGCAATCCAGCCAGTTACCCACCCACTGCACACCACGCTGCACCACCATCCTACCCATTCCTATGTTCCCAGCTTGTTTAACAGCCTTCTATGTGGCACAGTGTTGAAGGCCTTGCTGAAGTCCAGGTAGGCCATGTTCACTGCCCTCCCGATCCACCTCCCTTGTCACCCAATCGAAAAATTCAATGAGGTTAGTCTGGCATGACCCCCAGTAAAACCATGTTGCCTTGGGTCCTGTAGATGATTGGCAATCAGGTGTTCCACTACTCTTTCCTTCAGTAGTGTTTCCATGATCTTCCCTACTACTGAGGTCAGGCTGACTGGTCTGTAGTTTCCCCTCCTCTCTGTTCCCTCTTTGTATGGGTGGACTACATCATGTATTAATTTTTATTTTCCTTATGTCCTGGCCTGCCCCATCATGTGCCTTCTCCAGGACTTGCCCTAATCCTCCAAGCCTCCATGGTGTTCAGTGCCACTGGAAATTTGTGAAAAAAAGTTGTGCAAAATTGCAGAGATTATTTGCAAAATTGTGGGGAAACTGCAGGAATTCTACTATAGATCCTGAGTGCTTCAATAAATCTTTTACTGTTGTCTGCAGCATATATTAGTCAGCATAAACTGCAAAATGAATACACTGTCACTTGAATATGTTTTAAACATGAAGAAAACTTATGTTCCTAAAATGAATACTAAGCTGATCTCTGTGTTGCCTATATTTTACAAAATTTAAAAACATCTGCCTCGTACATTACTAAATAGATTCAATTTAGTGAGCCACAGCAAATCAAATGTAATTTTTTGGTCTACTTTTCTATTTGCAGATTATACTGTAAAGTCACTAGAGGGCAACAAGACATGCAGGTTGCAATCCTCTTCCCACTGCTCCCCCTAATGCTTCTGTCCTCGTCATTCATACCTAAATTCTCTACCTTTTACCCCTCTCTGTAGTGTCCCTTGCACAGTCTCACAGTCTATCACTAGGCATACAACGTGACATCCAAACCAGGTACCTTTTGCTCAAAGGCAGCAACCCTACCACTGCACCACTGCGTTTGCCCAGAATGTTAGATGTCAGCAAGACCCACTCATACCCACCCATGGTCACATCTACCACCATTGTATTCCCTCACAACACCCACCCACTCAAACTAACCACACTACTGTTGCTAACTACATTTATCCTGCTCAGCAACAAACCCACAGTTGCCTCTACAATGTACACACCTTTGCTGCTGGGGAGCACCTCACCCTCATAGTCTCCATCACCCTGTCTCCCCATAGCCCCCACACCCTTCCTCTCTAGCCCTTCCCCATATCTCTGTGCCTTGAGCCCTCCATGTTTGTTCCTCCACGGGTGATCCCAGCCATCAGGCAGCTGCCCATTCCCTGCTCATCACCTTCTAAGCTTGCCAGCCACTGCTACCGGGCAAAACACCACCAATTCATGGCCCTTGTAAAGATCTTCCACTTGATTCTTCTGCTATCTGGCAATGTTCAGCCCAATCCTGGCCCAGCAGTGCCCCCAACAGCGGTCACCCATGGAGCTCAATAGCCTCTATGAATATCTGCAGCCTGCTTAAAAAATGGCACCACTGCAATGCTGGACAGCACAGCACCAACCAGACATTCTGGCTTTAACCACGAGACTCATTTGTCTCTGTTCCTGCTACTATCTCATTAGGCTTGATCATAACGACATAGAGAGGTGGTGGCTCGCCTTCTATGTAAATGACTCACTGCATTACCAAGCCCCCTGCACCCTCCCTAGATCATGGTGCCCAAGTCTTCTCAATAAAACTCTCCCCTGACCCAAACCATGTTCCTGTTACTCACCCGTTGCTCACATCCCACAATCGTAGAAAATCCCTGCCTGTAAAGTGCTCACTGATTACCTAGCCAGCCACCCCCACAAAATGGAACAATTCCTAGTTAGGTATCTCAACATAAACTGGCTGGCAAGCTAATCAACACACACAAAAGATACCTTTGCTGCATTAGATATGACCCAACTGGTATCCTAGCCTACCAGGGCCAAACCCACTAATGGAACCCACCTACTAGATATCCAGCTCACAAATTGTTCCCACCATATTACTGACCTGGGTGTCCCTACCCAATGCCTTAAGTGACCACTCCCAATCATCTTCAGCTGGTCCTGTCAGCTACCTAAACCACCACCAAATATCACCTTTCATCGACTATGTCCAGGAGGCATAGCCAAACTCAAACAATATCTAATTAACTGGGACTGGTCCCCTATTTCCCAAGCCCAGTGCATAGATGATGCATTGCACTACTTCACCACCACTTTAATACCACCTGTGATGCTTTTGCACTGACCATCAAAGCGACCACTAAAAATGTGATGCCCCTGGACCACCCCAGAACTCCTACAATAGTTCAAAATGCATGACAACCTCTTGCATTGTGCCACTGCCTCCGATTTGCTAAGTGATAGGCAGGCCTATAATGCTGCCCACAGTAAGTGTACCTGGGCAATCTGCAAGGCCAAGGTGAGCACTACAGAACCGCCCTAGCCACCTCCTGGTGTAGCACAAGAAAGTTCTTGGATAACATCAAGGAGCTTAATGGTAAATCCCACTCTCCCATCCCCTCACAACTTAGTGTTAATGGTACTACCACCACAGACACACTTCACATAGCTAACTGCCTCAACTCCACCTTCTCAGACCTCAACTCAGTCCTCCCTAGCAGCTTTTCTATCTAATTCAGCCTACCCACCACCTGAACTCCTCCACCCCCTTCAAACTCAGAGTCATTACCTCTACAGAAGTAAGCCTTCCTGCCTAAAGCCCTCCAGAGCTCCAATTTCTGAAAAGATGCCTTCAATATATGTATCCTATACCTTGCACTAGACTCAGTTATCTCCCCACTCATGGACCTTCTAAATCTGTCCCTAAGCCTGGGCCAGTTCCCAACCTCATGGAAAATGGCAGTGATAACACCAATACTGAAATGTGGTGACAGCTCCCTCCCAAACAGCTACAGGCCCATTCGATTCTTCCCCCACTCTCTAAAGCCCTTGAAAAGATCATGGCCAATCAAGCTCACTGACTACCTCTTTGCACCGACCTCTTATGTAGGGAGCAGCATGGTTTTAGAGCTGGTCATAGCACTACGACTGCCCTCACAGAATTTGCTAACTCCCTGCACTCCACGCTTGACAAGGGGCACCTTGCAGTGGCCTTGTTTATAGATCTCTCAAAGGCCTTGACAGGGTTTCTCATCCCTCCTTCTTAACACATTACAACAAATTGGGGTCTCTCATTGTCCACTCTCATGGTTTCTCCAGCTATCTCTCATCTAGAACCCAATGTGTTAAAATTAATAATGCCATATCTACTATGCTGCCTGTGGACTCATGAGTTCCCCAGGGATCTATCCTGGGTCCCCTGCTATTCAGCATCTACCTCAACACCCTGCCTAAATCCTGCCCTGGCAACCTTCTCCTCTATCCGGACTGATGCTGTTCTTTACTCCGCACATCCTATCCTCTCTCTCTCTCTCTCTCGTTCCAGCACACCTACAAAACTCCTTCTCTCAGATTGAACACTGGTTTGCTGAACACAGATTGGTAGTCAACATTAAAAAACTAAGACAATGCTCTTTGCCCACCACCAAAACAGATCAAAAGATTTGCCCTGGAAATACTCTCCACCTCTCTCATCCTACTGGAACAGGTCCAAAAGAATAGTTATCTAGGTATTACATTTGACTCTTCCTTCTCATTCTACGAACATATAAAAATCCTCACCTCCACCACCAACATCCACATTAGTCTCCTGTACAGACATAAAGACTGCCTGCTACCTGAAGCACTTCACCTAGTCATTACCTCCTCAGTCTTATCGCTGGTGGACTATGGCCTCACAATCTATGCTGCCCCGACCCTACGGTGCTTCATCAAATACAAGCAATCATCAATAAGGCCTGCTGGCTCCTCTCTGGTGCCGACAGAAATACTCATACCTGCACCTTATCGTGCTCACCAATATCCTCTCTCTCCTCTCCTTTGAGGAAAGACTATTATACCAGATCTGTCTCTTCACCCAAAAATCCACCTGGGTTTAACCTCAATAGGTGTCATGGTTTCTCTTCAGGCAGTCACCATCTCAACGTCCACAAGGGTCACCCCAAAACTATCTGGAAGGTGACTAGGGTCAGGACCACCCTGGCCCAGCGATCCTTCTCCTTTAGAGCTCCATCCTTGTACAATGTCCTCCCACCAGCCATCACATCAATCACCAATCTAGGTCTTTTAAAGCTGCCTTAAGGGCCCATATCCTCTCCTCACATCAATGCCAGTGTAACCAGTAACCTGTGGATCCTGCACCATGCCAGTAGGCCATGCACCTGCCCTTGGCCTGGCAGTGGAGAGCCCTCATTAGTTCTAGCCTACAGGATCCTCATCTCCCTCAGTTACCATATAGTTGCACTGGACTATGAATGCATTGTATTATGTATAAGACAAGGCGTCCCTGAGGTGGCTTACTACCAACTCATATCATGCATTGCTTTAGCTACCAATTGTATAGGTCTTGACCGCTCATTAGGTACATATGTTGATAGCTCTGCCCTGTTTTAGCTACCAAATCTATAGTTGCTCATTGTACTTATACTCTGTATGATTGCTCACCCACATTTATTCTATGTATGCACTGTATGAATGTCTATGTTTTATTTTGACGTGGAGCCTTTGGAAAAGATTCTATGACTCAAAGGGTTGTAATTCCGATTTCCTAAATAAATAAATCTTAAAAGTCCAGAATCAGCAAATTTTGTCTGTTTCTGGATATAGAATAATAAACCCTGATCAACAGCTATTTATAGTGCTCTGTCAACTACTCATCCACTTTGGTGTAAGAAAAACTAAGCAGATAGAGTGGTGAATAATTGAGTTTTAGTAAAATGTTGTTAAAGTGCTTAATGTTCATAATTTGCACTGTAGGTACTGTATACTATTTTGAAATCACATATTAAGACATTAAAGCTGGGGTTATTAGGGTTAGCAGTATAGCCTACATGTTAGAGTAATAATACTGTGAATGACTTGGCACATCCAGCAGACCTTAGTTTGATTCCACAACCTCCACTTGCATTTTATTTTACTCTGAGACAGTCACTTAAGGCATGGGGTCATAATGTCACCGACACAATAACCAGCAATATACCATGCTGTCAGTACAGAGCAATATATTGCCAGCAGCATTTCTCTATGTTTGCGGGGGGTCTCCACCCTCTACACCCCCATTATGGGGCTGCCCAAACCCCCAACTAAAATAATCAACTCGGGCGGGGGTACACTTAAATCACACAAAATGCAAAATAAAGAAAAATTCCATGCATCTGGGACCAGTATTTAATACCAGATCCAAAGATGTACCACCTCCATTGCTGGCTGTGGCTCATCCTATCGAGCCACAGCAGCTGCTAGTGGATCCTCTTCCCAGCAGAGGACTTATCCTCTGTGAGGAACAGAGACAGCATGCACAACTGTGCATAGACCCTTTAGCGGTTTGCACCCTGTCACTATTCATGCCAGTGCTGTCTCTGTTGCACAGTTTTGATGTGTGCTGTTTACATACATCGAACTAACCCAGTAGGGTCACTTAATCTCCCAGTGCTCCTGAGTCACCCCTGAAAACAGGCACTTGTGCCTTGTGCCTAAGTGGGTCTCACCCAGTTACCAAAAAAATTAAAAGAATACCAATGTATTTTTATTGCATCACACAATAGGCAGGGTACCCTGTAATTTACCTTTGTTTTACTTTGGTTGCAGTGATTTTGTTTAGTTAAAGATAAATATTCAGATACATTTCATATTTTTATTTATTTATTTATAGAATTCTTGGATTACAACCTTTGAGCTAAAAGCTCATTTACAGAGGTTTCCGTCATTAACAGAATAATTTGAAAACAGTAACAGGTGATAACATACAGAGAACATGGGATGTCCCCAGGCAAAAACACTATTGTAAATACAGCTTAAAAGTTCGGTACAGATAGCAACACATAAATTAATATACAAATACAGATAGTAAAAACAAAAGCTTTCTAGTGGACTGACTAAACTCAGAAGAAAGGAGGATTAGGATATTCAATGCAGAAACCAGCTGGACCAGTTTATTTTGTCAAAGGTGGGTGGAAGGAGAAAAGACATAGTTAGTAGGAAAGCATAGAGCAGTGGGGAGGTAGCATGAGTGGAGAGCAGGATGGGAATAGTACAAAAGTGGGATGAGGTAAAGGGAAAAAATGGATAAGTAGCTATTCTGGGGTGTCAAAGTGCTATGATTGCAGGTTCGATCAGGATGCAGGATCTATTCATAGGAAACATGTGCACTCCATACGGTCTGAGAGATAAGTACAGTTTTGTTTTAAAGGACCAATTTTGGGTTCAGCAATTTGGTCAGCAGGTGAGAGTTTAGCTAGAGAGGGGCCTGGTTAGCGAAGGATCTCTGGCCTTGTGAGGTCGATGGTATGGGACCTTATAAGAATTGGAACTGGTTGTCGTGGTTAGTCTAACTGTAGCTGCTGGGCAGATCATTGCCTGAACAGCATTAGGTACCAGATCAAGGGTGGCCTTTTGGCAATGAGACATGTCTGGTAGTGAATCCTGTTTTAAGGTCAAACCAGCCCGAATGTGCGTACGGTCGTAGTTGTGATTTAGGGGTGGGGCACCAAGGGTAATCTACAGGCTTTGTTCATCATGATGGCAATCCTATTGAGTGTGGTCTGAGGTCACGCTGTAAATAGCAAGGCCGTAGTCTATGATGGAGAAGACTGAGCTAGTTATGGCTAGCTTGAGTGCAGTTTCATTAAGGCAGTGCCTGTGTCTGTAGAACTGGCCTAGGCATCTGTTAGCAAGCCTTGGCAACCTGGTCAACATGCTGTAGTATGTGAGGAAACTATCCAGGGTGACACCAAGATATTTAAATTGCTGGACCATCTCAAGGGGCTCATTTTCCATGTTTCTTATTGTGAGCATGGATGATTTGTGCTTACTGTGTGCTGATTTAAATCTCATTGTTTTTGTGTTTTTTTGTAGTTTAGCAGTAACTTTGAATTTATGAACCAGTATTCAACATTGTTGAAGTTAGCCTGCAGGTGTTCCAGGATTAAGGGGTCAGAATGGCTCGTGAACAACACTGCATCATTCACATAAAGTAGGATTTTGTCACTGCATGCAAGGGAAGTTAATTTAGAAAATGACTAATCAGCAGGGGCTAAGGATTGACCCCTAGGGACTCCAGTGCTCTCTCTCTGGCTATCAAAGAGTGTTCCACCATTTTTACTTTTGTTCCCGACCTGATAGGTAGCTCCTGAACCAGCATAATGGATTTGGAGATATGCCGTAATGCCTAGTTGGGTTAACAAGAGTTCATGATTTACTGTGTTGAAGACCTTGGTGAGATAAATTAAGGTAGCTTCCACTAAGTGCCCTCGATCAAAGGCATCATGGATATAACCTCTGAACTCAAGCAGAGTGGATATAGTGCTGAGCCTAGTTCTAAATCCATATTGCTGCATAGACATTGGTACTTGTCAAAATAGTCTATGAGCTGATCGTAGACTATCCTCTCCAAAGCTTTGGAGATTGGGGAAGAATAGAGATTGGTCTGTAGTTTGAGTGGAGTGACCATCTCAACTTTTGAAGACCGGGTTACAACCGCTTCTTTCCATAGTTTGGGAAATTTACCAGATATGAGGAGAGGTTGAGAATTTTCACCAGCTGCTAAGACTTCAGGAAGACTAGCTTCAAGTCAGGACCATCTCCACTGTGCCTTGATTTTACAAGAATGTGCTGAAGGGACCTTTTAGCTTCTGTTTTAGAAATTACCCTAAGGTAAAATGGTGGAGTTTGATTGGAGGCTGGGTGAAAGCAGCATCATGTAAGTCAACTTTTACAGGGCATTGGTATTTATGGGGCAGCATATTGTTTAGATCTATAAAAGTTTTATTGAAAACATTTGCAATAGTCGTGGCATCTTGAGTGATGGTCCCATTCAGGTTAAGCAAGGATGGTACCATTTTATCTGGTTGCCCAGTAAGAGCTTTGATATTTTGCCAAAATGTACAGCTGTCACCCAAGAATTCTCCAATTCAGTCTGAAAATGGGAGACTTTTGCCTGTCGGATGGCCTGGGTACATTTATTCCTGGCTGCCTTGTAGTTTTGAATGTCGGTTGTATGCCCATACTCTTAGCTCTATGCTATAGGTTATCCCTGGCTTGGAGTTGCTGTAAGAGATGTAGGGTGATCCAGAACTTATGGGTACCTTTGACCTTCCTCTTAGTTTTGGGAGCATAATTATCACAGGCATCATTAGTGGTCTTAATTAAATATTCCAGCACATCATCGACGTCAACAGCTGCAAAGAGTAACCCAATTCTGTTGCTTAAGATGTTGTTTTAATTGACCCAGCTGTCCCTTCCTTAAAGTCTGAGACATAGACACATTTGCTGGGAGTTTGGGTGACCTATTAGACCACTCGCAGGCAGAGGCAGGGGTGGTCTAAAGAATCTGAGAACACAATTGTGAGTGATTCTGTCAGGGTGGTTAGTTAGTAACCAATCAATTAAGGTACTGGTCCCTGGGCAGTAATTAGAGCAGGTGGGCAAGTTGTGTAATTATTCTAGATTAAGTGAAGAGATGGCGTCTTTCTAGGGGGTGGCGCCTGGAGACAGCCAATTAATGTTAAAGTCCCTCAGCACTAGTACTAGTTTGGGGCTAGTTGGAGAGGTATTCATGCAACATCGTGAAATCTTCCACTTTCTCCTTGGGAGGGATGTAAACTGAGACCAGGGTTAAACTTTTACCATGCGTACCGAGAATAAGTTTTAATGATAATATTTGCACGTTCTTACCAGTTTTAGCATGTGCTAGTACTCTACCCTGAAGGTGGTTCTTAATGTAAATGATGCACCCACCTCCTCTTTTCCCCTTTCTATCAAGCCAGAAAGAGTTATAGCCGAGAGTTATATTCATTATCAGAGGGTTAGGGTGAGCCACGTCTCAACCAATGAGAGTACATCGGGGTTATGTTGTACTACCCATGCTTGTAAAGAATGTAATTTGGATTAAGGCTGCATATATTGGTAGCCCGTGACATACCCGACTGCGATTGAGTGAACCACAAAATGGCAGCTTAGCGGTGACGCATGTCATGGGTGCTACCGACGAGTAGGGTGACCTGATGGGGTGGGTTTGAACATCAGGATGTCGCTACATACCGTGCATGGGGTGGGAGAGAGCATGCTCAGTGAGGGTGGGAGGAGTTTTGAGGGTGATGCCACTGTGGGCTGCTGCACTGGCCCCATGGTGTGGTGGGTTGGTTTATGGCTTGGGTGGACAGGGTGCTGGGTTTGGGTGCAGGTACATTTTTGATCGCCAGGACCAAATTAAAAAAATGTTTTACCCCAACAGCCTACACCCACCTGGGTTGAGAATCTCAGCATAAGTAAGGGGTGTGGGGGAGTGTGGGGGTTCAGCCCCCTGCATAAATCATTAAAAATGTAAGTCCCAGAGCCGTTTTGCTGTGCACTGGGAGTCAGCACGAGTGATTTTCGGTGCTGTGACTCTCGCCGTAAGGGTGATCATCTTCGGCAGTCACCATTATGACATAAAGCCCCTTTATTCATGGAGACTATTGAGATTTTGCCTAGCTTTGTGATAGTATTAGTCTCCATTGATCTAGGACCTGGGTTGGGGTGGATGTTGATCGAAAGTAGTAGCAACAACTAAATGAGTTGAAGTGCCTGCAATTTGAGTTGTTTAAGGGCATGAGGCGGTGGCTATGAGGGGTTGTCCTTTTTATTTTTTGCCCTATAGTGGGAGTGTTAAGGTAAGTGGGAGGAATTGGGTTGCTGGTGCCTGGGTGAGATGCTAACACTACACATTTGCTCCTGCTAAATATAAGACTTGAGACAGCAGGGGCAGAAGTCAGGTTGGGATAACTACCTCTATAACTAGGAGTTATGTTGTTTTGTTTTGATAGGGGTAGGAAGGGGTAGAATGGAGCAATAACATAGAATGCTGCAACAAATAACCAACAAGCCTGGGGCTCCATTATTTAAACTTCCTTTAGATGAAAGAGCATGGTCCCTCTATTGGTGGATCTTTATAATCCGCAAATGGGAAACTGGACACAAAAACTGTAGAAACATAGATTTTGATGCAGATAAGGACCGCCTGGACCACCTAGTCTGGTCATTTCTCTACCTACTTAAACTCCAGATTCTAAATGATCAGCAGCTTACCCTTTCTTTCCTATCACTAGGTTTTCCTTCTGTCTATCCCATGCATTCTTGAAATCACCAGTCGACTTTAGTCTTATTTTTATTGTAGTCTTTGCATGTGAGCATCTAGGTTGTAGATTGCTAAGTGGGATCACTGTTACCAACTAGCTTATCCGAGTTTATAACCAGCAGGGCCATTCAAAATCCTCAGCTGTTTGAATCAAAACTAGTCTTAATGAAAGTATGTTAACAAGGAAAAACCTGCCTACCACTTACGAAAATACTTCATCGTTAGCACCCCATTTAGAGGAAAGGGATCATTTGCACCTTTTCTCACACCGCTTTTCAGTCTCAAATATAACAAAAGTTTTCTGATAGACTGCCTCAACACAAATCAAATGTTAAGTGTTTAAGTGTACTTATGCTCGGCCAGTGAATTTTGAAACCAAACCAGACAAGGATTCAAAAGAAAGCGCATCACATAAAACCCTTCCCTACCTCGACTGCATTATTTCTGTCAAACCCAAGTCTGGATGCAAACTTGTTAATATATTTGAGAGTTTTTATTGAAAATGTTAATAATTTTTACACAGTTCAAAGTAAAAACTAAACAATTGCAGAACATGTCAGTTTTGGCAGAGAATGGTGAAAATTGCAGATTCTGCAAAAAAATTGCTAGTGCAGTTTTCCGGTACCCTGCTTGTAATAGTTGTGCCTAGATTGTTGCCAAAGCTCTAAGGAGTCAAAATTTAGCAGAGGTAGAAACTTAGTTACTCATGTGGGGCCTTTGAGTCTGTCTTCATCTTTCAGTGACCTGCATAGACTTTCCGGGTGTTCTGCCCTATCTCTAAGATGTCAGCTGTGAACACACAAGCACAGTAGCACACAGTAAGGTAAATGCTACCTGTACAGTCAACTGTTTCCCTTCCAGAGCTATTCCACCTGATGTTCCACCTTGGAGCATCCAAGTGGCATTAGCATGGTGAAAACAAACAGCCTCCCTCCTCAGAGAGGTAAGTATCCTATGGGGTTTTTCAGGCCAATCTCCCACTAGCCCTGGAACACATCTCATTCACAAAGCCAGGTCACTGATGTCATGTGCAGTAGCTATGGCAGATGTTTCAGTCATGAATCGCGTCATTGTTGTGATTCAGTAGACAGATAGCCCTGGATGCTACAGTTTCATACCTGACATAGCTGTTTTCACTGGCAGTGGTTACTGAAGATACTGTAAATTTCTTACTTGTGACTAATTATGCAGGTGATTCCTCTTCACAAACCATGAATGTTAAATGATGTGCTTCACTTTCTGTGATTTCAACAAAATATAGACAGTGATGGCAGAATAAAAAACATGGTCCTTTCAGTCTGCCCAATTTCTGTATTTAGCCCTGGGACCTACTGTCCTTCTAGAACCCTTGCCCTCCCCAACTCCCCCATTCTCCTCCCAGCTTCTGCTGCCTGAGCAAGCACTACACCCTTCATTCTGTACCAACCATTCTTGAAACCATCAATGGTTTTGCACTTACCACTTTGACTGGTAGACTGTTCCATGGCTCCACTACCCTTTCTGTAATATAATGTCTTCATGTCTATCCTGAATCTCCCACCTGTTAGTTTCCAGTCATGTCCATGTGACCACAGGCTAGTATTCAAGCTGAATATTTCTGTACTGTTCATTTTATTAATACCTTTTAGGAACTTGAAGGGCCGTATTATATCTCCCCTTTCCTTCTGGTCTCCAGTGAGTACATGTTCAGTGCTTTAAGGTGCTCCTCATAGGACCTGCCCTGTAGGCCCTCAGTCATTTTCATCACCCTACGCTGCAGTCTCCAACCTATTCCTATCTCTTCTGAGGTGAGGACTCCAGAACTGGGTGCAATAATTCAGGTAAAGCCTCACTAGGATCTACTTCACATAGGAAGTATCATCTCTTCTCTTCTCTTCTGCTATCAATATTCCTCCTGATACAACCCAGCATCCTACTTACTTTGCTATATTCTTTCTTTCACTGACTCAGTAGCTTTAGGAGTCACTGATGATAACTCAAGGTCCCGTTCCTCAGTCGTAGTGTTAAGTCTCACCCCAACCATCCAGTACGCCATCCTGGGATTCTTGTTCCTTATGTGCATTACCTTGCATTTCATGGCATTAAACTTCAACTGCCAAACCTTAGACCAACCATCTAGCTTTTGTAAGTCCCTATGCAGGCATTGTGGCAGGTCAAATGCAGGTTTTCCTAAAAGGAGAAATATACTTAATGAGTTTCAATCAGATTTAGACTGAAACATGGAACCACTACGGCCTTGTTAAAGGTCACAGGATATTGTAGAATGTATGGACAGGAGGATGCCAGTGGGAGCTATTTTTATTGATCTTTCAAAAGCATTTGACACCTTGGACCATGGCATCCTCCTGTCCAGACTGAAAACCTGTGGTATATCCGAGGCGGCAGTCAGTTGGTTAAGAAATTACTTGGGATTGAGACATCAACAAGTAGCCATAAAGGACTGGACCTCCGAATTGAAGGAAGCGGTCTCGGGTGTACCACGGGGATCTATACTTGACCTATTCTCTATAATCTTTACATGAATGACTTACATTTTTCACAGCAAAGGTACAGTATCATTTATATGCTGACAATATAATTATTTACACGGCAGGACCATCATTGGGTCCAATTCAGCTAGTATTGCAACAAGCTTTTGACTATGTACAGTGCTTTTTGCTGAGCTCTAAGTTAGTTTTAAATGAAAAAAGTCCCAAGTTATGTTGTTTCATAAGGGTAGTAGGACTATAACTGAACAAAATCGACTTCAAATTGTAACTGTTTCAGGAACCATTTTGGAGCAAGTAGATAGTTATAAATATTTGGGGTTTATTTAGATAGCAATCTTAAATGGGATATTCATGTTGAGAATATATTAAAAAGTAGGGAAAAGCCTAGGATCCTGTATAGAATTAGAAGTTATATGTCCCGGGAGGTTAGACAACTCTTAGTAGCAGTAATGGTATTACCTCTATATTGGAATATGGAAATATTGTCTCAGTGCCACAACTGGGCAGTTGTCCAAATTGGATATTATGTACAATAAATTGCAAGATTTATATTAGGAGTGCGAAAAGGACACATAGATTAGAGATGTATAAGGAGTTAAATTGGGTCTCCTTGTCTCAAAGGAGAATTTTAAATACAATCACATTTCTGATAAAATGTATTATGGGCAAGGTCCTGATTATATTGGAAAGGGCATCAGATTAAAAATACCAAATAGAAATTACATTCTGCAAATAGATTGGAATGTGTGATACCAAAACGAGTAACTGCTCAGGGAAAAAAACATTTTGTATATTTTGGCCCGAATTGTGGAATAAATTACCTGGGAATTTGAGACTAGTAAACAGAGAACTTCAGATAAATCTGATAAAAGAGTGGTACATTAATCATACAAATATAGAAGGAATTGATGTAGTATCTTGTGGGGTTGAGAACCAATATTGTGTTTATGTGTATTTTGTAAGCGTTGTCTTTGTTGATTGGTATGATTGATTAATAATATTTAGAAATGTAATTGTTAAATGTTATTTGTTTATGTTTAGTTTTGATGTATGTGATTAATGTATTTTAATGTAAGAGTAATTGGTATGGAACTAATGGACCGCCTGTAAATGAGCTTGACTCAGTGATGTTATCCATATTCATTTTGTATGAATACAAATTTTACCTACCTATGCATTTCCCTGATTAGCTCAACACTATCTACTCTCCAACAGAGCGTAAACAGAGCTTAGTGTCATCTGCCAGAGACACAACCTGCCCTGGATTCCCTCACCAATGTGGTTGACAAACATATTGAAGAGGACCAGACCCAGTACAAATCCGGTGGCACCCCACTGTGACCTCCCTCACTTCTGACTTGGCCCCATTGACCACAACCCTCTGCTTCCTTCCCTTTAGCCAGTTACTTACCCAGTTTACTATGGCTTTAGCCACCCGCTCCTCCATCTTCTTCAATAAGCATCTGTGAGGCACCGGTTTGACAGCCTTACTGAAGTCAAAGAATAGCAAATCCACAGGCTGGCTCCTATCATTCCCAATTCAGCCAAAGAAAAGTGTTAAGTTTGTCTCATAAGACTGACTTGCCACAAATCTGTGCTGTTTACTATCCTGGAGCTTGTTGCTTTCCAAGTAGTCCACAAGGTCCTCCTTGACCAGTGTCTTCATCAGCCTTCCTTCAGTTGAGGTAAGACTCACAGGTCTGTAGTTCCTTGCTTGTTCCTTGTCCCCCATTATGGAGGGTAACCATGTCCACCACCCTCCAATCATTTGGAACCACTCCCATTCCCAGTCAGCTGTTGAACAGAACTACCAGTATTTTGACCACTTCCGCTACCAGTTCCCTGAGTAACTTTGGATGCAACCCATCTAGTCAGGGCCTTATCTATCTTTAGGACTGCTAGCCCTCTCTGGATCCTTTCACTTGTAAATGTTGACTGTCTTATCTCCTGACCCCTTTGGTAGGTGCCTTGATGCCAAAATCTGGCAAGGCCCACCATCTTTGCTAGTGAAAATGGAGCAGAAACAATTATTGAGGATGGGATCTTTCCTGTTCTCCTTTATTGCCCTACCCGGTCAGCTAGCCTTATGATTCCTTGTTTTCTTCCTTTTCTCCCTCATATATTGGAAGAACTGTTTTTCTCTGATCTTGACCCCTCCACAATATGAAGCTTGGTGTCTGCTTTTGCTTCCCTAACCTCCTTCTTTGCATCCCTATTTTTCAGTGACATAGAAACATAGAATTTGACAGCAGATAATGACCGCTTGGCCCACCTAGTCTGCCCATGTCTCTACCTAACAGATAGGCTGCAGATCCTGGTTAACCAGCGCCTACTTCCTCCTACCCCCAGTAGAATTGCCTTATGTCTGTACCATGCATTCTTAGATTCCCCACTGTTTTGACTCTACAACCTCCTCAGAAGGCTGTTCCATGTATCTACAACCCTCTCTGTGAAGAAATACTTCCTCACATTACCTCTGAGCCGTCCCCCTCTATCTTCAAATTGTGCCCCTTGTTTTTGCACATCTCTTTTTCTGAAAGATGCTACCCTTGGACTTTGTTGATTCCCTTGAGGTATTTGAAAGTTTCTATCATCAAACCCCTCACTCCTTTTCTTGAGGCTATACATCTTTAGTTCCTTTAGTCTTTCTTCATATGTCTTCTGATGCAGACCCTGTATCATTTTAGTTGCCCTCCTCTGGACAGCCTCCACTCTATCTATGTCTTTGCAGAGATGGGGTCTCCAGAACTGTACACAGTACTCCAGATGTGGTCTTACCAACTGTCTGTACAGAGGGCCAACAACTTTCTGTTTTCTACTGGTGATGCATCTCCTATGCATCCCAGTATCCTCCAGCCCTCCTTACTGCCTTCTCCACATTGCTGGCCCACCTTTGGGTCATCTGATATGACTATCCCCAGGTCCCTTTCCATTTTTTTTTGTTGTCAGTATCTCACCCCCCATTGTGTACTCTTCCCTGGGTTTTTGTTTCCCAGGTGATTACTTGCACTTCTCTGCATTGAATCTAAGCTGCCATATATTTGACCATTCTTGCAACCTTGTCAAGTCCCTTTTCATCCTTTCCACCCCACCTTGTGTATCAACCCTGTTGCAGATCTTTGTGTCTTCTGCAAAATACATACTTTCCCTTACAGTCCCTCTGCAATGTCACTTATAAAGACATTAAAAGGACCGGACCCAGTACTGAACCCTGTGGTACCCCACTAGTAACCCTCCTTTCTTCACTGTGGACTCCATTTACTGTTACCCTCTGTGCCCTGTTCTCCAGCCAGTGTTTACCAGGCTACCACCCTAGGACTCATTCCCAGGCTGGCTAATTTGTTTATGAATCTTTGTGTGGGACTGTGTCAAATGCCTTGATAAAGTCTAGGTAGGCCATGTCCACAGCCCTCCCTGGTCTACTGCTTTGGTCATCCAGTCAAAGAAATCAATTAGATTTGTCTGACAAGACCTTCCCACTGTGGATCCATGCTGCCTTGGGTCCTGTGCTCCACTGGCCTCTAGGTACTCAACAATTCTTTCCTTCAGAAGTGATTCCATCATTTCCCTACCACTGAGGTCAAACTGACAGGTCTGTAGTTTCCTGCCTCTGTCTAGCTCCCATTTTTGTGAAGGGAATCCATCCACCCTCCTCCAGTCCTCAGGTACCACCCCATCCTCCATGATTTATTTAAAAGGGTAGTCAGTGGTGTTACTAGTTCTTCCCTTAGTTCTTTTAAAATTCTGGGTGAATCACATCAGGCTCCATTGCCTTATCCACCTTCAGTTTAAGAGTTCTTTCAGATCCCTTTCTTCTGTGAAATGACTAATATCAACCCTCCTATCCAGAGTGCTTCTATTGACTGGATTAGGTATTTCCTCCTGCTTTTCCATTGTGAATACTGAGCAGAAGTATTCATTCAGTATCCCTCTTTTCACTGTTGTTCTCTGCCCAACCACCTGCCTCTTTGTTCAGCCTCAGTATCCCTGCCTTAGTCTTTCTTTGCTCCCTAATGTACCTATAAAGGTTTTATCCCTTTCTTAACCAAGTTGGCTATCTTCCTTGGTTTGGGCCTTTGCTATTCTGACTGCCTTACCGCTTCCTTCTGCTTTAACTGGTACAGTTCTCTGTCCTGCTCCTTCCGTGTTTCCTTATACTTCCTGAATGCTATCTTTTTCCCTTACCTTCCCTTCCCGCCACTTCTTTTGAGAACCATAGTGTTTTTTATTTCATTTTGATTTGTTTGTTTCACACAAAGACTTGTTGCCTCTGTGATGGCAGTTTTGATGTTTCCCATTGTTGCTTCACCCCACCTTCTTGCCTGTTTGCTAGTGCTTTTCTGAGGCACTCTCCCATTTTGTCAAAATCAGCCCTCCTGAAGTCCAGTACCTTCACTTTTGTGTGGCTTGACTCTACAGCTAAGTTTATTGTGAACCACATGATTTGGTGGTTGCTTGTTCCCAGATGGCTACCCACTTCAAGATCAGAGATCCTCTCTCCATCCCATTTGAGAGTACCAGTTCTAAGATTGCTCTCTCCTGAGTGGGTTCCAAAGCTAGCTGTCTGAGGCATGCTCCCTCTAGGGCATCGAGAATGACCCTGCTCTTGGATGTGCCTGCAGCAAAGGTGCTCCAGTCAACATCTGGCATATTCAGGTCCCCATCAGCAATATCTCCCTTTCTCTGCCATCCCAAGGATGCCTTCTATCATTTTCTTGTCCATTTCCTCCCCTGAGACAGGGGTCTGTATACAACCCCTGTCGGATTGTGGAGCCATTTCCCACAGTGCCTCCTCTCCTCCCCATTTACCCTTTAGTTCTGTTGCTTTTATCCCTTCCCTTACATGGAAGCTACTCCTCCTTCTCTTCTTCCCTCCCTGTCCCTCCTGTGGGTTGTGTACCATGGTATGTTGACATCCCAGTCATGGTTCTCTGTGTACCATGTTTCTGTGACTGCCACAATATCCAGGCATCACTCTTCCATCAAGGCCACCATTTCAGGAGATTTTCACCTAGACTACGGGCATTAGTACTCATTACCCTCCATTTTGTATGGCTTTATTTCTTTTGCCCCATCCCTGTCCCTACTTTGTCTTTTCTCCATTTACCCTGCCCTTCTCCCTATCGACTGCCTTTCTTTGACTGGGTAACCAGAGTGGTGGACCAAGGAGCAGTTGATGTCGCTACCTTGACTTCAACCAAAGCTTTTGACACTGTTCCACATAGAAGATTGATAAATAAGCTCGGTAGACTCGGAATTGGGTCAGAGTTGGTCAACTGGGTGGCAAACTGGTTGACGGGCAGAAAACAGAGTGGTGGTAAATGGTATACAGTCAGAAGAGATGCAAGTCACAAGTGGGGTACCTCAGGGATCAGTCCTGGGGCCAGTCCTCTTCAACATCTTCATTAGTGACCTTGCAGATGGACTAGAGGGTAAAGCTTGTCTGTTTGCAGATGACACCAAGATCTGCAACAAAGTAGATGGTCCAGATGGGGTGGGCAGAATGAGAAGAGATCTGGATAAACTAGCAGAATGGTCAGAAGAGTGGCAGCTGGATTTAATGCAAAAGTGCAAAATCATGCACATAGGGAAGAGAAACCCTGAAGCCACCTATAGGCTGGGAGGGTTGCTAGCAGTCACAAAGGAAGAAAGAGACTTGGGCATCATCATCACTGATGACCTAAAATCATCAAGCAGACCTCTAAAGCAGTAGGTAAGGCTAGGGGGTGTTAGGGTGTATTAGTAGGGTATCACAAGTCGTAGAGGGAGGTAAAATCCTCTGTACAAGACACTGGTTAGGCCCCATCTGAGTACTGCGTGCAGTATTGGAGGCCACACCTTCACAAGGACATTAACCAAATTGAGGCAGTCCAGAGAAAACAACCAAAATGGTGCAGGGACTGCATCAGAAGACTTATGAGGACAGATTAACAGAGCTCAATATGTACACCCTTGAGCAAAGGAGGAGAGAGGTGATATGATTGAGGCATTCAAACACCTTAAGGGCATAAACAAGGTGAAAGAGTCTAACATGTTTAAATATAAGAAAATAGCAGGACAAGAGGACACAGCATGAGATTAGAGGATGCCGATTAAAGGGGAATGTAGAAATTCTTTTTCACAGAAAGGGTGGTGGATGCATGGATAGCTTACCACCACAGAAGTGGTGGCTATGAATACAGTGCAGGGCTTCAAACAGGCATGGGATAGGCATAAGGGAGCAATACAAATGACTATGAATAGATAGGTCACTGACAGAGCAAAGGCCAATGGCACATTTATAAGGTAGAAAAAGAAATGGGCAGACTGGATGGGCCTTGCAGTCCTTATCTGCCATCAACTTCTATGTTTCTATGCTTCTATGCTCTATTTTGGTGTTTACCTCACTAATTACCCTGATTTTTTGGGGGGCTAGGATTTCCTTCACCTGTTCAGTGCCTCCCCTTGGCTGGTTAAATGCTTGCCACTGAAGCATTTAAACCTATCACCTAGGATCCAGGTTCCCTCCAGGATAGAAGCAGACCATCATGCCTGTATAAGCCTGCATCCTCCAGGTGGAGCCCCAGTCCCCAATGAAGCCCAAATCCCTGAGCTCTACACCAGCATTTCAACCAGTCATTGAATCCCATGGTGGGAGTGCCCGTCATCCATGCCATAGACAGGTAGCACTTCTGAGAAAGTTACTATGTGTGCTACTTGTCTAAGGTCCTCCCCAACTCCACAAACTCCTGTTGCACTGCTCTGATCCCATTCTCAGCCAGGTCATTCATCCCTAGGTGGATAATGACATCCAGCTCCCTCCCCTTGCTTGCTGCTCCCACGATCCTGAGGATTCATTTCCTGTCCCTCAAGCCTTGGTGCCAGGCAGGCACCTTACCTCCATTTCCCTCCATACCCAGTTCTATCCCCTAACAATTGAGTTCCCCACCAGGGTTGTTTCCTTGCCCTGTGGGGTCCTGGGCCACCCTCCTGTGGGTCTCTATTGTGGAGGTTCCCAGCATCCTCATTGGTCTCCACTGCAGGTGCCTCCATAGAGGAACCATGCTTCGCCAAAGTGGTGAATGAATTGTGAGAAGCACAACTTGAGGGATGTCCTCTGTTCCACCACCTCACCCCACCTGGAGCCCACCATGGTCCAACCACTCCTCTTTCTTGGCAACCTCTGAGATTGTGGTGCTGGGTAGTCTCTGGGTGGAGGAGCAGGGTTCCTGAATCCTTGCCAGGTCAGCATGGAGACGAACAACCTCCTCCCTCAGACCAGAGGTGCCTACAATAGGGCAGCAATGCAGTTTCCAGAATGTTTCCCGGAGACTGCTGCTCCACAGCCAGTGCATTGCACCACTCCCCACATGTCTGTGTCCCTTCCAGTTACAGATGCTTTTTGTTTTTGTTCCTGTTTTAGTGTGCAAGCTTGTGGGTGTCTCTACCCCCATTCAGTGTGCTGTGCCTTTAAGGATATGAACAGGTGTATGTTGTTAGTAGTTTTGAGGAAGTGATGTCAGAATAATGTCAGTAAATATTCTTCCCATCCTTCCTTCCTCTACTTTTCTTCATACGTGTACAAGGCCTTTTTCTTGCTCTCACCACTTCTCTGAGTCTTGCTGAGAACCATGACAGTCTCTTCAACTGTTCTGCTTGGTTACCTTTCTCATTAATAAGTTAGGTGCCTCGAGAATGGCCATTTTAATTGCCTCCAACCCTCTTCTACCCCTCTCCTATTTTGTACATCCCTACTAACTTTTCCTTGACAAGCTTACTCAACCTATTGAAGTCTGTGCTCAAAATCAAGGCATGTCAGCTCTCATTTGAGATTTTCAGGACCTAAGGGCCAGTTCAAACCATATGGATTTATGGTCACTGTTCTCAGTGGCTTCCCTACTCTTATCGCTCCTACCATCTCCAAGTAGGAGAGCACCACATCTAGAACTGCAGTCTGCCTGGTGGGTTCCTTAACTAGTGGCACCAGTAGGCAGTCCTGAAAGGTAACCAGCAAGACCTGACTTCTGGTGTGCATGGCAACTAAAACATCCCAGTCTATGTCTGGCAAGTTCACATCACCTGCCACCAATACTTTCCCTTTGCCACTCCTCTTTACGTTATTCCCTGAGCTCTCTGTACTCTTCTTCCCTTGCCAAAAGGTCTGTAGATCACCCTGAAGTACACTTTCTTGTCTGAGGTTGCTGTGAGTTACACCCACAGTGTCTATGTCTCCCTTACTATCCATGCTGCACCCATCTTTCACCACCACTTTGCGCCCTTGACAAAAATGGCTACTCCTCACCATCTACATCTTCTCTCCTGAACAATGAATATCCAGGGATCATCAATTCCCAGACATTTTCCAAAGCCCACATTTCTGTGATGGCCACAAGATCCACCTCAGTGTCTTCCCACCAGTGACAGAAGCTCACTGATTTTGTTACCTAGGCTCATGGCATCAAGGTATACCCCTTGCATCTGACCCCAAGACTGCTTTCCTATGTCTCTGCTTTCTCCCTTGCTCTTTCTTCCTCATGTTTTTTCCTGGTGATTGCACACTTTGTGTTCACCCTCTCCAATGTCTCCTCACCTAGTTCAGTTCCAGCCACACCTCTCCTTATACCTGCTCTGCTACTATAAGCCCCAAAATGGGGAATGCTAGCTAGGATCCCCTTCCTTTCACCTGCCACGGTGGATCCTCTAGATGCAGTGTCCCACACAGTCTGTTTAAACATCTGATATAGATGTTAAACTGCTGCATAGCACAGTTCCCTCATTGTAAGGTGAAACCTGTTGTCCTTGAAGAGTCTCTCATCCCAGATGTCCTCCCAATCCCCCACAAAGTGATACCTCTTCTCCTGACAGCATCCCTTAAGCCACTCATTAAACGCCTCAGTTACATCATTCCCTATCCAATCCTGCTTTCCTGTCCCTGTCCCACACAGGAGGACTTCAAAAAGGCCAGAGAGGCTCAGTGTGTTTCCAATTTGTTCCCTAGTTTGTGGAAGTTTCATTTCACCATCTCCACTGACAGGTTCACCAGATTATTGGTACCAAGGTGTACCGCATCCCCAAACACACTCTTTGGCACCCTTTCTATCCTGTCTAAATCCTGTATGGCCAATGTATCAAAAGGCACTGGACCATCACCCTCCCATCCAACCCTCCCACCATCATCTCTACCCCCAATCATGGAGTCCCCAAGCACTAACACACTTCTGGTGGACTTGCTCCACTTGGGTGCTATCACATTGTCCTTCTCTTCCCTTTTCCAACAACTGACTTGGAGTCCCCCCAGTGGAGTCAGGTGCCTGAGCCTCCAGAGGTACAAACTGGTTCACCAACTGGATGGTGTTGGACTGGACAACCTTCTTCTGGCTACCCCTTCTGCCTCCCTGTCACAGTGCCGACCACTCACTCACCCTCCAAACCAGTGGATCTCTGGGTGAATGAGGATCTGGGGATGGACTCAGCTGAGCTGGTAACACAGCTGAGATATTTCCACCTTTGCTGTCACCTGCTGAGCCTGGAGCTGTGCCACAGTCCTGCATATGGGGCAGTGCCACCTCCTTCAGAGCATATCCTAGAGAAGAGTACCTCACAGCCACCACAACTGACTACCTCCACTCTGACCCTCATTCCAACAGAGGCTTATGAATGAGTCTAAAATACAAACAAATGACTAAATTATCATGTAGTGCTTACCTGACTGGGTGTAACTGCAAGGCTTAGCTATAGCACAAACAATACAAATAAAAACCCTTGTAGTGTTCACTCAGATAAGGTGTAACTGTGAGATTTAATATAGCAAAGAAACTGCTAAACAGGTTAAACCTGTACTAGCTATAGCACAGGAAACGTGTGAAATCTACCTTGCAGTGCTCACCAGATAAGATGTAGCTGTTGGATTTAACTATAGCACACAAACAGCCTAGCAAATTAAACCTATATCTAGCTGTAGCACAAAAATGGTATGCAGTTTACCTTACCTAATCAATGAGTATCAACTGTAGCAAGAGCAGCCTACTCTATTAACCTTCAGTGTGCACCCAGAGACATTTTAGTTAGGACTTAGTAGTAGTACACTTAAAAGCCTGTTTGATGTTTCAGCAAATGACTGTGAGTGCAGCATATGTGTGATTTAGTGACTGAAACTGCTTTGATTTTTCACCCTGCTGCATTGCTGAATTGAGGGAACTCCCAGGTATGTGCAAGAGGCCAATTACCTGCACGTAATTTTGGGCTCAGGGGTGAGCCAATAACTGAGCAGGTTTGCCTCTGTGGGAGGGTTTGCTTCTGCATTTAAACATCGCGCCCATGCATAGTGCGAGCGGTAGCATGAGCATAAGTGGCGCAAGCACCACTCAGAGCAGATTTTGCACAGGAATTAGAACCTATAAAAGAAAGGGATTTTATTTAAATAAGCTTTTATTGGTTACTTGGTTTTATATTGTGGGTTTCAGCTTTGAAGTGGCGGGACTGGTCATTTTCAGGTGAGCGGGCTCTATAAACATAAGGAGTGATTCCTTTGAAGATCTATTTACTAGGCAGCTCTCACCTGACTTGGATTTCAGTTCCGCTTCTCAAACCCGAACTCATTAGCTCATAAATTTGCTGCTTTTTGACATTTTATTTTTGTTCTGAGTCAGAATTTGATTTTTAGGAGATGTTTTTCTTTTCATTCTTATGTACACTCATAGTGGCAAGATGGTTAATACAACTGTTAAGGGAAAATAAAGGGAAACAAAGGTTAAATCCCAATAAGAATAAAAAGGTAACTGTTGTGTATACACTCAGGAATTGGTTATTACAGTCAATTCTCAAGGAATTGGCAGAAAGCCCTTCATCATTATATCCACCTCATCCCTTTAAGGAGTACATGATTGAGGAGCATAGATCAGACTTAGGTGGAGATAATTTAGAGTTTAACAGAAGAAATCAAAATTTGATGGTTAAGAACTGGGATAAGAATACCTTGGATAATACAAATCAAGATATTATGGTTAAATCTTTGGAGAACCAATATAGTGGTAGTGAAGGGAATACAAGGAATTGAGGGGATTTAATCAACTAACCTCTTTTGACAGTAAAATTACAACTTCGGATTTGGAAGTAATCAGTAGTCCAGACATTGGCGCTAAAGCAGTGTCTCAGGAAAATTACTGATTTAAAAAAAAAATCTTTCACTAAAGTCCCTAATAATAACTCTCAGGATCCTTTAAAAATAAATAGCCTACATATTTTATATAATACGGGCAGCCAAGACTGCATTACTTTGGGGAGAAAGCAAATATGGTGGCTTATTCTAAGGTTTTAGATATAATGAGTGGGGGAGGTAGAACCTAGTCAGCAAAGTGTGTTAGGGTATGGGGTTCTTGTAGATAAGGATGAGGGTATTTCATGTTTTCCTCTGGAATAAATTTGTTCAGCCCATTAGAGATATCAAGTGAGGCAGGTAGCTGCATTATGGACTCTAAAGAAATGCTGTATTCATCTTTTAATGGTGCTCATGATGAGCTATTTCAAAAATGGATAGAGGTTCAGGATATCCATTTAGATAAAGACTTTTGGCTCAATGTCCGGATACTATATCGAAATATACTATTAAGGCCCTTGCCCACCCGGTGATGTCTAATGTTGTTTTATTTGAGGCATATAATGGTATTAAGACAGCCCTAGAAAATCTTTCTTGTCTTTGTGCTGCGAAGTTTGCTGCACTTGAACAACAAATTCTACAATTATCTGAGGAAAATGAAGTCCATAAACCTGGGCATAACTTGTCATTTTCTCCCATAAATATTCACGTGCCCTAAAAGGTAAGAAGGGTAAAAGAGGGTGGATTAAGTTGGAAAAAGGGGGAAAAGTAGGCTCAATGGACCTACTCAGACTTATAAATCAGAAAACAGAAATGTGAAATAAAAACTAGGGATGAAAATATCAATAAAGTTGGGATTATAGGTACCATCATGCCAGAGAGATGCAGAGAGATAAAAGAAAGAATTCTGATTAAAAAATAAATCTATCCCTGAGGATTGGATATCCATAAAAGAACAGGGAAAAGGGATGGGTGACCCATTGTGAAACAAAAGGCAAACTCCAAAGAGAATCTAATTAATACAGATAAGTTTAACAAAGATCTTTGCTCAAATCCATTGTTGGCTAAGGAGGACAGTAACCCCAATGGGTATGATTAGGAAGCATATAATTTAATATGCACAGGCAAGGAAGTAGATTTTAAATTAGATAATATGTATTTCAAACATTATGAATCTACTGTATCATTGACTAACATGATAGCCCATATGCTGAGAGCAGAACTGAGGTTATTAACTGTTGCAGATGCTCTTATTATGGTGACTAGGATACTTCAATCTCTCTAACTCAGTTTATGTTATGTCTTCCTAATATGGATATGGCAAAATTAGTCTGGGCTAAGCAAGGCCTGGTAAACTCTTTGGGATTACTGTTATCAACACCAGTGACTTGGTCAACAATTTGGAAAATGTTTATAATGGGATGAAAATAGGAAAATGTTAACATATGATATATTCAAAGCTACTCTTGTAACACTGAATTGAG
This sequence comes from Neoceratodus forsteri, assembly GCA_016271365.2. NCBI lineage: Eukaryota > Metazoa > Chordata > Ceratodontiformes > Ceratodontidae > Neoceratodus > Neoceratodus forsteri. The sequence continues at coordinate 654,175,429 of JADMNL010000022.1, forward strand.
TTTGGAGTCTCCTCTGAAACTTCAATGATCTCTATTTTTGGGTTAGAAATACTGGAGGAGAAACTGTTGCTAACTTGTCATTTCTGTGGATGATTCTATCAACCATTATTAAATCTCATAAACTTCCAGAAGAATTTGTGAAGGTAAATAGAGTTTAGAATGATAAAGAGGGTACCCAGATAAACTGTATTATTGGTTCTGCACAACTGTTAGCATTACTTTCCGAAAATAGACATATGTTGGATGAGGTGGGTATTTACCTGGTGGAATTAAATGAGTGGGATACATCAGCACAGCCTAGTACTGTACAACCTTGACTATACTTTCCAGAAAGTCAAAGTAATGATACTTTATCAGAGCAGGAATGGGGGCCAGAAAGTAATTCTGATTATAATGTTCTTAACTGGAATATAGCAGGGCTTCATAATAAGTTTGTGGACCCACAGTGGGTTACTTTTATTTCTCGACATGAAGTTATTATTTTCCAGGAGACATGGGCTTTAACATCTCCCCACCTGAATGGATATGAATCTAGTTTTATTTCGGCAATTAAAGGAAAAAGCATGGGAGAAATAAAGGAGGTTTGGTTACTATGATTAAAATTAGGAGGGACTAAGGGTAATAAAAGCTATTCCCCACTCCTGAGATTCTCATGGTAGTAGTTAATTGGTATCTTTGTATAGTTCTGATTGTAAATATTTATATTCCACCAGGTTTTCACACTTATTCCACATATGATTTTTGGTCTAAATTATCGGTGGAAATAGATTTAATAATACAATTACATTTGGTAGACACTGTCCTTTAGCAGGGATTTTAATGCTAGGATAACAGAGTTTGATAACTTATCAACCTTACAAGAATTATTATATATGGCAGATTTAGAAAAAGAAATACAACTGATATGACTGTTAATGAGGCAGGAGACGTTTCGCACCTTTATTACAGACAATAATCTCCTGATTCTTAATGGAGACTAGAAGGGATCAACGGGAGAAAGTACTTTTTATACTCAGTTGGTAAGAGTGTAATTGATTTTATATTATGCTCTCCTTAGTTATCATCTCTTTAGGAGATTATATGTGGTTATGAGAACAGAAAGTGATCATGCAGCAATTTTGTTGGATTTTAGGATCTCTGATAGTAATACTCCTCTTTAAAGAAGCCTTTCGAGACATTGAGATTAGTGGGAAAAGAGGTTAAGATTGAATAATAAGACGATGTATGGAGTTCTGAACCTTTTATATTCTTCTACTTTTGTCAAATTATATCAGCAGGTACATACTGATTCTAAAGGTGAAAGGATTAGTGAGTTATTGAACTTAGGGTATCAACAAATTAATACACTGATTTATTCAGCTAATAGCTTTAAGCCTCAGCTAATATCTTTGTTTGATGAGCATTGTAGGAGAGAGAAAAGAAATTTGATGAGGCCATTAGGCAGACCAAAAAAATCCGAGTAAGATGGTGATCATAAATCTAAACAAAATGCAAGGAGTATAAAGAATTTCTTCTCCAAAAAAAGAGAATTTACTGAAAAACAATGGGGACTAATGTATCGAGTTATTGGAGGGTGATACTAGGCTTTTTGAGCCTTAGTGTCCAAGGGGACTGTTGATCAGTATTTTAGACCCCTATATATATTCCTAAAGAAACTTGGATATTTTATTATAGTTCATTACTCAATAGACATCTTACCAATGGTGATGATGTGATAGATAATTTTAATATTGGGGAATATACATCGCTAGTGTTCTCATTTGGAGAGGTGGAAGATGTCATTGTGAATTTATCAAATAATAAAGCACCTGGACCCGATTCGATACGGGAGAAGTTTATAAAGGGCATCTGAATTATTGGGTAGTCTTTTTCACAAACTTTTTAACATTTGTCTAAAAGAGATATTTTTTCCATCATCTTGGACAAGAAATATAATAGTTCCAATCCATAAAAGGGTCAGTTCCATCTACCATCTAATTACCGTCCAGTTAGTCTTATTGACATTAGTGAAAAATCTTTAAAATAATATTACATAAATTACAAGATTGGGTAACTGTAAATTCGCCTCTATCTATGTTTCAAGCAGGTTTCGTAAGGATTTTTCTACTATAGACCATATTTATATTTTAGCCCATTTGATAGAAAATATAGGTCATTTTGTAAAATGAAGCTGTAAGCTGTGTTTGTAGATTTTTCCACAGCATTTGACTCTGTTAATAGAGCCAAGTTATGGGAGATATTAATAAATAGACATGTACCTTTAAACTTATTGGTCCCTATTTTTATGTTATATTCACATACAACATCGGCCATCAGATATGACAATAAGGGTAATATTACTGAATATTTTAGTACAACTTCAGGAGTCAAACAGGGATGTCTTTTGGCTCCTCTTATTCAATCTGTATATTGACTCTCTTTGACCTATAGAGACATAGATAGTCTTGATTCTCCCAGAATTAAGAATATGCCAGTACATTGTCTGCTTACGCAGATGACCTGATTATTCTTGCCTTATCTGTTCAAGGTCTACAAAATAAAATAAATCAATTTTGTTCTAAATGTAAACTTTTGGACTTAGTAATAAATATGAAAAAACTAAACTGTTGACCTTGCCCTTTACAGGGACATCGAATTAAACCAAGTATTTACTTAAATAACTAACCTATAGAGAGGGTAACCTCTTATATATTTGGGGGTGAAGTTTGTTTCAAATGGAAATTGGTAGAGCATTGGAGGGAACAAGTGATAAGGGCAAAATTGATTGTTAAAGCCCTTTTATGTTTCGACAGAAAATATGCAGGCTATTTAGATTCACCAGCACTGATTGCTGATGAGACAAAATTAATCCTATTCTTACATATGGAGCAGAGGTTTGGAACAATAATGTCCCTTGTGGTTGGAAACTCACTCCCTTTATTACAAATTCTACTGCAGGTACCACTTGCCACTTCTAGTGCCATAGGGCAGAATTGGGTAGAGTTCCCATTTCTACAATAATTGATATACTCTATGAGTTATTGGTTAAAAATCATTAATCAACAGGCAAATTATTTGCCTTTATTATGTCTAAGAGAAAAACTCTTGGCATAAACAAAATTTTAGGTCACCTGGGTTAAAAGTATTCAGCGATTCTGGGCAGTGTTGATATGTTTCATCTTTGGACAGATTGGGAGAAATCAATATCAATATCCCCATATTTAAGGAGTTTGTTAAAAAGAAGATACTTAGGTCTGCCTATGATAAGCAAATGGATCTCCTCAGAGTTCAATGTCAGGCCAGTTGGCTTGCTCAAAATAAGATTGATGCATTTATAGAGAAGTATTTAACCCTTGGGTTGACCCTAGAAAGGAAAATGATCACTTGGGCAAGATTGGGAATTATTTGCTCTAAATATGTGTTTTTTAATAAGATAACTTTACCAATTCAGGATCGAATTATGCAAGTGTAATAAGGGCTTTCAAGAATATCTATCATATTATGGTACAATGCCCTTATATAAAACTTTACGGTTTAATTTGTTAAATGATTTTCTTATCAAATATGTTAATGCAAAATATGATCCCCTATTTGTACTTTTACACCCACATTGGAGGAGGCTAAGATGGTTTCAAGTTTTTTCATCAGGTGATGAAATATAAAGAAAAACGTCTCTCTGCTTATGATAATTAATTTGTTGATGGATTTATATTTTTATGTGCTAAAGTTTAAAAGTAGTATTCGATTTTATTTTTTATATATAATTGTTTGTTTTAGAATGTTGTAAAGGCTTGATTGCTGAACAATAAAACTAACTAATTAACTAACACTTAAATACCAATGCAGATTCTGGTGATACACAGTTTATAAAAAAAATAAATTGTGCTCTGAAGACAGAGGTGGTGCTAAGCAAGCTGACCAGCCTGCTAACAAACTATGAGTTTCAAGTAGCTCAGCACTCCAGAACTCAACGCAACAAACGTTCAGGCAAGGATTAAGTGATAAATAAACGTATTGTGAGGCAAGCAAGTAAAAAATTCTGACTAGAAGTCTGAGCCCTTGCATTTCAACCTTATCCAGGTCTTTGTGAGAATGCGGGTCTAGGTACAATCAGGAAAGTCCACCATTTATGTCATTCACAATGCATAAATTAACATATAATTTGAATTAATTAATAGAATAATTCCACATTTAAATTAACACAATAATAATGTATTTAAATAAGTTGGTGAAGTAACTAATACAGCAAAATAAATTGGCAAGTATTCAAAACTACTGGCACACAAGTCACAAAACAATTTGCTCTTACATATTTTTCATTAAATGCACCAGAGTACATCCATATATACATACATGAATAAATAAATAAATAAATAGATAGATTCATCAGCTTGAACAAGTTCAGAACATCAAGGCTATATTGACTTGATGCCCTAAACAAAATATATATAAATTAATAAATAGGAAGGAAAGACAAATTTGTACTCACTGGGATAAATGTCACTACAGAAAACTCCATCACAGCGATCACCAGTAATTGTACATGTTAATTTATATATTGTGAATGATATAAATGGTGGACTTTCCTAATGGTATCAAGACCTGCTCTCCGGTGAAGACCTGGGCAGGGTTGAAGTGCTGGGGCTCTGGGTTAGAGTCAATGTTTTCTACTTGCTTGCCACACATTACATTTATTTATCACTTAATCCTTGCCAGATATTTTGTTGCCTTGAGCCTGGGAGTGCTGAGTTATTTGAACTCATATACAGTTTAACCTGGGATGAAACAGGCAGAGTTGCTGGCTGCTGGTTGCCTCACTGCTGACTCCAGGCAGAGTCTACTTCTTCATTGTCCTTGGAGCATCATATTATCACTTAGCTGACAGAGTGGAGTGGAGACTGCAGAGTTGGGCGGAGACGGAGAGACCAGTCAAGTCGCTAAACCACTGTGGAGTAGCAATTGTAGCAGGAGTCAGTAAAAGAGATAACAGTTTAATAAAAGGTATGCCACCATTGCCACATTAGTTTTATGTTTACCGACTCCTTCCAGGATATCTTTGTGGCTGTTCTGAGTGTAGCGTAGTGTGAAAGGCTCCAGACCCTCTGCGCAACCAGCTGCTAAATTTGGAGTCCTTGGTGGTGGGAAAGAGCCACCTGTGGCAGAAGTAGAGCTCAGAGGGTTCTGCAGCAAACTAACAGCCTGAGAGGCCTTCTTTCATCATTCCCAACCTATCCCTAACCTGTTGTTCACCTGTAGTTTAAATGAAATGAAGGGATCTTGATATTAATATTGATTCCAAAGCACACATAATAGCTTTATTGAAGCTGAATATTGTAATGTGCTATTCTCTTGTTTGTATTTATTGCTCACTTCCTTGTTTATTGAGGAATGCTTACATTTTGCTTAAGTTTTTCCTAAAAGTGTGATTTATTGACTACCGCTTTTACTTTGTATACTTTGCATTCCACATATACAGCAGTTTAAATGCTTTTAGAATTGAAGAAGATCGATTTTGCTTAATATGCTTAACATGCAGAAGCATTTTACCAGCTCCAGTGTTTAGAATAAAATATTTATGCAATTACATTGATGCCCCTGCATTTGAAAGAACGTGTGTTTGTATTTGTCTAAGCTTACCAAATATAAGTTTTTACTTTGTGTATTTTAAAAAGTTAAAAGATTTACTAAATTGTTTGTGAATTTCAGGAAGTAATAATCTGATAGGAGGATCACCAGCATGTGATCAGGTGCTACAAAGCTCAGGTGCTGGTGTTCTTCAGTGGATTCACCATTACCGAGCACCCTGATTGGGAACAGGCGAATGGGCATCTTCACCGATAACACATTTATTTTTGCGCTTTGTGCTTGTTACTTTGTACTTGGCTTTCTAGTCTTTTAGTCAGTTTTTACTGGTTAGAGTGGTTTTAAGTTAACTGCTGATCCATGTATGTTCTAGCGTAAATTAGCAATAATTAGCAAGTTTGTTTGTCTGATTCAGTCCCTCTGAATCAAGGTCGATTGTGCATTCTATAACAAACTAGCAGCCAAATATATCTGTACATCAGAGTGGCTCAGTGTTTTTTTTTTTTTCTGGACATAATAAGGTACTATTGGTACAGAAGAACTTGAGTAGTTACCTGATAAGAATTGGGTGGAGCTAAGAGTGAGTAACAGTATGAGATACAGACAGAAACCAAGTGAAAGTAAGTGTAATTTCAGATTGGATGTTTTTTCAAAAACTGACAAATGTGAAGCACATCTAGAAAATTATAGAATACATAATTGGGTTGGAATATATAAGAGCATACAGGTTTTAAACTATAAGGTATAAGGTTTGGGGCTTGGGGTTTAAAATTAGACAGTGAACCTTTTTGGCATACAAAAATGTTTTCTTGTTTTGAATTTACCTGTTGATTTGTTGATATTTTATAGTGATAAACATACCAAGAGAAAGAGTTATAAGGAACCCAACATTAGATTTCTACCACTTCATGAGAACATTACCTGGGGACTCTCCCATTATAATTTGGAGCATAATGTAAACTCCCGGATGAAACTAGTCACTTTGGAATCAATGTGAAGTACTATTGAACTATTGAAGACTGGCATTCTGAACACAAACACAGCTGGGACTGTCTCTGAAAAGCAGCGTAAGCAGATTTAGAACTGTGAGAGAGTGGAAATAAACTGTAAGACATTCTACATTTTTCAGCAATTACTATCACCTGTTTTGAAGGTTTGGACTAAAAATAAAAAAAGTAGATATCAATCAATCAATCAATCAAATCTTTATTTATTCAGGCGAACATCATTGAGCACAGCTCATTTGCAAGATGGACCTGATAAGGTCAAGGTTCAATAATTGGTACATGTATAGGAAGATTTAAAACACATATATACTTATATACAGTAATCAAGGTTCAATAATTGGTATATTCTACATGAATAATTAAAACATTTATATACAGAAATCAAGAACAGAAATTGTTTAAACATAACAGGATATGGTAGGAACATATGAGATGCTCTCTAGGTAAACCAGTATATACATATCAACATTGGCAGTAAACATGGCATACATTCAACATGATATACCCAAGATTCCAAAGATCCAAGGGAAGTCAATGTGGACAAAGAGAAATAGTGATTGGATGACTGAAAGAGGTGGTCATAGACTGAGACAAGTGACATGGTAGGAAGGGCACACATGACTAGAGCAGGGGCTGGTGCTAGAACTGGGAGGTGAAAGGCAGTGATAAGGGCTAAGGTAGGAGCCTGGAGTTAATGGGAGAAGATTATAGCCAGGGGTGAGGTATCTGTGGAGATGAATTCTAGGAAGTGAATTGCCATGATATGATGGCAGCCTGAGAGGGGAAGGAAAGAACTGTGAATAAACTAGAACTTGTGGAAGCAATTGCATTTTTCAGGGAAGAGACTTAGGTATAGATGCTTGAAGGATGCTAAGGATACCCGGTTGATCAGCTTCAAGGACTTTTGAATCGTGTTCCATAATATAGCTAGATTATAGCTGATAGCAGATCTCCCATGCCGGTGTGTTGACTTTAGGCACTTTGAGCATAATGAAATTGTAGCTTCTAGGGCGTAGGTGCCAGCTGTGGCCTGTGCGAAGCAGTCTAATATATATAGTTTGGAAGCATCTTAGTCAAAATTCTGTATGTCCACACTGCAGCATTTCTGTTTCTTCTGAGATGTAGAGATGTCCAACCAACTGCTGCATAGAGAGAGAGCAATGGTGAGTGTTAAATGGTAGATCTGTTATGAACCTCAGAGCTCTGTGGTATAGTGTATCCAATTTACATAGGTAGGAGATAGGGCAGTGACTATAGAGGAAGTCTGCATAGTCAATTACTGAGAGAGATGTGGCCTGGACCAACCTCATTTTGGAATCTCTGTTTAGAAAGTGCTTTATTCTGAAAAATAGACCAAGTCTCTGGTGAAGCTTTTTAAAAGTTCTTCAATATGAACTGTGTAGTCAAGTTTGCTATCTATCCATACCCCCAAATACTTGAATTTTCTACATAATCAAGGCTTTCACCAAGGATAGTAGATAGCTGGGGAGGTTGTTTAGTAATGAGGATTTGTATGGCTTTGGGTGGAGAAAAAATTGCTTTTGTTTTCTTTGCATTTAAAAGAAGCTTTTTTCCAATAATTGATGTTGTAGTATAAAGAATTCTGTTTGTAGAACTCACAAGCTGTAGCAGGCGATGGTTGCTGACATATAAAACAGTGTCATCTGTAACAAGTGTACAGTGGCTTTGGTAAGATTCGAATCAATATTGTTAATATGAATGGCGAAAAGGATAGGGCCCAGGATAGATCCTTGTGGAACTCCTCTTAGAAGTGGTTTTAGTGGAGATAGGTCTCTTCAGCTTTCACTTGCTGTGTTCTTCCTGTTAGGTAACACCTGAACCATGTAAGGGAGGATGGATCCAAGCCTATGGAGTGCAAGGAAGAGAGTAGCAGCTCATGGTCCACCATATCAAATGCCTTGCTTAGATCAAGGAATACAGCACAAACGCTATTCTTTTATCCAGTTCGGTTTGCCAATCGTTTGTAACTTTAGCAGTGCAGAAATAGTACTATGCTTAGACCGAAACCCGATTGTGCTGGATTTAAAAGATTAGATTCTTCAAGGTAACCTCTTAATTGGATGCTTACCAGTTTTTCTAGCAGCTTAGATAGTACTGGAAGGATAGAGATTGGCCTATAGTTGTTAAGGTCCATGGGTCCCCTGATTTCAGTAGAGGGAAAACTTGAGCTGTTTTCCAAGTTGCAGAAATAGAACCAGATTTTAAGGACAAGTTAAAAGGTGTGTTAAAGGAACTGCAAGTGCATGCATTGCAATCTTTAGAAAGTAGGGTCAAGGGAGTCAGCACCTGCACTTTTTTTATATCCATCTGCGAGATTAGATCCTCCACTTGTTTCAACAGAATCGGTTTGAAGGAGAAAGAGGACCAGCTAACTGAGATCCTGTATACTGGGAGCTTAACTGAGCACGTAGCAGATTGGCTGGAGGTATCAAATGCAAGGCCAGTGGTTGTAAATGATTATTGAATGCATCCAGTATTTCCATTCTGTCCAAGATTGTCACCTTGTTGTGGTGCATTTGAGCTGGTAGTGAAGTGCTAGGATCTTGTCCCATTATGCCCTTAATAGTGCTCCAGAACCTGGCAGGATTGTGGTATGAGGAGTCGAGTTCAGCCATGTAGTAGGCAACCTTAGCATCCCGCACCTTCTTGTACAGCTGTTCCTGCTTTCTTAAATATCAACCAGTCATTTGGGTTCTTAGTCTTCCTTGCCTTTTTCCATAGCTTGTCTCTCTCAAGCAGGGCTGATTTAAGGTCAGGTGAAACCAACGACAAGATTTGTTTTAATTCAAACTCTAGTAATTGGTGCATGAGTGTTAAGGGCATCTAGTATTATGCTATTTAACACCTGATGAGCTGTTTCCACTGAGTCTGCTAGGTAGAACTCTTGCCATCTTGTAGAGTGATTTTAGATCATGAAGATATGCCTCAGAGTTGAAAGTTTTCTTGGATCTCCTCAGTAGGAATTTAGCTGGGGTGTTAGTTTACGGATGACCTTATTCCAGCAATAAGGCAGTGGTCACTTATGTCACTAGAACAGCACTCAGCGTGCGTGAGAGGTGGGGTTTGTTCACCAGCATGATGTCAAGTAATGTGCTGTTGCTCAGATTTTTTGTTGATTCTTGCTGGTTCATATATAAGTTGTGAAAACCATGTGTATCACAAAATGATACTAAAGAGCCATGTGGCCTTGATAGCCAATTAAGGTTTAGATCACCTAGGATTATGGTCTCTTCAGTATCCATCTTGATTTGATTCCCCAGGTGGGCTAGAAGCTTATGATCTGCTGAAGGGGCCTGTAGCAGCCAACTAGCCGAAATGCTGCAGTGTTGGAGAGAGCCACTTTGAGGGATAGACATTCGAATTCTTTGGGCATAGATGTTGCATCTAAGCAAGTTACAGATATATTGGATTTGACATATAGCAACTCCCCACCCCTTGTCTGGCGATCCGCTCTGAATATTTGATAATTGGGTAAGTTTATGTCTCTGTCTGTTGTGGTGGGTCTGAGCCATGTCTCTGATACCACAAGAAAGTCTGGCAAAGTATGGGCAACCCAGGATTGTATCAACATGAGCTTTTAGCAGACTGCAGGCATTGATATGTAGAAAGCTTAGACCTTTGGTCGAGCTAAGTCTGCTGGTGAGGTAATGCACTTTGAGGTCCGGGGTTAATTTCACATTTCCAACACAGATCAGGAAAAAATTAAAAGTTTCTTAAGGGCTTCAAGAGAAAAATGAGAGACTATCTTTGGTCCTTCTCTTTCTATTCAGGGGCTTCTGTTTTAAGATAAGCCAGTCAGGGTTATGGGTTCATGCCAATACTCTCAATAGCAATCTGGTGGTCAGGCATAATGGGGAACTGTATACCCAATAATGGGGTACCAGTGATATGTTGATAGAGCAATTTGCATCCCTACATGGAGGTTACCCCACTGGTTAAATTGTGGCATAGGTAGTGCATAGATAAGGATCTGGTCCTTCTTTAATAATGGTGAAATAGCGAGACTAGGAAGGTGGGATGCACTTTTCAGTGTGACAGTGGCAGGGAGGATGTCTTTTCCCTGAACAACATGAAGAACATATCCAGGAGTATCCAAAGGATCCCCATTATGAAAGCAAGGTTGATGATTAAATGGAACTAGGAAACAACAGTGTAGTAGCAGGAAAACAATAAGGAAGGGTTGCTGATTTGGCAGTACAGCAGTGGCAATGAGACAGATTACTGGATAGCATGGCGTTGGGGGCAGGAATTGTAATTTGGCAGGAAAATGCCTATAAAAATAACATCGGGGGCAGGGCGGGTGTGCATAAATTAGGACTTTCCTGTACCTTCCTGGCTGACCTCCTGGTTTTCTGGTCCCTGGAGGCGGTTAGGCGGTTGCTGCCTGCCCGCTGGCAGAGCATAGCCCTGGCTCACAATGAGGGCTTCAAACAGGGAGCTTCGACTGGGAAGAGACAGAGGATGGCACAGGAGTTAATATTTAGGCAGGAACAAGCGTTTCTGCTGGGCAATTCAGACTTAATTATCACAACAAAAGGCTGTGGGTGGGCTGGGCGCCGTCGGTCTGGCCACTTTTAAGTTAACAACAGGATGCTGTAATCACTTAACCACAGTTACACTTAACAAAAAGCCCCAAGGATTTCATGCAGTACATGAAAACAGCTCTTTTGGCAGGATTTAACAAATTAAACTTAACCCAACAACAGCTTCCACATGAAAATCAAGCAATGCAAGTGAATGGAGTAAGGGGACCAATCGGCTGTGAGGCCACAAAATGATAATGCAGGCCATATTACAATGAGTGAGTACAGTGATTTATGTAGAAGACCAAGAATCCTCTAGTGGCAGGTCTGTATAACCTGCTAATGGAAAACCAGCCAAAAAAAAAATAGATATAAGACACATCAGGAGAAAACATCTTAGAAAAGATCTGGGTAGGTCCTGGGAATAAGTAATCTCTTTCCCTAGGAGCTAAGGATAACAATGGAAGATCTTTTAGGCCTTCCTTGTGTCAAATGTTTATTGTTTCATTGTTTATTCTCTTATGAGTTAGCAGGTTTAACATACTGTAATACCCTACTGCATGCATGTATTTTCATGTTTGTAGATTTGATTACAAGAGGGAAAAGTGATATATTAGTGTTTTATAAATTTCTCTAAAGTACGAAGAATTGTAAACGTTATAATACCTGTGGAAACAAGGAGTGGAAAAGGTATATTCTGATAGCAGCACCTAATTATAGCAAGCTGAGAAGTTCCCAGCTAAATCACTAAATCAGTTACTGAAGAGAACAACAAATAGAATAAAATAGAAATTAGAATAATTTAAGGTGGGAAAGATGGAGTTTGAGAATCAATGAAGAATGCTAGAGAAGTAACTACACCAGTTGAAAGTCAGAAAGGGGGTAGAAAACATTAAGGAAAACAAGGGAAAACCAGAATTGATACAACCATTAATGAGATACATACTAGAAAAGAATAGAGAACAGCTGATTGGATAACAGAGAACATGTGAGAATAATTTATTGATTACACTGATACAGATCAAGAACATTACAAAAGAAGTAACCACACAAGATATAGAAATAGTTAATAAAGAAATAAATGAGACAGTAGAAGAGATAAGGAAACAACTCAGATAAGTAAGAAATGAAATAGAATTAGAGCAGAAGATTAAGAACTGTATACTAGGTTTGAATGGCTCAGTGTTAATTTCAGATGGGTTACAGGACCAATCAGACTTGTCAATATGGGCACCTGGGAAGGTACTCAATTAATGAGCCAAATGAAATATATACAACAGACATGGAAAACATAACAAGACAGGTGGTAACCACACTTAGAGTCCCTTGTTTTGGCATACATGATGCTATATGAACAGGTAATTCAAATAAGACAAGTGTTGTCTTTGTGAAAGGTATCTGAATAGAAAATAAGAAACACATTCCTAATTACTCTAAAAAGACAAAGAGGAAAATGAATATCTATATGAACATGGGGCTTGGGTAGAACCAGGAAACCACATAACCACTATAAAATAATAAGAGAAAAGATAAATATGGCAGTTAAAAGGAGGATAATGTATTAGAGGTCACTAATATGCTAAGTTTGTTACCAGATTACAACACAACTGATACAAAAACAGAGAATATAGTATGAATATATTAGAAAATGCATCAGAGTCAGACACAGATATGGAACATATTATGTTGACAGATGATAATGTAAGGAAGGACAGTATTGCCATGGAACTTAAAACATTGAATATTCAGACTTAGGAAAAAGGTGAAAGACAGGAAAAAGGAAAGAACTGAAAAATAAAGAAAAGCAGAAAAGAAAGAATACAATGAGGTTGGAAGAGTTAAAACCTCCTTAATAAAGAGAGTGAAGAGAACAAAGTACAACCAGAGAAAACTGAGAGTGTGGGTAAGAAAAAGACAAGGACAATGAACTTAATCTTGGATGCAAAGATGAAATAGAGGAAGTATAAAGGGCCAAGATTAAAGGAAACTAACAAACATTGTAATACCCTGAAAGGAATAGAGCTAAAAGCTTATAAATAAAGCAAGACCAAGAACCAATAAAAGAAAATAAGAGGCAAGAAACTAAAGAGATGGGGAAAGCACAGCAGAACATGAAAGAAAGGCACTGATAATACTAATACAGAAGAGGAGGATAAACTAACTGATTGTATGGAAGAGTTTACACAAAATAGGACTATAAATAATAGTCATGTAAACATAGCAAATATATTAAAGCGACAGAGATAGAAATTAGAAAATGGGAAGATTCCTTAGAAGGACACTGGATATTGATTGTGTCTACCACTATATAAGGTGAGTATAATCCCAGATGAAACTGAGGAAGCCCTAAATCTGCTCTTGAAGCAATTTTGGGACACTATTACAAGGCAATAAAAAACAAAACTATGTTAAATCATTTGAGTGTGATCTGACCTGTGGAGAATATTTAGCTGGTCCTATTAATTTTGGACTAGTTCTATATTTTCAAAGTAATAGAAAACCAGAGGAACAGGACAAGGAATTTAGGTATGAAGTAGAAAGTGCAGCAAACATCAAAGTATTGTTCCCTTAATATTATAATAAACAAAAAAATGCAGTACAAGGAGTCAAGACCTGGTACTGTCTATATTTGAATAAATGGTTTTCAGAATGAAATCAAAAAGAAAAACTTATGAATAAAGACAGCAGAGTCATTGCAGAATTTACTTAAACTGGAAAATCTGAATACAATGATAAAAAAAGTTGGTAGATGGGAAGAAATGGACAGTTAACACTCTGGGTAAATAATGAAACAGATTACTGGTTGATTCTTTCCAAAGCTTATATCCTGGATAAGGTGAACAGTCACATTTTTACTGAGGTAACACCAGAGGTAGATCCAGAAATTAAATTAAAATCAGATCACTGGATGAATCTGATACAAACAAGAAGATTCTGAGCTTTTGCAAGACTTTAATGAAGATTGACAACCAGTGGATAGTAAATGTAATTGTTCTGAGCTAAACAAAAGCAATACAGACAGTAAAAATAAGGGTTCTGAATATAATATAATCTCTTGGAATGTTGCAGAGGTAAAATAAAAAGCTGATCCTCCTTTTTAGATTAATTGACATGTTTTAACTGCACATGCCTACAACAAACATGGACTAAGGAAACTATAAATTTAAATGGATATAAAACATTTAGTAAAGATGCCAAAAGAACAAAGAAGTTTGGGAGACTGTCGGAGGTTTAATAACTTGTGTAAAATTTTAAAATAATTTCATTTGGTTGAAATACAGACACAAAATGATCATATCTGGGGTATTAAAATAATGGGTAGAAATAAGAAATTGTAATATTAAATGCATACATACCCACAGTTAAATCCAGATATGTTGATTCTCATGTCTTAGAGGCATTTAAGAAAGTTATTAAAGATTGTACACAGATTAATCCGAACTGTGGTATCCTGTAATGGGTGACTTTAATGCCAGGAGAGGCAGTGCCTGAGTCAACCACAGAGATTTGTATGCAGAACATGGTCAATCTATTTCATATGAGGTTCATGTAAAAGTTGAAAGTCAAGAAAGAAACAGATGGGGTAGAAAGTTATGTAAGATATTTGCTGATATGAGCTTTGTAATAATAAACAGAAAACAACAAGAGACCCATGAGGGAATATACATACAGATATTGAAGGTGCTTCAGTAATTGATTTTTCAGGGTAAGATTCAACATAATGCCATTATTTGGGACCTCAGAATGAGTGACAGGGCATAAACTGAGCATAGCCAGATAGAGGTGTTTATGGATATCTGACCGAAACATTAAATATGGTTAAAGCAGATCAAATACTAAGAGTTAGGAAGGGGTGATGAAAATGATTGCTAACTATACATCTAACAAATTACTTAGAAATTGTGGAGAAGAGGAAGAAATTCCTGTCTGCTTTATGTAAATCAGCATTTGTACTGCTGAAATAGTGGTTGGCTAATAGAAAGCCCTCAACTGGAAGCAACATCTCAGACACAAAGGGCACCCCTAGGAGGCTTATGTTAAGAGTGGTGCAGCCCTAGCTTTACTGTCTACTGATCTTCATCAACTGCTGTACCCTGTACTGAAATAGGGGTCGACTGATAGAAAGCACTCAGCCTGAAACAACCAGAAGCAATAGCTCAGACAAAAAGTGAAATCCTATGAGGCATAAGTCAAGGCGGTTCAGCCCCTTGCTTTATTGTTTGCTGAACATCACTGATCTTTATCAACTGGGAGAGACCACTCACTAAGGGAAGGCAGACTCTGACAGGTGCCGAAGTGGGATTCCTTGACAGCAATTCTACCTGAATCCTCCTTGGAGTGCATAGTCTGGGCTCCTTTCTCCACTGAGGCAACTTATCTCCTCTCTCTACTCTGCTCAGACCCAGCCAGCAGCTTATCTTTCAGCATAAGGTGCTATTGGAACACTTAATGCACACCCCTTAACATGAAATTAAGTTTCCTTTCCATCCTATCAGTTCTGTGTGTACTTTGTTTTATGTGCAGTTGATGTAACAAGGGCTTGGTACATCTAAAAGGCTGAACATCAGTGATTATTTTACAGGTAGCAGAAACAAAGGTTCTGCCTCACCAACCCTATCCTAATCCCACCCACCCCTGAGTCATCCTTCTTTATAGGGTCTACACTGCTTCACCCTTTCCCTGCCTCTCCTAATTACAAAGGTGGGGCATATATACATACAGCTCAAACACAAAGGTCCTCCCTCAGATGCATAAGCCAAGAACAGTCCAGCCCCTAGTTTCTTACTGTCTGCTGAGCTTCATTGATCTTCACCAACTGAGGTACCCACTACTGAAATAGTGCTCAGCTAATACAAAGCTCTCAGTCAGAAGTTGCATCCACTTCTATTTCATCCAAGTATTGCTATAAAGTAGTCAACTATTCTCACCCAAAAGTCTTTAGAGTAATGCAGCCACTATGGATCTTGTAAACTGTAATTGTTGTGGTTACACATTTTAGCAAGGCTTTTATCCTTAGACTGGGGTACTGTTCAAGTGCTCACATTCAAGAACCTTAAATCTCAGCTGCATGCAGCCTGGACTGAGATACAATACCGTCTATCATATATCAGCCACCGCTGGGCAATGTCAGGAACCTGCAGATCCTATGCACGATGCACAAGCACCCCTACTCAAAAACAAACAGGCTAGGGGTCTGGTAGATGGTAAGGAAACCATAAAACAACCAAAAATCCTCCACTAGGGCCTCAATCCTATTTTGACATCCAACAGATGCGCACCATCTATCTCCCAGGGCTACTTCATGAGATGGAGGCAATGATTCTCCAACTTACATAACAGGTGTTGAATGGTCTCCACATCCAAACCAGCACAAGGAGGTGCACCCCATCATTAAAAATGCTAAATCAGAAAAGATGAAACCTGTTCTAATAATAGGCAACTCTATAATTAGGGATATAGAACCTCACCTTCAGCAGGACCATGCTTCAGTTATGATCAGGCCCAGGAACATCAGCATGGAGGGACACAGGCTGCATTGAGGGATCGTATGTGTGGACCACAACAGTCATGATATTCTCCACATAGGTACAAATGACCTAGCCAGTAGTTCAGTGAAGGAAACTAAACAAAATATCTCCAGGCTAGAAGACAAACTTTGATATATAAGTATACCAAAATGAAAAAGCAAAACTGTACTGTATATTCATAGCTCTTCACAGCATTTGATTGAGTCAAAAGGCATAAATTATGGGCAGTTTTATAAAGCCATGGAATGGATCCAGCAATGTTAAATATCAGAAAGAACTGGAAGGGGCAGGATCAGTTGTGTTCCAGGACAGTAGCTGCTGCTTGTTGTTTTCACAGGGTTCTTGTGGATTTTACTTGGTAGAAGGTTAGTTCTTTTCTTTCTTACTTCTAAGGGCTAGCAGGGTATTGTTTTGGGGCTGCTGGAAGGTTGAAAACTGATTTGGTGGCTATAAGTGGACTCATTTTGTAGATGTTTCACTGTGTAATAGGCTGGCTGGTAGAGGCCTATTTCTTCTGATTTAAAACCCATTTGGTGGGATTTGCTTGGGCCTGGTTCTTTGGCTGCTGGGCTTGGAGGGGGACACATGGCTGATACACTCTCTCTCGAGTCAGGTGTCTGCCCAATACCCGCCTCCCTCCCAGAAGTCTGCTAATTTATAGGGAACACCTGCCCTGCAATTGGAGGAAAAGGCTGCAGGTACAGCTCATGTAGTTCTAGCCACTGGGGTTGGATTTAAAGGCTGGGAGAGAGTAGCTTAGGAGTTGTTCATTTCCTTATAAGTTTAATGTGTTGTACTGCACCTAGTAACAGGGTTACTGGTTTACAGTGGGACTGTCTCTAAGATTAGTGGGTGACCTGATTAGGCAGTAGGGTGTATCTTGGACTGGGGGAACCTGGTGGCTCACCCAAGGAAACCTATTTAGAAGGGATGGAACCACACGTCATTAGGGCCAGCATCTTTGAGAGGGTGGGGTGCACAGGGTGTGGAGCAGCCTGATACTGGACTGGGCTTGGAGTTCGGTGGTTGCCCAGTGTGCTACCAGCTGGCACAGCTTAGGGAGGAGGTTGCGGGGATTAGGAGAAAGCTGGGGAAGGGGGGGGTATGGTTGGGAAGGGGCTGGGAATCTCCCACAAGGTTGCACCAAGCACTGGGGTGGGGGCATAGGGAAAGGAGTGCAGGAGAATACACAGGGGTCGACATAGGGACCCTGGAAGAGGGTCCAAAAGGACACTACCAAGGAAGCAGGCAGGACCTGGGGACCCCTCGCAAAGGAGGGATGGAGGACAACATTCTCAGGAAGTAGGCAGATGGCCAGGGCTGGACAGAAGGAAGCAAGGCGGGAGGTGGATCAGACCTTACACTCAATAACCACCAATTCTCTTCTTCTGCTCGAGGATGAGGGGGGTGATGTAGCCAGGACAGGGGTGGTTAGAGATGGAAAAGGAGGGGGCAGGAGGCAGGGGCCAGATAGCAGGAAGAACAGGGGGACCGGGAATGCAGGAAAATGGGGAGCAGTGAATCAGAGCAGGAGGGGCAGGGGAAGAGGGAGGAAAGCACAAGGAGAAGGACCAGTTGGGAGGAAAGGTAAAGGAGAAGGACCAGAAGTACAAGGAGGATTCAATAAAGGGAGTTGAGGGTTTAGGCCAGGGTAGCACGACGAGCAAGGAGGAACTAAATGGAGACAGGAAGGAAGGGAGGACGAGCCAGGCTAGTTTAGCAGATGGGGGTGAAGGACCAGTCGAAGCAGTGAGGGGGAATTAGCAAGGTACAGAAGGATACTCAGGAGGAGGAGAGGCAGGATTGGAGGAGGGGTGGCCATGGTAAATAAGGAGGGGTGGCATGTGGCACCCAGGATAGGGGAGGAACAAGGAGCCGGCTGGGTGGAGGGGCTGGTAGAAAGGATGAGGACATGGAAGGGGAATGGAGGAAAGGAGCGGTCAGGAGTGCTCCTGTTGGGGATTCTACGATGAGGGGTATCAAATGGGATAGGAGGAGAATCCTGGCTAGTTAGAACAAGATGCTTCCTGGACCAACAGTGCACAGGGCTAAGCATGAGGTATATCAGCTGGCAAAGGATTGTGGGGTTCCCAGACATACTGGTCCACCTGGGTACAAATGACACTGAGGGAATAGCAAGCTAGAGATACAGGCAAGATTCAGGGAGCTCGCCAGGGTCCGTCATGACATAGGATACAGTTCCTTCTCAGAAATCCTGCCAGTGCCAAGGGCTAGTGGGGAACACAAAAGGAAGATTAGGGAGATAAACCAGTGGCTCAGGGAGTGGTGTGAGGCCAGAGGGTATGGGTTGATGGGGATTGGGGAAGACCTGGGAGGATAAGGAACTGTGCTAGAGATAGACTCCATCTCAATTTGGAGGGAGGGGATCCTTAAGTTGAAAACAGAGGGTTCATTGGTGAAAAGTGGGGTTTAAACTTGTGAAGGGGGCGGGATGGGAGAAAAAGGCTGTCAAGGGTGCCCGATAGAGGAGGGACCTGTCTCCACCCCCTGGGACCAGGAGGTGTGAAAAGGCCCACTGGCAAAGTGCAGACCAGGGAAACAGAATCCCCATGGGGAACACGAGCAGGGCAAATGGAAGTATAGGGAAAGGTGGAAGGTAGTCCTGCTAAATGCCAGGAGCTTGGCAATAAAATGCCTGAGCTCCAGGCGATGCAAGTGAGGGAGCAGTGGATGTGCAGCGTCACTGAGACTTGGGCCACTGCACTACATGACTGGGACCTGAACCTGAGGGTTACACTATGTTCAGGAAGGACGGGGGAGGGAAGGGAGGAGGGGTAGCAATGATAGTCAAAACTGCATTGGCATAGGGGAGTAAAGGAGGCGGAGGGAACCATGGAGGCGATTTGGGTCACCTTGATAACAAGGGGGCAAGAGAGTAAAAATAGAGTGGTGTATAGACCCCTGCCCTGGTGGAGAGCTGGAGGACAGTCTTGTGGCAGATGTTAGGAGACACTGCAGACTGTGCAGAGAGCGGTGGTGGTGTTGGGGGACTTAAACATGCCAGGAACAGACTGGGAGACTATGACATCCTCTGTGACCAGGAACAGAGGTTGTTGGATGTCTTTCAAGGCGATTCCTAACTCAGCAGGTGACGGAACCGACCAGGGAGGCACGGGTACTGGATGTGGTCCTGGCAGACAGTGACCAGATTGGGGCCTGGAGGTAAGAGACCCATAGGCGGGGAGTGACCATGCCACGGTCTGGTTCTGCCTGGACCTAGGAGGGTAGAATGCGACAAAGACGGAAGTAACCGACTTCAGGGGGGTTGATTTAAGGAAATGGAAGGATCCTTAAGGAGCATTTGGATGGGATTGGGTCAGACATGGACGCTGATAGTAGGTGGAAATCATCAGGAGAGGGGTGCAGGATGTTACCAGCACCTGTGCAAGAGTAAGATGAAAATGCGGTGAGGGCCCAAAATCCTGCTGGTGGACCAGGGAGGTCCAGGAGGTGGTGCGGGAAAGAAGGCAGCCTATAAGCAATTCAAGTGCTCAAGGAGTGAAAGGGATCAAGGGAGTATGAGCTGATGGCTAGAAGGGCCACTAGGGTGGTGAGGGTGGCTAAGGCAAGGAAGGACAGAACCTGGACAGGAAATTAGGAGAGAGAACAAGGGTTCTTTAGATACATTGGGGAAAAACGAAGGGTGAAAGGGCAGATTAGCAGGATTAAATCAGGAGAGATGGGCACAAGACCTGGGGGAGCAGGCTGAGGTACTAAATGAGTACTTCACCTCAGTTTCACCAAGGAAAATGGGGTGCACATCATACATGAGGAGACAGAGATACAGGGGAGGGGACCCTTGCCGATCAGCAGGTCTGGGGAGATGGGGAGGCATCACTGGCAGGTGGGGGAGGCCTAGCAGGAGAAGAAGTACTGGAAGTGGAAATCACAGCAGAGAGGTGAGGAAGCCCTCAGCTCCTTAAGACGGAGAAAGCACTGGGCCGGATAAATTACATCCCAGAGTGCTGAAGGAACTCATGGATGTCCCTGGCAAAACTTCTGGCGGAGCTTTTTACCATCTCTGAGGACAGGTGGGTGCCCAGACTGGAAGGTATGCGATGTAGTGCCCATCCACAAGGGGGGATCAAGGGAGGTGGCAGGGAACTACAGGCCTGTCAGTCTGACATCGGTGGTGGGCAAGGTGATGGAGGGCATTGTCAAGGAGAGGCTGGGGAACCTGGATAAGTCAGGGTGTCTGGACAATAGACAGCATGGATTTATCCCGGGAAATCATGTCAGACAAACCTGGTGGAGTTCTATGACTGGGTGACTAGTGCCTTGGACCTGGGTAGACCAGTGGACGTCCTCTTTCTAGACTTCAGCAAGGCATTTGACTCTGTTCCTCACGTGGGCCTGTTGGATAAGCTGGGAGAAATGGGGTGGGAACCAGATGATCAGATAGATATGCAATTGGCTCCAGGACTAGACCCAGAGGGTTGTAGTTGGCGGGATAGTCTCATCCCCACGGAGGGTCATTAGTGGGATCCCACAGGGATCGGTCCTTGGGCCCCTTCTGTTCAACGCCTACATCTCTGACATAAGGACAGGAATCAGGAGTGAGATGAGTCTCTTTGCAGATGACTGGAAACTGGGGCGGTGGTGGATGGGGAGGAGGGAGGGTGGCCCACAGGGGACCTGGAGGCTCTGGAAAGATGGTCTAGAAAGTGGAAGCTGAGGTTCAATGCTGGGAAATGCAAGGCACTCCACCTGGGGCCAGAAACCGGCCAAGTGTACACCCTGGGGAATGCTAAAAGTCTCGATGGCTGAGAGGGACCTGAGGTGGTGGTGGATGTCAAGATGAACAACTCTGAGACTTGTAGGAGGGCAGCAGCCAAGGCCATCAGGATGCTGGATGCATCGCTAGGGATCACCTCCAGAAGGAGGAAGTGATACTCCTCTGTATAACTGCTTGGTGAGGCGCATCTTGAGTACTGCGTGCAGTTTTGGAGGCCACACTTAAAGAGGGACATTAACCTCCTGGAGAGGGTCCAGAGGAGGCAACCAAAATGGTTTGGGGCTTGGGGACAGAACCTATGAGGAGAGGCTCGAAGAGCTAAATATGTACACATTGGAAAGAGAAGGGACCGGGGACATGATAGAGGTCTTCAGGTACATGAAGAGGGTAAATAGGGGAAGAACAGTCAGGGTGCTTTGAAGGAAGGAGGAGGGGCCACTAGAAGGCATGGGTGGAAGCTGGAGGGGAAGATTCAGAGGAGAAAGGAGGAGGTGCTACTACTAAGAGGGTGGTGGAGCCATGGAATGCACTGCCTAGGTGGCTGGTGGAGGCAGAGACAGTGGAGGGGTTCAGGAGGGTGGGACAGGTACAGGGAAGGGTTCTGGAAGCAAAATCCAATGCAGCAAGAATATCCGGAACTGGGAAGGAGAAGCCAGAGAAGGCGGGGAACAGCAAAGGTCAGCACCAGGTGGGGCTGACCAAATGAGCAGACACGAAAAACCGTTAGGCTATTCTGCTGGCATTTTAGTATGTTAGTATAATTTCATTGTACACCAACAATAAAACAAGTATAAGCTATGATAAAGAAGGTGACAGCACTTCAAAATTTATAACAAACATTGGATTAAGACAGGGATGTGTTCTAATTTGTTTAATTTGTTTCTGAACAAGGTATTGAAGTGGTTATATGACCTGAACTGCACATGCCAAAGGTGGGCTCCAGGTGTTACCTCTATCTGACTTATGCAGATGATATAGTATTAATATCCACAAGGTATTTGGGAAACAAGAGGCATCTGAATAAATTCAATAGGGATGTGATGAGGCATCACTGGAGATAAACTATGACAAAACTAATTACATGATATATAATAAACAATATGGGAAAAGGGAGAAGATTGCTGTTTAAAATGTAATATAAAATGGAAAGAGTAAATACATTTTATCTAGGAATAATATTTACATACAATCTAAACTCTAAAGAACATAAAAAGATGCAGGGCAGAAAGTCAAGAGATTCATTCTGGTTATGGTGGTCTTTTATATTGGTACAGAGAAATTCTTAAATGATGTTTACAAGCATTAAATGCTAAATTAAAAAGTCAAGCACAAGGGATGGGAGGTCTCGCACCCAACTAGGATCTAGGTTCGAGCAGACTCGAGTAGACCATAAGGCCTAATCTGCTGGCAAATAGTATGTTAGTATGTTAGTAAGTTCTATTTGGGGCAGAGATTTGGGGTATGCAGAATAGAGACACAATAGAAACCTCAATGAATACCTTCTATAAAAGACTATTGGTCTACTGAAAGGGACTCCATCTGTATTAGTAAGATTAGAATTAGACAAACTAAAGTAAGATGTAACATTGAGCAAAGATTATTTCTATATTGGATTAAGGTATGTAATATGAAAGAAATAAGATTACCATGTATATGTATAGATGAATCAATAGAGAATATAGAAAAAGTTCTTACCAAGCTTGGACATTTTAGAGAGAATATTGAAACCATATGGTTATTGAACTGCTTGCCTGAGAGCACTATAAAACCCCCAGAAATGATTGAAAATATAATAAAAGATATAATCAAGAGATACATGTACAAAAGAATTAGACATCGTAAAAATTACAGAATAAGTAAATGGCTGTCAGAAAAAATTACACTTTGAATGGAATCCTATTTGATAAAAATTAAGAATCAAATAAAGAGGAGGGTTTTAACTCAATTTATATTTGAATACAACAATTGACAAAGAATTAGAGGATTCTATGATAAAACATTAAAAAATTGTAAGTGCCAGCTTGGGAAGACAATTAATTTCAGCTACTGATTGTATGACCTCTGTATAAGTATGAAAGAAAACTGTACTTGGGAAACATACTCACTACATTAAACATGGAACCTAAATATCAAGTTACATCTTCGATGAAACTGAATAATTTGGAAATACTAGAGAGGTTGCAATATTTTGTAAGATAATAGAAAATAAAAACTTACACACTATTCATAACAACTAGAATGGTATAACTGTATTGATTACATTAATATGCAAGCCTAGGAAATGAGCTTGTGCAATGTAATAGGTCAAGAGATTTGTTTATGATCACAAATGTATTTGTAAGATAAAATGCATTGTAAGTTTTATTAGTGTGTCTGTATTTTAAGAGAAGTGAATGTGTATTTTAAATCTCTGTAGCTATTTATGAATGCTTGTATGAACAGAATGTAATCTGTTGAAATGACAGTATTGTTTGTTGACCTATAAACTGAACTAAACTTGTTGTCCTTTGCAATGTGTGTCCAGCGCAGAGGACCACTAACAAAGAGAGGCCTAAAATGAATCTGGGGGCATTCCTGATTCTGTTTTCAAAGGTCACATGACTCTCACATTTCGCTGTCTCAACTAGCTGCTAAGTGAAAGATGGGGAGTGGGGCTTAAGCTGGTCTCTACCCTCTTATTCTCCTACTGTGTTGCTTCAAAAGCAGACACAAAACTAATATTGTCTTTACTCAAAGAGGATTTCTCTCAGAATCACTGATGTTTCACACCATTAGACATACTGTTAGCTGTCTTCAGTGACAGATTTAAATTTTCTGCAAAATAGTGACAAACATGTACTGTAGGTGTGAAGTATCCTTTGACCCATGTGTTTGGAAAATGACTTAAAATATAAACATCACAATTTTCCTGCTTTCCAAAGCAACATTTGCAAAAGAAAACAACATGCATTTTGTAGATTTATGAGATGTTTTATTTTTGTTTATAGAATTGGTTACCAGGTAGGTATACAGGGCCACATGGTTGTTTTACAGGCATGTCCAACCCCTGGACACAGATTAAAACATCATACAAACAACATATAAACATTAATTATTATACACTTTATTCAAGGTTCAGCAATACTTTAAATAAAACAGTCATAACTGTTGCATTAAACAAGTACTGTTTGAAACAGACTTTGAACATAAACAAACAAGCATCTTGACTGTTTGACATCAGATGGTACAACATAGCAGACTTTGCTAATGTGTATTCCAATGATTTTGACCCCTTGCAGTTTTCAGGAAAAGCAATACCAGTGATAGAATATCATCAGACCTCAACGTTTCTCTCTTATTTGTATATTCAGAAGAGATATTCTCAAAAAAAAAAAAACAGGGCCTAATCTTGAGCTGCATCTGTCAGCAGTGCAAAACAGGTGCTTTGTACCCATTCTGTGCTGGCTGACATTGGAAATCATTATTCACAACCCTGTCTCACACCACATGATGAGTATCCCTTGTGAGAGTGCAGTTAAGAGCAAATCACCAATCTGAGAGCCCCACACAACATTTGAAGGAACTTTCACTAAGTGGTTGCAATGACTACTTATGCCTGTCCCTTAACTTGAACCAGTTTTGCCATATCTATTGAGCTCACAAGCTTTCCCAATGTGGTTGCTGAGCATGGGGGCATTAATAACCCATTGAAAGAGCTTTTATGACACAAAATGTTTATAGAACTGTTGCATGCAAGTGGCGGTGCTGCTGACAAAGCTGTAATAGGGGTGATGATTTGTGGTTTGCTGTAGGGGAATGGGGATAGGGAGAGGAGTTTCTCTAGATGCCAGTGATGTCCTTGCAGATAGTTTGGGGACCATTTGCACACCAGAGATGGACCATGGAGGGAGCAGAAAATAATTACAGTGATGACCCAGAAGTGGGCCTGAAGTTGAGGGTGAGGCAGATGTGCAGGACACTATAGTGGTAGCTAATTTCAATTAGTTTAATGCAGGGCATAGCAGCATGTGACTATCACTATACAATTCCCAGACCTCTGAGCGTGTCACTATCCAGCATATTAGCAGATTCTCACACAATGTGTGCCTACTAACTTCTGGTAGATCCATTTGCATTGTGGTTTTTGCAATGGGGAGAGACCCTCCCTACCATGACTAAGTTTAATTTAGTAGTCTGGCCTGGTAGCAGCACAACATGGGATTGTTTGTACCATGTTTTTGCACAGCTACCAGATGAGATTGTGGGGCTCCACTAACTTCCCCAGCAAGTGTGCAAAGATGTGGAGACAAGTAGTGTTGCAACATGCTTCCAGAACATATCTCAACACCATACACTAGCTTTAGCTACTCCTGTGGTTCCAGCCCCCAAAATCAATCATGTACATAACATTCTCTGATGTCTAGTGGCAGCCTTTTGCCATTCTTTTCACATATTTCAAGTGGCCTCATGTTTAGTGACCTCCTCTCACTCCTCAATAAGTTCCAAGCTGTCCCTGGAGTCTAGTAGCACCTCTCCCACTCCCATACATGTACCAAACTGTCACACATGTCTATTGTACCTTCTCCAACTCATTTATATGTTTCAGGTAGTCTCACAATCTAGGGAGAAACACTTCCTCCCTGGTACATGCTCAAAGCAGCCCTGTTTCTGGTTCTCATGACTTTCGTTACTGCCAGTCTCCTCATAAAATAAGGCTCTGCTGTTTCAGTTCCTCAACACCATATGACTGTTACTGCAGCAACTTACATTTACAGTAGATGATTCTCCTCATAGTTTTTAACACATACTGTACATCAGTACTGCCTCATTAATGTGGAAAGATTCCAACTTTGTCACCACTGTTATGTGTGTCCTTTCTGCTTGGACTTTTAACCAAAATCTTGTCCATGGGATCCAGTAGAGGACATGAGTACCAATGCCAGCAGTTGAAAACATTCAGACACAGGGACCTTCAGATTAGCTAAAATGTCAGACTGCTTCAACATTCCACTACTATCTGCCTCTCAAACTAGAGGGCACTACTGAAAGTATTTCTTTAAACTGTAGAACTACGTCATTGAGACAGTGCTAATGATGAACTGTTGTCTATATATAACTTGCAGTACCCATCATTAAGAATGTGGTTATTTGCAAGTATTCTAGACTCTTTTTCAGGACCCCATGAAAGTTACAGGAGATACATTACCCCACAGGGATTAAGTTGTCATGCCAACAATTTTAATATGTCAATAAATAAACGCTTGCATACATACAGTTGCAGCATTTGCCATGGTCAGATATTTCCTGACATTTCAGTGATATCTTAGAGGATTCTCTGCTTGCGTATCTGGTAGAACCACCAGAGAGAGTCTCTTTAGAAATACATAGAAATGCACTGAAACATCTAATCATGTTAAATGCTGCAACTGTACATATATACATGCATATTGAGGGAGGAAAGAAGACCATTGGTCCTAAAGTTCTTTCTTTCTTTCATCCCATCAGCTCAGTGGGAATACATAGGGCCTGACTTTCAAATGAAGTGAAATGACACAAGGAACTTGCATCAGAAGAGTTTGACACAAGTTGTGACATGCGTGACCACTTGCATCAAATGCAGTTTTCCAAAGCTGCCTGCATCTTTTCAGACACTGCTGTGCCGAAGCCCCCTGCACCAGGGTTGCATCACACAACCAGGTGTGCCAGGACACAAGGTAGCTTGCGCTATGGCGGACTGCTACATCCCTTTTTGAGATTTTCAAAGTCCCACCATAGGGGCAGTAAAGGTGACCATGTGGTTTGTGCCAGTGAAGTGGGGTCCAACACAGGTGCTGGAGAATACCAAGGCCAGGGAGGTGGTAGTGTGGGCATTACACACATGCAGAATGTCTAGGAGGTGAGTACCCATCAGGGTGTTTGTGTGTACACACTAAACACTGCATATCTCCTCGATCCTCGACAAACATCTTCATAGTATCTCATCCCTGATGGTGAGAACCCTGATCTTCTCATGCAGTTGAAAAGATTGTCTTAGTCCAGTACTGCCCCTCCTCTTCATCACTGTAGAACATATAATGGTATCCTAGGTGGCCCAGTGGACCTACTCTCACCTTATCAGGTTATTCTATGCCCTGCACTTGGTAATCAAAATAGAGTTAGCAGCCAGCACAGCCCTGACGCTCATCACTCACTACCATGATTACTGACTGGGCTCACACGATACTGTATACAGTTACTCAGTGAATGGCATCATTCACTGAGCAACTGTATACAGTATATGATCATTGCGAGCCCAGTCAGTGGACAGCCGTGGTGGTGAGAGGAGGGCTGTGCTGGCCACCAGCTTCTATTTTTGATTTGGGAGGGTGCAGAGTAGTGGAACAATACCTAATGGGGTGGGGTGGGTTGTCCACTGGACCACCTGTCATACTATTACATGTTATACAGGAGTGATCACAGGGAGGGAGGGCAGTACCAAACAGAGGGTATTTTCAACTGCATGGGGAGATCAAGGATCAGGGTCTGTGACACCATCAGGGATGTGGGTTGCTTATAAGTGATATTGGGGATTGGGGGAAATGTGCAGTGCTTTTATTGTACTACTGTATACTATATAGCACAAGCACCCCAATGGGTGCTTACATACTGGACGATATTTCTGCATAATCTCCCCAGGCACCATCCTGGCCTCCTGTTTCTCCCCATCCACCATCCCAGACCTCTAGTGTTTCTCCAAGGGGTGGGATGCCACTGCACGCCTGTAGCAAATCCTGCAGATGCATCCAACTCTTTGGCGATCTTGCAGTCTGCAGCAACCCAGGAGTTTGTGTGGGACTCTGTAGATTATAATATCTGGCACAAGGTCCATGGCGCAACTAGGGTTTGCTGCAACCCTTAGAGTGGCACAAGTTGCATTGCTGTACAGGGTCTTTGAAAATCAGGCCTATTATCTCTTTCTTAAAATTGTTATCTCTTTCTTAAAACTCATAGTTTTGAACCTGGATGCCATTATAGTATCATGCGGTACCACAACTCTGACAGTCTATTCTGATTTTTCACCACTTATTCTGTGAGGTACAGTAGCTCTTCCTGCTGTTTATCTTGAATGTGTTCTTTCAGTGAAATTGAATGACCCCTTGTTCATTCATCTTTGTAAATCTTAAAGAGTTGCACTTGCTCTGATGGTGCATTTCACTGACATTCTTGATATTGTAATCATATCTACCTAAGATATGGATTTATGGCTATGGGATATGGGATTGAGGAAGTATTGCGCAGTGGTCTAAGGCTCTGAGCTGCAAATCTGGTGACATCCAGCAGACCAGACCTGGGTTTGAACTCACAGCTTCTACTTGCATACTGTGTGACCCTGAGCAAGTCACTTAACCTCCTTGTGCCCCAGGTCGCTCCTGTAAAAAGCTTTCAGCTTAGTGTGCTATACCTGGTTAAACAACTAAATAAAAAAAAGATGTCTTTTTTCTGGGAGAACAGCCCAGTTATTTTAGTCAGTCCTCATAACCTGTATGTTCTAAGCCATCTTGGTCAATCTCCTCTGTACCTTCTATGTTGTGTCAAATATTGTCTCAGATCTGGGGACCAGATCAGTTCAATGTATTGAAGGTGGGGTCTGTATAGGATTTATATAAAGGCATTACAATATCTTATTACACATGCACATTACACTGATAGGTCTGCAGTTTGCAACATACTCTTTGTTTCCTTTCATGGATGGGTGTGACATTTTCACATCTCCAGTCATGTACTCCGACGTCAGGTATTATTGATTTATTTAGAATTATGAGTAAAGGCTTTGTTTTCTCATTTGTAACCATGTCTAAGAATTTTAGAGGAGATCTGGTCAGGCCCTATAGCTTTGTTACTCTCTAGATTGCAATTTTTTTTCCTTTTAATTTCTTATCAGTTACTTGTCTGTTGTCCTTCTGAGTTTTCTTAATGGTGTATTTCATGGTATGTTGTAGTTTTGTCTTTGTTGTAAACTAATAGAAAATAGTTGTT
Organism: Neoceratodus forsteri; assembly: GCA_016271365.2. Taxonomy (NCBI): domain Eukaryota; kingdom Metazoa; phylum Chordata; order Ceratodontiformes; family Ceratodontidae; genus Neoceratodus; species Neoceratodus forsteri. Next base: position 654,204,821 of record JADMNL010000022.1, read on the forward strand.
GAATACCTCTGCTAACATCTTTTCATCTGCAACCTTCTGATTGTTTCTACTAATGGTCCAATTTTCTTTTTACCCTTTGTGTGCATTTGTGTACTGATTGAGTTTTTTTGTTACTCTTACAGATAACTTTTTTTATTTTCTTTTTTTCTACAGATTGTGTTTTTGCAGTTTTTAATGCTGTTTTTTTTTTATTTTCCTGTCTTCTTGCTTTGATTGAACTAGATAAACCTTGAAAGATGTTTTCTTGGCTCTAAATGTCCTTTTGACCTTTTATTGAACTATAGTGATATTCTTCCTTTTATTTTATTTTATCCAATGATGGACATATTTAAACCTTAATACTAGTATTTTCTTTTTCATAGTATACCATGCTATTAGCAAGTTTGCTCGTTTGATTTCTTTATCTTAATTCATAATCATTCAATTCAGTTTTCATGCCATTCCAGTTTGCTTCACTGTAATTGTATATTATTGCATGTTCTTTGCTTGTGATATTCTGTTTATATTTAATAATAACAGCAGAGAAGAGAGTGTTGGTTTATTATTCATTTGGTTAAAAATTAGAAACCTTCTGAAACATTTAGAATGTACACATATATAAACAATTCATCAGATATAGACAGTACACAGCATAAATACAGCACAATTAACTAAAAAGAGTGTCACAAACATATGCATCATTCATTTCTACCTTCTGTAAGGTACTTAATTCCTGGTTAAAACTACATTCCATGAGTTAGATTAGAAATATTCATTACATTTTAGTCATCAGGGTTCAGTTCTGATATTCATCCAGCTTTTAAAATTTTTACCTTTATGAACAAAAGGCCAGCAGATTCAGGCCCCATGTGAAACAAAATAGCAAGCCAATAACTTCATACAGGACTACTAGTCTGTCCTAGAGTGAGTACTACGGTTAGTCAGTAGTACCAATGTATTGTTCTTCCATAACATGATGTAATGGACATTACAAAGTTAAAAAAGCATCACAATATAAATAGGTGGAAAATAGCATACAATATGCATTCATAATACAATAATTCAGCCATTTATCAAGCTAATGTGTGCATACTTAACAGGTCCTGATAATTAATATTAACAAGCAAGAACTTGCTTTTTGAACTTCATCACATTAGAGAAGAATTTTGCAATTGTCTCAGCATCTCCTTTCATCATAGGGTGAAGAAGAATGAATATGGATCATAATCCATTTCTGCCTATTTTATCAAAAATCTTTTATAATTTGTTCTAGTGAAGATTTATATAAAGGGTTTTAAATTGTAATATGATATAAGGTGCCATAGAAACTCCTGTTGCTCTGGCTTTAGTCTTGTTGTGAGCTTTCAGCATGTGATTTATTAAAATAAGCATATTCAGAGCAGATAATGCTAAATCTTTCCCAAGTAATAGCTTTCCTAACATTGGATTCAATGGAAGGTTAAATAGTCCTCATGAGAAGAGTCAGTCTTGTTAGTACTAAGCCAAATGGCTTGCTTCTAGGCCTTAACCTGCTTCATTTGATTTAACTGTTCAATTGCAAAGAGTGTTTTTCTTAAAATATCCTTAAAAGTGGGTGAGATCAGACTTTTCTGAAAATCTGTCCATAAATGGTTTAAAGACTCATTAGCTATTATAGATCTAAGGCTTTAAACAAGGAGATGAAAATTTGATGTGGACCAATTAATTTTCTCCTGCAGGCAAGCTGTAGAAGAGGGTTAACCTGATTATTTAAAATTTTGAGCCATTAACATGCTAAACATAGGCCAGCCCTGTGGCACTGAGGGTTGAGGTGCTTGGACGCCACACCTCATGCCACAGAGCTGGTGACCTGGGTTTGGGAATGAGCAAAGACCACTGGGGGTCGGCTGGGAGGGAGAGAATTGAGCATCTGGAGGATGACTCTCTCCCTGGGGTGAATTCAGGGCCTTTGGTGCAGTAGTGACACCTGGTGGTGTCTGGGTGTATTATCTGTGCCTGAAATGTAAGAGAAGGAGCACGGTGGATGATTACAGCTTTCTCTGCGCAGGTGTCACTGCATGTCTGGCTCCTGGGGTAACAAAACACAGGAAAAAATCCTCCTGCACCTAGATAGAGACGGCTCCTCTCCGGCCACTGCCATATGCCAATGCCAGGCCTTGCCTCGACCCTCTCTCCTCCTCCTCCACCTTGGCTGGCACTACATTGTAGATAGAGCACTGGATGGAGTGGCAGCCCTGCCCCAGAGGGCTCAGAGCTAGGGGGTTCCCAGTTGGAGGTTGGCGGAGGGGTAGCATACCTCTGATGATGCAAGGGACCAGGTCAGTGGTAGACTGGCCATCGAGCAGAGGCAGCCTGAGAGAGTTCCAGGATGCAGGGTGCACAAATAGAAATGAAAAAAATGCCAAACATAATGCAACTATCGAAGTTAAAGGCAACCTACCCAGTTCAGCTATAACTACTGCATTAGTATTAGATAAAGGAACCTGTAACAAGGAATTGTAATAAAGAGGAGGAGATTCTAGAGAGGAGTCTTTTGTGGATCCCTAAACTTCTGCCCCATACAATAAATTAGGTTAATCTCAGATTCTCCAGCTCTGTAAGCAGGTACAACTGTATGCCCACCATATTTATAATTGAAACGTAATAATGCTTTTGGCTCCTAATTTGGCCTTAGAGATCTGATCTTCCCAATGGCCTGACCATTGACTATTTGAAATAAATTTTACACCTAAATAAATGTAGGAGGAATGATCTCAATTAATTCCTTATTGGTTCTATGATGCTGGTTTGACAACCCTTTTGTTGACTGGCATCTTGCTGACAGGAATTATGTCACCTGCAAGTCATGGTTTACATGATTCCTGTGTATCTCTCAGTCTGTTTTTTATCAGTGGGCTTAGCCATGAACCCCCCATGTGGGAACTCTTACCTGCCCCCCCGCCTTTAGGATTATCAACTACAGTTGGAGTTGATTCGGGTGGGGGAGCAGGACCAGAGACAGTGTGCCCTCGTCTGGCACACCAACACAGTGACCTGTGAGGAAAGTGTTGATTTTTCCAACAGATTTGTAGTTCTCTGTGTTGGTGTCACTGTACGTGGCATACTTCCTTATCTAGGTAAAACTTAGGCAGTGCAGAGTTAAAATTATTTGACCCAAAAACATGATTTTGCATTTTTAAGATTGGTTTTCAACTCTAAATGGTCACACTTAATTTTTACTTGATTTATCTTATTTTATAAGCCTGCTGGAAAGTGAAAAGAGAATCAAGTCGCCTGCATATACCAATACCATATTCTGGGACCTGATTTTGCTGGAATCCATGTTTATAAAAGTATTGAAATACAGACTTGAGTCAATATAAGTACTAAACAGCAAATGAGCTAAAAGGCAGCCTTGTTTATTCCCATGGATGTTTAAAATACACTGAAATATTGTCATTATTTTCATATCTTACTGCCATCATCATATTTAACTAAAGAAGATAAATTGTGATGAGTAAATTTAAAAGTAGTCATCTAATTATTAGGATAGCCTATAGCTTTTCTCTGACCACAGAAACAAAAGCTGTGGCAAATCAGCAAATGAGAGCGTAATTTTCATTTTCTATATAATCTATATTTTCAAATCAATTTGCTAGTATAAAGATATTATCAGTCATTGAAAACCTGCCTGAAATATTGATAAGGGCTACTCTGTTTCTATCCAGTCTTGCAATTTGTTCAATAAAATCCTCAAGAATATTTGCTAGCAAAATCAATCAGATTGGTCTATAATTAGTAGGAAGTTGGTATGGTCCCTTTTCATGGATTGGTACATTATATTTTAGTCCAGAATGGGGTAAGAATCTTCCTTTAAACATACAGTATATTGAAAATGTGTAAAGAAGATGACCCAATAATTTAGGTGGGCCTTATTAATTTCACCTGGGATGGTGTCTGGTCCAGGAGCTTTGCTACTAGTAAGCTGCATAATGGCTTGCTTGACATCATTTAGAGTCACTTCAAGGGACACAGATCTTCTGCTAAGAACCAGGGGCAAAGTGAGCACTATTAAGTTGTTCAAAACCACTAGACTTACAGTCAATAACATTCCATCATTAGGGGTGGAGGCAAACAGTGGTGTTAGGTCATATAAACAGGTATGGGGTCATTTTGCATGACTATTTAGTCTAGAAAAGGAAATGGTATAATCCAAACCCTAAGGGACCATAGTCTCCTAAATAGCAGGGTATTAAAGACCACACTCGTCCCTAAATATATCAGGTTATAAATGACACCTCAGACTTATTATCCTAGACAGTAGATGAAACCACTTCTCTGTTTCTTCCTGTACAAGGTAAAATAGAAAAAAGTGCTTGTCTAGGCATGACAGTGACAAAATGTTGTCCTATGGGTCACCCAGAGACATTTATCAAGCATTAGAACACTTTTAACATTCATTATTAGACTTTCCTCCACTTACTGTAGCCCTTAGTTCAGCAGTACTGTATTACCACAGACCAGAAGGCTCTACCATTATGACACCCTAAACTGAGAAAAACACTGAATTGGTAGGACTACAGTATCATCATGCAGAAGATTAAATCTCAGTTGACGGCATTAAAGACTCTTAAAACAGTATGGCATGACTAACTCTGATATGGTTCCATCTTACCTTCTACTGTAAACAAACATTCATGTATACATTTTATAGATGGTTCTCAGATGTTATAGTAGCTCTCATTCCAAAATTCAGACCTTTAGTATACCCATAATAATAACACAGGTGAGGAAAACTTGCTAAATTATGTAACTAAGTGAAAAAACATTGTCAGTTACATTGATGGATCTATTCAGTATTCAAAACATGTTTATTTACTTATTTAGCATTTGTTTACCAAGTAAGCACACTAGACAGACAAGTACCTATTTTCAGGTGTGACAGGGTGGATTACAAGATGCAGGCAAACAATGCAAGGTCATAGCATGATACAATGGTAGAAAACAGTCATAACAACTTACAGCAGCAGGATACTAGTTATGAGGTCACATAACAGTGGGAGAGCATTCTATAAACAGTGAGGCATATGAGTAGAACATAGCTAGAGAGTTACATGACAGGAGGGTCATTTGACCTGAACAGAGTGTATGCAAGCAATACTCAAAGGGTGGGTGGTATTGGGCAATACCGACCACCCAGAGAGGTCTAGTATTGCCCATACTGCCCACCCTGACCCTGAAGGGTATTATTGCGCTTAGAAGATGGGCACACTAACAAGAAATGCTTTACAATTTTTTTAATCACAACATTTATTACCATAAAGTTTTATGATTAAATAGTTCCTCTGCCTGTACTGGAATACAGGACTTTATCTAAATGAGATGCTGTGGTTTAGAAAATGCTGCATGAATGTTGTTGGTGCCCCTACAGCAGTCCCCCACATCGCTATTTTAGAACTGTTCTGTTTCCCATTTGTTTTTCCCTTTATTTTTGTTTTAAATACTGCAGATAATAGCTGTGGTGATTAGAGAAGAAAGCTTCAGTGTGGAGATTGAGTGTATCGGGCCATCAGGTAGTTCTTTGATGATTTGTGAGATTTTTATTTTACCTCATTTCTATGTAATCTTTTAATTATCGTTATCATGGTCTGAAAATGCTTTGCTGGCTTTGACAAGAGCAAGCGGCATCTCCTACTGCAGTGCAGGAGAGGAACAGCATTTTTGGTTTTGTATACCACAGATGGATGTCTATCAGTGGTATAGAAAACTAAGAAAGCCCTAGTGATCTGGTACTTAGAAGTGGTGTCGGAGATACTGCTCATAGTTACTTATTATAATGTGTGTTTTGGGAACTGGAATGTTTTTTATATCTATTGTGCTGTTTTCTTTTGTTTAATTTCTTTTATGTGGTTGTGTTGAGTAGAAGGAGGAGAGTGGCCAAGCTGCTATTTTCATCAGGCATCTAGCTAGAGCATACAAATGGTGGCTGGCAAGTGTGAACATCTGAGGTGCCCAAGAACTGACTGAGTAATGGGCACCCGAATAGGTTCTTAATTTTTGTGGGCTCTATTGAAAGATACCCACCCACTTAGGTTGGCTTCTTAGCCAATCAGTGTGCTAGGACTGTCACACCCATTTTCTAACCTAATATAACAGAACATTGAGCATAACTTATACATAGACTTGAGGGCACTGATATAGCACATATATAAACATAACAGCATTAAACAATAGTATGGAAGGAGACTCAGTATAACCAGCTGTCTCATTTCTCACTAACACTAGCCAGCTCCATGAACTGGCCAAGTGTCAAAGGACACCCCAGGGTGGGGGAGATGCTGAGAGCAGAGGCAAGGGAAGACTTGCTTCAGGGAGTGCCAAAGAGAGGATCTGAAGCATGAATCGGAGAGGGCAGAATGCACATGGGTGGAGAGGGAGGGAGTTCCACAGTCTGGGGGCAAGGACAGCAAAGCCTGATCCCCTGTGAGAGAGCATGTTTGGGGACCAGGAATACTGCGAGACACAGGATCTTAACAGGTTGGGAGTGTGTGGGCTTGAGTAATATAGCAAGTGTGGAGAGGGTGGCTGTTCTGACAATTAGGTCAATGAAGCTGCCCTGACAAAGGTATAATGGTTGTTGGGGAGCCACTCAAGCCTGGAGTACAACATGCAGTGATGCATGAGGCGGGGGCAGACAGTGCAAAGCGACATATGTTATTGTTTGCCATGTCCCATTTTGATAGGCAGGTTTTGGAGGCATGTGGAAAGGAGATAAGGCCATAAGCACAGCATGAGAATAGAATCCTATAGCAAGGGCAAGTCTCGCAGCAGGGATGAGGCAATTGTTGGCCCCAGGCCAAGTCTAACTTGTAGTTTGCAGCCTTACATATGTTTCATATGTGTAAGGTGAGGTTGAGTTGGGAGTTGAGGGTTACCCCAGGTAGTTGGAAAGGTCAACAACCTGTAAAAGGGTGCCATCAGCACCAGTGATTTTAAGAGGGGCAGGGCATGCTCTTAGTTTGGCCCAGGAACCAAAGAGCATGGATTGGGTTTTCTTGAGGTTGATGGCTAACTTACAGTCATTTAGTCAAGATTGTATATCATTAAAGCCAGAGATAAGCCTGGAATTGATGATATTGGCATACTGGGAGCTAGTTAAGATAATGAGGTCATCCGGACATCATGTAGAGTGTCCATGGACTGGGACCAAGGGCAGCCCATTGACAAAGAGGGAGAATAGTAGAGGCCCTAGAATGGACCCCTTGAGACACCCCACAGTTAATAGATGTGCTCTTGGAGAGGACCTTGTTGAACTTCATGTACTGCTGCCTACCCAAGAGATAATTGGAAAACCAGGAGAGGGCTGGAGGGAGAGGCCAAGGATTGGAAGGAGAAGCACAGGAGTGAGTGATCAACCAGATCAAAGGCCTTAGAAAGATTAACGAACATGGCCCTGGTCAGCTTGCCTTGATCGGTAGCTGTTGTGATCTCAGAGGTGACCTGAGCTAGGGCAGTAGAGGTGCTATGCCCTTTGCAGAACCATGTTGAGCTGGGGAGAGAAGGTCAAACCTATGTATGAAAGGTCTGAGCTGGGAAGCAACCACCTTTTTGAGCAATTTGCTGACGGCAGACAGTATTGCTATGGGCTGTAATTTTAAGAATTTTGGGGTCCCCTGCTTGGGGACTAGGATGACACGAGACACCTTCCAAATCTAGTGATGGTACCAGAGATTAGAGAGGCATTAAAGATGTGGGTGCTGGGCCAGGCCAGATAAGGGGCCCCCAGTCAGAGCAGCTTAGGCTCTAGGTTTCATGCCCAGCACCACTATGGGTGGGGAGTCTGGCAAGGAGTGTCTGTCTTACTGATAGAGACAGTCTTAAAGTAGAAGGGATTGAGAGGGCACATCACCACAGTATGATCCCAGCACAGAGGAGTCAATGAATAGAGAGGTGTGGCAGACAGGTCCGAGAACTGGAAGTTAAAGGCATTAGTGATGGGCAGGGTGTTGTTGCAGCTGATCCCACCAATAGGAATGTCAGTTACCTGCAAGCAAGACAGAACCACTCACAGTATTTTGATGCTGTGCCAGAAACTCCTCAGGTTTTTGGCAGAGGACTCCAGGGAGGATTTACAGAAATCACTCTTAGCGGAGAGAATGGCCCATTTGCAAGAGTTTCTGAGCTGTCTGTATTCAATAAAATCAGATCTGTTCCCAGAGGCCATGGATTTCTTCCAGTACATGTCCCTAAGTTTCATTAGGGCAATAGGCTGCTGTGGAGCCACTTTGTAACCATGCCCTGCACCTCCTTTTGGTGAGAGGGGCATTCTATCCTGCAATGGGGAGACTATAGCAAGGAAGTTGTCAAGAGCAGCTGAGGGGTCACTAGCAGCAGTGACCCAGGACCAATCAGCCCTTTGTAGGTCAGTAAGATTGTCATTGATGTTGAATTTAGAGAAGTTCCTTATCTGGATTACTTTCCAGGGGATCCTGGGAGTGGAAACTCCATTTAGTAGGTAGGGAATGTCCAATATAAAGTCAGGGAAGAGACCAGCTGAGGCAATTTGGTCAGGACTGTCACTCAACACCCAATCAATAAAGGAGCCTTTTTCCCTGAGGAGGACAGCCTGGTTGGCTCAGAGATAAGCTGGTGGAGGGTCATGCCCAACAGCAAAGGCTCATATTGTTTGATGTTGCAACCCAACCAGTTCAGGTTGAAGTCACCAAGGACCAGGAGTTCACTAGCTCATGCTTGGGAGCTGAGGTAGTCGAGGAGGAAGGATAGACCTAGTACTCCACCCTTGGGAGGGTTATATGCACATACCAAGTGGAGCTTTTTGAGTTGTCTAGCAACAGAAGGGTGTAGGAACTCACAGGTAGGAGCAGGGGAGGGGTGAAGTATGGCAGTCTCATTGAGGTGAGACTTATAGTAGAGAAGCAAACTGCCCCTACATTTATTCCCAGTGGATCCTGCCTGATAGAGTTATACCCCAGGAGAGCAACCTCTGAGTCAGGAGACTAGCTTGAGCCAGGTTTCCGAGGCCCCAAATGTCAAGGCTGTAGTGAGTCACCCAAACCAACAACTCAGCGATATTAGGTAGAAGACTATGGATATTAATGCGAGCCACTTTAACCCCTTCAAGTTCAGCCATGGGGGACTGGAAGGATGACACAGCAGCAGAGGAATTAGGGTTAGGTTCGATATCTCTTGCTAACAAACACAGGGACAGTGGGAATATAACAGTAGCCACTGCTTCTTATGCGGTTTGGCCCTATGGGTGGAGCGTTTGAGCAGGAAGGAGAGAGCCTGAAAGTTTAAACACCAAATGGGATGGAGGTACAAATGATTAGAGGCTAGGAGGATGAGAAAAAAGTCATCCTCAGAATGGCTAAGTAAAGGTTCAAGAGAAGGGACAGGTAGAGGAAGAAAGGCTACAAGGAGTAAGGGCAGAAGCACAGAGAAGGAGGTTGTGGTTAAACATAGCCAAAGCTCCACGCTGGAGCTGGAGTGCAGGGCAGTTAGTCTGGGACAACATCCCAGTGGCCAACGGGAGGGCAGGGAGAAGATAGGCATACCTGTGAAGGAAATGAGAGCAGATGAGGGACAAGAATTTAGAAAAGTGAAGGCTATTATATGAGAGCAGCCTCTAGTGGGCACAAGATAACTTGCAAATGGAAAATTGAGCTTATAGGTTTTAATTGACACATGGTGTAAGAGTATAAGAGCATAAGTTCATCTAGGGTGGCAGCGGGGGTGGGGCAGTCGACACAGTGTTGACGAGGCAATCCTGCTCGAAGCAACTGTGGCTCCTGGATGTAGCATGCTCCAAAAAAGCAGTGCAGATTCCTGTCATGTACACTGTACCTACTAGGCTTCCTGAGGGCTTGCCGCTGAGCTTGTGGGAGAGCTACCTTCCTTTGGCCCTCACAACCACTGGGGACCGGACTGAGAAATGCTGTTGGCAAACAAAGGAGACAGCATTAACAGCACAGGTAAGAGGTGGGGAGGAGCAGAGGGCAGGGGTGAGAAAGTTGGTGAGAGTGTGAGGCAGAGTTAAATCAAACTCAAGTCTCCCAAGTAAGGTAGGGGAAGCTGTAATGAGATACTCTAGCTACACAATGGGGCTAAACTTACTTAAAACAAATATTAGTACCGGCAGATACACATTTTCTTTCTCCTACAGAGGTGCAATATTAACTACACTGCAGAGTTAAACATGGAAACTACAGTTGTTTTGAAAGCAGTTTCCTTTACATAGCTAGTAGTTTTGGCTACAAACATTGTGTGGTAAAGCAAAGGACATCGTTAAATTAAAGTACCTAACAGCACTGAGTCTCATCCCTTAACAGCCAGTTAGACTTATTAAAGTTTCACATAAAATCAGGGCAAACTCAGGTATATCTGACCAAATTATTAAGTGAAAACCTATCAACAGTGCTGTGCCGATAAGATTAACATCATTAACAACAGTCCTTAGGTTGTAACATTTTAAAATGATTCTTCAAAAGTTGGCACAAAAATCCAGCTCTGAGGCAATCTGTGGCTCCTGGATGTGGTGTACTCCAAAAGCAGAGCAGATTCTTCTCATGTACACCATACCTGCAAGGCTTCCTGAGGGCTTGCCGCCAAGCTTGTGGGAGGGCTACCTTCCTTTGGCCCTCACGACTGCCAGAGACCAGTACTGGGGAAATGCTGCTAGACTTCCTGAGGGTTTGCCATTGAGCTGTGGAGGGCTATCTTCCTTTGGCCCTCACAACCACCAGGGACCAGTACAATGAAAATACATGCTAAGAAAAATAAGAATAAAATATAGCAGATAAAGTTAGTACAAGCATCATATTCATCATATTCATAATGTTAATGAGTGAAAATTCTAAATATTTTAACCAACTGTTAAGTCATAGTTACATAGATAGGGTGTCTTCAAAGTCACAGAGATTTCTGGCCTTGGCAGCATACAAACATTACAAACAATATTCTTCAGCTTATCTGGGACTTGCATTGTATTCTTCATAACCATCTTCTTTAAATTGGACATTTTATTGGTCTTCTTTAAAGAGCCACAAGCCACAATACTTTAAGTTCCTTTTAGTAAACTATTTAATATATAATAATAAAAGCACCTACAAGGAAAGAGTCATATCCAGACCTGAATATAGATAGAAACACCAATAATGTTGTCAAATAAATGGTTGAAAAGAAGTAGCCAAGACTCCAGGGATGTTTCACCCATATTCAGTTCCATCTAAGAGTTTCTGTGTCAAGTTTCCTGGTCCTCTTGTCCCTAAAAGATTTGGCAGCTACCACAGTATAGTACCTCCTCTTTTCCTCCTTGCCCAGTTTTCTAAGCTCCATTACTCTATCATCCATATTAAGAGGATTTATCCTTGGAATTAAAATCAGAAAATATGCTACTTTGAGCTAGGATTTCTCTTCTGTTTAAAATAGATACATAGAACCCCCAGACCCAGGCAATATTAGTGTATCTTGTTTTTCAGTTAAATACACCTTGCTGTACTTATAGTACTAGCAAGTCCTCCTCCTGCAGTCAGTAAAGGTTCTCATGATCTTTCAAATGTCCTCCACACCGCCCTCAGAGCAAGCTCAAGGCTTCTTCAAATCTACAAGTCGCCACTGTCCGGACATCCATCTGGCCACGCTCTATCTAAAAAAGCCAGGTAAACTGCTCAATAGAAGTTCAGTCCACAGTACCATTTGCTACATAAGCCAACCAAAATCAAATAATGCTGGTCAGATTACCAGGAACTGGAACAAAACAAGCCATGTTGTGTTAAAAGTTGTTGACTACCAATGAATTAAAATAGAAAAATAGATTTAAAATGTAAAATAAATTCAAGATAAACCACAGAAAATCCGTGAAGTAATCCATTTTTTAAAGAGTTGGAGCAGCATGGAGCAGAGTAGCACTGCATCTATCTTGCTACTCTGCCGCCCTCAAAAATAATAAAAGTAATCATATTATGATCACTGTTAATGATTACTGCTGTTTAATAGAGCTTATACTGCTACCCCTGAGAAGACAAAACAGCATCTAATAGGTTTCTTTCTTTTGTTGGTAGATTCACATGTTGGGTCAAATTACTCTCTATAATTGTTTCACAGAAATTTATTTATTTTTTCCACTTGGTATTTTTGGGATTATTCAGTTGATATCTGGTGTATTTCGTCTCCAAAGATAATAACAGCACCCATATCTATAGTCTTATTAATTTCATTTATGATTTTTGATTGCTACAATGATTTGTATCCAGCAGCCTGTACATGAGTCTAATTAGTAGTGTACAGGTTGGATTTTCGGGTTCTGTGGGTCAGGCCAGGTCAGGTTGGGCAAATGAGAACCAAAACCAAAACCTAAATCAGAACCAAAAGTGTAATATATAATATTAATTAGTGGTACAATTAAGAGACAAATACAAAACTAATGTTAAACAGTAGGTCTGGATCTGCTGCTTTGAAAAGACTGGTGTTAACCAGTGGCATCATTCTTCCTCCATTTGTTCCATCTTATCCACCCACAAATGGGGTCCGCTTTGTTAACGTCATGGTGAGTGGTCACCTGGGACCAGTGATAACCATACAGACTGGCTCAATATATGAATTGGGTTAGAACTGAACCACATTAAGATGAGAGTCCTGGACTTCAGGAGTGCCACTTTTAAGATAATAGGAGAATGCATCAGGGACACCTTAGCAGGGATTGGGAAACTGGAGGAGTCAAGGAACAATGGTCAAAAATAATGGGGGGCCATTAAAAGGGAACAAATCTCTGTCTCAGGCATGTTAACAATGGCAACAGAAAAAGAGACTGCTATGTTTCTCTAGAGAAGTAGCAGAGAAAGTAAGGGCAAACAAACTAGCATTTAGAATGTATAAGAGGACACAGAACAAGGTGGATAGGAGAGTTTCCAGGAGAAACAAAGAGTGTCAAGGAAAGCAGTTAGGGTGCAAAGGTGCAAACTAATGATAATATTGCCCAATCAGTAAAAAGAATGGGGATAAAACATTCTTAAGATAGATACGTAAGAAGAGAAAGATCAAAGGAAGGATAGTTAGGCTAAAAGGAGTGGGGTTGGGATTAAGAGGTCCAAAAAGCGAACATATTGAACAATTACTTGTGTTCAGTATTTATGGAAGAAGGGGTAGGTGACTGGCAAAGATAAGGGACAAGGGCATTAAAGAAAGGGAGGTGACACTAGTCCTTTTACAGAGGACAGAGTCCTAAAGAAATAGTGCAATTAAAGTAGAAAAGGCAAATGGACCTGATGGGGTGCATCCTAGGATACTGAGGGAGCTCAAGGAGTTGCTGGCTGCACTCTGACAGCTCTGTTGAACCAATCAAGAAACAGGGAAGGTTCCAGGGACTAGATGAGGCCAGATGTGGTCTTAGTACACAAAGAGGAGAAATAGGGAGGAAGCAGGAATCTACAGAAATTCAAGATGGCGGCCACGCTAGCTAACGGAGAGCTACTAAGAATCACTAAGCTGCTATCAAGAGTGATTCGTTAAGTTTTGTTTTAACTAATTTATAGTTTAAATTATTTAGTTTTGTTTTGTCGATTGTGTTATCGCACTGTCGTGATTGCCACTTGTATCGATACATCATTTGGACACGGATATGCGGATCTGTGGAACCTATTGCTTCGACTGAAGATTTCCAAGAACTTTATGCGGGAAGGAGTTATTGTTGGATTTGTGGACTTGTTGAGGTTGGTGAGAGGATAATGCTCGCTGACTAACGGGCTTGTTTGCAGCTGTTTAAGCGAGCATTTACCAAGTGGAGTTTGTCTGGTCCTGTGAGGTGAAGGTGGCGGCCCCCATTTTCGATTCTCCGACCGGGCAGGAGTTGCCGTCCGATCCCTAGGGAGCTGGGGGAGACAGGGCTTCTCTAAGCCGCCTTGGGGTTCAGCCCTTGGGCTGACTGTTACAAGCCTGTAGCCACGGGTCATCGACTGGCTGGGGGTGTCTCTCTACTTTATTTGACTGTTCCCTAAACGTTCATCTATGTGGAGTTTGACTTAAATGCGGTGTGAGGATCAGCTACCGTGCGGATCGATTAGGGAACTGTTTTGCTTTTCCATTTGGCTATATTTGGATCTCTACTGTGTGACTGTTTGCTGGAGAATTTATCCTGTCTCTTCCCTATTGGATTTGACCCTGTTTTCATCTTTATGCAGAGGTGCTGAAGAACTGGCTTCCCTGTCCCTGACCTGTTTGGATTTAGGGTGGTGAGACTGTATATCTACTTACAGTTTGTTTGTTATGAGCGATCCCAATCCATGTGAGAGGAGGTATTGGGGAGTATATTACATTCTACCATTTCATTATCGTTGGATTGTAGCACGTGAGAGGTGCTTCGTTGAACATAATACAACACAATATTTTAATATTTTGACACTTTGTTGGATTGAAGCACATGAGAGGTGCTTCATTGAACTTCAAAGTACAATTTTGAGTACCCAGTGGCATGTGTTAGCATCGACAGTGTGGTCTGGTTTATTGATGTTATTTTAATATATTTATTATTTGGGATATTTTTGGGTTGGGATTAATCTGTGATTGGGAGGGTTTTATTTTTATATTGTTATTTAAATTAGATTGTTTGTTTTATTTTTTCTCACTCTGTGAGAGAGAGTGGAGAGTGTTTTTATTTTTAGGTTTATTTGTTTGTTTTATTTAATGTCGGTTGACATTATTCCCCACTAGGCTCAGGGAATTACGTCCCTTGAGTGCCATTATTGTCATCTGACACCTATTTTAGGTGCCGTGCATTGGGCATCCTAAGGAGACGGGACGGTGTGAGAGCTGGGCCTGGTGGGGACAGGAGGGGAGGGCGGATTGGGGTTCTAGGGTCCAGAAGACACCCTGGGTGAAATGGGGTCAGGGTAGAGGTTGCTCCTGTCTTGTCCCCATACCCAAGGGTCTTTAGAAATCGGACAGGCGCCGAGGTCTTCCTCGGCTAACTATCCTGCCTTTTGGCGGGTGTTATGCAAATGCCAGATCAATTAAGAACAAGACAGCTATTATTGCTGATCTTGTTAGTTCATCTGATCTGACTTGCATCACAGAGACCTGGCTTGATGAAAATCGGGCTCTATATTGGCCTCGTAACTCTATCTGGTTCTAGGTGATACACCGTCCAAGGTTGGATCAGAGGGGCGGGGTGTGGCTATTATGTTTAAATCTGAGCTGGGCCTTGTGGATGTGCCATTGGGAAGCACCAGCTCCTTTGAATATATCTTGGGTGAGGGTGCAGGTTGTGGGATTCTCCTCGCTACCGTCCACCAGGTGATGGTGGAGAATTCCTGCAGGAGATTGCAGACTTCATCGTTGACCTGGTATTGAGGTTTCCCAGACTGATACTTCTGGGCGACTTCAATGCCTGGGTCGATGATGAATTCTCTCAGTTTGGGCAAAATCTCCTCCAGCTGATGAATCGCTTAGGCCTGACACAGGTTGTTACCGCTCTACCCATATAGGTGGTCATTCACTGGATCTGGTGTTTCTCTTGGGTATGGAGATCACTGATTTGGGGGTGGAACCAGTCAGTTGGTCTGACCATTACACCATAAGGTTCAGCTTTAGGGCCCCTCCAATATGTCTGCCCCTACGGGAATAGTTCAGTACCGCCCTTTAAGGGTGTTAACCCCAATGACCTGATGGTGGTGCTGGATCTATCGAGTTTATCGGTGAATGCATGAGTCCAGATGATCTTGTATTGGCCTATAATAAGGCTGTGGAGACGCCTGACAAAATTGTTCCTAGTTCATGTTCGGCCTCTCACTCTTCGTTCAAGAAGTCCGTGGTTTGATGGCTTCTTGAAGGAGTTAAAGTGAGTAGGTCAAGGCTGAGAGAGTCTGGCGGAAGTCAGGCCTTGATGCCGACAGGCTTAGATTGATGGCTCATTATGACAGCTATCAGTCAGAAATCAATCGTAAGAAGGCAGAATTCCTGTCCAGAGAGATTTCTGCGCTTATAAATCGACCGCTCAGGGTTTTCCAGAGTGTGGACAGACTGTGCAATCCAGTCTGTCTTCAGCCTAGAAAGCGTTTCTCAGTTAAGATGTGAGGAGTTTGCTCAGTTCTTTGTGGATAAGGTTGTTGGCATTAGGTCTGGCATCGGTCCGATCCCTCTATGGGGACTGCGGTGTCGATTGGAAGTGGCCTGCCCTCAGTCTGTCTGGTTAGATTTTCACCGCCGGAATTTGAGGACATTGTGAAGATCATCCAAACAATGCGACCAACTAGTTGTAGTTTGGATCCGGGTCCTACACCACTTTTAGTAAGTTGTGTAGAGTTATCTACCAATCCTTGCAGACATTGTCTGGATGTCCTTGGAGAGGGGGTCTTTCCTGACCCCTTAAGGAGGCGGTAGTTCGACCACTCCTTAAAAATCCTCCTTGACCCAGATTGTCTTGCTAACTACCGCCTACCTCTAACCTGCTATTTGTTGGTAAGGTTATTGAAAAGGCAGTTGGCATACAATTGGATGATCACCTTATATCTCACAATGTCTACTATACTCTCCAGTCTGGTTTCAGGAAAAGACATAGTACAGAGACTGCCCTTGTCCGGGTATTGGAGCGACTCGATGGCCAGAGATCGAAAGGCATGTACCATTCTGGTCCTTCTCGATCTGTCTGCTGCATTTGACACTGTAGACCATGGAGTGCTATTGGATCACCTGCGGGTCTTTTGCGGACTGTCTGGTACAGTCCTCAAGTGGTTCGCTTCTTACCTCACGGGCAGGTTTCAGAGAGTTGTTACCGGAATTTATTCCTCTGACACTCACTTCCTGCCTTGTGGGGTACCACAGGGCTCCATTTAGCTCCATGTTGTTTGCAATGTATATGCTGCCATTAGAGAAATCATCAGCATACAGTTTGGGTTTTCACTGCTATGCAGATGATACTCAACTGTATCTGTCCTTTCTCCCCAGTCAAGGTGATGCACTCTGTACTTACTAGTTGCCTTGATGAGATTGGACTGTGGATGAGTCCGAGCTGGTTGAGACTCAATCCGGATAAGACTGAGGTGCTGGTTGTGGATCCAGGTCGTCCGGGATGGGTGTGGGTGTTAAGCAACCATCAGGTTTATTACTTGGTGGTGTACCACTCTCTACCTCTAAACAGGTGCGAAACCTGGGCGTTATTTTTGATGATGGTTTAACCCTGAAATCTCAGGTGTCAGCTGTCGCAAGTCCTCTTTTACCATCTGAGGAATATCACCCGGTGAAACATCTGATTCCCCGATGACCTTCCAACATTGGTCCACGCCTTTGTCACTACCCGTCTTGACTACTGCAGTTCCCTCTACCTAGGGCTACCAGGGGTTGATATCCACCACCTCCAGCTGGTGGCAGTGCGCAGCCAGGCTATTGACTGGGACTTCTAGAACCAGTCATATTACCTGTGCTCCGCTGAACTGCACTGGCTGCCGGTTTGGTAGTGGATCACCTTAAGGTTGGTTTACTAACCTCAAAGCCCTACATGACCAGGGACCCGTTACCTGAAACATCTTCTGATTCCCTATTGCCCCCTCCACCTCTCCGCTCCGCCAACGAGGGATTGCTGGAGATTCCCAGGTTTGATTGAAGTCATCAGGATCTCGTGCCTTTGCTTTTCAGCACCGACCCTGTGGAATTTCTACCTCGTTGGTTGAGAGAATGTCCAACCATTGAACATTTTAAGTTGCTTTAAAACATATCTTTTGGATTAGCGTATCTCTGCTAGTTGTGGCTGTCTTTTAAATGTTGTGATTTTATTATTTTAGTATTTTGTACAGCGCCTTGGTTTTGAAAGGCGCTTTATAAATAAAATTTAATTGAATTGAATTGAATACAGATCTGTCAGCCTGACTTTGGTAGTAGGTAAAGTAATGGAATCGCTACTGAAAGAAAGGATTGGAGAATACCTTGACCAGTGGATTACAGGATCCAAGGCAACATGGGTCCACAGGGTGGTGGTCTTGCCAGACAAAGCTGATCAAGTTCTTTGACTGGGTGACCAGGAAGTGGATCAAGGAGGAGGGTATATGTGGCCTACCTGGATATCAGGAAGGCCTGCAACACCATTCCTCATAGAAGACTGGTGAGCAAGCTAGGCAACCTAGGAGTAGGTCCAAGTGTAGTAAAATGGCTAAGAAGTTGGCTAAGCAAATATAAGCCAGAGGGTGGTGTTAAATAGGGTCTAATCTGGAGAAGGCAAAGTGACAAGCGGCATGCCACAGGGTCAGTACTAGGTTTGGTCCTCTTCAGTGTCTTTATTAGCAATATTGTGGGAGGCTGGAGAAGAAAGTATGCCTGTTTGTGGATGACACAAAATATGCAACAGAATGGATATAAGGGGTGGGGGGTTGAAAGAATGGGAATGATCTAAAAATTGGAAGATTGATTAAGGAATGGCAACTGGTTTTCAATGCAAAAAGTGCAAAATCATGCACTTGGGGCACAGAAACCCAGAGGCAACATACTAAAATGAGCGGGGAAGTATAAGTAACCACAAAGCAGGAAATGGACCTAGGAGTAATAATTTCTGATGACCTGAAAGTAGCCAAGCAGTGTGATAAGGCAGTGAGGAAAGCAAGCAGAATGCTAAGGTGCATAGGAAGGGGCATCTCCAGCAGAAGGAAGGAGGTTTTATTACCCCTATATAAATCACTGGTACAATCCACCTGAAATATTGTGTCCATTCTGGAGACCCCACCACTGGAAGTGATACAAAGGAGGGTTAGCAAACGGTGCAGGACCTGCATCAAAAGCCCTATGAGGAAAGACTCAAGGAATGAAATATGTACTCTAGAGGAAAAGAGGGGAAGGTAGAATATGACAGAAACATTCAAATATCTCACAGGTATTAACTAGATACAGGAAGGTATCATTTTCATAGAGACAGATGCTCCAGGGCAAGGTGTCATGCTATGTAGCCTGGAAGGGGTGGGGACTCAGAGGAGATGTGAGGAATTACTTCTTCATGGAGAGGGTGACAGATGCTTGCAACAGCCTCCCGGAAGAGGTGGTGAGGTGGTGGGTGCTACAATGGTAACAGGATTCAAGTACGCATGGCATAGACACAAGGAACATTAGAAGTAACACGGGAGGGGGGACTGAGATTGAGTAAGGTATGCGGTGGCACAGTAGGTAGAGAATATAGAGCAGACTAGGTGGGCCAAGATGTCCTTTTCTGCTAACAACTTCTGTTTATATGTTTCTGTGCCCTTGTATAGTATCACACAGCTGTAATATTAGTCTTGTCAGTGCAACAGATATTTGCACTAGAAGGGAGAAATAGAAGACTTTCAAAGATAGAGACAAGCAATACTTTCTGAATGTAACTTTCTTTCAGTAGCTAAGTGTTAAAATGCAACTGGCCCTTCAGCCAGCTGTGACAGAGCAGTGCACAAATTGACATAACAGCAGGCAGCCCAGTACAGAGAAGACAACAAGCAGAGGTGAACTATAGTGACCGACTTTTCCTACATTTTTTTTTTAAGGAAAAATAGCCAAGTGTTTAAAATGCAACTAGCCATTTGGGCAGCTGTGACAGAGCACTAGACAAGTGAATTGACAGCTGGTAGCCAGGCATGTTAGGTGGCAATAAGCAGAGGCATACTACAGTGAACAACCAGTCCTACTATTTGTTTTTTAGAGGAAAAATAGCCAAGTGCTTAAAGTGCAACTACTGTAGATCTTCAGGAAATTTTTACAGAACAGTACAGAAGTGGACATGACTTCAGGCAGCAAGGCATGCTAGGTGGCAACAAGCAGAGACATAGTGAAGTGACTGACATTTTAGAAGTGAATAACACAATATACAGATACATCTGATGCTACAATTCAGAGGAACGCAAATATCAGTCATTCCAAGATTAAATAATTGGTGCCCAGTCTGTGGCATCATTCAAGCCATATTTATTATCTGTTGCTCTGAATCTGTCTATATAGAATGCTTCACTTAAAGAAGCTTGTTTTAATCTCATCTGTTTCTGTCTTTGGTCACTTTTTCTATTACAAAGAATCATAAACTCAGGAGCTGATTGCTTTCTTCTATGAGGTGTCTTGCAGCCAGTGATGTTAGATCTTTCCTTCTGATGCAGCTGTTGTGCTCTCTCACCCTCGTGTTCAATTGTCTAGCTGTTTTTCCAATGTATGTCTTGTCACATGGGCATTTAAGCCCATTTGTAACATGGCATGAATTGTGCACCTCTGAGGGAGCAAGCCAATAGGGCTAGGGCGGCCGCAGACGGCAGCCGAGTGGGTATTAACGCAGCACATATGCCGCGGCCCGCCCGGCAGTACTGTGACTAGCCAGACCCCCAGCCTAGCAGTGCTGGGTCCCTGGGAAGGAAGAGGAAGAGCGAGTCCAGGAGTCCCACTAGCAGTCCGAGGCAGGAAAGGCACACGGGGACTAGAACTCTGGCACACTGTGCAGGACTGTGTAGCTGGGAAGGGTGAGAGGCAGTACACACAGGGTGGTCTGCTTTTGTTTGGCAGCAGGGCAGTGATGGAGGAGTGGGTGAATGAGGGAAGCATGGCAGCCGAGGTCACGGCGATGTGGAGGAGATGGAAGAGGAGGAGAAGCAGCGCGTACAGAGACGGATAGGCTACACAGCCCAGAGTGAGACTCCATGCAGGCAAGTGGTGCATCATCGGAGGAGCCTGAGAGAGAACAGGAAGTGAGGAGCCTGCATGCAAATTTGTGAGCAGGCGCTGGCCCAGCAGCGGCAGGCGCTGCGGAGAACATCCAACCAGTGCTACCAGAGAAACAGGCGGACAGATCGACAGTGCTGCACTAGTCAGCGAGCCGCTTCTCCCTATTAGTACAGGTACATAGTGTGCACAGCGCATCAGCATCGTAATGCCGCTCTCTCAAAGGATTTCTAGTGCACCGTTACAGTGCACAGATCTCCCGACCCCTGTTATGTAGTGGTACAGAGGCAAAATGGTTTCCTGGTGACTGTCTGCGTCCGGCGGCCCATGTTACAAGTGCATTAAGCCACTCCATGGTGTGCTCATGCGATTGATGCATGGGGTGGGGTGGTAGCCCTCGGCCCTGGGCCTCGGGCATGCACCGCCCCATGCATCAATCCAGCATTAGAGCACACTCCGCCGTGGCTTAATGCTTACATATCACCCCGCCTGTTTGACATTTAATAAACTCTTTAATTCTCAGTTCTTCATTTCATTCCACATTCTTGATTTTTTCAAACTGTAGGTGTTGTGACAGTGAGTACAGTGCCCACAAGGATAGCTACTTTCAATGTTCATGTTTGACATAGCTCTTCCCCACACAGTGGACTCTTAATACCCTGCATGCATGAGCCTCTCTAGAAAAGATCTGCATTTCTTTGGTAACACGAGAGGGGTTGTTGAAAACTTTGTTCCCAATTCCATAGCTTTAGAATATATCAAGACTTTAGTATAATATTCTTAATGGGATAAAATACATTGGTATAAGTGATGATAAACATAAACATAATTCTTCTTGTTACACTAGCATCCTTTTTATCATTCCATTGTTGAAGTAATTGCTCTCTACTCCTGTCCTGTGCTTTGGTATGGAGGTTAGTATTGTCTGCTCTGTATTCCCACTTTGTTTAAATCTCTCTGCCATGTCTGTTGTCTTAGTTAGTGATCTTCCTCTTTAGTGCAGTTATGATTTGCCTGATGAATTGGCCATATGGAATAGAGGAAATAAGGTTTTAGGATGGAAACTAATTGAATGTAAAATTGAGTTTCTGTCAATCAATTTCTTATGCAATTTTATCCCAATGTTTCCATCTATTTAAAATATAATTGTGTTATATTTAACTTTTGCAGTTTCTTCAATCCAGTGTATGATTGTACAGGCAGAGCTGTCCATCAGTCTTTCTGCCCAATACTACCGTATCACGGCCCCTCTTAACTCGTTAGTCCACTTGAAGGGTCCCTGATTGCATCAGCCTCCAAACAATCTTTGTGACCTGTTGCTAGCACTTTCTTGCCCTCTGATTGGTCAGCTGGTGGAGTCAAAGGACACAATGACAGCCACACCAGGTCCTGATTGAGCATTGTGCTTAAAAATCTTGAGTCGTATTTATTTTTCCCCAATGGTGTGCTGTCCCTGGTGTGCAGCAGTCGTCCTGGGCTATCATCCAGTCAAGCTGGTTGCTTTCAGCCAGATCGGCATAGTGTTAGCAGTGCTACTTGTTTCACCAAGAGCTCAAGTCATCAAGGACCAGACAGGAGGATGATTGACCATCCCAGGGGATGCTGTTTCCTCCAGTGTGGGAGAGTCACTGTCCCCACTTCTATACTGTCACCTGGGTGATCACAGGTGCCCCAGCATTCAGATAAGCTGTGGGAGGGGAAGAAGCAGGCCGAGATAAAAGTGGCAGCACTCCTAGGCATGCATATGCTACTAGGATCTCTGTGATTACCCACATCCTTGGGGAGAGAAGAAAATGGAAAAGGGACCCACTAAGCCAGACAGATGACAGCCTCTGGTGAACCAAGGAGGACTGAATCTGAAACTCTTAGAAGCCAGCCTGATGAAGGCATGTGAAGGTAGGGAGGGAAGTTCTCACTTCTTCCCAGCCAGGGTAGACTGAATCTGTGCAGCATGGAGGCTTGCAAATCTAGAGGACTGCTACTAGGCATAGCTAAAGCACCCTGGAGGAGCTTGAGAACTAGGCATGACTGCAGAACAGAAAAGGACATAAGCAGAGAATCAAAGCGGTTTTATGTGATAAAGGTGAGTCTGAAAGACCGCCTATCACATAAAGTGACCTACAAAGAGCCCTGTGGTCAAGAGGGTGACTGATAGTATACCGACCATTGCAAATAGTGATTGTTGCTACAATACTTTAAAATAACACACAATAAATATTTTATGTGGGGGCTGTGCCCTGGCACCACCAAACTAAAATAACCAACCCAAGGAGTGTAGACCATGGGCAAGTTATTGGATTTAAAAACACAAAGATTCAGTCTGCAGCCAGACCCAAACCCAGGTCTGCTTGCATCCCAAACAGTGGTATACAACACTATGCTATGTGAGCAGCTCAGCGGGAATTGGCTACAGAGGATCTATATCCTTAGTAGTGAGTACAGCTCGTTGCTGTACAGGATATAGCAATGTATTGTACCACTGGGCCTCGCGTAGAGTGCAACAGTTAAATTGCTCAAAAGTGCAGCACCTAAATGATAGGCACTCTACATGGGTAAGCACAAAGAAAGCTGGGTGAGGTCATGTGTGCAGTGGGTTCTGATCACTGGTCATTGTTAGGTGTGAGTAAGGAGGTGCTGGGGAGGGCCCTGCACATGTTCTCCTGCTCTGGGGTTATCTTGTGTGGTACAGAAGCATCAAAGATGAGTGGCTTCTGATGTTCCCGGTCCCTCTGCTAGGGTTGAGGGACTGGGACTATCGATTGCAGCAGTGACTGCTGCAGAAAGCGCACAGGAGGTGCTAAAATGTCTGCACTGACACGCTTCTCTCCCACCGCACACATGGGGTCAAGCAGGGAGCCTGCAGAATCAGTAACAGCAGTCCTGGACTTCTGGAGGGTGGCAAGCAGGCAGTCAGGTAAGCCCCTTCTGGGGGGTTACATTACATTACCCCAATAATAAAGGATATGCAACTGGCTAATGCACAGTATGCAAGCTATCTCCTTCAGTGAGAGGGAGGGACCACAATTCATATGAAATTCTGTCCCCATCACAAGTGCTGATATACTGTGAATGTGAGTTAGATCATTTCAAAACTGATTTAGCCAACATCAATATACTAGTTATAGCTTTTAAATCTTCTATTAGTATGAAGATTTAACTGTTTATCTTTGATTTCAGCTGATGGTTTCAGTACTGCACATGGATATTATGATGTCATCAGCATTGTGAAACCTGCTCTTTGGTTCAATATTCCATTGTGATGTACCAGTGGGGCAAAATATGATATGTAACATGCCCAACTCTCAAGACAGTGCAATACTTACAGTATCTTGTGAGTTTGGTATAAGATATCACTTCTTATCTTGTCATGTCTGTCTCCATTGGTGGTGTATAAATGCATACCAGATATATATAACGCCAACAGTGGTCAGTTGTAGCTGCACATAATTACTGCACCTGCATTCAGTTATTTCTTTCTTCTTTCGATACACAGATCAGGTAAGAACAACTCCATAGTTGCAAATTGCTGAGATATGGAAAAGTACTGCAATTATTTTGTTATTTCAGTTCTCAGCACTTGAAGCTGAGCTAAATTGAAACTGCAATCTTTAAACAGTGGTGGTAAGCTAAGATACCATGCCAGCCCAACAAATTACTCCCATCTAAGAATATGGATTTAAACATTACTATATGTTGATGCTGCAAGAAGCTCCTGGGAGTGCTGCAAAGATATTCTAAGCTCATGCTAAGGAATATACAAAGCTATAAACCAGCACCTGAAATCAACTATAAACTCTGTTTATAATATATACATAATATACTTGTGTTATTTCCATCAACAAACTGTTATAAAGAGAATCATTAGGATTCTTGAGTAGTTAAATCCATTACCATCCTACTTGCTTCAATCCATGCTCTTGTACTGTAATGTTTGTACTTGTATTGTATTGCTGTTCTTCCACTGACTTGAAGCCTTTGTAAAAGAGCTATGTTGGCTCAAAGGTTGCAATTCCCAAAACAAAATCAATCAATCAATCAATCTCCAGTGCTGTATAAGGATCTTTCAACGTGTTGTTTTTGTAACTGTGTATTTGTAGAAAATACACAAAATCTGTAATAGCCTTCCACCCACAGTAGTACAGCCATCTGTATCATCCCTAGACAGCTAATTAAACTGTTAAAGGTCTAAAATGAAATTTAATTATTCAGGGAGCCTATGAAACATCATTTACTATAAAACTTTGATATGCCACTTGTAGTCATGGATCGCTTGTCTTTCAACTCACAGCAGACACTGGAAGAGAGTGCATGGCTCATTATAGTTACTGCACAAAAATAAAAGGTTTAAAAATATAATTATGGTTATATTTAACTTTTGCAGTTTCTAAGTTTTCAAAATTATTCTATTATTGATCTTAATATTTCCTGCAAACATGTTCTTCTTTGTATTTCAACAGAAATCCTATTGAGAACAACTTACAGTGTCTATGTTTGTGATTTAGTACATAGATACATAGACAGTGTCGGCAGATAAGGGCCTATGGCCCACCCAGTCTGCTCCATTTGAATCGTCCTCCTCCAACTTCATCCCATGCCTCTAGTCCTGGAACATCTTTTTGCTTAAAAATAGTAGTCTGTAGTTATGGGAAAAGTATGTTCTAAATACACAATGAGGCAGAAATTAGTTCTGTAAATAAACAAATAGCACAAAAATGACATCAATGTAACAATGGTATTGGGAAGCCCATCCACACGGGCACGTTGTACCTGGTGTGCACTGGATCTTGGGTTCGGTGACCTCATAATTGGTCCAGTCGTTTGGTCAGATCATAGCACCATGAGGTTCATGTTTGAGGCCCTCTGTGGAGATGGTCCGCACTGCCCTTGTGGGATTACCCCACAGAACTACAGGCGGTGCTGGACCTATTGAGCATGGAAACTACTTATGGATGTGGCAGAGGAGGCAGTGGCAGCCTATTATAGGGCTGTCACTGCCCCTTTGACTCTATTGTGCTCATCCATGTCTAGCCCTTATCTACTTGCCAGATACCCTACTTGGTTTGTTTGGGAGCTCAGGAGTTAAAGATAAAGGGCTGGAGGTTGGAACATTGCTAGAGAACGTCTTGGTTGTTGGAGGACAGATTGGCTTTGTGGTCACATTATGATCACTATCAAGGCAATCTCCCAGAAAAAGGTGGATTTTCTGTCCAGGAGATTACTACAGCAAGGAACAGATGGGCTTAGTTTTTCCATGTGGTAGACAGGTTGTTGCACCTACCTGTCTCCATGTGGGGAAGCAGGTTCAAGCATGAGGTGCAGTAGTTCGCTATGTTCTTGCTGACTAATTATTCTTTATCAGGACCCAGATCTCCTCCAGTGCTGCTCAAATGTCTTGAGGGTTCAGACCAGGGCATACTGGGGCACCCTCTTGTGTGGAGTGAGTTTGATCTAGTTGGAGTGGATGAGGTAGGTGAGATAATCACAAGGCTGCGGCCAACCCATTGTGATATAGACCCAGGTCTAACTCGACTTTGATTGGTTATGTTGGCCTGATTACATCTGTGCTTTGCTTGTCCAGTGTTCCTTGGAGAGTGGGATCTTTTCAGTGGTTTGAAAGAGGCCCTGGTGAGATGCCTTTTGAAGAAAACTTCCTTGGACCTGGAGTGTCTCACCAACTACAGACTAGTCTCAAACCTCCCATTTTAGGAAAGGTTTTAGAAAATGTGGTGGCTGTTCAGCTTGAGGCTCGTCTTGCCTCCTCTGCCACTTTGAGCATTTCCAGTCTGGATTTAGACCTGGGCATACAAGGAGACTGCCTTGGTGAGGTTGCTGAACAATCTCCTTATAGTGAGAGATGAGGAGAGCATACCATCCTTATTCTCCTGGATCTCTTAGTGGCATTTCACACCATCGAACATAGTGTGCTACTGGATAAGTTGCAGAACTGGTGTGACTAACTGGCAGTGTCATCAGCTGGTTTATGTCCCACCATGGGCAGATTGCAGAGAGTGGCAATGGGATTATCCTCATCTAGCCTGATGCTTCTGCGCTGTGGAGTTCTGCAAGTTCTGACCTTGTCACCTCTCTTTTGTTCACAGTGTTCATGTTGGCTTTGGGAGATGTTATCAGGTGATATGGACTGGGTTTTCATTGCTATGCTGATGACACCAGCTATACTTGTCCTGTGCACCTGGAAACCAGATAGAGGTCTCTATGTTTAATACCTGCCTAGCTGAGATCCAGAGCTGGATGACTCAAAACTGGTTATGACTCAACTCAGACAAGACAGAGCTAATGGTGGTGGAACCTGGTCATCAACAGGATGGTGGAGGGTTAAGGAGCTATCATGGTTTGAGACTGGGAGATGTCTCCTTGACTCTTCTATTTCGGTAGGGATCTGGACATGGTTCTTGATGACAGTTTGACAGCTGATGCTCATGTGTTGGCCATCATCCAAAGAGGCTTTTACAATCTTAGAAACATTACCCGGATCTGTGCCCTGATACCAGCTAATGACCTTGCCACCTTAATACATGCCAAGTTGGATTACTGCAATGCCTTGTACCTAGGGCTGTCAGGAGGCAATCTCTGCCATCTGCAGCTGATGTAGAACATGGCAGCTAGGCTGTTAATGGGTGCATCAAGATTTGATTAAATTATGCAGGTTCTCTGTGGACTGCACTGGCTGCAGATAAGGTGGTGGATTGCCTTCCAGGATTGGACTGCTGACCTATGAGGCCCTGCGTGTCCAGGGACCAGACTATCTGCAAGATCTCCTGGTTCCTCTTGCCTGACTCACTCTTTCCATTCCTCTGAGGGATGCCTCTTGGTGGTCCCAGAGCTAGGTTGTGGCTGTCAGGAGAACATGATTCTTCATTGCTGTGCCATCCTGTGGAATTCATTAAGGGGGCTTAAGACATATTTATTTAACCAGAGATTTAATTTAATATAGTTGCTGAAAGCTGTTATATTTTTACTGACTGTCTTTGTTATGTAAGGAAGATTATGATAGAAACATAGAAACAGGAAATTTGACGCAGATAAGGACCGCTTGGCCCACCTAGTCTGCCCATTTTCCTACCTAACAGATAAGCTGCAGATCCTAGTTAACCAACAGCTTACTTCCTCTTACTCCACCACTAGGACTCCCTTATGCCTGTCCCATTCATTCTTGAAGTCCCCACTGTTCTTGACTCCACGACCTCCTCAGGGAGGCTGTTCCATACATCCACAACCCTCTCAGTAAAAAAATACTTCCTCACATTACCCCTGAGTCGTCCCTCTATCTTCAAATTGTGCCCCTTGTTCTTGCACATCTCTTTTTCTGGAAGATGCTACCCTCTTGGACTTTGTTAATTCCCTTGAGGTACTTGAAAGCTTCTATCATGTCCCTCTCTCCTTCTTTCCTCAAGAGTATACATATTAAGCTCTTTTAGTCTTTCTTCGTATGTCTTCTGGTGCAGACCCTGCACCATTTGTGCCCTTCTCTTGACAGCCTTCACTCTGTCTATGTCTTTGCAGAGATGGGGTCTCCAGAACTGCACACAGTACTCCAGATAGGGTATCACCAACTGTCTGTACAGAGGGATAACAACTTCCTGTTTTCTACTATTGATGCTTCTTCCAATGCATCCCAGTATCTCCCAGCCTTCCTTACTGCCTTCTCCACATTGCTTGCCCACCTTTAGGTCATCTGATATATTACCCCCAGGTCCCTTTCTATTTTTACTGTTGTCAGTATCTCACCCCATTGTGTACGCCTCTGGTTTTTGTTTCCATGTGCATTACCTTGTACTTCTTTGCATTGAATCTGAGCTGCCATACATTTGACCATTCCTCCAACCTTATCAAGTCCCTCTCATCCTTTCCACTCCATCTTGTGTATCAACCCTGTTGCAGATCTTTGTGTCATCTGCAAAGAGACATACTTTTCTTCCAGTTCCTCTGCAATGTCACTTATAAAGACATTAAAAGGACCGGTCCCAGTACTGAACCCTGCTGTACCCCGCTAGTAACCCTCCTTTCTTCACTGTGTACTCCATTTACTACTACCTTTGCATCCTGTTGTTAGCCAATTTTTATCCAGGCTACCACCTTGGGACCTACTCCAAGGCTGGCTATTTTGTGTATTAATCTTTTGTGTGGGACTGTATCAAATGCCTTGCTAAAATCTAGGTAGGCCATGTCCACAGCCTCCCTGGTCTACTACTTTGGTCACCCAGTCAAAGAAATCTATTAGATTCATCTGACATGACCTTCCCATCGTGAATCCATGCTGCCTTGGGTCCCGTGCCGTACTGGCCTCTAGGTACTAAACAATTCTTTCCTTCACAGTGATTCATTCATTTTCCCTACCACTGAGGTCAAACTAACTGGTCTGTAGTTTTCTGCCTCTGTCTTGCTCCCACTTTTGTGAAGAGGAATCACATCTGCCCTCCTCCAGTCCTCTGGTACCACCCCATCCTCCCATGATTTGTTAAAGAGAGTAGTCAGCGGTGTCACTAGTTCTACCCTTAGTTCTTTTAGAATTCTTGGGTGAATCCCATCAGGCCCCATTGCTTTGTCCACCTTCAATTTTATTAGTTCTTTCAGAACCCTTTCTTCTATAAATGGACTGGTATCGACCCCCATCTTCAGAGTGTTTCTCTTCTTTGGTTTAGTAACTCCCTCCTCTTCCTTTAGAATACTGGAGCAGAAATATTCGTCTCAGTATCCTGCTTTTCACTGTCACCTTCACCCACATTCCTCCCTTTATTAAGCTTCAGTATCCCTCCTTTGGTCTTTCTTCGCTCCCTAATGAACTTATAAAGGTCTTATCCCCTTCTTAACAGAATTGGCTATTCTTTCCTTGGTTTGGGCCTTTGCTATTCTGACTGCCTTCCCAGACTATTTCTGCTTTAATTGATAAAGTTCTCTGTCCTGCTCCTTCTGTGTTTCCTTATATTTCCTGAATGCTGTCCTTTCTCCTTAACCTTCCCTACTACCTCTTTTGTGAACCATAGCATTTTTTCCTTCGTTGTGTTTATTGATTTGCTTTACACAAAGGCTTGTTGCCTCTGTGATGGCTGTTTTGATCACTCCCCATTGTTCCTCCACCCTCCTGCTTGCCTGTTTGCTAGTTCTTTTCTGAGGCACTCTCTCATTTTCCCAAAGTCAGCCCTCCTAAAGTCTAGTACTCTTGCTTTTGCATGGCTTGATTGTATGGCTGTGTTTATCATGAACCATACTGTTTGGTGGTCACTTGTTCCCAGATGGCTACCCACTTCTAAATCTGAGATTCTTTCTCCTTCCTCATTTGAAAGTACCAGGTCTAAGATTGCTCCCTCCCAAGTGGGTTCCAATACTAGCTCTCTGAGGCATGCCCCTGTAGGGCATCAAGAATGATCCTGTTCTTGGATGTGCCTGCAGCAAAGGTGCTTCAGTTAACATCTGGCATATTCAGGTCCCCATCAGCAATATCTCCCCTTTTTCTGCCATTCTAAGAAGCCTTCTATCATTTCCTTGTCCATTCCATCCCTCTGAGATGGGGTCTGTATACAACCCCATGCAGATTGTGGTGCCATTCCCTGTCTCCAGGGTGAACAAAGTGCTTCATCTGCTCCTGTTTACTCTTTAGTTCTGTTGCTTTGATCCCTTCCTTACATGGAGAGCTACTCCTCTTCCTCTTTACCCTCCTGTCCCTCCTGTAGATTGTGTATCCTGGTATGTTGACATCCCAGTCATGGTTCTCTGTGTACCATGTTTCTGTGACTGCCACAATATCCAGGCAACCCTCTTCCATCAAGGCCACTAGTTCAGGGAGCTTGTTCACAGACTATGGGCATTGGTACTCATCACTCTCCACTTTTTGATAGTCTTACCCTTTTAGACCCATTTCTGTCCTTACAGTCTTTGCCTTTTTAAATTTAAAGCTGTTCTGCTCCTAATAACTTCTGTACCTTGGTGTTTACCTCACTAATCACCATGTTTTGTAGGGGAGGCTCAGATTTCCCTGCTCCTTTCAGTGCCTCCCCACCCGGCTAGTTTAAATGCTTGCCAATGAAGCATTTAAACCTCTCACCTAGGATCCTGGTTCTCCCCTGGACAGATGCAGACCATCGCACCAGTATAGGTCTGCATCCCTCCAGGTGGCTCCCCAGTCCCCAATGAAGCCAAAACCCTGAGCTCCACACCAGTTTTCAACCACTCATTGAATTCCCTGGTGAGAAGTGCCTAGCATCTCCTTCCATAGACAGGCAGCACCTCTGAGAAGGTTACCGATGTGCTACTTGTTCAAGGCCCTTCCCAACTCTACAAATGCCTCTTGCACTGCTCTGATACCATTCCTAGCCAGGTCATTTGTCCCTAGGTGACAATGACATCCAGCTCCTCCTTCGTGCACCTCCCACGATCCTGAGGATTCACTTCCTGTCCTCCAAGCCATGGTGCCAGGAAGGCACCTTACCTCCCTCTCCCTTCCTCCCCATTTCTACCCTAATGATTGAGTCCCCACCAGGAGTTGTTTCCTTCCCTGTGGGGTCCCATGCCACCCTCCTGTGGGTCTCCCTTATGAAGGTACCCAGCATCCTCCTTGGTCTCCACTGCAGGTGCCTCCATAGAGGAATCACTATCCACCAGAAGAGTGAATGAATTGTAGGGAGGTACAGCTGGAGAGATGCAACCTGTTCTACCACCCTCTCCCTCCTTGAGCCCACCCTGGTCCAGCCTCTCCTATTTCTTGGCAACCTCTGAGGTAGTGGCATTGGCCCTGGCGGTCCCTGGGTGAGGGAGGAGGTTTCACTGAATCTAGCCAGGTCAGCCTGGAGGCAGGCAACATCCTCTCTCAGACCAGAGAGGTGCCTGCAAATAGGGCAGCATCGCAGCCTCAGAATGTCTCCCGGAACACTGCCACCCCACAGCCATTGCACTGCACCACTCTTATCATGTCTTATTTTGTGTCCTCTCTACTGTTTCTCTGGATGCTTTTCTCTCTCTCCTTACAAGTCTCACCCTTCCTGTTCTGGGACAGCAACTTTCTATCTTCTTCAGTAGCCTCCTTCTTCCTTGCTCAATATCAGACCACCAGCAGCTGGGGGAGAGTGAGCTACTTTTTACTTTAGGGTTGACAAAACCAATGCTTCTCTATGATCCTTTCCTTCCTACTGCCAAACAGGAAGTTCCTGTTGACAGTCAAATCCAGTGGCTATAAAAGTAGAACTGGCTAATTTGACTCACCTGCTTTTATAGTGTCTAAACCCCCCAGGTAAGCTCTCTTTCCTCCAACTGGTTTAGCAAAGTCAGCTGATACAGGACCCTTCACTGCACAGAACACACACTGACTTTCTTTCTTTTTTAACCCTAAATAAGTCCTCTTCTACTTCTAATAAAGTTATCTGTCTACTTAATCTTAACAGACACTGACTCCTGCTGAGATATACGTTTAAATTAAGAGAAAATGTAGCTTCTTTAGTTAGCTGCTTTCTGCTCTACAAGCAAGGCTAGCAACAGGATGTTGTAATTTGACTCACCTGCTTTTATAGTGTCTAAACCACACCCCTAGGTAAGCTCTCTTCCTCCTACTGGTTTAGCAAAGTCAGCTGATACAGGACCCTTCACTGCACAGAACACACACTGACTTTCTTTCTTTTCTTTCTTTTTTAACACTAAATAAGACCCTTCTACTTCTAATAAAGTTATCTGTCTACTTAATCTTTACAGACACTGACTCCTGCTGAGATATACGTTTTAAATTAATAAGAAAATGTAGCTTCTTTTAGCTGCTTTCTGCTCTACAAGCAAGGCTAGCAACAGCAATGATTTAGGTTTTATGCTCTGTATTGCAACTTTGAAAATGCTTTTGTTGTACTTGATTTTGTTTGCAATGTTACACTGCTCCAAGCTTCTGGGAAGGGCAATTTATAAATAAAGTTATCTATCTATCTATCTATCTATCTATCTATCTATCTATCTATCTATCCTCAAACTTTCCAGCTAGAAGAGTGGCCTCATTGGAAATGACATTTACCATCTCAGCTATACTGTCCTGTGTAAATAAATTGCTTGTAAAGAACCTTCTGTGGTAGTGCATGGACAGTACTACAGAAATGTAAATCATATGCTATTTTTCAGATCAAGCACTGCCAGTACTTCTTCAAAGACCAATGGCACTGAGATGTGCCAAAGACCAGGCACAATTAAAGTTACTATTAGACTCCCTTAAATCCCACATTCAGTCTTACACAAGAGATGAAATCTAGCAATGGTGAAAGTAGTCCAGCCCTCAACTTCAGCCAGCACTCAGAAGCCAGGGTTGGCCTGTTATGACAAATTACAACTCAAGTGCTGACAATTTCTCTTTATAGCTCAATCCCATAATGATGGGCAGCTACTGGTGTTTCAGCTGCCTGACAGCATGCACATTTGAACAACTCTTTTAAAGTTGAAGTGACTGAGTGAAAGAGGTGAAGTAATTTCAGTGCTGATAAAGAAGAACAATGTGCACTGTAGGATGCACAGATAGCACTGCAAGGCATTTTTTTTTTGCATAGCGCCCATCTACAGGTGCAGCTGAGTGCTTCACAAATTTAACTGAGCTCATCAAATGCTTGTAACATTAACAAACATACCTCTGAACAATAAATTACAACACATATTTACAATAAACAGTAAAATGCTGACACAGGGCTTGAAAACGACTAAAATGTTATCCGTAAGTATAGTATATAGCATTTCAACCCTATTATGAAGGTGCACACTAAAGGGAGCTCCAAATAAGTGAGGCCACCACTGAAAATGAGCCCTCAGGATGGCCAACATAAGAATCTAGGTGGAGTGGAGAGTTCAATGGAGAGCACACAAAAGGTAGATACTTTTCAATCTGTGTGGTTTCTGTAATCACACACAGTCTAAAGTTTCAAATCCAGCATAAAATATGCCAATGTTTGTGTTTGATGGGAAAGTAAATTGAGTAGAAAATAATCCACTGGTGCTACATTCTGTTTGTAATGTCACTATGCAGGCCTAATTATAGCCAACTCACACACACTAATCTTTGAAATCTGCACAGAAAAACTAGTACAGAAGACATTACACAGAAGCTATAGCTTGCTGCCTAAAAAGTGTGAGGAGTTGTGGTTGTTTAAAGTCATATCCTAGTAGACAAGTAGCCACATCAAGAAAATACAAGCACAGCTAACATTAATTGCTCCTTGTCGCAGCCTAATATAGTAGGCCAGCGATTAAATGGTCATGCCGTCGAACTAACCCTCACCTATATGGTAGTCACTCCATTAAATGGTTGCAACACATTGGTAGGGCACTCTAGGAAATTGCACTGAAATGACCCATGATTTATTTTTCATTTGTAAAACCAGCATACACATAGCCACTACCACTTCTGGTAATGATAGGCTCTTTATCCTCCCGCACTCCCATACACAGTTATTGCCAAGCCATCCTTGCAAACCATAACCTTAATGGTTAGCTTTCCCCAATTTAACACAGGCGATAGAACACCTCCCCACCTGAAGCTCAGGTGATGGAAGACACGAGGGAAGATAAACATCCCCCTATCTGCCAGAAAGATTATCTTTCTGCTACTGCTACTCTCTGGCAATGTTCACCTAAACCCTGGACCAACAACCCTGAGGAACAGAGGGGTCAATACAGTGAAGGGCCTAAAGATAGCATCGCTAAACATCTGCAGCCTAACTGCCAAATTCAACCAGCTCCAGGCTTGGATGACCATCCAGGTCCCTGACATACTCTGCCTAACTGAAACCTGGCTGTTGGGTAGGATCAAAGATGGTGAGGTGGCCATCGAAGGATTCCAAACATTTCGACTTGATAGAATAGGCAGGAAAGGTGGTGGCTGCCTACTATATGTTAGAAACTCACTGAGTTGCTTTATCCTCCCATCTCCAAAGTTGTGGAGGATTATGAGCTACTAGTGGTAAAATGCAAGTTGGCCTAAAAGGCAAGACCCTTACCATCATCACAACCTACCTGCCCCCAAGAAAGCCAGAATGGCCTTCCTCTTGTTATGGAAGAAATTAGCACTCAGAAAGGACTCAGAACTCATCTCGACCGGTGACTTTAATATTAACTGGTTATGTAAGGAGGCAACACCTCCAGAGATCTAATCACCTCCCACAATCTCACGCAACTCATAACTCACCCCACCAGGCAGAACTACAAGGCTGGTACCAGAACCCTCATTGACCGGGTCTTAGCTAGCTCACCAACTCAATTCTCTGAATTCAGGGTTCTCCTGGACATGCTAAGTGACCACTTCCCAATCTCCTTTATATGGACCACTAAGCTTGCAAAACCCACCCCACCTCACTGAGAGCAGGGTTCAGCAGAAAGGCAAACTTGATCCTCAAATTGGCCCTGTCTGCCTACAACTGGTTCCCCATCAACAAGGCACCTACGCAGGACCAGGCCCTTAGTTTTTTCACTGAGGGCTTCAATTCCATCTGTGATATCTATGCACCACACACAAAAATGGAAAATTCGGGGAGGTTAAAGGCTGGATTGATGGTAGCTCCTCTCTCTCCTAAAGGAGAGGGACTGCCTCTGGGAAAAACCTTAAACTCAGGCAGCGAGTATGACCTACAGTGTTACAAAACGGCTAGAAATTGGTGCACCAAACTTATCAGGTTCACAAGAGCCAATTTCTATAAGACCCAGCTTAACAATGACTGGGGAGATGGAGAGGTTTTGGGACAACATCAAGAACATCCTTGGTAAAGATCAAAAGCAGCACCCTAAGATGCTCACATTAATAACTCATCCTCCTCAGATCCGCTAGCCATTGCTGATGCCTTTAACCAGGCCTTTACAGACCTGTCCTCAGTGCTGCCTCCAGACTACCTTCTGCCTGTAGAGGAATAAGGTTGTGCCAACCTGCTCATAACTAACCACTCAGCCTTCTACTTTAGAAGGTGATGGTGAAGGAGGCCCCAACAATGGTCAGTAAAGTCCTAAGCAAAACCAGATTGGGGAGTGATGGGCTAGACATGAAGTCACTATCTCGCACCCTTGATATTCTTATTATGCCCATAACAATGCTATTTAATAAACCTTGGCCCTAGCTCAATTTCAGAGGTATGGAAGCAAGCCCTGGTAACTCCAATGCATAAGAATGGTGACAATGCACTGGTGTCAAACTACAGGCCAATATCTATCCTCTCCTCACTATCCAAAGCTTTGTAAAAATTGTGCAAGTCAACTCACAGAATACCTCAATAAGTACAACCTGCTCGGCCCAAACCAACATGGCTTCAGGCAAAAACACAGTACCACCACGGCACTGCTGGAATACATTGACTATGCACACAAGGCGCTGAATGAAGGCAAATTGGTGGAGTCCATCTTCATTGACTTAACCAAAGCCTTCGACACCATCAACTACTCTGTACTAGTACTCCAGCTCCAAAGATTGGGTGTGGCACCAAATGCAGTGAATTGGTTCAATGACTACCTAAGACACAGGAATCAGCGAGTCAAAATCGGGCAGATGTTTTCCAGCTCCAGGGATGTACTCCTAGAGTCCCTCAGGATCAATTCTAGGCTCCTGCTTTTCAGCCTCTTTGTAAATGACCTACCCACAGCCTGTGACACCAAACTTATTCTGTATGCGAATGATGTCATGCTGCTGAGCAGCAGCACCTCTCAGGTAACCCTACAAACAGAACTACAGAACTCTTTCAATAAACTCGAGGACTGGTTCAGTAGGCAAAGCTACTACTAAGTTACAAGAAAACCAAGGCCATGCTACAATCCAGCCCCTACAACAAACACAAGCATGCTCCTCATAATCACCAAGAAGGCTGGTGAGCAGATTAAGCAGGTGCACTTGTTCAAGTACCTTGGAGTCACCATTGATGACTCTCTCACTTATACGCACCACGAGACTCCCTTGTCAAAGTGGTAAACACAAAGATCGGGGTCCTCTATAGGCATAAGAAATCCCTCACCTTGAAGCACTCCAAATCTCAGACTCCAGCTTCATACTCTCCATGATAGACTACGGGCTGGTGGTCTATGGAGCTTCTACTGATACAGTGCTCAAAAGGGTCCAATCACTCAATAAGGCATGCCGCCTCACCCTGTGTGTGCAGATCACTACACTCATACTTGCACCCTGTATGAGCATACAACCGGTTTAACTTAAAAGACAGGATCAATACCAAATTTGCCTCCTGGGAAAGAAGGCAGTCCTCAGAAAAGCCCACCCTGTATAGGAAACCTGCTCGAGGCTTTCTCTCAACACACATCACAGACAGAGGCAGAATGGAACACTGTCCATACCATTCTGCCGAACCTCACTAGGCAGCATGCTTTCTCCTATCGGGCATGCATCTAGATAAATGAACTCCAGATGAAATTACAAACAACCAACAGCCTGACTCAGTTCAAAGTAGGCCTCAAACAGCACCTAATGTCTAACTCAAAATGCACCTGATTCTCAGGCCACACTTGATAGACAGGCCTACCCCAAGGTAACACCAGCAGGGCTAACTTGAGAACCCTGCCCATTCCAGTCTAGCCAAAGGCTTAAGTAAGCTATCAGTCCTCTTTAAATGCACTGGGTACTGCCCTCCCAAACCCACCCCCACACACACACACACACACACACACACACACACCATACTCGACAAAGCCCTCTGAGCTGCTCCCATCACAGCCCCCTGCTTCACTATCCCACCTCTCGCCTTCTGCGGTTGGTTTCAAACCCAGTCCCCTTGTTTCACTGTCACCCAGCCTCTCACCATCTGGGATAGAATTAAACCCTATGCAGTTACTCTGCCATAGTCTATCAACGGATTTGGAGGTTTCCAGGGTGTGCTACCTAAGGCAATCGATTAGAAATAGCTTAGTATTCAATTACAACTGCTCAGTTTTTTTCTTCTGTTTGTCTAATTATCATGTAATTGTTCTTTAATGCCTAATGATCAGGCCTCTGTAACCACTGAATTTGTGTATTGTCTTATTGTCCATCCTGACGTGGAACGCTTGTAAAAGAGCTCAGGCTCAAACGTCTTTCAGAAATACTAATTAAACAATTAATTAAACAATAAACACAGAGCTTTAGTTTCCATTGAGGTCAATCCAACATCTTTCACAAGGACTGCAAATTTCACTTCAAAAAGGAAAAGTATTTTCCTTTGAATTGTACGAGATGAATAAATTCAATGGGCCTAAGCAACAGAGTAGTGTTATGCTTGAGCAACTGTAATAACTGTTTAGCCATTTACACTCTCTATTCCTTGGGGAATTACTACCCTGTAGGGTACTGAAGATAAGGAACCTCAAAGAGGATTCCATCCCTAACGGTGCCTTGGGAAAGATTCCTTGCTGAAGGTACCTAAGATAGGAGCCCCCGAGGAGAGAGGCATGCTGAAGCCGCAGCCTGGAGGAGCAGG
The DNA here is from genome assembly GCA_016271365.2 of Neoceratodus forsteri. Classification (NCBI taxonomy): domain Eukaryota; kingdom Metazoa; phylum Chordata; order Ceratodontiformes; family Ceratodontidae; genus Neoceratodus; species Neoceratodus forsteri. Next base: position 654,242,851 of record JADMNL010000022.1, read on the forward strand.
GAGATGTTGGGCAAAAAAAAGTGCTTCAGAAGGAGGCTAGGAGGAACTGTTATATAGCTAAGGAAGGAGTTGTGGCTGGTTCCTCCCCATTGAGCTACAGGCATAGCCTTCCAATTAATGGGTCTATGCAAAAGTTTAGTGTTAAGTTTATGCAGACTGCACAACCATTTGGCCATTCACATTCTATATTCCATGAAGAATACCACCCTGTACGGATATGGGCAATGAACTTCAAAGAGAGTTGCACCTTAGAGGTGCCATGGAAAGATTCCATTTGCTAAAGACACCTTAGGAAGGAGCCACAAAAGAGTATTGAGCAGTAAACGTTGACTACCAGATTAAGAGCAGATTGACAGCAATGAGACACCTTGAAGAATATGAATGAGATGTGCAGGTAGTCAGGATTGCACTGCTAAAAATATTTAACTGATGACATAAGGGGCTTCCTAAAGAGAGGGAATGGCAAGCAGGGCCACCATCCATCTCCATCCAACAGCAGAAACCTACCTAAGGAAACTATGGAATATATTATTAACAAGTAAGTACACATTATAACTTCGCACAGAGGAGGAAAAATTTTAAAGGAGGAAACCCTCAGATCAAAAGCCTAGGTCACCTTCCCTGTGCTAGGGATAATTTACTTAGTGATGGTTCTGACGCAGCAATTTAGAAACCCAATCCAGGGGAGGAAATATTCCAATTTGGTGGAAAGCTCTGTCTCAATCCATCTAATGGGACTCCGTGAAGGGTTGCGAGAGACCTCAGCAATGGGTACTCTTGAAGCAAGAGCAATCCGTCAAGGTGGGAGGAGGGCGTGATGACCACTGAGGCACTCAGCCAGCCTACCGACTAATACAGACCAGGTGAACCAGAGGAGTCCATAGGAGAATAGCTTTGAATGTGCCATGGACAGCATCACCATAGCCAAAGGGTGTTTTGGGCTTAAGGGCCCCTCCTCAACAGCTGGAAGTCAAGAGGTGCCACCACTGAGTTAGATGACTGAAACTCCACCCAGATTGAGGACATTTCTCTATGGGCAGATGAGCAGGACCCCACCATGAGCTTCACATGCTCAAGATGCAGACCTCATGAGTGCAGACTGAGACTATCAGCTACAGGGCAAGTTCTGAGCTAGAAAAGGTAATGGGCATGGTTGGTGTTCCCCAATATATGAAAGAGCAAATTAATTGACTTCAATGGGCTAGATAAAAGGAGGCTGGGAGAAGCCAGCAGCTGTAGATTAGGTATCATGTTATTGATGAGAAGGCCAGGCAAAGCCAGCGGCATTCATGATAAGGAGGCTGAGCAAAGCCTGTATAAGGTAGGAGGCGTAAGTCAGCCAGCATTTGGAGGTTATAGTGGTAGCAGCCAATGGAAAGCAAGCCAACCAATTCCATTAAGGATGCCACATTAATGGTGACAAAAAGTAGGTATATAGGTAGTGAGAGGTTCAGATGCCAGTAATTGAATCAATGAGGATTAGCATAATGAATCAGTGAGGTTTAGAAGTTGATCGCTATGGTTTCAGCATGAATAATAAATTGATATGAGTGGCATTACTACCTTAGATACTTACAACTCATGAAAAGCCACCCTCCAACTAAACGTGCAACAGGAACAAGACAAACCTAACCTCAGAAATCCAGCACCACTCACCACAAAACCAGACCAAAGTAACAATTGTTGAAATATAAAGCAGTTTATTAAGGCAGATAACATTACAAACCTAAAGTGCAGATACTCAGATCAGGGAACAAACAGGTAAGACCCCACAAAACTTCAATAAACTGTTTTATATTTCAGCAATTGTAGCTTTGATCTGTTTTTGGTGGTGGTGCTGATTTCTGAGGAATTACCACCTTAGATGCCACTTAAGTCAGAGTTAGTTGTTCCAGTAAAGAGCATTTGTAGCACAGTAATGAAATGCAATGAAAATCTTGAAAGCCATGAAGGCTGTAAGGATAATGTGTTTATGCGTAGATAACTGAAACGCCATGTAGGCAAGGAGCAGCAAGGAGCAGGGTGAATCATACAATTTATTTAAAGCATTCTCCTACTACCAGAGCCTTGATGCCCCACCTTGACACCACAGTCCCCACCATAGGAATAACAGGGAGCCACAACAGAGCACCATGAGACCAGACAGCTAATGTAATAGCTAAAACTTTCAGTATAGCAATGCAGCAGTTGGCTAAGTGGAGCTAGCACTGAGTGAATTAAAAGCAGAGCTGTTAAACACACATAGCACTACATTTGGTGGCAGCTAGCTGACAAGGATGAAGCCTGAACCAGGTACAAATAATTAACGTAAAGCACAGAAGACAGCAGGCAAGGAAACATTACATTTGGTTTAGCATTGGTTTGATTTGGTTTAAATAATCATTTTGAATTTAGATTTAAACAGTAATCTAATGGTCACCACCAATAGTGGTGGGCAAAGTGGCTCAATTCACTCTGCAAAGTGAAGGTGAATTTGTGAGTACTCTGCAATGCGAAGTGGAGTAATTTATGTTATGATGGGTAATTCAAAGTCCATTGAAAACAATGACTTTGTATTACTTCTCCTTCCCAGACCACTACTCCACTAATTTTAAAGGCAAAGTGCATTGAAAACAACAATGTATTTCTTACCTCACTTCGCCTTTGTTTTAAGCTCCAAAGGCAATTTTGCAGTGATTCATGGATTTCACATTATATGGGCTCTATATTGTTCTGCACAGCCTCAGTTCAGGGTGGTGTGTGGGAAGCTGTAGGAAATAATCTGCTCTGAGAGCTCTCTGTGATTCAAACCTTCTAAAATCTGTTAAAGCCTTTTGAGCAATTTTCTTGCTCAAATTTTAGTTCATCGAGTGTAGGAAACCTCCTGTGCTCATATCATCGAGCATTTATTGTTTGTGTGTGGACTTTCAATGTTAATGTACAACATTGAGTCTGTGCAGTAAGAGACAGTGAAAGTGTGCATTGGGGAGGCATATCTGTGGTGTAGGTAGATTTAAATTGGAGAAATAGGGAGTTCTTCATTTTTGGCTATATTTTGTTATATAACTGTTTGTGTTAATGTACACACAGTAATATTGTCAGTAATTGTTGAAATATTTTTGCTGATTGTGTGTTGTCTGGATCCAGTGCAGCAGTTCATAATTTCAGGATGTTTAAAATACATGGTATATTAATGAAGTTTTCAATTTGCTAAGCATTACTTGTATACAAATTGTGTATGTGCGTGAGTATGTGTGAGGTGAGTGACATCAAATAATGCAACTTTTATTGTGCCACAGTGTAATTTTAGGTCGCTGTAGTGTGAACTTCGCTATCCACTGCAGCTGCATGATTTTGTACTGCCATTGAGGTATCTTTTCTTGTTTTGCTGCTTGCACTGCCATAAATCTGCAGTCAGTGCTCCCTCCACTGGCAAAAGGAATTATTTTCCAGATTGGATTGTTTGTGACTTCAGCACCACTGGTTAGCTAAGGTATTGTTGAACTTGTGACTTTGCATCTGTATCTGTTGCTGAAGCCATAGTTGTTTTTTTGGCTTCATCAGCATCCCTCACCCAGAGTGAACATTCCAAAATCTAAATTTGTTTAGAATATTGTCGTTGATCCCCAAATTGCCCACAAATAGATGTGTAAACAAAGCTGTTTCTCGCCATGGCACTGCCGCCAGTGGTAAGATTGTCTGTGGGCATGGTAGTACACAGATGCAGAAGTGCATTGCTGATGTGAGGAAAGGAGGAAGGTATTTCTCAGCAATGTTTTTGCAGCCCAATCTGTAACTTCACTCATAGATGAAGGAGATGATATTTTCCCAGCGGTGGTGTTAGTGCAGTTGCTGGTGGTGGTATGAGTATTGCTGCCTCAAGTTCCGCTTCTGACCAGTTTACCATGTCCAAAAATATAGTGGAGTGTTAAGCAGTGCAAGTGAGTGGCAGTGTAGATGATGTCATACTTCCCAGTAACATCCCAGTAACTGAACATGAGGATTCTGATCATCATGTCAATGATAGCATATAATGTGACATTTCTTCGCTGCAGTTCAGGGTATGCATTTGCCATTCAGTGATTCACAGTGTGGTGAAAAATATCAGGTGATGGTGTTGGTGATGATGAATCTAGAAACATAGAAGCATAGAATTTGACGGCAGATAGACCGCTGGCCCACCCAGTCTGCCCATTTCCTCACCACTGGATAAGCTGCAGATTCTAGTTAACCAGCAGCCTACTTTCTTCCTACTCCCACCCCTAGAATTGCCTTATGACTGTCCCATGCATGCTTGAATTCCACCACTGATTTTGACTCCACAACCTTCCTCCGAAGGCCGCTCCATGCATCCACAACCCTCTCTGTGAAAAAATACTTCCTTAAATTACCTCTGAGCCACCCCATCTTCAAATTGTGCCTCTTGTTCTTGCACACCTCTTTTGAAAGATGCTACCTCTTGGACTTTGTTGATTCCCTTGAGGTACTTGAACGTTTCTATCATGTCCCCCTCTCCTCCTTTCCTTGAGGCTATACATATTAAGCTCCTTAAGTCTCTCTTCATATGTCTTCCGTGCAGACCCTGCACCATTTTAGTTGCCTCCTCTGGACAGCTTCCATCCTGTCAATGTCTTTGGAGATTGGTCTCCAGAACTGCACACAGTATCCAGATGGGGTCTCACCAGCTGTCTGTACAGAGGATAATAACTTCCTGTTTTATACTGGTGATGCCTCTCCTATGCATCCCAGTATCCCCCAGCCTCCTTGCTGCCCTCTCACATTGCTTGCCCACCTTTAGGTCATCTGATATGACTACCCCAGGTCCTTTCCATTTTTGTTGTTGTTAGTATCTTACCCCCATTGTGTACTCTTCCCTGGTTTTTGTTTCCCAGGTGCATTACCTTGCACTTCTCAGCATTGAATCTAGCTGCCATACATTTGACCATTCCTCTAACCTTGCCAAGTCCTTCTCATCCTTTTCACCCACCCTGTGCATCAACTCTGTTCCAGATCTTTATGTCATCTGCAAAGAGACATACTTTTCCTTCCAGTCCTTCTGCAATGTCGCTTATAAAGACATTGAAGAGGACCGGTCCTAATACTGAACCCTGTGGCCCACTAGTAACCCTCCTTTCTCTGAGTGGACTCCATTTACTATTACTCTCTGTGTCCTATTCTCCAGCCAATTCTTTACCCAGGCTGTCATCTTGGGACCCACTCCAGGCTGGCTAACTTGTATATTAATCTTTTTGTGGGACTGTGTCAAATGCCTTGCTAAACTCTAGGTAGGCCATGTCCACAGCCCCTCCCTGATCTACTACTTTGGTCACCCAGTCAAAGAAATCTATCAGATTCATCTGGCATGACCTTCCCACTGTGAATCCATGCTGCCTAGGGTCCTGTGCCCTCTGGCCTCTAGATACTCGGCAATCTTTTTCCTTCAGAAGTGATTCCATCATTTTCCCTATCACTGAGGTTAAACTAACAGGTCTGTAGTTTCCTGCTTCTGAATTGCTCCCACTTTTGTGAAGGGGAATCACATCTGCCCTCCCTTCACAAAAGTGGGAACTTGATGATGCTTCTGTGATTGTAATATGCAGTCCACATGCCAGCATCCAAGCAGAAGATGTGATGAGGATGTTGATGAAGATGATGATGTAAGTGACCCAGTTGGGAACCAGAGAAAAGAAATTCAAGGTGGCTGTGTCTGGGTCTGTTTGCATTAATCTCCCACTGTAAAAGTTGTGATTAACCAGTTTCAGTTGATGATGATGATGATGATGACCCAGTAATAATAATAGGTAGTCGTGGTGGTCAATTGCAGTCCAAGTGTGTCGCCACCAAAAAATCATGTAGCACACCCCCACTTCACGGCTTAAAAACAGAGTCCAATAAGCAGCATCAGGGACATGTTAAAACTAGAGCATCATAATCCCTTGTTTGAATTTTTGTGCAAGATGCAAATGACGAGTCAGTTGCAATCTGCCAGGTTTGCCATGCACGTGGTGAGTCGAGGTAAAAAGGGGAGCCATCTGGGTACAGGAGGACAGCATACGATCTTAAGAACAGGCACATGGCACTGTGGACCCAGTACAAGATGTCAGCTATACCACAGTGGGTGTTCACCCTTGTCATCAACCATAACCTGCATGTTATCCCTTCCATGACTGTTAAATCAAGCAGGAAATGAAGTGTGCGTAGTGATGAAATAAGAGCAGAGAATTACTAAGGCATGATGAGGTGGAGGAGCATAATGATTTTGAAATGTGAGAGTAGTGGTTTTGGTGGTGGTGGTGGTGGTGTATGCAGTATGTCTAGTGCAAGAGGTACATCAACCCCGGTTGATAAATCTGGCAAAATAACTGCATTTGTGGGTTTGTCATCATCACCTGTGCAACCGCCTTCATCAAACGTCCCGACTCCAACCCTCGCCATTCGCAGAGCAGAACCCATTTGTCATCACACCCTGTGTAAAACATTTAAATCAGCCCATCGCTATAGAGTATTTTTGCATAAGCTGAAGTACCTACCCAATCATACAGTGTCATGTGAACTTAATGCTGCTGTAGCTGAATGCTGGCAATTGATCTTTTTGCCCTTTTCCTTGTGGAGAGTTCTGGTTCCAGTGGTTTGCTGCACTTGCCTGTCCAAATGGAAAGTCCCATCCAGGACAACAACCCATAAGAGACAGGGCTATCCTAGCTCTAGTACTGACTAACAAGGAAAAGATCACAGATCTCCAGGTAGAAAGTCACCTGGGAGCCCTTGACCATCAACATGGTATGGTTCAATTTGGCCACTAGAACTAAATCATCCCATTCCAAGGCAAAATATGGGACTTCAGAGGACCTGACTTTTAATAAGATGGTGAATAGAGTTAAGCTATCCCTGGCAAACATAAATACAGGTGAGGGGTACAGGCAAGTGGGCAAGCATTATGGTGCAATTTTGAAGCAACGTCCCATTCTGTTAGAGAGAAAAGGAAGGGCAAAGAAGAAGGAAACCACTTTGGTTCTCAAAAACAGTAGCAGAAAAGGTCAGAGCCAAAAGAATGGCCTTCAGAAAATATAAGGGATCATAGCAGGATGAAGATAGAGGCATACAAAACTTCCTAAGGGAAGCAGGAAGGCAGTAAGGCAGGCAAAGGCCCAAACTGAGGAAACACTATCACAAACAGTAAAATAAGGTGGCAAGAATTTCTATAGATACATTAGTGAAGGGAGAAAGTCCAGAAGGGGATTGCTAAGATCAAAAGGATAAGGGGACATGTGAGGAGGAGGAGGACCATGTAAAAGCAACTATCCTAAATAGATGCTTCTGCTCAGTATTTACTGAAGAGAAGGTAGGACAGGGCCCACAGCCCAGCACCATGGACATGGGAGGAGGAGGTGCACTAGTCCCTTCACAAAAGAAAAGGTCCTACAAGAGCTCGATAAGCTCAGGGGTGGACAAGGCAATGGGACCTGATGGCATACATCCCAAGGTACTAAAGGAGCTAAGGGTGGAACTAGCAGAGCCATTATCAGAACTGTTTAGTGAGTCTCTGAGCACAGAAGAGGTTCCAGAAGACTGGAGAAGGGTTCATGTGATCCCACCCATAAGAGTGGTAGCAGGTAGGAGGCAGGAACTACAGACCAGTCAGTCCTACCTCAGTAGTGGCAAGATTATGGAAGCAGTCCTTAAGGAAAGGATAGTGCAACACCTGAAATCCACAGGAGCACAGGATCCAAGACAGCATGGGTTTACAACAGCAAGGTCCTGTCAAACTAATCTCATAGATTTCTTTGACTGGGTAACCAGAGTGGTGGACCAAGGGGTGCAGTTGATGTCACCTATCTTGACTTCATCAAAGCTTTCAATACTGTTCCACATAGAAGATTGATTAATAAGCTGGGTAGGCTCGTGTGGTTCAGACCTTGGTCAACTAGGTGGCAAACTGGTTGACGGGCAGAGAACAGAGAGTGGTGGTAAATGGTATACAGTCAGAAGAGATGCAAGTCACAAGTGGGATACCTCAGGGATCAGTTATGGGGCCAGTCCTCTTCAATATCTTCATCAGTGACATTGCAGATAGACTGGAGGGTAGGTTTGTCTGTTTGCAGATGACACCAAGATCTGCAACAGAATAGATGATCCAGATGGGTGGTCAGAATGAGAAGAGATCTGGATAAACTAGCAAAATGGTTGGAAAAGTGGCAATTGGGGTTTAAACAAAGAAGTACAAGATCATGCTCATAGGTAACAGAAACCCTGAAGCCAACTATAGGCTGGGAGGAGTTGCTGGCTGTCACAAGGGAAGAAAGAGACTCGGGCATCATCCTCATAGATCACCTGAAATCATGCAAACAGACCACTAAAGTAGGTATGGCTCGGGGTTGTTGGGGTGTATTAGTAGAGGTATCACAGTCGGAAGAGGGAGGTACAAACCTCTTTACAAGACACTGGTTAGGCCCTACCTGGAGAACTGCATACAGTACTGGAGGCCACATCTTCACAAGGACATTAACCAAATTGAGGCAGTCCAGAGAAGGGCAACCAAAATGGGTCAGGGACTGCTTCAGAAAACATATGAGGACAGATTAATGGGGCTCAATATGTATACCCTAGAGCAAAGGAGGGGAGAGAGGTGATATGATTGAAACATTCAAACATATTATAAGGGCATTAACAATATAAGAAAAATAGCAGGACAAGAGGACACAGCATGGGATTAAAGGGAGGCTTGATTAAGGGGTAATGTGAGGAAGTTCTTTCCACAGAAAGGGTGGTGGGTGCATGGAATGGCCTACCTCAGGAAATGGTGGATATGAATACAGTGCAGGGCTTCAAACAGGAATGGGATAGGCCTAATGGAGCAATACAGATGAGTATGAATAGATAGGCCATTGACAGAGCAAAAGCCAATGGCATATTCATAAGGTAGAAAAGAAATGGGCAGACTGGATGGGCCTTGTGGTTCTTATCTGCCATTAACTTCTTTGTTCCTATGTTTCTATGACATACTTTTTGTCCCATGCTATCCCTGAGTTGTACTGTACTTTGTCCGACTCTATAAGACATGCCCTTCAACATTCCTCCTCCCATTCAGCTATTTAAGTATGGATATGTGGACAAGTGGCAAAACAGCGGGAAGTTCATATTTGTGTATAACTGCACATTGGGCGCAGGTGCTGGGGTGTTTTTGTGCTGTTGGTAGTGTGAATAATCAGTGTAGTAAAGTGAAGTGTTGTGGTAGCAATCTTCCAGGAATTTGACAGCATGCAATGATTGCTATGCACAATGGGACCTGTTCACACACTGGTGAAAACATGTTGGACTTGGTACTGATGGAAATTGACAAGTGGCTGAACCCCTGTCCCTGAGAGCTGAGTTCATAGCAAGTGACAATGGGTCAAATGTGGCAAAATACATCACAAATGGTGGCTTGATTGTGTTCCATGCATGGCCCACTGTTTAAATCTTGTGGTGCAGGAGTTTCTGCAGCACCCTGATGTAAAGGAAATGCTGACAGTTGCATGCTGTATCTGTTGTCACTTTTCACGATCTGCAAAAGCCCGTGACCAACTTCAGCAGTTGCAGATCCAAACAGCCCTCTCAGCACCACTTGAAGCTGGAAGATATCACCCGTGGAACTCCACTTTATACATGGCAGAGAGGTTGTATGAACAATACAAAGCCATCTCAGAATATCTTGTCATGCATACTAGCCGTGACAGTTCTGGGGCCTCCATGTCTATGACAACTGAACAGTGGTGCCTCATGGACCCTGCAATAACAATTTTGCAGCCATTTGAACATGCCACAGGCAGTGAGGTGGTGAGTCTGCTCCATTAGCCAATCAATTTACTGCTGCAGGTGCTGAGGCAGACACTGGTGAATGTACAGCATAGCCTTGATGTTGCCAGAGTGTGTGCTAACAGTATGTTGCTGAAACACATGCTGACAGTATTCAACAAGAATCATCACATCTTGAGCATTGAGCATAGTGACAGCTTTGCAATAGCAACAATGCTGGACCCACGATATAAACATGGAATTGCCTCAGTACTGGAGGGAGGGTCTGAACAGGTGAAAAATGTCAGTGGGCAACTGGTGCACTTGGTTCATTGGGCACAGAAGTCACTTGCCAAGGTCAGCAAACCTCAGCAGCATAATTAGGCTGAAGGTGAACCTGGAGAAGTATCAAGCATATCCTGTTCTTGTAAGGGAAGGGACTGCAGTTCCAGGTGGTCTGTCATCCAAAGCGGTTGGCATCAACCCACTTTGGGAGGCTTTCTCCCAGTTGGGGATTTGTGACATAAATGATTCGGATAACAGGATGATACATCAACCACACGGACTTAGTGCAGCACAGAGAATGGTTGAGTTATATTTGTCTGAAAACAGGCATCTGTCAATAACTGATGATCCTCTTTTATACTGGAGCAGAAAGGTCAGTGAATGGCCAGAGCTGACTGCAGTGGCACTGAAGTACCTGACATGCCCACCCTCCAGTGTAAGTCTCAAGAGGGTATTCAGCTCAGCAGGTGCAATAGTTTGGGATTGTCATACAAACCTCTCTCCTGCAAATGTCATTTTGCTAACATTCATAAAATGAATGAAAGGCACATACCAGCTCAGACTGCAACCGCAGTATTTGTACCCCAGCCTAGTCATGGTTTTGGTGATGTAGAAATGGACCATCCTGGTGCACTGGCAGTGGCAGCATGAAATGTCCTACCAGTGATGCAGATGATGACACAATGGAGAAAGAATTTCCAGTGGTCAGACTTCAGACAAAGATGACTGTGAGGGCAGCTTTCTTTATGGGGATGATGATCAGGCTAATATTGGCAGGTTTTAACTTAAGTTGTTAAAAGCTGTCACATTTGTTGTATGATACATGTTTTCTTTCTCATAAGGTTAAATGGTGTCCTACTTAGAGTGACTCAAATTCCATATGTCATGTCACATTTGTAACAGAGAGCACAATATATCCTGGCCCCAGTACCATTATCATAAGACCGCTGTTAGCTACTGCCACCACAGTAATGACTTTCTGTGCCCCTGAGCACCACCATAAGACCATGTTAGCCACTGTCACTACAGGGAATGACTTTTGTGCCCCTGGACCACCTAGAGACGCCGCTGTTAGCCACAGCCACCAGAGGAATGACTTTGTGTGCCCTGGACCACCACCAGAAGACCGCTGTTAGCCACTGCCACCACAGGAATTACTTGTGTGCCTCCCTGCACCACTACCATAAGACCACTGTTAGCCACTGCCACCAGAGGAATGACTTTGAGTGCCCCTGACACCACCAGAAGACCGCTGTTAGCCACTGCCACCACAAGGAATGACTTTGTGTGCCCCCGCACCACCACCATAAGACCACTGTTAGCCACTGCCACCAGAGGGAATGACTTTCTGTGCCCCCTGGACCACCACACCAGAAGACCACTGTTAGCCACTACCACCAGAGGGAATGACTTTGTGTGCCCCTGACCACCACCAGAAAACCGCTGTTAGCCACTGCCACCAGAGGGAATGACTTTATGTGCCCCTCCCAGACCACCACCAGAAGACTGTTGCTGGCCACTGCATTCATAGGGAATGACTTTCTGTGCCCCCTGACCACCATCAGAAGACTGCTTTAGCCACTGCAACCAGAGGGAATGACTTTGTGTGCCCTCCTGACCACCACCAGAAGACTGCTGTTAGCCACTGCCACCAGAGAGAATGACTTTCTACCCCCCGGACCACCACCAGAAGACTGCTGTTAGCCACTGCCACCAGAGGAATAACTTTGTGCCCTCCTGGACCACCACCATAAGACTGCTGTTAGCCACTGCCACCAGAGGAATGACTTTCAGCCTCCCTGGCCCACCACCATCATAAGACCGCTGTTAGCCACTGCCACCAGAGGAATGACTTTCCGTGTCCCCCTGGACCACCACCACCATAAGACCACTGTTACCACTGCCACCACCACCAGATGCAGAAAGATGTCAGAGGAATGTCATCATGTGCACAGCTATGACCACCAGCACCACCACCAGTGTCATTCTGATAATGTTTTTCCATTACATTGACCATGCCAAGGCAGAGGAGTCAAACAGGAGACCACATCCATCAGCAACAGGCACAAGGCTTCTTATTATTAAAAATATAAAGTGAGTATGTACTAATGTTTTTATGCTATTCATCTTCCTCTAGCTGTGTGTTTTGTTTTCGTTGCTTTTCTGAGCTGCAGTGGTCAAACACATATAGTAAACTTATTTTGTTTTTACAGGTTAGCAACAAACAACTCTCCTTCACTGAAAGTTGGTATCAATGGTACAGCAACAGTACTGTCCACAGGAAACTATGGAATAGCCATTTCAATCAATACTGGTAAGTATATATTTTATTTCATCTGTTCCTTTTTTTTCATAAGACTGCAACAAATCCAACTGAGGATACATAAACTAGGTGACGTGTATGTCACAAAAATATTTCTGCAACATACTGTATCATGCACTGTATTCCAAATTTTCAGCTGTGCAGCTACGACAATGTTGGAAAAGTTGGACCCAGGTTGTGTTACTTGACAAGATGTGGTTTCGAAATGTAACTTGAGTTGAGAAGCAGGGACACTGACATGGTATATTTGTTACACAGCCTGGTACTAAATTAGTTATGATCTGCTGACTGCAGTGGGACAGCTTACTATCTGTGTTATTTAGATACCCGTGGAACATCCACGGCTTAAACATAATGTTACTGCTGCAATCAAGTTGTAATAAGTCCTTCATTTCTATTTTTTAGGAAACTTCCAGATGCTTTGTTGTGTCATAGTTGCCTTATCCAAAGAAGTTCTTCAACAGCAGCCCCCTCGGCTGGGGCAGACATGTAACATGCAGAAGTCATTTCAATTGATGACTATGACCATTGTTACAAACCAGACTCGAGAAGGATGCCGATGAAATCTGTGAAGAAGTAACCAAATAAGAAACCATTAATGAGACCTATCTTCAAATATGCTTCCTCCAGAAAAAATACTTACCATCACTGACTTGAGAGTATTCCATTTCCAATTTCAACTCAAAAATTCTCATCAAGCAGTGGATGTGCACTCCAACAGTATCTGTGTACTGTGATACAAAACAATACAATGAGACATGTCTATATATGTCAACCCCACCTAGAAAATACAAATATTTATATACATGTATATACATATATATATATATATATCCATATATATATATATATATATCAACTCACCACGGCTGCTATTAGTGTACACAAAAAGGGCACCTTCCATCTGGTTGAGGTGGTTGCATCGAATTTGCAGGAATCTCAGCACACTTTCTACCAGCAACAGTTCTTCTCATGGTCATCATTTCTGATGGAACACTAAATGGATTCATGTCATGTTATCCTCCTTCATATGATTTTGCAAGACACTGTGCATCATGAGTACATCATCATCACAGAGTATGTAAACTTTCTGGACACAAGACAGATGCATTTTGGGATGTGGAAAATTGGGGACTCTGTATGACCGTTGCGCATGAGTGACTGTGCAATAAATGCTGGGGACTTTGCATGTGGTGTAATGCTCCATTTCACTTCCTCAGCACTTGCCAATTTTTGGACACAAGACAGATACATTTTGGGATGCAGAAAATTCTGGGGACTTTGTGTGACCACTGCACGATAAGTGACTGTGCAATAAATTTGAGGGACTTTGCATTTGGTGTAACGCCTCCCATTTCACTTCCTCAGCACTTGGCAATTTTCTGGACACAAGACAGATGCATTTTGGGTGTTGTAACTGTGATCACATAATGTCATACACTTAAATTATAAATTAAAGCAGCAGTGCAACAATGTAGTGATATTTGACCTATACTTTTATGCTATTTTACATTGCCAGCCACTAGTTACTTCTGACGGTATGATACCTCTTTTCACAATTTGTGTCTGCTTTACTACTTTTTTCTCATGCCTGAAAAAAAGGAGCATGGCTTTTAATATGGCTTTGACCAGGTTTTCATCACTATTTGCAGCTGTTTTTGAATAAATATTATTCTGTGAGGTCATAAAATACTGCCTGCTGCATAATTGTTAATTTTACAACAGAAGTAATATATAACAACTGTTGGAGAAAACAGCAGAAAATACTGATGAAGACCGGTCTGCACGTATTAAAAGGAATGCTCTTTATTATTTCAGACAGGAAAAAAGTACTAACGCAGACTCAAATACTGAAGGAATAGTATCATACATACCAGGATGTAAGTAAAGTGGCAAGGTAAAATAGCATAAGAAAGTATAGGTCAACATTTTCAACAGATTGTTGCACTGCTGCTTTAAAGACATTCATCAAGTTATGTGAAGAGTGGTATTGCACCCAATATATGGGTGCCTAACCTCCAGAGGAATCTTTGTTGCTCCACATGTCCTTACATAGTGCAATACTTTTCTGGCAAAAACAGTCATAATTTTGGTACACCAGGTCCCAGAAGACTTCCTGTTCTGAAGAGCCACCCAAGTTCCACCCATGTGCTCAGCAACATTATGACATGATGCCAGGGAGAGTGGGGCCTCCATTATACTAAATGGTCAGCAGCTTTCCGAATGTTTTTTATGTCATAATGGTCAGTTTGTGGTGAAATGTGGGCATGTTTCAACTAACAAGAGCAGGTGCAATACTATAACTTGGTGAATCTCTATGTTTATTTCAAAAATAAATATTTCTGGAGCCTCAGTAATGTTTACTTTGTGTTGGGACTCATGATTTTAAGTGTTTCGCAAAAGCATGGCTGAGCAGTGCAAGTATGTTAAAGCAAACTGCATGTGCTGTCCAGTGTTCTTTTCCTGTGTGTGTAGACATTGTCCAGCTTCATGCAAACATATACATGGTGTGACTTGTTGAAGTATCTCAAGAATAAAGATAAGAAAGAATATATGATGTATATTTTATTTGTACCATCAGCACCAGCGGAGTAAGTGATATGATACTTTTATCATATCAGTATCGAGTCACCATGCACCTTAGTCTCTCACAGTGCACACATGACTTTGCAGAGACCTTAGCACAAAAACACATGCTTTCCTAAAAGTCATGTGTCAGTATGTGACTAAGTGCACTCTGGCCAGACACCTCTAAAAAGTATTACAACCACTCCACAACAGAGAGTAAACATTACTGAGGCACTGGATTATAATAACAGAGTAATAAAGATCATGTATGATTGTATGTATATGTATATATTTATAGGCAAGCAGTCAGCAACAGGAGCTCCTGCCCCTGCAAGGCCTACCTTCTGGTTAAGTTTTTAAGTATGTTGCTGTGTTTTCTCACACTGCAACATACAATATTTTAATTAAAAAAGTCAGCGACCTCGAAGGATGGTGGATACTAAAACTGCCAAACTGTGGAGCTGTGGGGAAACTAGGCACAGGAGGGGCAGATGTAGTGCCAGCAGCACTGTCACGCACCTGGAGCTCCACCTGCTGCTGTAAAGGTGGTGCTGCTAGAGATCATGCAGTTGCTACTAGTGGTGGTAGTGGTGGTGGCGGACTTGGTGGATGTGGCGGTGGCACTGGTGGTGCTGCTGCTTCCAGGGGCAGGACCAAATAGTCTGGAGTGGTCCAATGACACCTGGCTACAACAACCCCATGCATGTGTACTCCTTCTGGCCACAGACCACAGACTGTCCCTGGTCCATGGCACAAAACACTCCTTCCCTCTCCTCTCCAATGCGTCACATGATGAGTGACTCTATACACACTCACAGTCTCACACACACGCACACACACAGTCACACACACACACACAAAACAAAACTTATAAAACAAATAAATTGGTCACCCAAAAGAACTGACAAAACAGTACAACAAAACTAAAGAATAAGCTTTAAAAAGCTTTTGGTTTTCTGAAATTTGCTCAAGAAAGAAACTAATAATGAACTCTCTTCTCCTACACAAAATGTTTCTTCCTTCTACCTCTACAAGGAGAAAATGAAAGTATCTGCTTGTATGACTCACTTCCGTCCTGCTGGCTAAAGCATAAGACTTACAGTACTGTAAGCCAGGTGATGTGTTGGGGGCTGCCTAAAGTGCCTCCATTGATGTCATTCCACCTTACTTGGCATTAAGGCAGAAAACAATGAATTCATAATAACAAGGCAAAGTAGCATTTCTTAATAGTGACTTTATGAGTATTATGATAATGTGAAGTACTACCACGCTCACGCTGCCTATGAATTTTAAATTCAATGCATCTCTACCCACCAACCCCTGATATATTCTTTCTGGCTATCTAGCTAGCTTCATTAGATGTTTAGATACAGTAAACATGCCCAATGCCCACAGTGGTACCAGTTCCAGAACTCAATTAGAACCTCGCAATCCTAATCTTATTCTGGGTACCCAGTACTTAAAGTTCTTAAAGGTGCAGGCCTGTTATATGGTGTAGCTGTGATGGGCACTTAGAAGGAAAATCAAGTCAACATCTCTAGATGATTATATTCAAATTAACTCTAGGTACAGTCACTCACATGCTTGGTTAGCCAGGGCCTTGATTGTTAACTTGGAAGAACTTGGAAGAACTATTTACAGTCCCCTTTAATGGGCAAGTCAGGGTCTGCTTACTCATGGTTTTGAAGTTATCATATGCAGAGTCAAAATCAGGCTGTACAGGGTAGATCTGGGTGACTGAATGAGGCAGGCTCTGACTCTGGAGGCTGAGATACTGGGCAAAGGCATACAACCAGGAACCTCTAACTGACTGCAGGATCTTGTAGCTTTTGTGGGTGGAAAGCATCTCTAGCTTCTTTTGTAGTGCCCAGATGGTTGGCTGAAATCACCTTCTGGGTCAGACCAGGCAGGACGAGCAGGCACGCCTCAGATCCCAGATCTAGCTATGCCTCTCAGGGGAAGCGACATGGCAGTGCCTCTAGGAGACACACTATCAGACTGTCTCCCAGGCTGATCTGAGATTGTTCTGTTGCATTCAGTACATTTATCAGTAGCAGATTTATATTTAAACATTAGTTCACAGTAGTCACAATCAATTCAACCATGTGCTAGCATGGCCGCCATCGTCCTCTCAAGCTTGCAGAGACACGTTTTAACTGAAGGTGCTTCTTCCCTAATGGTGGGATGACCAGACTCTCACAGTCCATGCAGTGTAACTTGAATCTTACACTCATCAGACAGAGCTTGAGGCTTGCTCTCTACCACTTGAAAACTTTACTTGACAATACAACTGGTCATATGCAGCTTCTCTTAACCTTAAGACACAATCATCACAGTCCCTTGTGGCTTTGCTGGCATTAGCAGCTCCAACTTGAACATTTAAGACTTTCACTGGCCTCTCAGGCCCTGTTAGGGCAGTTCTGCATGGCTAGGAATCTCTCTCCAGTCCTGCAGGTACTATTGACAGTCACATTCAGCACAGACAAATACTGGACCATTTCTTGGTCACTTTTCAACAGAGATCCACCCTCTCTTGAGCAGTAGTTAATGCAGGGTGCAGACAAATGATAAGCATTCCTGGGCTTTCTGGGCTTCTCAGCCATAAGCAGGATCTCAATTACTGTAAAGTGTACCATGGTGTACTTTAGCAGATGGTTACTCACTCAGACAAATTCAATGCTTTCCTTATCTGAAATTACAGGTTTCTTCATCACTCCCACTGCTGAGGCAGAAGCATTTCTTGCAGCTCTCTCACAACTGTAGGGGGTGCAGGCTTCTTTTCCACATTTTTCTAATGTGGCAAGGAATCCTAGCCCTGGAGGACAATCTCTGGCAACTCCCAGGCTGATGGATTTTTCTGCTTGTGGCCACTCTTTCTCTCTGGCAGAGGTAAAGCCCCCTCCCTGTGGAGAGGCTTTTGCTGAGTACACTAGGCCCATTTTGTTTAGCTGGGTGCATGAGCCCCCTCCCACTGGTGGGGCCCACACTGAACTGAGCTCAGCCTGAAAATTCCTGTTTTATGAAGTCCTTCTGGGGTTCCTGACTGACTGAGTCCACTTGTGTGTCCAAAAGAGGATTGACTAAATCCTTCTCAATCCCAAAATGAATATTCATTAGCCTCCTTTAATGCTCAATTAGGCTTCCTGTTTTGGCACTTGAATTAGGTCCCTGTTTTTCTCCACAAGCCTTTTGCTAAGTCCCATAAATCTCTGGCACTGTCCCAACAGTCTTTGCTCCAAAATTCTGGCTTTCCGATTAGCTGCTATGCTGCTAAAATGGCTGCTCATTCACACAGTCCCAATGCAGTTCAATACAGTCTCAATATTTAAGTTCTGGTGCAGCTGGCAGCCTAGGTGAGACATTTAATTTACTTTTTTACCCCAATGTTCAGAAGCCACAAGTGTGCCCTCTTAAACACTGCCATGCTTGAGCATTTTAGTGCAGTCTTTAGCCTGTCACTGCTGTCATAACACAGTGGCCCTAGGCAGCAGACAAGCAGATATTGAGAGTCCCCAAAAATCACAGTAGTAAGTGCAGTAAACACCAACACAGAGGTGTCGATAGGGAGAAGGGCAGGGTAAATGGAGAAAGTGACAAAGGCAAGAAGGATAGGGATGGGGCAAAAGGAGTAAGGCCATCAGGAAATGGAGGTAATGAGTACCAATGCCCATAGTCTGGGCAACAAGCTCCCTGAGCTGGTGGCCTTGATGGAAAAGGGATGCCTGGATATCATAGCAGTCACAGAAACATGGTACACAGAGAACCATGACTGGGATGTTATCATACCAGGATATATAACCTCAGGAGAGACAGGCAGGGGAGAAGGGGGAGGGTAGCTCTCTAAGTAAGGAAGGGATACAAGCAACTGAACAAAAGAGTAAACAGGGAGGAGAGGTCACTGTGGGTCACTTGGTGACTGGAAAGGCACCACAATCTGCACAGGGGTTGTGTACAGACCCCATGTCAGGGAGGAATGGACAAGGATATGATAGAAGGCATTTTAGAATAGCAGAGAAAGGGGAGATACTGTTGATGGGAGACCTGAATATGCAGATGTTAACTGAAGCACATTTGCTGCAGCCACATCCAAAAGCAGGGCCATTCTTGATGCCCTACAGGTGGCAGGCCTAAGACAGCTAGTTTGGAACCCACTCTGAGGGAGCAATCTTAGATCTCGTACTCTTAAATGGGGCAGTGAGAGGATCTCAGATCTAGAAGTGGGTTGCCTTATGGGAACAAGTGACCATCAAACAGTGTGGTTCACGTTAAACTCGGCTACAGAGTCAAGCCATACAAAAGTGAGGGTACTGGACTTTAGGAGGGCTGACTTTGGCAAGATGGGAGAGTGCCTCAGAAAAGCACTAGCAAACAGGCTAGAAGGAGGTGTGGAGCAACAATGGGGAATCATCAAAACTGCCATCACAGAGGCAACAAGCCTTTGTGTGAAGCAAATAAACAAATCAAACCGAAAGAAAAGCCACTATGGTTCTCAAAAGAGGTGGCTGTCAAAGTCAGGAAGAAAAGATAGCATTCTGGAAGTATAAGGAAACACAGAAGGAGCAGGACAGACAGCTGTACCAGTTAAGACAAGAACTCCTAAAACTGAAGGTAAACAAAGCAATGGGGCCTGATGGAATTCACCCAGAATTCTAAAAAGAATTAAGGAGGAACTAGGAAACCACTGCCTACTCTTTTAATAAATCATGAGAGGATGGTGTGGTACCCGAGGACTGGAGGAAGGCGGATGTAATTCTCCTTCACAAAAGTGGAACCAAGACAGAGGCAGGAAACTACAGACCTGTCAGTCTGACCTCTGTGGTAGGAAAGTGATGGAGTCACTTCTGAAGGAAGAATAGTTGAGTACCTAGAGGCCAGTGGGGCACAGGACCCAAGGTAGCATGGGTTCCAGAGGGAAGGTCATGTCAGATGAATCTAATAGATTTCTTTGACTGGGTGACCAAAGTAGTAGACCAGGGAGGGGCTGTGGACATGGCCTACCTAGACTTAGCAAGGCATTTGACACAGTCCCACAAAGATTAATAGTCAAATTAACCTGCCTGGGAGTGGGTCCCAAGGTGGTAGCCTGGGTAAAACATTGGCTGGACAACAGGACACAGAAGGTAATTGTAAATGGAGTCCACTCTGAAGAAAGAGGAGTTACTAGTGGGTACCTGAGGTTCAGTATTGGGTCCAGTCCTTTTAATGCCTTCATAAGTGACATTGCAGAGGCACTGGAAGAAAAAGTATGCCTCTTTGCAGATGACACAAAGATCTGCAACAGGGTTGATACACAAGGAGGCGTGGAAAGGATGAGAAGGGACTTGGCAAGGTTGGAGGAATGGTCAGAAGTATGGCAGCTAGGATTCAATGCAAAGAAGTGAAAATAATGCACCTGGGAAACAAGAACCCAGGGGAAGAATACACAATGGGGGTGAGGTAGTAACAACAACAAAAGGAAAGGGACCTTGGTGTAATCATATCAGATGACCTTAAGGTTAGCAAGCAATGTGAGAAGGCAGTAGGGAGGGCTGGGGTATACTGGGATGCATAGGAGAGGATCAGCTGCAGAAAACAGGAAGTTGTTATCCCTCTGTACAGACAGTTGGTGAGACCCCATCTGGAGTACTGCGTCCAGTTCTGGAGACCCCATCTCCGCAAGGACATAGACAGTCAGAGGAGGGCAACTAAAATGGTGCAGGATCTGCAAGAGAAGCCGTCGAGGAGAGACTAAAGGAGCTTAATATGTATACCTTTGAGGAAAGAGGGAGGTGGGGACATGATAGAAACTTTAAGTACCTCAGTGGAATCAACAAAGTCCAAGAGGGTAGCATCTTTCAGAAAAGACACGTGCAAGAACAAGGGACACAATTTAAAGATAGGGGGGATTCAGGGCAATGTGAGGAAGTATTTTTTCACAGAGGGTAGTGGATGCATGGAACAGCTTCCGAAAGTTGTGGGATCTAAAACTGTGGGAGAATTCAAGAATGCATGGGACAGACATAAGGCAATTCTTGTGGGGTAAGAAGAAATTGGCTGTTGGTTAACTAGGATCTGCGGCCTATCCGTAGGTAGGAAATGAGCAGACTAGATGGGCCAAGCGGTCCTTATCTGCCGTCAAAGTCTATGTTTCTATGTTTCCCAGCACATAGTTTAATTGCAGTCAGTGTGCATACATTTTTATTTGCACATCCCCACTATTAATTAGCTCCTTTACTGTCCTTGGCAGTGCTGCATTGATTTTACATTTATTTACAGATTTGCCCCAGCAGCATGCTGAAACTTGCAGTTCAAGTAAAGAACAGACCCACTCATGAATATTAATGCCCCTCATTAATGTTCATAGAGCTAGGGTTGCATCAAACAGCGTGCACTGTGCTTCTTTATTTACAAACAATTTGCGGTTTACTCTGGGCCAACCCAAGTCACCAGCCCGTGGCTCTGTACATCAGGGAGAAAGGAGCTATAAGGACTACATAGTAAAGATTAGGAAGGAGGGGGTTGGGTGGAAGTAGGAGGTGATAAGGCAAAAGCACTAAATGAGTACTTCTGCTCAGTATTTACTAAAGAGAAGAGGGTGACAGCCAAGGGGAAGAAATGGCAGAAACAGGGGTAGGGGGGTGACAGATGGGGAAATCATGGAGGGCAGAGTTTGAGAGGTTTTAGGCACTGAGGGTGGATAAGGCGCCAGGCCCAGATGGCATCCACCCCAGGGTACTGAAGGAGCTGGCAGAGGTCCTTACAGGACCTTTGGCAGACCTATTTAATGCTTCACTACATTTGGGGTGTGTACCCAGGACTGGAGGATGGCTCATGTGGTGCCCTCCACAAGAGTGACCTCAAGGATGAACCGAAACTACAGACCAGTAAGTCTCACATCTATCGTGGGTAAGCTAATGGAGACTATCCTGAAGGAAAAGCTGGTGGCCTCCTACAGGCCAAGGTCTACAGGACAGCAGACAGTATGGCATCATATGGGGCAGATCCTGTCAAACCAACCTGGTGGAGTTCTATGACTGGGTAACTAGACAACTGGACAGGGGCCATGCAGTGGATGTCCTGTATCTGGACTTCAGTAAGGCATTCGACTCGGTGTGGCATGGAAGGCTGGGAAGTAAGTTAGTAGGCACAGGGGTGGGTGCAAAGCTGGTGAGATGGGTAGGGAACTGGCTTCAGGGAAGGCAACAGGTGGTGGGTGGGAGATCTCACACCCAAGGGTAGTAATGCGTGTCCACAAGGCTCAGTGTTGGGACCAGTGTTGTTTGGGATATTCATTGCAGACATATCATTGGACATCAAGAGCAAGATCAGTCTGTTTGCTGATGAGACCAAGGTAGGTGCAGTGGTGGATGACCTAGGGGATTGAAGGGGTTTCAGGATGATCTGGCAAAGTGAAACCTGGTCAGACACCTGGCAACCGGGTTTAATGCCAAAAATGCAAGGTGCTGCATTTTGGGATGAAGAATCAAGGAGGAGTTACCAGCTGGGGGAGTGCAGCTAGCCCAGACAGAGGAGGAGAAGGATCTGGGGTGCTCATTACAGGGTCAATGAACAACTCTGCACAATGTAGGAAGGCAGCTGCAAAGGCCAACAAAATGCTGGGTTGTATTGCAAGGGGTAGTTCCTCAAGGAAGGAGGAGGTGATTCTGCCACTGTATAGGTCATTACTTAGACCACACCTAGAGTACTGCGTGCAGTACTGGCGCCTGTAGCTGAAGAGGGACATTAAGTTACTGGAGGGGTGCAGCGAGGGCGACAAAAGATGATCAAGGGCTGGGGACTTATCATATGAGAGGGGCTGAGGGAGTTGAACATGTACTCACTGGAGGAGAGGAGGACAGGGGACATGATTGAAAACCTTTAAGTACATGCAAGGAATAAACAAGACAGGTACAGAGGGGCTGTTCAAAGCAAGGGAGGGAGGGACACGGGGCCATGATATGAGACTGGAGGGAGGAAGGTTCAGGAGGGAGATGAGGAGACACTTTTTACAGAAATGGTGGTGGCTGGGTGGAATGCATTACCTGCAGAAGTGGTATCCAGTAGAACAGTGGACTGCTTCAAAAGGGTATGGGATAGGACACGGGGAGGGTCAATGAAGGGAAGAGTGGAAGGAGGGGCAGCTACAGAATAAGGGTGCTAGCTGCACATTTGAGCAGACTTGATAGACCTCTAGGCCTTTATCTGCTGGCAAATTTCATATGTTTGTATGTTCATATGATTGAAAAACTTGTTAATTTCTTGCATTGAAATATTATGAACTCAATGTGCCACTTATCTGTCTCCCTCCTATCATTATTCTGATTTTTTACAATCACTCAGCAGGGCTAGTCTTTCAAAAACTCAGTTAGTGCCTAAGTACTTAACTCTTTTATTAACAAAAAAATTGCTTTCCATAACAAATACCAGTATATGACCTTTCTCAAGAATTTGCACATTATTTAAGCAATATATCCTCACTTGCTGAAAACAAGAAGGATTAAGTTACTGTTCTCTTAAATCTGAAAACACAAGATTTTTTTAGGTAACCAGATGTGTTATTATTTTGCTTGTGTTTAAATTTTAAGATTATGCAGATAGTGCAACCTTTCTGCATGTGACAGCTAATTTGGGGAAAAACATTTTGTAATTTGTCTTCACATCCAAATGTGCTGCTACATGTAACAATAATACAAATCATATGGAAACAGACATCAAATGGCCTCACAGAGTTATGGTGATTTTGTCTTTGTTGACTGTGCCCCTCATGCAGACACTTTATTTTATATAGAATAATGCATGGGAAAGTGTGTATTATGAGGAGTTTATGCACACTCGAGTTGGCGCGATGCCCCATAAACCCAAAGGGTGAAGCCAGAGAGGTTTATCTGGGCATCGACACTGAGGGTATGCATTAAATCCAAGTTTTCATACTTTCCCATGTTATATTTTTATATTTACTGGTTGATTTGGTTATAAGAAGTAATGAGTGATGCTGTATTGTGGAACTGCAACATTTATTTAAGAGGACATGCATGCAACGTTGAACAAAATGAGTAATTTAATATAATTTATATAATCAGCTGTTTCAATTTAATTTTTTAAACATTTTAACCATGTTTAGCAGTTAAGTTAGCCCTACCTCCCCACCCCTACCTCAAGTAAATCGTAAACTAGTAGTACTGAATGGAGCTGTAAAGAAAATAATTTCTGAAGTTAAAGTAAGAAGTTTTTCTTGTGTTACTTTTATAAGGAAACTGTGCTGTGCTTTGGTTTGTTTAAACTGCTGAGAATCCTGTCATTCGTGCTGGCGTTTTTCTGAAGGAGCGCGAGTGAATGGCCAGTATGAGAATAAACCCTGATACAGGTGCTCAGCTGCAGTTCAATCCCCATCTATAACTATATGCAGTTTTAAACAAAGGGATCCCAGAATCAGTGACATTTCCACATAAAGATTCACATATATGTTTATACCTGCAGATATGAAAGGGGAAAGAAAAGACAGAACAGCAAGGGAAGGCAGAGAGATTTTTATTTATTTATTTATTTATTTATTTAGCTTTTGTTGACGGGTAAGTGCACTAGACAAATCCTGCCTATTTTCAGGCATGACCGGGAGGAATACAGATGAATGCCAACTGACCTTGAACCAGATTAAGCTGTTGATAGTGAGATAGTGAGAGGTGAAGAATAGCGAAACCGTTGATAGTGATCAGTTCCTAGGTCGCACAAGAAAATCTGGTTGCACAACCAGACAGAGAATGAAACTGATAAGAACATTCTGTAAACTTACAAGAACATTATGTGAGAAGCAGGCTTTCTTAACGAGTTCCATACAATGACTTATAAAAAGAGCAGCAATGCTTTTGCTAGAGATAAGGAGCATGAGAGACTGATAGACTGAAACTTATAGTTAAGAGATACCCTCAGAAGAAGGACTTAGTTTTCTTTGTTTTGTACTGTCTTTGTAAATAGTTATACTGAATCATTTTTATTTTTATTTGCTGTTATTGAGAAAAATAAAATGCTATTTGAGAATTTTAAAATTGCTCCTGGTTTTCCTATGCTTCCTGACCTGTGCCTGGATGACAACTGGGCATAAGGCAGGGGAGAGGAGGCATTGAGAACTGTGTGCTAACACCAGGAGCCTTTGAAACAAGATCTCAGACTCAGAGGCTATCATGGTGGACACTAACCCAGATTTAGTGGCTGTAATGCAATCATGTTTCACTAAGCACCATGACAGGACATGGACTTACTGGGCTACTCTAGTTCTATGTCATAAAGATGACGAAAAAACAGCACCGACAAAATACAGCAAAAAATAACAGCACAAACAAAACCAGCGAACAGCACTACAGCGCACTAAAAATCAGTGCTGCAAGACTTCATTTTCTGAGGGGCTCTGGCCCCGCACTTCCCATACTAAAATGACTAACACCGGGGAGTCTGACATGGACAGGCAAAACTCGGGAATGAGGCTCTGCATTGGGGACACAGGTCAGGCGGGGAGAACATTGCAGGGGACAACCAGGGGTAATGAGGAAAAAGGTTGGGAGGGTAGTTGGAATGGGACTTTACAACTTAAAAACAAAACAAAAAATTACAAAAAGTTGTTCAAAGCGGTCCTGAGCCTGGGTCCACCAGCCACACAGGACGTGATTCTCACCATTATACCACATGGCCAGCTCAGAACTCGCCCTCCAACAACGACCTACATACTACACATAGCTCTAACTCCCTGCCCTACAAAATCGTTAATCCTTTGCTAAATGTAACAAGTGCTCACAAATCACTGTAACCCATTTCCAACTTGCTGGTTTGTCCTTGCCCAAATGTATTCGCTTATGCACTCTCTCACATCACAGGATACCAGGTACTGTATATTTAGGAGAGATGGGGGAAGGGTAGCGGGTTGCATATAGATGTGAGGGAGGTAATAACAGCCACTGAGGTCCAGGTGCACTAGGATGAAGAGGATTTGGAGGTGTTGTGGGTCATCCTAGAGATGGGCTCCAGGACTGCTATCTCTACTAGGGTGGTTGCAGACCTTCAGCTCAAGGAGTGATGTTGGACAAGACACTCAGAAAACCATCATCAGGATGGCAGGTCAGAGGAGGTGCTGCTAGTTGAAGATTTCAGTCTACCGGATGTGGAGTGGAACCTTACAGCTGAAGCTTTGGCAAGGAGCAGGCAGTCCATGACTCCTTCAGCAAGCATTTCTCAGACAACTAGAAAAGAACCTACTAGGGGTAGGGCAGTGTTGGATCTAGTGCTAACTACAGGGGCACAG
Source organism: Neoceratodus forsteri (assembly GCA_016271365.2). Taxonomy (NCBI): domain Eukaryota; kingdom Metazoa; phylum Chordata; order Ceratodontiformes; family Ceratodontidae; genus Neoceratodus; species Neoceratodus forsteri. Next base: position 654,269,049 of record JADMNL010000022.1, read on the forward strand.
TGGGTGGTCACCTGGGTACCAGTGATCATGTTACAGCGTGGTTTAATATAGGGAAGGAGCAGAAGTGAGCCACATGACGATGAAGTTCCCAGACTTAAAAAGGCCTGATTTTTAAGAAATGGGAGACTGCCTCATAGAATGCTTTGAAAGAGGGTTGCCAGTTAGGAGTAATAGCACAGTGGAAAAACATTTGAGGGTATGATTAGGGCAACAAACATTTGTCTGAATGAGTTACAAACAGCGGAAGGAAAGGAAATGGTTATGGTTCTCCAAAGATGTGGTGAGGTTAGTAATTAAAAAGGTGGCTTTCAAGAGGTACAAAGAAATGTAGAGAGAGAAGAGGATAGGGAGGTGTATCATACCAGGCAGAAGGAAGTGGTAAAGGTGGTTAGGGAGCAAAGACACAGACAGAGGAAAGGATTGCTAGTGGTGTGTCTACACAAGATAAGACTTTTACAGGTACAGTACATAAGAAGAGAAAAACAAGGGAGGGATAATGAGGATCACAAGGGCAAATGGGGAGACTGCACAGAGGGACCAAGAAAAGTTGATTTTTAAACAGGTGACTTCTGCTCAGTCTTTATAGTAGAGGAAGATGGAGATGGGCCACAGGAAGAAGCAAGGATAAGGGTGTGAGGGTGTGGACTCAAGTTAATGGTTGTGGAGGAAAGAGTGTTGAAAAGACTTGTAATCCTGAAAGTAGAATTAAAAAGGGCTGCAGGATCACAGCTGGCAGAGATTCACAAGGAAAAGGTCACATCAAACACATGTGATACATTTTATGTTGATTGGCCGCATCGCAAGAAACATGTTCGTCAACTTTCTCACAAGCAGGTTGTGGAGGCGTGGCACTGTTGTGCCTAAAGCCCCCACAGCCTGCAAAGGCTTGTCCCCATCCCCAACGCTGGGCATGCTGCTGCTGACACTAGTTCAACCAGCGTGCCACAACTTTCTAAAAGTCAGCTGCTGCAATCAGGGCCGCCTCGTCATTGCAGCGTCAGCCATCCACTGCAATGAGAAGCGACCCATCATTGCAGGGCGGGATATAGGATCTGTGATGTTGTTTGTGAACATGGTGGCGGCTTGCTGCGTATTCACAAACAATATGTACCCATGTTTGTTGCTGATGGGGAGCCCACTCCCCATCAGCACAATGTAACCCCAGTTTTATTGCCTGCGACAGGGTGCCCAGTCCCGTTGGCATAAATGAATCCCCACCCCTTTTGTTGTTTGCCAATGGGGGTGCCCAATCCCATCGGCTACAGCTGCCCCCTCCAAAACAAATCTGGTGGCATGCTGGAGCCCACCCCAACCGTCACATGCCCTGTAAATGAAAAATGGTCCCATAAAGTCTTTTGAGTTTTGTACTTGAAAAAAGGAAACAGACCTCGTAGTCTCCCTGCCCTCCCTCCCACAACCTGCACCCACCCACTGTGCATCATGCCTCCCCACTCCCCCCATACCCCATACTTACCTCCAGAGCTTAGCGCGATGATCTTCGCTGGACCGGAACACGTCTACACTCTTCAAAGCCTACCACAACTGAGGAAATGCGGTAAGCTGTATAATGTAATAAATACAGTTTTTCAACTTTAGTGCATATCTTGGGCATTTTGGGAATTTTTCATCAAATTTTCAACATGGGGTTTTGGGACCCCTCATCATGAATTATTGAACTGTCATGGTGTTAATCAGCCCTGAAAGGTGGTTTCACAGTCACTGCACAGAATCACCCTTTCAGGGCCAATTAACGAAATGACAGTGCCAGTGTACATGAGGTGGACTCTCAAAAAGCCTATGTTGCAAATTTGTGGAAAAAATCCAAAAATGACTGTTTTATGAGCTTGCATTGCACAGTTGCTATGTACGCTCTTAACTTTGTGAATTTACAATATTTTCATGCCAGATTTTCAACATTGGCATTTTGTCACACCTCCTTGTGAGCAGTACAGCTGTCACTGTTCACATCTTGGCGAAATGTGTTTTTGAACTTCCGGCACAGAATAGTGCGGTTGCTGTGGGAAATCAGTGTTCAGAACAGATTAAGAACATGACAGTGACACTGTTCATGAGTAGAAGTCCCTAAAATGCCTCTGTTGAAAATTTGGTAATGATACTCCATAAAATGACTGTGTTATGAGTGTGCGTTGCGCAGTTGGCACGCTGGCTCAGTAACTTCATGAATTTCTAATATTCTCACTCCAGATTTTCAGCATTGCCATTTTGCCAGATCTACTTATGAACAGTACAGCTGTCATTTTTCCCATCCTGGCCAAAATGTGTTTTGCACTTCTGGCGCAGAATAGAGCAGTTGCTGTGGAAATCACTGTTTGGGACAGATTAAGAAAATGTCAATGGTACTGTTCATGAGCAGTGGTTCTAAAATGCCTATGTTGAAAATTTCGTGATGATAGCCCATCAATTGACTGTGTTACAAGTGTGCATTGTACACTTTCCACGCCCTTGTAACCGCAGATTTGTAATATTGTCACACCACATTTTCAGCAGTGCCATTTTTTCACACCTCCTTATAAGCAGTACAGCTGTCATTTTCACATCATGACCAAAATGTGTTTTCACCAGTTCCGACGCAGAATAACATGGTCACCGTGGAAATCAGTGTTTGGGACAGATTAAGAAAATTACACTGGCACTGTTCATGAGCAGAGGTACAAAAATCCCGATGTTGAAAATTTGGTGATGAAATTCCATAACATGACTGTGTTACAAGCATGCATTGAACTGTTTCCATGCACCCTTATACTCATAAATTTATAATACTGTCCGCCTCATTTTCAACAGTGGCATTTTTTCACAACTCATTATGAACTCTACAGCTGTCATTTTCACATCCTGGCTACAATATGTTTTGCACTCCTCGGGACAATAGCAGATCACTGTGGGAAATCAGTGTTTGGGACAGATTAAGATTGACCGAGTGAGAGGGGAGTGACTGAGCTCAACTGAGCTCTGTCGGGACTGCTGCGGATTTGTTTCTGGGCAGACAAAGGCCCCAACACAAGAGCCCAGTACAAAAGGCAGCCTGCAGCACCGAGATAAACAGAAGGAGAGGAGTGAGGGAGGGAGGGGGAGAGTGAGCGAACTCACCAAAGTGCTGTCAGGACTGCTGCAGATTTCTTTGTGGGCAGAAAAGGCATAAATACAGGCAGAGGCCCAGTATAAAGGGCAGCCTGCAGTGGTGGGACAAACAGTACGAGTGAGGGAGACAAGGAAACTTAGTGAGCTCAACGAGCTCTGTCAGGACCGCTGGGATTACTTTGTGGGCAGAAAAAGGGCCAATGCAGGTAGGAACCCCATATAAAGGGCAGCTTGCAGCGCCAGGGCAAACAGAATGAGCGATGAGAGAGGGAGACTGAGCGACCTCAACGGAGCTCTGTCAGGACAGCTGCAGATTTCTTTGTGGACAGACAAAGTGCCAACGCAGCTAGGAGCCCCATACAAAACCGCAGTCTGCAGCGCCAAGACAAACAGAATGAGCGAGTGACAGAGTGGTAGTGAGCGAGCTCAACGGAGCTCTAGTGTGACTGCTGCAGATTTCTTTGTGGGCAGAAACTGTGGCAATGCAGGCAGGAGCCCAGTACAGAAGGCCAGCTTGCAGCGCTGGCAGAAATGGAATGCAAGAGTGACAGATGGGCAGTGGCGAGCTCAGTGGAGCTGTATCGGGACTGCTTCATACTTCTTTCTGGCCAGAAAAGCCACCAATGTAGGCAGGAGCCCAGTACAGAAGGGCATCCTGCAGTGCCAGGAGACACAGAATGAGCCAGTGGGGAGGGAGTCAATGAGCTCAGTGGGGCTTTGTTGGGGCTGCTGCAGATTTGTTTGTAGGAAGAAGGCAGAAATGCATGCAGGGGCCCAGTACAGAAGGGCAGCCTGCAGTGGCAGGAAAAGCAGAATGAGTGAGTGAGTGAGCTCAACAGAGCTGTATTATAACTGCTGCAAATTTCTTTATGGGTATAAGAAGGCAGCACACGGCAGGAGCCCAGTAGAAAAGGGCAGCCTGCAGCACTGGCAGAACAGAATGAGCAAGTGAGAGAAGGGGAAATGAGTGAGCTCAACGAAGCTTTGTCAGGACTGCTGCAGATTTCTTTGTGGGCAGAAAAGGTGCCATCAGAGGCAGGGCCCAGTACAAAGGGGCAGCCTGCAGCGCCAGGAGAACCAGAGTGAGTGAGTGAGTGAGACAGGCAGAGTGAGCGACCTCAACAGAGTTCTGTTGGGACAGTTGTGGATTTCTTTGTGGGTAGAAAAGCCACCAACACAGGAAGCAGCCCAGTACAAAAGGACAGCCTGCAGCACCAGGAGAAACAGAATGAGTGAGTGAGACGGGGGGTGAGCCACCTCAGTGGAGCTCTGTTGGGACAGCTGCGTATTTCTTCCTTGGCAGAACAAGGTGCAATGCATGCAGCAGCCCAGTACAAAAGAGCAGCCTGCAGCACGGGACAAACAGACTGAGCTAGTGACAGAGGCCCACTGCATGAGCTCAACAGACCAACGCAATCAACATTCAACATTGACAAATGCTTGTTTTAATTGGGTGACCAGGAAATAGATCGGGAGGGCAGTGGACATATCCCATCTGGACTTCAGAAAGGCTTTTGACACTGTGAAACACTAAAGGCTAAGCAGGAAGATGAACAGCTTAGAAGTGCTGTTAAAATTGATAAATTGGGTTTAAAACTGGTTAATGGATAGGAGGCAGAAAGTGGTGGTTAATGTCACATACTCTGAGGATAGGAGAGTAACCAGCAGGGTACAACAAGATTTGGTACTAGAACCAGTCCTTTTCAATATCTTCACTGGGTTATTGCATTGGAGCTACAGGGAAATATATGTATTTTTGAAGATGGTACCAAAATCTGCAATAGGATGGACAGTCAGAAGAGGGTGGAGAAATTATGCAGGGATTTCGGGATGCTTGAAGAGGTTAAAAACATGACAGTTGGGGTTCAATGCTAAAAAGTGCAAAATCATGTATTTAGGACACTGGAACCCTGGTGCTCGGGGGTATTGTCAATCACTAGACAGGAAAGAGACCTTTGAGTTTTCTATCTGAGGACCTCAAGGTGGTGGTGCAGTATGACAAGGCCACAGGAAGGACTAGTGGGATGCTTCGGTTTCATGCCGGTGCATAACCATCAGAAAAACAGAAGCTGTACTGCCACTGTATCACTCTTTTGTATGTCCCCACCTACTGTACTGTGTCCACCACAGAAAATACACTAATAGGCTTGAGGTGGTCAGAGGAGGGCACAAAATTGTGCATGGGTTTCTAGGGAAGCCTTATAAGAAGAGACTGTGGAGTCTGAATATGATATCCTGGAAGAGAGAAGAGAAGAGAAGAGAGAGAAGAAGAGAAGAGAAGAGAAGAGAAGAGAGAGAAGAGAAGAGAAGAGAAGAGAAGAGCGAGAAGTGACATGATAGAGACTCAGAAGTACCTCACATGGGCGAACAAGGCACATGAGGGGCTCCTTTTCAAAGTGAGGAATATCTCTAGGACTGGGGGATGTGGAGAAGATGGAGGGGGTTCAGAAGGATGTAAGGAAATCTTTCTTCTCTGGAAGTGTGGTGGATTCATGAAACTGACTGCTGGCAGAAGTGAGGAGGCTAGAATGGTGAATGGCAACAAGCATACATGGGATAAACATTGGGTATATAAGAAATGAAACAGGGGGAATCACCAGAGACCAGATAGGGTCTGCAGAGATTGAATGGGTAGGTGAGACCTGGGAAGACTTGATGTGCCAAGTGGCCTTTTTCTGCCCTCAGATTCTTTTCTGTTCCTACGTATACTGATTCTCACAACCTCCACTTGCATACTGTGTGACTCTGAGCAAGTCACTTAACTGCTCAGCTGTCCCAGGTAGCCCCTGAAAACAGGCATTTTTGCCTAGTGGGCCTTACCTGGATACCAAGGAGTAAAATAAAATAAATAAATAAAATATGGTGTAGCTCGACTATAGCAAAGCCTTTGATTCTGTCCGTTGGAGAATGATTAAGAAACTGGAGGACCTGGGGTGGGGAAGATTACACTGAATCTAGAACTCTCTGTCAGGACATTACAGTAAGTAGTCATAAATGTGAAATTCTCAGAGGTAAAGGAAGTCATTAATGATGTCCCTGGGGATCAGTCCTAGACCCAGTACATTTCAACTTTTATTTACAACATCAAAGAAGAGGTGCAAGTAAAGTTGTGCTATTTATAGGTGATTCTTGCCCCCCAAAAAACTTTGTTATTGCACCAGTTAGGGTTCAACTTAACTTCACAAAAAGAGGGAAATGTGGCATTAGGATTTAACCCTAGATCCTCACCCCACCCCACAAGCAACAAAAGGAAACAAAAAGGTTTGGGGTATCTGGAGTCTTGTTGAATTAGTGGCAGGGCCTTCATTGGAGTTGTCAACCCAAATACTTACCCCTCAACATGTAGCCTCCTGTCTGAAGCACAAGGTATAACTCCAAGCCAGTGCCTCATAGTGATACTCTTTTCAAAGATAGAGAACAATGTCTCACCACATGTTACCAACAGAATCTGTTGTAGAGAGAATTAAACAATAAAAATAGATGGATAGATAGATAGATAGATAGATAGATAGATAGATAATAGATAGATAATCGATATAGATACGGAAGATACACAAATAGACAGGTAGAAAGACAGACAGACCAACAGACAGACAGACAGACAGACAGACAGACAGACAGATAGATAGTGATATAGATATAGATATAGATATAGATATAGATATAGATATAGATATAGATATAGATATAGATATAGATATAGATAGATTGACAGATAGAGAGACAGCTAGATAGATATTGATATAGATATGGTTAGATAGATAGACAGATAAATAGATTAGATAGATAGAAAGATAGATAGATAGATAGATAAATAGAAAGAAACAGAGAAATAGAGAGAGAGAAAAAGAGAGAGAAACTGCCAGCTTACTGCTGGCACTGAAGCCATCAGCACATCTCCAGTTGTGACTGCTGTTGTCAGGTCCCATTGTTTTGATACAGAAACACAGATGAATGTTTGCTCTTGTTAAACTTGTCACCCTGGGTTTTGTGGTACCCTGAAAAATATTTCTGAACTTTTTAAGAAACAAGCACCAGAATCTAGCTAAATGGGTCCCATTTAGGTATGTTCAGGTGTTTACTTTTTAATACAGTAATACATAATTTTTATGTATTTGCAATGTTTTTAAGTTTGGGAAACATGATGGCTGCTGTCATGACACAAAAAATATTTCTACAGGCTGTGAGAAGTAAGTGGTAAGAAAGCTAGAATCTCTTATGGCCCAGACATTTGGAGACTTATCAAAGGGTTATCCAAAAATACTAAGAACATGCTCAGAAAGAAAGTTTGAAACTTTATACCTGTGGAACCATTTAATATTTTAATAAATATTTGAAAGGCCTTGGAGCAGGTTGCTTCTACCTGAATTTCTCAGAAAAACATTCTGTTCCATCTAGGCTGTTGGTGAGAGCAAATAAAAAATGTGTTCTTAGTATGAGCGACAATAATATAAAAATGACATGTGGTGTCTCAGAAACCCACAAGCTGCCATCACAAGTCTTTCCACATATTTAGATCTTTCCTCCAAGACAACACATCCCAAGTCTGGGGCAATTCCATCACCGCTGCCAAAGCTATTAAGGTACAAAGTTAGGTGTTGAGCATAGAAACTCTTGGTCAGCCCTAACTGTGCTGGTGCTACTGTGCCAGTATAATACACGATCTGCAGTAGAGTAGACAGTGATGAGGAGATCAGAATATTGAGAGAAGATCTGAAGAGGGGGGAAGTGGTCAGGGACTAGCAACTAAAATTCAATGCAAAAAGTGCAAAATTATGAAGATAGGAGTCAGGAACCCAAAGACAAAATACAGAATAGGAAATGTAGACTAGTGTTAGAAAGGTCATCAGGAGGGTTCTCAGGGGTGTTAGCAGATGACTTAAAAGAAACCAGCACAGTGCAACAGAGCAGTTGGGAAGGCAAATAGGATGCAAGTGGTGCATAGGCAGGGGATCAGTGACAGAAGGTAGGAGAGGATCATGCCCCATACAAATCCCTGATATGGTTGTATGTGGAATACTGTGTTCATTTCTGGAGTTTACACTCACAAAAATACAGAGAATAGGTTTCAGGCAGTGCAGAGAAGGCAGCAAAATGATCAGGTGCAGCAAGAGGAGTCGAGATAGAGAGGCGTGAGTACCTCAACATGTATACACTGGAGACAGGATGGGAGGGATATGGATTGAAACTTTCAAGTTTCTTCACAGGATAGACAAGGTAGAGACTGGGGAACTGTTTAACATGAATAGAAGAACAAGCACAAGTGGGAATTCAAAGAAGCTGGCAGGAAGGAGATTCAAGAAGGACCTCAGAAAGTATTCCTTTACAGAGAAGGTGATGGATAAGTGAAACAGGCTGCCAGAAGGGATCCTCTGTGCCTTATCTGCTGAAGGATCCAAGTGTAGGTGGGACTGACATACAGAGCTGGTGAGGATAGCAGAGGAGGATGACATGGGGAGAGAGAGAGAGACAGTGAGTGACTACTAGGGCATGCATGTCATACTATAGGCAGAGCCAGGAAGACTAGTTGGGCCAGTGAACCTTTTCTATCATCAATATCTGTGTTTCTATGTAACATGTTAATAAAAAGAACATGTCTTTAAACATTTTACAAATCTTGGGCCGATTCTAGAAGAGGCAGATATCCAGATGCAAATAACAGATTGAGTAAAATACTAAAAGCACTGGACATGCGACATACGCTGTATTCCAGAACATGCGAGACATACACCATATGCAAATGCGCAAGTCATGACATGCAAGATACACAATATAAAAGAGCATAACATGCAACAGCGGCATAAGATGCACCAGTGGAAATGCAAGAGAGATGGCAGAAGCTGCACCACAGAGGCAGAGATGAAGAGAAACTAGCCATGAGCGGTCCAGACTGGTGGAGGAGACAGATAAACACCACACACTTCTCATGAGCTGAGGAGGGTAACAAAAGAAGAGAAAAAGGAGGAAGGCACAGGACAGGGTCACACACAAATGTGAACTCCGTGGCGGCACAACGGAGAACAGTGCTTGACATACAGAAAAATATAATGACCTGAAGCATCTAGTGAAGCACAAGCTGGCCCAGAACAGATGCAGTGCACAGGACACAGGGGTTGGACCCACCCAGCAGCAGCCACTCAGCAGCCTGGAGAGGAGGATAGCAGCACACTTGAGCCAGCAGCGCACTGGTGGTGTCATGGAGCTGGACACCTTCAGAGAGCAAACTGCCACAAGTAGGGACAATGGACAACAATGCATGTGACAGTCCTGACACAGCAACAGCACTGCAACCAAGAGCAAAGGTGGTGTGGGTGGGGCAACACCATGTAGGCTGAAGCAGCAGTGTGGTGGTGTGCCACAGCAATGCCACATGGCCACAGCCGGCCACAGAGTGGGCCCAGGTACATACCATGGCCAGGGGTGGCCCAGTGACATGCACTGTGTGCAGCTGATGTGTGGTGCCGTGCAAAGGTACGTGCCATGCTGAACTGTGAAGGGGTCAGACACATGTACATGGAACTGCTGGGGCTGTGCACAGACATGTGCCATGCTGAATGGGGATGTGACATGCACAGTGTACTGGGGTCTGTGCAGAGGTATGAGCTGTGCTGAACAGGGGAGCTGTGATATGCACTGTGTATTGGTGGGGGCTGTGCAGAGGTAGGAGCTGTGCTGAAATGGGGAGCAGTGACATGCAATGTGTACTGTGGGGGCTGTGTTCAGGCATGTGCCATGCTGAACATGGGGCCATGGAGTACTGCCACACTGCTCGCCAAGTGACAGTGAGTGAGTGTGGATGGGCATGTGCATGGATGGCAGGGCCAACACAACCGCCCATGGGGCTGGGCCCCTGCAGCACAGTGGCCCCCATGACCATGGCCATGCATAGTGTCAATGTGCAGCTAGGAGTTGAACAGGGTAGCAGTATGACAGCTGGGAATGATGTGAGAGGGACAGCACATGATGGGCAGCAGCAGCAGTGGAGGAACCACACCAACTGCGAAGGATACATAGGTGGCAAACACCAGGTAGGACTGTACACAAGTGAGGCAAGTGCCATGCAATACTGCAAAGTCATAGCACACCTGTGATGGCAACACGAAGCAGGCAGTAGAGTGCACAAACCCTGTGGGGAGCTTACCTGGGGTGTGGTTTAGACACTATAAAAGCAGCTGAGTCAAATTACAACTACCTGTTGCTAGCCTTGCTTGTAGAGCAGAAAGCAGCTAACTAAAGGAAGCTACATTTTCTTCTTAATTTAAAACATGTATCTCAGCAGGAGTCAGTGTCTGTTAAGATTAAGTAGACAGATAACTTTATTAGAAGTAGAAGGGACTTATTTAGGGTTAAAAAAGAAAGAAGGTCAGTGTGTATTCTGTGCAGTGAAGGGTACTGTATCAGCTGACTTTGCTAAACCAGTAGGAGGAAAGAGAGCTTACCTGGGGTGTGGTTTAGACATTATAAAAGCAGGTGAGTCAAATTACAACTTCCTGTTGCTAGCCTTGCTTGTAGAGCAGAAAGCAGCTAACTAAAAGAAGCTACATTTTCTTCTTAATTTAAAACGTATATCTCAGCAGGAGTCAGTGTCTGTTAAGATTAAGTAGACAGATAACTTTATTAGAAGTAGAAGGACTTATTTAGGGTTAAAAAGAAAAGAAAAGAAAGAAGGAAAGTGTGTATTCTGTGCAGTGAAGGGTGCTGTATCAGTTGACTTTGCTAAACCAGTAGGAGGAAAGAGAGCTTACCTGGGGGTGTGGTTTAGACACTATAAAAGCAGGTGAGTCAAATTACAACTTCCTGTTGCTAGCCTTGTTTCTTACTAGCTGTATACAGACCCCATCTCAGGAGGAGGGAATGGACAAGGAAATGATAGAAGGCTTTCTTAGAATGGCAGAAAAGGGAGATATTGTTGATGGGGACCTGAATATGCCAGATGTTAACTGGAGCACCTTTGCTGCAGGCACATCCAAGAACAGGGTCATTCTTGATGCCCAGGGCGCATGCCTCAGACAGCTAGTATCAGAACCCTCGGGAAGGAGCAATCTTAGACCTGGTACTTTCAAATGGGGATGGAGAAAGAATCTCAGATTTAGAGTGGGTAGCCATCTGGGAACAAGCAACCACCAAACAGTGTGGTTCACGATAAACACAGCCATACAATCAAGCCATACAAAAGCAAGAGTACTAGACTTTAGGAATGCTGACTTTGGGAAAATGAGAGAGTGCCTCAGAAAAGCACTAGCAAGCAGGCAAGAAGGAGGGTAGAGGAACAATGGGAGTGATCAAAACAGCCATCACAGAGGCAACAAGCCTTGTGTAAAGCAAATCAATAAAACACAATGAAGGAAAAAAATGCTATGGTTCACAAAAGAGGTGGCAGGGAGGTTAAGGAGAAAAGGACAGCATTCAGGAAATATAAGGAAACACAGAAGGAGCAGGACAGAGAACTTTATCGAGTTAAAGCAGAAAGAGGCTGGGAAGTCAATCAGAATAGCAAAGGCCAAAACCGAAGAAAGGATAGCCAATTCTGTTAAGAATGGGGATAAGACCTTTATAGGTACATTAGGAGCGAAGAAAGACCAAAGGAGGATACTGAAGCTTAATAAAGGGAGGGAATGTCAGTAGAGGGTGACAGTGAAAAGCACGATACTGAGCGGATATTTCTGCTCAGTATTCACAAAGGAAGAGGAGGGAGTTACCTAAACCAAACAGAGAAACACTCTGAAGATGGGGTCGATACCAGTCCATTTACAGAAGAAAGGGTTCTGAAAGAACTAATAAAATTGAAGGTGGACAAAGCAATGAGGCCTGATGTGATTCACCCAAGAATTCTAAAAGAACTAAGGGTAGAACTAGTGATATCGCTGACTACTCTCTTTAACAAATCATGGGAGGATGGGGTGGTACCCGAGGACTGGAGGAGGGCAGATGTGATTCCTCTCACAAAAGTGGGAGCAGGACAGAGGCAGGAAACTACAGACCAGTTAGTTTGACCTCAGTGTTAGGAAAATAATGGAATCACTTCTGAAGGAAAGAATTGTTGAGTACCTAGAGGCCAGTGTGCCACAGGACTCAAGGCAGCATGGATTCACAATGGGAAGGTCATGTCAGAGGAATCTAATAGATTTCTTTGACTGGGTGACCAAAGTAGTAGACCAGAGAGGGGCTGTGTACATGGCCTACCTAGATTTTAGCAAGGCATTTGATACAGTCCCACACAAGATAGCCAGCCTTGGAATGGGTCCCAAGGTGGTAGCCTGGATGAAAAATTGGCTAGACAACAGGATGCAAAGGGTAGTAGTAAATGGAGTACACAGTGAAGAAAGGAGGGTTACTAGTGGGGTACTGCAGGGTTCAGTACTGGGACCGGTCCTTTTAATGTCTTTATAAGTGACATTGCAGAGGAACTGGAAGGAAAAGTATGTCTCTTTGCAGATGACACAAAGATCTGCAACAGGGTTGATACACAAGATGGAGTGAAAAGGATGAGAAGGGACTTGGCAAGGTTGGAGGAATGGTCAAATGTATGGCAGCTCAGATTCAATGCAAAAAGTGCAAGGTAATGCACATGGGAAACAAAACCCAGGGGAAGGTACACAATGGGGGTGAGATACTGACAATAGTAAAAATAGAAAGGACCTGGGGTAATTATATCAGATGACCTAAAGGTGGGCAAGCAATGTGAGAAGGCAGTAAGGAAGGCTGGGGGATACTGGGATGCATAGAAGAGGCATCAATAGTAGAAAACAGGAAGTTATTATCCTCTGTACAGACAGTTGGTGAGACCCCATCTGGAGTACTGTGTGCAGTTCTGGAGACCTCATCTCGCAAAGACATAGACAGAGTGGAGGCTGTCCAGAGGAGGGCAACAAAATGGTGCAGGGTCTGCACCAGAAGACATATGAAGAAAGACTAAAGGAGCTTAATATGTATACTCTTGAGGAAAGAAGGAGAGTGGACATGATAGAAACTTTCAAGTACCTCAAGGGAATTAACAAAGTCCAAGAGGGTAGCATCTTCCAGAAAAGAGATGGGCAAGAACAAGGGGCACAATTTGAAGATAGAGGGGGATGCTCAGGGGTAATGAGGAAGTATTTTTCACAGAGAGGGTTGTGGATGCATGGAACAGCCTCCTGAGGAGGTCATGGAGTCAAGAACAGTGGGGGACTTCAAGAATGCATGGGACAGGCATAAGGCAGTCCTAGAGGCAGGTAAGAGGAAGTAAGCTGTTGGTTAACTAGGATCTGCAGCTTATCTGTTAGGTAGGAAAATGAGCAGACTAGGTGGGCCAAGCAGTACTTATCTGCCATCAAATTCTATGTTTCTATGTTTCTGTGTAGACATACTGACATGTTGTCCATCCAACAGGTGCAGTGACTGCTGGTGACAGTTGGTCGAGTGGAGCAGGAAGGCAGGAGCAGCAGCAACATGGCCAACACAGCCGCCCATGGGAGGCTGGCCCTGCAACACAGTGGCCCCCATGACCGTGGCCATGCATAGTGTCAATGTGCAGCTGGGAGTTGAACAGGGTAGCAGTACGACAGATGGAAATGATGCGAGGACAGCACATGATGGGCAGCAGCTGCAGTGGAGGAACCACACCAACTGAGAAGGATACAGGCACATAGGTGGCAAACACCTGGTAGGACTGTACACAAGTGAGGCAAGTGCCATGCAATACTGCAATGTCATAGCACACCTGTGATGGTAAATGAAGCAGGCAGTAGAGTGCCACAACCCTGTGTAGACATACTGACATGTTGTCCATCCAACAGGTGCCATGACTGCTGGTGACAGTTGGCGAGTGGAGCAGGAAGGCGGAGCAGCAGCAGCAACAGCATGGCCAGATGATGCTGGCACAGACCAGGATGCTGGCACAGTTTTGGAAGATGGCAGCAGCACACGCAAGTGGTGGCAACCAGGCACCAGCACACCTGTGGTCGACACACAGGAACCCATAGGGAGCCTGATGGTAATGTGGATGGTGACAGCCCCATAGGTAAGGAAAGGGTGGCCAGCAGTGTGAAGGATGCTGCAAACTAGCTACACAAGCAGTAAAGGACCCTAGAAGGACACCAGCAGGACACCACACCAGCCGAGGTGGTGCAGATGACTGGGGACAACCAGGGGTGACCGCGCATGTGGAACGGCAACACAGGAGACAGTAATAGGGTCAATGACCCCTTGAACACTGTGGACTGGAGGAGCAACTGGATGAGGCTGTTCATGCGGCTGCAGGACCAGCTGTCTCCACCGGCCAACATAGGGTATTACTGCCAGTCAGTGCTTGCGGGAAGAGGATGTGAGGCAGGAGCTGGGTAACATCTGGCTGGCCATTCAGGAGCACCATAACAGCACTGAGGCGCATCTGTCCAGCATCACCATCAGTCTTCAGGCATGCACCAGGAGGCAACAGTATGCATGGGGGATGCCATACAGGGCCTGTGGCACTGTGCTGAATGCAAGTGATGTTAATGGGTCACCTCAACACAGGTATGGAACACATGCTGGCACAGCAACAGTGCGATGACACAGCTATGGTCATGGCCATGCAGGCCATAGTGTTGCACTGCAGCCTTTGCAACACCTGCAGTACATGGCCCAGCATATGGCACCCCAGCTACTGCACAGGCAAGCAAACAGCCACCGGAACCAGTGCAACCCCTCCCACAACCATGGGCCTGGTGGTGGTGGTGCAGTCATGCAGCCTGAGCCACAGATCCAGCCGTGCAAGGCCCACACTGACCCGGCCAAGGCCAACACCACTGTGCACATACCATGACCCACGATGCCATGCCAGCACCACAGGCACAGGACAGAACCACACACAAAGCCATGCCCACTGGAACAGGGACAGGTACAGTGCTGACATAGAGGCGTGTACACGGTGGCTGCTGCACCAAGGCCACACAGGTTCTGAAAAGGTACACACAGGATGGGGAACACACTGTGATAGCATAGGCACAGCTGCCACCACATGTGACAATGAGGCATGTTGGCCTGAGTGGGCGGAGGCACAGCAGAGCAACTGTGGTGGCACAAACAGGCCCTGATGCATCAGTGCCAGGAGGTCCAGCAAAGTGCCGCACATCTCACCTGAACAGCAGGGTCCTCCACAGCACAGCACCCATCACCAGAGGCATCTGTGAGCACGGCATAGCTTTGGTAGATGTCCATAGTTGCTCAGCAGTGTGGTGCAGATGGTGGATGGTTGGGTGGAGTTGCAATGGTGGGGTGGGGCAATGGCATGGCAGGACATACCTGTATCTGGGGTAAACTGTGCAATACACAAGGGTGTGGGTGTGGATGTGTGTATGTGTGACTGTGTCAATGGGTGAGTGTAGGAGCATGCGTGGTGGGAATCACAGGGGAGCCCTGTGTCAAGTGCAGCTGAAGCTGACTGTGCACTGCAAATAAACCACTGCACCTGATCACTGTGCTGTCATGTGTCATTTTCAGGTACCCGTGAATGCCACCAGTGGTGATCACAGCCTTGGAAGAGCAAGTACTGGTAAGTAGGTGGTAGCCATTTTGGGTCATGGGTCAAAAGCGTCGATGGGACAATGCATCTCAGCAGTGGAATGGTTCGGTCAGGCAGCAGGCTCAGGGTACAGGTCAGCAGAGGCAAGCTGTTGTCCATGGGGACTGGTGCGTGGGGTACAGCTGGACACCAGGATTGCATATGCCACGGCATGCGTAGGCCACGGGAGGGTACTACAATGGCCAGTGGCAGCAGGGTGCCACAGGCAGAGGCCTGCACAGACAGGTAGCCCAGGCAGGCCACATGCCATGTGGACCAGTGCTGGCACATACAACATCACCACCGGCCATGGCTGCAGCCTGTGGTGGGCAAGGGTGGACACCGGCAGTGGCATAGCACAGTGCAATGTCTGCCACCACGGGCACTGGATGGGGAGCCACTGCACACGTCTACACATGGGAACAGCAGCGGCTGCTGTGGATGCCTGATGTAGGTCACAGGGCACCTTCACCAGTGGCAGTGGACAGCAGTGTAGGCCGCATGGGCCACCAGACTGCCATGCACTGGTGTTGGTACTGTGGATGTCCTGGACACACACACACACACACACACACACACACCTCTGGCGTGCATACACACACACACACACTCACATGCACACGCACACACTGCACATGCAACAGATGGTATGGTACTGGACAGATGCCTGTGGAACATGTGACCAGCACCAGGGCATACATGTCCGATGGCATGCAGGGATGGTGGAACATGACAGTGGAGCTGGTGACATGGGACACACACACCAGCCATGGCCACCAGGCCATGTGTATGGTGATACCACAGCAGGCCAACAGCAATGGCTGACACAGCCAAGGGGCATGACTGTGGCCTGGGTCCCAAGCTCCATGTGCCACTGGTTCCACCCCAGGGCCAGGGATGCACCAGGGTGGTATGTTGCCAGGTGGGACCACAGCCAACACAGCAGTTGGTGGTGCTGGGCGGGTGGCTGGGATCACAGCATGCTGCTGTGCACAGGTGACACAGGTGTCATGCACCACATGTACATGGCCCCTGTGAGGTGTCAGCGCTGGGCACTGTGCATGCCACGCGCAGCGTGCCATGTGCCTGCAGCAGCATACAGTGGATGACACCATGGGGTGGTGTGTGTCACACTGCCGATGTCCACACAGGGCGACACACACAGAACACAGGTGCCAGAACAGTGACAGCACACAGGGCCATGGTGATCATTGTCAAACAGCATGGTACAGTGCGTCGACAACTGTCACACAGACAGCACTGCACAGCATGCCGGGCTGTGACCTTGCTACCATTGGGTTGTACAGGCATGCAGCCCACCTTGCCATCAACAGGTGCAGTGCACCCATGGGCATCACAGGCACACTGGCAGTGGGCCACACTTCTAGTAGTCCCATGGCACAGTGCCACATCCCCCACACTACTGTAGGGATGCAGCCATGCCACTGGCATAACAGGGTACCATGTGCATTGACTGTGCCAGCACCACACCGTGGATGTGCACAGTGCCGTGCAGTCGCACCCTGTGGGTAGATTGATGTTGGATGGCAGCATTCTGCCTCTGGCCACCACTGGGCACATAAACACAGTCATGCCTTCACGGATGCCACACATGCGTGACACCTACTAGGCATATCACAGATGCACAGCAAACTGCATCAGCACAATGCAGTTGCTGGTTTCGGCATCGCAGCCACACGCACATTGCAGATACCCAGTGCAATGCAGGCCACAAGTGTGCACATGGAAGATGTGATGCACATGTGGCATGTACATGTGCCATGCAGCTGTGAGCCATGTGGCATAGCTAGCCACAACACTGAGTGGAGGGTGAGGAGCTGGTGTGCTGGGTCCAGTGCAGGGGGACAGCAGTGTCACAGCACAAGCAGAGCAGGACAGAATCAGACTGCAGATGGGTGAGTACTGAGCCACAGCAGGCCATACCTCCCCCACAACTACAGCTCAGGTCAGGCCACACACAGGGTTACCATCCTGTAAGAGGCCCAGGGTCGAGGTGCAGCCAGGCATGTAGATATGTACACCAGGTCGATATGTGATGCCCCTGTTGGCGAGTACAGTACAACATTATACCATGACCATACCTCAACCTTTTGTCCCCAAATGTGGAACACTGCCTGTCACAATATGTGGAACACCTAATCATATCAATGCCTAGGAGGCTTAGAACACTGTTATAATGTGTGCAATTATGTTCACAAGGTCTGTTATTAAGTGATTACTCTATATGCCATTGTTTACTATAGAAGTGTGCTTTACAGTGATAATACTGAATGTGGAACAAGTCCTTACAATGTGGAACAGGGTGTGAAGCAGGCTGTGGAAGGTTCCTCATAACGTGGAACAGTTGAGAGGTATGCTAATGACACTGACTGCTGCCCCCCAATGCATGGCTGACTACAAATGCACCACATTGCACCCCAGACTCACGCACAGCAGCCCAGAGGCTGTACAGCTGAACTGTCCATGGGTGCTATGACAGTAACAGTGACCCATCATCACGGTAATGGACCCTAGGCCTAACAGTACAGGGGGGTCCTGTTGGCTGTGATGGGATACGTGGACATAGGGAGCACTCCAGCACCATTGTGCTGCTCCACTCCAGTACTATTGTGCACCATAGAGTACATGGGGCATGCCTGCCCACACCATGCCCAGGGTGCTACATGGCTTGTTGTGACATGGGCATCACCAGAACAGTACATATCCCACACAATGCCTCATTCGTGTACACCCCACAGTCAGGGTCAGGGCCTTACATCGTAGTCAATGTGCTGCTGTATGTGTTGCATGTCTATCCGGTGGGTTAGCGTAGAAGCATTGGTAGTCTGCAACACATGCTGGACTGTGAGCCATTACTGTTCCTGATGGTTGGACAGGACATGTATCACTGTTCATGCCTGTGTGCAGAACATGGCTGACCATGTCTCACCTGTCCCATGCCACTCAGGACAGATGTTGCCACATGCCCCATCGGACAGTACAGGAGGGGCCGAACACAGCCCATTGCCAGCAGCTGACACACAGGTGCACGGCTGCCTGTATGTCTGGCTGTGTACCACTGTCCCTGTACCACGTCCTTCCTGTTATGCCTGTCAGGTCCAGAATGGTAGCCTGTCTGCAATGCCACCTGCTGGCATTTCATTTATTTATTTATTTAGTTTTTGTTGACCAGGTAAGTGCACTAGACAAATCCTGCCTGTTTTCAAGCACAACCCGTGGGAGGGGATACAGATGAATGCCAACTGATCTTGAACCAGATTAAGCTGTTGGTGGTATTTTAGTGAATGAGAGAAATGTGGCCAGGACACTGGGGAAATTCCCCTACTCTTTTCGATAAGTGCCATGGGATCTTTAACATCCACCTGAACAACCACCAATCCAGGCAGATAGGACCTCGGTTTAATGTCTCATCCAAAAGACGGTTGCAGGCATGGTCCTGTCACCACCCACCAGTGATGGGTCTGTCATGGCAGGGTAACTTGGGGACAGTCCTGGGGCATGTTCAGGGACATACCTCTGGGTTGGCGACAGATGGTGGTATGCAGCACCCACAGGCAGCAGGCCACAGTGGTACATACAGTGGCATACTAACCCATGTCCATTCCCACTCTAGCACCACAGCGGACATGCCCACGACATAGGTGAGTATTAGCCATTGCACAGCATGCACTGTTCCATTCGTGTACTACGCTGTGTACCTGACAATGTTGTTCACCTTCCCTGTGTAGGATATGTCACCACCGCACAGGATCAGGTAGGGACATGCTGCCATACCCACTGCAGCTGTGGTGGTCACTGTCCATACCACTGGCTAATGTTGCCCTGATCTTTCTCCATCCAGGTGTGCTACCAGATCCATTAGCAACACCAACTCCTGCCACTGCAGTGCACAGTTCAGGTAAGTATCTGTCATTCGTCATTGTACCAGCCATGGTGGGCCATGGGACTGCTCCATGGGCGCATGCCAGGTCAGACCTCATGCTGCTCAGCGTGGAGGTGGTGGCGCAGACATGTGGCAGGGCTGCATGCAGTGCTCCATGCCCATGCCCACACTGTGCAGGGTCAGGCTGTGTCATGCCTATGCAGGGGCAGGTGGTCTGTTGGTGCACTGTGGGTGCAGTGTTCAGCGGTGCATGCTTGTCCACCTGCATGGCACTGCACAGCCTATCCACGCTTCCTGCTGTGAATGTCATTGATGCATGGTGCACCACCTGTGGTGGGGCCCGTGGTTGCATACCTGTGACCCTGGTCTGGTCCCTACACCATGGCCACAGGCCAGTGTTATACATGGTGGGTGGGGATGTCAAGGCATCCGTGGCGGCATTGTGTAGTGACCTGTGTGCCATTCCTTCCCCTAATGCAGGTCTCACATCAGTGACCAGACATGTCCTCTGGGTCCTCACTCAGCCTCAGTGGGTAGGCACCAAACTTCATGCCCATGGAGACTGCCATGCTCATTAACTGTGTGCAGCAGTGGGTCAGGAAGCTACTGCCACCTGGGTGCAGGAGGCACACTTCTGTGGAGTGGGAGTGTGGCTGGCCGCCATCTGTGCATGCATGGCTGAGAGCAGTAGCACACACAGGACAGTCCACCAGCTGATGCACCGCTGGCAGGACCTCATGCGGAGGGAGCCTGGGATCCTGCAGCTCATGATTAGTATGGCGTGGTGCAGGGATGCAGACATGTGGTCTGGATGGGACATGAGTGCAGGTATGTATACCTATGGCTGTTCATCTGTTGAGACAGAGCTGGCATGTTGGCCATGTGTTGAGCCACACATAAACTCACCTATCCCTACACCCTCACAGGTTCGACTGGCACATCTCAGGGAGTTCAGCAGGGCTGCATCTGCAGCTTCAGGAAGGAGGCGCCTCACTGGAGGTCTAGTAAGTGCATGCATGGTCCCCTTGTTCTGTGGCCATTGCAGGCGGCCACATGGTGGCTCATGCTGCACTCCACATTTTCTATGTGTGTGCAACTTGACCAGGCAGCCCACTGACCACATCCTTGCTTTCCTACAGGTGTGCATAGCTGACTATCACAACGGCAGAGGGCTCTGCTGATTGCATCAGCTTCAGGGACCACAGTGGTGGATGCTGCAGCACAGCCAGCTGAAGATGCTCCACCGACAGATGCTGAACCATGCATTGTTGCACCTGTGTCAAAGAACCCCAGACCACAGCCACTGGATGTCATGCAGGAGCTGCAGCAGGTGGAGGTTGTGGATGTCACAGCTGGGGGCCCTGGTTCTGTTTCTGTGCAGGGGCCTTGGATCAGGAATGCACAGTGGCCCTTGTGTCAGCCATACAGGAGGATATTGGATGCCTGCATGGATCCATGGGTGCCTTGTTATCTGAACTATGGCGGACATAGTGACTGTGGGACTGCACTGTCATTCCATGGATGAGACTGTGTCTGTGGGTGATTATGTATATAGGGGTGGGTGTCTTGTTCAGGTGGGTATGTACATATGGGTGTGGTAAGTTACATTTGGGTGGGCATGTGTATATGTTTGTGTGAATTGTTCTGGGTGGGATTGGGTTGTTGTTTTGGGGACCTGTGTTATGTTGTTTGTGGGTGTGGGTGGGAATTTATGGATGTTGTGGGTTGCTGTTAGGATGTGGACACATTGTTTTATTTTCTCATTATGCCATTGGCTGTTATTCTGACCCTTAGCCAATTCATTGTATTGTTGTGTCCCTGTTGTTGTTATATTGCATTAAACTGTTTTCCTTCATCACTGTGTCTGTGTGTCTGTTCCAGGTGTGCATGGACATGTGGGTGTGTGTCACCATGCACATAGGTACTCACTGGTGGTGGTGCCTGCTGTCCCAAGTGTTTCCTTACTGTGCATCTGGTCAGTGTGCCAGTTGTGCTGCTCACAGCCCATGGCACTGTCCATTGACCACATCTGCATGGTGTTCTGTGTGCTGTGGCTCACCATGCATGGTGTGGCATCCATGCCACCTCACAATGTATGTCCCTGCTGGGTGGTGGCACGGTGCCTGTGCAGCACCCTTCCACCCTCGGGGAACCATTGTTCCATGTGGGTGCTTTCATTAACCAAGGGCATTGGTGTGTCTCACAGACATATGTCTATAGGTCTGTGCCACCTGCTGCTGTCCCTGTTGTGGTTGCACTGTTTACATGTATCAGTGGCCATGGCAGGGCATTGTGCCTGGTGGCGCCATCATCCTAACATTATGCCTGTGATCTCTGTGCACCCTTGGTCCCTGTGCACACATTCACTTGGTGCCTGCATTGCTGGCACATTCTGTCTGTCTTGTCTCCCAAGGTGTGTTGATGTGTGCTGCATGCATGACACACTGCATGGCACTAGTTTTGCCTTGTTTGTGTGTGTCAGTGTTTACTGGTTGTGCACGTATGTCTGCAGCCTCACAGGTGTGTGACCCACAGTGTGTTGCCAACCCCTACCCATTGCTCTGCCCTACGTGTGCCTTGTCGTTGTGGCACCAGGCGTGATATGTAGTGCCTATGCATGGCCATCCCCTCTGGTGGACTATGTTGTGCCTATCACCACCTACCTGTTGTGGTGGTCTTGTTACATTGCTCCATATTGTCTCTCAGTTTCTCACACTGTACCATGTCCACAGCTGAGTGTGCACCACCAAATGTGGCCACATTCCATGGACCTGTTGCCATCGTCCAGTGTCACCATGGTCTGTGTGCTGCACCAGGTGGCACGCCCTGTGTTGTTTTGTTGGACAGCTCCGCTTGGCATTTGGTGGCTGTCACTGTGGTATCATGGCATCTCTCAGGTGAAGTGCCTGTCTATCAGGCCACATTGTGCATGTTGGCCTGCCTGTGCCATGGCTGCATCTGTCTGGTGGTGTCTGTCATGTCTGTGTACCATGCCATTCCACTCCTGGTCCTCCTCATCCATGTCCCCAGCTGGTCGGTGGTGGCTACGTTGTTGTACTGGGATGTTCTGCAGTATGTAGCAGACAGAAATATCTTGCAGGTCATCTCTGGATTGTACTTTAGGGCCCCAATGATCTATCAATGCACCTGAATCGTGCCTTCAGGACACCAAGGTGTGCTCGATGACACACCTGGTCTGGCTGTGCACCTCATTGTATCTTGTCTGCACTGCTGTGCATGTGTGGTGCAGTGGTGTCATCACCCATGGCATCTGTGGATACCCACTGTCCCCTGTTGGATAAATGGTACATCATCAGTCTATGTAGTCTGTGTTCCTGTGTAGCATGGTGTGCAGGTGTTCGGGTATGCAGTGCTCTGTGCTGTGTTCCCTTACCTACTAGCACATCCTCACATGAGCTGGCCCTTCTGATAGCCCTCATGTAGCCCACTGTTGCACAGGGGTAGGCATCATGAGTGGAACCAGGTACTGGGCAACCACATCCAGTATGAGGCACTGACTGTCACACACTACCTGCATATTCATGGAGTGGTGACCTTTCTGTTGACATACACATCCCCATTGACTGATGGTGCCCGTATGGTGACATGGGTGCAGTCTATTGCAATCATAACAGGTGGGAACTGGTGATGGTGTAGAAGCCATGCATCACTGCCTGCTGTTGTCATGCTTCAAGAGGGAAGGTGATGTACTGATCCATGCGGGCCACCATAGCATTCGGGAACTGATGTAGGCACCTGGACATGGCCGGCTGTGATATTCTCACAGTGTCATCTGTTGGTGTCTGGAACATCCCTGTTTCCAGGAAGCATAGTGCTGCTGTTACCTTCACCTGCACAGGGACTGGCTGCCCCTGTGGGTGGCACTCCACAGGACTGCACGGAGGTCATCGCATATCCCTCTATAATGGCCTGGGTCAGTCGGTATGCAATGCACTGTTCCTCCATCAGGTCCTAGTCTGTCTTCCTTACCCTGTACACCTGTTGTGCGTGGCATCTGACAGGTCTGTGCCATCCTGGTTACTGCCTGTTCCTCTGGTTCTGGGCATTGTGTCACCTCCTGTGCCTGTTCCAGTGCTCCATAGTAACACACCTAGCACTGCTACTGGTCCTTTCATTGTCTCTCTCCTCTCTCTGTCACTGTGCTGTGCAGCTGTGTCTCCAGCCTGCCTTTCTGTGCTCCTTTATATACTGTGTAAGTTGCACCTGCTCCATCTGGTGTATATTCGCCAGCAGGTCTTAGTGTAGTTGTGGCACAGTGGCTTCTAGAATCTCGCCTGGCGTATCTCTTCTGTTTTCTTGGTGTATGTTCAGTTATGCATTGGCATACCTGTGGGTATGTTGCAACTGCAGTGTAAGTCACATTTGGCATACTTAGTTGCATTATGGTGCATGCCACATTGTAGAATAGCGTATGTCACAAATGCTTGACATATTTGCGACTTGCAATGTTTTCTTGGTGCATCTGTGTTGAGCTGTGGTGTACTCTTTCTAGAATCTGCCCCTTATTATGTTGGTGCACTAAGCGCAACCAACATCTTCTTGATAGTGGAGATTTGAGGCGCAGGCGGCTGTTGGGTGAATGCAGGGCACGCACCAGTAGGTGTGTCCTCATTTCCCAATCAGCTGGCATCTGGCCTTAACACCACCTGGGTGAGCACATCTAGGAAAGGTCAGCTGCAATGCGAGCAAAGCTCATCAGACGCAGTGGACTTTCTATGTCTTCCCCAGCATCAAACATAGCAGCACAGTAGCCACTTAACTGGCAACTTCGGGTGACCAATCCCGGTCAGCTTACCCTGCCCCTCCTGTGTGTGCCGCTGGGAGTCCACTCCCGTTGGCATAATGTGTCCCTCCTCTCCTTTTTTTGGTTGCTGAGGGGGTGCCCAATCCTCCTTGGCTCATGCGACCACCCGCTTTCTTTGATACCAACTGGGGTGCCTAATCATTTGGCATCTGTCCCCCCACTCCCTATGTGCCAGCAGGGCTGCCAATTCCCGAAAAGCTACTGTACCCACCAGAAAAACACCTGTAAAAAAGAAACCGTCCACTATGGGTTTTGTAACACCTGTAAACAGAAAACAGTCCCTGTAGTCTCCCTACCACCCACACCAACCACTCGCACCCTTCCTCCCCACACCCCCACCCCATACTTACCTCCAGAGTCTGGCGTGTTGATCTTGGTGGACTGGGAACATGTCTGCACTCTTCAAAGCTGACCACAGACCAAGGAAATTCCAGTAAGCTGTATAATGGAATAAATAGAGTTTTTCAACTTGATGCACATCTCAGGCATTTTTGGAATTTTGCACCAAATTTTCAACATGGGGTTTTGGGACCCTCATGAATTCTGTCACTGTTATGGCGTTAATCAGTCCCAAAGGGTGATTTCACAGTCACTACGTGGAATCATCTTTCAGGAGTATTTAATGCAAGGACAGTGGCAGTGTTCATGGTGGGAATCTCAAAAGCCTATGTTACAAATCTGGTGAAAGAAATCAAAAAATGGCTGTTTCTGGCGTGCTGCATTGCACAGGGTGCTATGCACGCTCATAGCTTGCACAAATTCGCAATATTTCACACCAGATTTTCAACATTGTCATTTTCTACACCTCCTTGAACCGTACAGCTCTTCATTTTCACATCCTGGCCAAAATGTGTTTCCGCACTCCGGCACACAATAGCATGGTCACTTTGGGAAATCAGTGTTCAGGCAGATTACGAAATGACAGTGACACTGTTCATGAGCAGATGTCCTAAAATGTCTATGTTGAAAATTTGGTGATGATACTCATAAAATGAATGTGTTAAGAGTTCGCATTGCTGCAGTTTCTACCTTCGTAACATGCATTTGTAATATTTTCACTCTGGATTTTCACCATTGTCATTTTTCCACACCTCTTGATGAACAGTACAGCTGTCATTTTCATATCCTGCCCAAAATGTGTTTTCGCACTGCACTAAAAGCCAATGCCAGAGCGACAACATTCGGCATTGACAAAGTTTTATATAGTGATATATTGCAGTTGTAGAATTATAATACTGTAGGTAAAGGATATGTGCAATAGGCTCAGGTGGAATACAGAATTTATCAGCATGAAGGAACTTTTGAACTTGAATACCTCATGAGTAGCAGAGTGTAGTGGAGCTCTGAGTGAAAAGACCAAGTTCAAAGTACATGAATGCCAATAAAACCATGTAAACCTGAGTCCCTTTGCGTGTTTGATTTATGCAATAGGCAAGAGATGTGTTCTATTTTTTGAATTTTTTAAAAGAATGTTTTCAAATTTGTAATTTTGGATGTTTGGGATACTATTTGTATTACTGGTAGTCAATGGAAGGGTAAATGAGTGATCCAAGGCTGTCCTGATTGGACCACATAGTATGTGAAAATTCACACTACTGGTCCATTAAGGATATGGATGGGGAGCTTTGCATCTGTTGAGCATGTGCAAAATTAGTTAGTTGGGAAGGTTCTTATGGAGAGACCTACATTATAGCTACAGTGGACTACATCATCCAGTTTTGGCCTTCTGTGGAGCAGTTGCATTATTGGAGTCTTCTGGAGACAGAGTCTTCTTTGACAGATTGAAGGAGGGTAGCATTGTTTTCTATAGATGGTTCAGAGTGGAGCAGAGGATCTTGTCAGTGATAGAAACATAGAAACATAGACTTTGACGGCAGAGATGACCATTTGGCTTAGCCAGTCTGCCCATTCCCTACTGATTGGATAGGCTGCAGATCCTAGTTAACCAACAACCTACTTCCTGCTACCCCCACTAGAATTGTAATATGGCTGTTCCATGCATTCTTGAATTCTCCCTATTTTGACCCCACGACCTCCTCAGGAAGGCTGTTTCATGCATCCACTACCCTCTCCATGAAAAAATACTTCCTCATTGCCCTAAGCCATCCCCTCTGTCTTCAAATTGTGCCCTTGTTCTTGCAAATCTCTTTTTCTGAAAGATGCTGCCTTTTGGACTTTGCTGATTCCTTGAGGTACTTGAAAGTTTCTATCATGTCCCCCTCCCTCCTTTCCTCAGGGGTATTCATATTAAGCTCTTTCAGTCTCCCTTCATATGGCTTCTGGTGCAGACCCTGCACCATTTTAATTGCCCTCCTCTGGACTGCCTCCATGCTGACTATGTCCTTGCAGAGATGAGGTGCAGTACTCCAGATGGGGTCACACCAACTGTCTGCAGAGAAATAACAATTTCCTGGTTTCTACTGGTGATGCCTCTCCTATGCATCCCAGTATCCCCCAGCTCTTCTTACTGCCTTCTCACATTGCTGGTCTACCTTTAGGTTATCTGATATGACTACCCATGTCCCTCTCCATTTTTTGTTGTTAATAACCCACCAATTGTTTACTCTTCCTTGATTTTGTGTTTCCCATGTGCATTTCTTTGCACTGAATCTAAACTGCCATACTTTTGACCATTCCTTCAACCTTTCCAAGTCCCTTCTCATCCTTTCCACTCCCCTTGTGCATCAACCCTGTTGCAGATCTCTGTGTTGTCTGCCAATAGGCATACGTTTCCTTCCTGTCCCTCCTCAATGTCTCTTATAAAGACATTAAAGAGGGCCAGTCCAATACTGAACCCTGCAGTGCCCTGCTAGTAACCCCTTTCTTCAGACTGGACTATTATCATCTACATCCTGTTGTCCAGTAAATTTATTGCCCAGGTTACCACCATGGGACCCACTCCCAGGCTGTCTAACTTGTTTATTAATCTTTGTGTGGGACTGTATCAAATACTTTGCTAAAGTCTATGTAGACCATGTTCACAGCCCTCCCTGGTCTACTACTTCAGTCACCCAGTCAAAGAAATCTATTAGATTTGTCTGACATGACCTTCCTACTGTGACTCCATTCTGCCTTGGGTCCTGTGCCCCTGGCTTCTCAGTACTCAACAGTTCTTTCTTTCAAGTGATTCCATCATTTTCCTGACCACTGAGGTCAAAATAAGTCTGTAGTTTCCTGCCTCTGTCATGCTCCCATTTTTGTGAAGGGAATCACATCCACCCTCCTCCAGTCCTCAGTTTTACACATCATCCATGATTTGCTAAAAGGGTAGTTAGTGTGTCACTAGTTCTCCCTTAGTTCTTTTAGAATTCTGGGGAATCCCATTGACCCCATTGTTTTGTCCACATTCAGTTTCAGGAGTTCGTTCAGGACCCTTTCTTCTTTGAATGGACTGGGATTGACTCCGCTATCCAGAGTGCTTCTATTGATTGGTTTGGGTACCTCCCTCTTCTTCTTTTGTGAACACTGAACAGAAATATTCCTTTAGTGTCCCTGCTTTTCACTGTCACTCTGCACACCCTTCCCCTTTTTTTAACCTTACTATCCCTTCCTTGGTCTTTCTACATTCCCTAATGTACCTGTAAAAGTTTTATCCCCTTCTTTACTGAGTTGGCTACCTTTTCCTCAGTTTGGGTCTTTACTATTCTGACTGCCTTTCTCTCTTTCTTCTGCTTTAACTGGTAGAGTTCTCTGTCCTGCTTCTCCTGTCTTTCCTTATACTTCCTGAATACTATATTTTTCTCCTAACCTTCCCTGCCACTTCTTTTGAGAACCATAGTGTTTTTTCCTTCATTTCTTTTATTTGTTTCACACAAGGCTTGTTGCCTCTGTGATGGCAGTTTGATGTTTCCCATTGTTGTTCCACCCCTTTTTGCCTGTTTGCTAGTGCTTTCTGAGGCACTCTCCCATTTTGCCAAAGTCAGCCCTCCTAAAGTCCAGTATCCTTGCTTTTATATGGCTTGACTCAATGGCTGAGTTTATTGTGAACCATACTGTTTGGTGGTCACTTGTTCCCAGATGGCCACCACTTCTAAATCTGAGATCCTCTCTCCATCCCCATTTGAGGTACTAAGTCTAAGATTGCTCCATCACAGTGGGTTCCAACATTAGCTGTCTGGGGCATGCCCCTATAGGGCATCGAGAATGACCCTGCTCTTGGATGTGGCTGCAGCAAAGGATCTCCAGTTAACATCTGGCATATTCAGGCCCTCATCAACAATATCTTCCCTTTTTGGCCATTCTAGGATGCCTTCTATCATTTCCTTGTCCACTTCCTCCCCAGGACAGGGGTCTGTATACAACCCCAGTGTGATTGTAGTGCCATTTCTTGTCTCCAGGGTAACCCACAATGCCTCTGCTCCTCCCTGTTTACCCTTTAGTTCTGTTATTTGATCCCTTCCTTATGTAAAGCTTCTCCTCCTTCTCTTTACACACCTGCACCCTCATGTAGATTGTGTACCCTGGTATATTGATATCCCAGTCATGATTCTCTGTATACCATATTTCTGTGACTGCCATAATATGAGGGCATCCCTCTTCCATCAAGGCCACTAGTTCAGGGGTTTGTTATCCAGACTATGGGCATTGCTACACATTGTCCTCCATTTTTGATAGCTTTACCCTTTTAGCCCCATCCCTGTCCTTACTGCCTTTGCCTTTTCTCTATTTACCCTTGTCCTGCTCCTATCAACTTTTCTACCTTGGTGTTTACCTCGCTAACTATCTTAGTTTGTGGGTGGGGGCTGGGATTTCCATGCTCCTTTTCAATGCCTCCTCCTTTGACCAATTTAAATGCTTGCCAATGAAGCATTTAAGCCTATCACCTAGGATCCTGGTTCTCCTCCCAGACAGATGAAGACCATCGCATCAGTATAGGCCTGTATCCCTCCAGGTGAACCCCATTCTCCAATGAAGTTAAAATCCTGAGCTCTGCAGCAGTTTTACAGCCATTCACTGTATCCTATGGTGCAGAGTACCCTAGCCTTACCTATGCCAGCAACGGCAGCACCTCCGAGAAGGTTATCATGCATGCTACATGTCTAAGTCCCCTCCCCAACTCTACAATCTCCTCCTGCACTGCTCTGATCCCATTCCCAGCCAGCTCATTTCTCCCTAGGTGGATAAAGATGTCCAGCTCCTGTCCTGTGCAGCTGCTCCTGTGAACCTGAGGGTTGCTACCTGTCCCTCAAACTGTGGTGCTGGGAAGGCACCTACCTTCCTCTCCCCTCTTTCCCCAGTTCTAGCTCCCTAACAATGGAGTCGACAGCAAGAGTTGTTTCCTTCTCCTGTGGGGTCCAGTGTCACCATCCTGTGGGTCTCCTTTGTGGAGGTTCTCAGAATCCTCCTTGGTCTCCACTGCATATGCCTCCATTGAAGAACAATTCTCTGCCAGAATGGTGTATGAATTGTGGAGAGGTACAACTGGAGGCTGCACCTCTGTTCCACCATTCTCACCCTCCTGAGCCCACCATGGTCCAAATGCTCCTCTTTCTTGACAACCTCTGAGCAGCAGTGGCAGCCCTGGTGGTCCCTGGGTGGGGAGGAGGTTTCCTGAATCCTTTCCAGGTCAGCCTGGAGATGGGCAATCTCCTCCCTTAGATCAGAGGATCAGAGGTGCTTGCAAATATGGCAGCATTGCAGCCTCAGAGCGTCTCCCAGAAGACTGTTGCCCTGCAGTCAGTGCACTGTGACATTCCCAAAATGGCTCTCTCCTTCCTGTTTAAATTGTTTTTCTTTTATGTTAGTGTGTGTGAGCATGTGCGTGTCTTTACCGCTACACAGTGTATTGGGCTGTTAATGTTATGACAGGTGTATGTCCTTTGCCCTTTTGGTGAAGTGATGTCAGAACCCTGGTATAGAGAAATAAGGCACTTGGGATGGGTGGGGAGAGGGTCAGGGTGAGTGGGGCCAAGTCCATGCCCTCCAGAAACAATCAGCTACAATTCTGACCCATCACTCAGGTGCATGCTTTCCCTTCTTTCAGCAAGACAACCTACAAAACAATTTAACAAAAATACACCTTGCCAGAAACACTTTCAGTTAGAGAAAATAAAACAGTAAACTGTAAAACCTGAAGCACAAAACATTAACAAAACCTGTAAGCAGAGCCAGTAACAATTTAACAGAAAATATACCCAGCCAAAAAATGTAAATCAGAGAAAATAAAGCAGTAAACTGTAAAACCTGTAAGCACAAAACAGCAACAAAAACATGTAAGCACAACCTGTAACAATTTAACAGAAAATATACCCTGCCAAAAACAGTTTCAATCAGAAAAAATAAAGCAGTAAACTGTAAAACCTGAAAGCACAAAACAGTAACAAAACCTGTAAGCACAACATGTAAGCACAAAATAGTAAGAAGACAGTAACTCTGATTAGCCAAAAGAAGCCTTAATGTTTCTTCTTGCTCTGTTAATGTTGCTTCTTGCTCTGTCCTTTCAAGAAAATCTAGAAAAACAAAGCTCAGGTGAAGCTAGGTGCTTTTGCCAGCAAACCTAGTCTTGTTCCTGGATTCTACAGATTGCACAATTGGCTAGAGTCTTTGACCACATCAGAGCAATAGGTTACCTGGGTGGCATTTTCTTAGATTCAGTGGTGCTTTGTGGAAGCTTTTCATGACAGACCCTGGATTACCCTGTGCAGCATTCAGCAGAGACTGAAAATTATTGGGGCTTCATTGTGGATCAACTTCAGCAGACTGCAGTGGATCAAATTTTTTATTTAGGACTTTTTCTTTGCAAGCTTCCACCCTTCCAGTCTAGTGGTATCCAGATTGTAAATTGTTGGGGGGGCACTGTACAATCCAAGAAACACAGTCCAGGAATAACAACATGAAAACAGTACCTGAGTCCCATGGGTGGTGCTGGTGATGGATTTCCTCCATTGGGGGTGCCCCATGGCTGTCAGATGATGCAGGGATCATGCACTGGGATGACACAGATCATTGCCTACCTGGCCTTGCCCATTTCACCAGATGGTCTTTGCAGACAGTCTTCACCAGGCAGGCCTCTCAACAGCTTTTCCTAAACAGTAAGCAGGTTCTTTGGGATCAACCCTGTAACACATTGTAACAGGCTGTGGAAGCAAACTTCTTTTAGCATCAAACAGTTTCTCCAACAAATGAGGCAAACACCAGAACTCCAAAACAGGGGATCCCATTTAATGAACAGTTAATAACGGGAACAGTCACTCCATGGAGCAGAGGGTATAGGATAAGGTGGGATTCTTTCACAGACACAGCTGGAAAATCCTCTGCAAAAGTCTATTGTGTAAACAGACTAATTATTTCATGAAGTTCTCCCTTAAGCCATGCAGGCTTAATTCCTGGCAACAGTTATGGGCCTGAAATAGGCCTCTGATTGAGGTAGCTTGACACTTTTGCACTCTACTAACTCATATATCGTTCCTTAGCCTTCTGTCTCAGCCACTACATTTCCTTTAAATTCAAACTCTTTTCTGGCAATTCCATTCCTATCCTTTTACTCTAGGCATATAACAGCATAAGATGTTTCTGCTGTCCCAAACCACTTTTCTGCTCATTTTCTTTCAATCTGTCTGGTTGGACACCTTCCCCACCAGAGGGCTAATACTGAAGCACCGTTTACTTTCCACACAGTCGAAAATCAGTAAATTTTATTTGATGTTCTTTTAGCAAGAACCAAACCTCCAGAAGCCTTTCAGGTATTCAATCGTTGATGCCTTGACTGGCAGCTGAGCCTGATTCTGGATGGTTTTGGGTGCCCCAGGCCTTTATCCCAGTAACTCTTGGCATGCTTCACTCATGCAGTGATTCCAACCTTTCAACTGACTCATCAGGGGACCTCTGCCAGAGCCACCCAGATCACCCAATGGACTGCCACCGTGCTGGGACCCAAACATCTCTCACCTAAATGGACTTTCCCCATCTCCATAAGCAGCTCACTGCATGGATCCCAACTCTGTGGCAGCCTCAGCCTGGGGATCAGGGTAACTCTGCCATCATTACACCCTCAACTGCAAGTGCTGCCACTTCCAAGATGCACCCCAAGCAATACTGCCATAGCAGGCCTGCCCACAGTAAACCATCTGACCCAACAGCTGAACTCACCAATGGGCAATCTTTCTTTCAGTGCTTTTAGACCCTATAGGTGCTTATCCTACAAGGTGCCAAAGTTCACCTGGCTGAACTCCATTTTGTTTCTTCTCCCTGGGCTCTGGCTCCCATTGCACTGACAGGCCCTTTCTTTGCTCCAGTGCTCCCCTTTACTTAAAACCTGAACTGTCACTCTCCACCTTGCGGTTCTTCCAAGGGACAAGGGCCAGAGTGGCAAGAGTTCCCTCCTGCCCCACCATGGCCCTCTCTGCTGAACTTGTAGGCCAAACCCCTGGCTTCTCTCTCTTCTCTCTCCCATTGTGGAATCCTCCAGAAAATAATCTCCTCCTGTTTATACCCTCTAGGAATCAGGCCCCCTGCAGACAGCAAGCAGGCTCACATCCATACTTACTGGCATCATTAGCTCTTCCTGCCTAGCTACACCTAACAACCAGCATAGCTACACTTAGCAACCAAAATTAACTAATAATTTCCCAGGGGTGCTTACATCTATAAAAGTGTTGTATCCTCCTTTGGCCAGGGTGGGCTAGTTCAACTCAGTTCATTCCCCTGCCCCCACCAGTGATCACCTTCCAATGACTTAACTGTTGGTTGTATTCCCCATGGATTACACCCATGGTAGGGTCAGGAGGGAGGACAGTCCCTCCTCTAACATCCAGACACTTGCCAACAGGGGTCCTGGTAACTGAGCAGGTGAGGGTCAGTGTACAGAACATCATATACACCTGCCCTGCCATCAGTTTTCCTCCATTTATCACCCTGTCTGCATTGCTGATGTATGCATCTCAACACATACAAGCAAAACACAAGTCACAGGGTCTCACAGCTCTCTTACCTTACTTGTTGGTCTTGCCTCCAAGTACCAGCCTCCACCTGGTGGCAGTCATTGAGCACCGACAACATTCCCCTCCTCCTTTTGAGAGAGAACAGTCCATCACATATTCAATTCTCTCCAATGACCTCCAAAGGCCAGTGCTCATTCCCAAACATGGGTCATCAGCAAGGGTGAAGGTAAGGCATTCAATATCTCTGCCCTCCACACCACTGGGCCACTAATGGGGCTTTTTATTTTATAGGCTGTTCTAGTGGATAATTTATTAGTGAGTTGATTTTAAAGCATCTTGCAGCAGTCACTGGATATTGTGGATACTTTGGAAATTTTCCCCAAAGCAATTCTTTTTATTTTATTTCTTAGTTTGTTTGTTGGTATGAACTTAATTATCTGGAGAGGTGGATGTGTGCATTTTATTGGATTTTCTCTGTTTTGGATACAAGAAGACATGAGTGACAAACAGTTCTTTTATGAGAGAAATTGAACATTTTATTTAAAAATCAGTTTGCTCAGTTAAAAAGTAGAGAAGGAGAATTTGTTTTTCTTTACAGCTAACAGATTCATTTCAGGAAGATGATACAGTTATAGAAGAAATATTAACAGTGAAAAGGTTTTGTTAAAGGACTGTGTAGCTGCTATTTTATTTACACAGGAACAGAAGCAGTGAAGAATCAATAAAACATGTTGTAACGAGCAGAACAATCTTAACAAGTAACATTTTAAAGTGCAATCAAATGACCTTTATAATGGAATTTCTGTTATATCTGTGTTGAGACTGCTAGTTTTCTGGAGTTCTCTTATTTATTTTCCCAAGTTAACAAGGTGTAACTGTGGTGCAAACATTTTTTTGCATGTTTCTTCTGTTCTTCTCAGTGATTAAACAGTCAACAGGTTATTTAAAGAAAACAGTGAGATGCAACAGCTAATTGTTTGCGAATAGATCTGAATACTTTGTTTGCATTTGTTTCTGAAATAATTATTTACAAACCTAGATTAGGCAGTTTGTTTAATATTGCATAGATGGAGGTATGCAGATATTTTATCTCAAAGTTAAAATGTGTTGCAATAGTATTTTATTGCCTAAGATTGGCATATTCTGTTTTTTTGTTGTTTTTTGTTGTTTTTAAGTGGAATAGTTTATTTATAAAGTTTAATAGGGGTGCAGGGTTCAAATCTTGTACTCCTGCATAGAGATGTAGAGATCACACATTAAAAGGGAAGAGGAAGTAACAGTTGTCAAGGAGAAAACAATTTTGAGCTAAAGTTGCTCTTCCTTTTTTACTATTAATTATCATGGAATTGTGGGATACATAAATACAATAAATTGATTATCTGAGTCCAAATCACAGATTACTGCATTCATTCTTTTTCCTTAGTGGAATAATGGTTTCCTGCAATACATAATGTAGTAGATAATGGTTACTAGATTTGTTTCTTATTATAAGGGCATTTGTGTTTGTGTGAAGGAGGGGTTGGGTGATGGCTGGTATGTCAACAGAATGGGTAGTTTGGTTGGTTGGGGTGTTTGTGTGGTTGTGGGTAGTGCCCTGGAAGGAGTTCAGTGTGGCAAAGATGTGGACAATATGAAGGTAGTGTGGTAGAGATATGTTGTTTTGAGTTGAGTGTGGTGAGGTTGGGTGGGGTTCGGAGTGTTGGCAGGCTTGGAGAGTGGTTTTGTGTGTTGGGGTGGGTTGGAGGTTGACATGGGGTGGGAGGTAGGGTGATGTGCTAATACTGAGGTTTGTGAGTGGTTTATTGGTGTTTGGGGATGTGGTGTGTGAGTGTTAGTGATATAGCTTGCCTGAGGGATGGGGTGGGGTGGAGAGTATATGGTTCATATCTATTCAAGTATGCATGCAGTGTATGAATGACAGGTTAATGATTGATAGCAGTGTACATTTGTTTGGTTTAGGAAATGTTTTGTTTTCAATTATTTTTTTTATTTCGGTTTGTTTATGATTGCTGATCTGAGTCTTATCTTGAAGTACATTAAATGTGACATTTCTGCTGAGATTGTCAGCGGTTGAAGTCTTCCATGGTTTTTGTTATGCAGGTAGATTTGGACTGCATTGATTACATAGGTTGGACTGGCAGTATTGCAATGCTTCTACATGTATAAAACTTGATATAGTTTGCTGTTTCTCTTCATTTATTTGGGAGTAGGCATTGAGACCTTGTACTTGTTTATGCCCCAAGATTTAGATAATTTCTGTGGTAGCTACACTAGCATTATTTCATTTTACAACTGTGGGCGGAGCCTACAGAACACTGCATGTACAAAGGAGTGATGTCATGTTTTCTGTCCGTGTAACTGACTGAAGGTGTAAATAGTCTCTCTGCCTTACCCTCCTCCAAGAAATGTTTTCCACCCTCAAATAAATATGCTTTCATGTTAGTCAATGGCTACAGGGTACTATTTTCTTTCTTAAATGGATGGTACAAGAACTGGAACCTGAGCAGTGGGAGGTAGCATTGTTTTCTGGGAATGAGTCCTCCATCTCCACCCAAGAAGTTCAAATGGTCCATCCCTTTTTTTATTCATGTGGGAGGGGCATGAGGTGGATCTATTATCCTGCAAGAAGACTCACGTGTTTGGGATGTAGACCAAGGAACAGAACAAGTCTGACAGAAAATACTTAAAATGCCTTCAAACTGACTTAAAAACCCTTGGAACAAATGATTATCAGAGTCACCTGGTGTCTCAAAAGGAAAGACTAAGATGTGTCTAAAAATAAGGAAAATAGACAGCTTTCAGGTATTTCTTATACATTTATATACTAAAACCAAAGTTCAGCTTTTGGGATTAACAATATTTGTTTACCAGCATCTATCTATCTATAGATGTAGTTTGTCTTTAGTAGTTTCAAAATCTTGAATGCACTGGTGTTATTAATGAATTTAGAAATACATGTTTTAATTGTCTTTACAGATATCCTTGAAAGCATTGGTATTACTAATGCATTTAGAAATACATTGTTTTAATTGTCTTTACAGATAAATCATGCATGTTTATGTGAGGGCACATTTCTTGGAGGATGGGGTTCAAATTATTTTAATCATGGGCACAGTATTTGGTAAACACAATCTGTGATAAAGTGCATTTTCTTTTTAAGTTTGAGAAGTGGAGTTGAATTGCACAAATGGATAGTACAGACACCATAGAAGCAGAATGGGTTAAACATTTCCTGTAACTTTTGATAACAAGTTCCCCATGGCACCTCATAGCATTTCACACCACCATCCTAACAGCAATCAGTGTGTCACTTTACAGGACATTGCATAGCAAGAGACCTAGCCTTCCCTTTTCCAAATAATATACCAACTTCATTCTCAGGCAGGCAGTTCTGGCTTACTGTTATATTCTACTGAATCTTCTTGAAGAAAACTGCATGTTAAAATCAGGAATATATATATTACTACCAGTTTTGAGTTCTCACTTCAATCCAGTGTTTTGTTTCTGCTTAGGCTGTTAGAGTTTTTCTAATTTTCCCTGGGTGTTTTATAACACCTGGGGCTATCATTCAAGTTTGTTTTTGCATCTTCTCCAAGTTAGTTTTCCCAGCGTACCCTTTGGTTTGATGCCTAATACCCTACAGCAGGCCAGTGTCTTGTTACAGTCTTGCTTAGCCACAGCAGAGAAAAACACTGCAGCCAGAATTCACAGTGTTATACAATATACTACAGAAGTTACATGTTAAAACACACACACACACACACACACACACACACCAAGCAGAACACAGCTGGATAAGGTACCAGTATTTAGGAAACTTGTCATACTTACTCAGAGTCTAGCAATGTGAATCCTGGCTGTGACTATAGATGTTTACAACTGAATGATAATAACCACATCTGCAAATAGGTAGGCATTTGTGTCTAATTTCTCTTTGACTTACTGTAGGTTACACATAGGCTCTGAAAAATTCATAACATGCTGTATTGTGATTCAATGAACTGATAAATGGGGATTTTGGTTTCTTTTGCACATTCATTTTCCTGTCCATGGATAAACAAAACAAAACTTTCTCAAAAAATGTTTTTAAATAAACAGTTTAACTCACAGCAGCAGAAGAAGCATGTTGGCATTAAAAGCTTAGTGGTGTGAAGTAGAGGCACCAGTATTTAAGCATGACTTTGGTAGAGGATTAATTGTGACTAGTGGGTGGGGAGGGAGGGAGGAGTGAGTCTTGATATTTGTAGCATAATGGTTTTCAGAAACTTCAACCTTCAATGGGTTAGACTCTGCAGCCATCTGTACAGTATATCACTAAGCCATATGCAGTGTGGTATGGGTAAAACCCAGATCACCAGACCAGGACCAGTGCTGTAAAATCTGCACTGGGCACAGCTTGTGCAAATATTGCTGATCCAGTGGATCAAATAAATATGTGCAAATAAATAAATAAGTACTCGGATTTGCCTCATGTTCAGCCCCCAGGGTGATGTTATTACATGATAACACACACCCTGTCATGCCTTATTATTTAAATATGCCCTTTCTCAATGTACTATACTTTGATTCAGTTAGTG
Organism: Neoceratodus forsteri; assembly: GCA_016271365.2. Lineage (NCBI taxonomy): Eukaryota > Metazoa > Chordata > Ceratodontiformes > Ceratodontidae > Neoceratodus > Neoceratodus forsteri. The sequence continues at coordinate 654,306,853 of JADMNL010000022.1, forward strand.
TATGCAACAGCCTTCATGCAAACACTCTGGCTTCCTTTGACTCTTGATGTCTATTTGCTTTAGCTATTGTATATTGTTTGAACTGCTTTGGTCTTCTTGATGTGGTGCCTGTGTGCATAAACTATGTCATCTGTTTATCTACTACTACCCATGTATCTCAGTGAATGATTGTTATAACTGTCTGCTATCTGAGCCATTGTTTTGGACTTGTTAACTGTGCTGTCTTTGTATTAGTTTCGATGAAGTACCTTTGTAAATAAGTCTCTGATCTGAATGTTTGTAAATCTGATATTTTTAAATAAATAAATAAATGTTTATGTTTAAGCCCATGTAACACCCTTATCTAGTTAATGCATTCACAGTCGTAGTGGCTCTGCCAGAGCTTATTGAATTAGGTGCTTTCTTGTTCTGTTGTTTGTTAAGCATCTCTGTTTGAATCCCAGCTTCAGAAATCACTGTTTTAATAATCTGGTTTATTTTATTGATACCAACTGGCTGATTTTAAAACCAAGTGGTTGGGTAGTACTTTTCACTTTATGTCCGTTTACTGCCAGGGACAGTGGTAAATCAGGAGCTTGTGTTTTTGGAGGACAATTTGGATTGTACTTCAGGTAGTTTTTACTGGACATCATGTTGGGTTGGATGGTACAGAATTCACTCTTGGTTTTAGGCACATTGTTTGGTATCCTCCACTTTTCCCTTCCTGAAATAACCACACACACAGATCTCGGAGGAAATGGCTGCAGCCATGCATTTATTGAAATAAATTATCAGCTATTTTAGGAGCAGCGTGTGCTGCCAGGAGGATGCACAGCCTGCATGCAGGCGTCCCACATGCTTGCCTGCAATTCTTGGGCCACCCTGGTGTGGGTCTGATGACTGATGTATCTCTTGAGCCAAAGCCCCCATTCTCTCTTCCTCATGTCCTGTGGGAAGACTCTTCCCAGCATTAGGGTTCCACACTTATCATACCCCTCTGCCTGCAGGGTGCATGCCAATGTCCCCACATAGCCAGCATATTCCTGCCTGGGTGATCCCCATTAAACACCTTTCTGAGGGAAACCAAGTGCCTGAGCACTGCCCTACGCTAGACTCACCATGAGTCAGTTGTGCCCTCTGGCAGTATCCAATGGGCCCAATCCTTTGTCCAGCTAGCCAGCACTGACACTGCACAGCAGAGACACGCATCCCATATTCTCCCCTCTTGGTACCTTCCATGGAACCTGTAAGAGACAACTGAAAGTTAGTGCAAATGCCACTAATATAGCTTGTTCCAGATTTCCACTTGCTCGACTAATTCATGTAATGTACACTGACTGTGACTTGTTTACAATGTTCCGCACAGTGCCAGAAACCTCCCAAGTCAGGCACTCACATTGCCTTGTGGGGCTGCTGGACCCCTCCTTCTGAACTCTAACTAGAATACCTGCCACTTGATTCCCACTGTGAGATTACCTGCCATTAGCCTTACCCTAGTACCCTATGCCCTTGGTTCTGCCCTGACTGACTCTGGGACACCTCTACCCTGACCAATACCCCTGACAGACACTGATGGGGCCGATCCCTGGCCCCCCATTCTGCAGGCCTCCGTGCCATGAGGTCTACCAGTCTGCCCTCCCAGGCATCTCCTTGCAGCCTTTCCAACCTAGCCTTTTTCTGGAGCACCCTATATGTCATGCTCCAAGGCCTGGCCTCTCACATGGATTAACCTGAAGCCAGCAAGCTCAGAAAATTTCTAACCCAAACTGGTCCCCATCCCAATGTGAGAGGATGCAACCAACCCCTGGGTACACCCATGCCTGACTGGGAGCTGCCCAGTTGCTGATCCCAGGTTATGGAGGCAGGAGCAGGAAAAGCAGTCCTTCACCCATACCTATAGTGAGTCATACTCTTCCTGGTTAAGGACTCACCCCTGTCAATGGAGTACTAATCAGTAGGTCCTGAATGCCCACCTGCTGCACACCACTAATCAACTCCTGAAAGTTGGATCTCAGACCTGCTGTGGCCACCTCCACTCCTTGGGGCATTGTTCCCAGCGTCTGCAGCCCAGATCCCTCTTTGTTCCACTTACTGCCCTCGGCATACTGATAAGCCTGACCCCAGCTTTTTCTGCTGTAAGATCATCAGTGCTTTTTTGGGGCTGAACCATAGACATGTCCTTAAATTGTCACTGAACAACCTTTTTTTTGTGGGCTTCCTCTGCCATCGTAAGGCACCGTAGCTACCATCCCCTTAACTAGCTCAACTGCTAGTGACCTAAGCAATTACAACTCCTCGTCTCTGTTTGCATTACCTCAGGAAGCCTGTCCATTGTATAGGTTGAGGGTACATCTTACTTCCCATCCTGCTAGCTACAAATGTTCCTTTGTGCCACACCAAAGATGGCAGCGAGGGATGACCATCCCTTGCATCCGCCTCCACTGTTGGTCATTGCTGATACCAGTGAGGAAGCTGGCACCTACTGTATCTTATGGTGAAAGGCCCCATGTATCAACTTCATTAAGAGTTCTAGCATCAGAAACCACCTAGTTCAGAGCCATATGAAGCCAGCAACAGATGAGCGGGCTCAGATTGGCTGAGCTGTAAGCCTGTGGGGATGTACAAGTCATCTTACAACTGTAACATCTGTTGTTACTGCATTCCAAGAAATACCTTTTCAGCATCCCACACAGTTCAATATGAGGTTTCCACTGAGGGAGTGTATTACATGCTATACTCCCTTTGTGGTATATGCATGATGGTGTCCCTGCAAAATGCTGTATATATAGGTTGCACTACAAGGCCTCTGAAAATATGCTTACAAGAACATGTAAGGAACCCAGTAAACATGAGATTGAACAATCCTGCAGGGCATGCTTTTACAATGTCATGATGTGAATCCAGCAGGACTTCCATTCAAGGGAATTGAAAGGGTTCTGCCTATTAAGTGGGGGTGGCAGAACCAATGTATTACTGCAAAGAGAATGAATGGATACCTGTAGAATGGCCAACATTAAGCCAGTGGGTTGAATGAACAATGGGATTTAGTGCCATTCCTCAAGAAAAGATAAACATTTAAATTTTTGTATGGCCCGTGGACTACTTGCCCTAATAGGAATGGTTCAGCTTTGCATGTACTTATAAATATTTGTAAATAAAATTTAGCAGTATTTCTTTTCCTTCATTCTTACTCCTCGGCAATGTTCTACCTAATCTCACTCAGCTACAAGTTACCTTACAAGGATCCTCAAACCAGTGTCCCAGGCGGGATGCAAACCTATGAGAGTGATCACTAAAGGTATTGCTGTCGCCTTTTTTTCTTTTAAACGGGCTTTGATTGTTGTTAATGATTTCAGTCTTTTCACGGTCAATTTTCATTCAATATATCTAACTGTATAATATTATGTCTATTTAATACTAAGATGAATTTGTGACTTTAGATTGGCAATGAGCCGAGATGAGCTAGTTGTATTGACTGATATATAATTAGACATAATATTGAGCCAGAAACACATTTTTGATATGTTTAATACTTATGATGTATGTTTTGCACTGATATGCTTCTATACATTATGCTAAAAGATTTGATATGTGTGTATATATATATATATATATAGATATAGATATATATATATATATATACTTTTTTAAATATACACTCTGTGTTTCAGATTGGCTGTAAGGGATCATGCGATTGCTGATGACATCCCTGTCGTATCTATGTATCCTCAGCATTCTGTGTCTGTTAACAAGACTTCCTTAGAAGGCTTCTTGCCCAAGTGCTAGGGGTTGGGTCATTTTTTCTTTTTTTTCTTTTTATTGGCCTTGCAGTCAATAAATTGCATTTTCAGTAAACTTTCAATACTCCATGCTTTATTTCTTGCTTGAGTGCTCCCACAGTGACTTTTGTATCTTATAGTGATCCTTTTTCAGACATTCTGTATAGTCACTGCCCATCTTGCCTCAAGCAACCTCCCGCATGTAACCGCTGCCTATGTTGTAGTCTGACCCCACCCATACTGGTGGCAGTCGCTTACCTGTGATCCCTAGCTGGCAGCTCTAACTCCTGCCGCCCACTTGTGCTAAAGAACCCACCTCTATGCATCTACCGGGCTGGGAACTGCACCTTAGAAACTCCTGTAAACCCAAGGCTATACTGCCTGCATTCCTAACATTCTCTGAGGTGACCTAGGGACATTGTTACATAAATATTGCCCAGTCTCCCACAGATGACCGACTACTAATGCAACCTGCAAGGGACAAACCCTGTTTCCTGTGTTAACGGATGCTTGCATTACCACAATGTCCCTCTGTCACTGCCGAATCACACTCTGGTATGTCTAATGGAGGTATCCCAGTCAGTCCTGGTTGAGACACTAAAAATCTTGACTGCAGCTCTGGCTACGGTATTTGGACAGAGACACGTGAAGTACCAGTAGCGGGCCTGAACCGACCCTGCCCACTGGCTGTGCCCTCCCCACTGCACAGTACCCAAGCTACAAGGCCTTTCACTATTTGCCCAAAGATGTGTGGGGTCATCCTGAACACACGTGATGCCAGCTGTGCAAGTACCACTCAGTTGGCTCTGTCAGTGCCATCACAGGGCGTATGACACTTACCTCATTTATCCACAGCTTTTATAGCTAAGTAAAATATGCCTGTAACCATTCATTGTCTTTATATTTAAATTGTAACATGTTTACCCAAATCCCAAGTAGTTTTAACTTACATCTGCTTTTTAGCACAAATTCCAAAATCCATCTAGCAAGCACATCAGCCAAGAGAACACAATCGGTCCCAGAAGAATGACATTAGGTGGACAATAGAGGCAAAAGTGTGAATTTAAAATACCAGCCAAACAGCCTATCGACCAGCCTTGATCCATTTATATTTACAGTGCAAAGTTGCACCTAAATTTGGGGGTACATGCTGCCCAAGAAAGGAAATAACTTACTGAGGCCTGAACATGGACCTCTGCTTGGAGATGTTCAACTGGAAACCCACCCACCCCTTTTTTATAATCCTATCTTGAAAAGTGCAATCCTGCACCTTCTGATATGACCCCTGGTCATGTTGGTAGCCACTGGTTGCCAGGCAGATAGTGTGCCTTGTGTGGCTCTGTTGCCCCACACAAATTGCGAAGTGCGGCATGTTGTCGCCATCTTGGGCCCTCTTTCACTGCCAGCCCCTCCCATAGCCTCCATATCCCAGACCACCCACGGGTTGTCACTATGCATGCTCGTAGCCGCCCATGGAATTACCCCCAGATTCTGCACTGCTGCGACAGCATTAGTCAGTAGATCTGCCACCAGCCGGATCCACTGTCACTAGTCCCCAGGACGGCGTGGTGTGTCAGCTGCCCAGCAGACCGCCACTGAACCTAGATCATCTCATGATGTGGGATCCATCTTTCATCCACCCTAGGGGGCTGCATTCTAGCCCCCTCAGCCTATGCTGCAATATCAGCTTACCGACTGCTAATTCCCAAGGTCACAAGATCCCTCACTCGCCCAAGCAACCGTGTGGGACTCCTCAAGCCTGAGCCTGTCTGGTATTTCCATATGAGAAAGGTTGGAACTGAGAGGTAAGTCCAGAGCCAGTGAAGTAAGAGTGCGGAGGGGTGGTGGAAGGAGCTGCCATCGTGAAAGCTCTTGTCTCATGCCAAGATGCTCAGACTGATTTTTTCTTTTTTTTTTTTTTAATGATGCAGGAGGGAGGTGGCTCCACAATGCAGACCCCATACTACTGTTATGGGGGGACTTCGCACCACTTTGTTCTCCCAGTGACCAGTAATCCACTCACCCAGTAACTAAAAAGGGTAATCTGTGCTAACGCAGCTAAGAAGTTATTTATTCTTTATAAACAATGGCTTGCAAGTTCAAACCCACTAGCAGCCACAGGCTTGCTGTTCACAACTGGAGTGATGACCTAAATATCAGCTCTGGAATCCCTGTTTCTCCCCCAAGCAAGCCCTTACCTTGTCCAACTGTTGGTCTCTGGAGTTGTTTCCAGTTCGATGAATGGAGGAGAATGAAGGAGAGCTGCTAGCCCTCAGCTCAGAAATCTCTTTTCTCTCCTCACTCCTCCGAATGTCACCGCCTCAGGCAGCCTTGTGGGGCCTTCCTTCTATGGTGTTGCCACGACATCTGTTCTCCTAGGGAGGTCCCTCACATTCCTTTCAGGTCCAGGCAGGGAGGGTCCCAGACAAATGGCCTGCTGCTGTGATGCCTTGCAGCTTTTTCTATTGTCTCTAAGGATTTTTCCCAGGTCATATTTTGGTTCACCTTTCTTGGGTCAGTTTGGTGTAGGCAGTGTTCTTTTATTCAGCTTGATTGCAGATGACATCCCTCCAGTGAAGGTTATGGGTTTTGGTGTTACCTCTTACCCCAAAGTACATATAACAGTTACCTACATAGGCCCAGATATTCAAACTGCGCCAGGCTGTGGCGCCAAGCCTGGCGCAGCTCAACTTGGTTGCACAGAGGTGTGGCCTGGGCGATATTCAAGGAGCTGCGCTATGGCTCGGCAGCTTTGAATATCGCACCCTAGCCACACCACTGCACATGGTGCAGTGGCACTGCGCCAGTGCAAGTGGCCAGAGTGGAGCATGGAGATGCACTAAGCGCCAAGTGCCATTCGCCATGCACAGCACCCTGCGATATTCAAAGGGACATGCAAATGGGGACATAGTTTATGCAAGGCACACATGGGGCCATTTGCATGTCATTATCGCCATTTGCATGCCATTAGCATGCAGTGCGCCGATCCTCCGACTTTCGCCTGGCTCCCTGCCAGACAGCAGCTGTCAGGGACCAATGCCCCTGCAGCCCGATCGGGCATTTATCTAAAAAAAATCCTTGTCTAATATTCCTGGTGGTTCAGTGGACTGAGTGCTGCTGATCGCGGGCATCTGGTTAAATAAACCCCTATCCTATATCCTTGGTGGTCCAGTGGACTGCTATGTTCCGATCGCGGGCATTTGTCTACAAAAAAATCCTCGTCTAATATCCCTGGTGGTCCAGTGGACCACTATATGCTCAATCGGGCATCGGCATAATAAACACCCCTTCTAATATTCCTGGTGGTCCAGTGGACGATCGCTGCCAGTCGCGTGCATCTGTTTAAATCACCCTGCCAATATTCCTGGTGGTCCAGTGGATCGCCTCTGCCCGATCGCGGGCATCTGTAAGCTCATAAAAATGACTTATCACCTGGTGGTCTAGTGTACCCCTTCCCCACCCGCCCACTGAGCCCCACCGCTCACTCTCCCCAGTCAGCCCGTGGCGCAGCACCACCTGCCTGCGCCGCCCGCCTGCTGACTGACAGTCGGCTAGGGTTGCCACGTTGAGTTGTCAGCCAGCATGAGCCAATGGGTGCAGCTTATCTAGAAGAAGATAGTCAGATATGTGAATGGAACAACATTCTACATATCTGGACTATGCGTAGCGGTATGGCTGCACGCCCATTGCCTCATGCTGAAACCAATAGGGCGGCAGCTCCTACCGAGCTGTCAGTCGGTGGGCGGGTGGGTGGGGTGCTGCGCTCACTGGCTGACCTGGGGAGCGGGGTGGTGGGATCAGTGGGCGGGTGGTGAGAGGGTACAGTAGACCACCAGGGTAATAGGTCGTTTTTATGGTTTACAGATGCCAGTGATCAGGCAGAGTGCGGTCCACTGGACCACCAGGGATATTGGACAGGTGGGTGTTTATTATACCGATGCCCACGATCGGGCACATAGGGTCCACTGGACCACCAGGATATTAGACGAGTATGTTTTTGTAGACAAATGCCCGCGATTGGGAACATAGCGGTCCACTGACCACCAGGGATATAGGGATGGGGTTATTTAACCAGATGTCTGTGATCGGCAGCACTCGGTCCAATGGACCACCAGAGATATTGAGGGGGTTTATTTACACAGATACCGTGATGGGGCATGGGGCACTGCCAGGTGCAGCAGGAACTCGGGTGGCCACCCACAGGTGGCAGCTGCCATGTTGTGCCCTGCAATGGGGCAGCTCACCTGTGGGTGGCCATCATTTGTTCCTTTTTTTTGGCTTAACTTTGTGCAGCCACTAAGTAGGGGTTACGCATGCATGGCTCTGCACATCCTGGACTGAATATCGAGCTGTGCGGGTTATGCATGACACACCCCACCTGTGCCTGCATACATTACTGATGCACTCCGCGCATCGGGATTGTACGGCACACTTTTCCTTTTGAATATCGTGGTCGGGCGCATCAGTGGTTGTGCGGGCTCAACACTGTTGTGCCATATGCAGCCTTTTTGAATATCTGGGCCAAAGTGTGAAGTGAAACTGGTGTACGTGGTCAAGGTGTTTTTTCATATAGGGTCCTAATGATATTGTCTACAGCACTTATTCTTGATCTTTGCCTAGGCTTTTTAATAGTTTTTGTCTAGATGCTAATACTTGTCTGACTTTTTAAAATATTGGTGCAGTTGATAAGGACTCAGGGTAGTTTTTTTCTACAAGTAACATTTCACACTTTTGGAAGATTGAACTCAAGGTGAAGGGCATACTCATCACTATCTTTTTTGCAGTCATGAGGTGCCTGCAAATGTAGTTATTGAGATTGGTTGATAGTACGTCATGCAGCGGTCTTTCTCTCCAAAGTGTTCTTTGAAGTAGTTTATTAGCAAATTTATATCTGATATGGTTTTCTTGAAGTGTTTTGTTTTTTGTGTGTCAATGAACTGATTTATTTCTTCATCAATTGCTAGGATAGTGACAGTCTTAGTTTTACTTGGCTGAGCAGAAATAGGCAGTTCAGAAGCTAGTGGTTGTACTGTAGCAGCTAGGATAGGAAGTGCATTTGCTGGTTCTGGTGCCAGTTACAGTGCTGACTGAACCTGGATAGGCAGTTCAGAAGCTAGTGGTTGTACTGTAGCAGCTAGGATAGGAAGTCCATTTGCTGCTTCTGGTGCTGGTTACAGTGCTGACTGAACCTGGACAGGCAGTTCAGGAGCTGGTTGTTGCTCTGGAGCAGCTGGGCTAGCTTTCTGGTGCTGGTTCTGGTACTGGTGCAACTGGCATACACAGGTCAGGAGTTGGTTCTCGGAGGGTTCCTGATAATTTTCATATTGAGTGAGTTTGTTCTTCAACTCAAGGTCAAAACTACTGTCTGCTGACATTTTCCTTTGAGTGTTTTTTGTAAACACATTTATCAGCCTCCTTTTTCTGGTTGTGATACCCTTCATATGCACCCCAGCATCCCACTAGCTCGGCCTACTCCCATGATGTACTGTCTGGACAACTTAAGGTCATCTGATATGATTACCCCAGCTCTTTTTCCTGGTTGGTGGTCATCAATACACTCCACCCATTTTGTACTCTGCCCTGGGTTTCATTATTTTGTACTTTTCACTCTAAAACCCGCTGCCATATCCTTGACCAATCTTCTAGTTTCACAGGTCTCTGCTCATCCTTTCAAGCACCCTGGAGTGTCCACCCTATTGCAGATTTTGGTGTCATTCACAAAGATGCAGATCTTCACTTCTAGCTCCTCTGCAATGTCACCTATAAAGACATTAAATGGAATGGTCCCAGCACTGATTGCTGAGGTGACCCACTGGTCATGTTCCCTTTCTCGGAGTGAACTCTGTTTACCACCACTCTCTGTGACCTACCCCTAACTAATTTCATATCCAGTTTACCACTTTTGGGTCCACTCCTAAGCTACAGAGCTTGCTTACTAGGCTCCAGTGTGGAACGGTGTCAAAAGCTTTATTGAAATCTCGTAGGGCACATCCATCACTCCATCCTGATCTAATTCCTATGTCACCCAGTCAAAGCAATCAATCAGATTTGTTTGACGTGACCTGCCCCACCCCATGAAACCATGCTGCTTCAAGTCTTATAACCAACTGGATTCAAAATATTCCATAATCCTTTCCTTCAGCAGTAATTCCATTAACTTTCCCACCACCAATGTCAGGATGACTGGCCTACAAATTCCAGCCTCCACCCTGCTACCACTTTTGTGCAGTGGGACTACATCTGCTCTCATCCAGTCCTCCGAACCACTTCTGTTTTCTATGAGCTGTTATAGCAAACTGTCACAGGTGCAGCCAGTATTTCCTGAGGTCCCTCAATAACCTCGGATGCACCCCATCTGGCCCCATTGCTTTGTCCTCCTTCAAATTAACAAGTCCCTTCAGTAATCTCATATCTATAAAAGGACTAGTGTCCACCTCCCTCCCTCCATAGGTTTTTCTAACTAGTTGTGGTCACTTTCCTTCTCCTTCCTCTGTGAACACTGAACAACCATGTTGTTCAGGGTGTCTGCTTTCCATGTCCCCTTCTGCACAGCTTCCCTTCCCTTTACGTGCATGTCATAAATATTGTTATGCAATATAAAAGAGAAAAGTTATAATGTTATGCATAGGTGATAATTTTGGACTAACATAATGAAATACTAATTGTTAAGATGTAGCATGTTACAGAAGTTTAGCATGTGAAATTAGACTTTTACGTAGATGTGAATGTAAGTCACAAGTTTCTAAATGTTAACATTACATTTCCTTTCTTACTGACATACATTTCCTTTCTTACTGACATAGGGGCCTATGCATGACGCCACATGCCATGCATAGGACATGCCAGGGCAGCATGGATGCACTTCTACGATGCAGGTGTACATGCCACCATGGTGCATCATGCACTATATGTGCACAGGACACCAAGTAATGTGTTGGCACACTGCTACTCAGTCCGACCACGCGGTAGGTATAAAGAAGTCAGCGTAGATGACCACTGCTCGCATGCACAATGACCGTCTGACATCCAGGCATGTGACACATGGTATGTACATATACATGACCTGTAGGCTGCCGTGGTGATACTGCGTATGTAGGCTACAGTGCTGACAGACCTGTAGGGTGGATGTAGGGAGGTGGCAGAGGCCATCAGGTCCCCTCCAACCCTGAGGCAGCTGCATAATGCTGACATGACCAGCCCACTGTGTGTGTGGTGACATGGTCACAGCGGCAACCCATTCGCCTGGACGTGCAACCAGCACATGCCCTGTGGCTGAGTACAGTGTGCACCACTGACCCAAGTCCAAGCAAGTGGCATGCATGTACCAGACCTGACCAGACCACTGGTGGCCCCAGACCTGCCATGAGCTGTGGCAGCAGAGGCCTCATGCTCCATGTACCAACAGGGAAGTGGCACCTTCATGAGTGTGGCACTAGGGTAGACAAAAACCTGACAGCAGGCATCCACCCTGGCACCCACCACACTGGAATGACTACAGGGGGCTTGGCCCATGGTGCTTAGCAGAACGTGACAAGACCCCCCTTGGCATGGACAACAGCTCCCATACATATGCCATGGCAACGATGTCACCCACACATCACCAGCACAAAGTCTTGTACACCGGACCCCCACCTTGAATTGGTCAGGCCACACAGTGAGTGTGGTGTACACAGTGATGCCTATCAGTTGTGTGGCCATTACAGGCCACAATAGGGACAACAACATGTTACTGCTGACAATACTGTAACACAAAGTTCCCTGCCCACAGCGTTACCTTGCACAAACCAGGCACTCTCCATTGATGGGACTGTCACCCTCCACTCTGTCACCATCCCGATATAATCCTGCTCCCCTCACTAAGAAGACCCCTGTCCAGCACCCTCCGCCTCATGTATCTGGGGAATGGGAGCTGCCACCTCCACCTCCTCAGTGCCATAACCATAATGGGGGCCCTGTCTGGCTGCTCCACCCTGTGAATTCCATCCGGCTGGCATGCCCTTCTTGACCTGTATAGGGCGGAGTGAGAGAGGAAAGAGAGAATGAACATTGGTTAGGCCCAGTACAACATGCAGATCTCACACGATACCAATGCACAGACAGACAGGTACTCACCCAGTCATGACCGTGCACCTGCCACAGGGTCCCGTGACTCCCTGAGTCACAGAACTTGGATTCGTAGACCCACTATAGGCAGGAGGTACCACTCTAATGCATTGACAGCTACCCTGCCATTATTGCAGTTGTCCACTCTGTGCAATGCATGATGCAATGGGCGTGCATGCATGCCTCTAAAGGCACCCACATGCATGCACAGCAGTATATTACAGTTGCCCTGGCTGCATGCATCGTGCACCAGAAACATGATGTCATGGCATGATGTGTCCCGGAGTGCTGCTACACCTGAATTGCTCCATGAGGAGATGCTGCTGCTGAGGCGGCTGCATCCATGGCTCAGGAATTCCAACCATGGTTGGATGCCTCCATGCTGTGGAGAGGTGCATTGCATCAAGCACTTCTGTCTGCTGTGGCCCATGATTGTCCTGCTCTGCGACATGGTCGATGACAGAATCACTACACGGTCTCGCTGCTCGATGGCAATGACAGTGGAGATGAAGTTGCTTTGTGCACTCAGATACTATGCCACGGCTCCTTCCAGAGGGTGACCGTGACACAGTGGGTGTATGCCAGTCCTCAGTATCCCTTTACTCTGGTACAGCTCAATGTGTGGTAGTTGGTGGGATATGTGCCGCTGTCCAGGGGGTGGGGGCCATTGTGTGTTGCTCACCATCATTGTGGCTGCATGCACAGGTGCATGAGTTGTTTGGGTGGGCATACATTAGTGCAATGCAACATTGGTGTGTGTGTGCATTTGTGTTTTGGTGTTGTACAGTCACAGCCCCATGCTGTGTGTGGGTTTCATGGGCGGTGTTCCACATTACTGGGGCTGTGTGTTGCCAGACTTTGCCAGCAGCCATGCTGAGATGTGTGTCCTCAACCTCTGAGATGGTGGCTGGTGTTTGCTGTAGCTACAGGCATGCTGTCCACCTGGTGCACGGTCCACCTAGGGTTTGACCCTGTCCTCATCGTCAGCAGTCCTAGGGTCCACAGCTGGTCTCTTGCTGTTTCCCTCTGTGTCCTGGGTTCCCATGTCCACCAGGTTGTCACTGTGTTGCACCACCTCAGTCTCATGAGGATGTGCCTCCTGTGCTGTGTCTACTATGACTGGGGTGCCCATTCTGTCCAGTTGTTTACCAGTGGGGCCTGGAAGTCTGCATGTGCTGGTGTCATCCTGGGTGTGTGGGCACCCTGCTTGAGCTGTGTGGTCTGCATGCTGTGCTGCTGAGTTGTGGACCATCCACTCAATGGTTTCCACAATGAGCCATTTCATAGCACATGCCACTCACCTCAGTTGCCAGCTCAGGCATTGCCTTGGTGTTCCGACTCTGCTCTGCCAGGCAATCAGCCTTGATCTGGCAGACCTCAAGTACCTGTCTGCCAATGTGGCCTGCATGCACTCCTGTGGCGCTGTCCAGGTACATACCATGAGGGACCCTAGCCAGGGCTATCCTCTGTGTCCTGTGTCTCATGGGTGGCGGGAATGGGGTGTCAGTTGTTGGTCCACCATGCACGGGTCACACAGACTTCCTGGTTCCATCATGGCTGACAATGGGTGTCTGCACTATCCAATGCTGCTGCTTCCCCACAGTCTGTTGCAGTGGCATGCAACCCCTCCTCTGGTGCATCGTGGATGGTGTCCTCCTCAGTGTCGATCTCCATGGGGACCTCTGTGTCATGTTCGATATCTGTATCAGATACAGTTAGTCATGCTGGTCACGGTACATGGTGCATGTCTCACAGGGTGCTATTGGCACTGTTACTCACCAGTATCATGCCCTTCCTGACTGGCATCCTCCTCCACCAGAATCATTCCCACTGTGTCCCACAGCTGCATGTCCATCGCTGCTGTTGCACCTCCCTGCCTTGTTGCGCCTGGGGAGAGAAGAGTACAGTTAGTCAATCCCTGCAGTCAGCACATGTGTCCACCTGTCTGCCCTTTGCCTACATACTGTCTAGGGTGTCACACCTTCCACCTCCCCATGGATGCTGATGCCTGTCAGGGTATCCATCACCATGCACTCCACTGGTGTGAGCAGGTGTCCACCACCACGCGCTCCACCAGTATGAGCTGGCTGTCCTCACTGGTGGGCCACCACCAGTGCCCTGGTGTTCATGTGCCACAGTGGTGACCTTGCTTGACAGTGCCCTCAGGTTCTGTCACTTGGATTTATCTCCTCAAGGGTCCATGCTTGGTCTGGTGCCATTGACCCTGCTCTGTACCTCAAGCCACAGCTGTGCCTTCACCTAGGGGTTTGTGCTCAGTGAGAGGGACTCCTACAGCCACCGGTAATGTGTCTGGATGTCAGCCACCATGAAGTTCAGGACACAGGATTGGGCACCAGAATGCAGCCTCACACAGGTGTGCCCTCAGCCAGTTGCCTGCTCCTCCTATTGGGGTCACTCTGCAACCTATATTTCTGCCTTCTCTCCTCCATTGGTCTCTGCCATTGTCTCTGCACTGCTCTGTTACATGCTATTTACTTCCATGCAGCAGCGTGGGTGGGAGGTACTACCCCTATATGGCGGGTCAGAGGCAGTTCTACATAGCTGCGGCCTACCTCCGTGCACTGTGCACCTCACTCCACAGGTTGCTTCAACATGACCACTTCATCCATGTGGTGTGTATGGTGTTTGTGCATGTGGTATAGCAGGGGCTCTTCACACCACATAGCTGCGTACAGATTTATGCTGATTTTGAGCATTGTGCACATGCCTTCATGCATGGGCCCTATAGTGCTCAAACCATAATATTATTTTAACATATTTTGTAAAGAATTAGATAGAGTAAATTAATGAATAATACAAACTGTAGATAATGGATGTTAGAAAATTGAATAGACAGATAGCTGGCTAGATAGATAGATAGATAGATAGATAAATAGACAGGTATATGGATGGCTAGACAGATGAAGACACACAGAGAAAATTTTTGCAATGGGAGTAGAGATAAATATTCACTGATAAATGTTGTTATTATGTGATAAATGTCTGATGATATGTCTACTATGCATATGAATGTGAAATCACATTTATACATATAGTAGACATGTCATCAGAAGTTTATCTACACAGTAGATACTTTATTTATTTATTTACAAAATGTTACACCAGGAAAGACAACACTAGCTGAGACAAAGCTCTGTTTCCAGAAGCGTCCTGGGGAGGGGGTACAGAGGCTGGGAGAGCAATTACACATAATTTAAACTAGTACAATATTACATGATAACACAATACAAGAAAAATATTTTCATAAAAGAGTAATGGACCTTAGAGTAGCCACCAGGAGAACTTACATGGTACCTCCCAGGGCCAAAGACCATAGGATCAGAGGATGCAAAAGACATAGAAGTGCTAAGGGGTTGGAAGCAAGGCTTAGTAAGTGCTTGTGAAAAACATAGTGAAAGAGCAAGGGGTGGAGGAAAGGGAGTGAGGCGGTGGGACAAAGCCTGGTCCTGGAAACCCCTTCAGGATGCATGGAAACCCTGCCAGGAAGGCAGGACCAGGTGGGAAAATCAGAGGAGAGAGAGAGAGAGAGGAGGAAGAAAGGAATGGATGACTTGGTGACTGGTAATAAGGGAGGAAAAGCAGGAGGGAGGGACAAGGTTAGGTTAGAGGGACAGTAGGGAGAGGGAGTGGTAAGCAGGAATGGAGGGTGGGGTACAGGATGAGAGGAGTAAAGGACGGAGGGGGGGACCAGAAGCAGGTGCAGTTAGGGGCAAAGTAAATGCATAGGGCTAGGGAGAGGAAAAAGCTGATGAGGAAAGCCGAATAGAGAGGAAGTGAGTTCTGACCAATGGAAGCTTCCTGACCAATGGAAATAAGGCGACGAGGAATAGCTAGAGCGAGAGGCCATGGATCTTAAGGGCAGAAGTTAGGAGCAGGAGGAGAGGCGAGGAGGAGTGGTAGGAGGGAAGGGACCCAAACCAGAATTTGGAAGTGAACTTAGTGCAGTGCAAGAGGCGCCTGCTCTCAAGGGAAGGCAGTGCTAGAGAGTAGTATAGGTGCAGTGATGAGTGTGGGAGGGAGAGTCAAGGGCAAAATGACAGAAAACATTGAAGAGTGAATCCAGTCTGGCAAGGGAGGACTTGGGAGCAGCACTGTAGACTATGTCGCCATAGTCGAAAATAGGAGAATCATTTTCTGTACAATATCATGCCTCATCACTAGTGGTAATGCATCGGTTTCTGTAGAGGCGCGAGCTTGGGGTGCAGTTTTTAGGATAGCATCAATGTGTTCAGAAAAGTTAAGGTGGTGGTCGAGCCAGACACCTAGGTATTTAAAAGAGGTAGAGTCCTCTAATGTAGTCCCATCAAGAGTGTGAGGGGAGGGGTGGAGGCAACTGGGAGAGTCTCTGCCTAGTGCCAAAGGTCATGGAGACTGTCTTCTTGGTGTTGAGAAAGAGTTGATGAGAGCATAGCCAGCGTTGAACATTATTGAAGTCAAGCTGAAGTCTGGTAGTCACATCAGAGGGAGAGGGCCGGAGTGAACAGGACAGTGTCATCTGCTTACATATGGATAAGGGACAAGGAGCATGCAGACAGCATGTCATTTAGGAAAATTGAGAATAGAAGGGACCAAGTACAGAGCCTTGGGGCATACCAGACAGATTTGGAGAGGTGGGGATGTGGTGTTAATTCTAACAGATTGAGTTCTTCCTGCCAGGTAGGAGCTGAACCAATCACAGGCCAATTGAGACAGGCCAGTAGCTGAGAGTGTTTCAAGGAGGAGGCAGGGAGACAGTGCTGAAAGCCTTAGCAAAGTTGACAGAGATGAATGATGCAATGTAGCCTTTATCAATGGCAGAAAGGATAGAGTTTGTGAGTCTGAGTAAGGAGGTGGTTGTGGAGTGGTTCTTCCGGAAACCAGACTGGAAGTGTGAAAAGGAGGAGTCATGAAGAAAGGAAGAGAGCTGAGAGAGAACAAGGTGTTCCTGGAGTTTTGCTGAGGTGGGTAGAAAGGAGATTGGATGATAGTTCCCTGGAGAGAGAGATCACTGCCTTTGGGTAGGAGGACTGTTGCTTGTTTCCAGGCAGCAGGTATAGTAGCTGTGCAGAAAGACAGGTTGAGCAGGTCAGCTAGTGGGTGGGAAATAGCATGTGCAGATAAGTAGAGCAACTTCGGGTTGAGACCATCAGGGAGATACTTTTAGTAGGGTTGAGAGAGAGGAGATCCTTTAAGGTATCGCTAGGAGATTGGTGCAAGGTAAAGCTTCGGTTAAATGGAGGTGGGAGACAGATGGGGGTGGCAGTAGGAGGGATTGGGAGGAGGCCAGCAGGGTGGATGCGCAGGAAACAAAGTAAGCATTGAATTCGCTGCTATCAAGGGATGGTCGGCAGTGAGCTGGTTGTTAATGTTAAGCAGAGGAGGAGGGTTTAGCCTCAGGGGGCAAAAGTGAATGTACAACTTTTCGGAACTTTGACAGATTATTTATGTTCTTGTTAAAGGTGGATCAGAAATATTCAGATTTGGCTTGTCAGATGGTTTTAGTGCAGGCATTTGTGAGAGAGTGATATTTAGAGAGGTCAGAAGGAGTCTGGTAGATTTTTGTGTTTTCCAGGATAAGTGACATGCTTGCTGAACAGCCAGGAGTTCTGGGGTAATCCAAGGATGATGGTAACCTGCACTCTGATTTACTTCAGTGAAGCATGGATGTTCCAGATAGAGAGACAGTTGTCATTGAAGTAGACAAGTGCAAGATCAATAGTTTTGGCAGCAACTGTAGGGGCCTAGTCAATGAGGGTTAGGTCCTGCTGCAGGGAGGTGAGGTCTATAGTTTTGTAGGACCAGGTTGTGAGGAGTTTGGGAGGAGCCTAAGGTAGATGAACTTTCCTCACCAAGTAGATCATATGGTGATCACTAAGAGCATCAGACATCAGGATGGATTGGATTACCCTGTGTGGATGAGAGAGGTAGGCCAAGTCAAGAAGACAGTGGTTTGGGGTTTTGTGATTAAGACGAGTAGGATCCTTGATTAGTTGGGACAGGTTGAGGCAGTTCTGTCTGTGCACGTTGGCTAGGGAGGGAGACATCCAGTCAAGGTTAAGGTCTCCTAGGAGGTAGAGCTCTCCTAAGGAGGTGAGGGACCCAAGGGAGGTGATTAGTTCACTGGTAATTATGTAGTGTAGGCCAGGGAGGCAATATACACCTACAATGAAGATGGGAGTTGAGAATGGTAGTGATAACCTTTAGGATGAGGGCTTCATAGGTCTTGGGGACAGAGGTCACTAGAACAGTTTTGATTTGAAGGGAGGCAAAGGAGTAGATAGCGACACCACTGCCCCGCCAGCACGGTTCTGTCGGGTGACAAAGTACCCAGGTATCATGATGGATGCATCTGGGACCATTTTTGTAGCATGTCTCAGTAACTATTAATATATCAGGAAGGGTAGAATCTACAAGAGGGTGCAGCAGATCTAGTTTGGGAGAAGACTCAAATGTTAACATGGAGGAACTTTAGACCTTGAAGTAGGGTATGGAATGAGGAGGAAAGCATGGGGAGTGGAAGGAGAGGTAGTCTTAATGAGAGAGGGCCAGGGTTAGGATTTATATCGCCTCATTCATCAGACACCCCCATTTCGCTGGCAGTACTTTCAACACTTCCACTTTCAGTTTACAGAAGTACCAGCAGTCACCTTCCTACAAAGCAGACATATTAAATACTTTTCACCTCAATGCCAGTTCATATAGTAGTAAAACATTTCCCTTATTATCTTCCTTACTTATCATTCCATGGTCATCTGCTGGCCAATCCGCAAGTTCTCTGAAACTGCTCTACCACCTCACACATGCCCCGAGTTCACTCACCTGATCCATGTCTAGCCTCCTCCTGCTACACTAAATGCCTTTGCAAATGTACTGACAGCCATCTGTGAAAAAATATAAACTGCCTGCCACTCTTCAGCTTTTCTCAGCTACTTTCAGTAATGTGAATGCTTCTCACCATGTACTTAAAGAAGTGCTTGCTTACAATGGTTGACATTTTTCTTGACTTTTTTCCTTTACTCCACTTGCCCCACAAGTCAGCAAAAACATTATCTACATAACGCAATGCCTACATGTTATGTCCATAGCAATGGCTAGCAATGCCACTGCACGATGCGCAGTAACACAAAAAATAACTCACACATTTTAAAAAATAGTTTATTTAGAAACCCCTCAAATGCCAAAATTCTTCATAGCACACAAACTCCTTTTCCCATTACATAAATGAAATATGCAATGTAGAGTTTGTGTGATACATCATTTATCTCAGATTCAGGCAGTTTGCCCTCTGGTACATCATTCAGGGCTAACGCCACTCGTGAGGTTACCCGAGGACAAACTGCTCTTGTGCAGATACATGATGTATCACACTGTTCCCCATCTCATATCCCTTATGTATTACAAAAAAGAGGATAAAAGTTCTACTTGGTGAATCTGTGGTAAGTGTTGCTGGGGTTTTGATCGATCTTGCAACACAGTGTTGATATTAAAGTAATATAATCACCTTCTCTGCAAGTATTTGTATGGCGAAGACAGTGTCAATATTAGGGTAAGATCAACACTGCAATGAAAGAAACTTCAAATCATGAAGAACACACACCGCAGATAGAGATGCATCAAAATAAAAGTTTGCCATTAAAATTCCAGTGAAATCACAAATTTTGCCACATGAAACATTTTGTGAAATTTACAGATTTCGCTGATGAAGTTCGTGGGTCCAATGCGAAATTCCACAAGTGGAATTGTGAATTTTGCCTTATGAAATCCAGAATTTCACCCATGAGCGTGTGGAATTTCACCCAAGAGTGGTGAAATGGGCGAAATTGCATTTCGTGGGTGAAATTCACAATATCGCCAGTGAATTTTGCATTTCACACTCATGAAATATTTAGCAAAATGCATAAATTTCACAAAATATTTTGTGGAACAAAATTTGCAGATTTTGCACATCTTTAATCACAGATTTGCCATAGACTTTTAACCCTAATTCTTCATTTCTTTAGCTTGTGATTTTTGTGCTTCAGCACTTATATATGTATTAATGCAGTTGTTTGTAATTTATTTCCTTACATCTGGAAACATTTATATAACTGACAACTTCAGCTTTCACTTTTCTTAAATTGACACCTTGGCCCTGAACATTTTGGGCCAAACATGAGGATTGCTTAGATGGATCCCTTCCTCACAATCACGAGTGCTCAAAGTTTGATTCCCTAAAATGGGATTTGGGGCATAATCCCCCAAACATTTTGGTAGAAATTCAGTTCCTACAATTGTGTGACTATTAGCAGAAGGTCTACTTAAGTAACCCTCTCAGTTTGAACTGAAAATATTAAGAATTGGCCAGATTAAGGCCATTTGAAAATCGCTATAAAAACTTAGTCCATATACATGCATTGTTTTTAGCATCTTTTGAAAAACATGATAATATAATTAGTTTAAGAAAAGCACACTGTGTATGCCACTTTAGTTTTCCATTTTAATACTTCAGGTGTTTATTCGCCCATCCCTCTCAGCCTCCTTTTGCCCCAGCCTGTCTGGTCTGACAACCACTGCTCCAAGACTTACTGGTCATAGATTCACCATGGATTTTCCCCATAGTGGGGCCAAGGGAAGATGGCCATCCTCCCCAGCTATCCACATCAAGAGTAAGTCTTACTCGTAGCGCAGCTGGGCATCATCCTCCGTGGAGGTGTTTTTCTGTCCTTCCTTCCTTTCTTCCCTGTTTCCTAGGCCACCTGATGGAATGCTGCACGTGCAATACTTGTGCATGCCTCTATTTGGACACATACCCAAGTGGCTCCAGCACCATAGCTCCCTGCTTCACCACCACCTGGTCTGCAACAGTTAGTAGTCTTTGAGTGGGAGCCACCCCACCTCAAAGGGTGCAGTCCTACAGATGCTCAATTCTCTCTCCTGGCTGACCCCCCAATGCCCCAGGCTTGTTCCTGATCCCCAGATTGTCTGTGCCAGAAGTGGTATGAGTACTGCTGTGCCAGCAACTGGCTAACTGGACTTAGTTTTCATTCCATTAAGAGTTTTAAAATGGCTATAAATTGAAAAATCTATCCCAAACCTTGCCCCAAACATGAGGGCTTCATTCAAAAGGCCACCATCTGGTAATTACATAAGTGGTCACTCAGAAGTCTTTTCTGAAATTTGTTTTGGTGCACTGTATTATGACATTTTCATGACATCTGCAAGTCAGAAAATGGCAGAATCCCATACAAAACTGGTATAGAATGCTTACATCATTTTCCAGAAAATGTAGTTATAAAAATGTGTTAAAAACTGCTTATGTGCCACAATGGGATTTAAATGTTTTAAATATTTTAAAATCTGCAATTTTCAACAATGCCACATGGCATATTAAATAAGCATCCATGGGCCAAAGTCTAACAATCCTGAGAATTTCAGGTTTCAACTCACAGCCATGTTTGTGTTGCAGGTGAGGAAACAAAATGTCTTAAATACTCTATTTTATGTCTTTTCTGCCTTCTACAACTTTAAAACTGCCTGACTGACCATATCCAAATTCTCATTATTAAGAGATCCTATCACTGACTAAATGGATGTCAAAGGACAGGTTATTCTGTTCAGGATAGCCACACTAGTGAGGGGCAAAATCAGGGTTTGACATAGAGTGTCTACTCAACTTAAACATAGAGTGCTACTGCATCCCAGAATTAGGGATGAAGTGGATTTCAAAATTATGGGCTAAAAAGATAATTTGCATTGGGGCTTTTGATTATAGAAAGTTATGGCAAAACACTAGCAGGTTTGGGATGCCCTAACTGCTTTTGCGCCATGACAGCCTATGTTAAGGTATGGGCACATGTCTCTAGTTGGCCATCAGGGTTTTATGTTTCATTATAAGAGCACCTGTAAGTACATCAGTTAGTGCACTGTAGTGGGCTATGTTAAGTGTTGTTTAGTGCATTCACTGTGCTCAGAACTAATTTAAATCATGCAAATGATCAGTCTTGCACTGCATTGCATTCAGGAGAGGGACTTGTGTGGTACAAACCTAGACCTTTCAAAATGGAGCCCAGGATTTCTCAAACTGGTTGAAGCTAGAACCAGCCCAGTGACATCGAGAGTTGAGGTGCTAGTGCCTTACCTCATGCCACACCAGCAACCCAGGGAGGTTGGCTCTCCCAGCATTTGACCACCACCATGTGGAAGACTGCTGGTGTGTAGGCATCAGAGGTGAGCCAGGTGCTAGGCCAGATGTAGTAGGAGCAGAGTCATTCATGACAAGGTATGCATGTCTGGGGTAAACAGGAGAAAATAGCTGGAAAACAATCACAGGATTTAATAATGCATGGGACAGACATAAGGGAATCCTTGAGGTCAGGGTATGGGGCAATAGACTTCTAGAAAAACTTGAAGTGATGTATTGAGCTAAAATGGGTAAACTGGGTGGCCATGGGCCTTTATCTGCTGACCGTATCCACAGTATGTATCTATGTATGTAGTGGGAGTTGAGGCTTGATAACCCCCATCTATCACCAGTTGTTCACCTGAGATTGGAGGTGGTGTGACTCGAGACTGCCGCTGAGCTGGAACAGGACAGGCTGATACAGCCACCCAGCTCGCCAGGGGCAATAAATGAAAATATGGAAAAAGAATAGTGAAGCTTTTAAGTTGACACTTTCAGAGTCTACAGATTTGTGCCATAACCGTTTGCTATGTTTCTGAACATTTTAGAATTAATTAAATCAAGAAATTCTAAAAATAAAAAGATAAAAATCATTATCTGAGTGCATGCACTGCATGCTACCAAGGTGGCCACTTAATCTGTCAGCTCTCCCAGCCCAGTAAACATTTCATTAAAGATTCCTAGAACTATCAAATGGTACAGGTCAAATAATACACCAAAAGATGTTAAATTACAGGCTAACAAATTCCGAGCTTGGAGCAAATTAGAAAAAGAGGAGATAGAAATCATTGAAAAACTGTGGAGGCTCTGACTGGAAACAAGCTGAGGAGGTGATGGCAGCTCCCACACAGACCTCGCTGACAGATGCAGTGGAGATAAAAGGTCTCTTGCAAATGGCACTAGAAGAGCTCAGTACCTTTAAACCAGCAGTCTCTGTCCTAGTGGATAAAGTACAGTCTCTTACTATGAAGGCAGGGGATACAGAGACTGATCTGTCCTACATTAGAGGACAGTAGGCACAAAAGCCAGATCCAAGAGCTTGAACAAATGGTTGGGCTAATATGGAACAGGGCTGTGGACATAGAAAATAGGAACATGCACAAAAACCTTAGATTTTTGGGTTCCCAGGAGGAGCGGCAAATAAAGATATCACCATTTTCCTACAAAAAAATACCCAAATTCCTCAGACATAACTGGTGACCTTCCTTGACATTGAAAGGGCACACAGATCTCTTCCCTCCAAGAAGCAGGGGTCATCCAAGGCAATAATTACTACATTCTTCCGGTTCCCTGAAGAAGAGAAAACTTAGCACTCACTAGAGACAGGGGACCCCTCAGCTGGAATGGGCTGAAAATGTATATATTTAATGATTTCTCCACAGAGCTCACACTCTGCAGAAAAGGATTTGCTGAGGCCAGGAAACATTTTTAAGCCCTCAGGTTCCCTATCAGCAACAGCACCCAGCCACCATAAAAATAAACAGAAACATCATTTTGACTGAGTTTAGATCTCCAGAGGAAACAGCCACCTACATACAGAGAAATTGTTCTGGGAAGCAGAAAGAGTTGTTGGTGCTGTCAATTATAGTAAATTATACCGAGAACTGGCATAGCACAACGGGAACAAAAACAGCACATTTCAGTTCAGCTGTCACCAGAGAACCACAGGGATCTGAAATGGACTGACAGGCGCCTAAGTCAGAAAGAGTCAATAAAGGGGTCATCACAGAATTTGCAGCAGGCAGTCTCACCCTGGCACATGGACTAGAGATGGCAGTAAAGGATAGAGAGGCTTGGAAGAGAGCATAAATTCAATGGAGGAACCTGCTCCCAAGAAAAGGAACACAATCCAGCTACAATACTCAGGCAAGATAACCCCTTCCAGCCTACCCACTGAACAAGAAGCTACAAAACAGTCCAAACATGGTGAAGGGCCAGGACCTCCTGGGCAAACATTGTTGAGAGGCAGACAGTTCCACAACACAATGGTCCTGAACTGTACACTGTTTGAACAGCTACGTATTTGAGATCAAATAACATTACAGCGGCAATTCTATGTTACTGCTGTAATGCACCCATAGGACGCCAGCACTGCTTTATTTGGGGCTTGTACCCTCCCTGAATCAACTTCAACTTGGAGTTGATAATCCTTAACAGGGGGTGGGGTAGAGCCCTCTACATGGGGTGTTTGGGGTGAAACCCTCGATAAAAAACAAAAGGTTTCTCTGATGGATTTATGTCAACTGCAACTTGCGTCAATATAAAGCCTTTGCTGTAGGGTTGCTTCTCAAAGATGTTGTCGATGTGGCATCTTACATACACCCTGCATTACCCAGACCAGCCAAAAGGCACTTAAAATCCAGACTTTACAAATCACTTCTCTCATAGAAGGTAAATCTGATGGCCCTTATAGCTATAAGGTACCCCCCAAACACCTCTTTATTTACTATCGCTTGTAGTATAATATGAGTTTGGTTGCTTCACCATGGGATATTGGAATAGGGTATGACTGTATGTGGTATTTATGTGCACAACATAGTAGATATTAAGGCTTTTCTCAGTGAGAGCTAATTTTTAATTGTCATGGATAGTGCTTCACTCTAACAACAGGGAGTGATGGTGGGAACACCTATAGCCAGTGAAGGAGTGCCATCATTGCAATGTTGACATCTGAGCAGCAACTGTCAAGTGTCCTCTGCAGCACTTTCAACATTCTACTATTTCCTTGCAACTGTGCAAATGTTCAGAAGGAGACAGGTACCCGCTGATCAGATAATTACAGGGGTACTGAGAAAATACTTTTAGCTTTGCTAGAAATACATCCTATCTAGACCATTTTGGTAAAGCAACACTACAAAAATAGAGAATTGTAAGTACAGCTTATGCTGTTTTTGACAATCTCAATTATTGGTCTGGATTCCACACAATGTAATAGCATAGCTGTAACTACTTCATGTGGCATGTTAGTGCTGTAGTTGGAAGGGCTTCTGGGAAAGGCTGGACTATTCTTCAGCCTTTCCCAGTATTATTAGCACCACTGAGCAGACTGGAATCAAAAGCTTGTGTTGACCAACCCCTTCTCATTCTCTAAGAATGCACTACTCCAAAATAATTCCAAACTACCTCATGGGGAGAGAGCCAATCATGATGCAGAATAAGGCTGAAGGCTGGTACATAGATACATAGACAGTGTCGGCAGATAAGGGCCTATGGCCCACCCAGTCTGCCCATTTGAGCTTGTAAGTTCAGTTTGTTTTCCTAGAAGTCTGTTTCTCCTACCCCTGACCTCTAGAATTCCTTTATGTCTATCCCATGCATTCTTAAATCCCGTGATTGTTTCAGCCCCCACCACTTCCTCTGGCAGGGTGTTCCACTTGTCCACCACCCGTTCTGTGAAGAAATTCTTTCTCATGTTTCCTCTGAATCATCCTCCTCCAACTTCATCCCATGCCCCTAGTCCTGGAACATCTTTTTTCACTTAAAAATAGTGTTTTCCTGCACTCTGTTTCTCCCTGTAAGATACTTGTATGTCTCCATCATATCCCTCTCTCCCTCCTCTCCTCCAGGGAGTACACGTTCAGTTCCTTCAACCTGTCTTCATAGGACTTGTGATGCAATCCATGCACCATCTTTGTTGCCCTCCTCTGAACCTTCTCTACCCTGTCTATGTCCTTACGTAGGTATGGTCTCCAGAACTGTACACTGTACTCCAGGTGGGGCCTCACTAGTGTCTTGTATAGCGGAATTATGACCTCCTTTTCCTGCTGGTGATGCCCTGCCTATACATCCCAGCATCCTATTTGCTTTACCTGATGCCTTGTCACACTGTTTCCTACCTTGAGGTCATCAGAGATGACAACCCCAAGATCCCTTTCCTGCTTGGTGCATATATCCTCACCCCCAACTGATAAATTGTGCCAGGGTTTTTGTGCCCCATATGCATTATCTTGCACTTCTTTGCATTGAATTTCAACTGCCAAACCCTTGACCATTCTTCAAGTTTCTGCAGGTCCTTCTCATTCTGTCTACACCCTCTGGTGTGTCTACTCTGTTACAGAGCTTTGTGTCATCAGCTAACAGTGAAATTCTGCCTTCTAGATCCTGCGCAATGTCACTGATGAAGATGTTGAATAGGACCGTCCCAGCACTGATCCCTGTGGTACCCCACTGATCACTCTTCCCTCTGTGGAGTGACAGCCATTTACCACCACCCTCTGTGTCCTGCCACCCAGCCAGTTACCTACCCACCACACTACTGTCCTGCCCACACCCATATTCCCAGTTTGTGTAATAGTCTTCTATGTGGCACAGTGTCAAAGGCCTTGCTGAAGTCCAGATAGGCCATGTCCACTGCCCTCCCTGATCCACCTCCCTAGTCACCCAGTCAAAAATTCAATGAGATTGGTCTGACATGACCTCCCTGGTGGAACTGTGCTGCCTTGGGTCCTGTAGTCCATTGACAACCAGATGTTCCACCAATCTCTCCTTCAGACGTGCTTCCATGATGGTGAGCTATTACTATAGCCTAGGTGTAATACCCTGTCATTTGATCAGCATTGGTTCTCTCAGACACTCCTCTAGCTGCCCTCCCTTGTCAGTAATAGGAGAAAACAGGACAGGGATTGCTTTGAGTTGATCTGCATGCTTTACTGACTTGGGTGACCTCTTTGCCTCCACACGCTCACACAGCACTCACTAAGGTCTGCTAGGGATAGTAGAAACTCTCAGTTGCAATGATCACCAATGCTCCATATAGCCAATGTATCTACATGCCACAGAGGTGGCTCATAGTGACTTACCATGGAGGATAAATTGCCTTACAATCTACATGTGGGTCAGCTAAGTGCAGAGGACCCAGGGACATCTCAATGGGAGCTCACCCTGCTTGGAAACTACACTAATGCCAAACACCTGCAAACAAAGTAATCTTTCTTCCTGTCAGTAAGGGCCAGACACCACTGGGACACTAAGGGGACTTTGTGGTAGCTTTACAGCACATCTGCCCATACAGTATTGGAGTGCTAGCTACTGTAGCCCATCTGCCCCTAGGGTATTGGAAAGGGGGGGAAGTGACTTGTGGGGGCTCATGATGTCTTCCTCTGAGGCACCAGGGAGCATGCCAAGCTGGACCAATAAACTGAGTCCAAGCACAAGTTGTAGGCAAACCAGAGCAGCTGAAGCTGAAGATTGGGCAATTTGCAATCATGGCCCCTAAACAAGACTGTTGAGGGTGGTACTTTGTATATCAGATTTAAGAAGAATGTTACATCTTTAACAGCTGGAGTTACTATATCACAAAGAGGATAGCAACTCTGTGACTTATCCTCACTCACTTCTACAATGGATCCCCAACCTTCTACCCTATCCCCGTCCTTCCACAACAAAAGCACTCCAGAGAGTGGGTCTACCACTCATCACCTCAGAGATGATTTTCCTCAGTAGGTACCACCACTAACTGGTCTAATATTAGGGCTAGGGACACTGGACTCCCAGCCTTGGTGTTAAGCTGTGCAAACCATGGAGATCAGGAGACTCAGTGGACTGCTTCTCTGCCTATCACAAGCTATCCCAAAACAAGAAAAATATTGTTCTCATATTCATACAATTCATTGGTTCAGAGAAATAATTATTTTCTACTTCTTATTACTTTACTAATATTAGATCTTTACATGTACAGAGATGGTAAGGTGCAAAGTTTGTTACTCACCATCAGATTATAAGGGCAGGATTATGCCTGTCCTTGCAAAACAAACCCAGACAATCCTCCCCAAAGGGTTAACACCAAAGATACACAAATGTGGTGGTCTGGAATGAACACTCAACCACTACAGATGTGACATACAGAATAGTACTGAGACACCAACAAAATGCACCCATGGTGGAAAGCCTCATAAAGTTTGTCTCCTGGAATGTAAAAGACATCCAGTCTCCAGTCAAGAGGAGGAAAAGATTAGGCCATCTGAACAAGCTCTGCACTAGCATAACCTTTCTTCAGGAGACATACATGGTGCAGACAGAGATGGATAGGCTTAAAATGGGGTGGGTGGCACATGTCTATAGCAGCCTTTTCAACTCTAAATACCAAGGAGTAGCTATACTTTTGCAAAAGGGCTGGATTTCTGAGAGGATGCAGTCATCAAAGACCCAGAAAGCTGATTCCTCATATGAAGCAAGAGCTAGCAGGAGAACAAGTCACCCTTTGTAGTGTGTATGCTCCCAGCTTGCAGCACCTAATTTCTTAGACTTCCTTACCAACGTCTCACTGAGGTGACACATGGCAACTCATGGGGGGCATGAACACCATCCATGACAACTCCTTTGGTTATACCATGTTTTATGGAGTTTTGTCTGATTTACTTCTCCTGCTGCCACCACTGGGTTATACTGTAAAAACATGTGTCCTGCTCAGGGACTTGAAGGCAAACACAGTAATGTTTGGTAGAGTACACTTTGGATGTGGACATTAAGCCGGTAATGTTCACTTTGTCAACATAAATATTAAATGTAACTTTGCAATAAGGATACTCAACCACTTGGTCCATAAAAATAGATCTTTAATAATATAATGATGCAAGATATTACAAACAGGATTTGTACAGCAAACAAAAAGATATACACATTTACAGGAAAGGAAAATAAAACAATTTCCATTTTCAGGAGCTAACACTGATTTTGAGACTCTGCTGCACCAGTTCTTGGCTCAGGTTTGGGCATCACTGCTTCACCAGTTCATGGCTCGAGGTCCAACTCTAGCTCAGTCTCTGTGACCTCAGTCTCTAATTTGGTCATCTGTCTCAGTGACCACCTGATCCACATACATTTGGTCATACTCCTCAGTGACTGCCTGCCTCCCATGAATTGGTAAAGTTCCTCCAGGGCTTCTATTACTCCATGTTTTGTCAGGTAGTCATAAACAATTCCTCTCTCTTCCACAGCTCATGGAGCTGAGGCACATGAAATTTGCTGTATGTTGAGGAGATCATACTTGCTAATTGCACTGCACTAAACTATGTTTCTATAAATTAAAAGAACAGTAACAAAAGATAGAATATTTTTGTAAATCCTATTTTAGGACTATCCAGATACATTTCTATTGGCAATCTCCATTTCTCTGTGTGCTAAATATGACTTTCACCACTCTATCAGAGTTTCTTTTCCACCTGGCTTTAAAGTTGTGCTTTATCTCAACTGCTCTGCCACCTGTTTGTGGCAAAATTATTTTAGGCTTTACCAGCTTCTATGAGTTTTGTTTGATTCACTTCTCCTGCTGTTACCACTTGGGTATACCAAGAAAATATACCTGTCCTGCTCAGGGACTTAGAAGGTCAAAATAGTCATATTTGATAGAGTGCACTTTGGTTGGTGGATGTACAGTGAACAAAAGATATACACATCTAGAGGAAAGACAAGACATTTAAACAGATAGATGGCTTATAGAATAAACTCACAATCTAGTCTCACACTTGGATCTATATTTACCTGCAGATAACTTAAAATAAACATTCACTAACACTGTTCTTCCTCTGCCAGGTAAACTAGCTATGGGAGAAGGGCTCTCCTTCTGACTGAGGAACACTCACCAAAGGACAAAACCCCAAGTCCTCTTCAAAGGTTGCTGGAAGTCGGAGAGATAGTTGTTCATAAACACTTCTATTTATGGACTCAGGACAGTAGGATGGAATCTCCCAGAGTTACAACCCTCCCAGTATTAACCATGCATGTGAAAGTTCAAAACCTATTCTACCCATTGCAAAAATCAAAGCTTCCAGAGTGATGTCACCAGTTGGTGTGCAGTGATTCAGTACAAGCTACACCCTGAACTGCCCGGGAAAGGAGGACATTTTCATTTGTTTTTAATTGCTTTAAAATCACATTATTGTCTGTAGTTTCAGTAAGGGCACTGTAAATCTGTATTCTTTATGTGTTTACTTAGTTTTGTTTAATTTACAGTACATGTAATATCAAGTACATTTTCAAAAGCAGTACTAGAATGTTTGTACAGAAGAAAGCAGTAATTAAACCTGATTGTGTCTTTACTGCAGATCAAATTTTGATTAAATGTAAGCAAAGGAGTAGTCTATAAATGTTTTGTGTTTTTATTAAAATATAAGAGTTTTGTGATTACTGAGGAACTATGGAGCAGTGAGCCTGGGTGAAATTTATTTTCCACCGCTGAAATTCTGCCAAAATTTGATTTCACTTCTGTGAAATTTTGTGACTTTTTCCCAAAACTGTGATTTCAGTTATTTACTCCTAAGTTACAAAATATTTGTACAAACTGCACATTGGCATGGTGACATAGTGAGACCCATACAGATGTCTTCCAAGACTTGGGTCTCTATCTTTAACACAGACAGAGTTATAAACCTCCAAACATTTAGAAATGTTTACATTATATGTCACAAGTCTATAAACCAAACCTATTTTCCAAATTGCACCAACTTTGGTATTATGCCTAACAAAGGTCCATACGAAGCATGTCAAGTTTCAGAATTCTACCTTAAAAGGTGATTAAATTGTATGCCTCCAAGCATTTGGAAATTTTAAAATTACATTTTGCAATTATGTAAAATGCAGAATTTAAGCCCCTGTAATTTTAAACTATAGAAAAGCATATCTCCATATGTAAGGGTCATTGACCCCTAAATCTTAAGTTTTGATGCTATCTCCATTACCCAGCTTCAGATTGTTGTTCTGCCACATTGATGACCCAGGTTTGAAGGAAACCTCAAGTCAGGAGGCAGGCCATGGGCCAGACCACTGCTGCTCAGCAGTTCATCTTGGTGGGAAAGGGTTAGGGAGAGTTCCATGAACACAGTAATCCCTGTGGCTGGGGCAGGAGAAAGCTTTTGCCACAGGGATGCTGTGGCTCTGTGAGGCTAACAGAGGCACCAACACCAGGGGATGGAGGGAAAAATGTTGGAGGAAAAACAGTAGCTAACTCAAATGATGGCTAAGTTCTGCCTGATCATGGTATATCCCTCTGAACAGGGTATATTCCTGAGAGACAAACTGCAAGCCAGGAGAAAAAACAATATAGGAATAAAAAGAGGATTTATGTATTCAACTCCATATCTCTTGCTCAAACACTAGCCAAGTTATAAGCAGCAAAATATTCCAAAATAACATTAATCAATGTGCTTACGCAACTGGATGAGATGTGATGATACTTGTGTAACTTGATTTGCTTTGTGGCTTTCCACCTGTTGATCCATGGGATATACCACCCTGTAGGGTATGACAAGGAATCCTAGAGGAGGGTTCCCCCTACAGGTGCCATGGGAATGAATGCATCAGCTAAAGGTAGGTTAGGAAGAAGCCATGGCTCACCCAAGGAAACCTACTTGGAAGGGGATGGAACCACATGGCATTAGGGCCGGCATCTTTGGGAGGTGGTGGGGGTGCACAGGGTGTGGAGCAGCCATGATACTGGACTGGGCTTGGAAGTTTGGTGAGTTGCCCAGTGTGCTACCAGCTGGCACAGCTTAGGAAGGAGGGTTACGGGGATTAGGAGACAGCTGGGTGAAGGGGGAGAATGGTTGGGGAAGAGGGCAGGGGATCTCCCACAGGTTGCACCAAGCACTGGGGCAGCGGCAGGGAAAGAAGTGCAGGAGAATACTCAGGGGTCACATAGGGACCCTGGCAGAGGGGGGTCCAAAAGGACAAACCAAGGAAGCAGGCAGGTAACTGGGGACCTCACAAAGGAGGGACAGAGGGACAACATTCTCAGGGAACTGGGCAGATGGACAGGGCTGAACAGAAGGAAGCAAGGCGGGAGGTGGATCAGATCTTACACTCAGTAACCGCTTCAATTCTCTTCTTCTGCTCGAGGATGAGGGGGGTGATGTAGCCATGACAGGGGTGGTTAGAGATGGAAAGGGAGTGGGGGCAGGAGGCAGGGGCCAGATAGTAGGAAGAACAGGGAGGAACCTGGAATGCAGGAAAATGGGGGAGCAGTGAATCAGAGCAGAAGGGGCAGGGGAAGAGAGAGAAAACGCAAAGAGAAGGACCAGTTGGGAGGAAAGGTAAAGGAGAAGGACCAGAAGTACAAGGAGGATTTAGTAAAGGAAGCTGAGGTTTAGGCCAGGGAGCACAACAAGCAAGGAGGGACTAAATGGAGACAGCAAGGAAGGGAGGACGAGCCAGGCTAGTTTAGCAGATGGGGAGAAAGGACCAGTTGCGAGCAGTGAGGGGGAGTTAGCAATGTACAGAAGGATACTCAGGAGGAGGAGAAGCATAGGATTGGAGGGGAGGGGTGGTCAGGGTAAATAAGGAGGGGGTGGCAAGTGGCACCAGATAGGGGAGGAAACAAGGAGCCTGCTGGGTGGAGGGCCAGAAAGGGATGAGGGACATGGATGGGGAAATGGAGGAAAAGGAGTGGTCAGGACTGCTCCTGTTGGGGATTCTATGATCAGGGGTATCAAGTGGGATAGGGAGAGAGAAGCCTGGCAGTTAGAACAAAATGCTTTACTGGACTAACTGTGCACAGGGCTAAGCACCAGGTATATCAGCTGGCAAAGGATTGTGGGGGTTCCCCGGACATACTGGTCCACCTGGGTACAAATGACACTGAGGGAAACAGTGAGCTAGAGATACAGGCAAGATTCAGGGAGCTTGCCAGGGTCTGTCATGACATAGGATGCACAGTTTCCTTCCAGAAATCCTGCCAGTGTCAAGGGCTAGTGGGGAACACAAAAGGAAGATTAGGAGATAAACCAGTGGCTCAGGGAGTGGTGTGAGGCCAGAGGGTATGGGTTGATTGGGGATTGGGAGACCTGGGAGGATAAGGAGCTGTATGCTAGAGATAGACTCCATCTCAATTTGGAGGAGGAATCCTTAGTTGAAAATAGAGGGTTCATTGGTGAAAAGTGGAGTTTAAACTTGTGAAGGGGAGGGATGGGAGAAAAGGCTGTCAAGGGGTGCTGATAAAGGAGGAC
The DNA here is from genome assembly GCA_016271365.2 of Neoceratodus forsteri. Lineage (NCBI taxonomy): Eukaryota > Metazoa > Chordata > Ceratodontiformes > Ceratodontidae > Neoceratodus > Neoceratodus forsteri. Next base: position 654,339,810 of record JADMNL010000022.1, read on the forward strand.
TATGTCTCCACCCCTGGGGAGCTGGAGGATTGTGGGAAAAGGCCGACTGGTAAAGTGCAGACCAGGGAAAACAGAATCCCCATAGGAACACGAGCAGGGAAATGGAAGTATAGGAAAGGGTGGAAGGTAGTCCTGTTAAATGCCAGGAGCTTGGTAAATAAAATGCCTGAGCTCCAGGCGATGCTAACTGAGGAGCAGTAGATGTGGCAGTGGTCACTGAGACCTGGGCCACTGCAGGACACAACTGGGACCTGAACCTGGAGGTTACACTATGTTCAGGAAGGACAGCAGGAGGAAGGGCAGGAGGGTAGCAATGATAGTCAAAAACTGCATTGGCATAGGGGAGTAGAGGAGGCGGAGGGAACCGTGGAAGCAATTTGGGTCACCTTGATAACAAGGGGGGCAAGAGAGTAAAATAGGAGTGGTGTATAGACCCCTGCCCTGGCAAAGGAGCTGGAGGAGAGTCTGGTGGCAGATGTTGGGAGACACTCCAGACTGGGCAGAGGAACGGTGGTGGTGTTGGGGACTTAAACATACCAGGAACAGACTGGGAGACTATGACATCTTCTGTGACCAGGAACAGAGGTTGTTGGATGTCTTTCAAGGCTGCTCCTAATCAGCAGGTGGGGAACCGACCAGGAGGCGCAGGTACTGGATGTGGTCCTGGCAGACAGTGACCAGATTAGGGTCTGAGGTAAGGCACCGCTGGCGGGAGTGACCATGCCACGGTCTGGTTCTGCCTGGACCTAGGAGGGCTAGAAAGCTGCACAAAGATGGAGGTAACTTGACTTCAGGGGAGCGGATTTTAAGGAAATGGGAAGGATCCTTAAGGAGCATTTGGATGGGATTGGGTCAGACATGGACGCTGATAGTAGGTGGGAAATCATCAGGAGAGGGGTGCAAGATGCTACCAGCACCTGTGCAAGAGTAAGACGAAAAATGCGGTAGGGCCCAAAACCCTGCTGGTGGACAAGGGAGGTCCAGGAGGTGGCGCAGGAAAGAAGGCAGCCTATAGGCAATCCAAGTGCTCAAGGAGTGAAAGGGATCGAGGGAGTATGAGCTGATGGCTAGAAGGGCCACTAGGGTGGCGAGGCAGCTAAGGCAAGGAAGGAGCAACCTGGCCAGGAAATCAGGAGAGGAACAAGGGTTCTTTAGATACATTGAGGAAAAACGAAGGGTGAAGGGCAGATTAGCAGGATTAAATCAGGGGAGAGATGGGCACAAGACCGGGGGAGCAGGCTGAGGTACTAAATGAGTACTTCACCTCAGTTTCACCAAGGAAAATGGGGTGCTGCATCATACATGGGAGGAGACAGAGATACTGAGGAGGGGGATCCTCACCGATCGCGGGTCTGGGGAGAGGGGGGAGGCATCACTGGCAGGAGGGGAGGGCTAAGCAGGTAGAAGAGGTACTGGAAGTGGAAATCACAGCAGAGAGAGTGAGGGAAGCCTCAGCTCCCTTAAGACGGAGAAAGCACCGGGCCGGATAAATTACATCCCAGAGTGCTGAAGGAACTTGCAGATGTCCCGCGAAACCCTGACGGAGCTTTCACCATCTCTCTGAGGACAGGGTGGGTGCCCCAGGACTGGAAGGTGGTGCATATAGTGCCATCCACAAGGGGGACTCAAGGAGGTGGCAGAGAACTACAGGCCTGTCAGCCTGACATCGGTGGTGTGCAAGGTGATGGAGGGCATTGTCAAGGAGAGGATGGGGGACCCGGAAAAGTCAGGGTGCCTGGATGATAGACAGCATGGATTCATCTCGGAAATCATGTCAGACAAACCTTGTGGAGTTCTATGACTGGGTGACGAGTGCCTTGGACCTTGGTAGACCAGTGGACATCCTCTTTCTAGACTTCAGCAAGGCATTTGACTCTGTTCCTCAATGGGCCTGTTGATAAGCTGGGAGAAATGGGGGTGGGGAACCAGATGATCAGATGGATAGGCAATTGGCTCCAGGACTGGACCCAGAGGGTCGTAGTTGGCGGGATAGTCTTATCCCAAAGAGGCTATTAGGGTCCCACAGGTCAGTCCTGGGCCCCTCCTGTTCACGCCTACGCCTCTGACATAAGGACAGGAATCAGAGTGAGATGAGTCTCTTTGCAGAAGACTCAAAACTGGGGCGGTGGTGGATGGGGAGGAGGGAGGGTGGCCTCACAGGGGACCTGGAGGCTCTGGAAAGATGGTCTAGAAAGTGGAAGCTGAGGTTCAATGCAGGTAAATGCAAGGTACTCCACCTGGGGCCAGAAACCCGGGCCAAGTGTACACCCTGGGGGAATGCCACAGTCTCGATGGCTGAGAGGGACCTGGGGGTGGCGGATGTCAAAATGAACAACTCAGAGACTTGTAGGAGGGCAGCAGCCAAGGCCAACAGGATGCTGGGATGCATCGCTAGGGGATCACCTCCAGAAGGAGGGAAGTGATGCCCCTCTGTATATAACTGCTGGTGAGGTCCACACCTTGAGTACTGCGTGCAGTTTTGGAGGCCACACACTAAGAGGGATATTAAACTCCTGGAGAGGGTCCAGAGGAGGGCAACAAAATGATTTGGGGCTTGGGGACAGGACCTATGGAGGAGGCTCAAGAGCTAAATATGTACACATTGGAGAGAGAGAAGGGACTGGGGGGACATGATGAGGTCTTCAAGTACATGAAGAGGGTAAATAGGGGAGGAACAGTCAGGGTGCTTCAAGGAAGGAGGAGGAGGCCACTAGAGGGCATGGGTGGAAGCTTGAGGGGAAGATTCAGGGGAGAAAGGAGGAGGTGCTACTCACTGAGAGGGTGGTGGAGACATGGAATGCACTGCCTAGGGGGCTGGTGGAGGCAGAGACAGTGGAGGGGTTCAAGAGGGGCTGGGACAGGTACAGGGAAGGTTCTGAAGCAAAACCAATGCAGCAAGAATATCCGGAACTGGGAAGGGAGAAGCCAGAGAAGGAGGGAGCAAGGTCAGCACCCAGGGTGGGGCTGACCAATCGCAGACCTCGAAGACTGTTAGGCCTATTCTGCTGGCATTTTAGTATGTTAGTATGTTAGTAAGAGAGACGAGCTGATAAAGGAGGAGGGGTGGATGGTAGGCAATGAAAAATGAATCCTGGCAAGATCCAGGATGTGTAACATTTAAGCCCAATGAGGGAGTGACATTGTTGCTCCACCCATCTAACCTCGGGCTTACTGTAAAGCCTTCCCATTCAATGTGCTTACACAACTGGATGAGATGAGTTGATGCTTGTGTAACCTGATTTGCTTTGTGGCTTTCCGCCTTTCTATGCATGGGATATACCACCCTGTGAGAGTACGATGCAAGGAACCCTAGGAGGGATCCCCATAGGTGCCATGGGAATGAATGCTGGGCATCACTGTCTCAAGAGTGCTGGAGGGTATTGCAAGGCATGATGCTGGTGTCAAGTCTTGAGTGTATTCCTGCAGTGGCAGTGAACCTATAAACATCCACATATTTTGAATATGCTCCCACAATTTCATAAATAATTCAATTGTGAAATTTTAATCTCCTGTAACTTGCAATTTATACAACCAGTTACCTCACTATTTAGCAGTTTATATGACTCTTTCAAAACAGTATATATATATATATATATATATATATATATATATATATATTGAATTTTCAGTTTATAGTTCTAAAGGTAAGTTAGGAAGAAGCCCAAAAGAATACCCAAAGATGTCGAACTTCAAAGAGGCGAGGATGATGAATGAATTCTGAGAATATAAGGGCTGACGGAGAGAGGGAAAGCCAGAACCACCATCCACATCCATCCAACAGTGGAACCTAACTAACCAAAGAAAGCACTAACTCTAACTAAAATTATGACCATTGGCACAGAGGAGAGGAGAGAAAAACTCCTTTGAGGAAGAAGCCTCTGGGATCCAAGACCTAGGTCACCTTCCTCCAGGCTGACGACATTTGATTTGAGGACGTATGTCGGTAAAGAGAATGGTTCATTAACGAGGATAGGAGTAGCTAGGATGATGATGGGATAGGAAAAAACTCAAAGAAGCACAGATTAAAGAAGGAGCATGATGCAGCAGGGACCTGAAGGGTATGCTCGAGTAGACAATGGGAGGAAGTAGATCCATGTAGAAGTCAGAGGAGAAGGGGTATCCAGATGTGCTCATGAGGAGACCGAGGAAAATACAGACCGCATGATTGAGCGATGCAAGTGAGCAGACACTGAGGCTGATGAGGAATGCTTGATTATGTGATGTGAACAATTAGACTCTAAACTATTAGACCCTGAGGTTGTAGTGGGAGGTAGCATAGGATTCAATGATAGAAATGCTCAAGTAAGTGATACAAATGAATAAACCTTGAGGTAAGGATGAGTGAATGAGACTGGAGTAATGAACCCGATACATGCGGCAGGATGTCTGTGGGTTGATGAGGTGGATAGAGTCATGATAAGTATGCCCAAAAGAGATATCAATTGCAGGCCTTGATTGGAGTGAACCTTGTGGCCAGTATGGAATGTGAAGAGGAGGAGACAGGAATGAACTTGAAAATGAACTTACACAAAGGTAGTAGGAGTAAATAGGCTCCTCAAAAAGAGGTAGACTCAGAGGCCAAGAAGGCATGTCAGGAACCAGAGGGTATGTGAATTTGAGGGTATGCTCGGAGGAGCATCAGAGGAGCAACTCAGGTTGAGCGATCGAGGAGCAAAAAGTGGATGATGTATGTTGAGGAGTGAAGCTAACAGTAGAGTGAAGCCATGATGGCTAGTACTAGAAAAGGCATTAGGACAAGGAAGGTAAAACTTAGGAAACAGATGAGGTACAATGATGGACTGAAGCCATGGAGGCTGGTACAGGAAAGCGAGGCATGAAAGGACAAAGGATGGCAGGGAGGTCAAGGGTAGCATAGGACCCGGAACCTGAATAGATGCCGCAGGAAGGTCACAGTTCAATGAAAGAGCATAGGATTCATGATAGGTATACCTGAAAGAAATATAGACTGCAGGCCAGACAGAGTCAGCCAGAGACAGTCAAATGATGCAAAAGACCTACGGGATGAGAACTGCAGGAGTGCAGTGATTCGATGAGGAAGCATAGAATTTGAAGAGAAGTATACTGATTCTGCAAAGAAATAGATGAACCCTGAGTTCAAATTGAGGAAAAAAATGGGACTCATGAACATGGACACATATGGCGAAACAGAAGGATACTGGTAGGGAGTGTGATGGCAGGATAGGGAGAAAACCCCAAAAGAAAGCACAGAATTTGTTTTGTTTTTTGCAAGGAGCAGAATAAAGGAATTGCCAAAGGAAACCAAAGCTGCATACTGAACGAGGAATAGAGACAGGGCTGGTGGTGAATCACAGGTCCTAATATAGTACCATACATCCATCATCTGCAATTTCATCCCTACACCATCCATAATCCAAGAAATTAGGTCCCAGAAACTCTAAGCCAGTGCTAAATCCACATATTGAGCACTAAAGTAATCCAACAGCCACAGAGAGTCCTTAACTATTTTTTTGTATGTGAGTCGAGCGAGTGATCAACAGAAATAAACAAGAAAAGACAGACTATGATGCGCTGTTTGTCCACATACCTGCAGAATAGCCACAGCTGGTGGCAGCTCAGCAAGGCAGGAATGAGCCAGGTGGAAGTATAGCACAGGGCAGACTGCAGGAGTGAGAGAGCTGCAGGAAAAGCATACAAGAGCAAACAAGGAGAGGGTGGCACAGTGCTCCAAATATGAGGGGAGCAGGGTAGGAGAAGCAGGTGAAGGACCCCAGCAGGCCAATGGACACCAGATCAAGATGCATCCAGGAAGCAGCACCCATGCAGGAGCACCTAAACCAAGAGAAAGCTGATGGTGAAGAGGGTGGCCAGAGGCCAAGGATAGAAAACTAAACTGGGGGATGGAACAGGAGATGGAAAGCCACAGCGAGGAAAGCAGATGAAGCAGGGCAGCCACAGAAGGCAGGTGATGGGGAGGGGGTCCTAACAGAGCTGCGCTGCAGTAGGAAAGAAAGTACAGCAGGCAGCTTGGAAGGAAATGTACAGTCACCCGTATGGCACAATCAGACTGGAGCTACAGAAAGGAATAATTAGCAGAAACCACTCAGGTCCAGAACTGCAGTCGGGTCTGACAAAACAAAACACTGGAAAGGGGTTAGAAACAACTAGTAGGCAGACCGCTTGATGAGCAAGCATGGGAGGGTCCCAGGAGAGAATGCGGATAGGAACAAGCCTTTGAGGCAAGCAGGAGCAGCCAGAGGCCAAACTAGCAGAGAACAGATGCAGGAGAATGCGTAGCTGAGCAGCAGCCAACGTGGCCTCCAGCTGCAATCAAAAAACGAATCCCAGCAATACCCATGATATGTAACCTTTTAAGCCCAATGGGGAGTGACGTTGTTGCTCTGCCCAATCGAACCTCAGGCTTAAAGCCCTTCCATAATTAAAGTTGAATTTCATGAACTTTTGTGAAACTGTGGAATTTAGCCATACTTTTATTGAAGCCATTTCCATACATTTTACCTATTATACATGAGTTGCCACTGAGGAGGAAGGTAAAAGCTGGGTAATGTGGCAAAATGTAGTATTCATAGGAGATTCCATAGTAAAAATATAGTGGTGCCAAGTGTCAGGTCACTATCTGGAGTGATGAACCATGTAGAATAGTCATGGACATCACTGAGCAAACAGTTACAGCCATATGTATGTTCAGACATTTCATGATATGTCTAAAGAGATTCTCCCTGGTGGCCCATAGTAGTACGGCAGGCAGGCAGGGAATTTCTTCAGAGATATCACAGAAATTTCAGGAAATATCTGACCATGTCTGTGGCTGCAACTGTAGACTTAATTCTTGCAACTTGTAATATAACCACTTGAGCTGAGTGACATAATGACTTGTGAACGTACATGCACATGCAGCATTGTTTCTGTACAATACTATCTGCCGACTCATTAACATTCCTGTAGATAAAAATGCATATTTTTACAATTTGAAAGCAGTGGCATCAAGTGATGCCAAGCCTTAAGCCCTACAACTAGTTGTAACTTAATCCATTGTGGCAGAGGTATCTGGATATCTTTATTTGTAAGCTTGGTAGTCAGCAGGATGCTGGGCATTACTGTCCCAAGAGTGCTGGAGGGGTATTGCAAGGCATGATGCTAGTGTCAAGTCCTGAGTGTATTCCTGCAGTGACAGTGAACCTATAAACATCCGCATGTTTTGAAAATGTTCCCACAATTTCACAAATAATTCAATTGTGAAATTTTGATCTCCTGTAACTTGCAATTTATACAACCAGTTACCTCACTATTTAGCAGTTTATATGACTCTTTCAAAACAGTATATATGTATATATATAGATGTATATATATATATATATATATATATAAGTCATGGCCAAAAATATTGGCGCCCTTGCACTTTTCAAATAACTCACGATTTCTCTAAACATAAGTTGAAATTAACAACAGTACAGTATTTGGTCTCCACAATTCTTTATTTCTCTGTTAATATTACAGAACCTTTGTTTTTGATTAGAATTTAATGTGTCCTTTTAAGTCAGAAAATGAAAATAAATGGCATTGACATAATTATTGACACCCTAGACTTAATATTTGGTAGCACAGCCTTTGGTCAAAATAACTGCAATCAACCACTTCCTATAGCCATGGATGAGCTTCCTGCACCTCTCTACTGGCAGTTTGGCCCACTCTTCTTGTGCAAACTGCTCCAGTTCTCCCAGATTTGAAGGTGCCTTCTCCTGACTGCTGTTTTCAGATCTCTCCACAGGTTTTCAGTGGGATTTAGATCTGGACTCATTGCTGGCCACTTCAGAACAGTCTAGCATCTTGTCTTGAACCATTCCTGGGTGCTTTCTGAAGTGTGTTTGGGGTCATTGTCCTGCTGGAAGACCAATGACCTTCGACGGAGACCCAGCTTTCTGACACTGGGTTCAACATTGTGCTCCAAAATGGCCTGGTAATCTCCAGATTTCATGATGCCATGCACGTTCAAGGCACCCAGTGCCAGAGGCAGCACAGTAACCCCAAAACATCACTGAACCTCCTCCATGTTTGACTGTAGGGAAGGTGTTCTTTTCTTTGAAGGCTTCATTTGTTTTCTGTAAACATAGAGATGAAGTGCTTTACCAAAAGCTCTAATTTGGTCTCATCTGTCCACAGGACATTCTCCCAGAAAGATTTTGGCTTGTTCAGGTGTGTTTTGCAAACCCTAGTCGGGCTTTCTTATGTCTCTCTCTCAGCAGTGGGGTCCTCCTGGGCCTCCTACCATTATAACCTCCTTTCATTGAGTTGGTGACTGATGGTGCAAGTTGAAACTGTCGTACCTTGTGTCTGAAGGTCAGCTTGAATCTGTTTGGCAGTTGATCGAGGTGCTTTCTCCACCATTCGAACAATCCTGTGCTGCAATCTTCGATCAAGTTTTCTCTTGCGGCCACTACCAGGGAGGTTGGCTACAGTGCCATGGGCCTTAAACATCCTGATAACATTACAGTATGGTGGAAACAGGAACATCAAGGTCTCTGGAGATTGATTTGTAGCCTTGAGATTGTCCATGCTTGGCTACATTCTTCTGTCTGACCTCCTCAGACAATTCTCTGGCTGTCTTTCTTTTCTCCATGCTCATTGCGGTACACACAGTGACACAAAACAGAAGAATGAGTCCTTTCTCTGTTTAAACTGGTTGAATGAATGATTTTTGTATTGCAGGCACCTGCAACTCACCACAGGTGAGTCCAGTTCCAAAGTGAAGGAGAATCACCTGCTTGAAATCTAATTATTTCTAACTACTTCTAAAAGGTGACAATAATTTTGTCTGGGCCATTTAAGGATTTCTGTGTGGAATAAGCTAAGACATAGTAAATTGTTCTGCTTTTTGTGTTTTATTCCACTGCAAACCAAAGAATACATATGTGGATACCAAAATATTTTTAATTTCAACAATTTTCTGGAAGGAATGGTGCATTACTAGAAAAACTGCAAGGGTGCCAATATTTTTGTCACGACTATATATATACATTTTCAGTTTATAGTTCTAAAGGTGGCTAAGTTGTAAGCATAGAAATATTTTCAGAAATGTGCAGATAAATAATAAATTGCCAGATAATGAGCCCCTATGACTTTCCTACCCTATTCCAAATGTCATGAAATTTGATATCCTTTTAGTGCTATACGCATGCCTAATTTCAGATATCTAGCTATAATACTGAGTTATGACCAACTAAAGAAATTCAGAAAATTCCTCCAAATCCTATGAAATGGCATGCAATGTTGTGGAATTTCATGAAAATTCTGGAAAATCAGATTTTGCTAATTTTGCCCAGACCTGCTGAGCAGTATAGGGTCAAGACAGCTTTGGTTCCTGTAAAGGGCTCCTAGTTTGGGGCACAGCTTTTTCAGAATAGTGTCAATATATCCAGAAAAGTTGAGGTGCTGGTCTAACCAAATCTCAAGATACCTAAATGAGGACATTACTAAAATAAACAAAAAACTAACAAAAACATTTTTATTGTTGAACTTTACCCTCTTAAGTTACATTTTCAGGATATCATAACTTTGTGCTAAAATGGAACAGTTTTTCAGGTTAACCACTCTTGGGAAAATGGCTTGCTGGCCTGTAACTACTGGAGTATGCACAGAGTGAGTGATTCAGGCACTACTCAAGTAACTCCAATTGTAGCAAACAGTATTTGTACATAAAGACAAACACAGATCAGTCCAGTACGCAATATCATTCTTATGAACACTAACATGACTTGTGAATGAAGCAGAAAAAGTTAATATTTTACACACAAGTATTTGAATATTATATGCTATATGTTCCTTCTTATTTTTAAACAAGTTGTATCTGAGTTCAGTGGGGCAGTGAGGGTAAGTCCCTTCCTGCAAATGTCAGAGAAGGCACCAGCCTTACTTTTCTTTATATGCCCTTTTACTTCAGCTGGCTTGATTTATCTGTCTCCTTCCCTCCAGATCTACATTCGCTTCTTGTGCTGCTTGTCAGCCTTGGGGCCATCCATACAATTTCCCATTATCTCTTTATGCTCTATGCTGGGTAGCCAATCAATACAGCAAATAAAGAACAGTATGACGAAAATGGCGAGAGAAACTGCTGAGTGCCTTGTTGTGATTGGAGGTCCCCACCACCTGAGTTGTGCCCCCACAGATTTGATATATTTAGTATGGAGGATTGGGGTGCAAGGATCCCAAAAATAAAGAGATCACTGTATGTGTAGTTGTATTCTGTGTGCCATTTTCAGTCATCACCATTCTTTATTCACTATCTTGACATGGAGCCACTATGCTGACCCATCTCCTGACCTCAGGTCCCATATCTGGACTGTGTTCAGGGCTTTGCATCCTGCTACAGTGCAATGCCATCCATCAGAATTAAATGATCTCTGTGAGATTTTTCAGATTTCTGCATGACAAATAAGATGAATTACCATTGGGTAACATTGAGTTCTGCAATATCTGCAAGATATCCCTGTAGAAGCGGTGACACTGATCTTGATCCTGGCAGACACTGGGCACCATAACTCAGCTGCTAAGCTGCTTACCTGTTTCTTGTACCACTGTCATGCTGCCCCACCAATTTTTGTGCTCTACAAACTGCCCTGCATACCTCTCAGCTGTCCCTCTCTTGTAAAGAGGGACAGCTGCCTTGCATACCTCTCAGCTGTCCCTCTTTACAAGAGTTGTCCCTTATTTTGTCTCTCAAAATTGCTCAATACCTCATCCATTCCTCATGGAAAGGTGCAGCCCTCACAGAGAATATGCTTTAATTGCAGACTTTAAAGAAGAAAATTAATAATATTCTAAGATACTAAATTAAAATTAATGTTGTACAAGTAAACACAGTAGTTTCCACAGTGGTCTGAGCTCATATCTCCATGTTTGAGGATGTGTTCCTAATCATGAGGGTCAGTGTTCCTCTTTTTAATGTTTATGTCCCTTATTTCAGTGACAAAAGTTTGAGAGGTATGCTACCCTGACTCCTAGGTCCCATGAGCCTGTTCATGGATTACATCTCCATTTTCCTGTGGGGCTGCACTGCTGCTAGCATTTCTTAGCACAGCCACCTGGTAGTAGCACACTTTCTCTGACTTGTTGCGTTCTCATTCTGGAATTGGCATCATGTTGATCCTATGTTCTAACATTTCTACTCTGAGTGCTGCTGCAGCTGCTGCCACCCATTGCCCTTCCTCTCTTGAAGCCTGTTGCTGTTTGGTCGTCTGATGTTTTCACATGATGGTTGTTGTGGCAGCTGCATGACAGTTTTGCATTCATTGTGCCCTGACATAAACTATCTCACGTTAAACTATTGGTTGGTTAGTGGATGAGTAAATTTGACCAGAACATTGGGAGAAATTCTACTCTTTCAAGAACTGCAAAGGGATATTTAATATCAGTCTTAGCAGATTTTACAGCAGGCAAACAGGACCTAGTTTGACATCTCATTCTAGAGATAGTTTGCTAGGAGGTCAGTCCCTCAGGCACCTCTTTGTGAGGGTGGAAAGCTTTCAGCTACAAGACCTAGAAAACTTTTGTCAAATTACATAGAAACATAGAATCTATTGACAGAAAAATCCCTGCTGGCCCATCTTGTCTGTCCATTCCTATTTAACTAATGCTGAATGAGAGAGCCTTATAGACTCCTTACTCCCTTCTTCCCTCCTTTCCAGTTTGGTCTTTAGTAAGCCCCTGTGTCTGTTTCATCCTGCGACCCACCCCACCACTGATTTTGCTCAGACCACCTTGCCTGACAGCCTATTCCTCCCTTGCACTGCCTTCTCCATGATAAAGTACTTCTTGGTAACTCTCTTAAACCATCCCACTCCCACCTCTCAACAGCTTCATAGAGTTGCCTCTGGTGATGGTGTTCCCATGCAGTGTGAACAATTCCCTGGCAACTACATTATTTAACCTGTGGAGGTGTTTGTATGTTTTAGTCATATCCCTTTTTCCCTTCTTGTCTCAAGCTTGCACATGCTCAGATCTGCTAAAGTCTGCTTGTATGTCATTTTCTACTGTCCCTGGATCTTCTTGGTTATCCTTCCTGCACTGCCTCTACCCTGCCCTGTCCCTTTTCAGATGCAGATTCAACAACTGCACACAGTACTTCAGGTGGAGCCGAACCAGTAACCTACAGTTTATAGCGTCAATAGCACCTCCTTTCTCCTGCTTGTGATCCGTCTCCCAATTATGTACCTCAGCATCCTAGTTGCCCTGTCCACTGCCCTTCTGCATTGGGTTGATACAGTCTGTCTGATATTATTACTTTCAGGACCTTTTCCTCCTTATTGCTTTCAACTTAACTTAGTTCTTACTATACATACTATATGCTTAAGCATTGAGCTGTACAAAATTTCAAAATTGTGCCAGAGTTCCATGGAAATTCAGAAATTCTACCTAATTCTTCAGAATTCCAAACACCTGAAGCAGAAGTTGTTGTTTTTTAACTGCAGATCAGTTATCCACCATTTATGTAAAACTCAGATTCATCTTCTATAAACCATAGAATAATATTAATCAGATTTCATAATATACATGATATTATTCAGTGGTTTCCATAAAAATGCTTTTCAGAATTGTGCGGAATGAAAAAAAGAAATGATGGAAAGCATTTCAAAAGCAAGAGTGCCACTCCTCATGACTTCTGTAGCAGAATCCTGCATTCTGCAAAGCTCTAATATGTATTTAACATATCCATTTACCTACTGATCTGCTGAACCAACAATACACAGTCTCAGCACATGAAAGCTTTACTCTATATCAACACTTTACCTTGAATACTTTGACACTTGTCAGGCTCTCAAAGTGTGCTGAAATTGCTGATTACCCATTCCACTGCACAGCTCTAATATGCACTTAACATATCCATTTACCTCCTGACCCACTGAACCAACAATACACAGACTCAACACATGAAAGCTTTAGTCTATATCAACACTCTACCTTAAATACTTTGACACTTGTTAGGTTCTTCAAGTGTGCAGAACTTGTTGATTACCCATTCCTCTGTATAACTGCTTGACCATCCTGACACATAATCACATAATTGATAACACTTGTTTATAAATTATCTAAATTAAAACACCTTTGCATAAATGTACATTTGTCTCTAAATAACAATATAGCATGCATTTACCTTGCAGCCATCCACTAGGATCCCTTCATAAATAAGTTGTCAATTCAAGAAAAAAACTTCAATAGATAAATATGTACTTTTGCATGTTTGGTGATTATTGATGGAATCATTAATGTATTTGAGGGCTTATAAAAGCATTAGCAAACAGGCTAGAAGGAAGAGTGGAGCAACAATGGGTAAATATCAAAACTGCCATCACAGAGGCAACAAGCCTTTGTGTGAAGCAAATAAACAAATCAAAATGAAAGAAAAAGCCACTATGGCTGTCAAAAGAGGTGGAGGTGAAGGTTAGGGAGAAAAAGATAGCATTTAGGAAGTAAAGGAAACACAGGAGGAGCAGGACAGAGAATTGTACCAGTTAAGGCAGAAGGAAGCAGGAGGGTAGTCAGAATAGCAAAGGCCCAAACTGAGGAAAAAGATAACCAACTCGGTTAAGAAGAGGGATACAACCTTTATAGGTATATCAGGAGCATAGAAAGACAGGGAGGGATAGTGAGGCTGAACAGAATGGATGGTGGGTGGGCAGAGAGGGACGGTGAAAAGCAGAGATACTGAATACATACTTCTGTTCAGTATTCACAAAGAGAAGTGGGGAGCTGCCTAATCCAATTAACAGAAGTACTCTGGATAGGGGGTCGATCCCAGTCCTTTCACAGAAGAAACGGTTCTGAAAGAACTCCTAAAACTGAAGGTGAACAAAGTAATGGGGCCAGATGGAACTCGCTCCAGAATTCTAAAATAATTAAGCAGAGAACTAGTGACACCACTGATTACCCTTTTAACAAATCATGGGAGGATGATGTGGTACCTGAGGACTGGAGGAAAGCAGATGTGATTCCCCTTCACAAAAGTGGAACCAAGACAGAGGCAGGAAACTACAGACTTGTCAGTTTGACCTCTGTAGTAGGGAAAGTGATGGAATCACTTCTGAAGGAAAAGAATTGTTGCGTACCTAGAGGTCAGTGGGGCACAGGACCCAGGGTAGCATGGGTTCACAATGGGAAGATCATGTCAGATGAATCTAATAGATTTCTTTGACTGGGTGACCAAAGTAGTAGACCAGGGAGGGGCTGTGGACATGGCCTACAAGACTTTAGCAAGGCATTTGACACAGTCCCACACAAAAGATTAATAGTCAAATTAACCAGCCTTGAGTGGGCCCCAGGATGGTAGCCTGGGTAAAACATTGGCTGGACAACAGGACACATAAAGTAATTGTAAACTGAGTCCACTCTGAAGAAAGAGGGGTTACTAGTGGGTACCGCAGGGCTCATTACTGGGTCCAGTCCTTTTTAATGTCTTTATAAGTGACATTGCAGAGGACTGGAAGGAAAAGTATGCCTCTTTGCAGATGACACAAGATCTGCAACAGGGTTGATACACAAGGAGGTGTGGAAAGGATGAGAAGGGACTTGGCAAGGTTAGAGGAATGGTCAGAAGTATGGCAGCTTGCATTCAATGCAAAGAAGTGCAAAATAATGCACCTGAGAAACAAAACCCAGGGAAGATTACACAATGGGGAGGTAGTAACAACAACAAAAATGGAAAGGGACCTGGGGTAATCATATCAGATGACCTTAAGGTTGGCAAGCAATGTGAGAAGGCGGTAGGGATGGCTGGGGATACTGGGAAGTATAGGAGAGGCATCACCTGCAGAAAACAGGAAGTTGTTATCCCCTGTACAGACAGTTGGTGAGACCCCATCTGGAGTAGTGCATCCAGTTCTAGAAACCCCATCTCCGCAAGGACATAGACAGGATGGAGGCAGTTCAGAGGAGAGCAACTAAAATGGTGCAGGGTCTGCAAGAGAAGCCATATGAGGAGAGACTAAAGGAGCTTAATATGTATATCCTTGAGGAAAGGAGATAGAGGGGACATGGTAGAAATGTTTAAGTACCTCAGTGGAATCAACAAAGTCCAAGAGAGTAGCATCTTTTGGAAAAGAGATGTGCAAGAACAAAGGGACACAATTTGAAGATAGAGGGGGACAGCTCAGGGGCAATGTGAGGAAGTATTTTTCACAGACAGGGTAGTGGATTCATGGAACAGCCTTCCTGAGGAGGTTGTGGGGTCTAAAACTGTGGGAGAATTCAAGAATGCATGGCACAGACATAAGGCAATTTTTGTCGGGGATAGGAAGAAATAGGCTGTTGGTTAAAAGGATCTGCAGCTTGTCCTCTAGGTAGGAAATGGGCAGACTAGGTGGGCCAAGCAGTCCTTATCTGCCATCAAAGTCTATGTTTCTATGTCTATATAGTAGCAGGCATTTTATGATGTTTGGAAAGATTTTGTGTTGAATTAAATCTGTGCTGCTAATTTAGTAAGAAGATAGTGTGTTATCTAAGTTGAAGAAAGGGTCCATCCATCAGCAATTAAATACAATTGCAGAACTCAGTTGTATTAAATTTGAATATAATTAACTTTAAGTCATTCATGTTTTAGTTGCCACTTGCATTTGCATAAAACATTAGTTTTTTCTTGTCTTTCATTTTCAGATGGCATAATGTTCTCTTTGGAACATTAACCATGTTCACAGCATAGACTGTGATGTCACAAGTAATAATGAGCACTGGAAAATGGCAATATCAGTTTGGCTTCAATTTGGAAGCCATGCCTTTAGTTCAGATTCAGCACTTCAGTCTGAAACACTTTGGGTCCATCTTATTGGAGTTTATCAGGCTACAAATAGAGATGTGTCACCCTTTGGCCACTACATTACCCTCACCAGTCAATCCATGCCTCTTACACCTCCTCTTTTGCTAGTCAGAGTATTAAAGGTCTTCACCTGGAACAGAGCCAGAAGCAGTATTTTGTTATAAAAGAAACTCATGGTAAGTATGAGTGTGGGAGATGACCTAGTTGGGTGATAGGTTGGCCATGGGACTAGCCCTGACAATCTGGGAAGGGCTAAAATGTTTCTAAGTAACTGGCTAAATTGCAAAGTGATCCCAAAGTAGCCCACAAATTTAGCTGGACCAATCTGAATGCAACAGTTCCGATTTTTATGCACATGCACTGAACAGAAATGTGGCTTTAGGTCATCCTTAGTCAAAGAGGGGTTGGGAGCTCCAGACTCATTCTCAGATGCAACTGAGCTATAAAGGACAAACAGACAGTATTCATGCAGATTTCCTTAACAAGAAATAAATAAATGGGTCTGAATTCCTTAATATTTCAAATGTTTGATAATTCTGTTCTGCTGATGCAGGTTATAAATTATTTCCTTCTGACTAGAGCTCCTTTTTTTCAGTAGGAATTAATTTCATACTGTATTTTACTACAACTAGTGCAATGTTTCTGCTTTTTAAGTGCCTGATTTAGCTGTATGGCATTGCAATGCTTCCATTTTCTCAGAAACATTTACCCTGCTGGGTCAGATTATAGGAAAACTATAGTCAGACTATGCAGAAACATGTATTATGCAGATTGTTTTAATATATGGGTGAAGTGATAATGTGCAGTTCCTTTGCTTGCTGTTAAGTTTTTTTCTGAATTTGCCTGCTAGTTTTTTGGCCCATGGGGATCTCCATGTTTGAATTTTGATTGTTTTCTTTTCTTACAATGCCTTCTGTCCCGTGTGACAGTGATCATTCATGACCATAGATTTAGGGAGTTTTGCTGCTGAAGCTACAATCTGCTGTTAGGACCCTGATATTCTAGCCTAAGCTAAATAACCATTTCTATCTTCTTCTATTCTAATTATGTGTCTTGGCCTAGCCAGAAGGAGTAAATGTTTTGTTTTGAAAGCTTTTAATTACATTAAATTACATGGAACTATAAAAAAACAAACACATCACCCCAGGTCATTAATGCTATAATTAGTGAATACTACTTCTTTACATAATAGACCATTCAGTTATCCTCAGGTGTTTGCCATCTGTACATGTAGTCTTTATTGGTTCTAACTGGATAAGGAGAGCTACTTAAATTCATAGCCCACTGCTGTAAACTTGACACAAAGTCAGCACTTGCAAAATAAGTGGTCACAAATACATATTGGGAGGATGGAGGTGGGTCTAGCCCAGGCTGACTAGAAAAAGTAAGAGTTTTATTATCAATTAACTGAAGGGCTAATATAACCCAAGTACCACTAAACATTCATAACATTAATTAGAAGGTGAAAGTGCTGATTGCAGAACTTCACCAAATATAAATTCAGCACCAGTTAGCTCTTAGGTCAGCTTTCCAAGGCTACCATAATCCCCACTGCTACAGCTCCTCAAACTATGAAGTCTTCAGTGAACCATTTTACAGCTGCATGGTGACATCACCATGCTGACATACTGCTATGACTTGGAGAGAGAATGGACCATGGAAAGAACTGACTGGATACCTAGATTGTCTCTATCCACTGAGTGCTTTGAGTGGAACTGAAGCACATCCTCTCCACTTCTGTAGTGCTGTTCCTTGTTGTTGCTTCAGCAGCAACAGGAATTTATTTAATTTATTTAAATTCCTGTTGCTGGAACTGAAGCACATCTCTCCACTTCTGTAGTGCTGTTCCTTGTTGTTGCTTCAGCAGCAACAGGAATTATTAATTTATTTAAATTCCTGTTGCTGCTGAATCATTTCCTTCTCAAGGAAATACAGTGGAAATAGAGTGGCTAATGTAGTGGTGGAGGAGGAGGCAAAAGGAACAGCAAGGAACAGCACTACAGAGGTGGAGAGATGTGATTCAGTTCCACTCAAAGCACTCAGTAGTTATAGACAGTCTAGGTATCAGGTCAGGTGACTGGTAGCAGTCTCACTCAGAGTCTTCATTTAAAATTCTTCTTTGAAACCAGCGTCAAAAGGCATGTAGCACACTGGCATTCAGGGTGGGCACATCTAGCTTGCTGAATGTGTTTTGTTTACCTTTTCCTCATGTAGTTATTTCTCAGGCATTGATTGCTGCATGCAGCTTCTGCTGAAATGTTTCCATCTCTGCTCCATCATTCACCCCACAGCATGTCCAACAGGGCATCTCCTTTCATCTCCAAGTCCTTCAACACTGTTCTGTCATACTTTTTTATGCTCTACCCCTTATCTCTGCAGCTTGATTGTTTGAGGGCTGTACTGGTGGGGGCATGAACTCGGTCTGGACCTCAGCCCCACCCTGCCTCAGTTTTCCCTTGGAAGAGGCATGGGGAATTACCACCACCACCTGTACCATGTGTCGGCCTCCATCTGACCAGGATCTGCACCACACACCTACCAGCCACATTGTCTGGCAAACTGCGAGGTCATTTTCCAGTTTTTCTCCCATGCCCGAGGACATTGGCCTGGGGGATCCATGGAAACATGTGCATGCTGAGGCGTGAGGCTGCTCTGGATCCCAGCCACATAGTGCCCTGCACCTCCACCCGTGTGCACTCAGATGGCAGCATTACAGCAGAGCGGGTCCCTCCCTCCCGGAGGAGGACAGCACCCGGATCCTCAATCCCCCCAGCTGACCCTCCAGCTTCCTGGGCTTGCTCACAAACCTGGTTAACCAGTGTCACAAGCAGTAGTGCTACCACCGTGCCAGTTGGCCATCCATTTCTGCCTCATACTTTATTGTTGTGCCCAGTCCAAAGTGCTTAACTAACAGTTTAGTGATGCAGTCAGGCAATAAAGCACTATCCTAATGTTCTCAAAGCCTGCCCCAATTGGGGGCATTTCTTGGGAGAAGAACACACTCCTTCCTTTAACTGTTGACCAGCAAATACCATTGTCAGATTTCTACTTTATTGCTAACTGTAGGATTTACACTTAGGTGACATTCTATGAGTGTGGCCATGGGGAGGGGTTGGGGAAGTACATCATATTACCTGATGAGAGACCAGCAACTGCAAATAGCATTCTCTTATTTCTACTGCACTGCTAAGAATGAGATTTCTATTAGTACCACTTGTCTTCTTTTCTGAATTATACATTTCATAAGGAATCAGATATAATAACATGCATGAAAAGAGAATAATGCTAAAGTTGCCTTACTAACATATATCTATCTGCTGTCAACTCTTAACTGCATAGGCTTCCATTCCTCTAGTAAAGTTTTCTCAAATAAAGATGGATGAATGGACCAGAAATAAAAAAACAAGCATTTGTCAATGCCGAATACTGATTGTGTTGGTCCGTTGGCCGGCTCACTGCCCCTCTGTCAGTAGCTTGTTCTGTTTCTCCGGTGCTGATGATGATATTTAGATAGACTGTAAATAGCAGGTTCCTTTCCCAGAGATTGTTTAAACTGAGGGCCCAGTCCCAATGGATATGATCTTATTTGTATATATCGAAAGTAGACTGATCTGGGAAGGTCATATTCCCATTGTAAATCTATAAAAGGGTAAAAACCTTGTGGTGAGTAAAATTGGTGCATATATTTCAGTCCCCACTGTACCCATCAATGAAGTGTTGAGTTGTGTAGATTAGGCAGACATTTCTTGTTGTGGGTCATGGACCAAAGCCATAACATGACTTGTAGTATAAAGTTAGTACTGCACTGTCTACAGTGGTGCAAAACAATAGCTGTATATCTAGTAAACATAGATGGGGTACCTCTGATAATGGGTTAACAAATATATATTGATTGTTCTCAAAGAGGTTGTTCAAATGAAATTCTAACTTTTCCCAATGTGCTTTATATGTCAGTGGGATCCAACAGCAAATGATTTGCAGATGAGCTGCCAAAGACTATAAGGACAAGTTAGGCAGATTGATACACCATTTCCTTAGGCAACTGCAAAATATTATATTTCATATGGGAGCTGGCACCTCCCCAGATAAATTGTGAGATGATTGTATTCCAATGCAGGAAATGCTTAATTGCATGCCTGTTCCATCTAACAGTGAATCTGGATTTCAGTACTGTTGAGGGGGTGGAATTTAGGCTGAGTAGTTCCATTTTGAGAGTATTCACTTTGAAACCTGATATCTTAACATATGCTTTGATTGTGCCCTCAAATTGGGGAGTGATGTTTCAGGTGATAGCAAGGTGAGGATGAAATAATTCTTAAATGGCTTATTCTATTAACTGTCTCCCCATTGGGCAAATCCTCCACCCCTGCATGGTTTGTAGCCACTGCTAGTGGTTCAATGTACAAGGTGAATGATTACAGAGAGAAGACACCCTGTTGGGTTCCTCTATTTAACAGAAATGGTGGGAAATGGCCTGTTTACCCTGATGTAGGTCTTCGAGAGCCATATAATACTTCAATGATGGTGAGGATTATGTCTATGAAACCCATAATTTCCAGGATATCCCACAAGAAACCCCATGACACCCTGTCAAATGCTTTCCAGCATCAAAACTAACCACCACCATTGGGTTAAGGCATTGTGAAGCATGGTCCATTAGACTGAGAGTGAAACGTACATTGTCATTGGTCTGTCACATGCAAACAAACCTTGCCTAATCCCCATCTACTGATGTGTTATTTCAGTATCCAATCTGTGGGCCCATAAACTAGTAAATAGCTCTAATCCACATTAAACATAGAAATAGGGTGGTGGAATGCAGGATTTTCCAGGATTTCCCTGGTTTCAATAGAGCCACAATCATAGCGTAGTTCTAAGATGGTGGCGGTGGCACTTCCTCCTGGAGATACCTTATAAGACCTTTGGCCCAATTCCAAGTCATCTTCACATGTTGCAAGGTGACTTGCACTAAACTTCGATGGTGCAAGTCACACCTTGTACATGTGTTTCGATCGGGATTCAAGTGACGACCTGCACCATGGCACGGTCGGTCTGTGTCCAATGGGATGTCCCCACCCAAGGCCCCTACATCATGGTGGGATTGGGGTTATGGCAGCAGCTGCACCCTATTCCAAAAGGGCAGCTGTGTAGCCCCTTTAAGTGATTCCAAGATCTACTGTGGTTTCTGGGGTTAGACCAGCAATTAGCTGGTCTAAGGAGCATCCATCCTGGCAAAATGAAGGTTGCCCCCACAGGGCTGCAACACACACACACACAGCCATGCCCATGGCCCCATCACAGTCTGGGTGCCTCTCAGGTCTGTTTTGTGGGTGCCCCTTGTACTGTGCTACACTGCCTGCCCCCATGGCTCCCAGGGATTGTGGGCTTGTTCTGGGATGGGGTGGCTCAGGGGCTGGCTTGTGGCACCCAGGTCTGTTGTGACATTCCCATGGTGCAACCCTGCAGCTGCTACAAGTCACAGGACATAAGTGCCAGGACCCTGCCTGTTCTGGAACAGAATGCAGGGTCCCTGGCATAGCTGTGCATGTCATAACTTGCATACGCCCATGAGTTATGAGTTGCATCTTGAAATTGGGCCTCTTCTGTAATAAAGTGATTATATCATCAATATTTTTTAATAACATTTGATGGGGTATCCATCTGGTCTAAGGCATTTTCCTGGTTTACTTTTCTTAATAACTTCTAGGATTTCTTCCATTGTTAAAGGGGCTATTTGTCTCTCCTGTTGGGCCTAGAAAAGTTGAGAGAATTGTAGAGCTGTCAGGAATTTGTAGCTGAGTTGGAGCTAAAGTCTTCTTTATAAAGTGTAGTATAAATACTCATTAAAATTTGGGAATATATCTATGATTTCTGACTAAGCGTCCTGAGTTTGGGTTCTTTATTTGGAAGATACAAGCCTGACTTTTTCTGGAATGCAACTGTCTTGCTAACCTACAAGCTCCACCAGCACCTCCCTCATAATAATATTGATGTAGTAATGTGAGGGCTTTTTAACCTTTTGATTCATTAACTTTTGAAGTTATTGTTTGGTCTGTGCAATAAGTTGGAGCACTACCTTATCCCATGGGGAAGATAGTATTTGCAGTGTTGCCAATTTCTTCTCCAAAGCTCTGCATTTCTGCTTCTTCAGCTTCTTTTTATGAGGGGGCTACTTCAATGAAACAACATGCAACACTGTTTTTAGAGTCCTATAGCACTGCAGGAAAGATCCATTCCTTGGCATTGTCTATACTAATTTCTTTGCTTTTATCTTCCATGTTTTGTGCAACTTCTGAATCTTTTAAAAGTGAAGCATTATGTCTCCATAAGGTGGGCTTCCTGCATTTACCCAAATGTGTTTTCAAGTAAACTGGGGCATGATCTAACAAGAAATGTGAGCCTTGAGAGATATCTTGTACCTTTTCCACCTGTTCTACAGTTACAAAAAGTAATTCGTGTGCAGATGGGTGGTGTCTGGGGAATCAATGAATGAATTCTTGTGTGGTCAGAAAGAAGTGTCACCATACAGCTATGTACCCCTATCAAGAGACAGCAATTTTAAATAGCTTCTGAGTCCGTGTGATCTGGTGCTGACCAGGAGCAGTTGTGTCAGGAGATATTCATGATCAAATTTAGGTCCCCCATAATTATTGCACCTTAGGAGATTGTTAATAATTTTAAAGAAATGCCTTTTATCAGATCCTGGTGAGGAGGTATACACTCATCAGAGTTCCTAGCTCCTCATATAAGTGGCCCAAGAGGATTAAAAATCTTTCTTAAAGGTCAATATCCTTGTCTTGCATGACAAATGTGGTGCCCCTGGCAGAAGGACCACAGTGCCTCTGCTCCTCCACTATGATGAGAGGATACCTTGACCAGCAGGAACTCAAATCATTTACATTTTGGTGACTAGACTGTGAGAGGTGGGCTTCCTGGAGGAACAGAATGTTTGGTCACTTCTTGCAAAACATCTGCAGCAGACAGAAGCATTTTATGGGGTCATAGATGCCATTTACATTACACAATATGACACAATTCTAGTGGGTATAACCTGAGTCATTGTACAAGACTTAAAAATGTGATATCTGGAACATTCCAAAATGATAAATTGGTACCCCTCCTTTTCACTATGACCATCCCACCTCAAATAACTCCCTGGTATATAATCCTTCTAACACTGAGCTATGCTGTGCCACCCACTAATACAAAACTGTAACTTTGCCAGCCAGGCAGAAATTCCAGAAAAAAATATTTAACATTATGTAAACTGGGATGTAGCCATGGCACTCTACAAATATCACTAAACAGTGGTATCAGAGAGCCCTGAAACTGAGAACATCAAATAAACATGGAAAGAAGGTGAAAAATGCCAACATGATTACTAGAAAAATACAAAGTACAATGTCTGTGACCTCCAATGGAGGAAGTGTTATGCATAGTAACACTGCTTCCCAACATCCAAAGGTTTTGTGATGTTGGAGGGAGTAGTTCAAGTAGATCCTGGACCTCCAACATAGAAAATTATGTAGTAGAGACCTCACCAGGAAATAAGACTTCCTATGACAGCAAAGAGTAGTGTTTTGAGAAGTCATCTAGAAGTTTGGTTCTTTATAAGACATGCTCTTGTAAATGTTCTGCTAGGTACATTTTAAAGGCCTGCAGTTATCTTGTATTCCTGGAATTGATCTAGAACACTAAAAGTTTCATAAATCTGAAGGTAAGATATCATGTAAGTGCTCTTATAAGGTAAGTTCAAAGAGGCCGCTCTGTGATTTAGACTCCGTGGTGGGTTCCCTCACTCAGGACCAGCTGATGCACATTGGCCCTTGAATGGGTTTAAGCCTATGCACCTCTGTAAGGCCATACTACTGTGTGGTAGTTAAAAAAATTCACCTCTGGTGGGTGCAGGAAGGAAGAAAGGAAGTCAAGGCAAGATCCCCAGAGGAGAGGAGCAGGACATAGTATTTGCATCATATTTGTTAGACTCTTTTTTTATTAATTACTCTTTATTTAAGTAGCCAACTTTTGATCAACATTGGGAGAGGAGGCCAGGACCCTCCCATGGCCATTAGTGGACCCTCCCTGCCATATTAATTGCTAGAAATACCATTGTTAGGTGTTGCTTGGGTGTTCACATTCAAATCCATCAAGCCATAGTGCTTTAGGAAAGACACTGTGCCCCATTCAGTTTCTGACCACCTGTGAAACGAGTGCCCATCCTCCCTCTGGGAAGATTTCCACTGGTCAATCTCATACCCTAGAACAGGTTAAATAGAAATGGACTTTGGTGCTCTCCTCTAGGTACAAACTGTTAGTTAAATTGGTTATGGCTAGGCTACACACACTATAACTATGCAGGCATTAATTGCAGCACCATAATTATTATATTCATGAAAGGCTGTCCCCTATATTCAAGAGGGCTCAATTACGTCTTTTTTTTTTGTAAACTTTATTTAGTTAAAATCAGCAAGGTGGGAATTACAGACAGATACAGGAAATACAGGATCAATGTTAGTACACAATACAAGCCAAGTAGAATCATCCTGTATAATATACAATTACATACAGATAGGTGGTTATTCTTAACATTTCTATTATTCTGTAACAATTTATTCCAAACTAGCCCTGCTGCTAGCTTTTTGCAGACAGGAATCTTGCTTTCAGATCAAGGAGCAGCTGACTAAAGAGCTAGAACTTTTTTTTACTAATAGAACACTTCTATTTCAGCAGGAGTCAGTGCCTGTTGGGATTAAGGAAACAGATACCTTATTAGAAATTGAAGGGTCTCATTTAAGGCAAAAAGAAAGTCAGTCTATTTTTCTGTTTTGGGGAAAGGGGACTGTATCAGCTTCTTAGTTTGCTAAATCAGGAGGGGAGGAGATAAGTTAATTGAGGGTGTAGCTTAGGCAGTAGAAAACCAGGTATCTCCAATTACAATTTCCTGCTGCTAGCTTTTGGCAGACAGGAATATTGCTTTCAGAGCAAGGAGCAGCTGACAAAAAAACTAGAACTTTTCCTACTAATTGCCCTCCTTCCCTCTCCTTCACCCTCCCACCCTTAGCCAGTTCTGTTTTTATAGGCACTGGATTTGAGTGACAACAGGAACTTCTTGTTTGGCACTAGGAAGGGAAGGATCACTGAGGCACATTAGTTTCATCACCCTTGAAGGAAAAGAGTAGCTCTCCTTCCCCCCTAGCTGCTGGAGGTCTGACTGTGAGCAAGAAAGAAGGAGACTACCAAAGAATACAGGAAGTTCCTGTCCCAGAACAGGAAGGATGAGAGTTGTAAGGGCACATAGGCAGTAGGAAAGTAGGTGGAAAAAATAAAGGGGGGAGAGAGTAAGCATACAAAGCAACAGGAGAGGGACCACAAAATAAGACATGATGGGAGTGGTGCAGTGCAATGGCTGTGGGGTGGCAGTCTTCTGGGAGACATTCTGGAGGTTATGATGCTGCCTTTTGCAGACACTTCTCTGGTCTGAGGAAGGAGGTTGCCCATCTCCAGGCTGACCTGGCTAGGATTCATGAAACCTCCTCCCCACCCAGGGACCACCGGACCACTGCCACTACATCAGAATTTGCCAAGAAAGAGGAGCAGTTGGACCAAGGTGGGCTCAGGGAGGAGAGGTGGTGAAACAGAGACACATCCCTCCAGCTGAACCTCTCCACAATTCATATGCTGTTCTGGTGGAGAGTGGTTCCACATGGAGGCACCTGCAATGGAGACCAAGGAGGATACTGAGAAGCTCCACAAAGGAGACCCACAAGAGGGTGGCACAGGATCCCATAGGAGAAGGAAACAGCCACTGGTGGGGGACTCAATCATTGGGGGGTAGAACTGGGGGAGGAAGGGGAGAGGGAGGTAAGGTGCCTTCCTGGCACCATGGCTTTGAGGTACAGGAAGCAAATCCTTAGGATCACAGGAGCAGCTGCATGAGGGAGGGAGATGGATGTCATTGTTCACCTAGGGACAAATGACCTGGCTGGAATGGGATCAGAGTAGTGCAAGAGAGTTTGTAGAGTTGGGTAGGGGACTTAGACAAGTAGCATGTACAGTAATCTTGTTGGAGGTGCTGCCTGTCTATGCAAGGGTGATGCTAGAGTACTCTGCACCGCATAAATCAATGAATGCTTGAAAAACTGGTGTGGAGCTCAGGGTTTTCACTTCATTGGGGACTGGGGATCTACCTGGAAGGATACAGGCCTATACTGGCATGATGGTCTGCATCTGTTAGGGAGGAGAACCAGATCCTAGGTGATAGGTTTAAAGACTTCATTGGCAAACATTTAAACCAACCGGGGGGGGGCATTGAAAAGGAGCAGGAAGTCCCAGCCACCCCCCACAAAGCATGGTAGTTAGCAAGGTAAACACCAAAGCAGAGAAGTCAATAGAGAGCAGGACAGGGATAAATGCAGAAAAAGGTAAAGGCAGTAAGGACAGGGATGGGGCTAAAGGGTAAGGCCATCAATAAATGGAGGGTGAAGAGCACCAATGCCCAAGCTTCCTGAACTAGTGGCCTTGATGGAAGAGGGACACCTGGATATTGTGGCAGTCACAGAAACATGGTACACAGAGAACCATGACTGGGATGTCAACATACCAGGGTACACAATCTACAGGAAAGACAGGGGGGTAAAAGAGGAGGAGGAGTAGCACTCTATGTAAGGGAAGGGATCAAAGGAACAGAACTAAAGAGTAAACAGGGAGTAGAAGATGCACTGTGGGTCACCCTGGAGACAGGAAATGGCATTACTCTCTGCACAGGGGTTGTATACAGACCCCCATCTCAGGAGGAGGCAATGGAAAAGGAAATGATAGAAGGCACCCTTAGAATGGCAGAAAAAGGAGAGATATTGTTGATGGGGGACCTGAATATGCCAGATGTTAAGTGGTGCACCTTTGCTGCAGTGACATCCAAGAGCAGGGTCATTCCTGATGCCCTACAGCAGGCATGCCTCAGATAGTTAGCGTTGGAACCCACTCAGTAGGGAGCAGTCTTAGACCTGGTACTCTCAAACAGGGATGGAGAAAGGATCTCAGATTTAAAAGTGGGTAGCCATCTGGTAACAAGCAACCACCAAACAGCGTGGTTCACGATAAACACAGCCATAGGGTCAAGCCATACAAAAGCAAGAGTACTGGACTTTAGGAGGGCTGACTTTGGGAAAATGGGAGCATGCCTCAGAAAAGCACTAGCAAATGGGCAAGAAGGAGGGGTGGAGGAACAATGGGGAAAAATCAAAACAGCCATCACAGAGGCAACAAGCCTTTGTGTGAAGCAAATCAACAAAACAAAACGAAGGAAAAAAAACACTATGGTTCTCAAAAGAGGTGGTGGGAAGATTAAGGAGAAAAAGGTAGCATTCAGGAAGTATAAGGAAACACAGAAGGAGCAGGACAGGGAACTGTGCCAGTTAAAGCAGAAGGAAGCAGGGAAGGCAGTCCGAATACCAAAGGGCCAAACTGAGAAAAAGATAGCCAACTCAGTTAAGAAGGGGGATACAAACTTTTAAAGGTACATTAGAGAGGGAAGAAAGACCAATGGAGGGATAGTGAGGCTTAATAAAGGGAAGGAAGTGTGGGCAGAGGGTGACAGTGAAAAAGCAGGGATACTGAATGAATACTTCTGCTCAGTATTCACAAAAGAAGAGGAGGGGGAGGTACCTAAACCAAAGAATAAAAGCACTCTTTATAGGGGGGTCGATACCAGTCCATTCACAGAAGAAAGGGTCCTGAAAGAACTCCTAAAACTGAAGGTGGACAAAGTAATGTGGCCTGATGGGATTTACACTAGAATTCTTTTTTTTTATTAAATATACTTTATTGAGTTTTAAACAAACAGATGCAATCCAGTGCACATTACAGAGGGTAAAACATTGTACAGGAAACATATACATTTCAGAGAATGAGTGTCTATATACCCCTTCCCCAACCCACCCCTATACAAAACTACCTCAAGACCCCCTCATTCTTATCCCTTAACCCTCCCACAAAAATTCCCCCTCCCTCACCAGAGCCAGCACAAAGTAGAAATAAAAAGTCATAGTTATAACTCTACACAAAAAGAAGGAAAGAGCTGGGGGTAACCACAATTGAAGGTCCAGGGTCCTGGATAATCCAGAAAGGTTGTATAAAAAAGGATCCCATGACCTATATCACTGTGATGGAGAAATTGACCATAGAGCATGGAATTTCTCCCATTTAGTGTTAGAACGGGAGATTGCATTCCTATGGCTAGCAATAGATTTCTCTATTCTTAAATTTTATAACAAACTAGCAAGCCATTCTTGATAAGTGATAGGGTGTTGGTCTTTCCAATGCTTTAAAACTAGAGTTTTCACCGTGAGGGAAATTAAGTCAATAAAATACCTCCTTTCCTTCGAGGCCACTGTTGAATAATGCCCTTACAAACAAATCTGTGGGGTAAAAAGGTTGTGAGTACCTAATAAGGGTTCTGCTCTAGATTTAATTAGAGACCATAGGAGAGCTACCAGGGGGCATTCCCAGAAAATATGCAGTAAGGAACCTTGCATCTGGCCACATCATTTACCCTAGAATTCTAAAAGAACTAAGGGGAGAACTAGTGACACCACTGATTACCATTTTTAACAAATCATGGGAGGATGGTGTGGTAACTGAGGACTGGAGGAGGTGGATGTGATTCCCCTTCATGAAAAGTGGGAGCAAGAAAAAGGCAGGAAACTACAGACCTGTTAGTTTGACTTCAGTGATAGGGAAAATGATGGAATCACTTCTGAAGGAAAGAACTGTTGAGTTCCTAGAGGTCAGTGGGGCACAGAACCCAAGGCAGCATGGATTCACAGCAGGAAGGTCATATCAGATGAATCTAATTGATTTCTTTGAATGGGTGACCAAAGTAGTAGACCAGAGAGGGGCCATGGACATGGCCTACCTAGACATTAGCAAGGCACTTGACATAGTCCAACACAAAAGATTAATAAACAAGCTAGCCAGCCTTGGGGTAGGTCCCAGGGTTGTAGCCTGGATAAGACATTGGCTGGACAGCAAGACACAGAGGGTAATAGTAAATAGAGTCCACTCCAAAGAAAGGGGGGTTACTAGTGGGATACTGCAGGGTTCAGTACTAGGACCAGTCCATTTTAATGTCTTTATAGGTGACATTGCAGTGGGACTGAAGGGAACATATGCCTCTTTGTAGACTACACAAAGATCTGCAACAGGTCAATACACAAGAGAAGTGGAAAGGATGAGAAGGGACTTGACAAGGTTGGAGGAATGGTCAAAAGTATGGCAGCTTAGATTCAATGCAAAGAAGTGCAAAGTAACGCACCTGGGAAGCAAAAACCCAGGGGAAGATTACACAATGTGGGGGGAGGTACTAACAACAACAAAATGGAAAGAGACCTGAGGATAGTCATATCAGATGACTTAAAAGTAGGCAAGCAATGTGAAAAGGCAGTAAGGAGGGCTGGGTGGATACTGGGATGCATAGTGAGAGGCATCATCAGTAGAAAACAGGAAGTTGTTATCCCTCTTTACAGACAGTTGGTGAGACCCCATCTGGAATACTGCATGCAGTTCTGGAGATCTCATCTCCACAAGTACATAGACAGGATGGATGCAGTCCAGAGGAGGACAACTAAAATGGTGCAGGGTCTGCACCAGAAGCCATATGAAGAGAGACTAAAGGAGCTTAATATTTATACCCTAGAGGAAAGAAGGGAGAGGGCGACATGACAGAAACATTTAAGTACCTCAAGGGAATCAGTAAAGTCCAAGAGTGTAGCATCTTTCAGAAAAAGAGATGTGCAAGAACAAGGGGGCACGATTTGAAGATGGGGGAGCGGCTCAGGGGCAATGTAAGGAAGTATTTTTTTCACAGAGAGGGCGGTGGATGTATGGAACAGCCTACCTGAGGAGGTAGTTGGGTAAAAAACAGTTGGGGAATTCAAGAAAGCATGGGACAGACATAAAGCAATTCTTGTGGGGGGTAGGAGGAAGTAGGCTGTTGGTTAACAAGGATCTGCAGCTTACCCAATAGGTAGGGAAATGGGCAGACTGGGTGGGCCAAGCGGTCCTTATCTGCTGACAAAGTCTATGTTTTTATGTCTATGTAATGTAATCATTTATATGCCAGATAAACACCAAGCGTTGGGAGAGTCAGTGAACCTCTGAAGATCCTTGGGTTGGCACCCTGGTTGGGGATGTGGTTTGAAATTAGTAAGTGGAAAATACACTGTTTTGTATGGCTTGTTCCAGGAGCTCCCAAATGGAGTGGTACCTTTCCAATTGGCCTCTGACCACCAACTGTGTATGTTCAAGGTGCATACATTGGAGCAGGGTCGAGCCCATTGAGCTATTGTGCAGGTTGTTTCTAACTGCAGTGCATGGCAAGGACCTTTTTGCCAACCACATACCCTATTGCCAGCAAAGCTTTATTCCCTTTTTTCCTTCTGGCATCCCCTCGAGGAAGGCCCAGCAGAATTTTGATTGAATCAAGAGCTTCTGGGATCAAAATTGATCAAGACAGGATTTTGTTTACCCTGCCCAAAAGGGCATCACCCGAGGGCATGCCCAGATTAGATGGTAGAAGGTACCTGGGTTTATTTTACATTTCAGGCAAATATTTGGGGTCGAGGGATCTATTTTGTGAGTCACTTCTGGGGTGAAATATACTCTATGTAAGCAGTTCAAGTGGATCACTCTCAATATGTGATTGATTGAGCATTCCAATTCTTTTTTAGGAGCCTATCCCATTCTCCCCCTGTCAAACTGTCAGGAGCCAGATCTTCTCCCAACCTACACTTTAATCTAGTAAGCAGGTCCTGTAGTGCCCCAAAAAGCAACCTATAGCACCAGCTTAGTGGTCTAACTTTGTTGGTCAAGATGGTACTGGAAAATATTTCTGCAAGAGGAGAGCACGGTGATACATTAAGTTTCCCTCCTTCTAGTAACCTGGATCTTATCTTGCAGTATGTGAAGAAGCTGGAGACTTCTAAGCCATATTTTTCCTTAACTGTGGGAAGTACAGAAGGGTATGTTCTTCACATAGCTGAGAAAGGTTGAGGAGGCCCTTCCTGGCCCAGTCTCCCACCATTTTCTCATCCCCTCTATGCCCATTCCCCAATGTCTCATTGTAGCTCCTATAGAGGCCTCTGGGATAGTATATTTGTCAGGCCCAGAATTTTGTGCGCTTTGACCTATACTTTAACTGGGCATCTCGTAAAGGGGTTTTTGACCATGGAGAGGTTCCAGGGCACCAAGTTAGGGGCCAAGGAAGAGTTATATATGCCCCCACTTACCTCTTCCAGCCCTATCCATGCCCTATAAACAATGTTGCTAGGTTTAACATCATCAACAAAAGCCAGTTGGGTTGCTATGTAGTATAAGTGCAGATTGGAAAGGCTTGGGCCTCCCTTCTTAACTGGAGGCAAGAGTGCCTCCTTTTTTATTCTAGGGCACTTGCCCTGCCAAATAGGGGAAGTTATGGTGTCCTCTACTGCCTGTATATATTTTAATAGAACCTGGGCTGGGATAGACAGAAACAGGTATAAGCATTGGGGTAATATACACATTTTGACTAGGTTAACTCTCCTAATTAAAGTGAGAGGGAGAGTCTGCCACCTTAGGCAATCCTCTTTCACCTTATGCACTAGGGGCTTGTAGTTAATCTCCACTAGTTTAGATATTTTCTTTGTAAGTTTAATGCGCAGGTATTAATTCTCTGTAGATGGTTGATTTGGGCCCCCCCCTTGTCACAGGGCCTCTCCTGTCTCCCAAAGGAAGCCATTCACATTTACTCCAATTAATTTTGTTGCCTGATATCAGAAAAAGGGCCTTTAGTGCTTTTTCCAGCTTAGCGACAACAAAGTGTCATCTGCGAAGAGTGAGATAATCTTATTCTTTCCCTGTCACTCAAAGTCTTCCAAATCTTGTAGTTTAGGATTGCCACTGCTAGTACTTTAATGGTAAGGATGTACAGGAGAGGCGATAGGGGGCAGCCCTGTCTGGTACCTCGGGTAAGCGCAAAGGGAGAGGACATTATGTAATTTGTTAGTATCTGTGCTTTGGGATTGGTGTAGAAAGAGCCTATCCAGGACAAAATGTTGGAGCCAAACTGGAATTTATTTAGGACCTCAAACATGAAGTGCATTCAATCCAATCAAAGGCTTTCTCGGCATCTAGGGCCAGAAGTCCCTGGTTCTCTCCCTTAGTTTTCTTATACCATTGATAGATGATATTCATGGCTCTCTGTAGGTTATGTTTGGCCTGTCTCCCCCCCAACCCCCACCTCTGATCTGGGTGGATCAAATTCAGGAGGACCCCTTCAAGGTGGTGAGCCAGCAGCTTGGCTGTGATTTTGTAATCTGCATTCAGCAGAGATATTGACCTATTAGAGTCATACTTTCGGGGTTCCTTTCTTGGTTTCAGCAGCACTGTAATAGTGGCCAAAAGTTGGGATTCTGGTAGATCACCCCCTTCCAAGGCAGCACACATCATTTGGTGCATTAAGGTGTCCAGAGTGCCCCAGAGTCTTTTAGAACTCTGATGGAATACCATCTGGCCCGGGTGCCTGCCCTTCTTAGTAGACCAGACCACTTGGCACAGTTCTCCCTGTGATATGGGGGAGTCTAATTGGTGCCTCTGTTCTATGTTCAGCCCAGGTAACTTAATTGTATCTAGCAAGGTTGCTGGAGTAAGATTGAGAGGTTCCAGAGAAGTGTATAGTCCCTGATAAAGTCCCTGAACACTGCACTTATCTCTTGTTGATCGCTGCCTGTATAGAAGCTGTCATCCTTTTCTATTTCTAGAATTGTCCTCTCTTTATGATTTCTTTTTATTTGTCAGGCAAGGAATTTACCATCTTTATCCCCTTAAAAGTAGGCATTAGATTGGGAGATGGACAAATATCTCTCCAGTCTCTTAGATGCTAGTTGATTGTTTCCCCTTTAAGAGACCCAGAGCACTGGTGTCCATGTTCCCTTGTGCCATGTTCTGTCTCTCTAATTCCCAAATCTCATTTTCAAGCCTCTCTCCTTCCTGAAGTTTCTGTTTCCTTTCATAGGATGTATATAAGATGGCCTCACCTCTAATAAATGCTTTCATGGATTCCTAGACTGTCTGTATAGCTACCTCACCTGTCGTGTGTATAGATATAAATTCCTCTAGATTACATGAGATGGAATTTACAAATGCTTCATCATTTAAGAGTGTGGGATCCATCCTCCATGGCTTGGGCTGGTGAGTTTTCCCAGTGATCTGCAGGGTTATTTCTAAAGGGGCATGATCGGAGATCAATATAGGACCATATTTGGCTTCCCTCACCCCACTCCCCCAGGCCACCTTCAGGTAAAACAAGTAATTTATTCAGGTATAAACCTTATGGACATGGGAATAGAAGGAGTACTCTCTATCCTGAGGATGTTAATACCGCCACATTTCGGTAGGTTCCTTTCCCTCATCATGTCTTCCAAGGCTCCCGCACTCCTGGTTTGCCTTCTTCGTTGGGTCCCCGAATGATCCAGAACGCAATCCCAATAGGTATTAAAATCTCCACCTATTATCAAAGTACCAGAAAATGGAGCTAGGGCCATCAAGAGGTGCTGAAAGAATTCTGGGGAGTCAAAGTTCAGCCCATATAGAGAGACTAGGGTATAGCGAGTTTGGTTAACTGAGGCATCTATAGTAATATATCTTCCCTGCTTGTCAGCCATAATCTTGTGGGTTTCAACCCTTAGGGAGTGACAGAACCATATTACAACTCCTCTAGTCCTGGTAGTAAAGGGTACTGCCACTAGAATTCCCCCCAAAGGAGGAGGTCAACCTTGCAGTTTCCTGCTGAGTCATATGCAGTTCTTGTAGAAATATATCACCTTTTGTTTTCCTAATGTAAGTCAAAAACCTTTTGCATTTCACTACCATTTTGAACCCATTGACATTCCATGGCATAAAATTTAGGCTAACCATGGTGTAAATTACGTTATATGTACTGATTCAAGTAACCCACCACCATATGTGTCAACCCACAGTACTCATCATGTACCTTGGGCTGTACTACTTGTAATACGCTGTATCGCTAGATGAGATAGCTTACAATTGTAAATAGACCAATTGCTGTTATTTCTTGTAGTTTTTTGTCTCTGTACTTGTGCAGCCATATTCTGTAACTACCTTTCTGTGTTGTCCTCCTGTCATGAAGTGGAACATCTTAAAAGAGCATTTTGCTCATAGGTTATGTCTGAATGATGAAATAAATTTATATATAGATATAGATAGATACAAAGTAAAAATCTTCTGGTCTTCCTCCCTGCTGATTTTTCACTTGTTTAGAACTTATCCTCCCCCCCTCAGAAATTTCCCCAGAACTTAAGAACTTAGTCCCAACTCTTAGGCCTAGCTCTTCTTTTTCAAACAGACCCCAAATTGCCATTTCTTTTCTGGGTGTCCTAAACTTCTGACCCTCTGCTGGAATGAGAAAAAAACTTTAACTAACCCTCCCCGTTACTCTTAAATTTAGAAACCAAACCATCATTCTAATTAAGAAAAACCTCCAACTGAAGGAAGCTACTTCCCATTCCTCCCCTGCATAAGAAAACAGGCACCTTCTTTCCCACTCTTCTTCATGGAAGAAGCTGGGCCATCCATCCTTTTAAAACATGTAACCTTTTTATCCTCTAACCCAGTGGCTGGGCTTTGTACATCTCCCCTGTCTTATTGGCCTGGAGCTGGCAGGTTGAGGTCCCCCAACCAGTCTCAGCTCATAACTAGGCTGCCAGAGACCCCGTGTGATGAGGACTTGCAGGAGCGGATGTATGTCTGCGGCAACTGAATTCGCCCCATGAGACACACCTTCCCCTGAACAGAAATATTTTCTCAGATTAAATGTACTAGCTCAGCCATCTCAAATGCAGCTCTGTCCCATTTTGGCCCCTGCCCCTTAATTTCAGATTCCTTGGACCAAGTATACCTGTTACTCTGACACATGTAAACACGTAAATACCATGTTTAACGTTGTCCCCCATGTACTGAGATCATAGTCCGTCCCCCCAGCCCTCTCAACACATACATTTTGGTTTTAAACATTTCTATTGTGTCTTTGTTTATTATTAAGTAGTGCGATCCTCAGCCGGTTATGGCGCATCTTAGTCTCAGTGTCCTGGTGAGGGCCTGGCACTGCCCTTTTTAAATTAAGACATGGAGCTGAAGCACTTTCAATCCATTAGGACAATAATACACTTTGGAAATCGACGAGCCCACTATGTTATCTAGTGGATCATCTGTTTCTTTTTACAGGCATCGCAACACATTAAGTGTCCAAACCTCAACGAAGGTTTAAACTTCAGGCAATTTGCAGTGGCCAGGAGCAGCAAGCACTGCCCTGAGAGTATCAACAAATGACCTGCCCCTGATTTGGTGAGCCAGGAGGGGGAGTGTCATAGTCCAGCCTTATGGGCCACCACCGTGTTGTGGGATGTGAAGCAAGCAGCCCCCCCTCCAATACTCCCAACCCAGAAAAAGTGAGATTAGCAGTACATGCAAGTGGAGAAAGATAAATCAGTCCTCTGGTTCCTCTTGTCCGTATTCTCTCCTCTGCACCTTCTGTTGTTGTTCTTCTTTATGTAGACCATCGCTACTTCAGGATCAAGAAAGGCTCTGTGTTTTCCCCTGGGCTTCCGGATTATCAATCGGGCAGGATACACCAGGCTGAATGACAAGTCAAGGTCATGCAGTTTCCTTTTAACTGGCTGGAAGGCTTGCCATTGGCCCTGGAGCTGTCTAGAAAAATCAGAGAATATGCTCACCCTGGAGCCCTTCATCATTAAGGTACCCAATTTTCTGGCAGCGTTCAATGTCTGCCTGGCTTGGTATCCTAGAAACTTAACTGTTATGTGTTGTGGTCATTGATCCAGATGTGGTTTATGGCTGGGGACCTGTGAGTGTGCTGGATTTTCAGCGAGGTGAGTTCAGGAATCTGCAGCATTTGCCTCAGCCATTTTTGTAAAAAGGAAGCACAGTCTCTCCCTTCCAATCCCTCTGGTATGCCCACCACTCACATTACACAGTCTCTCTCTATTTTGTGGTTATCTAATATTTGTTTAAGCAGGGCAATGTCCTTTGTAGCCTGTTGCAAATCAGCCATTACTCTAGATAATTTGTCTTCCTGGGTACTAGTTCACAACTCCAGCTCCTGTAAGTGATGATCGTGCTGGTCAACTGTCTCCAAGACGGAGTTAACCGTCTGTTGTAGATGTTGCAGCTGGGATGTCATATTTTTTAACTCAGCCTGCATTTTCATGGTGAGCTCACATTTCAGGCCTTTAAATAGTTTTTAAAGGATTTGGTGGGAAGATTAACTTGCCTCATTCTTATCTTTGTCTATACGTTCACCTTCCTCTTGATGTGAGTGCATGTTGCCCCTTGTAGCTGGAGCATCCGGGCCTAGGGTTTTTCACAGTGTCTCTGGCCTGTTTAAAATTGATTTTTGCTTGAGACATAGAATATTTCAGTGTAGATGCCATATAGAGGTCTTGTGCGTCTGAGAAAAGCCAAAAAATGTATTCTAGAGGCAGGATGTGAGGTATATTATGTGGATGGATGAGGAGCTCTCTCTTCAGGCAACTTTTTCCATTCCCAGCTAGGCCATGCCCCTCTGGCCCCACTACATGTTATGTAAGTTCTAACACTGTATAGCACCACGATTTCCCTTTGGAAACACCACAGTATACTGCAGTATCATTCAACTTCTGTCTAACTACCACTGTACAAATTGCAATATTAAGCTACCACAGATAGGAAATCTATAGGCTCCCTTACACAGCCTGTTTTGCCACCTACAACTTAATCAAGTTCAAGTTCATTTTATCAGGAAAACTCCATTGAGCACTCTCATTTACAAGGAGGTCCTACAAAGGACATTGCATGACATACAGAGACAACAATACAAGGCTGGATAAGTAATACAAAGTAAAAGGAAGATAAAGGGGCAGATACATAATACAGGAGGATATATAAGAATAAAACAATGCTATATTTTTGAAAAGTGTGGGCAAGCAGTTATGTTAGGTTATGCTATAGAAGGAAAAAATGGATTTTGGTTAATTTTGGGGGGTGATAGTGCTAACTGTACTCTAGATACCCATAACAAGTTCAGATTCCCTTGCAAAACTGCAGACTGACCTGTGTAAGCCATACAGACTCCCACTCCCACTCTGTGCCACTCATGCAATGGGGCACTCAGGTAATGGGACACTTTCGTTAGAGTTCTTTTATGCCTCTCTTCCACTTTCTGGATGATTTTGTCCTCTTTCATGATTGGCAGGTGCTAATCAGACGATTAGTGACCAGGAAAATAATATTATCCCTTCTGGTTAAAATTGTAGCTAGCCAGCCCGCTGGCTCAGTGACAAGGCACCTGCATGCTACACCAACATCCCCAGTTCAGGAATAGACCTGGGAGTTTAGGGCTGGCTGGAGGGAGAAGGATCAAGCCCCTGAGCGGCTTTCCTTCTCCAGGAGGGAAGGGCCAGCATGTTGCAGAATGGATCCCTGGCAGAGGCCAGGATCTGCTGACTCACGCCTAGTACTGTCTGAGGTGGGACAGATGTCGGGTTCATCCCAAGGGCGCCATTGCACATCCCACCTCCAGGGTTTCAGTGAGCATCCACAAATTCTGGCTCCAGCTGTAATGCCCTGCTCTGCCTCTGTTTCCATTGTCCCTGTTGCCCTCCAGGGGGCCCTGCTCCCATGACCCTACCCTGGGGGGTAAGCCACGGCAAGTTCCCAAGTGACCATTGGGAGGATGCCACCTCTGAGGCCGCACTCAGTGGGGTAAGTCCGGGCATGGTGGGGATGGCGGGCTGGGCAGGAGTGTAGCTGGGTCGGGCAAAAAAAAAAAAGTTGTGGCTGTCTTATTTAGCTGTCAGTGCGTTTCATTTAGTTTAGCAAGGTGATTTTCAGCATAGATTTTAGAAGCTTGTGGTCCTCCAAGCCTCAAACATCACCTCTTCTCTACAGGCATGCACTACAAAGTGATCATCTGTCTGAAAAGTCAGTCATCTTGACTGACATCTGCAGGCTTCAATAGGAAGAGCTCTTATTTTCACTTATGTTTCTGTGCATAACATGCGCGAGCATGGAAAATGGTATGACTAATGGTTCGACTTGAGGTCGATAGGATAGGTAAACATCTGAGCAGGGGTGATGCCAGGCTGGGCTACTGACCAAGCTTGGGGACTGTGATGCACTATGCCACTGAGGGGACTTGTGGGGCAGGCAACTGACAGGGCTCCAGAATGGATTAGGTGGAAAAGCCTGGATACCAACTGAGTTTGTGGTGGGAGTGGAATATAACCAACAGAGTTTGGGGGGCTGGCAGTCAAGCTGGCAGGGGTGGGAGTTACTGGGACATCACAGAAGAGACTGCATAGGAAGGTATGCAGTGGGGGGAAGTGCTGCTGGTACAGAGTGTGCAGTAAAGTGCTGGGGCACATTGTGGGTAGGGACATTGTGGTTTGTGTAGTGGGGCATGTATGCCACATGCAGGATCAGTGTAGTGGGCATAGTGCAAGTTGCTGGTATGGTGCAGGTGGTGCAGTGCTGACAGGAATATCACAGGTAAACAAACAAGTGAAGTTACTAAACAGTTCTGCTAGCTACATTGTAGTAGGGGCAGTGCAGATAGCACAGTGCTTGTATTTATGTTGGCGGTAGGGGTAATGCATATAGTAAGTGTTGGCAGATATGCCAATGATTGAAGCAGTGGAGGTGGCATATACATGGCAGTCAGGGCATTGCAGATGACTGATACAGTATGGGCAGGTGGGTCACAGGTGAGGGCTGCTGATCAGTAACTTCCACAGTTGCAATCATCAAATAAAACAAACAAACCAGGCTGCTCAACTGCATAAGACCGAGGGCTACAGTCAACTTTGCTGACATCATGTTCTATTTCTTTGAGAAACTATTCTAATTCCACTAATGTAGCAAACGTGGACACACCAAAAGTGAGATAGCACAAAACTCCACCACAGTACAATGTGTTCTCTTGTAATTTGATGTTGTCCTAAAAACCTGAAAAAAATGAGGTAACCAGTAATCATCATTTACTGTCTGGTTGTGTTTCATGTTTACAGGAAAATCTATTCATACTTATTCATTTAGGGTCCTATTAGCCTTACATAATTACAGATTTTGCTGGTTTAAGTGTTTCTGTAATAACTCCAGCCTAAGGATTAACAGTCATCTAAGAATATAAGATATGCTGTTTGCACAGCGAAAGCCCTACAGCAGTAGTAGTGTCAGCGCTGCAACGAGATCAGCAGTCATTCTGTTGATCATGATTTTCCAGCACCAGCCATCTTGCTGCCCCAGGGGTTTTGTGCCCCCCCCCCACACCTCTGACTAGGAGGTGATTATATAAATTTTCAGGGGATGTATAGGATGAACCCTCCCCATGGTGGGGGATGCGGACGTGAATCCCCCAACAAACATCCTGGATGTGCTCCAGTGTATTGCTGTGATAACAGTCAGTCGGCAGGATTGCCTGGTGACATGGCTGCCAGTCGGCAAGTCATTGTCAATGTAAAGTTGGCCACATCCTTGATGTTGAACCAACTTCTTATTTTTGTATCTTGCCACCACACAAACAAACTGAGTGACATTTACTCACATTGGAGGGCACCACTTTATCATGAATAAGCTGTGGTCATCATGTCCATTGTTCACTCCTGCGTGACGTCATACACAGAGGTACATTTTCCTCTAAGACACTTGAGCTTGCCTGTGGTCCCTCTCGAGTGTTACTGCATCCTTGTTTGTCTAAAGATAATTTCAAAGGAGCCACCCAGCATGTCCAGCTCTTGGGGAAAGCCTGAATCTTGATATATTATTGCCCACAAAGACCACAAAATGTTGACCTATTCATTTTTGTAGTTACAAGATACTGTACCAAAATAAAATAAGAAGTTTTTATATTAATAAGTATGAATCTACTTTTTAGGTCAGGTCTGCATTGCAGGTCACTTCTTTTCGAATCGGAAGTCAAGAAGTATTTTACAGTTAAAGCCAGCTGAAAACTCTGAGAAGTGGGAGATATGAAGGAAAACAACTGAGTGAAGTGGCTTGTCGTTACATAGAAACATAGGAAATTGATGGCAGAAAAAGGCCTCACAGACTATCCAGTCTGCTCTGTTGTCTATTTAGGTGAGGTAATTCAATGGATCCTAATGGTCCATAGCAGAGTTCCACCACCCTGTCTTTCCCAATGCACTTTGTCAGCCCCTTGTTCCTGTCCCATCCCTTTTTGAATCCCCACTATATTCACTTTACTTCAGTGGGTTGTCTGTGCCACTTTTTCACCAGATATTTGGGCAATCAGGTTTTGCTATAAGCAAACACTTCACGATTCATTCATACTAGAACCAAAATGAACTCTGAACAGAGTGAACACTACACCAGGGGATGTTTTTTTTTTTTAATAAGTCATGAAAAATCAGATTTTTGGGGTACTGGGAGGAGAGAAGGTGATGGGTGCCAGAGAGGGGATGGTTGAGAGTAAGGAAGTTATTAACATTTGCGTCTGGTCAGGTGGGGTGGGGAGTTGCATGTTTTGGTGTATGGGTTGGGGCAGTGAATCCTTATATAAAATTTAACAGCGAAGAAGGGAAGAATGTGCTTGCAGTGGGATGTGAGGGGGGTGCATCAATAAAGAAAGCATTTGGAGGTTGGAAGAGGTGACAAATTATGTGGGGCTGCATCAACAAAAAGTGTATTTGGAGGTGTGAGGGGGTGGCAAATTATGCCAGAGTAGGAGGGGGAGGGAGTGTAAGCCTTTTGGGGCTTTAAAAAAATAAAGATATAGGCCATCAAAAAATTTGTGAAGCTTCTGAAGCACGAAGTTCCCAATTTTGCTCCAACTTTAACCAAATTAAACATTCCTTCCATCTCTATTACATACAATACAGGAAATCTGATACTGCAGACTGAAAGTTCATAAGGTTCCTAACATACATGATGTCATGACCTTCCTCTTTAAAGCAGCTAGATCCTGGGAACAAGCTACCTCCTCAATTTTGTCAGTTAAACTCACTAAAACAATTTCAGCAAGCACTAAAAGTAGAATTTAGTACTGTCTGTAATTATACTTAAAGCAGCTGCAATGTGATATATTAATACAATGTTTATTTATATGTGTATTTAAACATTTCACCAGGAAAGACATACTGAGCTTTTAATTAGCTCATTTCTAAGATGCATCCTGGGGGAGAGGGGAAGAGGATTGATACATTAATGACTGTGTATATACAGTACAATACAGTGAACAATAGTTTTGCCTGTTACAATAAACAGTTATGTATAGCATTTACATAATATTCAGGTAAGATACAAGGTAATAGTGCAGCTGAGTCCTTGTGGGTAGTTGAAGAAGTGGCTCAATGCAGGGTGATTGATAAGAGGATTTAGTCAGGGGACATTGCGGAAGGGTGGATTAGGGGTCAGAGAAGGAGGGGGCATGGTGAGGGGAAGGAGGAAAGGGAGATTGGGAGGGGAATGAGGGAGAGGGGCAGAGAGGTGTGGGAGATGGGGCAGAGGGGAGAACTGGAGTAGGCAAGGAGCATGAAATGGGGAGGGAGTAGAGGATGGGGAGAGAAGATAAGAGGGAGGGGACATGAGAGGGATAGAGGAAAGTGAGGAAAAGGGGAAAGGGAAGAGGGGAAGGGAGAGGAGGGATAGTGAGGGAGGAGAGTGAGGAGGATAGGAAGGATGGGAGAAGGTGGGGCAGTGAGTGGGAAGGAGGTGAGTGAAACAAATGGGTCTGGTAACTAGGACAGTCACAGGAGGGGTGGTGGTGGGTGCAAAGCTGTGAGCTTAGTGAGTGTTTAGAGAAAGCAATACTGCAGCTAAGTCTTTTAATGTTCTGAAACATATTTATAATCAGGATAAGAAGGCAATTTTAACACTAACATCCTATCCTGTTTAGAAATAAAGATTTTACATACCTACCTATCTACCTAGCAACCATTAGTGGCAGTGAGGTCTACTGGTCTAAGCACTGAACGAGGTGTCCTTTGTATGAATCCCACCACAGTCAATGTGCTCACTATATGGCCAGAAGAAAACTCACATGACCCCCCCCACCCAACTCTGTGCTGCATTCATGTTAGTTTTAAAATCCAAGACTAGCAAGACTGTGCAGCATTTGAAGTTTGGCATCTCAGCTGGGATATGCAGAGTAAATAAACTGTAGATGCACATACTGACTCACTCTTTTCTCATTCAGGATGCTAAATTGTGTTAAGGTTCTTTCAGATAATTGATATCAATACTTAGTACTATCTTCATGATGATTCAATTTAGAGAATTTGAGAAGCCCTCTAAAATGTTAAATAAAAGTGTTAGAATTCCATGGAGGGGATATGACAACAAGGTTTATGTAACTGATATAGAAGACAATCTCATTTGAATCAATACGCATCTCCATTTTACTGATTGAGGCAGCAGATGGTGGCATCAACAAAATGTTAATTGCATGCTGTCCAAAAAACCTTGAAACCTAAAATTTATGTGAGTACAATGTTATGAACAGAACAAAGCTAACATAAAATTACAAAAATGCTGTTGCTGCCAGCCTCATTTTAACCAAGATCACAATGGAAGGAGGGCACATGTTATTCCCAAGGGATGGTATAGTATATTCTGTAATATGTCAGAAAAATGTTGTAGGTGCCGTATTGGTCCTTTTGAAAAACAGATCCAGAAACAAATGATTTGATACCTTTTATTGGACCAACATGGATGTTACAGAAAAGAACAAAGTGCTTTAGCTTTCGAACCAACCAGGTCCTTCTTCAGAAGCTTTGTGGCAGTTTTTTCAAATATCCCATACTATTAACACCAGATTATATAGAAAAAGCAGAAATAATTCTCATTGGTTTAACATATACATTTAAAACATAATAGAAGATTATGTCAGAGAAGTTAATTAACACCAGTATGCCTTAACTGAGGAGCCTCAGAAGGGCAAAGGTTATCAAGAATTCTCTACAGCCAGAGAGTTCTTGTCACATAAATTTTAAAATGTCTCAGTATGCCAAGAAAGCATTCTAGTGATAAAAAAACTGGAGTGGCATTCTCCTAATACATGTAAGATGAGCTTACAACTTACATTCCAATTGTCCTGGTATATTAAAGGACAGATAATGAGAGACAAAATCCTGAAA
This sequence comes from Neoceratodus forsteri, assembly GCA_016271365.2. Taxonomy (NCBI): domain Eukaryota; kingdom Metazoa; phylum Chordata; order Ceratodontiformes; family Ceratodontidae; genus Neoceratodus; species Neoceratodus forsteri. Next base: position 654,382,812 of record JADMNL010000022.1, read on the forward strand.
TTAGGTATAACTGCAAGTTGAAATCAAGCCTCAAATTAACCTACACATATAAACATGATGCATGAAAGTATCACTTGTAAGTGTGTGCAAAAAAAAATCCTGTCAAGGACCCCCAAGAAAACGAGACCATGAGCCTGATAAATGCAGATTTCAAACACAGAGTCTGTGTATAACAAAATGCACAGAATCAGTCTAAGCAATCTAAATGAAAACCCAAAGGAATTACACCTTTAATGACCCCCCAAGTAAATGAGATATGCATCTTAATATGAGCAGTTGAAAATGTGACAGTGTGAAATCCACCCACTGACAACTAATAGAAGGAAATAAATGCACACTATATGTGAAAACTAAGTGTTCTAGCCACATAACAACTGCCCCATGCCACGCTCCACCCACACATATGTGTGTACATACACCATACCACACCCCCATACACACACACACACACCTGCACACCCCACACAACCACAACACACAACAAATATAGCAAACACATTCTGCACACACCACACCACACCACGCACAACAAACAAAACACACATACACACCATACCCACAACACATAAAAACACAACACACACCAAACACACACATACATACATCAGTATACACACACACACACACTCAAACGCACTCACCACAGTGTTAAGGTGAAAAGTCAACAATGTAGATAACCATAAACTTACAAAATCAAAGGCCCACTGAAGAACTAAACTGTTTATGTCCATCTTTTAAAGTAAAGGTCTGTGTAAGTTTATGGAATAATGTGTCATGTACCCAACATCAATGTTCAATCCATCCGCCACCATATTGAGAAGTAAAATAAGTCTAATTTCAGAAGCCTGTCTCTGTTGCGTACTGTTGAAATGTCCTTTTAAGACCATCACAGACATATCTGAGATTGAGTGGTCATCCTGGGAGAAGTGCTGGGCTACTGGTTTCTCAATCATCTTGTGGTTAATAGAATGTCTGTGTGAATTCATTCTAGTGCGGAGTTGTTGGCTTGTCTCCCCACATAACCTGTAATGAGACATTTCTTGCATTGGATAAAATAGACCACATTACTTGATGTACATGTATAATTCTCCTGTATCCTGAATAGTCTGTTTTGTGATGTAACCACACAGTCTGAAGTGGAAATGAGGTTACAGGTCTTATATGCGTTGATGACAGGGTCGTGTACCATATGATGTCATGGTATTCTGTTCTGGTTCAAGTTGACTCCTAATAATCAGGTTGGCTAAATTAGGTGGTTGTTTAAAAGATAGTAGTGGTAGTTCTTGAAAAATACAGTTAAGGGTTTCATCCTCACTAATTATTGGATGGAGATCCTTAGTAATCTTACGTAGGAGTTCAAGGTCAGGATGGTATGTGACTACTAAGGGTATTCTGTTGGTAGTCATCTGTTCCTTATATTGCAGTAGCTGTTCTCTTGAACCTGTGTTGCACGTTCCACTGCTCTGTCAATTTCCCTGGATGAGTGTCCCTGCTCAATAAAGGTGTTTTTCAACATCGCCAGATGTGTGTCTCTGTCTTCCTCATTTGAACAGAGGCGGTGATACCGAAGTGCTTGACTATATATAACAGATTTCTTTGTGTGGCTCGGGTGATTACTTTTCTTGTGCAAGTATCTCTGTCTGTCTGTTGGTTTCCTGTAAAGACAGGTATGTAGGGTACCATCCTTAATAGTGACAGTGGTATCCAGAAAATGTACACTTGTGGTAGAATATTCTAGGGAAAGCTATGCATGGGCATGGGGCAGTTGTTATGTGGCTAGAACACTTAGTTTTCACATATAGTGTGCATTTATTTCCTTCTATTAGTTGTCAGTGGGTGGATTTCACACTGTCACATTTTCAACTGCTCATATTAAGATGCATATCTCATTTACTTGGGGGTTCATTAAAGGTGTAATTCCTTTGGGTTTTCATTTAGATTGCTTAGACTGATTCTGTGCATTTTTGTTATACACAGACTCTGTGTTGAAATCTGCATTTATCAGGCTCATGGTCTCGTTTTCTTGGGGTCCTTGACAAGGATTTTTTTTTTTTTTTTGCACTTACACTTACAAGTGATACTTTATGCATCATGTTTATATGTGTAGGTTAATTTGAGGCTTGATTTCAACTTGCAGTTATACCTAATTTCAGGATTTGTCTCTCTCATTATCTGTCCTTTAATATACCAGGACAATTGGAATGTAAGTTGTAAGCTCATCTTACATGTATTAGGAGAATGCCACTCCAAGGTTGTTTTTTTTATCACTAGAATGCTTTCTTGGCATACTGAGACATTTTAATATTTATGTGACAAGAACTCTCTGGCTGTAGAGAATTCTGATAACCTTTGCCCTTCTGAGGCTCCTCAGTTTAAGGCATACTGGTGTTAATTAGCTTCTCTGACGTAATCTTCTATTATGTTTTAAAATGTATATGTTAAACCAATGAGAATTATTTCTGCTTTTCTATATAATCTGGTATTAATAGTATGGGATATTTGAAAAAACTGCCACAAAGCTTCTGAAGAAGGACCTGGTTGGTTCGAAAGTTAAAGCACTTTGTTCTTTCTCAACATCCATGTTGGTCCAAGAAAAGGTATCAAATCATTTGTTTCTGGATCTGTAATATGTCAGAGAAATTCTATAAAATGAAAACTCAGATTTAAAGCAATGCATGTACTTGATTAGGTCAATAAAGTAAAGAACAGTCATCTTTTCACTTCCTATCTTAATTCAGTACACTTGTTACTATATTACCTAAAACAGGTTTGCTGCTCTAATCACTAAATGCATATGGTCATAAGTAAGCTTTAACACATGTTATAAGTGGAATTAACTGCCGGGAAACGTTACTCAGGAATGTGAACAATGGCTTTACTCTCTGAACTTCTGAACCTTCTTCTATTATTAGTAACTGCAAATCTCAATGAAAAATTCAGAATAGCAATACTATGAAGTTTGGGAACTACTGTACTTTAGAGCTTATAGGGAGAGAATACTGGTTGGGTAACCATGCACAACCAGCCTGTGCTGCCACAGAATCCCTTTGATTACATCACAGCTCGAGATCAAAGCTCAAGAGGTCTGATGTAATCGAAGCCTGAGGTGGTAGCATGTCTCAATTGGGAATGTAGTTAGCCAATCAGTATTTTTTATATATATTTTTATTGATGAAACACAAATAAAACATTGAAACAATGAAACATTTGATTGCATGCAACAACAATTATAGAGCTTTCAAGGCTGTATGTTGAATACATGATAATACTTTTACAACATATTGAGCACAACAGCTAGCTAATAGCTCTAAATCTACCATGTCTACTGTAGAGTATAAGGTTTACATAGCATTTATTACACAACACACAAAAAAAGTCAGAAGGACTTAGGCAGGTGTCTCAACATGCATTTTAAAGCTGGGTGCTCAAACCTTGAATCAGAAACAAGTAAAAAATGCAGCTGACAGAACGAGAGCTTGTAAGGTTGGCACAGTGTTTAAACTAATAATCAGAGCCAAGGGCCATTATCTCATTAGAAAGATACAAAAGTTTATTGAACAAAGCACTGATAATTAAAATATAATCTTACCATCACCATAGGCAAACATCTATCTATCTTCTTAGTCAGCATATGTAATCCAAAGTGAATTATATTTAGAAGAAAATTGCAGCATAAAAAACACCGAACCGGTGCTAAAAGTATGCATGCTTCGCCAAATGTGAACTGCTCGACCAAAGACGCACCCACATGACACGCTAACATGCTTACGTATAGACCATCAACATCTTCAGAGCTCTGATGACGATAGATGTCTGCCTATGGGGATGGTGAGATGATGTTTTTAATTATCAGTGTTTTGTGTAATAAACTTTTTTGTATCTTTCTAATGAGATAATGGCCTGTGGCTCTGCTTTTAGTTTAAACACTGTGCCAGCCTTGCAAACTCTTATTCTGAGAGCTGCATTTTTTTCCATAGCATTTATTACCTTCCTACCTCTATTACCTTATGGTTCTTTATAGATCTAAGATCACTCTTATGTAAGAGATTGGATTAAAAGTGAACAGTTTATGAAGACCTACCTAAGATGAGGATGTAAAACAGATCCTGGAGCAATCCAAGTTATCTATAGTAACTTTCTTTCACCAGTAGCTATAATCAACCTGGAGTAGTAGTTTACATAGGTAGTTGATATTGTTGAATTTTTGTGTGGTTGGGCATTCGGAGTTACCAGAGAAAAATGTCTTTTTCTACTATAGCTTTCTCCAGTTTCTCCCACATTAGGTCAAATTTATGAGTGGTAGATGTGGCCACTGATTGGGCTCTGTCTATTTTTAAACATGATAGAAGATTGATTGTGCACTGTTGTATGGATGGCGGGGGTTCTCCAGAATAGTGGCATTCCGAGAAACATTTTTTTGGGTTGGGGGATTTTAGGTGGGCATGAGCTTCCATCCACACTTTCACTAAATCATAGGTAAAGAGGTATCATATGTTCTGTTTTGTTAGAAGGCCACGACAAGTGAAAGGAGATCTTTATGGAGATCTCCCCTATCTGTTCTCCCTCTATAACCATCCATGAAGGGGGAATTGGAGATGCTCCCATATAGATTAAGGACAGCCAAGCAGCCCAATAGTACAATTTGAAGTTTGGCAAACCTCCTCCACCCTTAGAGCTAGACAACTGAAGTATGATTCTGCAAATATGTCCATTTTTCTACTCCCATAAGAATTTGTGTACTGTGGAGTCCGATTGTTTGAATATCTTGTCAGGGACATGATTGGGCAAGGATTGAAACAGGTATAAGCGCTGAGGGAGGATCATCATTTATATTGTGCTAATCCTCCTCAGAATGGTCAGCAGGAGGGCTTTCCATCTCTCACACTCCTCAGAGACTGCTGTAAGAAGGAGTCCCTAACTCCTGTGTAGCAACTGTCTCACTCTGGCTGCAATATATACCCTTAAGTACTTTATGTGGCCCACCGCCTACACCCCTAGAGGATTATAGGTCAATGACTCTCTGTACAGCACCCCCCCACCAACACCAGCAAGATCTCACTTTTGGTCCAGTTTATTTTATGACCAGGAAGGGAGCCATATTCAGTTACAAGAGCTTGGACACTAGAGAGACCTGTGGATGGTTTTCTCAAGTGAAGCAGTAGACCGTCGGTGAACAAGGCCACTTTATGTGCACTGTGCTTCCCCAAACCCTCTCTACCCAGGTGCTGGTGATTTAAGAGACATAACATAAAGTAAGGGAGAGAGGGAGCAACCCTACCTCATCCCCCTAGCCAAAGTAAAAGAGGGAGTCAATGACCAATATTTGAAATGTTGGATATGTGTATAGAGTTTTAATCCAAGCTAGCATAAGAGGACCCACCCCAAATTCCTGCAGCATGGCAAACATGTACCCCCACTACATATGGTCAATAGCTTTCTGTACATCAAGGGCAAGGACCGCCACTCCTTGGGACCCTGAGGTTTATGCCTATTGGTGTATTATATAAAGGTTTTCTGTATAGTGTTCTTCCCTGTCTACCTTGCACAAAGCCACTTTGATCATTATGAATACATTGGCATCGTAATGTCTCTAAACAGACAGCAATGTCTCTTGCTATATCTTATAATCTGAGTTAATGAGGGAGATGGGACAGTATGAGGTGCAAAGAGCGGGTTCATTTACCAGTTTAGGAAACATGGTAATTGTAACAGACCACCTGGAGGGGGTAACGCCCACATCGCAGGCTCTTCAGTTATATCTTGCATGGGATCTGCTAGAAGAGTAGCAAAGGTCTTGATAAATCCATGGTAGGCAATAAGGCCTGGGCCTTCCTCCCTCAATTTCTTAATTGTGTCTATAAGTTCTTCCCTACTCACAGGCTATTCCAGGTTTGGGAAGCCTTGGGGGCTATGGGTGTTATTTAAGCTTTTTGCAGGAAAGTTTGGATTTGGGCCTGAGAAGGAGAGAGACTTCCAATGTGTACAGTTCCCTATAAATGTCAGAGAAAATTGCCTCTTGGTATTCATGTCTTCACCTGGGGATTTAATTCCCTTTACAGCACATTCTCCGTCCTTCTTTTTAGGTTGCCAGGCAAAAAGCTTCCCCACAGTCATCATCAAAGTATGTACCAAACCTACACAGCAATATAGCTCTCTCCAGGTGGGCACTGCTGACAAAGTTATACCTCCATTTAAGTTTTTAAATCACATGGTATAATACTGGGAGGTGAGAGCATATGACTCTTCTATTGTTCTCTTGTATGAGGCATATGAGATGGTTTTCCTGACATAGGCTTTTAAAGTCTCTCATCTGGCAGAGTGGGAGGTGACTCTCTACAATTAAGGGTCCATAAGCAGAAATTGTTGTGCTAATATGTTGGACGTAGACCTTGTCTTTTAAAAATGTGGGGTCAAGCTGCCAGGGTCTTAGCAGGGTGTTTCTGTGTCCCTATGCAGGTGCATGGTAAGGAGGGCATGTTCCAAAATCAGTATGGGCCCATATTCTGTTGCATTAATTTGCATGATTAAGGAGGCAGAAACCAGGAGCCTATCCAGCTGAGCATACATGTGTGAGAATGTGAGAAGAAATCATTCCTCTCCCAGAGGGGTTGCAGTGTCTTCATATATCATTGAGGGAGTAGGCTGTCTCAACCTTCCCAAGGGCTTTTGCATTTCAGCATACTGGAAGATAAGATTTGATCTATCAAAAATGATGTCACTGATGCAATTGGTTTCTCTGCCTAGGACCCAGGGCTCTTGAAATTGTGCCATATCCATCAGTAGATTTTGGAAAAAATAAGATCTTCAATATTAGCCATAGGGCTCATCTGCAGTTTTTGGGTAAGATCTAAAATGGCAGACAAGATCATGATGTCATCAGACAAGATTCAGTCTTAGCAAAATCTAGTCTGATGATGTTTCTGATCATAAAAACTACAACTATTAGCATAGTTGTAGTAGTGGTAATACAATAGTGGTAGGAGGAGGAGTAGGAAGGAGGCTCATGGGCTTTGCCCTGAAATGAAATGAGCCGCCAGTGCATGTGGGGGGTACAGGCCACCAATCATTTCTCATTCAGTAAGCGCTAAGATTGGTATACTGTTAACTGTTGCCTGGCAATAGTCCCTCTCATAAGGAAATGTCATCCACCATATTGGCTCAAACCCGAAACTGTAGCCGCTCCGGCCATAGAGCAAACCAACTGACATGGTTTCCTGAGCAAAGTTCCAGCTGTGCCAGTGAATATCTACCACTTGAGTCAGTGCTGTTGCTTATCAAGCATTCCCCAAAGCCCCTAGGTATCCAGATATCTGCTTCCCTTGCTCTGGTTTTGTAGCAGGCTGTGATCCACATAAACCTCCCTCCGATTGCCACTGGTCTTCTTGAGTTTTCTTATACCCATATACACTATATTAGATTTTAACTTTCAAATCCTCCCTCGCACAAATTACATTTCATAATGTGCTTCAGCTCTCTGATATTCCAGGTTGCTATGTTCAGCCTGTTCGCCATGTTATTGTAGTTTTCGTGCTCAGTGTTCTCATTGCCACCCAAGGTATTAGTCCCTGATCTATGACTAAGAGATGAATCTGCATGTTATTAACATTTACATTCTAATCCAAAAGTGAAAACATTACATTTTCCTCCTTTCCCATCCATCTCCTCTCCCTTGCATTTCCACCCCAGCTTCAATCAATCAATCAATCAATCAAAATCTTTATTTAGTCAGGCAATCACCGTTGAGCAAGCTCATTTTGAGGTAGTCCTGGGCTTGTTAACAAGGGACAAGGGACAAGGGACAATATACATAGGATGCAACACACAAGACAATAGTAATAATACAAATAAAGTGAGATACAATAATATAATATATACAAAGTATCAGTGGGTAGCATTGATAGTAGTATATGTTTGGAACAGAAGATACAGCTAGTTTTGGGTAGGTCACAGTTTTTCATAAAAGTAAAGAAATATACATATTAGGTGCACCGAACACAAATAAAACCTAATATAACAAGATATGGACTGGAAGCCCGCCTCATCTACCCAACTCTTTGCCTGGCTTCAAAGTTACTGGGCCCCTCTCCTCCCCCTAGCCTCAAAGGGCTAATCACGGTCAAGTCCATTCATAGGAGCCTCCGCACCTCAGGACAAACTCTCCTCGTGGTTCCTAAAACAAGGACCAAAGCTGGGTCCAGATCCTTCGCGTCACAGCCCCTCCAGCTGGAACAACCTCCCACAGGAGGTAAGGGAGGCAGGTCGGGCCCCTGCTTCGTCCAAACTCAAAGCCCACCTGCTCAACAGGAGTACTTGCCAATGCCTTAGGACCTGACCTCACGTCACCCCCTGATCCCTCTTAGGAAGGTGACCTGACTCCAGCAACGTAGCTGTTATCCCGCTCTCCTAGATCTTCATGTTTATGTGCATGCAACATGTTGTTATATTTCCTACTCTGGAGGTCTCTCTGACTGTATGTTCCAACTCTTCCTACTCTGATTGTAACCCTATGTAATCCAGCTATGTAACACAATAAGTCATCTTTCAACTTGTACTGTTCTGTTACTTGTATGTTATTTTTGTTATTGTATGTTATTTTTACCCCCGGGTCGCCCCTGAAAAAGGGACCTCCGGGGCCCAGTGGGCCTACCCGGTCAACAAAATTCAATAAATAAATAAATAATATATAGTGATATGGTATAGAGAATTTAGAGCTGGAACCAGGGTCAAAGGAATGTGGAAGGGACAGATATGGGGGTAGAAAAAGGGGAGAGGGAAGAGTCGATTATATGTGTTATCAGTCTTTTAACAGTAGTAATTAGAGTGTGCTTGGACTTATAGCAGTCACTATTTAGGGTAGACTGGCACAGGACTCCTTATTATGTTGTAGATATAGAGAGAATTAAAAGCTGCTAGGCTGATGGGGTGAGTTAATTTCAAAGTTTTTTGCAGCTTGTTCCACAGTTGAGGGAGCACGAAGCTGATGGCTGCTCTGCCGATGCGAGCTTCTCAGGGCATACTTCCCCAGAGTGCACAAAGGTAAACAGACAGAGATATACTCAGGCAGTTTATTTGAGATAGCTTTGTATGTCCAAACCTCAGCATTTGTTTGCTGTCTGTAAGCAAGGGAAGACCATCCCACTGCTGTGTACAATGCACAGTGGTGGGTTGAGTATGGAAGACCCGTGATAAATCTTATGGCTCTGTGATAAAGCGTATCGAGTTTGGCTAGGGTACCTGCAAGTCTCTGACTATATAGAAAGTCTGCTTAATCCAATAGAGAAAGAAAAGTAGTTTGAACCAGTTTCAGTTTAGCGTCTCTTGTGAGGAGATTATTAATCCTAAAGAACATACAGTCTTTGTCTAAGTTTCTTTGCTAGTTCTTCTAAGTGATCTGTGAAAGTAAGTCTATGGTCTAACCAGATCCCCAGGTACTTGAACTTTGCTACGTATTCCAACTGCTGACCTAGAATGGTAGTGATCTGTGGGAGTGTCCCAGCAATTGCAGGATTTATTGCATTTTGAAGGGGTGAGAGGAACATTGCTTTTTTTTTTTTTTTTTTTTTTGCATTTAAGAGCAGTTTCTGGTTTATAAGCTGATTTTTCAGCAGATTAAATTCATTTTGAAGGGCTTTATAGGCGACTTCAGGTGTGGGGCTACTAGCATAGAGTACCGTATCATCCGCGAATAAGCGTATTTGTGCTTCTTTGATGGGGTCATCTACGCTGTTAATACAAATGGTGAGGAGCAAGGGACCAAGCATGGAACCTTGCGGTACACCCCTCAATAGGGGTTTTGCTGGAGAAACTTCCCCTTCTGCCTTTACTTGTCGATGTCGTCTTGATAGGTAGTTGGAGAACCATTTAAGGAATAGGGAATCCAAACCAATGTTCTGGAGGGACGACAGAAGCAGTCTGTGATCAGCGGTGTCAAACGCCTTGCTTAGGTCCAAGAAAACTGCGCAGACAAAGTTTTTTTTTGTCTAATTCAAGCTGCCAGTCATTTGTCACCTTGGCTAGACCAGAGGTTGTACTGTGCTGTGCTCAAAAACCGGATTGTAAATGGGTTGAGCAATGTTTCTGATTCCAGGTACTTCGGAAGCTGGGAGTTCACTATTTTCTCCAACATCTTTGACAGGATTGGAAGTAGGGATTGACCTGTAGGTATTGAGGTCACTAGGATCTCCTGACTTAAACAAAAGGACCACAAGTGCATTTTTCCAAATGGGCAGTAGGTCTCCTGGGACAAGGACAAGTTGAAGAGATGAGTAATTGGGACTGTGTGGACATGAGAGCCGACCTTTAAGAAGTATGGGTCAATGAGGTTAGCCCCAGCACATTTCCTAGTGTCCAGCTGAAGGAGAACATCTTCAACTTCTTTCAGGGAGGTAGACTGCAGAGAGAAGGATGGACTGGGGATGGGTTTTTCTTGTATATCCAATCTAAATTGTTGGCAGAGGATATTCACGGGAGAGGAGTCAAAGGATAGCCCTGCAGTGGCAAAATGATTATTGAGAGCATCGAGGATAGACGGTCTGTCGGAGATGACAGTATTGTCGATCAATAATTTACTAGGTAGGGAACTTATAGTGGTGTGACCTTCAATGTCTTTGATAGTCTGCCAGAATTTGGAGGCATTTCTTGAGGAGCTCTCCAGCTGAGAAGCGGTAGAAATTAGATTTGGCTTCTAACCATTTTGGTGCAGAGGTTCCTTGCCTCCAGAAAGAATTCCAGTCATTTATTAAATTAGTTTTCCTAGCAGTTCTCCAGAGTACATACCTTCTCAGCAAAGCATCTTTCAGGTCTTCTGTAAACCACCGACAGGATTTGTTTCTGGCACAAACTTTTACTATGGGAGCATACTTGCTGAGAGCCCCTAGCACAATTTCTGAGAAAATATCATAAGCCAAAATCAGGGACTTGGCTAGATAGAAGTCCTGCCATCGAATGGAGTCTCTTAGGTCTGATATATACCCATGGAGATCAAAGTTGTGTATGCTCCTTTTAAAGGAGAATTTTGGTACAGTTGTGGAACTAAGAGTGGATCATACACAAGCTATGAAGCAATGGTCGCTAATATCAGAGAAAAAGACACCAGCATGGGAAAATAAATGGGGTTTGTTAACTAAAATGATATCCAAGAGAGTACTGTTATTAGAGTTGAGCTTGTTAGGATGAGTAGATTTGTTTATTAGCTGTGACAACCCAAGGGCATCACAGAACATTTTAAGTGGGGTGGATGCACTGGAGAGCCAGTCTAAGTTGAAGTCCCAAAGTATGATACACTCTGAAGATGCCAAACCCTGGATTTTTTCAAAATGTTTTAACAACTGTAGTCCAGCTGATGGGGGTCTGTAGAATCCTATTATACATAATGAAACACTGGTGGCAATTTCAATCTTTAATGACAAGCTTTTGAATTCTTTTGGGACAGAGGTTGAGTCAATTATGGAGCAGGAATTTATTCTTGATGTAAATAGCTACCCCACCACCTCTGGTTTGCCTGTTGGCTTTGAACAAAGAGTAGCAGGGGATGTTAACTCGTTGTTACTGGTCACCGGTCAGAGCCAGACTCGTAATCACCAAAATGGTGTCTTTAACTCATTAAACACAGGAAGTTTCCTGCATCGTTTTTAGTACAATTCCTGTTTTCAACCACCGAAGTAAAGGAAAAATAGCAAATATTGAGAACCAAATTGCATTCTCCCACCAGGCTGGTCTGAAAGTCAACAAGCCACACTGTCCACAGGTAGTGATGGTGATATGGTTAGTGCTTTGGTGTGCATTACACAACTCATTGAATACTATCATCATGTACAGCAGCAACATTACAAACATAGCTAGTTGTGACTCATGGACGATTCAATAGCACGTCTGCACTACTCTATTGCACAGTTTGTTTTGTGGTTAAAACTAAAACAGAGTAAATCCTATATACTTGAGAGGTAATTTTAACATTACCTGATAAAAAAGTAAAAGTTATCTTTCAAAGTTGTATCTTTTTTAAAGTTTATAACAGTTTAGCAGCCAAATGCTTACATTATCCCCAGGCAGCATCTCTAGGCTAGCTCATCAGCCTGTCAAATGTGTTTATCCACAAGTTAATGGCACACCACTAAGTTGATAAATGTCTTACAGGAGTTTGTATAGGTGAACCTCTAAGGGTTCCAGGTTTTCTCTTCAGCATGCCTTGATGCATAAAGGTTCCAAGCAGTCACAGCTCCACTGAAACGTGGTGTGTGGAATCCAAACTTAACAATTCGACCACAAAATTTGCACTCACCAATGCGGTTAAAAAGCTTTATTAAATAAATAAATATTTGTAAAGTGCCACCACTTTATCTCTGCACCACAGGTAGTATCCAATCAGAAGGCCCCAACCAGTTTTGTGCATCAGCACATCATCAGGGGGGAGGTACTGACATTCAAACCTCGACAATTTAAATAATCATGCCTCTTAATGACACAGTACATTTTCGTCATTACATGTAACAATACATCAAGTGCTTAATGCTCAGTGCAGATCTACTGTGTAGATACCAACATTTCAAAATGACCAGTACATGTTAATCTTAAAAAATGCCCATACATTACGTAATTCAGTGTAACAATCAGTACCCACTAAATACCAATATTAAAAATAGTTTTACCAATCAGCTGGGAATATTTCAAAGCTTTCCATAATTCCTTATTTATTACTTATATCAAATTTTCTTAGTTCACAGGATGAAGCAGCCATGGGCAATTCCTCCTAATACAGAGAAAAGAAAGCATGAGTTTCTTTGAAGATGGTACTATAGATCCAGAAGTTAAAGTCAAAATGGATTGTGTAAAGATGTAAAACTATATAAACTCTATATAAGGCAGGGGAGCTTTTTTCAGACTTTTCACCCTGATATCATTAGTATGGTATATCTTAAACATAATTCTAATATCTAATTTCAGATACAACAATTGAACCATATAAATATAAATATTATAAGCTAATTGATAACACTGTTTTAATATTGGTATTTAGTTGGTATTGATTGTTGCACTGAATTATGTATAGGAATTGTTTTTAAGGTTAACATGTACTAGTCATTTTGAAATGTTGGTTTTACACAGTAGATCGAGTCCAAATGTTGTCCCATGTGCGCCCCTCCCTAGGAACCCACCACACCCTAAGGTGCAGTTGGTAGAATATGAACAACACTCTCAAAAGTAGAGCAAAGCCTTGTTAAACAATGTGTTAGAAATTCCAGGTATAGTTAGTCAGACTTTGGGTTTTATTTTTGCAAAGTGTTTGGCTGTGGGACAAAGCATCAAAGTGTCATCTACTCAGCTGCACATTCACAAGGGCTTTGCGAATGTTTCCATATTGGCTGCTCCATCTCAAACATTAATGCATCACTGGACTTTGGCACCCATTTTATATGTCTGTAGCATGGCTACAACAAAATGGAAGTCCCAAAACTATCAAATGCAGAGAAACATTTTCCACCTAAGCTAACAACATTATATCAACTTCTGCTTAATCATTTAGGAAGCCCAAAGCCTTTTAAGCTGGATTTCAGTTGGATATCAGCTTTTAAGAGATAGTGATCCCATCTGGGCTGTTCTGGCCCTTTTCTCATAGCCGAATTTTCAGACAACAATTTAGGGCTCTGATGCTCCAGGATTATAGTGCGGGGCTGTTTCTATTATTGCTAAATATGAACATAGCCAAAACCTTATTGGCATTACTAAAGGTTAAGTTTCCACTCATGCTACAGTATCAGTTGCCAGCTGATTTTAGAAGTGGACAAGTTCAGCAGGGGTTACTTTGTGTAAAGTCTCTAGAGATTCACAGGCTTAGTGACCTGGCCTGTGATCACCTGCCTCAATTCAGGCACCCTTACCTCCAGCTCAAAGTGTGTGTTGTATTCATTTCAGATTTGGGATTGCTGACACTCCACCAGCGAAGACATGCACAATCCATAAAGACTCTGTTCTGTTCATGAAGGAGGCTATGCAGTCCATACTGCAGAAAAGGTAAGAAACACACTGGGTTGCGAGAAGGTGGGTATTAATCAAGGGCCCAAGAAGATCAGAAAGTCATTTGTGAATTATACTTGCACTTTAGGCTCTGAGTCATGTTTCTGCTTGCAATCTCACCTATATGGTGACATCTTCCTCCTCCATAAAATGCCCAGTTGCTTGGGGGTCATCAAAATATTGTAGTGGGCATCCTGGCCTGTTGCTCTAAAGCTTGGAGGAGTACAAATGAACAAAGTCTCAACCTCAAAGATGCAATTTAGTTTCTACGCCTTTAAATTTCTGTCAGTGTTGTGGCAGGTCATGGCTGTAGTGCTGGAAGTGGGCCACATGCTGGCTATTTTCAAACTGAATGGAACCCATTGCTTTAGCTTCTTGGGGGACCTTCTCCTTGTATTGTAAATATTTGATGGGAAAGTGCTGTGGGCATTCACCTGGCCATAGCATTGGCCTCACCTGATGGGCCCTTTCTACTTCAGATTGTACCACTTCATTCTCCAACCACAATTTCTGGACCAGCCACTGGTGGATCACTGTTGCAGGGTTCTTCCTCTTGATGTCTTCAGATATTCCAATAATTTGGAGACATGATCTGTTTTCTTGATTGTCAACTCAAGATCTCAGCTCTCCAGTTCTTCATTTAATGAATTTCCGTTCTCAGCACAAGTCAGAGACTATGTCCTGACTTCACTTATGCATCTCTCCAGTTCATCCAGGCATGGGGAGTGAGAAGCTACATTCTCAGAAAGGCCCGTGTCCACTGACTAAAGGTGGGCAATCTGAGCAGTAATATTTGAAAAGCCTACTTTCATGTTGTTCTGCATAATGGTAACCATGGTTGGCATTCCATCTAAGTTTTTTCTAACGCTGTCACTGTACTGTCTTCTTGAGTGCTGGCAGTCTGGGAATGAGTTTGACCTCATGGCCCTGCTGGAGAACACTAGTTTGCTGTAAAGGTTAAAATGAAGTTATGTTTTCTGGTTTGCTGACTTATTTGCTGCTGTCAGTTGATTGCTCAATAGGGATGCCATTTTGTTTGTAAAACAAAAGCTTTTTATGTATTTAGCTGCTGATTCTATTTTTGCCCTGCCAGTATTCTGCTAAGAAGCATCCACCATCTTGCCTGGTTGGCCCAATATTTTATATTGTGTTCAGTTTTCATTTGTTTTTTATTTGCTTTAAAACAAAAATATATATATTGTTTTAACAAAGTGAACTTTATTCATAAGATTTCAGCTAAAAATGTTCTCCAACATTTACAAGAACTAGAAGAAATAAACCTGACATAGGTACAACAAAGGATAAGATAGCTAGGTTACCACAATAACTATAGACTGGAGAAACAAGATGAATATAACCCAATATTCCATCCATGACCATAACCCAATATTCATAGTTAGGAAAGTCGACAGAACTAAATCACCACACAAACCATACAGCTATGTTCTTTCAAGTCTCTTGACCTTGAACCTCTTCTGAGTAACCTTGCCACTTCTGACTGGTCCTCCCTAACTCCTTCCCCTTGGTTGATAAGGCTCTTGCCTACTTCAAATAAATCATTCTTGTAAACTGGAATGCCTTTTGTTCTTACTCAAACAGACCAGATTCAGAGGTAACCACTTACCTTGGATAACCTCTGAACTTCTGGCCTGTTTCAGGGCTAGAGATTGAGCCTGGAAGCATCATAAAACTACACAGCATCCTAGTGACTTTGCAAACTACTGCATGCTCCAAATACTTCAAATCTGCCATCATCACCAATGTAAATTCTTCTTCCAGGTTTTGAAAGGTGGTCCACACCCTATTTATCCCCTCATCTCACCCAATCCCCCGGTACTTAAAATAAATCTGTCACAAACCCACTCTGGGGTCAGGCCCTCTGCTCCCACAGTGCCCAACCTTGAAGTGCAATTTGTGAACAGGGGACAAACAGGGGCACCCTGTTGTGGGTCTGAGTAACTACCAATCTCGAGTCCTGGGGTCAAATATGAACCCTTTTTAGCTAATATGCCCAGGTAACAAGTCCAAATATCACACTCTCTTCTGTGAAAACAGTGCAATATATTTGGCCCAGCGGGCATACAACCAACCTTGATTTACAACCCCATCTGACTCAATGAGACTTGGGTATTTTTCTTACCTTGCTGGATCTTTACACAGATCCTTCTTAGCATGGCTGCACATGGTGACACACAAGGCAACTAACAATTCTGTCAGGAATTATCAATACTGTTCCATCATTCACACTCAAAATGAGAAAATGCCTGAGGCAGGTTTAAGTAAAAACAAGGCTTACTAAAATTAAAATAATAAAATAAACATAGAATGTAAATACATATATACTTGAAGTAATTAGCTAACTAGTGTCTGACCCACCAGCCAGAGATGCATAATTTAACTCCTACTATACCTCCTGTACAACTGAGCGACTGAATTCCCCTCCCCTCCTACCCATCACCATCCACACTCTCTACTGGTGTGCCCCCTCCACCACCCTCCCACCTCCCCTTTCTTTCACTGCTGTAACCCCAAATGATGCCCTAATTACCCTCCTCCCTATCAACACCGTCTAAAGGTGCCTCCCCTGATGGTCTCAACCCAAAACTCCTCTCCCTCTCTATTTTGGCCATTGCCAACCCCCTCTCATTAATCCTAAATCTCTCATTCTCTACTGCCTCAGTCCCCTCTTCATGGAAACATGCAGTGGTCCTCCTTGTACTCAAAGGGAGTGAACCCTCATCCCCTGGCAACTATCATCCCATTTCTCTCCTCCCTACCCTTGCCAAACTTCAAGAACACATTGCCCTCTCCCAAATCACCTCTTTTCTATCTGACACCTCCTTTTTCACCCCTTTCCAGTCTAATTTCAAGAAAAAACACTCGACCAGCACCTCTTTCCTACATCTCACAGACTCAATCCTAACTGGAATGGACAATGGCCAAATTACCTCTGCCATTTTTGTTGACCTGGCCAAGGCCTTTGATGCTGTCTCACTCCTTCTCCATGAATCACTCCCAGCAGCTGGCCTATGCCCCCCACCACAAACTGGTTCAAGGACTACATTATTGGTGTAACCTAATCAGTTAAGCTCTTGGATGCCACATTACCTCCTCTCCTGATTAGCACTGGCGCCCCCAGTACTCTGTATTAGGGCCCTCCTATTCCCATCTTCTTAAATGACCTTCCCTTTGTTTTCCCCTCCTCCACTATACATATGTATGCAGATGATACAGTCCTGTATGCAACTGGCTCCTGTCCTGCTGAGGTAACAACCAGCTTACAGCAAGACTTCAACAATGTTCAGCTCTAGTTTGCTAACCATCAACTTTTCCTTAACACCAAGAAGACTGTCTCAATGACCTTTGGCACAAGGCAGAGACTCTCTAGGCTTCCATCCCTACACATTTTCCACACCCTTAATGGAACTTTACTTGAGGACACATCCACCTTCAGGTATATAAGTGTTTGGTTGGACCAACACCTAAACTTTTCTAGGCATATTGATGCCATCCAGAAAACACTTCACCCCAAGCTTGGTGCCCTTTTCAGGAACCATAGTTGCATCCCTCCTACAGCTAGGTGTGAACATGTTTAGAAGATGATACTGCCCATTTTTGACTACTGTGACATAGTCTATGGTGCTGGCCCTAAGTCCTCTCTGGCCAGACTGGACAACCTCTTCAATCCCTTCTGCCACTTTGCCCTGGATGCCCCCCCCTTACACCCACTACTGTGATCATTATCGTGCCCTGTCCTTCCCCATTCTTACAAATAAGCGACTCTCCCACTGTGCTAAATTCACTTCCAAGCACTGGTTTGGTGATCTCCTTCCTACTTCACCTCCTTATTTATAACAACCCCGCTCATCCCATTCCTTAGATCAACTGATTTCTGCACCCTGGTAGTCCCCTCAGATTTGTCCTAATTGGCCAATCTGCTTACTCTCACCACCTCCCATAAATTTGGATTTCTCCCCATCAAACCCAGCACTCATCCTCTGCCTACTCCATCAGCTCTGCCTCAACAATTACCTTGCACCTATCTGCTCTTGCCATGCCCTCTCTAATTCCCTCCTCTAAGCCCTGGATAAACCCCTACCCATCTACCGCACCTTCATTTTACCCCAGAGCACCCCACCCCACAAATATCTATCTCCTCCCTTCCCCAAATTGTTCCCCTTACTGGCTTCTCTTGATCTCTCACAGAATGTAAGGGACCCCAAATGTTCTCCATGGGTCCCTCTCCTACCTCCCAGAGGCTTGTATCCCTCATCTACTCCCTTTCCCCCACCATCCCCGCACCTCAACCCTCCCTCTCCTTTCCCACTTTTCTTTCACATAAGCACTTGTTTACTTATTAACCCAGCACTTATTATTGTCCACTCTTTTGACCTATTATGTGCAACACTGTTGTAACACTGCTTGTAACACCTGCCTTGCAACTGTATGTTAGTGCTGATCTTGTAACTTTAATGTTTAAAGTTTCACTCCTATTGTAACCCTTCCCCACAGGTTGCACCGGGAGATGAGTGACTTGTCGCTCAGTGTGCCTTCCTGGTGAAACATTTTAATAAATAAATAAATATAACAATGCTATATATCTTAAGTCCATGCATACAAGTAACAATATGCAGCCATGAATATAATTAATGTAAGAACTCATTAAACTTAAACATGCAACAATAAAATAGTAACCATACAGAAGAAACCTCATTTGGTAGGTAACTATCTAATGAATGAATAAAGGCAAGAAGTATTAACAAGGAGAATGATGTAAAAAATACTAACATGAACTAACAAAGGCCAGGAGAACCAAGAAAACAAAGAAAAAAGAAAGGAAGAATAGAAGCAAGGAAACAAGAATCGGGGAAAAAACTACTGAAGAACTGCTACTTATGCCAGATCTTAGCTGAAATAACATAATAAGTCTTAAGCCAGTGTGTGGGGGGATTCCCAATCAACCCTTGTAATCACTACAGCAACAAGAGATTATGAAGAGTCTGCAAATGGGAATGATATGATACCAGACTTACAAATACTGGAAATCATGTGCTCCATGCACATGGCATCAATATTGCCATCAACCATTCTTTGTAGGTAGGAGGAGTCATTGAATCAATGTCATGCAATAACCCATTTCACCATGGCTGTATAATTGAAGCCATATGAGCACTGTTGTCCCCAAGGTGCTCCAACCCCAACCCTGTTATGCAAAGCACAGAGGAGAAGGCTTCCTGAAGGCCCAGAAGTGGGTACAGATGCACTTTTATATCTTGCAAGAAGTTCTGAGTAGTTTTACAGTCACAGAAAATGTGATTGAGGGTTCCCATACTCACCCTACATTTGTTACAGGAGGCACTGTCTACCATTCAAAATTTGGCTAACCTATCTGGTGTATAATATATATTATGAAAAAGTTTGTATTAAGAAAGCTTAAGGCTGTCAAACTTTATAAAATGTGGCTCAAGTCAGCATCTGAAAAGTGGAGCCACAAGGAACAGAATTCAATAACAGCAAAAACGCAGGCTCTATAGATATCAGTGAAGAAATCAGTCCATAACGATAGGACACACTAAAACTGCTTTAAATGATAAAAAAAATGTAGTGACAACAATAACTTTGTAAAACAGGTACATATAAGTGGTAGCAACCCTCAAAAAGTCAACGGTTTTCACATTGTAATCAGACGCTTTATCAAGATGTCAGCAGCCCATCTATTCATTACTTAAATAGTACACACGTGTTTTTGCTGTTATTAAACTTTATAAATGATGTAAATTTGTCACACAATTAATCTTGCAGCCTGATCCTCAAGTTCCCCAAAATAGATGCCCAATAAGTAAAGCTCTGATCTAGCTTCACTGTTGCATGAAAGTGAAGTCTCTTATAAAGGAGATAACATGCAGCTGTGCTGCATCAAGACAAAGCTCATCTCTTATGTCTTTTTCCCATGAAGGCCATGAGGGGGCTTAGTGCCATATGGATAATATGGTTCAGCTGCATGTGCATAAAAGCTACATTATCAGATACAGCATATAGGTTTTTAAAAGCATTGAATGATAAAAGCTACCATTCTGCACTTATGACAAAAGGGAGCCCAACTCAATGCCAGGAGGAAAGGCTGAACCAATAGGCTTGGAGCCAATATGAAAATTAAGATTGTATCAGATTGATTGAACCAGTCATGGATAGGGTTGTACCTAAAGACTCTATAACTGATTGCATACTTTAAATGAAATACCAATAGGTGAGTCCTTCAACATTGGAGGGAGCTGCTGATATGCATTACTCATGAGGGAACCTAATTCTAGATTGAGTGATTTGGCCAGAGTCATCTCAAAAGTTTGGTATGCTGAAAGTTGTCTGGCACAGACATCTAAGTCAGAAGCACATGCCCACCATAAAAATTGTGAGGCATGATTAGCAAGATAATAAAGAAAAAAGTCAGGTAGATTTAATCCCCCAAATTCCTTACCTGGGACAAATTTTGTGTATGCTCTCCGGGGATGCTTACCTGCCCACAGAAAATTGGAAATTATGGCATGCAAGGAGCAGAACCATTTCTTCGGTAGAAAACTCCCATCATAGTGAGGGAGTAAAGGACATGGACGGATGTTCATCTTTATAACATTAATATGTGCCCAAAGTGTCAGGGGGAGTTTTAGCCATCAATCCAAGTCTTGTTTCACAATGGTCAGGAGAGCAGAGAGATTATGTTTAATCTTAGCATACATAGTTATACACATTTTAATTCCTAAGTAATCTAATGTGTTGGAAACCCAGGAACCTCCCCATCTCATGTCCTCAGATTTGAACGCGGTCAAGTTTAAGGGCATAAGGATGGTTTTATCAAGATTTAGTATCTGTACTGAAAAGAAGACAAACTCCCTTAAAACCTCAAATAAAGCAGGCAGGGAAATTGTTGGAAGTTGTAAATGCAGTAATATGTCATCCACATATTTGAAAAGGCAAGACTGTCCCACTACCTGAATCCCATGTATACGAGGATGCCCTTTAATAGCACTGGTAAGGGGCTGCAAATATAAATTAAATAATAAGAAGGATAAGGGGCAGCCCTGCCGAGTGTCCTTCTTTAAAAGAAAAGATTGTGATAGGAACACATTACAATAAATTCAAGCTGAAGGCTGACAATATAATAGCTTCACCCACAATACAAACTCTGAGGGAAACCCAAACCACATCAGCACATCAAATAAGTACACACAGGAGACCCTGACAAAAGCTTTTTCTGCATCAAGGGACATCTGCAATGCATAGGAGCGGGAGTTCCCCTTCACTGAAAAAAGATGTGCCAGTTTACGCAGATGGTCTAAAGAATGGCAACACAGCATGAACCCAGTCTGTTCAGGACCAATCAAATTAAGGAAACTCATAACATCCTTTCTTCATGCAGGAAATGAGGGGGCATTAGAGCTGACTACCACAAGGAAGAACTCCACTACTGCTTTGCAAAGACAATGGAGACACCAACCCCTACTGTTTTTTTTTTTCCTTTTGCTGCCTGGTGCTGGGGGAGAGAATTAGGGCTGGAAACCCTAATACCACAATTTCCTACTTTTGTGGCATTAAATTGAACTCTAACTGGTGCATTAATGCAGTTGTTTTCAAATAATTTTCTTTCTTTTTGAGATACTGGAACCATATTCTCATTCACACAGGTCCCTTTGGGACCTTTGTGAACAGATGCAGATGCACATGGCCTTCTAGACCCTTCACCAAGGAAAGACTCCATCTGTCTATGAAAGTGCAAGGCCCTTGCTGGCCCTACACTTTTGTGCAGTGGTGAATGTCACAAATTTATGGGACTTTCTGGGCCCTCTATTCCCTGCAGTTCCATGTGGCTACAGATAGAGACACACAGGGCAAAGAGTCCATCTGTAAGTCAATGCACAGGGCTATCTGTGCATCACTGCTAATGTGCATGCCCAGAGTCATGGCTTTACTTTTTCAAAGTGATGTTTAAATATTAAATAGCACTTGGTATGCAAAATTACTAACACTGGTCAGCTCAGGGTTCATCATAAATCTTTTGAATGAAAGGTGTATGCCTTGAAAAATCCAAACTTGTTCATAATTGAGTATATCTTTGGAGATGCACAGGAGAAGCTGACTGCAGGATTTACTGTAGGAAACTTGATACATTTTTAATAAAAGTACTTTGATCCTATTATTATTTAGTCACTGATTGTCCACATATGCCATCAGTGCACATTTAGATGGCAAGAAGCACCAGATTTTATAATTCAAAAATAGAGAATTATAGCATATATGGTTACATACACACAAATACCTTATTTGAGTAACATTCAGATAAAAATTAGACATTTCATCTCATGTTTCGATTATAATTTATCTTTTAACAGTTTAGAGCACGCTATTATTCATATTACCTTTATGTTTCTATTTTTGTTTTATTATTAGCCATTATACAATGGCAAGAAAGAATCCTGGCTTCTGATTGGTAAGTTGGTCATCACAGCAAAGATGTTATCCTGGCATAACATCCTTGCTGATACTTTGGACCATTTGTTGCTCTATCATTATTTGCATCTTCTCTAACAAACAAATTTATTTTTACACACTAACAAAAACATTCCTTAAAATATTTTTTTAATTATAAAACAAATCATTGTATAATAGGAATAATGCCCTCAGAGTGGGTGTTATGCTGGGATAACATCCTTCTCAGGTGTTGGACACCCTAGGCCAGTGACCTCAGGTCCAACCCAGAGGTGGGATGTTACACCAGCATAACACCCACCCTGTCAGGCATTATTCCTTTATTCTGCCCTTCATTAATATTTTATTGAAATAGCCATTCCCAATCAATTCATATTCTAATTTACAATAATCCTTGAAATTCAGCTGATTTAATAAAATCTGTTAATGGGGTCCATAAATTTTTATATAGCTCATTTTGATTATTATAATTATAATGAACTTTTTCTAATCTGTGACTAGAAGTCAAAGAATTTAGCAACAATTTATATTCAGGTGGGTCCTTATCTTTCCATTGCATCAGTGCATTCTTATAAGCTACTGTAGTAGCAAACTTAATCTAACAAACTGTTGTCTGTGCAAAGTAAGACAACCCAAAGGGTCTACATTACACAATAGCATCCATGATGGATCTTTATTAAATTGCACAACTTCTGTTTTAGTGAGGGTTGCTAGGATTTTATTCCACCAATTATTTAATCGGGACATGAGATCATCATATGTTCTAGGGTACCACTTTCCCACATCCTCTAGGGCATATGTTACAGCATTGAGAGTTAAACAAATTTATAAAATGGGCCTCAGAAATCAGCAATTCAATTGGCTACTTCATCTTCTGAGCCATGTCCTTATCAGAAGATATAGTAGCTAACCGGCACTGATACCACTCCCAAGCACCATAACAAAAAAAAAAATCACTGAGCTGTGCCAGCCGTAAACAAAAACATAGACTGGCACAGCTCATAATGCAACAGCAGGAAACTGCCACGGCATGGGGAAATTGCTATGAAACATATACACTGACCCAAAATCGTGCTACAGAACTCCTTACCACAGTGCCATGCTGACCTTTATTTTCTTACAACAGCACGTTGTTTTCCTGAATAGCTGTCCCATTAATCCTATTTTCTGCAGCTCCAGAAGATGCCCACGAATGCTGCCTGTCAAATGCTCAATAGCCTGTCTCTCCACTCGTACCTCTCTTTCCCACAGCCCTCCTGCACTGCCCAATACTCGAGACCTGACCCCCACCCCGCACCTAGAACCACAGCTTCTCTCCTCATAAACAGCTTTCTATTACAGCCCTGAAGTTTGTTTAAAAAATTATTTGTCTCACAGATGCAGTAAAAACAGCAAGCCGCACTGAGCTACTGCTCCTGCAAAGGGATACACTCGCTAACTGCCCCGGTCTCACTAACAGTATGACAGCCACATGAAAAAGGAGAAAAAAGACAGTGAAATTAAAATACTGTATGCTTATCTGGGAGGATATTACCTCAGTACTATGTGTTTTTTAAAAAAAAATGATTCTTTTCACAGATGCAGTAAAAACAGAAAGCCACACTGAGCTATGGCATCTGCAAAGGGACACACTTGCAAACAGCCCCGGTTCCTCTAACAACATGACAGCCACATGAAAAGGGAAAAAAAGACAGTGAAATTAAAATACTGTATGCCTATCTGGGAGGATTTTACCTTAGTACTATGTGGCCCAGATATTCAAAAGGGTTGCGCCATGCGCAATAGGGTTGTGCCTGCGCAAGTCCGAACTTGTTCCATTCTGCCATATTCAGCAGGAGGCAGTTGCACCATAGAAAACATGCTGAGCAACAGCACAATGCAAATGAATGCATGCTGAACTGGAGGAGGAGGAACCATGCATAAACTGCACAGCCCGATATTCAGCAGGGCTGTGCAGAGTTGTGCAGGCACAACCCCCAACCTGCACCTGCACAACTCTGAGACAAAAAAAAGGCTTAAGTTGAGGGCCACCCACAGGTGAGCTGCTGCATTGCAGGGCGCAACACAGCAGCTGCCACCTGTGGCTGGCCTCCAACCCAGTCCCTGTGCCACCCCTGCAGCCCGATCGCGGGCAGCCGACTTTAAATACCCCCACCACCCCCCACTGGCCCGATTGCGGGCATGGTTTATCCCCACCAGCCCGATTGCGGGCAGCAATGTGGTTCCCGCGATGTATCCCTGGTGGTCCAGTGGACTGAAAAGTCCGATCGCAGGCAGTAGTTGTTTAAGAAACCCTCCCCTCCCGCATTCATCCTTGGTGGTCCAGTGGACCGAAAAGCCCGATCGCGGGCAGTGGTTGTCTAATAAACCCCCCCTCCTTCGAATTCATCCCTGGTGGTCCAGTGAACTGAAAAGCCTGATCACGGTGAGTGTCGTTTAGAACCCCCTGAACATAGCCCTGGTGGCTGGTGTCCCCCCACCCACCGACCCACGAAGCCCACCACCCACTCCCCGGCGGCGGCGGGCAGCAGCATCCACCTGCCTGCCACCTGCCGCTCACCGACTGACTGCCGGTACAGCTGCAAGCCCATTGGTGCAGAGCAAGAGCCAATGGGCATGCAGCCCGCCTGCCATACATAGCCCAGTTCAGATTTGCCGAATGAATATGTTCATTCATTCACAAAACTGGACTGTCGCATGTCTATATGGTCTCGCCGTAATGGCTCTTGCACTCTGCATCGGCGTCCTTCTGGCAGTCGGTCGATGGGCTGGGCGCCAGGCAGGTGGGATGCTGCCGTAGCTGGCTGCCGGGGGCCGAAATTGGTGAAGACTTCGTGGAAGTAGGTAGGGTGGGGACCTTAGCCACCAGGGCTATGTTGAGGGGTTCTTAAATGTTTACTGCCAGTGGTGGGCTTTTTGATCCACTAATTTCAAAGAATGAAGTGCATGAGGGAGTTTATTGAACAACCACTGCCAGCGATCAGACTTCGATCGCGACTGACACCGATAATTTGTGGGCCTGCCCGCGATCGGGCTGGTGGGGGATTAAACTATGCCCGCGATCCGGCTCCGGTATGAAGATGTTAATGAGGATGTACACTGTTTCGCCAAGATCGGGCTGCAGGGGGCATCGGTCCCCGACGGCTGCTGCCTGGCAGGGTGCCAGGTGCAAGTCCTCGGGGATCGGCGCACCTGCATGCTAATGGCATGCAAATGGGGCCATAATCAGATGCAAATGGCCCCCCTGCACCTTGCATGAATTATGGCCCCATTTGCATGTCACCATTTGAATATGGGGATTTTGCACATGGCGCAATGGTACTAAGCTACCGCAAGTTGAATGCTCCACTCTGACCACTTGCGGTGGCGCAAGTTCCACTCTTCATGCACAGTAACTGTGGTCAGGGGGGGTGATATTCAAAGGAGGTTGCTCAGGCGCCAGCTCCTTTGAATATCGCTCTGACACACCCTGTGCAACTATTTTGTGCAGCGCTAAGGGTTTGCACCACAAAATAGGGCAGTTTGAATATCCAGCCCTGTGTTTTTTTAAGGGGGGGCTCCACTGCTCCTCTATTCAATGTGAAATACAGGACAGAACTGCAATAAAGGAACCATTTTCCCTATTACTACTACTATTAAAAAGCTCCTTTTTTAAAAATGTTAGGCATTTTCAGATTTTTTTTTCATATATTTCCTTAGGGAACCCATTTTATAAGCGCAATAACACACTCCGAGGTGTGGTTTATCACCTGATAAGAGCATACCCAGTCACATAAGGCACTCAGCACAAGCACCTTATGCCTTAGTACATGTCTGGGCGTGATTTTATCAGGCGATAAACCGCACCTCGTTGTGTGTTATTGCTTACTTAATCTGTAAGGGTTATAGTAGACCCAATGCAAAATATTATAATAAATTAGTTGCAATTTTGTAGATTTTATCCCGATTGTGTTAACATTAATTATCTGTGCCCATTGCCTGTTATTAAATTTCTTTCGTAATTTATTCTTCCATTTATTTTTGAGTGCTACTAAATTATCTCAATTTATTCATCAAGTTTTTATAAATATTAGGGATAATTTTCCCCCCCAAGAGACTTGAAATTATTCTATCAAATTCTTATAATTTTTGGTTATCAAGGACTTTATTATTACTTGAGACATAATGTTGAATTTTGAAATAGCCATAAAAATGTTTATGGGACAACTCGTAAGTTACTTTAAGTTAATTGAATTCAATTATTTGGTTTTAATCCAAAAGTTGTTAAAGTTCATGAAATCTAATTTATAGCAGCTTTCAAAAACTCTATCCTTTAAAGATGGGGGGAAAATCCATTCAAGTAAATGGGGGATTATATTGTGTAAGAGATATTAATTTTAAATAATTTAATAATTTGATCCCATATTCTGCATAAAGTTTTGGCTGGTAATGTTGCAGTGGCTATATAAGGTCTCCGTGGACCACTCATTATCCATGCTTCAAACTGAAAAAGAGAGTCCCATTACTTAATTCCATGACTAAATCTTTTTGTCTATCTGGCATATATTGTTAAAAAAAAAGATTGGCTGCATGGTAATAAAGTTTAAAATTAGGCAATCCCTATCCCCTCTCTTCCTTTGTAAGATGTAGTGTCTCCATTTTCAAATGTGAGCCTTTCCCTTTCCATAAAATCTTTCATGATTTGTATCAATTTAAAAAAAAAACACCTCTTATCAATACAGGTATGGTGTGGAACAAAAACTGGAGTCTAGGAAGTAAATTAATCTTAATAACATTGGTTCTACCTATCAGTGTAATAGGAAGAGTTTCCCAGTGTTTTAATTCTGCTTGAACTTTTTCAAATTGGTTCCACCAAGCCACATCGACAACAAAGTTATTGACATGCAGCACAGCAAAATCTCTGATATCGACAGGTGACATTTCTCCCATTGGTATCTGCTGGTACTTTTTGCAGTGTGGCTGTGCCACCCTGCACACCCCATTACTAATATAATCAACTCCAAGTCGGAGTTGATTTTGAAGGGGGGAAACATCTGTGAAACCGGCACCAGTGTCCAACGGGACCCTTACGGTGATAACTTCAAATCTGTTCAAAAGTGTCACTGTAATGTGTTTCTTTATACAACTTTCATTGTTCTAACATGATGTGTTTCAAATTCCAGTATGAAATTAATAAGTTGTGATCAAATAGGACTCCCAAATATTTAATCTGTTTTACATTTTTCATTTTACATCCCGGAGGTGCAATGAAGGATCTGAATGTAGGTTTGATTCCATTAAGTTGGTTTCTCTCAGTTCACTTTATATCCTGATACTCTGCATAGTGTTTTTTTTTTTTTAATTTTTTTTTTTTCCATTTTATTCTTTTTCCACCTGCCCTAGCTGCCGGCAGCCCGTTACTGTCAGCCCGGTCAAGAACCACTGACTTCCACCCCCCATATTGGCCTCGGGCCCTCCGATACTTGTGGCTTACCCCCCACGGTGGGGCTGCGGCACTCTGGCTGCATGCCGCAGTCATCGGACTAGGTCAGAGGGCTGGCCTGGGGGGCTAATTGAAGCCGTGGCAAGCTTCATTTAGGGCTGCCGGCAGCTTTATCCATTTTCCCTTTTTTCGGGGGAGGCGGGGTCGTGCAATGACGCGGAGCGTCCTGCCCGCCTGTGCGTGCCTGTGCGGCAAGCTGGCAGACTCCTGGCCTCCACCAGGGGTCATCCGAGCTCCAGACACCTCCCCTCCCTCCCCCCGAAGAAGGAGAGCAGTCTCTAGGACACTCCATCCTTCTCCCCCAGCTGGCCCTTCAGCGACCTGAGTCCATTCCCGAACCTGGGTTGCCGGCGTCGCATGCGGAAATCCAACTGCTGCGCCAGCGGGCCGGCTCTGCTTAGTGGTTTTAACGAAATGTTTGAAGCTCTTATTCATATTACTTGAATTTAATAGTGCATAATCTGTGTAAAGGCTAATTTGATGCTCAGTGTTACCTATTTTAATACCCATTATATATATATTTTTTTTATTTCTAATATTGATAGCCAGGGGTTTGATTGCCAGATCAAAGATTAACAGAGAAAGTGGGCATCCCCGCCTGCTGCCCCACTGGAGTTGGACCTCCCCAAAAATATTCTTATTGGTTCAGATCCCCACCACCAGGTAAGAAAAAATAATGCTGATCCAGGCCCTAAATTTTGATAGAATCCAAATTTAATCAATGTAGATTTCAGATAGTCCCATTCTAACCTATCAAAGGCTTTTTCTGCATCTATTGACATGAAGGAACAATCTGAATTCTTGAGTTTATCTGTGATGTTTATAGTTCTTCTAACATTCATTTTGATTATCCAGCCTTCCAATGAATCCATTCTGGTCCTCATGAATCACACCTGGTAGAACTCAAGGCAGTTTGGGGGTATAGTGGCAAACCTTAGGGGAATAAAATAGTCAACATTAAAAAGAATTGAGTGTGAAGGACAATCAGTACCTGTCAGTATAAATGCAGCTAATTTGTTTAATAAACATTTCAATAGTGTAGGAGTACAGACTCAAGATTATATTCCTATGCAGGTAATTAGTATGGCTAACAAGGATGTGGAAAATAGATCATGGGCTTATGGGCATAACACCTTTTCCTTCAGTCACATTACAGTGGTTGAAGTTAGAAATAAGTTATTAATTATGGATGTCACAAAAGTAAACGGCCAGATAACATACCTACTAAATTTTTGAAGTATGCAGCACCTTGTATTGCATATCCACTGGCCTATATGTTTAAGTATTCACTTGCAACAAAAGAATATCCTGAGAGATGGAAATTAGCTAGAATTGTACCAGTTCATAAAGGAGGTTCAAGGATGGAGACTGATTATTTCAGACCCACCTCCTTGCTTTCCCAGGTTTCTAAGATAGTGGAAAAGCTGGTTTCCAGATAGTTAAAGATTTATTTGGTGGGGTGGGGGGGGTGATTTGTTGAATAAGCAGCAGTCTAGTTTTCGATCAAAGCATAGTACCCAGACAGCTTTGTTGACAGTGGTGGGGGATATGCAGATGGGCTTGGACAGGAGGAACTCTGTGGGAGCCATTTTTATTTATCTAAGGCTTTTGACACCCTGAATCATGACGTCCTCCTGTCCAGGTTCAAGGATATGGGTATAATAGGGCCAGAACAAAAATAGTTTAGTTCCTATCTTGTTGGTAGGGAACAAATGGTGGAAATTGGCACATTTAAATCCACAGTTCCTCCAATTAAAGTGGGGGTACCTCAGGGTTCCATCCTGGGCTCCCTACTTTTTAATATTTACATAAATGGAATACAATTTAGTGATCCTGATATTAGATACCACATATATGATGATGATACCCTGATTTATGTAGAGGGTAGTTCCTTGGATGGTATTAACACCAAACTTCAGCTTGCTTTTTTTTGAGCTGCAGTCACTGTTTGCTTTCTTGAACTTGATTTTAAATGTAAAGACAACACAGGTGGTGCACTTTAAGCATTCTACAAGACCATACTCACCACTGGATATTAGGACTAAGGGGGGAGAGAGAGTAAAACAGATAACTAGCTAAAAATATCTAGGAGTATGGCTGGATTTTAGATTAAATTGGAATAAGCATTTGGACAATCTATTGGTAAACCTTAGGGGAAACTGGGAATGCTCTATAAATTAAAACAATACACAACAGAGGAGATAAGGTGCAGGACTGTGGAAATCATGGTTTTACCAGTGATAGATTATGGGGACTTGGTGTATTGGGGGCCTCAGGGATGGAGCTGGCAAGACTGGACATGACGTATTACAGGCTTTCCCGCTTTATCCTCAATGCACCCAGAAACACTCACCATTGCTATTTGTATACAGCCTTAAATTGGTGGTGCTTGGAGGATAGGAGATATCTACATCTGGTGGTTTTTGTGGGCAAAATAAGAAGGAAACAAATGCCCAGTTATATCTTGAATATGTTTGTACTCAGGGAACAAACAAAGGGGCTATGATCCTCCTGTGGTGTAGAATATACTGTCCCTAAACATAATATAGTTGTGAGTAAATCATCTCCCCCCTATACAGGCAGTAGAATTTGCAATAGACTTCCCTTGGAACTGAGAGATGTGGATGCTTCTATAAATCCAAGGCTGAAACAAATGGGTTTGTGGATCTCATACAATGATTAAAAATCTGTTTTAAACAGTAGCTGAGGGGCAGTTACTCTTTTAAATGAGTAAATTGTATGGTACTAATTGTGAATCTGGCACAGTCACTTTAAGTTAGTACTTGGGGACTATAAAGAAATTGGAAGTTTTGATGTAGTGTTTTTTTTTTTACACTTTTAGCAGGATTGTGTATTATTATTATTGAATGAACAAATATTGTGATTATTATATGCGTTTTATGCACAGTAATGTGCAAATATGTATTTATATTTATGTTGTTTATGCTGGTAAATATTTGTCCATCAGTTATTGTTGCTAGACTCCGATGTTAGTATTTATCTGTAAAATGTTGTCTCTTTGTAATTGTATTAGATTTTAGGTCATACCGCCTTGAAAATGAGTTTCTTCTCAATGTAGTTTATCCTGTTCCTGTTCAGATTGATATGAATAAAAATAAAATTTTACCAAACCAAACCAGCAACTGGTGTTCTGCTTCTTCAGTAGATAGTTTATTAAATTCATTTTTATGTTCCAATAATTGTTGGCAGTGAGTTATCTAATGTGTGGCTATGTAATGTTTCAAATTGGGATATTAAGGCTTCTAAATCTTTTATTTTGAGATCCCTGTTTTTTTTTTTCATTTCGCAGTGTGAGCAGTTGTAGTCCCCATACATATGCCTTGATAACATCCCATATAATAGTCCTCAGTGTATCTGTGGTGTTATTGTTTTGAAAATATGGTGTAATTTTCTCATGCATACTAGTCACAATGTTAGAGTTCTTCAGCAAAAGAGGGTCAAATCTAAAGTAAATGTTTGGTGAACTGGGAGAAAACTGAATTTCTATAATGACACAGAATTATGTTTTTATTATCAATTTTCTCAATTATATATGATATCGAATCAGAAATTAGAAAAGAGTCAAGTCTTGAATAATTTTGATGGACCTGTGGAAAAAATGAATTTTGTCCAATCCAGGCATTTTCTTTCTCCACATATCAACTATACTGAAATCTTCACAAAATAGGATCACTTTGTGGCAGAGGTTAATTTTTCAGGTGTAAAGGTTGAGTTATCTAAATTAGATTTTAGAACCAAATTCAGATCCCTGCCCATTATGTAAGGGGTAGGAATGGATGGTAACTCCAAAAATAAATCATTACATAATCCGTGGGAATTTTTCATGTGTGTACATTTGTTCCATTATTTTTACTTCAGTTACTATACATCTCCATCTTGTCCACCACTGATCTAGCAAAAGTAACAACATGGCCTCTTTCGTACATGATGGCTATCCCTTTGAATTATTTTTTTTGTAGCATTAATTCCTGTATCCTACTTCCTGCTGTAAACTTTAAATAAGTCATTAGAAAATGGTTTCATGCATCACTGTGCATTTAACATTATTTTATCTAGGTAATTAAAAACCTTTTTTGTTTAATAATTTTGTAATCCCTTGACATTCCATGTTAATTTTATAACACTATGCATTAGGGCCCGTTGTGGCGCAGCTTGGGTGCAGCTCAGTTTGGCTGCACAGGGTGGACTGACGATATTCAACAGAGCTGCACCATGGCTCAGCAGCATTGAATACACCCTGGTCACCACCAGTGCATGGTGGTGCACTGCACCAGCGCAAGTGGCTGGAGTGGGAGCTTGGATGCAGTAATGCAAGTTCCATGGCGCCATGCACAGTAATGTGATATTAAAAGTTACATGCAATGGGGCCATAATGTATGCAAGGTGCACATGGGGCCATTTGTCATTATGGTCATGTTTGTACGCAGGCACTGATCCCATGACTTGTGCCTGGCGCCTGCCAGACAGCAGCGGCCGGAACCAACGCCCTGCAGCCCGATCGCATTCTGTAAAATAAAAAAATTGTTTTTGTTCATATGGTTCAGTGATCATTTTCGTTTATCATGATTCGTTAAAGAAGTGAACAGGTTCCTGGTGGTTCAGTGACGCTGACTGCCATCAGATAAAGAAATTCCCCTTCAGGCCTCACTGTTCATTGAGCCTCACCATTTGCGCCGGTAGCATCGCCACCCCACCGCCCACCGACCGATACTCGGTTGACGTCTATTGTTCAGCGTGAGCTAATGGGCGGCAGCCCTACCATATTACACATTCCAGATATGTGAATGAATCATTCATGGGAATGTCAGATATGATTCATTCATATCTGAAATGTGTAGAGGCAGGTGACACCCATTGCTCACGCCAGAACCAATGGGCGTGCAGCCTTCCATGGTGTCAGTCGGCAGGCGGTGGGGTGGCAGGCAGGTGCTGCCGCTCGCCCGCTGACTGGGGAGCGGGTGGTGGGGCTCAGGTGGCAGGTGGGGGGTACCACTAGACCACCAAGGATATTGGAATTTTCTTTTACACATGCCCATGATCATGCAGTCAGCGGTCCAGTGGACCACCAGGGATATTAGACCTGTTCTTTCTTTTAACAGAAGCCCACGATCAGGGCAGATAGAGGTCCACTGGACCACCAGGGATATTGGATGAGTTGTTTTTTACTAATGCCCATGATCGGGCAGATTGCAGTCCACTGGACCACCATGGATATTAGATGAGTTGTTTTTTACAGAAGCCTGCGATCGGGCAGATAGTGGTCCACTGGACCACCAAGGATATTGGACCACATCTATTTTTTATACAGATGCCCACGATGGGGCATGGGGGGGTGCCACCAGGTGCAGCCGGTCCTTGGGTGGCCACCCACAGGTGGCAGCTCCCGTGTTGCACCCTGCAATCCAGCAGCTCACCTGTGGGTGGCCATCAGTTGTTCCTTTTTGTTTTGGTGTAACTTTGTGCTGGTGCAGGTAGGGGTTGCGCATGCATGGCTCTGCACATCCTGGGCTGAATATCGGGCTGTGCAGGTTATGCATGGGCACGCCCCCCCCTACCTGTGCCTGCATACATTACTGATGCGCCCGCACATTGGGATTTGTGCCACACTTTTCCTTTTGAATATCGCAAGGCCGGAGCGCATCAATGGTTGCGATGGTAACACTGTTGCACCATGTGCAACCCTTTGAATATCTGGGCCAATATGTTTTGTGAAATGCATACCTATCAGCTGTTCCTAGCTGACTGCCGTTCTAATACTTGTTTCAAATCCTTCCATGGGTCTTTATCTTTATTTTGCTTTAACCCTATTCCACTAATTGTAATGGTGCTGTAAAATACATACTGCCTCTTTTCTATTATCATCAAGACCTTTATAGAGCCAAAAAATAAACCTTTATATACTACAGAGGAGCCTGTCCTCACACATCCCCACCCATACCTTGAAACCCGTAAAGTGTACCACTATTACTGTGTTCCCCTTCCCCCTCGGCATTGCCCTTATGTCCCAGCGTGTCATATGTTTTAACAATAATGCAAATATTTAGTTCTTATGCTATGGGAATTGCTTTCCCCATCCCCATTTGTCAACCATTGCAGCGGTCTCGCTTGGACCTTCCCAAGTGGCACCTACTAGAGTCCCTACCAAATGTCATAAACATGTTTAATTGAGCCCTATACTTTTCTTTCTTCCACCATGCAATTTCATTTGAATAATATTTCATAAATTATAATAATACCCCCTTTCACATACCTCACCAACTGTTTACTGTACAACACTAGGAACACATCAGCAGCAGCAACACACAAAACATACAAGTAATACAACATAAAAAAAAGAGGGGCATGGTTCATCTCTTCTACAATCCATTGCAATAAGTGTCTTCTTCATACTAAAGAATCATAGCTTGAGAGTGTATCATGGAGTGTGAAGAGAAAAAAATAATTATTTGTTTCCCCCACAAAAAGACCAGTTTTTCTATTTTTAAATCCTGGGGTGAGGGATCTCTTTGAACATAGTAGTAGATGAAAGTTAATAAGTCTGAAGTTTTCTCTGTCTTCTGACCATCTTCTTCTTCATTTTCCTTGAAGTTACTGAGATTTCTATCATGTTTACATGTGAATTGGGTGGGGGGGCATGTACCAGTGATCAGACCATAACCTCCTTTATCCTCCAGATTCTTTAATATAGCTTCTGCTTTTTTAGGATCTTCGAATATCTGGACCCTGCCATGATAAAAGAATCTGATTTTTGCCAGGTGCAACATAACAAATCTAATGCCTTCTTGCTTTAGAATGTCTCAAACCCCATCAAACGCTCTGCAAAATTGCATGGTTGCTAAGCTGAGATCAGGGTAGGCTGAGAACTTTACATCGTCTGCAGCTAGACCCTTGTTAACTCTCGCATGTCTAAAAATCAGCTGTCTGTTAGTATAGTAATGTGGTTTTAAATACACTGGCCTGGGTCTTCTATTATTTTGTTCTCTATTGTCATTCTATTCCCCCCCCCCAACGTGAGCTTGATTGAGTATTATCCTTCCTTCAGGGTATTTTTTATTTAAGGCTGAGGATATCATTTTTTTTTTTTTTAAAAGACGCTGGGCCAGTGTTTCCTTCAGGCCATCTGGAACTTATTAACTTGCAATGTGTCTTCTAGATCAATCTTCCCATTTTTTTTTTTTGTTTTCAGTTGTAATTTCTGAATTATATGGGATTGTGCAGTTATTTATTTTATTTATTAACTTTTAGTAGCTTGGGTAAGTGTGCTGGGCAACAAACCTGCCTATTTTCAGGCACGACCCGGGAGAGTACAGGACATAGGTATAGAAATGACAGATTTACAAATTACTATAAAAGTAAACATAATACAGGAATAATAAGTATCAACATACAATGCAGATAAAGTGACAGAATTATTACAATGTACAGTGCATGATACATCAACATAAGATTAGATCCTAGACACAAGCCAGCAAGCAGGTGTAGTTAAATCATGAACATTTACAACGACCATGAGCATGGAGGTGAGCAGATAGCAGGCCTTTAAAGGTTTGGTGGGAGGCGGAGTTTTAACCTGTAGGGGAGTGAGTTCCAGAACTTGGGGCATAGTGAGAATGCCTGTTCGCCCATTTTAGTAGTGCATGGTCTGGTAGCGAGCATAGGGACAGAGGAGGACCTAAGGCACGGGTTTGGGAGACAGGAGTCAACATGTTGGCCAGGTAATTAGGCCTAGGGGTCCTGGTCAGAGAGTCAATAAAGCATCCCAGGAGTAGGCCAAGATCTTTAGGTGACAACCAGTTTAAGCCTGAGTATAGGTGGCAGTGATGCGAAGTCGAGGGGCAGATAAGGCAAATCTGCAGATATTGTTATAGACAGTGTCCCATTTTCTAAGTACACCAGAGTTAACGGTGTAGAGGAGAGGATAGTATTGAGCTGGGGTAGAGACTCTCTGGACATAGATAATCTGGCAGAAGGTGTGAGGGTAGCGCGAAGATAGGCATCCCCAATTTTAGCATTCACAGCCCGACATCCAGCGTTAACATGTACTGACAAGTCGAGAGGGATCAAGTGTGACCCCCAGGTATTTGAAGGACACAGTGTTGGTGATAGGGGACCCACCCAGGCTGTGAACCAAGAGCTTGGGGGCAGTGGAGGGCAGTTTTTTAGAGGACCCAAATAACATGGCACGTGTTTTGTCATGGTTAATATGTTGATGGCAGCTCAAGAGCCAGAGTTGAAGGACTTGAAAATCTTTTGAGAGTGTGCAGTTAATGTTATCGATCGATTTAGACCCAGAGTAGAGAACCAGGTCATCAGCATACATAAGAATGCAGCCATGCCTGGAAAGTGAGGGAATATCATTTAGGAAAAGGGAGAAGAGGAGCGGCCCAAGTGTGGACCCCTGTGGGACTCCCCATGTGATATTAAAGGGGAGGAAAGGGCTTTGTGGAAAGCTACTGCCTGGGTGCGATTGTCAAGGTAGCTGCGGAACCAGGAAAGAGTTCGGTCTGTAGCTCCAACAGATTGGAGCTTCTTCAGCAGGAGAGGGTGATGAACCATGTCAAAAGCTTTGGACAAATCAATGAAGACCACTTCAGTGAGTTGGCCCTGGTCCATATTGCATTTGATGTCACTGGTAAGTTGAGTTAGGGCCGTAGTGGTGCTGTGACCAGACCTAAATCCATGTTGGCAGGGGGTTTGAAGATTAAACTGAGCAAGGTGTTCAGCAAGCTGGCGGTGGACTATTTTTTCAAGAAGCTTGCTAAGAGTGGGTAGGAGGGAGATAGGATGGTAGTTGGACATTAGTTTGGCATCACCCTTTTTTGTGAATAGGGATAGTTCTGGCAGTTTTCCAGGTTGCAAGAACAGTGGAAGTGCAGATCGAGAGGTTAAAAAGCCTAGTGACAGTCTTGGCCAGCAATGGAGCAAACTGCTTGAGTATGCCAGGATGAATGCCGTCAGGCCCAGGTCCCCCCCACAAATGAAGGGAGTTAAGAAGCTTGCGAACTTCGCAGTATGTGGTAGAAGCCAGCATCATTGCAGGTGGAGTGTGGGTTAATAAGTGGGCAGGAGGACAGTAGTCTTTGAGCATGGTTAGATCCACAGCAGGTAGCGTGGAAAAGAGGGAATTAAAGGCACTGGCAATTGTACTCAGGTTGTTACAATGAACTCCTTGGATATTCATGTCAGTTGGAGCCTGCTGCTTATCATTGCTGAGAATTTCCTTGATTTGGGCCCAGTACTTGTGAGGTTTATCGGAGGAGGATTTTTAGGAGGTTTCTGTAGTAGGAACTTTAGGCAAGGTGTATTTCCCTTTTGCAAATGTTCCTGGAGGCTCAATAGGCTTCAAAGTCGGTGTGGAGATGTGAGACCTTCCACACTGACCAAAGTTTGTCCCTGTATTTCAGAAGCTGAAGCAGAGGGCGCATGAGCCACTTAGTTAGCTTCCCTGCCACCCTACATGTGGTGACTGGGTTATGATGGTTTTGTAGAGTGAGGAGAACAGAGTTGAAATAGCCAGTTGCGTAATTAATGTCATCTGTTAGGTAGAGAGGAGACCAGTCAACCATGCTAAGAACAGTTTTGAAGGCATCAATACTTAGGTGGGAGAGGTTAGGGAATGTAACTACTTTAGAAGGGACTTTAATGGTGATTGGGTTTACCCTGTCCTCAAAGTCACTCATTCTTTGTCCTACATTGTCGGTTCTTATAGTGAGCTGTTGCAATTTGTCACTAAGCTCTGAGAATAGGTTTGAGAGTTGAGATAACACTGCTGTGATGGAGGCAAAGCCATCTTGTATGTCCTGTTTAATTTCATGTTTTAGCTGAGCAAACATATCTATGCAAACTTCAAAACTGCCATTTATCTGAGTTTTAGAGTCTTTAGTGATAATATAGTTAATTTCTGCCTGGTTCTCTCCCTGCTGAGAGGCCATACTATCGGAGTCCACCTTACTACTCTTTTTCTGCCCCCTGTGCCATATCCCCAACAAATTCGGTATTAGTCTGATCTGTCCCTGGTACTAATGCAGATATAGAAAGTTCACATGCCTCAGTTGCTATTAGGTATTCATTGCCCAGGAAGATTTCTTCTGCTCTGTCTGCTGTTGTGTATTGCAGTGCCTCAATTTCTGCTCTTTGACTAGTTAGGGAGTCAATTGTTCTATTGGAGTCAGATTTCAATACGGTTTCTTGTTCAGTTTCTGGTTCCTTGGTATTCACCATCTCAACCACATTCGATGATTCAGGGACAGGAGAAAGCAGGTGTTTTAGTTGCCATATACCAAAGTTAAGTTTCTGTTTTTGTAGCAGTGTTCATGGAGCGTTATCCACCGACTGGAAGTTATGAAGCTTTGAACTTTTGTTTTTTGCTTTAAGTCATTTACCACCTTTTTCCACAGCTGCAGCGTCTGACCACTCTGGAAGTTTGCAAGTCCGTTGGACCAGTTTGGACATACTGTTCTATGTCTTCCACTGCAGTTAATCAGTTAGGCTGTCTTCCTAAATTTATTACAGGTGGAGTGGGGATGTCAGCATTTTCTATGTATAAGAGTCAATGTTTTGTGTGCGGTTAATGACTACGTTTTGGATTTCACACAAATGAGAGTTAATGGCTCTACATATTCAGTTAAAATGAAAGAGTGACATTTTTACAAATCTTTTTAAACTGCAGGGAGGTATCAGTGTCTTTGAAAAGATGGTATCTGTGGTTGCAGTCTAATGGTTACATTTGGCTCAGCTTACTCAGTAAACTGGGAGAACACAGCTGCATTCATGTGCTCCTCTCGGCATCAGCCATTAGACTGCCATCATGGATCCCCACATCAGGCTCCTCCCTCAGAAGTGCCAGAGTTTAACACTTTTTAAAAATAGTGAGAAACAGCCAATAGTATACTTTTATGCCATTGAGAAAAAAATCACATGTGACTGTCATTACTATACACTTTAGAATTTGTAATTTACATGATACTTTTTCTGTTGTTGTTTTCTTATATAATCACTGCTCACCTTACTTTTAAATAGAAAGACCCAATTACTATTTATACTGTGTCAGCAAAATGTTTAAACTCTTTTAAGCTGTATGAGTTTTACTGGAAACCTTTTATGTGCAAAAATAGTTAGTGGTCTTCCAGAAAAAATGTTTTCCCTCCTAAACTGAAGGTGTTCTGCTTTTATCAGTATCAGTGGCTCAGCAGGCTGCACACTTGCATCAGAGGCTAGAAGATTGAAAGGCTATGGGTTCTAGCCCACACCATGCACTTCAGGAGAAATTGCAATAGTGACACTGTAGTGCATTTGCACTTAGGAGAAATTGCAATACTGACATGTAGTGCATACTGAGTGGATGCTGTACTCCTGTGGTGCTGTTTTCAGATAAGACATTAAACCGAGGTCCCATCTGCCTGATCTGGTAGTTATTCAGGTGGATGTTAAAGATTCCATGGTGGCCGGTCCATCGGTGCAGCTGTTGGATTTCCGCTTATGATGCCAGTGACCCAGGTTTGGGAATGACCTCGGGTGTTGGAGGGCTGGCCGTGGAGAGAAGGCTTGAGCATTGGATGACTGCACACCTTCTCTCAGGGGGAGGGCAGGGAAGTGACCCAGCACTTGCTGACCCCGGCAGAGGCTGGGGGCATGGCAATGCTTGGGGTCCCACTAACTAATGGGGTATGGTGAACGTTGGTGTAAACCTGACATTAGTGGCATGCCACGCCCCCTGGGGAGCCCATGAGAAAAGAGCCCCACGCTGACTGAGTGATGGTCACTAGCTCCCTCTGCTGTGAGGCCTGGCAGTGCACAGACCATCCCAGCAGCACCCATGCCAAGAATTGCACTTGGTGCTCCCATCAGTGCCTTCCTCCGAGGAGATGGGACCCACCTGGCAAAGGGTTACATCCAGGTTACCGAGGGGGCAGCAATATGGGGTGATGGGTGGCTTCACCAAGGCAGTGTGGCAATGAGGGACATAGGAAGGCCTGAAGGAGAGGCTGGCCCGGAGCTGGGCAGAATAAAAAAAAGATCCCATGGCACTTCTTGAAAAGAGTAGAGGAGTTTATTAAGAGAAAATCAAACAACAAACCATAATACCAATGCTGACATCTTAATAAAAAGAAACAAACTCATATTTAACACAAATGAAATGTAAGTTCAGCAGAAAGTATATATAAATAATTACATAAATGAAAGAAGGAAAAAACAGAATTAAGTAACAGCCAAATCAGTATTTGTGATCCAAGGCATATTTATCCAATGTTTCCCTGACATCTTTAATGACATAGATTTAGATTCCAAGTATATTAATTTTAGTTCTTCCATAATTTGGTTAACCAAAACAACACATGGATTATCTTTTTGCTGCAAAGAAAAGAAACACCTATTGTTCCTAATGTATCACTTAATTACTATAAATAAAACATTTAAAGAGATTGGGAATTGTCCCAGTGTCCTGGCCAAATTCCCACAGTCACTAAAAATACCACCAACAGCTTAATCTGGTTCAATTGCAGTTGGTTACCATCTGTATCCCCCACCCCACCCCTGAAAAGGGGACTTCTAGTCTCAGTGGGCTTACCCAGTCAACAAAATTCAATACATGCATTAATTTTGATTATTTACTGTATATCTATTACAGTGGTTAACAGTGCATATTGATATTCAAATTAGTTATGTAAATTTATATTGTCTCGGTTCTCCATGGTCGCTTAAAGATTTTGCAAAGTAAGAAACTTTGAGCCTGATTCCAGAACAGATATGCAGGATGGAAACACAGTACACTAGCACGGAATGGCGCAAATCGCAAGTTATGCCTGTGACTTGCGACATGCATGATTACGAAAGATCCCTTAAGCTGCAAGCCACAACCACTGCACAAAACATAAGTTATGTCAGAGTTTTGCCAGAGTTACTCCAAGAAAAGCATGCGCCACTGCGTAATATGGCATACGACTGGCGTAATGCACCACTATGATGAAAGTGCAGTTACAGTATAGGAGACATAAGTAGCTACTCCAGAAATGGAAGACGCAACCTAGACCATGGATTAGCAGGTCTACCCAGAGCACAAACGTATATAACCTCCTCCCCACATAGTCAGACAGCAGACAGCAGTGTGGTGTGACACAGCACAACATGTCAGCCTTATCAGCCCTACTGGGCATCATGCTAGCTGAGCAAAGGGAACTCAGGCAAGGCCGCATGGCAGGACCCAGGGGACTTAGCCACAGTGGCCCATGATAGTACCAAGGCCACCTGTATGGAGAGAGAGAGAGATGCACACGGGTATCCTATGAGGAGCTGATCAAAGAGCAATGCATAGCACACTACAGGCTCACCAAGAGCTGCATCAGGGAGCTATGCCAGACCTGTGTGAGGACCTATGCAGTACCAGCAACAGGGGTTACCCACTGCCAGTGGAGATGCGTGTCAGAACAGCACTGCCCTTCCTCACCACAGACACATTCCAAATGCACACAGGGGACACAGTGGGCATATCCCAGCTGTCAGTGTCGAAGCACCTGAGGAGGTTCCTGGCAGCCCTGCTATGATGCACCACTCAGAACATCAGCTTCCCATGGGATGTCCAACAGCAGCACCATGTGAAGCAGGCCATCTACAATGTGGCACAGTTCCCCAGGGTGCTAGGTGCAATTGACTGCATACATGTGGCCATCAGGGCCGCAACTGAAGATGGTGATGTGTACATAAATAAAAGGGGTACCACCCATGAGCATCCAGGTGGTATTTGACTGCAAATGTTGCATACTAGATATGGTGGCCAAGTACCCTGGATCCTGCCATGATTCCCACATATTCAGGAACTGTGGGCTACAGGAGGCCTTTGAAAGAGGGTCATCACTGGTGGATGGCTTGTAGGTATGTACTAGGGTGAACAACAACAGCTGAAAATGTGTGCAAGCATGTGTGTGTGCATGAGTGATAGACAGTGTGTGTGGGGGGTGTGGATACAGTGGTGCAAGAGGGGCACAGGGGGCACAGGCAATGCAGCGTACAGATGTGATAGCCACACAGGCATGTGGCATGGCCTGCGCGGGAAGCAGGCAGCACCATGAACCACACACTGTGCAATACAAAGGGGCCTGGGAGGGTCACACAACACCATGGTATGCCCATGCTGTGCATGGACACAGCCAAGGATGTGCGTGTGACTGAGAGTGCATGCCTGCATGTGTGAGCATGTGCGTTCGGATGCGTGTGCCATGCAGATG
Organism: Neoceratodus forsteri; assembly: GCA_016271365.2. Lineage (NCBI taxonomy): Eukaryota > Metazoa > Chordata > Ceratodontiformes > Ceratodontidae > Neoceratodus > Neoceratodus forsteri. Next base: position 654,425,031 of record JADMNL010000022.1, read on the forward strand.
ATAGGTAGATGTTGGTGACAATGCTGCACAGAGCAACAGACAGCTAACCTGTCCACCCCCCAAAGGTGACAGTGGATACCAACAGATGCCATGGCTGATGACACTTGTGAGGACACCCCAGACTGCTGCCAAGGAGCAATATAATGAGGCCCTCACCAGCACAAGAGCAGTCATCAAGCACACCTTCGGCCTACTAAAGTCCAGATTTAGATGCCTCTATACCTCGGGAGTGCACTGTAGTACAGCCCTGTGATGGCCTGCAGGATAGTGCTTGCCTGCTGCATCCTACACAACATCACCCTGGCACACCAAGTACCACTACCCAATACAGACCAGGAGGAGGTGGTGCATCAGCAGGACACCATGCAAGATGGGAGGTGCTACAACAATTCTTCTGAGGTGGCACACAACCTCCACCACCACCACCACCATGGTGGCACCTGCAGCAGTATGGAAGACACAGTGTGGTGCAATGCAACACAAGCAACAACACGGCATCCCAAGCACCATCGCAGAGTCACAACAGGACAGGATACTGTCTTCCAGGTGCCATGCAGCACACGTGGCTGCACTGGAGCCGTAACAGTGGCCATGTGTGTTGTACAGCATCTGGCTGGCATTGCTGCACATGACACATGGCCCCCAGACCACACACAGAGGATCACAGCATGCACAGTGGAGAGCTATGCATAAAGAGTCAGGCACAGGACACACATGAGACGGTGGCACAACGAAGTGTGGATGGCGCCACCAGGCACAATGCACCTGCCGTGGCAACTGATGCATGTAAATAGTGACACCACAAGAGGGACACAGCACCGGGCAGCACAGACCTGCAAATGTATGGTGGTAGTACACACCATAGTGATGTGCCATTGGTGCCACCCACAGGGCCTACTGCACCACTGGGTAAAATGGTGCCACAACGGCCCCTGGACACCACACAGGCATGACATACACAGTGTGGTGGCATGTGAACAGGACTCAACACAGGGTGCTGTAGCAGACACAGTGCACCATGCAGGCATGCTCACCAGTGTGAGCCTGAGGCTGTGCCAGAGACAGCCAACACACAGGTGCCATGTGCAGAATGGGACACAATTGCAAAGTGCAGTTTCTTGCAACATGTATGTCTGCACATGCACAGTGACACACACTCTTACAGGCACACACAGATGCAGACCACAGACAGAGACGCAGAGCCAGGGTAGCAGAAATATACTTTAATGTACTAAAAGGTACAAAGAACAGGAACAATAGCATACAGAACACTGCTCATACAACAACAATAGCAACACACAATGCCCCCACAAACAGGCCCAGAGTCCAACACTATGTACATTCCCCCAGCCCCAGAACAAAACACTATACACAGCACACACCTTAACGGCCCCATTGTTAGCCAATATGTACAGTCCCCCAGCCAAAACCAAGCAAACTGTACATTACCCCCACAACAGCCCCAGTAGCACATGATATGTACATACCCCAACCCAAACAAACATTCCCAGCCACTAACAATTTGTAAACCCCCTCCCCCATGGCACAGGACAGTGCCAGAGGCCCTGGCCTCAGTGTGTGGCCCATTCCACTGTGGAGCCACCCTACTACTCCTGTAGTGCTGACAGCAGGGTTCCGAGGGACCTGTGCAGGCGGGCCTCATTGGACATTATGACCGCCACGAGCTGGACCAGCCTCTGGTTCCTGTTTTTCTGGCTGTCCAGGTGGTCCTGGGTCCAGCTGTAGCTGACCACCCTATGCCTGCAGTCCAGGAAGTCCCACTGGTGCCCCACCATCCACCTCTGGGTCCCTCAGGTGCTGCAGTGGCATATCCCCAACTCTGATATCCCTGTCAGCCTCCTCTACCAGTGGCAAGCACTCCTCCACCAGCAAGTCCTGAACTGATCCAGATGGCTGTCCCTGTTGGTGGTCCTGGTCCCCTGGCTACACCTCTGTTGGCTCCTCCACTGGCAATGCCGCACCTGCTGTGGCAACATCCACGCCATCTCCTGGACCCTTTATGTCTGGCTGCGCCTCCACCACCTGCACTTCCATGCCATCGTCCTCCTCATCCTCCTTCCCCATTAATGGAAGCAAGGGGTGGAGCCTGTGGTGTCAGCGGAGAGTGCAGAACACATAGTCCTGTGCATCCTGGGCCTTCTGGCCTGCATCATTGCCCTGTGCCTCAGGGCAAGGCTGCTCTGCCCACCTGCAAGGTAGCAAAGGCATAGGTAAGTGCCCTACAGGGACACTATGCATGCACAGACACCCATACTTGCATGCCTGTGCACACTACACATCACAGTACAATAGCAACACACCAACCCAACCAGCCCCACCGCATACAGTGGCAGGCACACTGTTGGCATGCACCGCCACATGCACCAAGGCACATGGGGACACCAGAGGCACATGGTCTGGTACCCTTGTATGCCACCAACCCGCATGTGCATGCCCAGTCAGCACATAGACCCCACCACTGCAGACCCTGGAGGCCCAGCTCTGACACAGGAGAAAAGAGCATGCACCTACGTGACCTCTGGTGGCCCATGACCAATGTTGTTGCCTGCCTGGGTGTTGTTCCACCACATGTTGCCCCTGTTTTTCCTGGTCATAGCGCCTGCACCTCTGAGGATGGGGAACACTGTTACATCAGTGTGCTACTGGTGGCCATGGCAATGTGGCAGTGTTGCGCCAGTGTCTGCCTCTCATGGCGGCATACCCATCTGCATCCAGGTACTGGACGGTCCTCATCTCTGCATCCCTCCTCACTGCCATAGACATCAGGTGATTCAGTACCCCAGGGTCCCACCTGGCCAGGTCCTGCCACTTGTGTTTCAGTTGGCCAGATGTGCGGGACACGCCTCTAATGGCACTCAGGCATGCCCCGATGACAGTCCAAGCCCTGTCCCTCTCTGCAGAGGTGTGGGTCCTGCAGCCAGGTGGGAGCAGGGTGATGCACTACCGCTGAACTAGATTTACCAGTTGTGCTGTCTCAGCAGCCATGAAATTTGGTGCCCTGCCACTTAGGCTGCACATCCTGCTTGCTGCTGGTTGCACTTCTTCAGGAGGTATGGTACACCCTAGGCTGCTACTGCCACTGTGCAGCATGTGCCTGTGCTCTGCGAGGCCTGTTTTGCACCTTCACAATTGCACGTATGCACATGGCTCATGTGCATGCCTCACATGCGGCCTACAGTGGGGTGCTACGCACATGTGGTCTGGGTGTACGCCTACCACATATGTGCAGTGTTCTAATTCAGGCTGCAGCTGCAGCCTGCACTTACATTTCCTGTGTCCCTGTCATTGTGGTGGTGTGGAACAGGCCTCACAGAGCACAGGTGCATGGCACGAGCAAGGTAGGGCAACTGTGGCATGTGCGCCACGGGCCATGCCCACAGACACCAGCCGCATGTTATCCCCGACACAGTATGTGACATGTGGGCCTGCCCTATCACATCTGCCTCCATGGTTGGAGTGAGTGACACCACATGGCAGTCAAGTGATATTCCTTTACTACACATAACTACAGTGGAACACAGTCAGTGCTACTGTACATAGTCTGGTGCAACATCCCTCAACACACTGAACCACACCCGGTGACATTACATAGCAACCACACCCACACTGTGCTGTCCCACATCCCCCACACACCTGCATGCTGTGCACACACACACACACACACACAACACACACACACCACACACACATACAGACCTCCCTAGGTGACCTCCCCATGTGTTGCTATATTCAGTGCCTGCCCCCCACCCCCCGGCAGCCCTGAACCTCACAGATCCAGTCACAAGTCCTCCTGCCCCTGCTTGGGCCATCTCCACTTGACAGCACATGTGTCCTGTGCCCCACCTTGTGGTGTGGATGAATTTGCCCCTTTGGCACCGGCGCCCCCTCAGCCCGGTTGCACAGCTGGGGTTCCCCCACTATCACTTGGGCCCTGCACCACCACTGTCTTCTTCCACCTGCCCCACAAGTCTGTGATGGCAGGTGTAGGTCCAGGCACAGTCCGCTGTCCCTTTGGAGGTGCACCATTGACTTCCTCACCAAGGGCTAGCACTGCCTTCTGTACAGTGGCCTGTCCCACATTGTTCACTGGTGCACCCACACTCTGTAGGGCCCCTCTGATTGTGGCACCACTGCCTGTTGCACCTCCACCACGTGCATTCCTGGGTGTGGCTTGTTGCATCTTGGGCCTGCTCCTGGTCCTGTGTCTGGTGGCTCCTGCCTTTGGCTCCTCAGCCTTGGCGGCAGGTGGTGAGGGTGGTGGTGGTGGTGCCAGTGGTGCTGGTGTTGGTGGGGGCAGTGGTGGCAGTGTTGATGGTGGCTGCACACTTGTGCCCCCTGGAGCTGTTGGTGGCAGGGCCATCACTGTGGGTTGTGGTTGCATGCCTCCAACCATTGCGGTCGCCTGTGGCCCGGCATCCTGCTGGTTGGTCTGCAGGTTCACCTGCACCTGTGTGGCTGTATCCCTGACCGGCGGGGTCCTCACTGCCTGAGATGCCTGTGTGGCTCCAACTGACCCATGGTGGTGTTACTCCACGTGCGATGCCTATGTTAAGGCACCCTTCCCCTCTGTGTGGCTTGCAGGCTGGGATGATAGAGCACTGTATAGCACCATGGCAATGATGTCTGTCTGCAGCTACTTCTGTGCCACCAACCCTTCCACTGCCAACGACAGCCAGGTGAGCACCTGTGTATATTCCCTGGTGCATGCCTGTGAGGTGAGCATGGTGTCCACCAGCCTCCCCATGGCATTCTCTGTGGTGCATGTCCTGGTGTCAAATGCAGTGGTAAGGGTGCCCATCTGCTCCTGCAGTGCCGTGTGGTGTGCATTGAGGTAGAGGCATATCCAGACCAATAGTTGGTGGGAGTATTCACATGGTTGTCCTGCAGGGACAGTGCCACCTCCTCCAGGCTCACCTCCAGCCATTTAAATGACCCTGAGCTCAGGTCCGGGGTGATGGTGGCAGCAATACTGCCAACACTGAATAGGTCGTACAGGTTCACACCCTCCTCCTTCTCCACCTCCTCTTGCTGGGTACCTGCCACCACCTGCCTCTCCACCTCCATGTCTATCTGGGCCCTGTTCAGCTCCACCGTGTAAGCACTAACAGGATGGTCTGTACCAGTGTTCTGTGGTATGGCTGGCTGCATGCTTGGCTGCTCTGGCTCACAGCCTGTACCACCACTGTCATCTGACTCTGTGTCCACTGCTGCTGTACCTGAAGGGTGATGACAGTGCATCAGTGACACTCTGCTATGTCCAGCCCTACACACATGACACCATACCCACCCCTGCCTAACTGTCACATGCACTGGTGGCACATACCATGGTACACATTGCTTTCATGGTTTGTCCCTTGTGGGACACTGTACGGATACATGGCTCCAGCCCCCCCATTGACCGTGCCATGGGTGACCCTGTCACCCAGGTCCTTGCTATCTGCCCATGCCCCTGCCCTCCCTTCACCCTGTTTGTGCTACATGCCATGCTACCACAGGTGGGCCCAGGCCCCTGTTCACTACAGTGCTGCATGCTTGCTGCCTGTCCCCACTGTTCATCACCACTGTGCCACCTCCGCTGCATCCCTGCATGCCTCCTGGGGTGCTTCCCACCCACCATGCCACAGGCACTGTCGAGCATCTCACAGTGCTTCTGTGGCTATGCTACACTGCCCACAGCCCACAGCCCCTGTGCCATGGCTCACTGTTGTCACTGTGGCTCAGCTGGTCCATCACCTACCAGTCCAAGATGCCATTTGAGCTTGTATCCAGGTCTGTGTCACCATGGATGCCATGCTGGCACAGAAAGGCCAGTATCTGTTCTTCATGGGCACTCAGGGTCTCTCCTCCCATGGCCCGCTGCCTGTGGCTGCTGCTTGGCATTTATTATATGCCTCCTTCCCTTTGCATGCCACTTCAGGTCATTGACCTCTTCTGAAGGTCCCTGACAGTGCACCTGGCATTGGCCACTGCATTCACTTTGCTGGCAAACACATCTCAGGCCACCTTGCTCTGTCTGTGCAATCTCACCTCTCCACCCTTGCCCATGAGCAGGGTGGTCTGTGCCTTGAGCTCATTGAGGAGGACATTGGTCTCCTGGAGGTAACATTGCATTTCCTCTTGCATGCTGCTGCTGCCTGCGCTCTGTCCTGGCTTGCACCATCGTTTCTGCCACTATTGTGTTCTGCGACATGTCTGCGGTTTCATGCCGACTTTATATTGAATTGCGTTACATCACGCGCAGCCTCTCTGCCCACCTTGCAGCTTGTACCATGCATTTCTGGTGTACTTGTGATGTGCGTAATTTGACCATTTTGTGTCATAATTGGCCTTTGTTCTGAATAGGCACAGCCTCAAGTCGCAAGGGGTTGGGCGATTCTTTTGCCATGATGCAGTTTGTGTCATGCTCTACTTGCTCTCTTGCAATCAGGCCCTTTGTGTTTATTAGTAACTTCATTTTGCCTGAGCTGACCAGGTCTGCCACTAGACAAAATGGCAAAAAAAAACTCACTGCCATATGGATATGTCTGTGAATTATGGTATTAATGTTCTCTGCATTCAATAATCTGCTTAGAGATGAAACTCACAGCCACTTGGGGAAAAAAACAGAAAAACAAGATCTGAGTAGGATCCTAAGCTTGTATTGATAAGCTGGCACTTGTAATGTGATACTGCAAAGAATATGTTCCATATGAAGCTTGTTAGTAATGTAAATTGTCCAGTATGTGCTCCCTTCTTTGATTAGAATGCATCTCAGGGTAGCTAATGTGTACTGGCACATAATGCAGTCTGGTTTATAAACCCCTCAAGGGCTTGTGCTGCTCTTGTCTTGCACTGCCTTCATAATTACAAAGTCAATTTCTAAACAGAGATTTGAAAAGCAGTCAATTTAAATACTGAGGCTCGCAAACAATAATTAAGGAACAGATTTTCTTCATTTTTGTTTTGTTAGAATTATGGCCTGAGGTGTTTTTAATTTTCATCCTAACTGCAGGTTTAAATTGTTTGATTACCCTCCACAAATCTGAATGTTATCAAAAGGCAGCAGGTTGCAAAAGCTTTCAGAATTCTCTCCTCCCCTCAATATCAGAAAAATAAAAGTTTACTGCTGGAGTCTGTGAAGAAAGCAGGTTCTGACAGAACACTGCATCGCACTTTGCAGTCACAAATGAACCCACTGATAAGAGTAGGGATGGGAGAAGGATGAACCAGCTGTAGTGAAGCCCCCCCCCCCCCAAGAGGTGGGCCAGCAGGGATTAGCTCAGTTTATCTGGCTGAAATTCCCAGAGGTCCAAGTTAGAATTGGAGCCTGGCTGACAAAAGGTTTTCTGAAACATAACATTTGACCCTACTCAGATTCAGACTTTGAATAGATTTGAGCCAGATTTCCAGCTGGTCACAGCTAGTCACCCATACCTAATGAGGGAATTTCAACTGTGATATTTGACTGCTATGTCTACTGTAACAGCTCACATTAGAAAAATAAATTATGATTCCATCATACGTGGTTGGCAGTTTGGTTTTACCATACTCCATCATTTTCATAATTTTCTAAGCAATAATCCTGAATGTCTTCTTTTTCCTGCTGCAACTTTATGTACTCTACAGTATAATTAGGTAAGTTATCTTACATGCATAATCTTGTGTCCCAATTAATTTGCCAAATCTCCTTGTGGCATATCTGTTGCAACCCTTACACATGCATGTACACTACTTTGTTATGCTTAGATTTCTGATCAGAATTACAGTACATTGAAGAATAGAGTAGCATCACTATGAAGAGCATTCCTGTAACATGTAAATAGTCTTTACAGGACAAGATTATTAGGTCAGTAAATGTGCTATTTTAAGAACCATCCTGTGTACAAAATAAAAGTTACATATTACACAACGCACATTACAAATAATAGTTAAATACACCTATTACAATCATGTTGATATTACACCTAAAATAAGATATCAGCCAATATACAGTACATCACAAATCAAGTTATGAATCCATGGGTAGATGTGAGCTGATATCTTACATCAATTGTCTGGCCTGATTCCAGGTAAAGACTAGCACTTGAGGACTGCTCCAGACTGGCCTATTGTTTTCCTCCTCTTCTTGACCTCTTAGTGACTGTCCTATTTTTCATTTTTCTGTTATCCCAGTAACAGGGTTGAATAAGACCCTGTCCCATTTGTTATGTAGAAATATTTATTATGTAGAAAGAGTTAAAAGCAAGGATCTGTTTTATCCTCTTCTGTTCTGTCTCTTGTCTGTTTAACTGCACAGTCAAATTTTCTTATGAGACCTAGGAACTGGCCACTTGATGATCTTGCTATCCCCTCCCACTGTCTCTCTCCCTTCACTTGCTGTTTCTATCTTTTTCTTCTCCTTGTGTATCTCAGTTATAAAATATCTGTGAATCTTTATGTGAAAGTGCAATCCCTTGGTTTGAAAACATATATATATAGTTATATTGTTGAAGTTATTGCAAAAAGCTAATTGGAGCTCAAGGGGTTAACCTGAGATGCTGGTTTGCAAACTCATAGTAGGGCTGTGAACATGAGGTCGGTTCTGGGACACCATGTCCTGTTTGCTTGCATCTGCAAGAAAGGAAATTGGCAAGAATATTTTCTGAAAAACAGGATGTCTCTTAATGAGTTCCCAGACAGAGACTTATAAAAAGAGCAGCAATACTTGTGCTAGAGAGAGAGCAAGACTGAAACTTGAAATTAGAGATATCATCAGATGAAGGACTTTGTTTTCTGTGTTTGTACTGCCTTTGTAAATAGTTATACTGAGCAATTTTATTTTTTTATTTTACTGTTACTGGAAAAAATAACGCACTCTTTGTGAATTTTATACCTGCTCCTGGTCTTCCTCTGCTTACTGACCTGTTCCTCAACAACAGTCCCCTTCCAAGACTCACTTGTTTGGGCCTTACTGAAATGCTTCCCTTCAACAACAACCCTGTCCCTAGCTAGTAATCCCACAGATTACCCTAATGTTGGGGAATTTGGCAGCCACAAATCCCTCTGAAGCAAGATCCATTATTTGGTGGCCAGTGGAAGAACAGTCATCTTGCTGCTTTGTGAAGACCTTTCTCCTTGTTTCCTGCCCAGTCTACAAGGATGCTGTTAAAAAGCATTCCAGAGCATGTTCGTGTCTCAGCAAGCAGACACAGAACCCACTGGCAGTCTTTTTCACAAATGAAGTTAATTAGGTTCACTGCCTCTTGTTATTACCATGGCAGCAAATAGTGGGATTTGCTATTCCTCCAAGGAGTAGAACATCTTCATAAATGACCATTTCACTGCTGCCAAATCTTAGATGCTGTCAGTATATGGATCACCAGCAGCACAATCAGTAATGTTGCCACTGCACCTAGAATCAAACTGATAGTGGTTTCATTTTTCATGTCAGCAGCCCTTCCTTATATGCAGGTTGGGATCTCTTCTTTGCTGGCCTCCACTCTTAATCTCCCATGCTCAGGTCTAAACACAGTTGGCTAGTGTACTGAGGTTTCTCCTAACACTTTTCATCCCTCTTGATCTAGGATAGTGGTTCTTCAAAATGGCCTGTTGTGGTTCCCTGCTCCATCTCCCTCTACCAGATTCCCCTACTCTCTAACTCCTTTACATCTCCCAACATTAGTTTCAAAGATGAGAAATTCAATAACCATGATATACTGTCTGTCCCATGCACCAGCTGCCCGACACTTACATTCATGAGTTCTAGTTTAGCCAATGGCATAGCTGAATGAACATATTATCATTGGAGGAGGGAATGTTTGGCAGTGGGATGAGGGGTAGAGGAACTGGGTCACTAAGAAGAGCAGACTAAGCCACAAGTGACATGTGTCCTATAAAGTGTTTCAGAAAGGTATGTATTGGACATGGCCCTTGGTGCCACTGTATGCCCTGGCCATGTTGATGCAACATGCACCTGCAGTGTGCACCTGGATGGTATACCATTGTAACAGCGACATTCTTACAGCGATGCTGATACAGCGACAGCAATCTGCTGACACCTGCAGTGTTGACTGGGTTGCCGGAGTGATGATCAAGCCATTGACTCTGTAGTTTGGTCACTCTCCTCTGAGATTCACTCTCCCCGAGTTGGAATCCTTAAGTCTGGGGAAGAGCCCCAACATGGGGAAATGGGGGCACAGCCCTCAGCATGAACACCTATAGGGTGTTGGTGCATTTTCTGGTTGGGGACCGAGTCAGTGATGTCAGAGATGTTGGCAACCATGCGTCATGTAGAGGAGGTCACCGACATTCCTGTCACTGTGGCATGGTGGAACCGACATGAACACATCCAGATATGAGGCATGTGACAGCACACACCAAGCAAGACAATGCAATGTAGATGTTACTGATGTATTCAGGTGCCAGCACCATAACTGGTAGTATTGTGTAGTGGCAACACAGCTTTGTGGTGTGTTACGGTTCGCAGCCCCATAGCTAGGGCAGAACGGTTCAGTACCCAGGCATTGTGGTAGGCTGCATTGTATTGTTGCATCCACACTGTTGTATCACAACAGTAGACTGGTGTTACATACCGATGATGCATGTGGTATGTGATATATAGTACAGAGTATGACAGTAATGCCAATTGCAGTGGTACACACACACACATGTACATCCTATACCTCCCAATATGTCTTGCCAGTAGTGAACTGTATTCAATAATGTGTGAACCATACATCCTGTATGGAGATATCTGTAGAAGTCTGTACTGTGAATTTTGCCATACAGGTCTGCTGCACTGTATGGCATTATGTAAAGTGCATGCAGACCCTGCACCCAGCAACACACAGCACATGGAAACACACATCAGTGGTGCAGTACACTCAGGCAGAGTGGTGAGGCCCAGAGATGCATAGACAGTACACTGGGTATAATGCACCAACTGGCAGAACATGTACAGCAGCATGTGCCACACCTGACAACACACTGGTGTGAAACACCTGTACAAAGGTTATGCATGTTCACAGCATCATGCCATGCTGACAATGTGTGCTATTGGGCAATACCACAGGTACACAGTACCCAAACCACATGCACAGTACTGCAACAGTGTGTGTAGCACTGTAGGCAGTCAACTGTGCAGACTGGCAGAAATACCCTGTATTCACACACTACAGCAGCCTCACATCCATACTTAAGGTTTGGATTATCCATACCCATACCCTACCCAGTCTGGTAACGTGGCACCTTGACCACAACAATACAAAAATACAGTACAATATATGAACTGAGGGCATTGTAGTATAATATCCCCTGTATAGTCCCTTATAGTACTGGCTTGTGCATGTGTGCAAAAAAGCATGACTGGGTCACTGCCAGACATGGGCCTTCTGATCTGCTTGGCTGAAGAATGATGTCTCTCTCCCTCACCATCCCACTGTGTCAGTTCCTGTAATGGACTTGCCTCACTAGCACCACAATTTTCCTCACAATGCATTCGCAGGTTGGGGCCTGGTATAACAAGGAACACATACCATCATAAGAATGACAGACTAAACTGGCCAGGTAGCACAGGGATAGCACTTCTGCTTGCTATGCCAGTGACTTACATTTAGGAACATGTGGTAAGTAGGTGCTGGCCAGGGAAGAAGGTTTGAGCTCCTAAGAACTTCTCTCTTCCCTTGGGGTGCTGTTTCATATTATAACTGCCAACTGGTATAGACCAGTTGACAGCACAGTTGAAACTCCAGAATGGGAAGGGTCTCCACAGATGCTCACCATGCAATGCATGCCTGCATCTCAGGGAGAAAACCAGTAGTCTAAAGGAAAGAAGTCAGCCTTCAAGTCAACAACCACCTATAGGCTCTTGCATGACCGACTTGGCTGCAATCCATCATATTGTGGTCATATACTCTAGCTAATTGAATGTTATCACTTAAATAACATGATTTATTTGCCAATTTTATTCAGCACTGGTGATATGCTGTACTGCAATGCTGTGTGATAAGCAAGACACATATTCCTGCATGACACATTGCAGTATCAAACACTGGATTATATTGTGTTGCTGCAGTATTCTGCATCATACCACTGGCAGAATTGTGACTAGAATGTTGCATCCTGGTTGACTATATTGTACTTATGCAGGATACACAACGGCTTGACTCAGAATATGCCATTTATCTTCATGAGTGAGTGGCAGGACAATAACTCATGAGCAGCTGAGCTGCAAGTGAGTTATGTAAGTCCAGCCACTTCACAAGTGATGGCAAGTACATATTTTGAAGCAGTACACTGTTGGTGAGATATACAGAAGGGTTGTGCATGGCGCAACATAGTTGCGCCATGCACAACCCACTGATGCACCCCGGCGCAATATTCAAAAGGGGAATGTGCGTGGCACAAATCCCAATGCACCGGAGTGCATCAGTAATGTATGCAGCACAAGTGAGGGGGGGCATGCCCATGCATTCTCCGCATATCCCAATATTCAGCCTGGGATGTGCTGAGCAGATGCAGGTGCAACCTGTACCTCCGCCGCACACAGTTGAGCAAAAATTAAAAGGAGCAACAGCTGGCCACCCACAGGTGAGCTGCCATATTGCAGGGTGCAACACGGCAGCTGCCGGCTGTGGGTGGCCACCCGAGCTCTGGCGGCACCTTCATGGTAGCACCCCCATGCCCAATCATGGGCATCAGTATTGGAATAAAGGTCCAATATCCCTGGTGGTCCAGTGGACCGCCACAGCCCGATCGCAGGCAGCAGTATAATGTAAATATCCTCCTATATCCCTGGTGGTCCAGTGGACTGCTTTACAGTTCGATCAGCGGGCAGAAGTATAATGTAAATAGTCCTTCCTTATCTTCGTGGTCCAGTGATTGCTGATCGCGGGCAGAGAGTACGGGAATAGGTCCTTCCAGAGTTTCGGTGGTCCAGTGATGACGCCCAGCCCGACATGGCATCATTTGGTCAACATGAAATCCATCCATGCCACAGGTCCAGCAGCACCCTCCCCACCCGCCCACTGAGCCCCACCACCCCGATCCCCCAGTCAGCAGCTGGTGGCAGCTCCCCACCCACATGCCACCCGCGCCTGCCGACTGACTCCGTGCAGTAGTGCTGTATGCTCATTGGTCCACAGCTGGGCCAATGGGTGTGTAGCTCTGCATCGTGATTATGCAGTCCAGAAATGTGAATGGATCCATTCACATTTCTGGACTATGTAGCAGGTAGGTTGCACACCCATGGCCCACGCCAGGACCCATGGGTGTACAGCCCTACTGTATGGAGTCAGTCGGCAGGCAGCTGTGCAGCATGCAGGTAGGAGCCGCCGCTGCTGACTGGGGAGCGGGGTGGGCCTAGTGGGCAGGTGGGGGGTACGCTGGACCACCAGGGATGGATTGGTTTTTATTATTTTATAACTGATGCCCACGATCGGGCTGGATGCTGTCCACTGGACCACCAGGGATATAGAGGATATTTACATTATACTGCTGCCCGCGATCGGGCTGCGCAGCGTCTACTGACCACCAGGGATATAGGACGTTTACGCTTTTATACATATGCCCACGATTGAGCAGAGGGGCACTTTGCTGCTTGTGCAGGGGGCATTGGTCCCCGATGGTTGCAGCCTGGCAGGGCACCAGGCGCTTGTCACCGGGGATGGGTGCACCTGCATGCAAATGGCCCCATTTGCACCTTGCATGCATTATGGCCCCATTTGCATGTACACTTTTGAATATTGCAGGTGATGCACCTAGCGCAACGGCACTCGCGCTAGCGCATTCCCCTGCCCCTCTCTGGCACTTGCGCTGGTGCAGTGCCACTGTGCCATGCACATTGTGGGTGGCCACAGCGAGATATTCAACGGTGCTGAGCCATGGAGCAACACTGTTGAATATCACCCTGTCAGCGCCCTGGCATATCCCAGTTGTGCTGCGCCCAGGCTTGCGCCACAGCCTGGTGCAGTCTGAATATCCCACCCAGTGTGTGCAATTTACACAATGTATTTGAAATTAAAACACTTTTAAATGAGTTCTATTTAAGAAAAGTTAACAGTTTTTGTTTGATTTCACTGCTCTGTTTTGAGTGCAGCAGAGGACATTGTGATGTCATCACGCATTGTTCAAGCTATTTTACCATTGGCTAAGGGATCCTTTATGCTCTTTCTAAAGTGAATATAAATGCCTACATTGAAGATAAATAATTTATCTTCATTTAGTACATATCAGTGTGACTTAACTGGTTCTTCCCAGCCAACCTCACATGCGAGTTTCTTCATAGGGTAAGTCCCATTCAACCAGCAGTAAAACACATACTTACATTGAAATGAATTATAATTATAAATGTGGAACAGTTTTTAGTATTTATAGAAACATAGAAAGTGATGGCAGAAAAAGACCAGTGGTCTATCCAGTCTGCTCATGGGTCTCAATGAACCCCACGACCTAGTATTGGTATTAGGTAGGTATTATTCAAGGTATGCATTATTACTGGATACTAAATTGCTGCAAGTACAATCTAAGACACCTGCAGCTACACAGCACCCCACCCCACCCACCCCCTTTCAATAAATAGCAGCATAACTAAAACACTCCTTTGGGAAAATGATAAAAGAACTCATAGTGATTTTTGCAAAAAAAAAATAAAGCGTGCATTTCATTCTTATACTTGATGAAAGTTGGCATTCTTTTTCTGTACTATACTTTCTGTTTCACTTTGACACTTGTAACACTAAGCTCTTGTTTCATTCAATGTCAATGCTCCCTCATTAATGCTGTTCTTTTATGGAACAGTGTTCCGCAGCCTGCATGCTAGAAATATCATAGTTTATCTTCTGCTGCCATTTCAGGTTGCAGCCCTCTTCTTTCCTCTTTCAACTGAGGCTCTCAAGTCTCCTGGTCAATTAGTCATCTCCTGTCTTGGAACTCATACACATGAGATCTTCAGCCTATTGTGGTCATGACCTACTCTACGTGCCCAAGTAGCTGGAAGTAAAATCACTGGCACACCAAGGCAGGTGTCCCCTTCTGATATTGAAAGGTTGACATCCATGGGCCGGACACTCATGTCAGAGTGGCCTTCATCCTGGCAGTATGTAATACAAATGGATTACTGTATATAGTAACAGTCTGTACTGCACCTCTTTCAACAACAGAGCATAGTTCATTCATCTGTGTCACTCATAGACAAAGTAGGTAATACCTTTTATCAAACTAAAAAGTAAGTGTCAGTAAAACACTTTCAGACCTATACAGGGCCTTCCTCTGTAGATGGCAACACATTCTAGAAATAGTACATTGAGTGTCACTGCACCATGCCTGCGCCAGTACTTGGATTCTTGCAGCAAGTAACATAGTCACAAAAGAGAGTAGATGTTTAATTTGGATGGTTACCAGCAGGTGTGAGAGGTTCTAACTATTATAACCAGAAATAAATAATAGGGTGCAGTACATTAGATTAATTTCTGTAATTTGTTAAAATACTAATATATGTCTCAGGGCTATTAGTTTTGTGTGCTATAGTCTAACAATGTGAGTTTCCATGTTTTCCTTTTTGGTGTGTTTCGAAATTGCCTTTGCGTAAACTCAGAGCAGCTAATCCATATCCATGGATTATTCTTGAAGGCACATGTTGGCCTTGGTTATGTTCCTCTAGTGCAGTATACTAAATCATGCTTGGGAGTCACATTATCATTTCAGGATCTGAAATATAAAAAAATATTTAAATGTGAAACCACTGAACTTTTACAAGAAAAGAGACAAGACGCTGCCAGTTAGAATACCAGAGAGAATCCATAATGCCATACACAATGACTGCCTTTTATGCACAAGGTCAATACATTTTTTTCATCTTGCTGCAGGATATAAAAGTAGGAACAATGAAATCTTACCAATTAAGCAGTTAAACAAAATGTGGTCCACTTTTTTTTTTTCAATTATGTTATTATAGAACAGGTCATTGAGCAGTATCCTTGCCAACAGCTATTCTTCACTCCAGTTAGACTAGTTGTATTTGCATTAGGGAAGCCATGGGGCTTAAAGGGAAATGGCTAGCACTGAGCCCCACAGCCAAGTGTGGGACCGGTCCACATTTGCACGCTGTGTGCAAACGTAATTTTTCCTTTTACTTGTTGTGTACTGCAGTAAATTATATTGTATCAGACTGATCCTGTTTATTTGCAAGCTGATGTTTTCTGTAAATACAAATCCCAGAATCCCATGCCGCTGACTAGAGATGCAGTGAAATTTTATTTTACCAGCGAAATTATGGTGAAATCGCCTATTTCACCTAGTGAAATATTTTGCATATTTCTTTTTAATTTTGCCTGTGCTTCTGTGGCAAAATTGGTCTTTTTGCTATGCTGGCGGTCACATGGTTGAGTCTCAACAGACAGGAAGTGAGTGGTTCATTTCCTGTGCTATATATCTTGAGGAACCAGGCAGCATTTATACTCTCTGTGACTGCAGAGTGTACTTTCAGAGATTAATTCCTTCATTTGTGTTATTTTGTTCTAACCTTTTCTTGTTTGTCTTTGTTCTAGTTCATATTTTATTACCTGGTGATTGTGTGTGTGTGTGTGTGTGTGAGTAATCCCCCCCCCCCGGCCCAGCTCTCCCAGGGTCTCTATTTCTATTTTTTTATGTTGTTTATTTGAATTGGTTGTTTTTGTGAACATAATGGAAAAGGGTGAAGACAGTGGGGCACCTGTATGTGTGTTTCAGGTAACTATTACAACTGAAACACCACAGCAAGAGGCTTTTGGCTCCAGCACCAGCACCAAGCAGCCAACTGTGCCCCATCCCTAGCAGCAGAAGGCGACTGTGGCACCTCCACCACAGCAGCAGCAGCAGTTGGAGACAGTGCTTCCTCCCCAGCACCAGAAGGATACTGTTCCTCTGCCCAGGCAGCAGAAGACTGTGCTCTCTCCCAAGCAGTCAGTGGAGTTAGTGCATGGGGCATTATCTGAGCCCCCGCCATGGCACTGTAAACCCTGAAGTTCTCCTGTCTGGGATTTTTTCTGTGAAATATTGGTAGGTGACCCAGTGGTCACCTGCAATCTATGTGGGCAGGATGTGCATCAGGAAAGGGTGGTTCTCACTTCGAGACAACTGGCCAGCTTAGACACATGGAGCACCACCACCTGCTCCAATGGGATCTCAAATTGCGAAGATGGCAGCATCAAGTACAGTTGTATGGAGCATTGTGCGAAACACTGAAGTGGGTGAGCTGGATATAGGTGTGGCTGGACACAGATAAGGGAAGGGGCCAGGAGGAGCAAAGTGGCCCTTCTCAGTCTGCGGTGAGTCGGCGTCCACATAGGGGGTGCAGTAGTCAGACACAGCAGCAGCAGGAGGCAGCAGCACTGGTGGCAGAATTGCCCCACAGTCAGCGGTACCACAAGCATCAGGAACCCGCACTGGCTGCAGCTGGTGGTCAGGTAGTCACCAGTGAGACCTGGCAGCTCTGCAGGCTGAAGTGCAAGCACTATGGCATCACTATCAACAGTTCAGACAGGAGTTCAGTGAAGCCGGGGGGGATATCAACAAAATAATGGAGGACCAGCAACAAATTTTCAACCTCTAGGCAGACTGGTGTCATGGTGGTGGCACTTCTGGGCATGTTTAAATTACTTATTTTCAGTCAGTAGCAAGTTAATTGTTTTTTCTCATTTCTGATTGAATCTTATCCTCCTGTGTCCTGTCACTGTGTTTTGATAGTCTTCTCTTATCTCCATTCCATCTTTACCCTCCAAAAATACGAAAAAAGGAAAAAAAATTAAAAAGATGAAAAAATTACAAAAAAATATTTTCTGTCCTCTAATCTTCCTCTATATCCTCTTGTTTGTTTGTTTATTGTCATAAATATTTGTCTTTGTCCAGTGGTTCTGTGTGGTATGTTACTTGTGTGTAGTGTTATGCTCCCCATAGTATTAAATCCTTTTCCCTGTTCCCTAGTTTCTGTATCGCCCTCTCATATTACACTACCCATGATCTGGCCTGTCCCCTTCCCCCTATTGTATCCATGTGTCATAGTCAGTAGTGTTGTACCCATAAACCCCTTACCTTTGTTTTTCTTTTGTTTGACTCATTCATATATTCTCTCCTCCTATCCACAAATGTCAAGTATTGTTCTTATGAACAAAAATGTTTTTCCAAAAATATGTGATGTTTCAGCAGTCATCGTGGATGTGTGCAGCAACACTCCAAAGATGTACACAACAATCACAGAAATGTAAGCAATTTTATTGTAAAGTTAAACATAAATATGGTTTCAGTGCTTAAAACATGTGTCCTGCACTCGCCACAAATGTTAAGTTGGTTCCCTCCCCTCCAGTCCGCACTGTGCTATGCAGAGCACTGTTAATATAATTACAGAAACAGCACATTAAATTCAGACTGAAATCAGGTGTCAGTCATGCTGTTAAATGTTGCATGCCTTTCACATGGACCAAAACGTTGTTTTGTCCACTGTTTATAAATGGTTTCATGCCTGATTTTGATGTAGCCACTGAGTAACATGGCTCAGAAGTCCAGAAATGTTTCTCAAAAAATTTTACAGTAACTTCAAACTGAAATTAGGTCTCAAGTCATGATGTTTTATGGCACCTAACCCCCACCGGACCAAACGATGGTCTCTGGTCCACTGTTTCAATTGATTTTAGGATGCATCTTGTTTCTGTGAGTGCAGTACAGGCAGTACATGACCAGAAATGTTTCCTAAAAATGATACATTAAATTTAGACAGAAATCTGTTGTCAGTCCCAATGTTTGATGGTGCCCCCCAGTAGCCAGACATTAAAATGCAGTTTTGGCCACTGTTTACAATTGCTTCTAGGCCACATCTTGTTTCTACTAGTTCAGAACAGGCAATACTTGTCCAGAAATGTTTGTTAAAAAATGGTACATTAAATTTATACTAAAATCTGGTCTTAGCCATGATGTCTTATGATGCCCAAACTCCTACCCAGACCAAAGGATGGATTTTGGTCCACCGTTTACAATTGATTTTATGCCACAACTTGTTTCTGAGAGCGCAGAACAGGCAGTACATGCCCACAAATGTTTCCTAAAAAATATTACATCAAATTAAGACTGAAATCTGGGGGTCAGTGCTGATGTTTTATGGTACCCCCCAGCACTCAGACATTAAAATGCAGTTTTGGTCACTGTTTACAAATGGTTTTAGGCCACATCTTGTTTCTGCAAGTGCAGCACA
This sequence comes from Neoceratodus forsteri, assembly GCA_016271365.2. Lineage (NCBI taxonomy): Eukaryota > Metazoa > Chordata > Ceratodontiformes > Ceratodontidae > Neoceratodus > Neoceratodus forsteri. The sequence continues at coordinate 654,444,229 of JADMNL010000022.1, forward strand.
GGCAGTGCATGTCCAGAAATGTTTCCCAAAAAATTGCACAGTACATTCAGACAGAAATCAGGTGTCAGACATGCAGTTACATGGTTCACATCTACCATGAGGACCCAAAAGCGTTGTTTTCTGTCCCATTTAAATGATTTTCAGGCCTAATCGTGGTGCTGCCACTGCCTAACATGGCCCAGAAGTCCAGAAATGATTCCAGAAGAATTTTATAGTAACTTCAAACTGAAATCAGGTCCCAGCCATGATGTTTTATGGCACCCAAACCCCCACCCGGATCAAACAATGGTCTTTGGTCCACTATTTACTATTGATTTTAGGCCACATCTTCTTTCTGGGAGTGTAGCACAGACAGTACATGTCCAGAAACGTTTCCGCAAAATGAAACATTAAATTCAGACAGAAATCTGGTCTGAGCCATGATATTTTATGGTGCTCCCACCTTCCCCACCAAGACATGAAAATGCAGTTTAGGAAACTGTTTACAACTGTTTTAGGCCACACCGTGTTTCTGCGAGGCAGTACATGTCCACAAATGTTTCCTAAAATGATACATTAAATTCAGACTGAAATCTGTTATCAGACATGCAGTTACATGGTTCGCATTCACAAAGGACCCTAATCTGCTGTTCTCTGCAGCATTTAATATGATTTTCAGGCCTAACCATGGTGCCACCACTGCCTGACATGAAACATAAACCAGTTTGCCATGATGAAAAGAATAAATCCTCCTGCAAAATGGTCCTGCGACTTAAAGTTCACTTTCTTCCTCCTGCTGCTGCTTTCTCAATTGATTGAGAACTGTGGAATTATCATTTTGCAATGATGATGCCCTGGTTAGCTCTGTTGGCTCCATGGTTTTAAGTCAGTGTGGATTGAATGACATTTTGAGTGCTGGTGCTGTTGCCTGTAGCTGCTGCCTGCTGCTCTGACTAGTTGCCACAAGAAGTAATGCTTTGTCTGTTTCATGGGGATCCTCTTCACATAGTCGACCGATGCTGCTGCTGCTGCACACGTAAGTATCTGTATTTATTTTTTTGGGTGCAAGAGAAGGTGGATGGTGGGTTGCTATTGGGACATCTTGAGTTCTTATATGTTTGTACTTATTTTATATTATCTAGTGTGCTGAGGAGTACATCATCATGACATGCATGCCAGCCCAGGATTTGGATACGGGATGTTAGAATGCGCCACATTTCACATTGCACAAGGACAAGGTAACTATTGAATTTTTGATTACTGGGAGGGATAGGTGACTGCAGCTCAGATATCCAAGTAGGATTGTAATTGTATTATTTCTTCTTTTTCAACACATACAGGAAGTCAGGTGCTGTTAACTCCATCGCACTGCTGCTGCTGTTCAATGTGTGTGCAATTCATTAACTTGTGGTATTTCTAAATTTGTGATGGTCTTTGGTGGGTGGGTTGTGGAGGAGGTGGTTGAGGCTGGATTGGTGTGGGGTTGGTGGATATGATTAAGTATTAAGTTTGTGGATACTGCAGCACAGAAATGTCAGACTTTGACAGTAACTGTCTTCTCTATGGGACTGTCAATATTCAGGAATTCTGCTTCTGGGGTGTATCTGTTAACTTCCAATCTGGATGCTGACTGTGCTCATCAGACATAGTCTGTTCATGTCGAGGGTTCCAGTTTAACAGCTATTCCGTGATGTAATTATTGCTTCATGTACTGTAATGATGGTGGTGGGGGGGGCACCTAGTTATAACAATGCTCAAAACGTCTTCTTTTTTTCTTATTGCCAGGTGCAAAGTACTTCAGTTGGAATGGTGGCTTAGTTTTCTGGTGGACATTTGCTGATGCATCCCATCTCTGTCTGGCATTAGTGACTAAATACAAGTCTTCCATCCTGGTGTGTGGACTCTGGATCGAGGTGCTGCACTTGCGAGGTGTGGCATGTGGGCCACTCCTGACATCTAAAAACATATGTCATCATCATCAACAGATACTTATGAAGGAAAACAAACATATTTTATATATATATATATATATATATATATATATATATATATATATTGCTACGCTAATGTGAAAATTGTGACCTTGGATTGTATCCTCATGTGTTTTGCCATTGACACTATGGAATCACCCATATGCAGCTTAAATAAGTCCCTTGACTGAACCACTGTAAGATATTAAAGGATATATTACTTTTATCCACAAATGTACAACTGACACTGTAAATGGCAGCATAACCATTTATCACCTGCACTATGATGCTACCTGAGCTAACACCATTATCAATACTAAAACATGAATTCCTTTGGAACAGAAAATTTCATTTGACTTGACAGTCACCCAATTCAAGACAGATGTTGTTTGAACCTATGTCATCTGTAAAAAGGTGGAGAAAAAATATCAAACGAAAAAAAAATTAGCATTGATACTTACCTGTGCAGTGCTGAATCCTGATACTTACCATCAATGTTGGCAACATGACCAAAAATGTCCCACTGCTGAAATGATTTCAATTATGAGCCTATGGTGAAACATATCAGGAGGTTCAGTGCCTGGAATAGAATACACAAAATCTAGCAAATGAAAAACGCTACAATTCCAATACTGACCTGTACATAATGATGCTTGCAATGTATATTGACTAGGCTCTAAATGTGTCGTGTTGATGTATCATCCTTGTTCCACAGTCCTGGCCTCACATGGCATCATCATGGCATACCCCGCATAGAGTTAAATGGAAATACATAAGATAACTTACACAATAAGGTGTGCTGCCTTGCACGCATACTTGACATTCTATCACAACAAAAGCATGCATAACAGAACGATGGAGGTATATGTAATAACATGACAAAAACTGATATCCAATTACCATGAATCAGTTGAACAGAAGACAAGCCATCGAGGAAGAACATATGTATTTCTTGCTTCATGATGATATGTGTTGCTTACTGAGTTGCTGTTTCTTTTGCTGGAGGGAAAATACACCAATTGTGCTTGTTGGGATGAAAGTGCTGCATCGTGCTTGTTGACATACTGGCCCAAAATGTGCTGGCAATGCTGTCATCATGGGTGGTCAGCAGAAGGGAAAACAACACCAAGTGTGCAAGCTGGGATGAAAATGATGCATTGTGTGGGTTGATGTACTGGCCCCAAATATTAGTGGCATTGGCAATGCTGTGTTTTTTCTTGGTGGAAGACTGCTGGAGGAGGAAGTGGGGAAGGAGGAGGAGGAGGAGGAGTAATTTAGATGGACTCAGAGGCAACATTAATGTACTTGTCTGAGACTGCTGCCTATGTTGGAGCATGCATCTGTCAGCTTCACAGACTTTCAATGGTATTTCTTGGCAGTATGAGAGTGATGGCCCACACTGTCAAATTCTGTGTTATACACATTAGGATGGATGACAAGGAGGAGGATTACATGATAGGTAATTGCATACATGGGGATGGGGTATGCATGCATTTCTGAGTAACATAGTACAGGCTTTGCACTGTCCAACTAAGTTGTTATTGTTACATTGTATATACAGTGGTGGCACACTCACTAGACACTCATTCAGGGTGTCATGGAGGAGGTATATGTGGAAATGGGGAAGATGTTATTCAGTATTTGTCACTTGATGGTGCCATTGTGTATTGCTGAGATGACATTCATTCCATTTAGAATATCAGGGGCAAATACATTTTCAAAAATGAAATGAAGAAAACATTGTTACTAGGTTGGGTAATCAAATTAAGTGGTTTAACTAGATGTGAAACACAGAACAACCTGCAAAATAAAATTAAAAATATATAACAATAACATAAAATAGCATATTCAGTGGAAATGGGGGGAAGCTGGTGGTAGCTGGGAGGGGCAGAACACCTTTAGCCTTCTTCCAGTGACACATCATCCATGAAGCAGCCCTCATAGTCTTCAGGACTGGAGTCATCACCAGGTAGAAATTTGGTCATCATTGCTCCTTCATCTACTTTCCTGCTAGCAGAGGCCTTACCAGTGTAGATGTCTTCATTGTCATCATCATCATCTCTGAGACACTGCTCTTGGGGCAACACCATTGAAATATCTGTGTCATGTGGAATGTGAGCCTCATTCATTTTTATAAATGTTAGGATGGAAGCATTCTTCGGCGACAGATTTGTCCTATGGTCATGCACATTGGCCCCAGCAGAACTGAACACCCGTTCCACACTGACACTGGATGGTAGGCAGCTGAGGTATTTAAAAGCAACATATGTCAGTGCAGGCCAGTCACACACTTTGCTGTGCCAGTACACCAATGGTTCATCAGTGATGCCAAGATGCTTGGTGTCTCCCATGTAGGCATCCATCATATATTGTGCTGCCCTGAGTCCTGCTGCCTCATCATGCTCCTCCTCCTCCTTGTCTTCAATTTCTTCCATGCTCACCTGGTACAAAGCATCCCAAATGGGACTACCTGCCATGATGTGCCGTGACTTTGACATTTTCTCCAATTTGGTGGCCTGTGATGATTTACTGGTGGTGGTGATAGCAACACCTGGTATATGTGCCCTTTGTGTCTGCATTTTTCATCTGTGCACCATGTACCCGTCTGACAAGATAAGTGGTCAATTTGTCCCCTTCAATCATTGCAGGCAAGCCATGTTTGTACCATGGATCCAGCATAGTAGCAAGAGCAAACTCATTAGACTGCATAATGCCAGAGATTTGTGTATTGCTGTCCAGTATTTGGAGCATGTGACCCATTACATGAACAGAATTGTTATCATCACTTGCCTCAGTCTGGTGATGGACATTTACCAGTGTCTGCCTCAGCACATGTATAAGGGGTGTTGACTGACTTATACAGGCAGTGTCCCCACTCATAGCCTGTGTGGTATGCTCAAATGGAAGCAGAATGCATATTATGCCATCCATTTGTCACCACGGCTCCATTGTTAGGGTGATGGACACTCCAGCACTGTCCCAGGTAATGTGCAGCAGTAGGTAATCTGAAACCACCTTAAACTGCTCATAAAGCCGGTCCAGCATGTACAGTGTGGAGTTCCACCTGGTAACAACAGCAAGCTTCATACAGTGCAGAGGCAGATGGTTAGTGCACTGTAGCTCATGCAGATGGTCACGGGCCTTTGCAGAATGGGCAAAGTGCACACAGATGCGCCTGGTGACAGACACAGTTTTCTTAATTTCATCGTGGTTCAGAAATTGCTGCACGACTAGATTAAGGCAGTATGCCAGGCAGGGAACTCTGAAAAAACCACCATCAGTAATGCACTTAACCACATTGGAGCCATTGTCACTGGCAATAAACCCTGCTGTGAGTGAGTGTGCATTTAGCCACTCATCAATCTAACTTAGCAGCACTTTCAGCATTTTCTCACCAGTGTGAGACCCCGTAACACTTTGCATAGTAATGGTTGCATTCTGATGAATACCAGGTATGTTGCTACCACCTCAATGTTGCTTTATGCAGCTTTTGCCAGGCCCCAAATCAAATGTCTCCAGCAACTGCTGATTTTGGCCATGGGGAGGGAGAAGGGGGCCCCCATACAAAGGGATGGCTGCTGCAATTCTTGGGCAGCCTATGCATTGTCCGGTAGGCTCCCATTGTTCCCTCCCCATGGTCAAGAAAGACTCAACAAAGTTCTTGGAGGAAAATGGACACAGCCATGTTTTATTTATTTCCAATGCTAGATATTAACCTTTTATTGTGTCACCAATACTTTATCATTAATACTGTAGATTAATACCTATTCACTCATTTAATATTAAGCAGCGGGCACTGCTGGGAGGAAGCTCATACCCCAGGCCCCCGTACCACCCACAACCTGGGAGATTCCTTCCGGTGCTGGCCGAGGTATCTCTCTGCAGTAGCAGGACAGGTCATATGGCCAAGGTTCTGACAGCCACCCCCTGTCTAGCATCGCCGACCTTGCAGTTTCTGGTGCTGAGGCTGGACTTGGACCCCCATGTGGGTACAGGTCTTATGATCCACCATCCTTATGCTGACCAGGGGCCCCAACACCTTCAGGGAACTTACATCATCCCCTATTTTCCCTCTACTTCCCTCATGCGCTTCTCCCACACCACCACATGATGGACTCTGTCCGACCCCTTAAGCCACCTGCTCAACCCTTTCCTCCAATATCAGCTAAAAATCATGCAATAAACTATTTAAAACCTCACCTTGTGGCTGACCCTCTGGGCCCACCACCAGGCACTGGTGGGTATGGTAAATGTTATCATGTCTCAATACAGTGCCCCGAAAGGGCCTCCATAAAAGCTCCCATCTCCTTGTTGATTCGCATACTGGCCTTGTTCATGGCAGGGGCCTTACGTGCCCGAGCCCAATGCTCCCTCATCAACAAGTGTAACCAGATGATCATACTGCTCGGCCACCTGCCCTTGATGGTCCACAAATCATCTTTCATTTCCAGCAGCAGATTCACAGACTTCCTATGGCCCAGGTCTTCTCCACCCAAGTGAATCAACAAGATGTGCGGCATGTTCCCCCGGTCAGCCTCACTTGCAAATCTGGGAAGCAGCCCCTCCCATTGCATATCTTTGGTCCCCAGCCACTCTATCCAAATGACTCAAGGTGGCAGGGACAGGTTGCTTCCCCCGACTGATCGGTTGACCACTGTGCTGCCCACCAGATGAATGAATGACCACATATTGAAATGTGCACCTGATCTTCCCTAGGGCCTGCAAGAGACAAGAAACAATTATTGCAAGTGTGGTCTCACATAGCTCAGAAGTGCCTGGGAATTCCAATGCCCCAAGGCCTGAATTTCTGAGTCTGAAAGGCCTTCACCCCCGGCATTTGTTGCCCCACCAGTATGGAACAAATGAGTCCCATAATCCCCGACATGCAGCTTAAGTTCCCGGGTGGTCTTCCACAGGATGAACCAGAATTGATAAGCCATCACCAGACTGCCATCCTGATGCCTGAAGAAGGCTTCCTCATTCCCAGAACTGCAGGCCCAATACTCTGCCATGCTATGGGCTACCTGCCAGCACACTCCAGCCAGAGTCTTCACTTCATTCCAGCAGCCTGCTCCTTTCTGTTCTGTCTTTGATCAATGGAGCTGTAAGAATACCCTGTGCCCTGTTGTCACAATGTTCTGCAATTGCAGGCTTGAAGTGCTACGGACTTTAGAGGGTTTCGTTAGTTCAGACACCCTGAATGTCCAACAGAAGGCCACCAGGAGCATGGTGCCAAACAGCCAAGTCTCATATCCATTCCTGCAAACCTTGGGCAGAGCCCTCCAATGGCTTGTAGCATACCCGGAGTGAAGGGTCATCTGGCATCCGGGGTGGAGGAAAGCTGCCTGTGCCAACCTTCCAAAAGCTTCCTCATCTTGAATGCTTGTGTGGAGTTGGCCATCCCCATGGCCTTCATCACCCATGACAAGCTCGTGAGGTGATGGCCCATCACTCCGGGATAGTGTCCCACCCATCTCCTTGCCATGACATACCTACACAGTTGATCTACCAGGACGGGCCACATGTCAGGCCACCCTCTAGCCACCTGCATGGCTAAGTAGTGTTCAACCCCGGCAGCACACTTCCTTAATGCTGGGTGCAATGGAGTTACAAGTCTGTCGGTCACCACCTCCCACAGAAAGAGAGACACCAGTCTTGGTTCCTTGTCTGTCCTCAGTGCTAGCCTGAAGAATCTGTCCCACTGTGAATGAGATAAAGCATCGTCAATGCCGTTATCAACACCTGGGACATGAACTGCCTTGAATGTAATGTGAAGCAACATACATTTTAAAACAAATACCCGCATCAAGGCCCCCAGAGGGCCCAATTAACTTAGCTGTCTATTGATGGTATGTACCACTCCCATGTTGTCTGATCTGAAGTGTACCACTTTGTCATGTTACAAGGGCCCCCAGATGCACAGGGCTACCACTATTGGAAAGAACTTCAACATCATGATATGCTCCATGCCCCAGATTCCAGCCAGCTTTCTGGCCATTGCCCTGGGCACCATTGCCCTTGAAAGTAGGCCCCGAACCCCAGACCACGCACCAGCAGAATAGGCCCTGGTCTATCAAATCTGCTTAGATGGTCAGTGCCTACGCAATGCACCAATTTTAGCCCCCCCCTCCCAATAAAGACCCCTATTTCCCAGCAGGGCACCTGGATGTATTCTCCCCCTGCACATATCCCAACCCTTCTTGAACTCCTCCACAGCAGTAGCAGCCACCAGTTCCCTGGGCAGTGCATTCCAGGGCTCCACCACTGTCTCAGTGAAATAGCACCTCCTTGTTCCCCCCTCAACCTCCCCCCATCCTGCTTCATGGGGTGTCCTCTGATGGCCCCCAGTTCCCTCAGCTGAAGGACCCCCTCAAGGCTTACCCATTGATCCCTTTGAGATACTTGAAGACCTCTATTATATCCCCCATCTCTTCTCTCCTCCAATGAGTACAGGTTGAGCTTCCCCAGTCGCTCCTCATAGGTCCTTTCCCCTGACCCCAGCACCATCCTGGTCACTCTCCTCTGCACCCCCCTCCAGTAATGCAATGTCCTTCTTTAACTCATTGCCTCCAAAGGAGCTCTCTGAAGTTGCACCACTTGTCTCCTGTTACTACTGCTACTATAAGCAGTAAATCCTGGGCCTTTCTAAGCAAAATCAAGCTATAGTCAGCATGCCACAAACAAATCCCAATAGCTCAAGAACCGTAAGTGCTAGACATAAAGTATGAGTGGCAAAGTTATTCAGCACAAAATTACCTTTCCAATGGTGTTATGCAAATAATTATATGTAATTTTGATTTTTTTTCTATGCTGGTTGAAACAGCAAAAAATATATGTTTTCACCAAAACAGGCAACATAAGCCATACACACCATACCATAAACAAATGTGAATAACTCCTAAAGTATTCTTGATATACACAAAATATCAGTGGCAAAGTTGTTCAGCACAAAATTACCTTCCCAATGGTGGTATACAAATAATAATATGTAATTTGTTTTCTTTTTAAGCTGGTTAAAACAGCAGAAAAGAAAATATTTTTTTCACTAAAACAGGCAACATAAGCCATACACACCATACCATAAAAAAATGCAAATAACTCCTAAAGTATACATGATATACACAAAATATCAGTGACAAAGTTGTTCAGCATAAAATTTCCTTTCAAGCGGTGCTATGCAGTCAAACATATATTATTTTCTGTTACACTATATATTAAAATATATACGTGACTTCTCCAGACGTTGCAAGGGCATACTAGGAGTCAGTAGCCGACTTCTGCAGACGTCCTCAGGACACACCATTGTATTTTACTGATGACTACAGGCATCTGTTAGGAGACAATGAGTTAAGTAGGGACACCAAAACTACATGCAGTATTCAAGGTGTGGTCTAACCAGGCTATTGTACAGTGGAAGGAGTACCTCACTACTCCTTGAGGTTATCCCCCAGCTATGCACCCCAGCATTTTATTTGCTTGTGCCGCCACCCTTCTACACTGCTCTGATTTGTTCATTTTGACATCCACCACCACCCCGAGGTCTTTCACTGCCCTTGAAACCTGCTGTCTCCCCCATAAGGTGTATTCATGAGTTGGGTTTTTGGCCCTCAGGTGCAGAACCCTGCATTTCACAGTGTTAAACTTTAGTTTCCAGACTCATGACCACCTCCTAGAGTCTCCAGGACCTCCTGGAGATCCAACTTTCCCTTCTCCCCATCCACCACTACCCACAGCCTAGAGTCATCTGCAAAGAGGCTCATCCCTTCCTGATACCATTTCTGATGTCAGCAACATAGGCATTAAAAAGGAATGGACTCAGCACTGAGCCCTGTGGGACCCCACTTATGACTAACCTTGAGGATGAGACCCCCCACCCTCACCCTCTGTACCCCCTACCAGCCAGTTTCCTATCCACCTGCCCATCTTCCCCACCACCCCCATACTCTCCAGCTTCTCCAGTAGCCCATGATGTGGCATGGAGGCAAATGCCCTGCTGAAGTCCAGAAAGAGGACACCCACTGACCTGCCCTGATCCAACACCCTTGTCACTCCTTCATAGAACTCCCCCAGATTTGTCTGGCACAATCTGCCATTAACAAAGCCATGCTGGTGAATGTCTATGTGACCCTGTGCCCTCAGCACCCCCTCTATCCTTTCTTTCAGGATGCTGTCCATCACTTTGCCCACTACTGATGTCAGGCTAACCAGCCTATAGTTACTTGGCTCCTCTTGCAGGCCACTCTTGTGGATAAGCATAATATGGGTCATCCTCCAGTCCTGAGGTACCCACCCGGACTGCAGGGAGGAGTTAAAAAGGTCTGCTAGGGGGTGGCCAGGGTATCCACCAGCTCCCTGAGCATCCTAGGGTGGATTCCATCTGGGCCCAGTGCCTTGTCCCCTCTTAGGGTCTTGAGTGCATCCAGCACCCTACCTCTGGGTATTTCATCATCCTTCCCCCTTTCATCTGCTGTATCTCCTGCTCCCTCTCCTACTGGTGTGACCCTCACCCTCCTCCTTGGAAAAGACAGAGGCAAAAAAGTCATTTAGTACCTCCGCCTTCTCTCCCGCCTCTTCCACCCACCCACCCCCTATCCTGAGCTGACTGATTTACCCCTTCCCCTTTCTTCTTTCCCTGATATACCTAAGGAACCCTTTCCCCCTTCTAATCTCCTGTGCCAATCTCAGCTTCACCTCTCCTCTGCCGATCTCACCACCCTGGTGACCCTCCTGGCTGCCATATCATACTCCTCCTTGGATATAGCCCCCCAAGAGCATTTATATCGGCTATAAGCAGCTTTTTTTTCCCTCACCATATCCTGGACCTCCTTCATCCACCAACTCGGCCCCCTAGCTTTCCCCCCCATACATTGTTCCCTCTTGCAGGCCTTGGTAACCTCCAGGAGCTTCTTTTCTATAATTTTCCATCGTGTCTCCATGCCCATGCTTGGCCTGATCCCATCTAGATAGCCCCCTCAGGATCCACTCCATCCCCTCAAAGTCCACCCCTCTGAAATCCACCACTGTCATTCTTGTGTATTCTACCCTGCTTTCCCCCAGTTCTAGGGAGAACCAAACCGTGGCATGCATACCTCTTAACCTCCTGCCTCATAAATCAGGGACAAGGTTTAAAAAAATCAGGGACAAAGGACCAAAATCAGGGACACATCTTCAAAATTAGAGAAATCCACCCAGAAAGCTGGTAGAATATCAGGCTTAGTGCAAAATGCATCTTCTAAAGAAGAACAAGTCTGTAACTTTAATGCTTGACATTGTTTTGTGCTTACAGTCCCCACTGTTTAGCCACAAAAACACAAATTTTAGGTGGGACAGAGTAAAATTTTGAGGCAAAATCAGGGATGTCCCTGAAAATCAGGGACACTTGAGAGGTATGGTGGCATGGTCACTACCCACCAGTGGGTCCCCAACAGCTAGGTCTCTGATGAGCTCCCCATTTGACAGGACCGTGTCCAGGATGTGCCTCTCCCTGATTGGTTCTGTCACCAGTTGGGCAAGGAATGCATCCTGGAAGATGTTCAACAGGTGCAGTTCCTTGCTCAATGTGGATACCAAGTTTCCCCAATCTGCCCCTGGCATATTCAGGTCTCCCATCACCACAGTGATGTCCTTTCCTTCACCACAGTGGTCCTTAAGGTTAGCCACCAGGCCTGGTTAGGAGACAAAAGACAAATTGAAGGAGGAGAAAGGGACTTGTGAGGGGAGGAGGAGAAGTGGCAACAGTCATGTAGTGAAAAGGAGGGAACAGGTTGCCATGAGGAGAGAGGAAGTGGGCATTGGTGAAGGGTCTTCAGAAAATTGTTTTGCAGTGCTAGAAGGAAAGGAGGAGGAGAAAGGTTATGAAATTTGAGGAGTAACGATACATGCCTGGACCACACTGGATCAGGGGAAAGTTCTGCTGGAGGAATTACAACAGGGACAGAAGGGGGAAATACTGTGCAGGAGGAAGAAGAGGAGTCAGGAATGAAAGATGGAGAGGAATGGAAGCAAGCAGGGAGTAAGAGGGGTGGAATCTTAGTTCTGGGGGACTCAATACTAAGAGGAGTCAGGTGGGGTAGCAAAGGGGAGAGGCATAGTCACATTTGGGTGAGAGCTATGCCAGAAATGATAGTGGAACAGGTGGAACAATCCATTCTGAAATATACTAGAAGGGGTAGGGATAAGTCTCATTTAATTATACATCTGGGGACAAACGACCTGGCTGACAAGATGGTAGATATAGTCCAGATGAGGTTTGAGGAACTAGGAAATTATGTGAGGAGGCAGGAAGATCAGTAACTTTTTCAGAGATACTTCCAGTGCTCAAGGCAAGCACAACAAGAAAACTGAGAACAGAGGAATTTAATGGATGGCTAAGAACCTGGTGTCATGCCAAAGGGAATGGTTGGTGGGGAGGGACCTAGGAGGACAGTAGTCTTTATGCCAAGGACAGACTACACTTGAGCGAGGAGGGAAAGAAAGTATTGAAACAGAGGATGGAGGAGTACATAGAGGAAGCTGGGAATTTAAACTAGGAGTGGGGGGTGGCAAGTGGGCAAGTCATATGCAGAGACCACAGGTTGGGTTAACAATGAGAAAGGACAAATGGCAAGTACTATTGGTGATGCTAGTAAAGGAGGGCAGAATGGGGGGGTGGAAGGTGGTCAACTTTAATGCTAGGAGCCTTGGGAGGAAAACTTCAGAGCTCCAGGTGCTCATGGCAGAGGGAAAGGAGGACATTGCAGCCATTACAGAAATGTGGGCCACCCGATACAATGACTGGGACCTGTCTGTACCAGGGTATAGGTTATTTGTAGGAATAGGGTGATTGGGAAAGAGAGCACTATATGTGGACGAAGGACTGAAGTGAGTAAAGGAGGAAGGGGAGGAGGGTAGTATGGAGTCACTTTGGATGCAAATCCAGGATTCCAAGAATAGTACTCTCAGAATGGAAATGATGTACAGGCTGCCCTCTCAGAAGGAGGATTTAGACAGGGAACTAGCATAACAGATCAGGAGGACCTGCGAGAAGGGTAGCGTGGTGATTGTGGGGGACTTCAACATAGCAGGAGTGGACTGGAGTACCCCAACAACCAGGAATAGAAGGAAGCAGGTACTGCTGGATGTCTTCCAGGACAGCTTCCTGATGCAAATAGTCAGTGAACAAACCAGGTTAGGGAATACACTTGACCTTGTGCTGGCAAATTGGGAGTTTGTAAGGGAACTTGGGGTGGAAGAACCACTGTCAGGGAGTGACCACCACTCAGTATGTCTCACATTGGATATGGGCAAGGAAGGAGCAGAATCTGGCACAAGAGTGCTGGACTTCAAGAGGGTGAACTTTGAAAGGATGGTGAAGTGGTGAAAGGTACCTGACCAGAATTCAACCTAGTATGTGTGCTTACCAGAGGTGGGAGCTCATAAAGCTGGGGATAGTGGAGGCAACTAGAGCCTGCAGCAAGGCCCAGAGCAAGAAGGCTAGGGCTAAGATACCAAGCTGGGTGAGCAAGGAGGTCATGGAAAAGGTAAGGAGGAAAAGAGATGCCTTTAAGAGGTACAAGAAAACAGGAAGGGGGAGGACAGGGAGGAGTACCTGAAGGAATCGAAGGAGGGGACATGGGCAGTAAGGGGAGACAAGACATCTACGGAGCTTAGGCTGGCACAAGGCATTAAGAAGGGGTAGAAGGACTTCTTTAGCTACATCAGGGAGAAAAGGAACTGTAAGGACCACATGGTAAGGATTAGAAAGGAGAGGGGTTGGGTGGAAGCAGGGTGCAATAAGACAGAAGCGCTAAATGATTACTTCTGCTTGATATTTGCTAAGGAGAAGAGGGGATGATACCCAAGGGGGGAGGAATGGCAGAAAAGGGAGAGGGCATGATAGATAGCTAAATCATGGAGGGCAGAGCTCTGGAGGGTTTGAGGGCACTGAAGTTGGACAAGGTGCCAGGCCCAGATGGCATCCACCCCAGGGTACATAAGGAGCTGGAAGAGGTCCTTGCAGGACCTTTGGCAGACCTATTTAATGCCTCACTACACTCAGGGTGTGTACCTCAGGATTGGAGGATGGCTCATGTGATGCCCCTCCACAAGAGTGCCCCAAGGATGAACCAGGGCACTACAGATGGGTGAGCCTCATATCCATCCTGGGTAAGCTGATGGAGACTACTCTGAAGGAGAGGCTGGAGGCCGAAGGACTACAGGACAGCAGGCAGCATGGCTTTGTACATGGCAGATCCTGCCAAACCAACCTGGTGGAGTTCTATGACTGTGTAACTAGGTAATTGGACAGAGGCCATGCAGTGGATGTCCTGTATCTGGACTTCAGTAAGGCATTCAACTTTTTGCCACATGGGAGGCTGGGAAGTAAGTTAGAAGGCACAGGGGTGGGTGCAAAGCTGGTGAGATGGGTAGGGGACTGGCTTCAGGGAAGGCAACAAAGAATGGTGGTGATTGGGGAGCTGTCATCCCAAGGATAGTGATGAGTGGTGTTCCACAGGGCTTGGTGTTGGGACCAGTGTTGTTTGGGATATTCATTGCAGACATATCATTGGACATCGGGAGCAAGATCAATCTGTTTGCTGACTATACCAAGATGGGAGCGGTGGTGGATGACCTAGGGAGTGTCAGGTGTTGCAGGATGATCTGGCAAAGCTGGAAACCTGGTCAGACACCTGACAACTGGGGGTTAATGCCAAAAAGTGCAAGGTGCTGCATTTTGGGGTGAAGAACCCAAGGAGGAGTTACCCTTGGGGGGACTGTTGCTAGCCAAGACAGTGGAGGAGAAGGATCTGGGGGTGTATATTACAGGGTCAATGAACAACTCGGTACAAAGTGGGAAGGCAGCTGCAAAGGCCAATAAAATGCTGGGTAGGATTGCAAGGAGCATATCCTCGAGGAGGGAGGAGGTGATTCTGCCACTGTATAGGTCATTAGTTAGACCGCACTTAGAGTAATGCGTGCAGTACTGGTGCCCGTATCTGAAGAAGGACATTAAGTTACTAGAGGGGATGTAGTGCAGGGTGAAAAAAATGATCAAGGGGCTGGGGCACTTAACATATGAGAGAAGGCTGAGTGAGATGAAAATGTACTCGCTGGAGGAGAGGAGGGACAGGGGAGACATGATTGAAACCTTTAAGTACATGAAAGGAATTAACAAGACAGGTACAGAGGGGCTGTTTAAAGTAAGGGATGGGAGGGACACCAGAGACCATGATATGAGGCTGGAGGGAGGAAGGTTCAGGAGGGAGACACAGAAACACTTTTTACCGAGAGGGTGGTAGCTGGGTGGAATATGTTACCTGCAGAAGTGGTATCCAGTAGAACAGTGGACTGCTTCAAAAAGGGCTGGGAACAGGACAAGGGGGAGGGTCAATGGAGGGGAAGAGTGGGAGGCAGGGAGGGGCAGTTGTAGTATAAGGGGCGCTAGCTGCATATTTGAGCAGATTTGATAGACCTCTAGGCCTTTATCTGCAGGCAAACTTCGTATGTGAGTATGTTCGTATGCTGCCTTTGCTCTCCAGTGGATGGTTCAGAAGGGAGAAAATGTCTACGTATTCTCTATTTTTGATCTGCTGCCTAACCTGATCTGTCAAGTTTGTTCCAACAGGGGAGTCCAGCCCAGTGTATGTGTTTACCGGGGGCAGCAACTCAGGCTTACCTGGTGCCTGTCCATCTGACCCAGTGCCAGCTCCCCCAGGAGGAGATGGCAATGATCGATTCTTAATCTCTGTCACCTGTCCATGACCACTCCAATCAACTGCTTTAGCTGTTCATCGGTGGCTACCCATAGAGAATCTGACCTTGGCTGCTCACACCCTGGGCCTTCATCTTACAATTCTTCTGGCTCCCCTCCAGACTCCACACCATCAGACTCTAGGGTTTCTGCTGCCAAGGCACCATCTGAATGGCTATCTGAGGACTCTCCCCTTACAACCCCCATGCACTTGCCTTACCTGGCTGGCCCCTTGCCGTGGGCCATTGATTGCCTCCTTACCTGCTGGGTGAGATAGTTTTGCAGGTGACTGTGGTTTCCGACCTCCTACCCTCTTCTTCCTAGATTGTGTTGACTCATTTAGGCCTTCCAGGCACACCTCCAGCCAGGCTGATCCATTCTTCCTGTACACTGAGCGTAGCTTGTCTTCTGCCTCCACCAAAGCCTTGGAGGATGGGACATGCTTCCTGCCTGACATATCTGATATGACAACTTAATACCCCCTTACAAACACTGTTAATAACTTCAGTAATGTAGGGCCCACAGATCACCAAAAAGAGGGTTCTGTCCCCTCCCCCAATACACCTGCCTCGCCTCACACTCATGAGTCTGGGCTCCCACCCCAGTGTGACTGCATGAAAAAAGGGGTGGGAGTTGGGAAGGGGGGCTCTGCCCTAGCTCTGTAGCCTCAGGGCACTGGTGAACACCCTCCCACCTAAAGGAGGTAACTCAAACAGGGCCCCTCCCCAGTAGCCAGAGGTACAAAATTGAACCCCTGATAGGACAGGCTTTCCCAAGAATATCCTGGCCTCATAAACTATACTGCCCCCTGGCCGTACTACATGTCCCAGATACATGCCACAACCCCAAAGAGTTGGCTGGGCCAAGCCAGACCACCAGTCTCCCCTTGATCCTCTGTCCCAGAATGTTACAGGACTTGCTCAGGATTGCACAGTGGGGGGGGGGTTATGAGACTCCACCCAGGTTGTCCCAGACTCCAAGCCTAAAGTTTGGTGCCTTTGACCACTAATTCCAAGTGGGTGATGTGCATCCTACTGTGGAATAGTCTGGTACCAGCTGATCTGGTTCTGATTGAGGCAGCTGTAACTCTCCTGAGGATTTGGTTACTCTTTACAGTTTGTGACATTAATTTAATGCTATATTGTTTAAAGTGGTGAATTCCTTACTTTTGAAGAGGAGTTCATCTGGCCAAAAAGAAAGAAGGACAGCACCAGTGAAAGTCTATCCTTTTTGCTGGAGAAGAAACCAAGCAGAGCTGGGCAGGAGGCTGCCCCCCACATGAACTGGCAAGCTTTGTAAATGATACCAGGCACAGACCCACCCAAGATGTCCGCTGAGTTCTCATGAGTGTTCCCGTGAGATCTGTAATAGGTCTAAGACCTACTAGGCCCGATCTCATGGGAATCATGGGGATGCATGGTCCAACCATCCCTAATCCATAATTTTGTATTTCATGTAGATGCCTTGTCTGTGCACAGCCTGATCCATCCCCAAATTTGTCCTGCTCATGAAGCATGGTGTGAGAGCAAGCTGGGACCCTGCCAGGGGCCCATGCTGATCTTGGGCCCCGGAGAGCCCGAGGGATCATGGGACATATAGTCCCGGGCTTCTGACAGCATCCAGAACTTGGTCCCTGCACAGCCAGCCCTAAGGCACGATCCCTATTGGCATGCTAGCACCTCACAAGATGAAGTTCACCAAAAGGCCCAGCTATCTGATCATGACCCTACCACCGTGCAAAGTCAGCACACCAGCCACCTATGGACCCTTACCTCTACAACTGCCCAGCTGACTGCTCCCAGAGTGCCCGCCCCACTCAGGCCTACATGGAGCAGATTGGTCTGTGGGTCTTTTCCTGGAGCAGGGGAGAAGCTAATGACCCAGATAAGCCCTGTCACTGCAGCAGACCCAGGGGGTCATCATTACTTCTTTCCTTTTTCTCTCTTTTTTTTCATTTTTAGGAGCAGCAACCAGGAGGGAAGCCTCACAAACCCCAAGGGGA
Organism: Neoceratodus forsteri; assembly: GCA_016271365.2. Taxonomy (NCBI): domain Eukaryota; kingdom Metazoa; phylum Chordata; order Ceratodontiformes; family Ceratodontidae; genus Neoceratodus; species Neoceratodus forsteri. Next base: position 654,461,909 of record JADMNL010000022.1, read on the forward strand.
TATGAAGTGGCAAGCCCTGCAGTGACTGCAAATATGGCACACCCCAAGGACACTCTGCCACATGTCCACAGGACTGGATCAGCAGGCCATCACTCAGCCTAGGCCCCCTACCCTCCAAAAAGAACCACTAGGACAAAATCAGGCTGCCTTTTATCCTGGAACCAGAAGGATCCAACCCAGACTTAGGCTGCTAATCAGCAGCTACCAGTGGCTGTTTTCCCAGACCCCCCGCTACCTTACCTTGTTGGATGTCCAGGAAGCTGATGTTGATCTGAAGGGAGGACAAGACAGAAAGCTGGATTCCAGGCTGCTGTCCATTTTTGTTCTGTCTCCTCCCTTCGGACCCCCCCTCCTAGGAACTTTGGCTGTGCCCTATCCTGCCTATGTCCAGAAGTTGCTGACCACTCCTCTGGGCTGGTCTTCAGCAATCTCTGATTTTGGCCATGAGGAGGGGCAAGGGAGCCTCTAGACAAAGAGATGGCTGCTGCAATTCTTGGGCAGCTTATGCAATCAGACAGAAGGGACAACAAGATTTGAAATGAACAAACAGAGTCATCTCCAAAACTCATGCAAGGACCACCACTATCTTGAAAACTATGTAGTTTTTTATATAGTAGGGTCAGATGGTAAACAACAGTGGTGTGACAGGGAGGAAAGGATTAATATGGTAAGCAAATTAAATAGAAAAACAGGAATGCTGCAATACAGAGTCACAATATTAATTTCTGTGAGCAATTCAACAATGTAGTGTACCTGGATATGGACAAGTCAAGTGGTCAATGTACTCGAATACTTTCAATCAAAAAATAAATCACAAAAGTGATTAAGCAAAGGGAACCCAGAACAGAACTATTCAGTCAGAATGTAGTAACTGTTCAGATAATGTTACCCAAAAAAGGGTCAATACTGTATGTAAGAAAAATTTAACAAATAACTAGCACACAAACAAAAATATTAAGACTTAAATAGAAATTACAGAAACTCACTCACTACTTGTGAGAAATCCGTCACAATCTATGCAGATGATGCTGTAATTCTTGCATCCCACAAGGATCCTAAGCCTCTACAAGACAACCTTCAGCTTGGCTTCACGTCTGTTGGAAATTGGTTCTCAAATCACAATCTGGTCCTCAATAATAAGAAAACAAAGTCTATGATATTCATCAGCTCTCATAATAAGCATAAGCTGCTCCCCCTATCCATCAAAACCATTCATGGAGTGACCCTGGTACAGGTTCAAGCCTTTAAGTACCTTGGGATCACTCTAGACCCTCATCTAACTAATAGTGCCCACATTGACTCTGTAGCCAAAACAGCAAATACTCACTTTGGCCTTCTCTTCCTGCATAGGCAACATCTTACCCCAGAAGCCCTGACTGTTGCTGTTCAGAGCTCTGTTGTCTCCATTATTGACTATGAGCTTATCATCTATGACTCTGCCCCCACTACTGCTCTTAGATGCATATCCACCTCCCTCAATAAGGCCTACCAACTTCTCACTGGATCCCACCACCTCACACATAGGTACAACCTCTATGCACAAACTGGATGGCTGCAAATCACCAATCGGATAAAGTACCTAACCCGCACCATGGCAAAGAAAATAACTATGGGCATTGCGCCCCTGGAGTGTGTGCACTCCTGCACCCTAGCAATAACCACCACTCAACCAGTGGGTATGAATCACACCTCCTGCAAGTTTCATGTTGTCGTACCTCACAAGGTCAAAGATCTTTTGCCTACAGGGTGCCCAGTTGGCTAAATGGTCTAAACAGTTACATCTCCTCCACTCCTACCCTTTGTGCATTTAAATCAAGGCTCTGCTTCTCTCTCACTGCCTCTAGCTCCTGTGACTGCCTTCACTAGCTGACTCCATGAATATTTCCCCAACCTTATGTAGTTCTCTCTCTTATTAGCACTTGGTTATCCCTTGGCATGCACTTCCCCATGTTATGTCTACAACAATGCCACTGGCTGCACTCCTCCTCTAAAGTTCTCCGCCCCCCCACTCTTCTTCTCTTTTGTCCTCTATCCTCTCTGCACCTCATCTGCTAGCTCCTTGTAACCTAGCCTCCAAAACATGTTTTGATTCTCAGATGCTTTGTAACTCCGTTTAGCTTACACTTTTGTAACCTTGTCCCATGTATTGAATTTGTAATCTGACTTACATGTCTTATGTTTTGAATTGTAACCTGATGTGGAACCTTTGTAAAAGAGCCCTGGCTCAAAGGTATTGTAATCTAGACCGAATAAATAAATAAATACATAAATAAAAATATTAGGAACTAGCCTGCTCTATTTTCACACACACACACACACACACACACACACACACACACACACCACACGGTCGACCCTCTGCCACTCTGCTATCTCCCAGACAAAGACACAGAGAAAACTGAAAACACTACCTACTGCAAGTGTAACTAAGTATTATCCAAAGATACAAAATTAAAAAAGGTTCACTAGCAGCACTAGGAACTAAATTGAGATTTTGGGAGCAATTAACTCTCAAAAATCACAAATAAAGAGGTTTTTGAAGGGTTTATTGGCTGTCATGCACCACACTGAACTGCTCTACAACTCAGACAATATACTGTGCAGGAAACAGCCTTAACATGATATTTCAGCTATCTACCTACAATGCATTGCAATTTCACTGGCAAAATTGAAAAACATTGGCAAAATTAAGGATAATGGCAAAATTTTGCCTTACGCGAAAGCAAAATTGGTGAAATTGGGGTGAAATTTCACATTATGCGAAAGCAGAATCAGAGGCAAAATTACATTTCACCTAGGTGAAAAATTTGGGGTAATGCGGGAATTATGCAAAATATTTCACTAGGCAAAATTTTCCAATATCGCACATCTCTACCACTGACAGAGGATTAGAGATGTTATGAAGTTTTAATTTGATGGAGAATTGTCAGCAAAGTCACTGACTAAGCCTCCATCCAGCAATCTGCAAATTTCTGTTGTTAGTTTGTAAATTCGCCTATGTGATTAGGCCTGGTAACTTAATGATAACTTCGCCATTAAGATGGGCAGATGAAGTATGTTGACTTTGCTGCCAACTTCGCCAGTAATACAGTTGGGTGAAATCCATTGAAAACATAGCTACTTCCTGTAAACAAGTGCTTCAGGTCACATGGAAACAACTCCTTCAAGTCACATGATACTCTCCTATGTAGTGTGACTCATTCTTTGTTTCACTTTGCAATCTGAGCTACTGTAGGAGTGAAAGGAGACAGATCTGTACATTTTTCTACTTAAAAAGTAGTTAAAAACACATTTCCACCTTTCTGTTGGATGTGCTATGTATTATTTTTACTTTATAGTCAGTATTTGTTTAATTTTAGTTTACCTCTTATTTTATGTACATTGAAGACTTATTTCCATAACTTTTTGTACCCTATTTAGTGTGATTTTTCACTTGTTGTACTCTTTTTGTTTGTTTTTCTAAGTTAGAATAAGTAGGACAGAGAGTCTTGAGGAGAGGGCATACAGACAGCAGAGAAGGGACATGGGTTTTGGATGAAGAGGACCTGGTCCATACCAGTGGCAACAGCAGCAGCAGGAGACAGCAACAGCAGCACCCAGCCCCCCCCCACAGTGCAGGATCCCCAACCCCAGGAAGGAGATGAGGCTAGGACACCACTAGCACCACCAGTTGTGTAACCACCATCACTACTACCAGCAACTGCACCTGTGCACCATGAGGAGGAGGGCCCACAGCCAGGACTATCTCACTCCTCCCCTCATCAGCAGCCCAAGTCCCTAGTATGGGACTTTTTTGAATTGGACTACACTGGCAAAAGTGTGGTGACTTACAAATTGTGCCACACTGTTGTGCAGCAAGGGAAAAGGGGGAATCATCTATGGACAGGTGGGCATCACACTCACCTATGAGGGAGACACCTGAAAGAGTGGGAAGAGCATGTTAGACAGAATGGTGGTGAAAGGATGTAGTTGGTGCCATCCCTAGTGCTTCCTCTGGCAAGGGGAAGAGGAAGAGGCATGATGCTGCACAGGTGCAGGAGGGGGAGATGGAGGGGAGGATGGCAACAAGAGCAAATGGTCAGCATCAGGTGGTGCAGTGAGGGGCATCACCTCCAAGACTGACCTCAGAAACATTCACCCATTGCAAAGTGGAACAGCTCTGCAGGGAGGTAGGAGAGCTGTCCCATCAAATTGAGGAGCTGAAAGAGATGCTGGAGGTGGTGGTCCTCAACCAGCAGATAATTATGGAGAGTTTGGCAGAAGTTAGATGTGGTGGGGCACCCTCTCTCCCCAGGCCATAACCTACCCGTATGACTATTTTCTTTTATCTGTTTCACTCTTTTTCTCTGTCAAAAGTGAAAAAAGTAAAAAAAAAAATTTTTTTTAGCTAATCTATCCTCCTTTCTCTCTGTTTGTATGCCTTTATTTCTGTTACTGCTATGCAGTCTGTAATTCTATCCTATCCTATCTGCTTTGGTTCTATCTTTAAAAAAATGTAATTTCCTATCTATATTTCCTTTCATGATACTCTGTCTCACACTACATCACACTTTTCCTTTCTTTCTTTCTGTTTCTCATGATTCTATCTGAAATTTTTCTCAACTGCGAGAATAAATATGTCACGCAGCTACAGGTTAGTAGTACTGCCACTGCTACATGGTACTGAGCTGTTTCACTGCTCCCAACAATGTTCTTTATGCATTTTGTGTTACTTGTGCCTTAATCACAAAATACAACATTACCTCTGTTCTCCCATGATTTGTCTGAAGTGTATAAATCTCAAGTACTTTAGTACACATAACTGCCAAGTACAATATACAAATGCCTCACATGGAAATACTTCTCCCAAACCCAAAATCAGTAATGCTAGTAATAAACTGCTGCTGGTGCCTCTGCTATTTTGCTGTTTAATTCACCTTCTCAGCCAGTCTGTGTTGTCAAGCACTTTAGTACTCACAACTGCCAAACACAAGATATAAGTTTCTTATTTCTGTAAATTGTTCCCCCAAACACAAAATCAGTAATGGTGGTAATAAACTGCTGCTGGTTGTGCCTTGGCTACCATGCTGCATAATTTACCCTCTAGGACGGTCTGTGTTGTCAAGCACTTTAGTACTCACAACTGCCCAGAACAAAACATAATTTTCTCGCTTCTGGAAATTGTTCCACCAAACACAAAATCAGTAATTGTAGTAATATACTGCTGCTGCTGGTGCCTCTGATACTGTGCTGTTTAAATCACCCTCTGAGACAGTCTGTGTTGTCAAGCACTTTAGTACACACAACTTCCAAGCTCAAGATATCAGTGTCTCACTTCTGGAAATATTTCTCCCAGAACCCAAAATCAGTATTGCTGGTAACAAACTGCTGCTGCTGGTGCCTTTGATACTATGCTGTTTAATTTTCCATCTGGGACAGGCTGTGTTACCTTGTCAAGCACTTTAGTACACACAACTGCCGAGCACAAGATATAGTCTCACATCTGGAAATATTTCTCCCAAACCTGAAATTAGTAATGCTGGTTGTAAACCTCTGCTGCTGGTGCATCTGCTACTGTGCTATTTAATTCATCCTCTGGGACAGTCTGTGTTGTCAAGCACTTTAGTACACACAACTGCCAAGCTCAAGCTATAAGTTTCTCACTTCTGGAAATTGTTCCCCCAAATGCAAAGGTGCTAATAAACTGCTGCTTCTAGTGCCTTGGCTACCATGATGTTTAATTTATCCTCTAGGACAGTCCACATTGTCAATCACATTAGAACACATAATTACATTGCACAAGATATAGATGTCTCACTTCTGGAACTATTTCTCCCAAATCCCAAAATCAGTAATGCTGGTAAGAAACTGCTGCTTCTGGTGCCTCTGCTACTAAGCTGTTTGATTTACCCTCTAGGACAGTCTGTGTTTTCTTGTCAAGCACTTTACTGTACACTACTGTGAAGCACAAAATATACATGTCTCACATGTGGAAATATTTCTCCCAAACACAAAATCAGTAATGCTGGTCAACAACTGATGCTGCTGGTGCCTCTGCTACTAAGCTATTTCATTCACCCTCTGTGTCAGTCTGTGTTGTCAAGCACTTTAGATCACACAAAGCAAAGCACAAGATATAAGTTTCTTACTTCTGGAAATTGTTTCCCCAAACCCCAAATCAGTAATGCTGGTAACAAACAGCCACTGCTGGTGCCTCTGCTACTTAGCTGTTTAATTCACCCTCTGGGACACTGTGTGCTGCCTAGTCAAGCACTTTAGTACACACAAATGCCAAGCACAAGATATATATGTCTCACATCTGGAAATATTTCTCCCAAACCTGAAATTAGTAATTCTGGTCCTAAACTTCTGCTGCTGGTGCCTCTGTTGCTACACTATTTAATTCACCCTCTGGAACAGTCTGTGTTGTCAAGCACTTTAGATCACACAACTGCCAAGCACAAGATATGTGTCTCACTTCTGAAAATTGTTCCCCCAAACCCAAAATCAGTATTGCTGGTAATACACTGCTGCTGCAGCTTGTGCCTGTGCTATTATGCTGTTTAATTCACCCTCTTGGACAGTCTATGTTGTCAGACACTTTAATACACACAACTGCCAAGCTCAAGATATAGGTTTCTCACTTCTGGAAATTGTTCTGCCAAACCCGAGATCAGTAATGCTGGTAATAAACTTCTGCTGCTGGTGCCTCAGCTACTATGGTGTTTAATTAATCCTCTCAGACAGTCTTGCCCACTCCCACAGGTTAATGTAGTCAGCAGGGAGGACTCTAAAGTTTGGAAATCAATTATGGTAAATAAACTAGGAAAAGATAAAATGGCAGACAAAAAAAAGATGAAGAATTAAAGGTGGGGTGATTTAATGAGGGTAGGCAGGAGGATACTAGGGGGATGACAGGAAGGGAAGCAACACAATTTGGAAAGCCATGTGTGCAAATGCTCGTAGCCTGGGAAACAAAATCCTAAATCTGGTGGCCTTGATGTTAGAGGCTGACCTGGATATTGTCACTATTACTGAGACATGGTATAATGGGAACAATGACTGGGATGTAGCTATACCAGGTTATACTTGACTTAGGAAAGACAGTGAGGGTAAAAATGAAATGCCTCTTTATTTATTTATTTAGTTTTTGTTAACTAGGTAAGTACACTAGACAAGACAATTGCCTATTTTCAGGTATGACCCAGGAGAGTACAGGAATAACAGATTTAAGTACATAAAATGACATTGTACAAATTAGACAAGTTACAGTTCATGTGAGGACAGTAAGATTACAGATTTAACACAGCATACGAATCATGGTAAGGCATAGATTATACAGTATGAACATAACAAATTAAACACCTTGTGGAAGCTAAGCTTTATATCAGCTTTATAACATATATATCATATATATATATATATATATATATATATATATATATATACACACACATATAGGTTAGCTTTATATAAGGTAGTGTATTAAAACAACTGAGGTACAGGGATTGCAGGGCTGGGTGGAGGCCCAGCGGGTCACCCTAAAGATGGGCAACGGCACTGCTATTTGCATGGGTGTTATCTACAGACCTCCACCACAAGGGGAAGAGATGGACAAGCTTCTGGTGGAAGCCATCCATTAGTTGGCAGCTAAAGGGGAAGTTCTGCTATGAGGTGACTTTAATCTGCCAAATGTCAGTTGGAGCACTCCAGCCACAGACACAGCCCAGAGCAGGGACATGCTGGATGTCCAGCAAGGGGCTTGCCTCAGGCAGCTAGTACCAGAGCCCACCCAGGAGGGTTCAATTTTGCACCTGGTACTCACCAATAGGGACAGAACTGCAAATGTCATGGTGGGGAAGCACCTGGGATCCAGTGATGATCGCACAGTGTGGTTCAAAATAGTGCAGTGGCAGAGTCGAACCACATGAAAGTGATGTCCCTGGACTTAAGGAAGGCAAACTTTGTAAAGTTGGGCATATGTCTCAGGAAGGCCCTAGCAGAAAGGAAGGGAGGACTCAGGAGAGGGGCTGAGGAACAGTGGGTGCATCTGAAAGGAACAATAGTGTAGGCACCAAACCTTTGCATTAGGCAAATAAACAAAGGTAAATGAAAAAGAAAACCACTTTGGTTCTGAAGGGAAGTGGCAGGGAAGATAAAAGCAAGAAAGTTGGGTTTCAGGAAGTACAAGGAAACACAGAAAAGGAAGATAGGGTAGTGTATCTCGACAAGCAGAGGGAGGCAGGGAGGGCAGTCAGGAGCACAAAGGTGCAAACAGAGGAAAAAATGGCCCAGACAGTAAAGAAAGGTGACAAGATGTTTTATAGGTACATTAGTGAAAGGAGGAAGACAATGGGTGGATCATAAAGCTTAAGGGGGAAGATAGGGATTGTGTGGATGTGTGGAAGCGAACTTGGAAAAATAATCAGTCCTGAAGAAATATTTTTGTTCAGTGTTCACAGAAGAGGGGTGAAGGTCAATGATCACAATTAATTGGCAGGAGCTAAAAGAGCAGAGAGATGGACACCAGTTCATTTACAGAGGAGAGAGTTCTAAAGGAACTTGCAAAATGGAACGTGGATAAAGTAATGAGACCAGACAGGATACATCCTAAAATATTTAAGAAGCTTTGGGAGATGCTAGCAGCACCACTGGCAGCCCTGTTAAAAAAACTTTCTGATAACTGGAGAGGTTCCAGAGGATTGGAGGAGAGCTGATGTAGCCCCTCTACACTAAAGTAGGAGTACGGAGGAAGCTGTAATCTATAGACTAGTCAGCTGGAACTCAGTGGTGGAGAAAATAATGGAATCACTGCTAAAGGAAAGGACTGTGGAACATCTTGAATCCAGTGAAGCAAAGGATCTGAGGCAGTATGGATTCACAGCAGGAAGGTCATGTCAAACCAGGGCAGTGGATTGGGGGAGCCATGGATGTGGCCTATCTGTATTTCAGCAAGGCCTTACACACTGTTCCACATAAAAAGCTTAAAGGCATGTTAGGCAGCCAGGGAACTGGCACCAAGGTGGTAAACTGTGTTAGAAACTGGTTGAAGAATAGAACACAGAGGGTGGTGGTAAATGGATCTTATTCTGAGGAAAGGAGGATAACCAGCTGGGTGCCACCGGGGTCAGTTCTGGGGCCAGTCCTATTCAATGTCTTCAAAAGTGACATTACATAGGGTCTGGAAGAAAAGGTATGCCGATTTGCAGACGATACTAAGATCTGCAATATGGTACACTTTGGGAGGGATGGAAAAAATGAGGGACCTAAGTAAACTTGTGGAATGGTCAAGAGTGTGTCAGCTAAGATTCAATGCAAAAAATGAAAAATCATGCATTTGGGGCATTGGAAAGCAGGGGAGGATTACATTAATGGGAGGAGGAATACTGATGGAAACCAAATAAGAGACGGATATGGGGATAATCATATCAGATGATCTAAAGGTGACCAGGTGATGTGCCCAGGCTGTGAGGAAAGCCAGTGTGGTACTGGAGTGTATAGGGAAAGGTATTACCAGCAGAAGAAAGGAGGTGGTGATGCCTCTATATAAATCATTACTGGGCCCTCATTGTGAGTATTGTGTCCAGTTCTGGAGGCTACATCTATATAAAGACATAGACAGGGTGGATGAAGTTCAGAGAATGGCAACAAAAATTGTGCAGGGCCTGCACCAAATGTTATAGGAGAGATTGGAAGACCTCACTTTGTACACCCTGAAGGAGAGGAGAGAAAGAAGGGGGATATGATAGAGACCTTCAGAAATCTGAAGGGCATAAATAAGGTACTGGAGGGTAGCATCTTTCAGAAAAAGAGGTGTTCTAGAACAAGGGGTTATGACTTCATGTTGGAAGGGGCAGAATAAGGGGAAACATGAGGAAGTATTTCTTCAAAGAAAGGGTGGAGGATGTATGGAACAGCTTCCCAGTGGGGGTGGTGGGGGAACATTTGGTAGGGTAATTCAGAAATGCATGGGATTTGCATAGAGGTACCCTAGTGATAGGTAGGAGAACAAAACCAGAGATCCAGTAGGGCCTTTGATTTTTGCAGCACGTCAGTAAAATGGTCAGACTAGGTGGGCATGGCTGTCCTTATCTGCCATCAAATGCTATGTATTTATGTATTGTCAAGCACTTCAGAACACACAACTGCCAAGGACAAGACATATATATCTCACTTCTGGAAAAATTTTTCTCAAACCTGAAACCAGTAATGCTGGTAATAAACTGCTGTTGCTGGTGCCTCAGCTACAATGCTGCTTGATTCACCCTCTGGGACAGTCTGTGTTGTCAAGCACTTTAGTACACACAACTGCCAAGCACACCACATACTGTACATGTCTCACTTTTGAAAACATTTCTCCAAAACCTGGAATCAGTAATGCTGGTAATAAACTGCTGCTGCTGGTGCGTTGGCTACAATGCTGTTTAATTCATCATCTGGGACAGTCTGTGTCATCATGCGCTTTGCTACACACCACTGCCAAACACAAGATATAAGTTTCTCAGTTCTGGAAATTGTTCCCCCAAACACAAAATCAGTAATGCTAGTAATAAACTGCTGGTGCTGGTGCTGTGGCTACTAAGCTATTCAATTCACCCATTCTCAGACAGTCTTTGTTGTCAAGCACTTAAGTACACACAACTGCCGAGCACAAGATATATATATCTCACTTCTGGAAATATTTCTCCCAAACTTGAAATCAATAATCCTGGTAATAACTTTCTGCTGCTGATGCCTCTGCAACTGTGAAACAGAAAATTCAGTAACACTAGCACTCCAACTGAGAAAAGAAGTGTTCCAAATCTGTGAAAGCAGCAGTCAGCCAACAAGAGTAATTTAATATTATGTATTATAAATTGACAGAACACCATCATCAGAAAAATATGACAAAAAATATTTTCAAAATGATGAAGTTACATCCCATTTCAACAAACAGGGTTGCACTCAAAAATTAAGTGACATGATTCGTGAGTAAGTGACATGAAACAGAAGATTTAGAGTTGCATCTAGAAATTAAGACTCAGTAAACAGGGTATGATTCATGATCGTTACTAAGTGACGTGAAACAGAAGATTGCATAAACAGGATTGTACCCAGAAATTGAGTGGCGTCAAACAGAAGATTAAAAAAACAGGGTGTGATTCATGATCATGAGTGACTAAGTGACATGAAACAGAAGATTACATGAACTGGGTTCACTCTGCTGGTTTTGGTATGCTAGCCCATAACAGTTTCTTTCATGACAAGGTGCTCAGCTGTGGAGGAAGAGGGTTGTTCCAGCATTGGGATCCCAGAGTCCTATTATTTTTGGAAGGGTAATTGGGTGCTGGGGGGTGAGGATGGTAGAAGTAGGGTGCTGCCAGGTTGGGGGGATAGGGAGTATATTACACATGATGAGAGTAAACAGACAAGAGGGTGGCTGGCCATGAAGGGAGGGTTGTGCCAGTCACCATCTAAGATTTTATTTATTTTATATAACAAAATTTGCCAGTGCTGGGGGTGGGAATAGGGTGCTGCCATGGTGGGGTGGGGTGGGAGGGAACATATGACACATGATGAGACTAAGCAGACAAGAGGCAGCTGGCCTTGGAGGCAGGTGGGTTGTGCCAGTTGCCTATCAGGGATTTTTTTTAATGTAACGTAATTGTAGCCGGTTCTGGGAAGGTGGGGTTTGCTAGAGGGTGGGGTGGATGGAGGTCTATGGCTGAACTTGTTTTTGGGGGCTGCAGGAGGTTGGGCTGCTTTTGGATTTTTTTTTTATACAAATTTCACACCCCACAAGATATTTCAAGAAATGTGTAAATTTCGCAAAATATTTCGCGTAACAAAATTTCACCATTTCGCACATCTCTGAATGTTTTTTTTTAATTGCAAAACTATTTTTCCCCACAGATTTGAAACTCTTCTTTGTTGTCTCTCTGGCACCTTTTCCTTTAACTTGAGCTTCTCTTCCCAGTCATTCTTCTCTGCTATGTAACTTGATTTTTTTTAAACAGCACAGGTTGTACAACAACAGGGGTAACAACTGTGACAGTCCATTTTTTTAAAAACAACATAGAGATTACAGAAACAGGGGTAACAACAGTGACAGGACACTTTTTAATAGCACAGGGATTATACTGACAGAGGTAAGAACAGTGACAGAACACATTTTTTTAAAAACACCACAGGGATTACAACAACAGGGTTAGCAACATGATGGAACCTTCTTTTTAAACAGCAAATAACACAGGAATTACAATTACAGGGACAACAAAACTGAGAGAACACCTTTTTTAAACACCACTAGGATTCGAACAACAGTGGTAACAATGGGACAGAACAATTTTTTTTTTACATTTTTTTTTACCAGCACAAGGATTACAATGACAATTAAACAGTACAAGATTACAAGGAGAGGGGTAACAATGTGACATAACATTTTTTTTGAACAGCACAAATATTACAATGATAGGAGTAACAACAGTGACAGAACACGTTTTTAAAAAAACAGCACAGGGGTTACAATGACAGGGGTAACAACAATGACAACAGAACAATTGTTTTTAAACAGCACAGGTATTGCAACGACAGGGTCACAGGGATTATTAGTAATTAATAATATAATATGACACCCAGTGACAGACCACTGTTACTTTAAGGAAAATACAACTAGAAAATCACTATTACCTACTGAAACAGTGACAAAATGGCTTAAAAAAACAAACTAAAATGGGGACAATAAAAATGAGAAATTACTCTACAGATAAAAAAAAATAGTGAAAAAGACTGAGAAAACAAAGATGTAACAAATCTCCTGCTCATACAAAAAAGCTCTGGATCTTTATCAGCTGCCTTGCTACCTTGTTGCTACCCTCCCCCACACCACTGCTTCAATGACTACCAAAACTGAAACCACTTCTTTAAAGTAAATAATCAAAGATGAAATTAACAAAAAACATAAATCTAGGAGCACAAGGCCCTCCACAACAATTTGGGAGAAATATGGAATTCAAGAAGCTCTTTTTTCCAATCAGGTTCAAGGTTTTTTTTTTGCTCTAAAAGCACACAGACTTCTAAAGCCCAATTCTCAAATGTTGGTGAAAGTCATGCCAAAGGCTGCTTGCTCTGATTGCCGATGCACCAGGGACTTTGTGCCAAATTCTCTACTGGGTAGGGTCCCAGCAGCTAAGTCCCGCAGCTTGCAGCAACCTTGGCTGTGCTCTAAACAGATGGTGCATCGTGAAGGTGTGCCACAAGCTATGGGGCAACTGTGCAGCAATAGCATCATGGACAGCAGTTCCTGGTGGCTATCGCCCCCCCAGGCTTGACCCCAGTGAATATAATAAAGAAAAAATCCCTGGTAGTCTCATGGACCACTGATCAGCCCCAGTCCCTATATAAATAAAAGTAATTAATGTCCATGGTAGTCTAGCAGCCCCCCCCCCAAGCCCCAAGGTTCCACCATGCCACAACAAGAGGAATTCTGTTGATAGCCATTACAGCAACAGCACAATGCTGACAGCTAGCAGTGTGCTGTTGGGGGAACAAGTGTTTTTTTTTTTGTTGTGGGCGCACATCACTGCAAGGGGGCTGTTCCCCTGCACTATAGATTTCCAACCCAAGTTGGAGTTCTTTCGGGGAGGGGGAAAACACCCCAGATACAGTGGCATCAGCAACACAGCAGACCAGTACCTGTGTGTGGAGGCATGCACTACCCACCAGGTCACAGACCCTCCCATTCCATACTGCCCTAGCCTGAACTACCACCAGGCCCCCACCTGGTAGCAGTTAGGGGTCAGAGTAACATAACCTCCCTTCCTAACCTGTCCATTGGATGTTCGATCCTTTCCCTCTTGGCCAAACACCAGTGACCTGAATCTGCTTCTGATCCCAGGTTGTGGTGCAAGGTTTGGCATCCAGCATCTCAACTCTCAGTGCCACAGGGCCAGCTGTCTTCTGCTTTTTTATTTTCTGTAAAATTGAATATTTTCAATAAAAATTATTAAGAGCTAAAAATATGTGAACATGTTGGTTATTCCTGTCCCCGCCACTCATTTGCATTACTTTAAGGCTGCTGGTTGTTTGCATGCAATATGATGATAGTGAGCACTATTACCTATGTTCAAATATATACCTTGCCTCACAGTCCAGCCAATTTCCACTGGCTATCACCATTTGTGAGTCACAATTCATATTTGCAACTCACAAACCATTCAAATACATGCCTAGAGTTGACAAGATGCTTGTAAATTCCACTGCCATTAAATTGTAGAGAACTAAGTGATGAAAATTAAAAGACCTGATAGAAAGTAATTAAGTCTGGTGGTCCTCGAGTCATGCACTATAACACATGTCTAAAAAAGTAGTGAGAAAATGATAGAGAGTGCAGTGGCTCTGCCCATATTTCTGTTAAAATGAATTGGTGAAGATAAGATTAAAACAGTCTCAATGTTTGCAATAAACAAAACAATCCCTCTTATGCTGCGCGAAAAACCCTGAGTGATCAATTTTAATGCCATAATACAGGAACACTACTGTTCTTTTAAATTATAAAAATATATCACTTGATGAAGCTTGTGCTTTTTATATAAAAAATGAAATGGGTTGCTATAGTGATAAACAATTGCCATCCTTTTATGGTAGAAAGAGACACTGATGCAGCTAAAAACATTTTTTAGGTATCACTGATGCAGAGACAGTGACAGATTAGTGAGTGTTGGCCTCAATACTTTATCTAATCCAATTCTAAATAAATCATAAATCTAAGCACAGTCTGTCACCCGCTAAGAACAGCAGTGTAGTTAAGCAGTAGGCTGGTGTAGTGTAGTTGAATCCAGCATAATTTCTGGGAAAGATTAAAGGAGTCTAACCTAGGAGGGCAAACAAGTGCTCTATTGGAAAAGGTCTCCTATTTGAATATTGGTGACCCTGTTGTGACTGCAAGTAGTCTCTGGAAATTAGGCATTAGATGGGACTTAACAATCAGCTCTGTGTAGACTCCTGTTACCAATAGTTTTGGGAGAGATCTGAAGTGGGCTTAGCATTTAACTGGCTTCCATAATATATATTTGCTATCATATCATCTCATATCAATCATGTATTATACATTCACCTAGGATTCCCTTTCATATCTGATTTGGCAGTTTACCTAGTGTCATTAATGAAGTGGATTTAATTGTCTCCCCCACCTGGGTAGTGCAGTGACTGTATAAACAAACTGGAATTAGTCCACTATGGTTATGTGGGATGGGATGTTTGATCTAGTTTGTATTTAGGCTCTGACTGCCCCACCAAATCATTAATCAGGTTCAGAGGGAGCATTGTTAAGGAGACTATTTCAAACCTGGAGAACTGGGCTATGGTGGGGAGACTGAATTTAAACATGGCATAACGTCTTGGGGCAGTGCCTAAAGTCAGCATTCTTCCTTCCAAAGTTATCTATAGTAGAATGGGGAAGATGGGGGCCAGAAATTGCTACGGTTGTGGAGGAAAGGCCAAATAACTTGCACTGATCACCTTGGACGGATAAAGGGATTTTATTTTTATTTTCTTTTTGTCTCCCAGAACATCCTTCATGGGGATCATTATGTAGTACTTTATGTGACTAACTGAGGCAAAAGAGTAAGAGCAGACTCAATGGACCTTTGATCTCCTTCTGCCATCAAATTATATGTTTTATGTTTCTGTGTATTACTGTAAGTACTGTACCCTATCATTTGTGGCATTTGTGAATTAATATTCAGGCATTGAACATCCCTAGTGATGGCAGAGATGATCATGTGTTGACTCAAAGTGCACTCACAAAATCTCACATGATAAACCATTTATGCAGAGATCACAGGACTGAATAAGTAATGAGTAATGAATGATCTGTTGCTTTGTGCAGGGCCTTGTGTGAAGAAAGTTATAACTGATGTTTTGTGTGAAAAATGTTATGACTGATCATGTACACTTCATGGGGTGAATCAGATCTTTTTGGCATGTTTCTTGAGCTGTAACTTGAAGTAGCAGACCTATGGGGCATGGCCCCAAATCTGTAGCTTGGGCTTTGGTATAGGGATGTTGCGAATTTTAAATTCACTAGCAATGTTAGTGTGAATCTGTGGAAATATGCAATTCATGACATTTGAGAATTCCACAGCAGATGCACCAACTTTGCCAGTGGATTTGTTTTTAAATAAAACCTTAAGAAACCCCCCACACACACTTTTAGTGCTATTAAAACCACCCTTCCTTCACCCAGAAATGTTAAGCACATGACACCCCCACCCCCTGCTGGCAATTTCCTATCTCCTCCAGCCACCCAGCAAAATACTGCTAGTAGTGAGTCCATGTTTGAAAAAGTAATCCCTTCCCCCCCGTACACCATACACACTCTCCCCACCCAAGTCCCACTGTTTTTATTAATGGGATTTGTCACAGACCTAGTGCCCCAAGTCTGACCCCTACCCAACTCTCCTCTGGTCCCCACCACCCTTCTCCTCCTACAGAACCCACAAATTAACCTAGAATAAAGAAAATAGTCCTCTAGTGCAAAGCACCTGCTATGTTCCATGTCGATCTTGTAATGGTAAGAATGAATGAGTAATGACATCTTCACTCCTAGCAAAATTGAATTGACTGAAAATTCAACCAATCAGGTTTTACTAGGAGCAAAAACATCACTACTCATTCTTTACATTATGAATGGACACTGAAGAGTGCAGACCTGTTTCTTTATTGTAGGTTGATTTGTGGCTGCTGGGTTGTGGGAAGAGGATAGTGAGGACCACAGAAGGGTTGAGCGGGGGAAGAACTCAGTGGATAAGCATAGTCAGACTCACTACTAGCAGCATTTCGATGGGATAGGGGAGGAGCATGGCAGTGTCAGGATGGGAAGTGCGTATCATGTTTTATATCATTTTTGAGTTGGGAGAGGGGGTGTAACATTCAATTATCATTGCTTTTCACCAGGCTAGTTGGTTATTTACCATGCAAATTTATCCAATTCACCTAGCAAACAGCAACACAAATTGTGATTCATAGCTTCTCGAATTTGCAGATTTTTTCACAGAGCAAATTTCTGCAACTTCGCACACCTCTACTTCTGTCATGAGGCTAGGGGCCTAGGTAGAGTGGTGAACATTAGGATTGATAACCCAGAGGAATACCACACCTGTAATTTGTAGACTCATGACACTTTGCACAGGGTTCCATGTCATAACGGCAATCATGAAATAGTGATCGCCATTACGGCGAGTGTATATTGCCAAAAACCAAAAAAAAGGTGATGTACTCTCATAGAGAGGAAAACCAGCAAACATGGAAAAGGTTGTTCTCCCCTTATTAAGGATTTCTAACTCTGGGAGAATGCATGTTTGGGGGGGGGTGAAATTTTGAAAAAACCCATAAATTACGGAGCTAAAAAAAAATACTGTATCCCTCCTCAGCCCCAAAGCCTACACCCTCCCCACTGTAGCCAGACACCCTCACCACTCCACCATGGCACCAGCTCAGCAGTCTTACACTGCATTACACCCCCTCCTCTTCTGGTCTCCCTTCCATTCTTCCTGTCACCTTGTTCTTCTCTGGTTGCTACCCTTGCAGGGTAGCCCACATTCCAGGCACTGAGTTTGAGTCACTCATATAAGATTCACTCACTCTCAGTCACCCTTTTGATGGTATGCCTTTGCACCCTAAATTATTCATTTCCTTACTTTGTCTGCTTTTTATATTTGAGCGTAAGAAAGGCGTTAATGTAATATTTTTGCTGAAATGTATAGTTATTGCAAAAAACTGCATTAATGCACAAATTAGTGTTGTTACAGAATCTTAAGTAAGGATGCATCATGCCTGTAAACTCCACAGAACTGAATGCTCAATCACAGCTTGGATCCCAATCCCAAAGGGCCTTGTGCAAAGCAGATTAATCTCCTAACTTTTGGAAAAATGAGTTATAACTTACTTCATGCTGGGCCCTTTGGGCCCTGCACAAAACAGAACCAGACTCCAAACTTGCTTCATGCAAGGTACTTTGAGCCCTGCATGAAACAGGACCTGAGTCAACCATTTGAGAACTGAATATGTTTGAACATATATAGATTCTGGACATATATATATATATATATATTATAGTGGCACGGTAGTGCCACTATAGTTAGGGTTGAGGAGCCATTTACATGTTAAACCCAAAATTTTGCACCTTAATAACTTTGCAACCATTTGATGGATTTGCCTGAAATTTGGAATACATGATCAAGAACCATACGCCTTGGGATCTACTAAGTTTTTTTACTGGTCGCATATACAGCAGTGGAGTTATTAAGCGTGATCTGCGTGCACATTTACGCTTTTCTGGAATTTTACGGTCATACCTACAGCTCACACGGTTTGCGCATCCAGTCCAAAATCTTCAGGGAACATGCAGCTGGGGTTCCTGATTTGCATTTTGAAGATTTCATGAAAAAATATTAAAGGGTTCAAAAGTTATTCAAAAAACAAGTTCCCATTATAAGTCACTGGGAAAAGTTAACAAAAAGTTCGACAGTGTTGCAAATTCAGTTTTTACTTTCACAAATGGCCCTTTTACTGTCGCAGATCTGCCATTTTGTTTCCAGTTAGCGATCAGAAAAATGCTTGGCATTTAAAATTGGGACCCTCTATCAACCTAGTTCTTTTTGTATTCACCTAGTCGGACCCTTCGGATGATAGCCACGTCTTTATTTTGGGGTAAAACACCCCAGAAATATGTTTTTAAATTTATGGAAAAAGTACTTTCTCAAAGTACTGTCGCACTTGTGACAATGTCAAATGAATTTGGGAAAGCTTTTGCAAACTTCGACAGTACTTTTCTAGTCTGTGGGAAAATTACAGCAATTTTTTGGCACCGTGCTGCAAATGAACGGTTTGGTGTTTTGGCCTGAAATTTGGAGAGAATGCAGCTGACATCTCACAGATGTGCCTTTCAGTGTTTTGTTGAAAAAATATTATATGACGGCAAAGTTACGGCACTCCAAAATTGACACTTTTTCCCATAGGATAACATTATGGCGTCCGACGCATTACAGGAATCCTTTGACGTCCTGCTGCAAAATAACGGTTTGGTCTTTTGGACTGAAATTTGGAAAGATCACAGGCAACATCCCACAGATGTGCCTTTTTGTGGTTTGGTTAAAAAATATTATAGGGAGCCAAAGTTATGGCACTCTGAACTTCTCTTTTTTTCCCATAGGATAACATTATATAGAACCACGCCTTTCAGGGCTCAGATTCTCAGAAACGGTGCAAGATACGGACTTTTCATCAGAAAATGATTAGCCCTCAAAAGGCTAACTACAAACTAGCCAGGAAAGTCTTAAATCCTATGACTTTTAAATTTTTTCTACGTCAAGGTTCCTGAGATATAAGCAATTTAGTATTCCAACTCCTCATTTTCTGCTCCGAGAACCATTATTATGCATACATTCTTTGTACTGACTGTCTTTCTTTATTCAGCTTTTGGGGAAAACCAGCCTATGTGCTTACATTACTGCTACTGTTACTGTTTTCGCTTGCAGTTCTGTTCCCGTTTCACTTACCGTTCAAGTGTACGCCATCATGTGCGTTACCCTTTGTGTTTTCATTTGCACTTGTTTTTGCGTTGTTTTTAACATTTCTGTCTACACTACTGTTTCTCTTTCTGTTTCACTTTGCGTCACCATGTGCATTACTGTTTGCGTTTGCGGGCACAATGCTACTATGTGACAAGACATCATGTGGCGGGAGCGTGGTGCCTGAAAGGCCACGTGGCTCCCACCACTGCATTACATTTACTATTTCTCATTATCATTCTCAAAAGAAGGGAAGTTAGAGGCAAAAACTCTGTTTAATGCATTAGTTAGGGTTGTTCCACACCACAAAAAGAAGGTGTGGGGTTGAAAGCCCGTCCGGCCCGCTCCACACCCCCAACCGGCATTGGGGTGCGCATTAGGGTTGTCAGTCCTAACTCTCACCCCATTCTCCTACACCTCTGCTTTACACATGTGATGGGGTGAGAGTTATGGCCGACAACCCTAATGTGCACCCCGATGCTGGTTGGGGGTGTGGGCAGGGGGGCCAAGGGGGGCTTTCAACCCTAACACCAAATTTCCTCACTTTTGTCGGTGTGGAACAACCCTAACTAATGCATTAAACAGAGTTTTTTGCCTCTAATATATATATATATATATATCCGAATTGCTTCACATGTGACCTTTTGGGACTGGGATCTGGATTGTACTTTGACATTCAGATTGGTTGAGTTCTCTGGGGTGGTCAGCCCTGTGTGAAACAGGATTTGATTCCTTAATTCTTTCATGCAGGGCCTAAGCAGGAGCTGAATCCTAACTTACTTCATGCATGGTCTTTTGGGCTCTGTGGTCTACTCACGAAGCAGCAGCATAGTGACATACAGTGCACTTGTCCACATGCGGGCCAATGAGGGGTCCCACTCCCATTGTGCATCTGCATTTATTTTTTTCCATTTTTTTTTGTATGGCCATGGCCTGACTGTTTTCTGCTATTTTGGTCCCAAATTAGAGAGGTGTCTAAGTCCCCACCACCCTCAGGACCACTATAGTTGCTACTTGTTAATCCTAACAAGAATGTGCTTTTTATTTTGTTTTTGGTTTTGACACTCAGGGCACTACTGGGGGGGGGGGCTGCACCAGTGTTAATGTTTGTAAAGTTACAGTTTTTGAAGCATTAAACAGCATTGTGCAAAAAGTCTGTTAGCTCTTCCAAAACCTATTGAATATACAGTACTATTGCACACTCTGTGGATTAATTTGCATAAGTGCATGTTATCTGTTCGCACTTCCATTCTAAAAGATTAACACCACAATATGCATATTTATGAATATAGTAGCAAATGTACCAACAGGCTGTCAGACACACAATCCACACTAAGTGCAGCGTTTATGCTGTTAACATGGCTTTAATCTTTTGAATATCTATGTGTAGTCTTTGTTACAATGATGAGTCCTAGAATTGGCTTCAAAGCAAAGCAACAAAAATTGCTTAAGACAATATATATTTATTTATTGTAGCAACTGTCACATTACCTAATAAACAAATCTGATAATCTAAACTGGGAAAGAGTAATTGACTTGCAATTCATTTTCTGTGATCTGTAAGAGAGTTCAAATTTTGGTAAAGGAATGATAACTTTTGCTTAACCTTTTCAACACTGTTTTAATATGAGCGCCTTATGTTTCAATACTGTATATTGTAGTCAGGATTGACACCTACATATTTAAATTATTGTATTGTTTTCCATCTTGACCCTTATGCACATACTAGGTCATGTATGATGTGGGCTAATTTTACTTCTGCCAAATAACATGCCTTTAGTTTCTGAATAATTTAATATCAGTTTTAGTTTTGAAAATCAAGTTTGAAGATAATGATAATTGTACTGAACTTTTACTTGAACATCCTATATAGATGAGCCTGAGTTAAAGATGACCATATTATCAGCATATTAATCATACAAGAATTATGACACAGGAATATCATAGGAAAAATCTGGAAACAGTAGGGGCCCCAGGAGTCAGGACTGGTCTTTGTTGTACCCCAGTCAGACTGCTGAAATTGAAATTCCTGAATATGAACTGTATGGGAAGGACAAAGAAAGAGGAGCGGTAAAAAGGGGTGGGGTGTAGACAAGCTGTAAGGCAGTCGGCCATATTGCCAGGAACCTAGGAAATAAAATTAGTGAGCTCCAGGCAATAGCGTCAGATACAGGATTACTTGTCATAGTCATTTTGGAAACATGAGCCACCAGGAATAATGGCTGTGACCTAGCAGTACCAGGTTACACCATGTACAGGCAGGATAGGAAGAAGGGGAAAGGAGAAGGGGTAGCCCTCTAAGTCAAGGAAGGCAAAGCGGCAGTAGAGAGTAGGCCACCCGGAGAGGAAACAAGAAGACAGAATCACTGTGGGTGCAGCTCATGCCATTATCAGGAAAGACATTGTGAATGGAGGTGGTTGCTAAAGAAGTTGAAGGATCTAAATGCAGCAAAGGACCTAGTTAGATGAGGGAGTAGTTGATTAGGGGGGCAGCAGACCATGCTGGTATATATAGTCATATTAGGGAAGAGGGAGGTCACAAGTGGGGTGCTGCAGTGGTGAGCCCTGGGTCCAGTCCTTTTCAATATGTTCAGCAGCTACATAGAAGAAGGAATATATGGCAAGATGTGGCTCTTCACAGATGACTCCAAGCCTCTGACAGGGAGGACAGGGAGGAGAGTGTACAGAAGTTGCTGAGGGACCTGCACAGGTCAAAGAGGTGATCAAAGGTCTGGCTGATGAAATTCATGCCAAAAGTTAAATGTGATGCACACTAGAAGCAAGAATCCCAGGACAGAATATTGGATGGGAGGAGCTAAGATGGGCATTAGTTCTGTGAAAGGCACCTGTAGTTATTATACATAACTCCTTAAACAATCTAGCCAATATAACAAAACCTACAGCAAAGCTACCAGGATGTTGGGGTGTATTAGAGTGGTTTTGATAGCAGGAGGAAGTACTGTAGGTAACACTACCTGTCTGTAGATCCCTGGTGAGGTCCCATATGGAATACTGTTCCCAGTTCTGGATTTCCTACCTAATCAAAGTCAAAGACAGGCTGGATACAGTACAGTGTAGAGTAACAAAAATCATTCAGGGCCAAAATGGCAGATCCTGTGAGAATCAAATTAGGGCACTGAATATGTACTCGCTGGTGGACAGAAAGAAGAGAGGTGTCATTATAGAGACTTTCAAGTTCCAGAAAGGTATGAGCATCAAACTGCGAGGAACTATTTATCATGCATAGAAATTCAAAAACACAGCTACATGAGTGGAAGTTGGTGAAGGAGGGGAAGGGGGATATTCAGGAATAATGTGAGAAAGTTTTATTTTACAGACAGAGTGGTCAAGCCATGGAACAGCCCACCCACTGAGGTGGTTCATATAAAACCATTAATGGTTTCCAGCACATCTGGGACAGAACCAAGGGCTTAATAGCTACTCAGGGGCAGAGGGTAGGGTAAGTTGGGGAGGAAGGGTAAAATTCTATCTGGACCACAGATCTTGGGGTAGGACAGGTTATAACAGGGGAAGACTGGTCTGCTGACATTGTTTATGTCCCTGTGGACCTGACAAGCTTCATGAAGTGTCCTGGTCCACTTTTACCATAGAGGAGAGAGTCTGTAGAGCTGTTCCATATGAAAAGAATATAATGACAGGAAGAATAACATAGAGGATAATGTATGGTCTTTGGTTAATAACCATGCTGTAAACAGTTCGAGAGGTTGCCATGACATCATTGTAAATCTCGAGAGTGCAGCTCGAGAGGTTTTCAGATGTCATGGCAACCTCAAGAAGTGTTTTCAGCGCGGTTGTTAACCAAAGACAATACATTATATTTTATAATGTATGGGCTACCAAGATTGTGTAATCTCAGATTGAATTACTTTACTGAATTACTTTACAGAACATTGATTGTTGTGAGCATTCTGTTTTGTTATACCATTGATATGACATACTCAAGGAGGGTTAACAACACAGTGAAGTCATAATGATGACATAACAAGGTTATAATAACTGGTCAGCAGTTTCTCCCAATGTACTGACCAGGTTGATATTTTCCATAACAACCAGTTGGTTGTTATGCCATTCATGAGCCATGCCAGTCAAACTATGCTGCTGCCTCATTGGCCAACATTCTGTATGTGGGCGGGGCCAAACAGTCTCACAACCTGCTGGAGAAAAATTACTGGTCTTCTATTATAAAAAATAAATGATGGGGAGGGTGTTTCATTTGAGAATTTAATGCACACCCTCATTGTAGGATTCTTTGATAAACCCCTCTGGCTTTGCCCGCGGGGTTTATGTAGCATCCCACAACTCGGGTGTGCATTAAATTCTCATATCAAACCCTTCCCCATCTATTATTCTATATGTAATCTGCTTGATTTCAGTTAATAATAAGGGCTCCCATACATTATAAGGTTTTCTGGTGCTACTAGCTTGTCACTGTGTCTTCTTAAAACAAGTTCCACTATCCATGAGTACCTGGGTGAACAACAAACTGTTTGCTAAATATTTGCCTCTCTCTGTTGATTGGGGAATCCTCTGCACATCTAGGTCCAGCCTGTAGAAATGTTTCTGCAGTGCTTGACCATAGCCCCATTTGCACTTTGTTCACACTTACAGTAGCACTACAGCAGACCTCTTCTGAACATTCGTTTTCTTATGGCTGTCTTTGTGTGAACTGACGCATTAGCAAACTGCAGTATATGGTCAGATTTTCAAACATTTGCACCATGTCTTTAACACAATTGCATTACTTGTGACATAACTGTTAGACAACAAAAAAGATGGTCTAACTTCATGCCACAGGTGCCACAAGTTGCACAACAAAAATGATGCAGGCATAATTTTTTTGACATAATGTGTGAAGGTTTTTTTTTAATGTCAAGCATGAAAAGCATTGCAAATATTTGCAAATTGTTCATAAACATTTTGACATATTTGTAGTGATGTAGGCTGTAACCAGAACTGGGAAATACACCTGCATCACTTCTTTTGACAATCCAACCAGTAATCTTTACAAGTTTCAACAGCATTAGTTCTTGAACAAATGTGCAGTAAATTCTCATCTTCTCTGGCAACCTGAATGGGTAAGTACTAGGACTGATAGAAATTTATGGGTGTATTGGAAATCTAGTTCTTCTGTGATTAATTTAATATGTGCATGTCCCGAGATGTCCTACTGCTTTTGCAGCAATGGCATAATAAGCCTGTAGGGGAGGGTGCAAGGCAAGCAATAATACTTAACAGGGTGGGCAGTACTGGGCAATACCAGACTGCCCAGGGATGTAATGAAGCCCAACATCAGTATATAAGAGGAAAAGGATAGCTTTAACAAATGAGTGGCTGGCCAGGTGGGCTGAGTCAAATGGCTATAGATTTATTAGGCATTGGGGGACATTCAATAATAAAAAAATTAGCTGTTTTGTAAAGATAGGCTCCATTTGAATTTTAGGGGAAGTAGGATATTGGGAATGAGACTGAAAAATGAGATGGAGAGTTGTTTAAACTGAAGGAAAGGGGGATAATTGGGGGTAAAACAGGGAAAGAAATTCAAAACAAAAATATAGTTAAAGGAGTTAAATCTTTAAAAATCATGTTTTGTAATGCGAGAAGTTTAAATCAGACTGTTGGTTAACTAGGATCTGCAGCTTATCTGTTAGGCAGGAAAATGGGCAGAGTAGATGGGCCAAGCGGTCCTTATCTGCAGTCAAATTCTAAGTTTCTATGTTTCAGGCATGTATGTCAGAATTGGAACTGTAGATCAGGGATGATGAAGAAGATATGGTGGGGGTAGCTGAAACCTGGTGGAGTAATGACAATGGAGGGTCTCAACATATACCAGGATGCAAACTAGTAAATAGGAATAGGAGGGAAAGGGGTGGTGGGCAGCCCTCTTCATTCAGGAAGAACTAGAAATTAGCAGAATAGAGGAAACAGTTGAGTTGGGTAAAGTAGAAATTATAACAATTGAACTCCTGGGAATAAAAGGTAAAAAATGTAGGGTTTCAGTGTTCTATAGACCACCTGATACAGGTTTGAAAGAGACAGAATTGTTTATGGAGTATATTGTTAAGCTGGCAGAAGATACAGATGTTGTAATGATGGGAGATCTGAATTTGCCAGGGATTGAATAGGGAAAAAAAATTAGTAAATGATTTAGAATGTAGATTCCAGGAAGAATTAATGTCAGCAGGTATACAACAATGTATCCTGGAGGCAACGAGGGGGGAAAACATTCTGGATCTCATCTTTACAGAATATGTTTGAAACTATTAAACAGGTTACTATTCAACCTCAGGTTGGATTAAGTGACCATTATTCTATACAATTTGTGTTAGATTGGACAACTGAATTGGTGGAGGGTAGCACAACCCAGTACCTGTATAGAAAAGGGGATTATAGGGTGATGAGAGAAGTTTTAAACAGTATAGATTAGGAAGACATGATGGGAAATCAGGACACAGAGAAATCATGGGAGTTGTTCATGAAAAAAATAAATCAGTTAACAGGTAAACATGTCCACAAGGGAAGGCTTATAATTATAAGGAAAAAAGCCACCATGGCTAACTAAGGGTATAGTAAGACTCTGTAGGAAAAAGAAGGTTCTGTTCCAGAAGATGAAAAAGCAAAAGACATCAATATTTAGAGATAGATATAAGAAGTGTCTTAGGAGATTGAAAAAGAAATAAAACAATCTAAAAATGATTTGAAATGAGATTGGCAATGAATAAGAATAATAAAGAGTTTTATGCCTATGTAAATAGCAAGAGGATAGGAAGTTGTGTGGTGGGTCCACTGCCTAAAAATGGAGAGGTGATATCTGAACCACAGAAAATGGCAAATATATTTGGGAAAAGCTTTGGCTTAGTCTATAGGAATCACAAGGATAGTACAGAACCTGTTTCCTGTGTTAACGGATGCTTGCATTACCACAATGTCCCTCTGTCACTGCCGAATCACACTCTGGTATGTCTAATGGAGGTATCCCAGTCAGTCCTGGTTGAGACACTAAAAATCTTGACTGCAGCTCTGGCTACGGTATTTGGACAGAGACGTGAAGTACCAGTGCGGGCCTGAACCGACCCTGCCCACTGGCTGTGCCCTCCCACTGCACAGTACCCAAGCTACAAGGCCTTCCACTATTTGCCCAAAGATGTGTAGGGGTCATCCTGGAACACACGCGATGCCAGCTGTGCAAGTACCACTCAGTTGGCTCTGTCAGTGCCATCACAGGCGTGATGACACTTACCTCATTTATCCACAGCTTTTATAGCTAAGTAAAATATGCCTGTAACCATTCATTGTCTTTATATTTAAATTGTAACATGTTTACCCAAATCCCAAGTAGTTTTAACTTACATCTGCTTTTAGCACAAATTCAAAATCCATCTAGCAAGCACATCAGCCAAGAGAACACATCGGTCCCAGAAGAATGACATTAGGTGGACAATAGAGGGCAAAAGTGTGAATTTAAAATACCAGCCAAACAGCCTATCGACCAGCCTTGATCCATTTATATTTACAGTGCAAAGTTGCACCTAAATTTGGGGGTACATGCTGCCAAGAAAGGAAATAACTTACTGAGGCCTGAACATGGACCTCTGCTTGGAGATGTTCAACTGGAAACCCACCCACCCTTTTTTTATAATCCTATCTTGAAAAGTGCAATCCTGCACCTTCTGATATGACCCCTGGTCATGTTGGTAGCCACTGGTTGCCAGGCAGATAGTGTGCCTTGTGTGGCTCTGTTGCCCCACAAATGCGAGTGTGCGGCATGTTTGCTGCCTCTTGGGCCCTCTTTCACTGCCAGCCCCCTCCCATAGCCTCCATATCCCAGACCACCCACGGGTTGTCACTATGCATGCTCGTAGCCGCCCATGGAATTACCCCCAGATTCTGCACTGCTGCGACAGCATTAGTCAGTAGATCTGCCACCAGCCGGATCCACTGTCACTAGTCCCCAGGAGGCGTGGTGTGTCAGCTGCCCTAGCAGACCGCCACTGAACCTAGATCATCTCATGATGTGGGATCCATCTTTCATCCACCCTAGGGGCTGCATTCTAGCCCCTCAGCCTATCCTGCAATATCAGCTTACCGACTGCTAATTCCCAAGGTCACAAGATCCCTCACTCGCCCAAGCAACCGTGTGGGACTCCTCAAGCCTGAGCCTGTCTGGTATTTCCATATGAAAAGGTTGGAACTGAGAGTAAGTCCAGAGCCAGTGAAGTAAGAGTGCGGAGGGGTGGTGGAAGGAGCTGCCATCGTGAAAGCTCTTGTCTCATGCCAAGATGCTCAGACTGATTTTCTCTTTTTTTTTTTTTTAAATGATGCAGGAGGGGAGGTGGCTCCACAATGCAGACCCCATACTACTGTTATGGGGGGGGGGACTTCGCACCACTTTGTTCTCCCAGTGACCAGTAATCCACCTCACCCAGTAACTAAAAGGGTAATCTGGTGCCAACGGCAGCTAAGAAGTTATTTATTC
Source organism: Neoceratodus forsteri (assembly GCA_016271365.2). Classification (NCBI taxonomy): domain Eukaryota; kingdom Metazoa; phylum Chordata; order Ceratodontiformes; family Ceratodontidae; genus Neoceratodus; species Neoceratodus forsteri. Next base: position 654,489,932 of record JADMNL010000022.1, read on the forward strand.
TTTTATAAACAATGGCTTGCAAGTTCAAACCCCACTAGCAGCCACAGGCTTGCTGTTCACAACTGGAGTGATGACCCTAAATATCAGCTCTGGAATCCCCTGTTTCTCCCCCAAGCAAGCCCTTACCTTGTCCAACTGTTGGTCTCTGGAGTTGTTTCCAGTTCGATGAATGGAGGAGAATGAAGGGAGAGCTGCTAGCCCTCAGCTCAGAAATCTCTTTTCTCTCCTCACTCCTCCGAATGTCACCGCCTCCAGGCAGCCTTGTGGGGCCTTCCTTCTATGGTGTTGCCACGACATCTGTTCTCCCTAGGGGAGGTCCCCTACATTCCTTTCAGGTCCAGGCAGGGAGGGTCCCAGACAAATGGCCTGCTGCTGTGATGCCTTGCAGCTTTTTCTATTGTCTCTTAAGGATTTTTCCCAGGTCATATTTTGGTTCACCTTTCTTGGGTCAGTTTGGTGTAGGCAGTGTTCTTTTTATTCAGCTTGATTGCAGATGACATCCCTCCAGTGAAGGTTATGGGTTTTGGTGTTACCTCTTACCCCAAAGTACATATAACAGTTACCTACATAGGCCCAGATATTCAAACTGCGCCAGGCTGTGGCGCAAGCCTGGGCGCAGCTCAACTTGGTTGCACAGAGGTGTGGCCTGGGCGATATTCAACGGAGCTGCGCTATGGCTCGGCAGCTTTGAATATCGCACCCTTGCCACACCCACTGCACATGGTGCAGTGGCACTGCGCCAGTGCAAGTGGCCAGAGTGGAGCATGGAGATGCACTAAGCGCCAAGTGCCATTCGCCATGCACAGCACCTGCGATATTCAAAGGGACATGCAAATGGGGACATAGTTTATGCAAGGCACACATGGGGCCATTTGCATGTACTCAACCCATTGCATGCCATTAGCATGCAGTGCGCCGATCTGGCGACTTTCGCCTGGCTCCTGCCAGACAGCAGCTGTCAGGGACCAATGCCCCCTGCAGCCCGATCGCGGGCATTTATCTAAAAAAAAAATCCTTGTCTAATATTCCTGGTGGTTCAGTGGACTGAGTGCTGCCTGATCGCGGGCATCTGGTTAAATAAACCCCCCTATCCTATATCCTTGGTGGTCCAGTGGACTGCTATGTTCCCGATCGCGGGCATTTGTCTACAAAAAAAATCCTCGTCTAATATCCCTGGTGGTCAGTGGACCACTATGTGCCCAATCGCGGGCATCGGTATAATAAACACCCCCCCGTCTAATATTCCTGGTGGTCCAGTGGACGATCGCTGCCGATCGCGTGCATCTGTTTAAATCACCTGCCAATATTCCTGGTGGTCCAGTGGACGCCTCTCACCCGATCGCGGGCATCTGTAAGCTCATAAAATGACCTATCACCCTGGTGGTCTAGTGTACCCCTTCCCCACCCGCCCACTGGGCCCCACTGCTCCACTCTCCCCAGTCAGCGGTGGGCGAGCAGCACCACCTGCCTGCCGCCCGCCGCCGCTGACTGACAGCTCGACCAGGGCTCGCGGCCATTGGTTCACAGCATGAGCCAATGGTGTGCAACTTATACTATACTACACAGTCAGATATGTGAATGAACAACATTCACATATCTGGACTATATGTCGGTATGAGCTACCGCTCCGGCAGCGCTCATGCTATGAAACCAATAAGCGTGCAGCCCTACCAAGCTATCGGCTCATTGGTGACAGGTGAGTAGGTGCTGCCGTTCACTGGCTGACCTGGTGGGAGGCGGGTGGTGAGGATCAGTGGGCGGGTGGTGAGAGGGTACAGTAGACCACCAGGGTAATAGGTCGTTTTTATGGTTTACAGATGCCAGTGATCAGGCAGAGTGCGTCCACTGGACCACCAGGGATATTGGACAGGTGGGTGTTTATTATACCGATGCCCACGATCGGGCACAGAGTCCACTGGACCACCAGGATATTAGGACAGAGTATGTTTTGTAGACAAATGCCCGCGATGAGAACATAGCGTAATCCCACTGGACCACCAGGGATATAGTGGATGGGGTTATTTAAACGATGTCTGTATCAGGCACTCGGTCCAATGGACCACCAGAGATATGGAGGGGGTTTATTTACACGAATACCGTGGATGGGGCATGGGGCACTGCCAGGTGCAGCAGGAACTCGGGTGGCCACCCACAGGTGGCAGCTGCCATGTTGTGCCCTGCAATGAGGCAGCTCACCTGTGGGTGGCCATCATTTGTTCCCTTTTTTTTGGCTTAACTTTGTGCAGCCACAAGTAGGGGTTGCGCATGCATGGCTCTGCACATCCTGGACTGAATATCGAGCTGTACGGGTTATGCATGAGCACACCCCACCTGTGCCTGCATACATTACTGATGCACTCCGCATCGGGATTTATGCGAACACTTTTCCTTTGAATATCGTGGTCGGGCGCATCAGTGGGTTGCGCGTGGCTCAACACTGTTGTGCCATATGCAGCCTTTTTGAATATCTGGGCCAAAGTGTGTAGAAGTGAAACTGGTGTACGTGGTCAAAGGTGCTTTTTTTCATATAGGGTCCTAATGATATTGTCTACAGCACTTATTCTTGATCTTTTGCCTAGGCTTTTTAATAGTTTTTGTCTAGATGCTAATACTTGTCTGACTTTTTAAAATATTGGTGCAGTTGATAAGGACTCAGGGTAGTTTTTTTTCTACAAGTAACATTTCACACTTTTTGGAAGATTGAACTCAAGGTGAAGGGTGCATACTCATCACCATCTTTTTTTTGCAGTCATGAGGTGCCTGCAAATGTAGTTATTGAGATTGGTTGATAGTACGTCATGCAGCGGTCTTTCTCTCCAAAGTGTTCTTTGAAGTAGTTTATTAGCAAATTTATATCTGATATGGTTTTTCTTGAAGTGTTTTGTTTTTTGTGCTGTCAATGAACTGATTTATTTCTTCATCAATTGCTAGGATAGTGACAGTCTTAGTTTTACTTGGCTGAGCAGAAATAGGCAGTTCAGAAGCTAGTGGTTGTACTGTAGCAGCTAGGATAGGAAGTGCATTTGCTGGTTCTGGTGCCAGTTACAGTGCTGACTGAACCTGGATAGGCAGTTCAGAAGCTAGTGGTTGTACTGTAGCAGCTAGGATAGGAAGTCCATTTGCTGCTTCTGGTGCTGGTTACAGTGCTGACTGAACCTGGACAGGCAGTTCAGGAGCTGGTTGTTGCTCTGGAGCAGCTGGGCTAGCCATTTCTGGTGCTGGTTCTGGTACTGGTGCAACTGGCATACACAGGTCAGGAGTTGGTTCCTCGGAGGGTTCCGTATAATTTTCATATTGAGTGAGTTTGTTCTTCAACTCAAGGTCAAAACTACTGTCTGCTGACATTTTCCCTTTGAGTGTTTTTTTGTAAACACATTTATCAGCCTCCCTTTTTCTGGTTGTGATACCCCTTCATATGCACCCCAGCATCCCACTAGCTCGGCCTACTCCCATGATGTACTGTCTGGACAACTTAAGGTCATCTGATATGATTACCCCCAGCTCTTTTTCCTGGTTGGTGGTCATCAATACCACTCCACCCATTTTGTACTCTGCCCCTGGGTTTCATTATTTTGTACTTTTTCACTCTAAAACCCCGCTGCCATATCCTTGACCAATCTTCTAGTTTCATCAGGTCTCTGCTCATCCTTTCAAGCACCCTGGAGTGTCCACCCTATTGCAGATTTTGGTGTCATTCACAAAGATGCAGATCTTCACTTCTAGCTCCTCTGCAATGTCACCTATAAAGACATTAAATGGAATGGTCCCAGCACTGATTGCTGAGGTGACCCACTGGTCATGTTCCCTTTCTCGGAGTGAACTCTGTTTACCACCACCTTCTGTGACCTACCCCTAACTAATTTCATATCCAGTTTACCACTTTGGGTCCACTCCTAAGCTACAGAGCTTGCTTACTAGGCTCCAGTGTGGAACGGTGTCAAAAGCTTTATTGAAATCTCGTAGGGCACATCCATCACTCCATCCTGATCTAATTCCTATGTCACCCAGTCAAAGCAATCAATCAGATTTGTTTGACGTGACCCCCACCCCATGAAACCATGCTGCTTCAAGTCTTATAACCAACTGGATTCAAAATATTCCATAATCCTTTCCTTCAGCAGTAATTCCATTAACTTTCCCACCACCAATGTCAGGATGACTGGCCTACAAATTCCAGCCTCCACCCTGCTACCACTTTTGTGCAGTGGGACTACATCTGCTCTCATCCAGTCCTCCGGAACCACTTCTGTTTTCTATGAGCTGTTATAGCAAACTGTCACAGGTGCAGCCAGTATTTCCCTGAGGTCCCTCAATAACCTCGGATGCACCCCATCTGGCCCCATTGCTTTGTCCTCCTTCAAATTAACAAGTCCCTTCAGTAATCTCATATCTATAAAAGGACTAGTGTCCACCTCCCTCCTCCATAGGTTTTTCTAACTAGTTGTGGTCACTTTCCTTCTCCTTCCTCTATGAACACTGAACAACCATGTTGTTCAGGTGTCTGCTTTTCCATGTCCCCTCTGCACAGCTTCTCCCTTCCCTTTTACGTGCATGTCATAAATATTGTTATGCAATATAAAAGAGAAAAGTTATAATGTTATGCATAGGTGATAATTTTGGACTAACATAATGAAATACTAATTGTTAAGATGTAGCATGTTACAGAAGTTTAGCATGTGAAATTAGACTTTTACGTAGATGTGAATGTAAGTCACAAGTTTCTAAATGTTAACATTACATTTCCTTTCTTACTGACATACATTTCCTTTCTTACTGACATAGGGGCCTATGCATGACGGCCACATGCCATGCATAGGACATGCCAGGGCAGCATGGATGCACTTCTACGATGCAGGTGTACATGCCACCATGGTGCATCATGCACTATATGTGCACAGGACACCAAGTAATGTGTTGGCACACTGCTACTCAGTCCGACCACGCAGTGGGTATAAAGGTCAAGCGTAGATGACCACTGCTCGCATGCACAATGACACGTCTGACATCCAGGCATGTGACACATGGTATGTACATATACATGACCTGTAGGGCTGCCGTAAGTGACTGCGTATGTAGGCTACAGTGCTGACAGACCTGTAGGGTGGATGTAAGGAGGTGGCAGAGGCCATCAGGTCCCCTCCAACCCTGAGGCAGCTGCATAATGCTGACATGACCAGCCCACTGTGTGTGTGGTGACATGGTCACAGCGGCAACCCATTCGCCTGGACGTGCAACCAGCACATGCCCTGTGGCTGAGTACAGTGTGCACCACTGACCCAAGTCCAAGCAAGTGGCATGCATGTACCAGACCTGACCAGACCACTGGTGGCCCCAGACCTGCCATGAGCTGTGGCAGCAGAGGCCTCATGCTCCATGTACCAACAGGGAAGTGGCACCTTCATGAGTGTGGCACTAGGGTAGACAAAAACCTGACAGCAGGCATCCACCCTGGCACCCACCACACTGGAATGACTACAGGGGGCTTGGCCCATGGTGCTTAGCAGAACGTGACAAGACCCCCCCCTTGGCATGGACAACAGCTCCCATACATATGCCATGGCAACGTATGTCACCCACACATCACCAGCACAAAGTCTTGTACACCGGACCCCCCCCACCTTGGAATTGGTCAGGCCACACAGTGAGTGTGGTGTACACACAGTGATGCCTATCAGTTGTGTGGCCATTACAGGCCACAATAGGGACAACAACATGTTACTGCTGACAATACTGTAACACAAAGTTCCCTGCCCACAGCGTTACCTTGCACAAACCAGGCACTCTCCATTGATGGGACTGTCACCCTCCACTCTGTCACCATCCCGATATAATCCTGCTCCCCCTCACTAAGAAGACCCCTGTCCAGCACCCTCCGCCTCATGTATCTGGGGAATGGGAGCTGCCACCTCCACCTCCTCAGTGCCATAACCATAATGGGGGCCCTGTCTGGCTGCTCCACCCCTGTGAATTCCATCCGGGCTGGCATGCCCTTCTTGACCTGTATGGGCGGAGTGAGAGAGGAAAGGAGAGAATGAACATTGGTTAGGCCCCAGTACAACATGCAGATCTCACACGATACCAATGCACAGACAGACAGGTACTCACCCAGTCATGACCGTGCACCTGCCACAGGGTCCCGTACCCCCCTGAGTCACAGAACTTGGATTCGTAGACCCACTATAGGCAGGAGGGTACCACTCTAATGCATTGACAGCTACCCCTGCCATTATTGCAGTTGTCCACTCTGTGCAATGCATGATGCAATGGGCCGAGTGCATGCATGCCCTCTTAAAGGCACCCACATGCATGCACAGCAGTATATTACAGTTGCCCTGGCTGCATGCATCGTGCACCAGAAACATGATGTCATGGCATGATGTGTCCCGGAGTGCTGCTACACCTGGAATTGCTCCATGAGGAGATGCTGCTGCTGAGGCGGCTGCATCCATGGCCCAGGGAATTCCAACCATGGTTGGATGCCTCCATGCTGTGAGAGGTGCATTGCATCAAGCACTTCTGTCTGCTGTGGCCCATGATTGTCCTGCTCTGCGACATGGTCGATGACAGAATCACTACACGGTCTCGCTGCTCGATGGCAATGACAGTGGAGATGAAGTTGCTTTGTGCACTCAGATACTATGCCACGGCTCCTTCCAGAGGGTGACCGGTGACACAGTGGGTGTATGCCAGTCCTCAGTATCCCTTTACTCTGGTACAGCTCAATGTGTGGTAGTTGGTGGGATATGTGCCGCTGTCCAGGGGGTAGGGGGGCCATTGTGTGTTGCTCACCATCATTGTGGCTGCATGCACAGGTGCATGAGTTGTTTGGGTGGGCATACATTAGTGCAATGCAACATTGTGTGTGTGTGTGCATTTGTGTTTTGGTGCTGTACAGTCACAGCCCCATGCTGTGTGTGGGTTTCATGGGCGGTGTTCCACATTACTGGGGCTGTGTGTTGCCAGACTTTGCAAGCAGCCATGCTGAGATGTGTGTCCTCAACCTCTGAGATGGTGGCTGGTGTTTGCTGTAGCTACAGGCATGCTGTCCACCTGGTGCACGGTCCACCTAGGGTTTGACCCTGTCCTCATCGTCCAGCAGTCCTAGGGTCCACAGCTGGTCTCTTGCTGTTTCCCTCTGTGTCCTGGGTTCCCATGTCCACCAGGTTGTCACTGTGTTGCACCACCTCAGTCTCATGAGGATGTGCCTCCTGTGCTGTGTCTACTATGACTGGGGTGCCCATTCTGTCCAGTTGTTTACCAGTGGGGCCTGGAAGTCTGCATGTGCTGGTGTCATCCTGGGTGTGTGGGCACCCTGCTTGAGCTGTGTGGTCTGCATGCTGTGCTGCTGAGTTGTGGACCATCCACTCAATGGTTTCCACAATGCGAGCCATTTCATAGCACATGCCACTCACCTCAGTTGCCAGCTCAGGCATTGCCTTGGTGTTCCGACTCTGCTCTGCCAGGCAATCAGCCTTGATCTGGCAGACCTCAAGGTACCTGTCTGCCAATGTGGCCTGCATGCACTCCCTGTGGCGCTGTCCAGGTACATACCATGAGGGACCCTAGCCAGGGCTATCCTCTGTGTCCTGTGTCTCATGGGTGGCGGGGAATGGGGTGTCAGTTGTTGGTCCACCATGCACGGGTCACGACAGACTTCCTGGTTCCATCATGGCTGACAATGGGTGTCTGGCACTATCCAATGCTGCTGCTTCCCCCACAGTCTGTTGCAGTGGCATGCAACCCCTCCTCTGGTGCATCGTGGATGGTGTCCTCCTCAGTGTCGATCTCCATGGGGACCTCTGTGTCATGTTCGATATCTGTATCAGATACAGTTAGTCATGCTGGTCACGGTACATGGTGCATGTCTCACAGGGGTGCTATTGGCACTGTTACTCACCAGTATCATGCCCTTCCTGACTGGCATCCTCCTCCACCAGAATCATTCCCACTGTGTCCCACAGCTGCATGTCCATCGCTGCTGTTGCACCTCCCTGCCTTGTTGCGTCTGGGGAGAGAAAGTACAGTTAGTCAATCCCGCAGTCAGCACATGTGTCCACCTGTCTGCCCTTTGCCTACATACTGTCTAGGTCACACCTTCCACCTCCCCATGGATGCTGATGCCTGTCAGGGTATCCATCACCATGCACTCCACTGGTGTGAGCAGGTGTCCACCACCAGCGCTCCACCAGTATGAGCTGGCTGTCCTCACTGGTGGGCCACCACCAGTGCCCTGGTGTTCATGTGCCACAGTGGTGACCTTTGCTTGACAGTGCCCTCAGGTTCTGTCACTTCAGATTTATCTCCTCAAGGGTCCATGCTTGGTCTGGTGCCATTGACCCTGCTCTGTACCTCAAGCCACAGCTGTGCCTTCACCTAGGGGTTTGTGCTCAGTGAGAGGGACTCCTACAGCCACGGTAATGTGTCTGGATGTCAGCCACCATGAAGTTCAGGACACAGGATTGGGCACCAGAATGCAGCCTCACACAGGTGTGCCCTCAGCCAGTTGCCTGCTCCTCCTATTGGGGTCACTCTGCAACCTATATTTCTGCCTTCTCTCCTCCATTGGTCTCTGCCATTGTCTCTGCACTGCTCTGTTACATGCTATTTACTTCCATGCAGCAGCGTGGGTGGGGAGTACTACCCCATATGGCGGGGTCAAGAGGCAGTTCTACATAGCTGCGGCCTACCTCCGTGCACTGTGCACCTCACTCCACAGGTTGCTTCAACATGACCACTTCATCCATGTGGTGTGCATGGTGTTTGTGCATGTGGCATAGCAGGGGGCTCTTCACACCACATAGCTGCGTGCCGCATTTATGCTGATTTTGAGCATTGTGCACATGCCTTCATGCATGGGCCCTATAGTGCTCAAACCATAATATTATTTTAACATATTTTTGTAAAGAATTAGATAGAGTAAATTAATGAATAATACAAACTGTAGATAATGGATGTTAGAAAATTGAATAGACAGATAGCTGGCTAGATAGATAGATAGATAGATAGATAAATAGACAGGTATATGGATGGCTAACAGATGAAGACACACAGAGAAAATTTTTTGCAATGGGAGTAGAGATAAATATTCACTGATAAATGTTGTTATTATGTGATAAATGTCTGATGATATGTCTACTATGCATATGAATGTGAAATCTCACATTTATACATATAGTAGACATGTCATCAGAAGTTTATCTACACAGTAGATACTTTATTTATTTATTTACAAAATGTTACACCAGGAAAGACAACACTAGCTGAGACAAAGCTCGTTTCCAGAAGCGTCCTGGGGGAGGGGGTACAGAGGCTGGGAGAGCAATTACACATAATTTAAACTAGTACAATATTACATGATAACACAATACAAGAAAAATATTTTCATAAAGAGTAATGGACCTTAGAGTAGCCACCAGGAGAACTTACATGGTACCTCCCAGGGCCAAAGACCATAGGATCAGAGGATGCAAAAAGACATAGAAGTGCTAAGGGGGTTGGAAGCAAGGCTTAGTAAGTGCTTGTGAAAAACATAGTGAAAGAGCAAGGGGTGGAGGAAAGGGAGTGGAGCGGTGGGACAAAGCCTGGTCCTGGAAACCCCCTTCAGGATGCATGGAAACCCTGCCAGGAAGGCAGGACCAGGTGGGAAAATCAGAGGAGAGAGAGAGAGAGAGGAGGGAAAAGAAAGGAATGGATGACTTGGTGACTGGTAATAAGGGAGGGAAAAGCAGGAGGGAGGGGACAAGGTTAGGTTAGAGGGACAGTAGGGGAGAGGGGAGTGGTAAACAGGAATGGAGGGGTGGGGTACAGGATGAGAGGAGTAAAGGGACGGAGGGAGTGGGACCAGAAGCAGGTGCAGTTAGGGGCAAAGTAAATGCATAGGGCTAGGGAGAGGGAAAAAGCTGATGAGGAAAGCCGAATAGGAGAGGGAAGTGAGTTCCTGACCAATGGAAAGCTTCCTGACCAATGGAAATAAGGCGACGAGGAATAGCTAGAGAGCGAGAGGCCATGGATCTTAAAGGGCAGAAGTTAGGAGCAGGAGGAGAGAGCGAGGAGGAGTGGTAGGAGGGAAGGGACCCAAACCAGAATTTGGAAGTGAACTTAGTGCAGTGCAAGAGGCGCCTGCTCTCAAGGGAAGGCAGTGCTAGAGAGTAGTATAGGGTGCAGTGATGAGTGTGGGAGGGAGAGTCAAGGGCAAAATGACAGAAAACATTGAAGAGTGAATCCAGTCTGGCAAGGGAGGACTTGGGAGCAGCACTGTAGACTATGTCATAGTCGAAAATAGGAGAATCATTTTCTGTACAATATCATGCCTCATCACTAGTGGTAATGCCTCCGGTTTCTGTAGAGGCGCGAGGCAGGGTGCAGTTTTTAGGATAGCATCAATGTGTTCAGAAAAGTTAAGGTGGTGGTCGAGCCAGACACCTAGGTATTTAAAAGAGGTAGAGTCCTCTAATGTAGTCCCATCAAGAGTGTGAGGGGAGGGGTGAGGAGCAACTGGGAGAGTCTCTGCCTAGTGCCAAAGGTCATGGAGACTGTCTTCTTGGTGTTGAGAAAGAGTTGATGAGAGCATAGCCAGCGTTGAACATTATTGAAGTCAAGCTGAAGTCTGGTAGTCACATCAGAGGGAGAGGGGCCGGAAGTGAACAGGACAGTGTCATCTGCTTACATATGGATAAGGGACAAGGAGCATGCAGACAGCATGTCATTTAGGAAAATTGAGAATAGAAGGGGACCAAGTACAGAGCCTTGGGGCATACCAGACGAGATTTGGAGAGGTGGGGATGTGGTGTTAATTCTAACAGATTGAGTTCTTCCTGCCAGCTAGGAGCTGAACCAATCACAGGCCAATTGAGACAGGCCAGTAGCTGAGAGTGTTTCAAGGAGGAGGCAGTGGGAGACAGTGCTGAAAGCCTTAGCAAAGTTGACAGAGATGAATGATGCAATGTAGCCTTTATCAATGGCAGAAAGGATAGAGTTTGTGAGTCTGAGTAAGGAGGTGGTTGTGGAGTGGTTCTTCCGGAAACCAGACTGGAAGTGATGAAAAGGAGGAGTCATGAAGAAAGGAAGAGGCTGAGAGAGACAAGGTGTTCCTGGAGTTTTGCTGAGGTGGGTAGAAAGGAGATTGGATGATAGTTCCCTGGAGGAGAGATCACTGCCTTTGGGTGGGGAGGACTGTTGCTTGTTTCCAGGCAGCAGGTATAGTAGCTGTGCAGAAAGACAGGTTGAGCAGGTCAGCTAGTGGGTGGGAAATAGCATGTGCAGATAAGTAGAGCAACTTCGGGTTGAGACCATCAGGGGAGATACTTTTAGTAGGGTTGAGAGAGAGGAGATCCTTTAAGGTATCGCTAGGAGAGATTGGTGCAAAGGTAAAGCTTCCGGTTAAATGGAGGTGGTGGGAGACAGATGGGGGGTGGCAGTAGGAGGGATTGGGAGGGAGGCCAGCAGGGTGGATGCGCAGGAAACAAAGTAAGCATTGAATTCCGCTGCTATCAAGGGATGGTCGGCAGTGAGCTGGTTGTTAATGTTAAGCAGAGGAGGAGGGTTTAGCCTCAGGGGCAAAAGTGAATGTACAACTTTTCGGAACTTTGACAGATTATTTATGTTCTTGTTAAAGGTGGATCAAATATTCAGATTTGGCTTGTCAGATGGTTTTAGTGCAGGCATTTGTGAGAGAGTGATATTTAGAGAGGTCAGAAGGAGTCTGGTAGATTTTTGTGTTTTTCCAGGATAAGTGACATGCTTGCTGAACAGCCAGGAGTTCTGGGGTAATCCAAGGATGATGGTAACCTCGCACTCTGATTTACTTCAGTGAAGCATGGATGTTCCAGATAGAGAGACAGTTGTCATTGAAGTAGACAAGTGCAAGATCAATAGTTTTGGCAGCAACTGTAGGGGCCCAGTCAATGAGGGTTAGGTCCTGCTGCAGGGGAGGTGAGGTCTATAGTTTTGTAGGACCAGGTTGTGAGGAGTTTGGGAGGAGCCTAAGGTAGATGAACTTTCCTCACCAAGTAGATCATATGGTGATCACTAAGAGCATCAGACATCAGGATGGATTGGATTACCCTGTGTGGATGAGAGGTAAGGGCCAAGTCAAGAAGACAGTGGTTTGGGGTTTTGTGATTAAGACGAGTAGGATCCTTGATTAGTTGGGACAGGTTGAGGGCAGTTCTGTCTGTGCACGTTTTGGCTAGGGAGGGGAGACATCCAGTCAAGGTTAAGGTCTCCTAGGAGGTAGAGCTCTCCTAAGGAGGTGAGGGACCCAAGGGAGGTGATTAGTTCACTGGTAATTATGTAGTGTAGGCCAGGGAGGCAATATACACCTACAATGAAGATGGGAGTTGAGAATGGTAGTGATAACCTTAGGATGAGGGCTTCATAGGTCTTGGGGACAGAGGTCACTAGAACAGTTTTGATTTGAAGGGAGGCAAAGGAGTAGATAGCGACACCACTGCCCCTGCCAGCACGGTTCTGTCGGGTGACAAAGTACCCAGGTATCATGATGGATGCATCTGGGACCATTTTTGGTAGCATGTCTCAGTAACTATTAATATATCAGGAAGGGTAGAATCTACAAGAGGGTGCAGCAGATCTAGTTTGGGGAGAAGACTCCAAATGTTAACATGGAGGAACTTTAGACCTTGAAGTAGGGTATGGAATGAGGAGGAAAGCATGGGGGGAGTGGAAGGAGAGGTAGTCTTAATGAGAGAGGGGCCAGGGTTAGGATTTATATCGCCTCATTCATCAGACACCCCCCATTTCGGCTGGCAGTACTTTCAACACTTCCACTTTCAGTTTACAGAAGTACCAGCAGTCACCTTCCTACAAAGCAGACATATTAAATACTTTTCACCTCAATGCCAGTTCATATAGTAGTAAAACATTTCCCCTTATTATCTTTCCTTACTTATCATTCCATGGTCATCTGCTGGCCAATCCGCAAGTTCTCTGAAACTGCTCTACCACCTCACACATGCCCCCGAGTTCACTCACCTGATCCATGTCTAGCCTCCTCCTGCTACACTAAATGCCTTTGCAAATGTACTGGACAGCCATCTGTGAAAAAATATAAACTGCCTGCCACTCTTCAGCTTTTCTCAGCTACTTTCAGTAATGTGAATGCTTCTCACCATGTACTTAAAGAAGTGCTTGCTACAATGGTTGACATTTTTCTTGACTTTTTTCCTTTACTCCACTTGCCCCACAAGTCAGCAAAAACATTATCTACATAACGCAATGCCTACATGTTATGTCCATAGCAATGGCACAGCAATGCCACTGCACGATGCGCAGTAACACAAAAAATAACTCTCACACATTTTAAAAATAGTTTATTTAGAAACCCCTCAAATGCCAAAATTCTTCATAGCACACAAACTCCTTTCCCATTACATAAATGAAATATGCAATGCAGAGTTTGTGTGATACATCATTTATCTGCATTCAGGCAGTTTGCCCTCTGGTACATCATTCAGGGCTAACGCCACTCGTGAGGTTACCCGAGGACAAACTGCTCTTGTGCAGATACATGATGTATCACACTGTTCCCCATCTCATATCCCTTATGTATTACAAAAAATGAGGATAAAAGTTCTACTTGGTGAATCTGTGGTAAGTGTTGCTGGGTTTGATCGATCTTGCAACACAGTGTTGATATTAAAGTAATATAATCACCTTCTCTGCAAGTATTTCCTTTGTATGGCAAGACAGTGTCAATATTAGGGTAAGATCAACACTGCAATGAAAGAAACTTCAAATCATGAAGAACACCACACCGCAGATAGAGATGCATCAAAATAAAAGTTTGCCATTAAAATTCCAGTGAAATCACAAATTTTGCCACATGAAACATTTTGTGAAATTTACAGATTTCGCTGATGAAGTTCGTGGGTCCCAAATGCGAAATTCCACAAGTGGAATTGTGAATTTTGCCTATGAAATCCAGAATTTCACCCATGAGCTGTGGAATTTCACCCAAGAGTGGTGAAATGGGCGAAATTGCATTTCGTGGGTGAAATTCACAATATCGCCAGTGAATTTTGCATTTCACAATCCATGAAATATTTAGCAAAATGCATAAATTTCACAAAATATTTTGTGGAACAAAATTTGCAGATTTTGCACATCTTTAATCACAGATTTGCCATAGACTTTTAACCCTAATTCTTCATTTCTTTAGCTTGTGATTTTTGTGCTTCAGCACTTATATATGTATTAATGCAGTTGTTTGTAATTTATTTCCTTACATCTGGAAACATTTATATAACTGACAACTTCAGCTTTCACTTTTCTTAAATTGGCCACACCTTGGCCCTGAACATTTTTGGGCCAAACATAGAGGATTGCTTAGATGGATCCCTTCCTCACAATCACGAGTGCTCAAAGTTTGATTCCCCAAAAATGGGATTTGGGGGCATAATCCCCCCAAACATTTTGGTAGAAATTCAGTTCCTACAATTGTGTGACTATTAGCAGAAGGTCTACTTAAGTAACCCTCTCAGTTTGAACTGAAAATATTAAGAATTGGCCAGATTAAGGCCATTTGAAAATCGCTATAAAAAAACTTAGTCCATATACATGCATTGTTTTTAGCATCTTTTGAAAAACATGATAATATAACGAAGTCTAAGAAAAGCACACTGTGTATGCCACTTAGTTTTCCATTTTTAATACTTCAGGTGTTTATTCGCCCATCCCTCTCAGCCTCCTTTTGCCCCAGCCTGTCTGGTCTGACAACCACTGCTCCAAGACTTACTGGTCATAGATTCACCATGGATTTTCCCCCATAGTGGGGCCAAGGGGAAGATGGCCATCCTCCCCCAGCTATCCACATCAAGAGTAAGTCTTACCTCGGTAGCGCAGCTGGGCATCATCCTCCGTGGAGGTGTTTTTCTGTCCTTCCTTCCTTTCTTCCCTGTTTCCCTAGGCCACCTGATGGAATGCTGCACGTGCAATACTTGTGCATGCCTCTATTTGGACACATACCCAAGTGGCTCCAGCACCATAGCTCCCTGCTTCACCACCACCTGGTCTGCAACAGTTAGTAGTCTTTGAGTGGGAGAGCCACCCCACCTCAAAGGGTGCAGTCCTACAGATGCTCAATTCTCTCTCCCCTGGCTGACCCCCCCAATGCCCCAGGCTTGTTCCTGATCCCCAGATTGTCTGTGCCAGAAGTGGTATGAGTACTGCTGTGCCAGCAACTGGCTAACTGGACTTAGTTTTCATTCCATTAAGAGTTTTTAAAATGGCTATAAATTGAAAAATTCATCCCAAACCTTGCCCCAAACATGAGGGCTTCATTCAAAAGCCACCATCTGGTAATTACATAAGTGGTCACTCAGAAGTCTTTTCTGAAATTTGTTTTTGGGTGCACTGTATTATGACATTTTCATGACATCTGCAAGTCAGAAAATGGCAGAATCCCATACAAAACTGGTATAGAATGCTTACATCATTTTCCAGAAAATGTAGTTATAAAAAATGTGTTAAAAAAACTGCTTATGTGCCACAATGGGATTTAAATGTTTTAAATATTTTAAAATCTGCAAATTTCTCAACAATGCCACATGGCATATTAAATAAGCATCCATGGGCCAAAGTCTAACAATCCTGAGAATTTCAGGTTTCAACTCACAGCCATGTTTGTGTTGCAGGTGAGGAAACAAAATGTCTTAAATACTCTATTTTTATGTCTTTTCTGCCTTCTACAACTTTAAAACTGCCTGACTGACCATATCCAAATTCTCATTATTAAGAGATCCTATCACTGACTAAATGGATGTCAAAGGACAGGTTATTCTGTTCAGGGATAGCCACACTAGTGAGGGGCAAAAATCAGGGTTTGACATAGAGGTGTCTACTCAACTTAAACATAGAAGTGCTACTGCATCCCTAGAATTAGGGATGAAGTGGATTTCTGTGTAAATTATGGGCTAAAAGATAATTTGCATTGGGGCTTTTGATTATAGAAAGTTATGGCAAAAACACTAGCAGGTTTGGGATGCCCTAACTGCTTTTGCGCCATGACAGCCTATGTTAAGGTATGGGCACATGTCTCTAGTTGGCCATCAGGGTTTTATGTTTCATTATAAGAGCACCTGTAAGTACATCAGTTAGGGTGCACTGTAGTGGGCTATGTTAAGTGTTGTTTAGTGCATTCACTGTGCTCAGAACTAATTTAAATCTATCAAATGATCAGTCTTGCACTGCATTGCATTCAGGAGAGGGACTTTGTGTGGTACAAACCTAGACCTTTCAAAATGGAGCCCAGGATTTCTCAAAACTGGTTGAAGCTAGAACCAGCCCAGTGACATCGAGAGTTGAGGTGCTAGTGCCTTACCTCATGCCACACCAGCAACCCAGGGGAGGTTGGCTCTCCCAGCATTTGACCACCACCATGTGGAAGACTGCTGGTAGTGTAGGCATCAGAGGTGAGCCAGGTGCTAGGCCAGATGTAGTAGGAGCAGAGTCATTCATGACAAGGTATGCATGTCTGGGGTAAACAGGGAGAAAATAGCTGGAAAAACAATCACAGGATTTAATAATGCATGGGACAGACATAAGGGAATCCTTGAGGTCAGGGGTATGGGGCAATAGACTTCTAGAAAAACTTGAAGTGATGTATTGAGCTAAAATGGGTAAACTGGGTGGGCCATGGGCCTTTATCTGCTGACCGTATCCACAGTATGTATCTATGTATGTAAGTGGGAGTTGAGGCTTGATAACCCCCCCATCTATCACCAGTTGTTCACCTGAGATTGGAGGTGGTGTGACTCGAGACTGCCGCTGAGCTGGAACAGGACAGGCTGATACAGCCACCCAGCCTGCCCGGGGGCAATAAATGAAAATATGGAAAAAAGAATAGTTGAAGCTTTTAAGTTGACACTTTCAGAGTCTACAGATTTGTGCCATAACCGTTTGCTATGTTTCTGAACATTTTAGAATTAATTAAATCAAGAAATTTAAAAATAAAAAGATAAAAATCATTATCTGAGTGCATGCACTGCATGCTACCAAGGTGGCCACTTAATCTGTCAGCTCTCCCAGCCCAGTAAACATTTCATTAAAGATTCCTAGAACTATCAAATGGTACAGGTCAAATAATACACCAAAAGATGTTAAATTACAGGCTAACAAATTCCCGAGCTTGGAGCAAATTAGAAAAAAGAGGAGATAGAAATCATTGAAAAACTGTGGAGGCTCTGACTGGAAACAAGCTGAGGAGGTGATGGCAGCTCCCACACAGACCTCGCTGACAGATGCAGTGGAGATAAAAGGTCTCTTGCAAATGGCACTAGAAGAGCTCAGTACCTTTAAACCAGCAGTCTCTGTCCTAGTGGATAAAGTACAGTCTCTTACTATGAAGGCAGGGGATACAGAGACTGATCTGTCCTACATTAGGAGGACAGTAGGCACAAAAGCCAGATCCAAGAGCTTGAACAAATGGTTGGGCTAATATGGAACAGGGCTGTGGACATAGAAAATAGGAACATGCACAAAAACCTTAGATTTTTGGGTTCCCAGGAGGAGCTGACAAATAAAGATATCACCATTTTCCTACAAAAAAATACCCAAATTCCTCAGACATAACTGGTGACCTTCCCTTGACATTGAAAGGGCACACAGATCTCTTCCCCCTCCAAGAAGCAGGGGGTCATCCAAGGCCAATAATTACTACATTCTTCCGGTTCCCTGAAGAAGAGAAAATCCTAGCACTCACTAGAGACAGGGGACCCCTCAGCTGGAATGGGCTGAAAATGTATATATTTAATGATTTCTCCACAGAGCTCACACTCTGCAGAAAAGGATTTGCTGAGGCCAGGAAACATTTTAAGCCCTCAGGTTCCCTATCAGCAACAGCACCCAGCCACCATAAAAATAAACAGAAACATCATTTTGACTGAGTTTAGATCTCCAGAGGAAACAGCCACCTACATACAGAAAATTGTTCTGGGAAGCAGAAAGAGTTGTTGGTGCTGTCAATTATAGTAAAATTATACTGAGAACTGGCATAGCACAACGGGGAACAAAACAGCACATTTCAGTTCAGCTGTCACCAGAGAACCACAGGGATCTGAAATGGACTGACAGGCGCTAAGTCAGAAAGAGTCAATAAAGGGGTCATCACAGAATTTGCAGCAGGCAGTCTCACCTGGCACATGGACTAGAGATGGCAGTAAAGGATAGAGAGGCTTGGAAGAGGCATAAATTCAATGGAGGAACCTGCTCCCAAGAAAAAGGAACACAATCCAGCTACAATACTCAGGCAAGATAACCCCCTTCCCAGCCTACCCACTGAACAAGAAGCTACAAAACAGTCCAAACATGGTGAAGGGCCAGGACCCTCCTGGGCAAACATTGTTGAGAGGCAGACAGTTCCACAACACAATGGTCCTGAACTGTACACTGTTTGAACAGCGACGATTTGAGATCAAATAACATTACAGCGGCAATTCTATGTTACTGCTGTAATGCACCCATAGGACGCCAGCACTGCTTTATTTGGGGCTTGTACCCCTCCCTGAATCAACTTCAACTTGGAGTTGATAATCCTTAAGTACAGGGGTGCGGGGGTAGAGCCCCCCACATGGGGTGTTTGGGGGTGAAACCCCCCGATAAAAACAAAAGGTTTCTCTGATGGATTTATGTCAACTGCAATTTGCGGTCAATATAAAGCCTTTGCTGTAGGGTTGCTTCTCAAAGATGTTGTCGATGTGGCATCTTACATACACCCTGCATTACCCAGACCCAGCCAAAAGGCACTTAAAATCCAGACTTTACAAATCACTTCTCTCATAGAAGGTAAATCTGATGGCCCTTATAGCTATAAGGTAACCCCCAAACACCTCTTTATTTACTATCGCTTGTAGTATAATATGAGTTTGGTTGCTTCACCATGGGATATTGGAATAGGGTATGACTGTATGTGGTATTTATGTGCACAACATAGTAGATATTAAGGCTTTTCTCAGTGAGAGCTAATTTTTAATTGTCATGGATAGTGCTTCACTCTAACAACAGGGAGTGATGGTGGGAACACCTATAGCCAGTGAAGGAGTGCCATCATTTGCAATGTTGACATCTGAGCAGCAACTGTCAAGTGTCCCTCTGCAGCACTTTCAACATTCTACTATTTCCCTTGCAACTGTGCAAATGTTCGAGAAGGAGACAGGTACTCCGCTGATCAGATAATTACAGGGGTACTGAGAAAATACTTTTAGCTTTGCTAGGAAATACATCCTATCTAGACCATTTTGGTAAAGCAACACTACAAAAAATAGAGAATTGTAAGTACAGCTTATGCTGTTTTTGACAATCTCAATTATTGGTCTGGATTCCACACAATGTAATAGCATAGCTGTAACTACTTCATGTGGCATGTTAGTGCTGTAGTTGGAAGGGCTTCTGGGAAAGGCTGGACTATTCTTCAGCCTTTCCCAGTATTATAGCACCACTGAGCAGACTGGAATCAAAAGCTTGTGTTGACCAACCCCTTCTTCATTCTCTAAGAATGCACTACTCCAAAATAATTCCAAACTACCTCATGGGGAGAGAGCCAATCATGATGCAGAATAAGGCTGAAGGCTGGTACATAGATACATAGACAGTGTCGGCAGATAAGGGCCTATGGCCCACCCAGTCTGCCCATTTGAGCTTGTAAGTTCAGTTTGTTTTCCTAGAAGTCTGTTTCTCCTTACCCCTGACCTCTAGAATTCCTTTATGTCTATCCCATGCATTCTTAAATCCCGTGATTGTTTCAGCCCCACCACTTCCTCTGGCAGGGTGTTCCACTTGTCCACCACCCGTTCTGTGAAGAAATTCTTTCTCATGTTTCCTCTGAATCGTCCTCCTCCAACTTCATCCCATGCCCTCTAGTCCTGGAACATCTTTTTCACTTAAAAATAGTGTTTTCCTGCACTCTGTTTCTCCCTGTAAGATACTTGTATGTCTCTATCATATCCCCTCTCTCCCTCCTCTCCTCCAGGGAGTACACGTTCAGTTCCTTCAACCTGTCTTCATAGGACTTGTGATGCAATCCATGCACCATCTTTGTTGCCCTCCTCTGAACCTTCTCTACCCTGTCTATGTCCTTACGTAGGTATGGTCTCCAGAACTGTACACTGTACTCCAGGTGGGGCCTCACTAGTGTCTTGTATAGCGGAATTATGACCTCCCTTTTCCTGCTGGTGATGCCCCTGCCTATACATCCCAGCATCCTATTTGCTTTACCTGATGCCTTGTCACACTGTTTCCTACCTTGAGGTCATCAGAGATGACAACCCAAGATCCCTTTCCTGCTTGGTGCATGCTATATCCTCACCCCCAACTGATAAATTGTGCCAGGGTTTTTGTGCCCCATATGCATTATCTTGCACTTCTTTGCATTGAATTTCAACTGCCAAACCCTTGACCATTCTTCAAGTTTCTGCAGGTCCTTCTCATTCTGTCTACACCCTCTGGTGTGTCTACTCTGTTACAGAGCTTTGTGTCATCAGCGAACAGTGAAATTCTGCCTTCTAGATCCTACGCAATGTCACTGATGAAGATGTTGAATAGGACCGTCCCAGCACTGATCCCTGTGGTACCCCACTGATCACTCTTCCCTCTGTGGAGTGACAGCCATTTACCACCACCTCTGTGTCCTGCCACCCAGCCAGTTACCTACCCACCACACTACTGTCCTGCCCACACCCATATTCCCAGTTTGTGTAATAGTCTTCTATGTGGCACAGTGTCAAAGGCCTTGCTGAAGTCCAGATAGGCCATGTCCACTGCCCTCCCTGATCCACCTCCCTAGTCACCCAGTCAAAAAATTCAATGAGATTGGTCTGACATGACCTCCCCCTGGTGGAACCGTGCTGCCTTGGGTCCTGTAGTCCATTGACAACCAGATGTTCCACCAATCTCTCCTTCAGACGTGCTTCCATGATGGTGAGCTATTACTATAGCCTAGGTGTAATACCCTGTCATTTGATCAGCATTGGTTCTCTCAGACACTCCTCTAGCTGCCCACTCCCTTGTCAGTAATAGGAGAAAACAGGACAGGGATTGCTTTGAAGTTGATCTGCATGCTTTACTGACTTGGGTGACCTCTTTGCCTCCACACGCTCACACAGCACTCACTAAGGTCTGCTAGGGATAGTAGAAACTCTCAAGTTGCAATGATCACCAATGCCTCCATATAGCCAATGTATCTACATGCCACAGAGGTGGCTCATAGTGACTTACCATGAGAGGATAAATTGCCTTACAATCTACATGTGGGTCAGCTAAGTGCAGAGGACCCAGGGACATCTCAATGGGAGCTCACCCTGCTTGGAAACTACACTAATGCCAAACACCTGCAAACAAAGTAATCTTTCTTCCTGTCAGTAAGGGCCAGACACCACTGGGACACTAAGGGGACTTTGTGGTAGCTTTTACAGCACATCTGCCCATACAGTATTGGAGTGCTAGCTACTGTAGCCCATCTGCCCCTAGGGTATTGGAAAGGGGGGTAAAGTGACTTGTGGGGGGCTCATGATGTCTTCCTCTCTGAGGCACCAGGGAGCATGCCAAGCTGGACCAATAAACTGAGTCCAAGCACAAGTTGTAGGCAAACCAGAGCAGCTGAAGCTGAAGATTGGGCAATTTGCAATCCATGGCCCCCTAAACAAGACTGTTGAGGGTGGTACTTTGTATATCAGATTTAAGAAGAATGTTACATCTTTAACAGCTGGAGTTACTATATCACAAAGAGGATAGCAACTCTGTGACTTATCCTCACTCACTTCTACAATGGATCCCCCAACCTTCTACCCTATCCCGTCCTTCCACAACAAAAGCACTCCAGAGAGTGGGTCTACCACTCATCACCTCAGAGATGATTTTCCTCAGTAGGTACCACCACTAACTGGTCTAATATTAGGGCTAGGACACTGGACTCCCAGCCTTGGTGTTAAGCTGTGCAAACCATGGAGATCAGGAGACTCAGTGGACTGCTTCTCTGCCTATCACAAGCTATCCCAAAACAAGAAAAATATTGTTCTCATATTCATACAATTCATTGGTTCAGAGAAATAATTATTTTCTACTTCTTATTACTTTACTAATATTAGATCTTTAATGTACAGAGATGGTAAGGTGCAAAGTTTGTTACTCACCATCAGTATTATAAGGGCAGGATTATGCCTGTCCTTGCAAAACAAACCCAGACAATCCTCCCCCAAAGGGTTAACACCAAAGATACACAAATGTGGTGGTCTGGAATGAACACTCAACCACTACAGATGTGACATACAGAATAGTACTGAGACACCAACAAAATGCACCCATGGTGGAAAGCCTCATAAAGTTTGTCTCCTGGAATGTAAAAGACATCCAGTCTCCAGTCAAGAGGAGGAAAAGATTAGGCCATCTGAACAAGCTCTGCACTAGCATAACCTTTCTTCAGGAGACATACATGGTGCAGACAGAGATGGATAGGCTTAAAATGGGGTGGGTGGCACATGTCTATAGCAGCCTTTCAACTCTAAATACCAAGGAGTAGCTATACTTTTGCAAAAGGGCTGGATTTCTGAGAGGATGCAGTCATCAAAGACCCAGAAAGCTGATTCCTCATATGAAGCAAGAGCTAGCAGGAGAACAAGTCACCCTTTGTAGTGTGTATGCTCCCAGCTTGCAGCACCCTAATTTCTTAGACTTCCTTACCCAACGTCTCACTGAGGTGACACATGGCAACTCATGGGGGGGCATGAACACCATCCATGACAACTCCTTTGGGTTATACCATGTTTTATGGAGTTTTGTCTGATTTACTTCTCCTGCTGCCACCACTGGGTTATACTGTAAAAAAACATGTGTCCTGCTCAGGGACTTGGAAGGCCAAACACAGTAATGTTTGGTAGAGTACACTTTGGATGTGGACATTAAGCGGGTAATGTTCACTTTGTCAACATAAATATTAAATGTAACTTTGCAATAAGGATACTCAACCACTTGGTCCATAAAAAATAGATCTTTAATAATATAATGATGCAAGATATTACAAACAGGATTTGTACAGCAAACAAAAAAGATATACACATTTACAGGAAAGGAAAATAAAACAATTTCCATTTTCAGGAGCTAACACTGATTTTGAGACTCTGCTGCACCAGTTCTTGGCTCAGGTTTGGGCATCACTGCTTCACCAGTTCATGGCTCGAGGTCCAACTCTAGCTCAGTCTCTGTGACCTCAGTCTCTCTAATTTGGTCATCTGTCTCAGTGACCACCTGATCCACATACATTTGGTCATACTCCTCAGTGACTGCCTGCCTCCCATGAATTGGTAAAGTTCCTCCAGGGCTTCTATTACTCCATGTTTTGTCAGGTAGTCATAAACAATTCCTCTCTCTTTCCACAGCTCATGGAGCTGAGGCACATGAAATTTGCTGTATGTTGAGGAGATCATACTTGCTAATTGCACTGCACTAAACTATGTTTCTATAAATTAAAAGAACAGTAACAAAAGATAGAATATTTTTGTAAATCCTATTTTAGGACTATCCAGATACATTTCTATTGGCAATCTCCATTTCTCTGTGTGCTAAATATGACTTTCACCACTCTATCAGAGTTTCTTTTTCCACCTGGCTTTAAAGTTGTGCTTTATCTCAACTGCTCTGCCACCTGTTTGTGGCAAAAATTATTTTAGGCTTTACCAGCTTCTATGGAGTTTTGTTTGATTCACTTCTCCTGCTGTTACCACTTGGGTATACCAAGAAAATATACCTGTCCTGCTCAGGGACTTAGAAGGTCAAAATAGTCATATTTGATAGAGTGCACTTTGGTTGGTGGATGTACAGTGAACAAAAAGATATACACATCTAGAGGAAAGACAAGACATTTAAACAGATAGATGGCTTATAGAATAAACTCACAATCTAGTCTCACACTTGGATCTATATTTACCTGCCAGATAACTTAAAATAAACATTCACTAACACTGTTCTTTCCTCTGCCAGGTAAACTAGCTATGGGAGAAGGGCTCTCCTTCTGACTGAGGAACACTCACCAAAGGACAAAACCCCAAGTCCTCTTCAAAGGTTGCTGGAAGTCGGAGAGATAGTTGTTCATAAACACTTCTATTTATGGACTCAGGACAGTAGGATGGAATCTCCCAGAGTTACAACCCTCCCCAGTATTAACCATGCATGTGAAAGTTCAAAAAACCTATTCTACCTCCATTGCAAAAATCAAAAGCTTCCAGAGTGATGTCACCAGTTGGTGTGCAGTGATTCAGTACAAGCTACACCCTGAACTGCCCGGGGAAAGGAGGACATTTTCATTTGTTTTTTAATTGCTTTCAAAATCACATTATTGTCTGTAGTTTCAGTAAGGCACTGTAAATCTGTATTCTTTATGTGTTTACTTAGTTTTGTTTAATTTACAGTACATGTAATATCAAGTACATTTTCAAAAGCAGTACTAGAATGTTTGTACAGAAGAAAGCAGTAATTAAACCTGATTGTGTCTTTACTGCAGATCAAATTTTGATTAAATGTAAGCAAAGGGAGTAGTCTATAAATGTTTTGTGTTTTTATTAAAATATAAGAGTTTTGTGATTACTGAGGAACTATGGAGCAGTGAGCCTGGGTGAAATTTATTTTCCACCGCTGAAATTCTGCCAAAATTCTGATTTCACTTCTGTGAAATTTTGTGACTTTTTCCCAAAACTGTGATTTCAGTTATTTACTCCTAAGTTACAAAATATTTGTACAAACTGCACATTGGCATGGTGACATAGTGAGACCCATACAGATGTCTTCCAAGACTTGGGTCTCTATCTTTAACACAGACAGAGTTATAAACCTCCAAACATTTAGAAATGTTTACATTATATGTCACAAGTCTATAAACCAAACCTATTTTTCCAAATTGCACCAACTTTGGTATTATGCCTAACAAAGGTCCATACGAAGCATGTCAAGTTTCAGAATTCTACCTTAAAGGTGATTAAATTGTATGCCTCAAGCATTTGGAAATTTTAAAATTACATTTTGCAATTATGTAAAATGCAGAATTTTAAGCCCCTGTAATTTTAAACTATAGAAAAGCATATCTCCAATTATGTAAGGGTCATTGACCCCTAAATCTTAAGTTTTGATGCTATCTCATTACCCAGCTTCAGATTGTTGTTCTGCCACATTGATGACCCAGTTTGGAAGGAAACCTCAAGTCAGGAGGCAGGCCATGGGCCAGACCACTGCTGCTCAAGCAGTTCATCTTGGTGGGAAAGGGTTGGGAGAGTTCCATGAACACAGTAATCCCTGTGGCTGGGGCAGGAGAAAGCTTTTGCCACAGGGATGCTGTGGCTCTGTGAGGCTAACAGAGGCACCAACCCACCAGGGGATGGAGGGAAAAATGTTGGAGGAAAAACAGTAGCTAACTCAAATGATGGCTAAGTTCTGCCTGATCATGGTATATCCTCTGAACAGGGTATATTCCTGAGAGACAAACTGCAAGCCAGGAGAAAAAACAATATAGGAATAAAAAGAGGATTTATGTATTCAACTCCATATCTCTTGCTCAAACACTAGCCAAGTTATAAGCAGCAAAATATTCCAAAATAACATTAATCCAATGTGCTTACGCAACTGGATGAGATGTGATGATACTTGTGTAACTTGATTTGCTTTGTGGCTTTCCACCTGTTGATCCATGGGATATACCACCCTGTAGGGGTATGACACAAGGAATCCTAGAGGAGGGTTCCCCCCTACAGGTGCCATGGGAATGAATGCATCAGCTAAAGGTAGGTTAGGAAGAAGCCCATGGCTCACCCAAGGAAACCTACTTGGAAGGGGATGGAACCACATGGCATTAGGGCCGGCATCTTTGGGAGGGTGGTGGGGTGCACAGGGTGTGGAGCAGCCATGATACTGGACTGGGCTTGGAAGTTTGGTGGTTGCCCAGTGTGCTACCAGCTGGCACAGCTTAGGAAGGAGGTTGCGGGGATTAGGAGACAGCTGGGTGAAGGGGGGAGAATTGGTTGGGGAAGAGGGCAGGGGATCTCCCACAGGGTTGCACCAAGCACTGGGGGCAGCGGCATAGGGAAAGAAGTGCAGGAGAATACTCAGGGGTCACATAGGGACCCTGGCAGAGGGGGTCCAAAAGGACAAAACCAAGGAAGCAGGCAGGTAACTGGGGAACCTCACAAAGGAGGGACAGAGGGACAACATTCTCAGGGAACTGGGCAGATGGACAGGGCTGAACAGAAGGAAGCAAGGCGGGGAGGTGGATCAGATCTTACACTCAGTAACCGCTTCAATTCTCTTCTTCTTCTGCTCGAGGATGAGGGGGTGATGTAGCCATGACAGGGTGGTTAGAGATGGAAAGGGAGTGGGGGCAGGAGGCAGGGGCCAGATAGTAGGAAGAACAGGGAGGAACCTGGAATGCAGGAAAATGGGGGGAGCAGTGAATCAGAGCAGAAGGGGCAGGGGGAAGAGAGAGAAAAGCGCAAAGAGAAGGACCAGTTGGGAGGAAAGGTAAAGGAGAAGGACCAGAAGTACAAGGAGGATTTAGTAAAGGAAGCTGAGGGTTTAGGCCAGGGGAGCACAACAAGCAAGGAGGGACTAAATGGAGACAGCAAGGAAGGGAGGACGAGCCAGGCTAGTTTAGCAGATGGGGGAGAAGGACCAGTTGCGAGCAGTGAGGGGGGAGTTAGCAATGTACAGAAGGATACTCAGGAGGAGGAGAGGCATAGGATTGGAGGGGAGGGGGTGGTCAGGGTAAATAAGGAGGGGGTGGCAAGTGGCACCCAGATAGGGGGAAGAACAAGGAGCCCGCTGGGTGGAGGGGCCAGTAGAAAGGATGAGGGACATGGATGGGGGGGAAATGGAGGAAAAGGAGTGGTCAGACTGCTCCTGTTGGGGGATTCTATGATCAGGGGTATCAAGTGGGATAGGGAGAGAGAAGCCTGGCCAGTTAGAACAAAATGCTTTACTGGACTAACTGTGCACAGGGCTAAGCACGAGGTATATCAGCTGGCAAAGGATTGTGGGGGTTCCCCGGACATACTGGTCCACCTGGGTACAAATGACACTGAGGGAAACAGTGAGCTAGAGATACAGGCAAGATTCAGGAGCTTGCCAGGGTCTGTCATGACATAGGATGCACAGTTTCTCCTCAGAAATCCTGCCAGTGTCAAGGGCTAGTGGGGAACACAAAAAGGAAGATTAGGAGATAAACCAGTGGCTCAGGGGTGGTGTGAGGCCAGAGGGTATGGGTTGATTGGGGATTGGGAGACCTGGGAGGATAAGGAGCTGTATGCTAGAGATAGACTCCATCTCAATTTGGAGGAGGGAATCCTAAGTTGAAAATAGAGGGGTTCATTGGTGAAAAGTGGAGTTTAAACTTGTGAAGGGGAGGGATGGGAGAAAAGGCTGTCAAGGGGTGCTGATAAAGGAGGACTATGTCTCCACCCCTGGGGAGCTGGAGGATTGTGGGAAAAGGCCGACTGGTAAAGTGCAGACCAGGGAAAACAGAATCCCCATGGAACACGAGCAGGGAAATGGAAGTATAGGAAAGGGTGGAAGGTAGTCCTGTTAAATGCCAGGAGCTTGGTAAATAAAATGCCTGAGCTCCAGGCGATGCTAACTGAGGAGCAGTAGATGTGGCAGTGGTCACTGAGACCTGGGCCACTGCAGGACACAACTGGGACCTGAACCTGGAGGGTTACACTATGTTCAGGAAGGACAGCAGGGAAGGAAGGGCAGGAGGGGTAGCAATGATAGTCAAAAACTGCATTGGCATAGGGGAGTAGAGGAGGCGGAGGGAACCGTGGAAGCAATTTGGGTCACCTTGATAACAAGGGGGGCAAGAGAGTAAAATAGAGTGGTGTATAGACCCCCTGCCCTGGCAAAGGAGCTGGAGGAGAGTCTGGTGGCAGATGTTGGGAGACACTGCAGACTGGGCAGAGGAACGGTGGTGGTGTTGGGGACTTAAACATACCAGGAACAGACTGGGAGACTATGACATCTTCTGTGACCAGGGAACAGAGGTTGTTGGATGTCTTTCAAGAGCGTTCTAACTCCAGCAGGTGGGGAACCGACCAGGAGGCGCAGGTACTGGATGTGGTCCTGGCAGACAGTGACCAGATTAGGGTCTGGAGGTAAGGCACCGCTGGCGGGGGAGTGACCATGCCACGGTCTGGTTCTGCCTGGACCTAGGAGGGCTAGAAAGCTGCACAAAGATGGAGGTAACTGACTTCAGGGAGCGGATTTTAAGGAAATGGGAAGGATCCTTAAGGAGCATTTGGATGGGATTGGGTCAGACATGGACGCTGATAGTAGGTGGGAAATCATCAGGAGAGGGGTGCAAGATGCTACCAGCACCTGTGCAAAGTAAGACGAAAAATGCGTAGGCCCAAAACCCTGCTGGTGGACAAGGGAGGTCCAGGAGGTGGCGCAGGAAAGAAGGCAGCCTATAGGCAATCAAGTGCTCAAGGAGTGAAAGGGATCGAGGGAGTATGAGCTGATGGCTAGAAGGGCCACTAGGGTGGCGAGGCAGCTAAGGCAAGGAAGGAGCAACCTGGCCAGGGAAATCAGGAGAGGAACAAGGGTTCTTTAGATACATTGAGGAAAAACGAAGGGTGAAGGGCAGATTAGCAGGATTAAATCAGGGGAGAGATGGGCACAAGACCGGGGGAGCAGGCTGAGGTACTAAATGAGTACTTCACCTCAGTTTTCACCAAGGAAAATGGGGTGCTGCATCATACATGGGAGGAGACAGAGATACTGAGGAGGGGGGATCCCACCGACTCCAGGGTCTGGGGAGAGGGGGAGGCATCACTGGCAGGAGGGGAGGGCCAAGCAGGTAGAAGAGGTACTGGAAGTGGAAATCACAGCAGAGAGAGTGAGGGAAGCCCCAGCTCCCTTTAAGACGGAGAAAGCACCGGGCCGGATAAATTACATCCCAGAGTGCTGAGAGGAACTTGCAGATGTCCCGCGAAACCTGACGGAGCTTTTCACCATCTCTCTGAGGACAGGAGTGGGTGCCCAGGACTGGAAGGTGGTGCATATGTGCCTATCCACAAGGGGGATCAAGGGAGGTGGCAGAGAACACAGGCCTGTCAGCCTGACATCGGTGGTGTGCAAGGTGATGGAGGGCATTGTCAAGGAGAGGATGGGGGGTGGGGACCCGGAAAAGTCAGGGTGCCTGGATGATAGACAGCATGGATTCATCTCGGGAAATCATGTCAGACAAACCTTGTGGAGTTCTATGACTGGGTGACGAGTGCCTTGGACCTGGTAGACCAGTGGACATCCTCTTCTAGACTTCAGCAAGGCATTTGACTCTGTTCTCATGGGCCTGTTGGATAAGCTGGGAGAAATGGGGGTGGGGAACCAGATGATCAGATGGATAGCAATTGGCTCCAGGACTGGACCCAGAGGGTCGTAGTTGGCGGGATAGTCTTATCCCAAGAGGCTATTAGGGTCCCACAGGGATCAGTCCTGGGCCCCTCCTGTTCAACGCCTACGTCTCTGACATAAGGACAGGAATCAGGAGTGAGATGAGTCTCTTTGCAGAAGACTCAAAACTGGGGGCGGTGGTGGATGGGGAGGAGGGGAGGGTGGCCCTACAGGGGGACCTGGAGGCTCTGGAAAGATGGTCTAGAAAGTGGAAGCTGAGGTTCAATGCAGGTAAATGCAAGGTACTCCACCTGGGGGCCAGAAACCCGGGCCAAGTGTACACCCTGGGGGAATGCTACAAGTCTCGATGGCTGAGAGGGACCTGGGGGTGGAGGATGTCAAATGAACAACTCAGAGACTTGTAGGAGGGCAGCAGCCAAGGCCAACAGGATGCTGGGATGCATCGCTAGGGGATCACCTCCAGAAGGAGGGAAGTGATGCCCCTCTGTATAACTGCTGGTGAGCCACCCTTGAGTACTGCGTGCAGTTTTGGAGGCCACACTTAAAGAGGGATATTAAACTCCTGGAGAGGGTCCAGAGGAGGGCAACCAAAATGATTTGGGGCTTGGGGGACAGGACCTATGAGGGGAGGCTCGAAGAGCTAAATATGTACACATTGGAAGAGAGAAGGGACTGGGGGGACATGATAGAGGTCTTCAAGTACATGAAGAGGGTAAATAGGGGAGGAACAGTCAGGGTGCTTCCAAGGAAGGAGGAGGGGGCCACTAGAGGGCATGGGTGGAAGCTGGAGGGGAAGATTCAGGGGAGAAAGGAGGAGGTGCTACTCACTGAGAGGGTGGTGGAGACATGGAATGCACTGCCTAGGGGGCTGGTGGAGGCAGAGACAGTGGAGGGTTCAAGAGGGGCTGGGACAGGTACAGGGAAGGGTTCTGGAAGCAAAATCCAATGCAGCAAGAATATCCGGAACTGGGAAGGGAGAAGCCAGAGAAGGCGAGGGGGGCAGCAAGGTCAGCACCCAGGGTGGGGGCTGACCAATCGAGCAGACTCGAAAGACTGTTAGGCCTATTCTGCTGGCATTTTAGTATGTTAGTATGTTAGTAAGAGAGACGAGCTGATAAAGGAGGAGGGGTGGATGGTAGGCAATGAAAAAATGAATCCTGGCAAGATCCAGGATGTGTAACATTTTAAGCCCAATGAGGGAGTGACATTGTTGCTCCACCCATCTAACCTCGGGCTTACTGTAAAGCCTTCCCATTCAATGTGCTTACACAACTGGATGAGATGAGTTGATGCTTGTGTAACCTGATTTGCTTTGTGGCTTTCCGCCTTTCTATGCATGGGATATACCACCCTGTGAGAATGCGATGCAAGGAACCTAGAGGAGGGATCCCCATAGGTGCCATGGGAATGAATGCTGGGCATCACTGTCTCAAGAGTGCTGGAGGGTATTGCAAGGCATGATGCTGGTGTCAAGTCTTGAGTGTATTCCTGCAGTGGCAGTGAACCTATAAACATCCACATATTTTGAAAATGCTCCCACAATTTCATAACAATTCAATTGTGAAATTTAATCTCCTGTAACTTGCAATTTATACAACCAGTTACTCACTCATTTAGCAGTTTATATGACTCTTTCAAAACAGTATATATATATATATATATATATATATATATATATATATATGAATTTTCAGTTTATAGTTCTAAAGGTAAGTTAGAAGAAGCCCAAAAAGAATAACCCAAAGATGTCGAACTTCAAAGAGGCGAGGATGATGAATGAATTCTGAGAATATAAGGGCTGACGGAGAGGGGAAAGCCAGAACCACCATCCACATCCATCCAACAGTGGAACCTAACTAACCAAAGAAAGCACTAACTCTAACTAAAATTATGACCATTGGCACAGAGGAGAGGAGAGGAAAAAACTCCTTTGAGGAAGAAGCCTCTGGGGATCCAAGACCTAGGTCACCTTCCCTCCAGGCTGACGACATTTGATTTGAGGACGTATGTCGGTAAAGAGAATGGTTCATTAACGAGGGATAGGAGTAGGGCAGATGATGACGGGATAGGGAAAAAACTCCAAAGAAGCACAGATTAAAGAAGGAACATGAGGCAGCAGGGACCTGAGAAGGGTATGCTCAAGTAATTGATGGGAGGAAGTAGATCCATGTAGAAGTCAGAGGAGAAAGGGGTATCCAGATGTGCTCATGAGGAGACCGAGGAAAATACAGACCGCATGATTGAGCGATGCAAGTGAGCAGACACTGAGGCTGATGAGGAATGCTTGATTATGTGATGTGAACAATTAGACTCTAAACTATTAGACCCTGAGGTTGTAGTCGAGGAGGTAGCATAGGATTCAATGATAGAAATGCTCAAGTAAGTGATACAAATGAATAAACCTTGAGGTAAGGATGAGTGAATGAGGACTGGAGTAATGAACCCGATACATGCGGCAGGATGTCTGCGGGTTGATGAGGTGGCATAAGAGTCATGATAAGTATGCCCAAAAGAGATATCAATTGCAGGCCTTGATTGGAGTGAATCCTTGATGGCCAGTATGGAATGTGAAGAGGAGGAGACAGGAATGAACTTGAAAATGAACTTACACAAAGGTAGTAGGAGTAAATAGGCTCCTCAAAAAGAGGTAGACTCAGAGGCCAAGAAGGCATGTCAGGAACCAGAGGGTATGTGAATTTGAGGGTATGCTCCGGAGGAGCATCAGAGGAGCAACTCAGGTTGAGCGATCGAGGAGCAAAAGTGGATGATGTATGTTGAGGAGTGAAGCTAACAGTAGAGTGAAGCCATGATGGCTAGTACTAGAAAAGGCATTAGGACAAGGAAGGTAAAACTTAGGAAACAGATGAGGTACAATGATGGACTGAAGCCATGGAGGCTGGCACAGGAAAGCGAGGCATGAAAGGACAAAGGATGGCAGGGAGGTCAATGGGGTAGCATAGGACCCGGAACCTGAATAGATGCCGCAGGAAGGTCACAGTTCAATGAAAGAGCATAGGATTCATGATAGGTATACCTGAAAGAAATATAGACTGCAGGCCAGACAGAGTCAGCCAGAGACAGTCAAATGATGCAAAAGACCTACGGGATGAGAACTGCAGGAGTGCAGTGATTCGATGAGGAAGCATAGAATTTGAAGAGAAGTATACTGATTCTGCAAAGGAAATAGATGAACCCTGAGTTCAAATTGAGGGAAGAAAAATGGGACTCATGAACATGGACACATATAGGCGAAACAGAAGGATACGAGTAGGGAGTGTGATGGCAGGATAGGGAGAAAACCCCAAAAGAAAGCACAGAATTTGTTTTTGTTTTTTTGCAAGGAGCAGAATAAAAGGAATTGCCAAAGGAAACCAAAGCTGCATACTGAACGAGGAATAGAGACAGGGCTGGTGGTGAATCACAGGTCCTAATATAGTACCATACATCCATCATCTGCAATTTCATCCCCTACACCATCCATAATCCAAGAAATTAGGTCCCAGAAACTCTAAGCCAGTGCTAAATCCACATATTGAGCACTAAAGTAATCCAACAGCCACAGAGAGTCCTTAACTATTTTTTGTTGTATGTGGTCGAGCGAGTGATCAACAGAAATAAACAAGAAAAGACAGACTATGATGCCGCTGTTTGTCCACATACCTGCAGAATAGCCACAGCTGGTGCAGCTCAGCAAGGCAGGAATGAGCCAGGTGGAAGTATAGCACAGGGCAGACTGCAGGAGTGAGAGAGCTGCAGGAAAAGCATACAAGAGCAAACAAGGAGAGGGGTGGCACAGTGCTCCAAATATGAGGGGAGCAGGGTAGGAGAAGCAGGTGAAGGACCTCAGCAGGCCAATGGACACCAGATCAAGATGCATCCAGGGAAGCAGCACCCATGCAGGAGCACCTAAACCAAGAGAAAGCTGATGGGTGAAGAGGGTGGCCAGAGGCCAAGGATAGAAAACTAAACTGGGGGGATGGAACAGGAGATGGAAAGCCACAGCGAGGAAAGCAGATGAAGCAGGGCAGCCACAGAAGGCAGGTGATGGGGAGGGGGTCCAACAGAGGCGCTGCAGTAGGAAAGAAAGTACAGCAGGCAGCTTGGAAGGAAATGTACAGTCACCGTATGGCACAATCAGACTGGAGCTACAGAAAGGAATAATTAGCAGAAACCACTCAGGTCCAGAACTGCAGTCGGGTCTGACAAAACCAAAACACTGGAAAGGGGTTAGAAACAACTAGTAGGCAGACCGCTTGATGAGCAAGCATGGGAGGGTCCCAGGAGAGAATGCGGGATAGGAACAAGCCTTTGAGGCAAGCAGGAGCAGCCAGAGGCCAAACTAGCAGAGAACAGATGCAGGAGAATGCGTAGCTGAGCAGCAGCCAACGTGGCCTCCAGCTGCAACGAAAAAACGAATCCCAGCAATACCCATGATATGTAACCTTTTAAGCCCAATGGGGGAGTGACGTTGTTGCTCTGCCCAATCGAACCTCAGGCTTAAAGCCCTTCCATAATTAAAGTTGAATTTCATGAACTTTTGTGAAACTGTGGAATTTAGCCATACTTTTATTGAAGCCATTTCCATACATTTTACCTAGTCATACACATGAGTTGCCACTGAGGAGGAAGGTAAAAGCTGGGTAATGTGGCAAAAATGTAGTATTCATAGGAGATTCCATAGTAAAAATATAGTGGTGCCAAGTGTCAGGTCACTATCTGGAGTGATGAACCATGTAGAATAGTCATGGACATCACTGAGCAAACAGTTACAGCCATATGTATGTTCAGACATTTCATGATATGTCTAAAGAGATTCTCCCTGGTGGCCCATAGTAGTACGGCAGGCAGGCAGGAATTTCTTCAGAGATATCACAGAAATTTCAGGAAATATCTGACCATGTCTGTGGCTGCAACTGTAGACTTAATTCTTGCAACTTGTAATATAACCACTTGAGCTGAGTGACATAATGACTTGTGAACGACATGCACATGCAGCATTGTTTCTGTACAATACTATCTGCCGACTCATTAACATTCCTGTAGATAAAAATGCATATTTTTACAATTTGAAAGCAGTGGCATCAAGTGATGCCAAGCCTTAAGCCCTACAACTAGTTGTAACTTAATCCATTGTGGCAGAGGTATCTGGATATCTTTATTTGTAAGCTTGGTAGTCAGCAGGATGCTGGGCATTACTGTCCCAAGAGTGCTGGAGGGTATTGCAAGGCATGATGCTAGTGTCAAGTCCTGAGTGTATTCCTGCAGTGACAGTGAACCTATAAACATCCGCATGTTTTGAAAATGTTCCCACAATTTCACAAATAATTCAATTGTGAAATTTTGATCTCCTGTAACTTGCAATTTATACAACCAGTTACCTCACTATTTAGCAGTTTATATGACTCTTTCAAAACAGTATATATGTATATATAGATGTATGTATATATATATATATATATATAAGTCATGGCCAAAAATATTGGTCCACTTTTTCAAATAACTCACGATTTCCTCTAAACATAAGTTGAAATTAACAACAGTACAGTATTTGGTCTCCACAATTCTTTATTTCTCTGTTAATATTACAGAACCTTTGTTTTTGATTAGAATTTAATGTGTCCTTTTAAGTCAGAAAATGAAAATAAATGGCATTGACATAATTATTGACACCCTAGACTTAATATTTGGTAGCACAGCCTTGGTCAAAATAACTGCAATCAACCACTTCCTATAGCCATGGATGAGCTTCCTGCACCTCTCTACTGGCAGTTTGGCCCACTCTTCTTGTGCAAACTGCTCCAGTTCTCCAGATTTGAAGGGTGCCTTCTCCTGACTGCTGTTTTCAGATCTCTCCACAGGTTTTCAGTGGGATTTAGATCTGGACTCATTGCTGGCCACTTCAGAACAGTCTAGCATCTTGTCTTGAACCATTCCTGGGTGCTTTCTGAAGTGTGTTTGGGGTCATTGTCCTGCTGGAAGACCAATGACCTTCGACGGAGACCCAGCTTTCTGACACTGGGTTCAACATTGTGCTCCAAAATGGCCTGGTAATCTCCAGATTTCATGATGCCATGCACACGTTCAAGGCACCCAGTGCCAGAGGCACACAGTAACCCCAAAACATCACTGAACCTCCTCCATGTTTGACTGTAGGAAGGTGTTCTTTTCTTTGAAGGCTTCATTTGTTTTCTGTAAACATAGAGATGAAGTGCTTTACCAAAAGCTCTAATTTGGTCTCATCTGTCCACAGGACATTCTCCCAGAAAGATTTTGGCTTGTTCAGGTGTGTTTTGCAAACCCTAGTCGGGCTTTCTTATGTCTCTCTCTCAGCAGTGGGGTCCTCCTGGGCCTCCTACCATTATAACCTCCTTTCATTGAGTTGGTGACTGATGGTGCAAGTTGAAACTGTCGTACCTTGTGTCTGAAGGTCAGCTTGAATCTGTTTGGCAGTTGATCGAGGTGCTTTCTCCACCATTCGAACAATCCTGTGCTGCAATCTTGATCAAGTTTTCTCTGCGGCCACTACCAGGAGGTTGGCTACAGTGCCATGGGCCTTAAACATCCTGATAACATTACGTATGGTGGAAACAGGAACATCAAGGTCTCTGGAGATTGATTTGTAGCCTTGAGATTGTCCATGCTTGGCTACATTCTTCTGTCTGACCTCCTCAGACAATTCTCTGGCTGTCTTTCTTTTCTCCATGCTCATTGCGGTACACACAGTGACACAAAACAGAAGAATGAGTCCTTTTCTCTGTTTAAACTGGTTGAATGAATGATTTTTGTATTGCAGGCACCTGCAACTCACCACAGGTGAGTCCAGTTCCAAAGTGAAGGAGAATCACCTGCTTGAAATCTAATTATTTCTAACTACTTCTAAAAGGTGACAATAATTTTGTCTGGGCCATTTAAGGATTTCTGTGTGGAATAAGCTAAGACATAGTAAATTGTTCTGCTTTTTGTGTTTTATTCCACTGCAAACCAAAGAAATACATATGTGGATACCAAAATATTTTTTAATTTCAACAATTTTCTGGAAGGAATGGTGCATTACTAGAAAAAACTGCAAGGGTGCCAATATTTTTGGCTACGACTATATATATACATTTTCAGTTTATAGTTCTAAAGGTGGCTAAGTTGTAAGCATAGAAATATTTTCAGAAATGTGCAGATAAATAATAAATTGCCAGATAATGAGCCCCTATGACTTTCCTACCCTATTCCAAATGTCATGAAATTTGATATCCTTTTAGTGCTATACGCATGCCTAATTTCAGATATCTAGCTATAATACTGAGTTATGACCAACTAAAGAAATTCAGAAAATTCCTCCAAATCCTATGAAATGGCATGCAATGTTGTGGAATTTCATGAAAATTCTGGAAAATCAGATTTTGCTAATTTTGCCCAGACCTGCTGAGCAGTATAGGGTCAAGACAGCTTTGGTTCCTGTAAAGGGCTCCTAGTTTGGGGCACAGCTTTTTCAGAATAGTGTCAATATATCCAGAAAAGTTGAGGTGCTGGTCTAACCAAATCTCAAGATACCTAAATGAGGACATTACTAAAATAAACAAAAACTAACAAAAACATTTTTATTGTTGAACTTTACCCTCTTAAGTTACATTTTCAGGATATCATAACTTTGTGCTAAAAATGGAACAGTTTTCAGGTTAACCACTCTTGGGAAAATGGCTTGCTGGCCTGTAACTACTGGAGTATGCACAAAGTGAGTGATTCAGGCACTACTCAAGTAACTCCAATTGTAGCAAACAGTATTTGTACATAAAGACAAACACAGATCAGTCCAGTACGCAATATCATTCTTATGAACACTAACATGACTTGTGAATGAAGCAGAAAAAGTTAATATTTTACACACAAGTATTTGAATATTATATGCTATATGTTCCTTCTTATTTTTAAACAAGTTGTATCTGGAGTTCAGTGGGGCAGTGAGGGTAAGTCCCTTCCTGCAAATGTCAGAGAAGGCACCAGCCTTACTTTTCTTTATATGCCCTTTTACTTCAGCTGGCTTGATTTATCTGTCTCCTTCCCTCCAGATCTACATTCGCTTCTTGTGCTGCTTGTCAGCCTTGGGGCCATCCATACAATTTCCCATTATCTCTTTATGCTC
Source organism: Neoceratodus forsteri (assembly GCA_016271365.2). NCBI lineage: Eukaryota > Metazoa > Chordata > Ceratodontiformes > Ceratodontidae > Neoceratodus > Neoceratodus forsteri. The sequence goes on from JADMNL010000022.1 coordinate 654,527,457, forward strand.
TATGCTGGGTAGCCAATCAATACAGCAATAAAGAACAGTGACGGAGAAATGCGAGAAAACTCATGAGTGCCTTGTTGAGATTGAGGTCCCCACCACCTGAGTTGTGCCCCCCACAGATTTGATATATTTAGTATGGAGGATTGGGGGTGCAAGGATCCCAAAAAAATAAAGAGATCACTGTATGTGTAGTTGTATTCTGTGTGCCATTTTCAGTCATCACCATTCTTTATTCACTATCTTGACATGGAGCCACTATGCTGACCCATCTCCTGACCTCAGGTCCCATATCTGGACTGTGTTCAGGGCTTTGCATCCTGCTACAGTGCAATGCCATCCATCAGAATTAAATGATCTCTGTGAGATTTTTCAGATTTCTGCATGACAAATAAGATGAATTACCATTGGGTAACATTGAGTTCTGCAATATCCTGCAAGATATCCCTGTAGAAGCGGTGACACTGATCTTGATCCTGGCAGACACTGGGCACCATAACTCAGCTGCTAAGCTGCTTACCTGTTTCTTGTACCACTGTCATGCTGCCCCACCAATTTTTGTGCTCTACAAACTGCCCTGCACCTCTCAGCTGTCCCTCTCTTGTAAAGAGGGACAGCTGCCTCCTCACCTCTCAGCTGTCCTCTTTACAAGAGTTGTCCCTTATTTTGTCTCTCAAAATTGCTCAATACCTCATCCATTCCTCATGGAAAGGTGCAGCCCTCACAGAGAATATGCTTTAATTGCAGACTTTAAAGAAGAAAATTAATAATATTCTAAGATACTAAATTAAAATTAATGTTGTACAAGTAAACACAGTAGTTTCCACAGTGGTCTGAGCTCATATCTCCATGTTTGAGGATGTGTTCCTAATCATGAGGGTCAGTGTTCCTCTTTTAATGTTTATGTCCCTTATTTCAGTGACAAAAGTTTGAGAGGTATGCTACCCTGACTCCTAGGTCCCATGAGCCTGTTCATGGATTACATCTCCATTTTCCTGTGGGGCTGCACTGCTGCTAGCATTTCTTAGCACAGCCACCTGGTAGTAGCACACTTTCTCTGACTTGTTGCGTTCTCATTCTGGAATTGGCATCATGTTGATCCTATGTTCTAACATTTTCTACTCTGAGTGCTGCTGCAGCTGCCCACCCATTGCCCTTCCTCTCTTGAAGCCTGTTGCTGTTTGGTCGTCTGATGTTTTCACATGATGGTTGTTGTGGCAGCTGCATGACAGTTTTGCATTCATTGTGCCCTGACATAAACTATCTCACGTTAAACTATTGGTTGGTTAGTGGATGAGTAAATTGACCAGAACATTGGGAGAAATTCTACTCTTTCAAGAACTGCAAAGGGATATTTAATATCAGTCTTAGCAGATTTTACAGCAGGCAAACAGGACCCTAGTTTGACATCTCATTCTAGAGATAGTTTGCTAGGAGGTCAGTCCCTCAGGCACCTCTTTGTGAGGGTGGAAAGCTTTCAGCTACAAGACCTAGAAAACTTTTTGTCAAATTACATAGAAACATAGAATCTATTGACAGAAAAATCCCTGCTGGCCCATCTTGTCTGTCCATTCCTATTTAACTAATGCTGAATGAGAGAGCCTTATAGACTCCTTACTCCCTTCTTCCCCTCCCTTTCCAGTTTGGTCTTTAGTAAGCCCCTGTGTCTGTTTCCGTCCTGCGACCCACCCCACCACTGATTTTGCTCAGACCACCTTGCCTGACAGCCTATTCCTCCCTTGCACTGCCTTCTCCATGATAAAGTACTTCTTGGTAACTCTCTTAAACTTACCCCACTCCCACCTCTCAACAGCTTCAAGAGTTGCCTCTGGTGATGGTGTTCCCATGCAGTGTGAACAATTCCTGGCAACTACATTATTTCCTGTGGAGGTGTTTGTATGTTTTAGTCATATCCCTTTTTTCCCTTCTTGTCTCAAGCTTGCACATGCTCAGATCTGCTAAAGTCTGCTTGTATGTCATTTTCTACTGTCCCTGGATCTTCTTGGTTATCCTTCCCTGCACTGCCTCTACCCTGCCCTGTCCCTTTTCAGATGCAGATTCAACAACTGCACACAGTACTTCAGGTGGAGCCGAACCAGTAACCTACAGTTTATAGCGTCAATAGCACCTCCTTTCTCCTGCTTGTGATCCGTCTCCCAATTATGTACCTCAGCATCCTAGTTGCCCTGTCCACTGCCCTTCTGCATTGGGTTGATACAGTCTGTCTGATATTATTACTTTCAGGACCTTTTCCTCCTTATTGCTTTCAACTTAACTTAGTTCTTACTATACATACTATATGCTTAAGCATTGGAGCTGTACAAAATTTCAAAATTGTGCCAGAGTTCCATGGAAATTCAGAAATTCTACCTAATTCTTCAGAATTCCAAACACCTGAAGCAGAAGTTGTTGTTTTTAACTGCAGATCAGTTATCCACCATTTATGTAAAACTCAGATTCATCTTCTATAAACCATAGAATAATATTAATCAGATTTCATAATATACATGATATTATTCAGTGGTTTCCATAAAATGCTTTTCAGAATTGTGCGGAATGAAAAAAAGAAATGATGGAAAGCATTTCAAAAGCAAGAGTGCCACTCCTCATGACTTCTGTAGCAGAATCCTGCATTCTGCAAAGCTCTAATATGTATTTAACATATCCATTTACCTACTGATCTGCTGAACCAACAATACACAGTCTCAGCACATGAAAGCTTTACTCTATATCAACACTTTACCTTGAATACTTTGACACTTGTCAGGCTCTCAAAGTGTGCTGAAATTGCTGATTACCCATTCCACTGCACAGCTCTAATATGCACTTAACATATCCATTTACCTCCTGACCCACTGAACCAACAATACACAGACTCAACACATGAAAGCTTTAGTCTATATCAACACTCTACCTTAAATACTTTGACACTTGTTAGGTTCTTCAAGTGTGCAGAACTTGTTGATTACCCATTCCTCTGTATAACTGCTTGACCATCCTGACACATAATCACATAATTGATAACACTTGTTTATAAATTATCTAAATTAAAACACCTTTGCATAAATGTACATTTGTCTCTAAATAACAATATAGCATGCATTTACCTTGCAGCCATCCACTAGGATCCCTTCATAAATAAGTTGTCAATTCAAGAAAAAACTTCAATAGATAAATATGTACTTTTGCATGTTTGGTGATTATTGATGGAATCATTAATGTATTTGAGGGCTTATAAAAGCATTAGCAAACAGGCTAGAAGGAAGAGTGGAGCAACAATGGGTAAATATCAAAACTGCCATCACAGAGGCAACAAGCCTTTGTGTGAAGCAAATAAACAAATCAAAATGAAAGAAAAAGCCACTATGGCTGTCAAAGAGGTGGAGGTGAAGGTTAGGGAAAAAGATAGCATTTAGGAAGTAAAAGGAAACACAGGAGGAGCAGGACAGAGAATTGTACCAGTTAAGGCAGAAGGAAGCAGGGAGGGTAGTCAGAATAGCAAAGGCCCAAACTGAGGAAAAAGATAACCAACTCGGTTAAGAAGAGGGATACAACCTTTTATAGGTATATCAGGGAGCATAGAAAGACAGAGGGAGGGATAGTGAGGCTGAACAGAATGGATGGTGGGTGGGCAGAGAGGGACGGTGAAAAAGCAGAGATACTGAATACATACTTCTGTTCAGTATTCACAAAAGAGGAGGTGGGGAGCTGCCTAATCCAATTAACAGAAGTACTCTGGATAGGGGGGTCGATCCCAGTCCTTTCACAGAAGAAACGGTTCTGAAAGAACTCCTAAAACTGAAGGTGAACAAAGTAATGGGGCCAGATGGAACTCGCTCCAGAATTCTAAAATAATTAAGCAGAGAACTAGTGACACCACTGATTACCCTTTTTAACAAATCATGGGAGGATGATGTGGTACCTGAGGACTGGAGGAAAGCAGATGTGATTCCCCTTCACAAAAGTGGAACCAAGACAGAGGCAGGAAACTACAGACTTGTCAGTTTGACCTCTGTAGTAGGGAAAGTGATGGAATCACTTCTGAAGGAAAGAATTGTTGCGTACCTAGAGGTCAGTGGGGCACAGGACCCAGGGTAGCATGGGTTCACAATGGGAAGATCATGTCAGATGAATCTAATAGATTTCTTTGACTGGGTGACCAAAGTAGTAGACCAGGGAGGGGCTGTGGACATGGCCTACCAAGACTTTAGCAAGGCATTTGACACAGTCCCACACAAAAGATTAATAGTCAAATTAACCAGCCTTGGAGTGGGCCCCAGGATGGTAGCCTGGGTAAAACATTGGCTGGACAACAGGACACATAAAGTAATTGTAAACTGAGTCCACTCTGAAGAAAGAGGGTTACTAGTGGGTACTGCAGGGCTCATTACTGGGTCAGTCCTTTTTAATGTCTTTATAAGTGACATTGCAGAGGACTGGAAGGAAAAGTATGCCTCTTTGCAGATGACACAAAGATCTGCAACAGGGTTGATACACAAGGAGGTGTGGAAAGGATGAGAAGGGACTTGGCAAGGTTAGAGGAATGGTCAGAAGTATGGCAGCTTGCATTCAATGCAAAGAAGTGCAAAATAATGCACCTGAGAAACAAAAACCCAGGGGAAGATTACACAATGGGGGGAGGTAGTAACAACAACAAAAATGGAAAGGGACCTGGGGGTAATCATATCAGATGACCTTAAGGTTGGCAAGCAATGTGAGAAGGCGGTAGGGATGGCTGGGGGGATACTGGGAAGTATAGGGAGAGGCATCACCTGCAGAAAACAGGAAGTTGTTATCCCCCTGTACAGACAGTTGGTGAGACCCCATCTGGAGTAGTGCATCCAGTTCTAGAAACCCCATCTCCGCAAGGACATAGACAGGATGGAGGCAGTTCAGAGGAGAGCAACTAAAATGGTGCAGGGTCTGCAAGAGAAGCCATATGAGGAGAGACTAAAGGAGCTTAATATGTATATCCTTGAGGAAAGGAGATAGAGGGGGGACATGGTAGAAATGTTTAAGTACCTCAGTGGAATCAACAAAGTCCAAGAGAGTAGCATCTTTTGGAAAAGAGATGTGCAAGAACAAAGGACACAATTTGAAGATAGAGGGGGACAGCTCAGGGGCAATGTGAGGAAGTATTTTTCACAGACAGGGTAGTGGATTCATGGAACAGCCTTCCTGAGGAGGTTGTGGGGTCTAAAACTGTGGGAGAATTCAAGAATGCATGGCACAGACATAAGGCAATTTTTGTCGGGGATAGGAAGAAATAGGCTGTTGGTTAAAAAGGATCTGCAGCTTGTCCTCTAGGTAGGGAAATGGGCAGACTAGGTGGGCCAAGCAGTCCTTATCTGCCATCAAAGTCTATGTTTCTATGTCTATATAGTAGCAGGCATTTTATGATGTTTGGAAAGATTTTGTGTTGAATTAAATCTGTGCTGCTAATTTAGTAAGAAGATAGTGTGTTATCTAAGTTGAAGAAAGGGTCCATCCATCAGCAATTAAATACAATTGCAGAACTCAGTTGTATTAAATTTGAATATAATTAACTTTAAGTCATTCATGTTTTAGTTGCCACTTGCATTTGCATAAAAACATTAGTTTTTTTTCTTGTCTTTCATTTTCAGATGGCATAATGTTCTCTTTGGAACATTAACCATGTTCACAGCATAGACTGTGATGTCACAAGTAATAATGAGCACTGGAAAATGGCAATATCAGTTTGGCTTCAATTTGGAAGCCATGCCTTTGGTTCAGATTCAGCACTTCAGTCTGAAACACTTTGGGTCCATCTTATTGGAGTTTATCAGGCTACAAATAGAGATGTGTCACCCTTTGGCCACTACATTACCCTCACCAGTCAATCCATGCCTCTTACACCTCTCTCTTTGCTAGTCAGAGTATTAAAGGTCTTCACCTGGAACAGAGCCAGAAGCAGTATTTTGTTATAAAAGAAACTCATGGTAAGTATGAGTGTGGGAGATGACCTAGTTGGGTGATAGGTTGGCCATGGGACTAGCCCTGACAATCTGGGAAGGGCTAAAATGTTTCTAAGTAACTGGCTAAATTGCAAAGTGATCCCAAAGTAGCCCACAAATTTAGCTGGACCAATCTGAATGCAACAGTTCGATTTTTATGCATGCACTGAACAGAAATGTGGCTTTAGGTCATCCTTAGTCAAAGAGGGGTTGGGAGCTCCAGACTCATTCTCAGATGCAACTGAGCTATAAAGGACAAACAGACAGTATTCATGCAGATTTCCTTAACAAGAAATAAATAAATGGGTCTGAATTCCTTAATATTTCAAATGTTTGATAATTCTGTTCTGCTGATGCAGGTTATAAATTATTTCCTTCTGACTAGAGCTCCTTTTTTTCAGTAGGAATTAATTTCATACTGTATTTTTACTACAACTAGTGCAATGTTTCTGCTTTTTAAGTGCCTGATTTAGCTGTATGGCATTGCAATGCTTCCATTTTCTCAGAAACATTTACCCTGCTGGGTCAGATTATAGGAAAACTATAGTCAGACTATGCAGAAACATGTATTGTGCAGATTGTTTTAATATATGGGTGAAGTGATAATGTGCAGTTCCCTTTGCTTGCTGTTAGGAATTTTTTTTCTGAATTTGCCTGCTAGTTTTTTGGCCCATGGGGATCTCCATGTTTGAATTTTTGATTGTTTTCTTTTTCTTACAATGCCTTCTGTCCCGTGTGACAGTGATCATTCATGACCATAGATTTAGGGAGTTTTTGCTGCTGAAGCTACAATCTGCTGTTAGGACCCTGATATTCTAGCCTAAGCTAAATAACCATTTCTATCTTCTTCTATTCTAATTATGTGTCTTGGCCTAGCCAGAAGGAGTAAATGTTTTGTTTTGAAAGCTTTTAATTACATTAAATTACATGGAACTATAAAAAGAAAAACATCACCCCAGGTCATTAATGCTATAATTAGTGAATACTACTTCTTTACATAATAGACCATTCAGTTATCCCTCAGGTGTTTGCCATCTGTACATGTAGTCTTTATTGGTTCTAACTGGATAAGGAGAGCTACTTAAATTCATAGCCCCACTGCTGTAAACTTGACACAAAGTCAGCACTTGCAAAATAAGTGGTCACAAATACATATTGGGAGGGGATGGAGAGTGGGTCTAGCCCAGGCTGACTAGAAAAAGTAAGAGTTTTATTATCAATTAACTGAAGGGCTAATATAACCCAAGTACCACTAAACATTCATAACATTAATTAGAAGGTGAAAGTGCTGAATTGCAGAACTTCACCAAATATAAATTCAGCACCAGTTAGCTCTTAGGTCAGCTTTCCAAGGCTACCATAATCCCCACTGCTACAGCTCCTCAAACTATGAAGTCTTCCAGTGAACCATTTTACAGCTGCATGGTGACATCACCATGCTGACATACTGCTATGACTTGGAGAGAGAGAATGGACCATGGAAAGAACTGACTGGATACCTAGATTGTCTCTATCCACTGAGTGCTTTGAGTGGAACTGAAGCACATCTCTCCACTTCTGTAGTGCTGTTCCTTGTTGTTGCTTCAGCAGCAACAGGAATTTATTTAATTTATTTAAATTCCTGTTGCTGGAACTGAAGCACATCTCTCCACTTCTGTAGTGCTGTTCCTTGTTGTTGCTTCAGCAGCAACAGGAATTTATTTAATTTATTTAAATTCCTGTTGCTGCTGAATCATTTCCTTCTCAAGGAAATACAGTGGAAATAGAGTGGCTAATGTAGTGGTGGAGGAGGAGAGGCAAAGGAACAGCAAGGAACAGCACTACAGAGGTGGAGAGATGTGATTCAGTTCCACTCAAAGCACTCAGTAGTTATAGACAGTCTAGGTATCAGGTCAGGTGACTGGTAGCAGTCTCACTCAGAGTCTTCATTTAAAATTCTTCTTTGAAACCAGCGTCAAAAAGGCATGTAGCACACTGGCATTCAGGGTGGGCACATCTAGCTTGCTGAATGTGTTTTGTTTACCTTTTCCTCATGTAGTTATTTCTCAGGCATTGATTGCTGCATGCAGCTTCTGCTGAAATGTTTCCATCTCTGCTCCATCATTCACCCCACAGCATGTCCAACAGGGCATCTCCTTTCATCTCCAAGTCCTTCAACACTGTTCTGTCGCATACTTTTTTTTTATGCTCTTACCCCCTTATCTCTGCAGCTTGATTGTTTGAGGGCTGTACTGGTGGGGGGGCATGAACTCCGGGTCTGGACCTCAGCCCCCACCCTGCCTCAGTTTTTCCCTTGGAAGAGGCATGGGGGGGAATTACCACCACCACCTGTACCATGTGTCTGGCCTCCATCTGACCAGGATCTGCACCACACACCTACCAGCCACATTGTCTGGCAAACTGCGGAGTCATTTTCCAGTTTTCTCCCCATGCCCCGAGGACATTGGCCACCAAGGGGATCCATGGAAACATGTGCATGCTGAGACGTGAGGCTGCTCTGGATCCCAGCCACATAGTGCCCTGCACCTCCACCCGTGTGCACTCAGATGGCAGCATTACAGCAGAAGCGAGTCCCTCCTCCCGGAGGAGGACAGCACCCTGGATCCTCAATCCCCCAGCTGACCCTCCAGCTTCCTGGGCTTGCTCACAAACCTGGTTAACCAGTGTCACAAGCAGTAGTGCTACCACCGTGCCAGTTGGCCATCCATTTCTGCCTCATACTTTATTGTTGTGCCCAGTCCAAAGTGCTTAACTAACAGTTTAGTGATGATGCAGTCAGGCAATAAAGCACTATCCTAATGTTCTCAAAGCCTGCCCCAATTGGGGGCATTTCTTGGGAGAAGAACACACTCCTTCCTTTAACTGTTGACCAGCAAATACCATTGTCAGATTTCTACTTATTGCTAACTGTAGGATTTACACTTAGGTGACATTCTATGAGTGTGGCCATGGGGGAGGGGTTGGGGAAGTACATCGTATTACCTGATGAGGAGACCAGCAACTGCAAATAGCATTCTCTTATTTCTACTGCACTGCTAAGAATGAGATTTCTATTAGTACCCACTTGTCTTCTTTTCTGAATTATACATTTCATAAGGAATCAGATATAATAACATGCATGAAAAGAATAATGCTAAAGTTGCCTTACTAACATATATCTATCTGCTGTCAACTCTTAACTGCATAGGCTTCCATTCCTCTAGTAAAAGTTTTCTCAAATAAAGATGGATGAATGGACCAGAAATAAAAAAAACAAGCATTTGTCAATGCCGAATACTGATTGTGTTGGTCCGTTGAGCTCGCTCACTGCCCCTCTGTCAGTAGCTTGTTCTGTTTCTCCCGGTGCTGCAGGCTGCTGTTTTGTACTGGGCTCCTGCCTGCATTGGCACCCTTTTCTGTCCACAAAGAAATCCGCAGCTGTCCCAACAGAGTTCCATTGAGGTGGCTCACTCCACCTCTCTTACTCACTCATTCTGTTTCTCCTGGCGCTGCAGACTGCCCTTTTGTACTGGGCTCCTGCCTCTGTTGGTGGCTTTTTTTGCCCACAAAGAAATCTGCAGCAGTCCTGACACAGGTCCCTTAAGCTTGCTCACTCCCCCTCTCTCACTCGCTCATTCAGTTTCTCCTGGCACTGCAGGCTGGCCTTTTGTACTGGGCTCCTGCCTGCATTGCTGCCTTTTTCTGCCCACAAAGAAATCTGCAGCAGTCACGATAGAGCTCCGTTGAGCTCACTCACTCCCCCTCTCTCACTCACTCATTGTATTTCTCCAAGATCTGCAGACTGCCCTTTTGTACTGGGCTCCTGCCTGTGTTGGCACCTTTTTCTGCCCACAAAGAAATCTGCAGCTGTCCTGACAGAGCTCCGTTGAGGTCGCTCACTCCCCCGTCTCACTCGCTCATTCTGTTTCTCTTGGCGCTGTAGGCTGCCCTTTTGTACTGGGCTCCTGCCTGCATTGCCGCATTCTTCTGCCCAGAAAGACATCTGCAGCAGTCATGATAGAGCTCCATTGAGCTCGCTCACTCCCCCTCTCTCACTCGCTCATTCTGTTTCTCTCGCCCCTGCAGGTTACTCTTTTGTACTGGGCCCCTGTGTGCATTATTGTCTTTTTCTGCCCACAAAGAAATGCGCAGCAGTCCCAAAAGAGCTCTGTTGAGCTCAATCACTGTCCCCTCCCTCACTCGCTCGCTCGTTCTGTGTCTCCCGCTGCTGCAGGCTGCCCTTTTGTACTGGGCTTCTGCATGTTTTGGTGACTTTTTCTTTCCACAAAGAAATCTGCAGCAATCCCAACACAGGTCTGTTGAGCTTGCTCACTTCCCCTCTCTCACTCACTCATTACATTTCTCCCACTTCTGCAGGCTGCCCTTTTGTACTGGGCCCCTGCATGCATTGCTGCCTTTTTCTGCACACAAAGAAATGTGCAGCAGTCATGATAGAGGTCCCTTAAGCTCGCTCACTCCCCCTCTCTCACTCGCTCATTGTGTTTCTCCTGATGCTGCAGGCTGCCCTTCTGTACTTGGCTGCTGCCTGCATTGGCACCTCTTTCTGCCCACAAAGAAATACGCAGCTATCCTGACAGAGTTCCATTAAGGTCGTTCACTCCTCCTGTCTCACTCGCTCATTCTGTTTCTCCTGGCACTGCAGGCTGCCCTTTTGTACTGGGCTCCTGCCGCTATTGGCACCTTTGTCTGCCCACAAAGAAATCTGCAGTCGTTCCGACAGAGCTCCATTGAGCTTGCTCACTCTCCCTCTCTCACTTGCTCATTCCATTTCTGTCAGCACTGCAGGCAGCCCTTTTGTACTGGTCTCCTGCCTGCGTTGTCACCTTCTTTTGCCCAGAAAGAAATCTACAGCATTCAAGATAGAGCTCCGTTGAGCTCGCTCGCTTCCCCTCTTTCACTCGCTCATTCTGTTTCTCCCACTGATGCAGGCTGCCCTTTTGTACTGGGCCCCTATATGCATTGCTGCCTTTTTCTGCCCACAAAGAAATTGGCAGCAGTCCCAACAGAGCTCCATTGAGCTCACTCACTCCCCCTCCCTCACTCGCTCATTCTGTGTCTCCCACTGCTGCAGGCTGCCCTTTTGTACTGGGCTCCTGCCTGTGTTGTTGGCTTTTTCTGCCCACAAAGAAATCTGCAGCAGTCCTGACACAGCTCTGTTGAGCTTGCTTACTCCCCCCTCTCACTTGCTCATTCCATTTCTGCCGGCGCTGCAGGATGGCCTTTTGTACTGGGCTCCTGCCTTCATTGCTGCCTTTTTCTGGCCACAAAGAAATCCACAGCATTCATAATAGACCTCCGTTAAGGTGTCTCACTCCCCCTGTCTCAATCTCTCATTCTGTTTCTCTTGGTGCTGCAGGCTGCCCTTTTGTACTGGGCTCCTGCCTCTGCTGGTGTCTTTTTCTGCCCACAAAGAAATCTGCAGCAGTCCCAATAGAGTTCCATTGAGCCTCTCACTACCCTGTCTCACTCACTCATTGTATTTCTCCCAGATCTGCAGGCTTCCCTTTTGTACTGGGCTCCTGCCTGCGTTGCTGCCTTCTTCTACGCACAAAGAAATTTGTAGTAGTCATGATAGAGCTCCGTTGAGCTTGCTAACCCCCCTCTCTCACTCGCTCTTTCTGTTTCTCCCACTGCTGCAGGCTGCACTTATGCACTGGGCCACTGGATGCAATGCTGCCTTTTTCTGCCCACAAAGCAATCTGCAGCAGTCCTGACACAGCTCCACTGAGCTGGCTCAGTCCCACTCTCTCACTCGTTCCTTCTGTTTCTGCAGGCGCTGCAGGCTGGCCTTTTGTACTGGCCTCCTGCCTGTGTTGCCGCCTTTTTCTGCCCACAAAGAAATCTGCAGCAGTCATGATAGAGCTCTGTTGAGCTCGCTCACTTCCCCTCTCTCCCTTGCTCATTGTATTTCTCCCGGGACTGCAGGCTGCCCTTTTGTACTGGGCTCCTGCCTGCATTGGCACCTTTTTCTGCCCACAAAGAAATCCGCAGCTGTCCCGACAGAGCTCCATTGAGGTTGCTCACTCCTCCATCTCACTCATTCATTCTGTTTCTCCTGGTACTGCAGGCTGCCCTTTTGTACTGTGATCCTGCCTCTGTCGGCACTTTTTTCTGCCCACAAAGACATCTGCAGCAGTTCCAGCAGAGCTCCGTTCACCTCTCACTCCCCCTCTCTCACTCGTTCGTTCCATTTCTGCTGGCTATGCAGGCTGCCCATTTGTAAGGGGCTTCTGCCTGCGTTGCCGCCCTTTTCTGCTCACAAAAAAATCTGCAGCAGTCACTATAGAGCTCTGTTGAGCTCGCTCACTCCCCTCTCTGAGTCGCTCATTCTGTTTCTCTTGCCGCTGCAGGCTGCCTTTTTGTACTGGGCCCCTGCATGTTTTGCTGCCTTTTTCTGCCCACAAAGAAATCCACAGCAGTCCCAACAGAACTCCGTTGTGCTCACTCACTCCCCCTCCTTCACTCACTCGTTCTGTGTCTCCCGGTGCTGCAGGCTGCCCTTTTGTACTGGGTTACTGCCTACGTTGGCACCTTTTCCTGCCCACTAAGAAATCTGCAGCAGTCCTGACAGAGCTCAGTTGAGCTCGGTCACTCCCCCCCCCCACTCGCTCAATCCTAATCTATCCCAAACACTGATTTCCGACAGCGATATTCTGCACCAGAAGCGCAACAACACATTTTGGCCAGAATGTGAAAAATGACAGCTGTACTGTTTATTAGGAGGTGTGGAAAAATGCCAGTGTTGAAAATGTGGCGTGAAAATATTACTAATTTGCGAAGTTACAAGGGTGCATGGAAACTGCACAATGCACGTTTGTAACACAGTCATTTTATGGAGTTTCATCACAAAATTTTCACCATATGTATTTTAGAACCTCTGCTCATGAACAGTGTCAGTGTGATTCTCTTAATGTGTCCCAAACACTAATTTCCCACAGTGACCATGCAATTGTGTGCTGGAAGAGCGAAAACACATTTCGGCCAGGATGTGAAAAATGACAGCTGCACTGTTCATAAAGGAGGTATGGAAAATTGGCAATGTTGAAAATCTGGAGTGAAAATATTACAAAGGAAACTGGACAATGCATGCTCCTAAAACAGTCATATTTTGGATTTTTTCCACCAAATTTGCAACATAGGCTTTTTGAGAGCCCACCTTATGAACACTGGCACTGTCGTTTTGTTAATCGGTCCTGAAAGGTGATTCCACACAGTGACCGCAAAATCACCTTTTGGGGCTGAATAATGCCATGACAGTGGCAGAATTCATGGGAGGGGTCCCAAAAACCCCATGTTGAAAATTTGGTGTCAACATTCCAAAAGATGCCTGAGATATTCATCAAAGTTTAAAAAATCCTATTTATTCCATTATACAGCTTACCTGCATTTCCTCAGTTCGCGGTTGGCTTTGAAGAGTGCAGACGTGTTCCTGGTCCCCCAAAGATTGTTATGTCAGACTCCGCAGATAAGTATGGGGTGTGGGGGTGTGGAAAGGCAAGATGTTCAGAGGATGGGCGCGGGTTGTGGGAGGGGGGAAGGGAGACTGTAAGGGACCATTTTCTTTCTTTAGAGGTTCAAAAACAAAAACATCACAGGATGGTTTTCTTTTTTTACAGGGCTATTTGGCATGCTGGGGTGGGCTCCCAGCATGCCAACAGTGTTTCATTGAGGGGGCAGCTCTAGCCAATGGGGGATTGGGCACCTCATTGGCACAAAGAGGTGCAAGAGCTAAGAGGGATTGGCACCCCCTCATCACAACTGCACTGGGTGTTTTGGGGGTTATGCTAATGGAGTGGGCTCACCATTGGCAAATGAAACTTTGGGGTGGGACATAATGCCTAATTGGATTGGGCTCACCCATCATCAAAATGAATGTATTTGTTAGGGGCAGTAAAACCCAGCGAGAGTTGGGAGCCCCGGTTGGCGCATAAACACTGTGGGGGAGCATGCTGCGAGGGGATTGAGCACCCCTCGGCATGGGGGCCTCACTCATATTGTTTGTGAACATGGCGGCAAGCTGCCTTCATGTTCACAAACAATATTACAGTACTAACGTTCTGCCCAGTAATGACGGGTCATTCCCTGATTGCAGCAAATGGCTGACGCGGCAATGATAAGGTGGCCCCTGATTGCAGCACCTGAAACATTTCAAGGTGGTGCAACGCTGGCTGAACTAGTATCAGCAACAGCATTTCATGGCATTGGGAAAGCAGGCCAAGCCTTTAAAGGCTGTGGGGCATTGGCCACAACAGTGCCACTCCTTCACAACCTGCTTCTGGAAAGCTGCCACAGTATGTTTCTTGTGCATGTGCGTAATCAACATAAAAAATGTATATGGACTTTTATTTTGCTTTTTTTATGAATGCAATATTTTAATGCATAAAAAAAATTAAAAGCATATTGAACATGTCTGTTCTAAAATGACTTTTGTGCAACATGTGAATTTGTTACTATTTAAAGTTCAAAGAAAATATTTCATACACTTGGCCTTGAGCTCATTACCTTGGGGAAAAGACAATCTGAGAAAGTTGTGCAGTCAAGAACAACTGAATTTCTTAGATCTTTATTCTAGACTCTTACCAATCCTGATGCCTCCCACCCAGTCAGAACAGTGCATCATTTAGAGTGTATGCAAGAAGTGCCCTGTAGAAACAGTGAAATGAGGGCAGCTACAGGGGTAGAACAGTGAACAGCAATTACTGCAACCCCTGTAGCTTTGACCTCAGTGGGAGGGACTGAAGGGAGGAAAGAAGGGTGGAATAAAAGTGTTGACTGGCTGAGCTGCTCCTGTGGCAGAGAGGGCTAAGGCAGAGAGCAAGGTTCTAGTTCCGGTCTCTGATCTTTTTCTGTGAGGCAGGTTTTCAGTATTATTACAAGTCCCATCTCACAGTACCCCCAAGTTTGACTTTTCCCCTGCAATAAAACTCTGACTCTGAGTTGATTAATTTAGTAATGGGGGTATAGGGGTGAGTGCCCACCACAAAAACGTAAATTTACCATGCTGTGTGGAGTCCACGGTAGTGGTCCTGCATGTGTGTTGGGACAGCTACCATGTCGATTTCTTTGTTTTCAGTAGTTGCTTTTATTATAGGCACTATTGTTGCTGCACTGTTTTGACAAGCGCTGTTGTTACATTCATGTTTTGGACCTAGTGCCCTGATGCCTGGCTAAGAAAACTCTGAACACAGCTGACATGTTTTAAATGAACCATTACATGTGAGGAATTCACCACAGCAATGTGATTTTATTAGAAATGCATAATACAGTAATATATGCTCATAGTGATATTGTTGGTAGCAAGCGCCAGTGATTATGTCTGGAACTACAATTTACATGTTGGGGGTAGACTGCACACCACTCAGTTCTGTGTACAGTTTTGCTTTTATGATCAGGGTGGATTGGGAGTGGAAAGCCATGCATTCTGAGTAGTAAGCAGTCAGTGAGTGCACTTCTCCAAAATCATATCACATAAGGAAGGGGAGATTTGACTGAGGGAGGGGCAGGAATTGAGTGTTCTGATGCTGAAATAGTGAAGTGACTGTGTGTGGTGAGGGCATGATGTGGGGGGATGTCATTGTTGTTGGCAATGTGTATACCATGAAAGAGCTTTCCTGAGCAGTGCCACTCCCCCACCCTCCACACACACACGGCTCAAATATTGGAAAGCTAATTCTGATTCAGTCTGTCTGACTTGCATACTTGAATCACAGAGGAGTTCTTGCAAATTCCAAATTGTCTGCAATCTTTGTGAATTGACATATTCCCTGTTCTGCAAACTATGTACATTTCTATCAGGTACTGTAGCTCCACACAGCTCCAGCTATTGTTAGGCTTTGAGGCATTAGCATTCTTCATTAGAGATTTTAAGCATCACCTGTTTACTGAACTACTAGTACATCACAATGAGAGTCAGAAGGGTCATTGCTATCTTTCTCCTTAGGATCTCCCTCTAGGAAAGAGCTTTCACATGACTGTGGAGTTGAGGATCATCTTGTTTATAACATAATTTGGCATTAGCCAACAATGACTGCTCTTGAATTATCTTCAGCGAGGTTCTGCATCCATGCATGATATCCAAACTCACACGCAACATATGATTTTCAGGGGGGGTTTCGTTTCACTCATTTTTGCTATTTAGTTACCCAGGATTCAGCTGATATGTAATATGTCATTTTAAGAGGCATCATGCTTTTACTCACCATTATGCTGTTTTTAATCAGGATATCCCAGATTAGATGCAATGGGCTGATTCACAAAGTGTTTCAGATCAGTGCAAAGGACTCATGGCAGAGGGTTTGATGCAAGGGGCGACTTGCATCAAACTTCATGGCAATTGCAATTCAGGAACGATGCCTGCTGCAAACCCCTGCCACAAGTCCTTTGCACTATTCGCAACAAGTTAGACCAGCTCCCCCCGATCTAATGTTGCACCATTGGGGGACTCATATTACGGGACTTGCACCAAAGGGTTAGCGCAAGCTGCTTTAAAGTGGGGAAACTGTTGCAGCTGCACCAGCCCTTCATGAATCAAGCTGCCTTGTGCCAAAGGGCTTTGGCACAGCAGCACCAAACACTGCAGATGGTGCAGGGCTTGGGGCAAGCCCTGCATCAACCTTCATGAATCAAGCCCAATGTCTTATTTTCTGTGCTGTCCTGCCTTTACCTATTTGCATACTCAGTTTAGCCTTGGTAGCCAAACAGAGATGGAAAATCTAGGTTTTTTAGTGGGGTCCTCCTTACACAAATTTGCATACTGTATTTACAGGAGTACAAATCCACATAAGGCAACATACTAGGCTGGGGTGCTCTGATAAAAAGCAAATAGTCAACAATGAAAAATCATTGAAAAAGGAAAGATTTCCGAAACGTGTCAAAGCGTAACCTTTTTTTCTGTACCTGCACCTGCTGAATAAGATGGGCAATTGTTATGCTGTGAACAACATTCTGCTTTATTTATATGGTGGTGAGTGCATGCTTTTTCATTGTTGACTGTATTTACAGGGGATAGCCCATCCCAAATAAGATGCAGTACCTTATTTTTAGTGTGGTCCTGCTTTCACATAAGTTTATAATGTATTTAGACAGTATAACACAGTTGAGATGAGATTACATATTTAGTTTTTACTGGGGTCATACTTTTATTTATTTTGTACAGCATTTTCTGAGAGCAGTTTAACTGAAATGTCATATTTTGGTTTCAGTAGGGCATTGTCATCATCCAGGTTTTACTATAGCTACACAGTACTGTATAATCAATTTATATTACAAAGTCTTATCTTCAGAGGGGTCCTGCTTTTGCCTATTTTATATTGTATTTGTCAAGGATAGCCCAGCCTTGCTGAAAGGCACTATAACAGCTAATTTTCATTGGGTTCCTGCTGTTACCCATTTTTATAATGTATTGATCCAGGATAGCTCAGTTCCCATAGAAACATAGAATCAATGAATCTAACAGGAGAAAAGGACCAATTTGGCCAACACACTCTATCCAGATAGTCGCTGCCCAGTCTGCCTCCAAAGATCATAGCTGGTCTCCTGCAACCCTCCCTCCTCCCTGCCTATTCACTAATATTCTGTTATGTCTCTACCATGCATGCTTTAAGCCACCTACTGTTTTCACTTACACTATTTTTGCTGGCAGTTTATTTCAGGCATTCAGTGAAATAATACTTCCTCACATCCCTCTTTAACTTCTCCCCCTCCAGCTTCATTGCATGCTATCTGGTTCTGGTGCTGTTCCTTCTCTGAAAAAGACTCCCCTCCTGCACCATTTTCAACCCCATGAGATACTTGTAGGCCTCTATCATGTCCCCTCTTGCTTACCTCTCTTCCAGGGTGTGCATGTTGAGCTCTCTCAATTTTTCCTCATAGGGCTTTTGGTGCAACCCTGCACCATTTTAGTTGCCTTCCTCCTGATTGTATCCACCTTGTCTATGTCCTTTCTGAGGTGCAGCCTTCAGAAATGGACACAATACTCTTGGTGGGGTCTTACCAGTGAAGGACACAGTGGCAACACCACCTCACTCAATCTGGGCCCAGATCAGGGCCATGAACTACCTCATATCTTGTTTTTTGTGGGGCCCAAAGTTTGCCAGCTTTTACAGTCCATTCATCCAAAATAGCTTAACAAAACATCTACTTTTCAGCCGGGTGCTGCTTTCATCTAATTTTTTTTACTTTCTGTTTTGACTATCCTTTCTCTGCACCAGCTTCCAGGTCCTCCTTCCACCCGCCCAAGCCCTTCTGTCAACCATGTGAGCCTGCTGCCAAGAGTCCAAGATGCTACCAGATTCTGTTCATGAATGTCTCTGGAATCCTAGCTAAAATCTACAGCGTGTATCCTATTGGTATAAACCTCACTTCCCAAGAGTGGATGAGAATATGCATTCTATGACTAAGGTTTGGGAAGAGGCAATGACAAGGAATGAAAACAGCTGTCAGAACCAGCGTTGGGTGTGGAGGGCAGATCATCTTCTTTTACCGGTGGCTGTGTGGTATAGTATCCCACTTAAGCCCTCCATTTTCCCTCCCCAGGGTGTTCTCCTAAGGAGCAACCCAGCAGTGCACAAGTCAGAAATGAGAGTGTGCCTCATCTTACCCTTGGGAGTCCCTGTGCTGGTCCTGCTCTGGGCTTATGAAATCTTTGTGTCACTAACTGGGTAATTAAGTGCATGCCAATGTAAGAACACTCCAGAGGGATCACCTATTCCTTACCGCATGACACACCCTCCCCCATGGCCACTAGAGGGCAGTTCAGAAGCAAAAGAAGATGCAATCCCTCACTGAGCCAGAAGGCACTTGAGATGAATACAAGAACTCTGCCTCACTGACTCTGTGCTTAGGACATGAACCTCAGTTGTTTGGCTGTCAAGCAGGAGCACTACCACTCATCAGTGTTGGCAGGCATACTCAGTGTACTTTGCTGAGTACAGTAAAATCTGGAAAATCCAGGGGCAACATGAGCCTCATGCCAGGGCAACAAACACAAACAGAGCCTGATGTACCGGAAGGATTGTTTTTCTCCTCCTTGGTTGCTTTAATGTGAGTTTTTGAATGATCCCTGGAATGTATTTATTTATTTGCTTTTGTTAACCAGGTAAGCACACTAGACAGCCAAGTGCCTATTTTCAGGTGCGACCCGGGAGAGTTACAGGTTAAAATTCGTACATGAACAGTTGAGGAATAGAGAAAACACATAGGGAATAACAGGCATTACAAGGCTAGCTCTAGTACAGGTTGGCACAATGAAATACAATAAAATGGTACATACAGGATGTAATTAGGAGGTGAACAGCAGAGTAAACAAAAACAATGACAGTGATAACTGCCTGTGGGGGGGGGGTGCCCTAGGAAGGGGGTCGAATACTAGCTTCTCAACCGGTTACTGAAGAAGTAAGTGCAAGTAGTGCTGAGGCCCTCCACCCTGCCAGGCTAGGGGGAGGAGTGGGGCTCCGGTAGTGAGCTACGAGGTGCAGGGATAGGTGGAGGAAGATTTCAAAAAGTTCCAGCGGGAAGCTTTAAAGCTTTGATGGGAGGTGGTGGACCGAGTAAGCTCAGGGAGCGAGTTCTACTGTTTAGGGGCGTATGTGTTGAAGGCCCAATCCCCCGAAAGGGTGCGGGTTCTAGGAACTAGGCATTCCAGGTTCATCCCAGATCTTAGTTGTTAGGATGGGGCACCTAGCTTGAGGGGAAGGGCAAGGGCAGAGGGGGTGACCGAGCGGATAATGGTGTCAATGAAGTTTCCGAGTACGAAGGAGTGGTGCTTCTCCGGAGGGAGCCACTCCAGGCAGCTGTAAAGATCACAGCGGTGGGTGAGGGGAGGGGTGGAGAGCGCGAAGTGGAAAACATTGTTGTAGGCCGTGTCCCATTTTGAGAGGGTGGTTTTGGGAATTGGGGAAATGTTACAAGTCCGTAGCAGAGTGAAGGGAGGAGGACCCCCTGGCTAGGGCCAAACGAGCGGCCGGGGTGAGGCAGTTTTTAGCTCGATAAGCTAGGCCAAGCTTACCATTAGTAGCCTTACAAACATTCTAGATGTGAAGAGTAAGGTCCAACTGCGGGTCTAGGGTGACACCCAGATACTTGGCAGCGGCTACCATATCAAGGGGTGAGCCGTCAGCCCTGTAGATTTGCAGTGGAGCGGGGCAGGATTTTATTTTGTTCAAGGAACTAAACAGCATGGCTTGGGTTTTCTTGAGATTGAGTATACTGTATGTGTGGGTGCTAAACTTAGAGGTCTTGATTCTATGAGCGACCTGATCAAGTATATATGCAAGAGTGCTGGTGGGAATGGACTTCTGTAGGGCTGAATAGTTTGGTGTGTTACAGAAATGCCTCGGAATGTATCCTAAATATTGTAACTAAAAGCCAGCCAACTTCTGTTTGATTCATAGTACTGTATGTATGTTAAATAAAATAAAACATGAATCTGTTAGGATCATTGGCTTACTACATATTGCTGTAGTTAAACATTGTATTCAAACATTAGAAATACAACAGAAACATACAGAAAGCTGCCGTGTGTACAGATCCGGCAGCATCATCAAACCATAACAAACAAGAGTGCATAGATGCAAGTACAAATCAGAAAGGCAAACTAAAAAAATGGACAAAAGGAAGAGGTGTAAGAACAAAATAACAAATGAATACCAAGCAACCAACTGTAGAGTAAAAAGTCAAAAGTTGCTTTATAAAAAGAGCTGAGTAGAATGCACCAAGGTTTAGTGCTACCAGCATAAGTCATTTTAATGGAAAGGCTTGCCTGGTGTTATGTGGGGGGAAAAGCTCCTCCCCCACAGCCTATTTAAGGCATCTAGATGACTTCCCCTCTGCTTAGAGTGAGTCGCTTTTGCTCTTGTGTTGTCCCTGCTCCGTGGCTGCCCATTTGTTTGCTTACCCACCCGTCCTGTCGTTTGTTTGGTTTCTTCGTTTCTCCCCCCCATTTGTTTTCTTTTTTACTTTGCGAGTTTCACTTCTCCCTGCTTTATATTTCTCCATGTTTCCTTGTTCCCCCCCCGTTTGTTCTCTTTCCTATTGTTTTGCTCTGCCCGTTCTTCCTGTTACCGTGTTTCTCCCTGCCTCTGCTTCACCGTTGTTCCTCTTACTGTCTCCCTTCGGACAGCCCGGCTCCAGGCTTAGTCCGTCGCCGCTTTATTTTTACCTCATATTCGTTGGGTTCATTTCCTCACCACCACGCTGTCTACCTGATTCTTGGCAGTTCAACCTCCCACTGCCTTCCTTTTGGCTGCTGCCTGCCTGACCAGCCACCTGTGGATTTCCGCTCAGCCAGGACACTCCTCGCTTCTCCTAATTGCACCTGCCTGCTAGTCTTATGTGCTGCTCTGCTCACCTTCAAGTCCTGAGTTACCTGTGCAGCCTGCATGCTCCTGTGGGGCACTTTCCTTGGATCATTCTGCTCCTTCCTCTCAGCCTTTCCCCTGCTATTGGACATGACAGATAGTCGCTCCTTCTGGGAAGCACTGTGGACTTGGATCTCGGAGTATGGGACATAGCACCGTGCAGCTGCTAGCTCTGCCTACACGGTACCTCCTGTTGCCTTGTGCTGGCTTTGTTTTGTGCTAATTCTGCTGTATCTATGATTCAGTACGTCTAGAGTTGGCTCCACCACTGCCTTTCCTTCTGCCTTTCGGCGATTTCAAATCAAATCAAATTTTATTTATTTAAATCGCTTTTCAAAATTATCAAAGCGCAAATACAACACAAATAAGCAACCAACAAATAAATATATATGTAAAAACAATTAAAAGACAATAGGTTGGCCTAATCAAAGGCTTTCTTAAATAAATAGCTTTTTAAAGAAGCCTTGAATTGCTCTGTGGACTGGCACTCTCGAATCCGACGAGGCAGAGAATTCCACAGGGCTGGGGCCATAAAAGAAAAAGCTCTGGCCCCAGATGATTGAAGACGAACCCTGGGAACTTCTAGCAATCCCTCATCGGCAGACCAGAGTGAGCGAAGAGGGCAGTAGGGCCATAAGAGATCTTGCAAGTAGTCTGGTCCCTGACCGTGTAGGGCCTTATAGGTCAGCAATGCGACCTTGAAGGTAATTCTCCATCGCACTGGCAGCCAGTGCAGTTCACGCAGCACAGGTGTGAAATGGCAAGTTCTTGGCAGCCCCATCAACAATGTGGCACAGCATTCTGCACCAGCTGCAGGTGACGGACATCCACCCCTGGCAACCCTAGATATAGAGCATTGCAGTAATCAAGATTTAACCTTCAGTCATGGTATCATCCGTGCCTCCATACTTTTCCACCCTGCCTCATGCATTAAGGACACAGCATCCACATTCCGGAATGAAGGATCATACTCGGGGACTTTTAATACCTGCGTGCTATCCATTCAGCAGGCGGATTGTCTCTGCTGCTTAGCATACAATCTATTCTTTGTGGACCGGCTATGTAGCCTTATATTAGCACTATTTGCTTGCATTCCCACTATTTCCCTGTGGGCATGTCCGATTTCGGAGGGTCAAGGCGCACTTGGGTAGTACAGTTTCGCAGTCCCTGATTGCCAAGGACAGTTGAGTGGTATGCATGCTTCTCCCCCTTCCCTGTGCTCAGCACTCTGTATTGGTTCGATGTTTCCTTCCCTCGCTCGTTTGCTGGTTATTCCTTATGCTTAATTTTATGGACTGTTTTCGTCTCATTCTGGCCATTCCTAGGAATTGCAGGCTTTGTTCAGGCTCAATGCTGTGGTCTCGAGAAGGGGATTCATCCCTTCCTTGCTGTTCAGATGTCCTATGGCCCTCAGCTCCTGCGCCACTCCTTCCTGCCTCAGCCTCCATCAGTTCTTCCCTAAATGGCTTCTGCATGACTTCTATGGTTCCTCAGACCTTATCCTTAAGTGAGTTTCTGGATTTCCATTTGGCTCCTCGACCATGCCTGCTGTGCTGCCTTCATGATTGCACCACTGTCTCAATCATCAGCTACCAGATTCTAGATGTTCATTGTCTTGGCAGGATGCCTACTCTTCTGGCTGGATCTTCACTGCACTCCCTACCATCCTCAATCTACAGGATTCCTTGGTCCTCAACAGCATTTTGCTTTATCAGTCCGCTTTCCAGTTTCATTGCTACTTCGCACTTTATTGGCTCAAGCTCCTACCTCCAGTGCATTTCCTCCTTCTCCTTCACCCATTTCGCTCAGTTCGGGGCATGGAGATTCCTAGACTATAAGACTTGACGTGCCCTCGGGCTGGGAGGTTTTCCAGTTGCTGCTTTGCCTGCTCACTCAGCTCAGGCCTGGAAATTCACAGCTTTTACAATCTGCCTTCACCCTTCGGGCTGGGAGATTTACTTACTTCTATATGCCAGCCTCGTTCAGCTTGGGGTATGGAGAGTCTCAACTCTACGACCTGTCTTCGCCCTTTGGGCTGGGAGGTTGCCTACAAATCTACTGCTTCTTCGACCTGCCTTCGCCCTTCGGGCTGGGGAGTTTCCTCATTCTGCTCTAATTCTGCCTAGCCCGCTCGGGGTCTGGTGTTTCACACATTCTACTATATGCTTCCCTGCTGCCTATCACCAGCCAGCGGCTCTTCCTAGATTGCATCTGGATGTTTCTTCATCATCATCTATTCTTGGATGTTTGCCCTGCTGCCTCAGCCATGGCATAACTGCTGCTTCCCTTTCTAAGACACTTAGTTTATGTCTCCTGCTGACTTTCATTGTCATGCTTGTGCTATTCTGAATTCAGACCTGTGACAACGATACTTCATTTGATTCAGCCTCTTCAGTTATCTCCATCTAGGACTCTTCAATCTCGTCTAGGTTTTCATAACTCAGACTTTGCATACCTTCAGATTTGGATGTTATTCCTCTCGTCCAGCTGCCGTATCTCTGCCTCAGTCTCTTCAATATGATCCCTGCCTTCCTTGATCTGGATACATCGGTCCTCAGCATCATTACATTCTCTAGATCTGCTTCACAGCTGCAGTTCTGCTGTGCACAAGGATGATTCAGGATGCGTCTCATGGAGACCCTATGTTACATTTATTCTATTAGCTGACCTTCATAAGTACAGCTGCATTCCTGTTACCTGGAGCTACTTGCCTCTCTACGTTCCTCTCCAGCTGATGGCTGCTGCGCCTATCGTCGAGGGACTATCTACCAAGCTCGATTTCTGCCAGCAGACATTCCTGAGTCTGGCTGCGCTTCCCATACTGGAATCAGCTGCCTCTCTCCTACCTCTCCAGCTGTCAGTTCAACTGCACTTTCTGAAGGGACTGATTGCCACATCCTGTTCCTTCTCGTCTGCCTTCGTTGGTGCAATCCTGCTCCTTCTGCCTCTCACTTCAGTTTAGCAGTCTGACTGACTTGCTTACTTTTGGGCTCACTATATTCTACTACTAATTGGATGCTTCATACCTTGCACCAGTGTCTTTGATTATCCTCTACAGCTCACCATTCCAGCTCAACTCTTCAATATTGCATTCATATCAGTTCCTAAGACTATACTTCATTTATCAGAACTGGATTCATCAGTCGGTAGCTTGGCTACAAGCCTTCTTTCATTCCACATACTATACAAGCCCTTTATTAGAAATCAGGAAGTCGTACTATTTCTATTCATCCTGCCTCTTTGACATCAAACTTGGATGCAACTATCTGCGTCTGGTCTCCTGTATTGAATTCATCAGTCATCAACTTCATCCCCACCATCATGCATTTCCTGGATTATGCCTTCTATAAACTGAAGTCCGGAAGAAGGTTCTTCATATATCCACTCTCCATCATTCAGAATTGTACGTGGATTCTCAGACTCAGACTTTATTAGGAGGAAATTACTTCACTGGACATTTACAATTCTGTTCTTTCTTAAGCTCTGTTTATCTGGATTGAATTCTACAAATTAGAATTCAGATTTAGCTGATTAATTTAGTTTAATTAGAATCTCTCTCCTTTAGTATGCCCAGAAGGATGGGCAGTTCAGTAGCCATGGGTCCTCAGAGGTTCCCCCCAAGGTGAGGTTTCCTCTCCTGAGTGCTACTGGTCGCACTCTCCGGAGTTGGAGGAGGTGATCGTCTATTCATATCATTAAGTTGTTATGCACGATTCTTCAGCACTCAGTTACAGAGCAATCGTTGATATTTATTCTTTTTGGGGCTTTCATAATTCTAAACCAAGCTTCCTTCCTACAGGTGGGATACAGAGAAAGGCCAAAACCATCAAATATTATCAAACGACTCATTTCAAGCATCCAAGTGCCTAAGCACAAACATTCTATACTACTGCCTAATGAACATTGTCCTCTTAATGCTGGCCTCTGTATCCAACAACCATATTCATCATTTAACTATGTTACATAAGCACTGAGCTATGAACCACACATAATGGAAAGGCTTGCCTGGTGTTATGTGGGGGAAAGCTCCTCCCCCACAGCCTATTTAAGGCATCCAGCTGACTTCCGCTCTGCTTAGAGTGAGTTGCGCTCACCCACCATCCTCCCCGACACCTCCTCCTCCTTCTGTGGCACTCTTATCCCACCGGGAGGCTTTCATAATTCTAAACCAAGCTTCCTTCCTACAGGTGGGATACAGAGAAAGGCCAAAACCATCAAATATTATCAAACGACTCATTTCAAGCATCCAAGTGCCTAAGCACAAACATTCTATACTACTGCCTAATGAACATTGTCCTCTTAATGCTGGCCTCTGTATCCAACAACCATATTCATCATTTAACTATGTTACATAAGCACTGAGCTATGAACCACACATAATAGCAGTATAAAATCTCTGCACAAAAATTATGTACTTATGATTGGAGTGTTATATAGAATAAATGAAGGCTTATAAAATGCTGAAGTAATGAACATGGTGCGAGGCATAAGGCAGTCTCTTGGAAATGGGTCGTAGATGCAGCAGTGTCCTAGGTGGTCATTCAAGGGGATAAATCACCCTACACCTTGCCTGGACAAAGACATTTGGGGGAGGGATCTCAAAGAGGCACCAATGGAAAAGGAGTGCATGTAGGAGTTGAAAGGACCTCAAATGGAATAGTGCATTTACATGGTCTGAATTGCAATATGTGACATACGATCAAATGAGGCAAGCTGCGAGAGTTCAGCTAAAACGTCATATGCGGAGAGCACCTTTGTAGAGTGCCACCTATGCAAAAGAAGACATTTACTACAACACTAGCATGAATCATAAAATCCCTTTTTGCTCTATTAAGGTGTGCAGCACCCTTAGGAAGACCAATAAGGAAGAGGTCAGGAGAAAGGGCTCCGAGATAATGTAGTATCTGAGACAGAACCTTCTGAACACTTGACCAGTAATTAGCAAGGGCTGGACAGTTCCATAAGAGATGGAAGATGTCTCCATCTGATCACTGACATCTACAACAGTGGTTTGAGGGAATGAGATGGGCCTCATGCAGTACTATCGGGATGCAGTACCAACAATGAGGAATTTTGTTTTGGATGGATCTACTTTTAGGATCTTTAAGAGGATTACAGGCTGTTTTCCAGCATTGGGTGCACCCAGCTTTAACTCATTTAGTGGTTAACCCTTTGGAAACCAGGTGCAAGAGGTGCGGGTTGGAGAAGTAATGCAGCATGGAGTGAGTGGGGACTAGAGCACTGTGCAACCGTAAATATCTCGAGAAGTCGGTCTTGGGGAAATTGTAATATAATTGGAATCCTTCTAAGGAATCTAAGTAAATCAAGCGGGCAGTCAGCAAATCAAGGAGGGTACAGATGCCCTGGTGCTTTCAATCAGCCCAGTTAATGGTGCCCAGTCTATGTGACTTGCCAAGTTGTCACATAAGGGGGTAAAAGCTGAGTGTTCCAGAGGGAGGCCAAACCATTTACTTACCCATTTCCAAGCTTATAAAGATGAGGTAACAGTAGGGGAAATAGGTGTGGGAAGTTTGGAGTCAGAGCGTAAAAACACTGAGAGAGCTGAAGGCAACAACAGGATAGCTTCTATGGAAGTCCATAATGGTGAGATGGGGCAGTCTGCTTCACACCACTTGATAATCTGGGCTAATTTAAAGACTCAGTTGTAATACTGAAACCAGGGAAGGTTCCATCCTCCTCTACACCTGTGCATGCATAGTTTAGTCCAGCTAACATAGAAACATAGAAACATAGACTTTGATGGCAGATAAGGACCGCTAGGCCCATCTAGTCTGCCCATTTCCCTACCTACAGGATAGGCCACAGATCCTAGTTAACCAACAGCCTATATCTTCCTGCCCCCCACAAGAATTGCCTTATGTCTGTCCCATGCATTCTTGAATTCTACCACAGTTTCAGACCCCACAACTTCCTCAGGAAGGCTGTTCCATGCATCCACTACCCTCTCTGTGAAATAATACTTCCTCACATTGCCCCTGAACCACCCTCCTTCTATCTTTAAATTGTGTCTTCTTGTTCTTGCAAGTCTCTTTTTCTGAAAGATGCTACCCTCTTGGACTTTGTTGATTCCCTTGAGGTACTTGAAAGTTTCTATCATGTCCCCCCTCTCCCTTCTTTCCTCAAGGGTATACATATTAAGCTCCTTTAGTCTCTCCTCATACGGCTTCTCTTGCAGACCCTGCACCATTTTAGTTGCCCTCCTCTGGACTGCCTCTATCCTGTCTATGTCCTTGTGGAGATGGGGTCTCCACAACTGGACACAGTATTCCAGATGGGGTCTCACCAACTGTCTGTACAGAAGCATAACAACTTCCTGTTTTCTGCTGCTGATGCCTCTCCCTATACATCCCAGTATACCCCCGGCCCTCCCTACTGCCTTCTCACATTGCTTGCTAACCTTAAGGTCATCTGATATGATTACCCCCAGGTCCCTTTCCTGTTTTGTTGTTGTTACTACCTCCTCACCCATTGTGTATTCTTCCCCATGGTTCTTATTTCCCAGGTGCATTATTTTGTACTTTTTTGCATTGAATCCTAGCTGCCATACATCTGACCATTCCTCCAACCTTGCCAAGTCCCTTTTCATCCTTTCCATGCCTCCTTGTGTATCAACCCTGTTGCAGATCTTTGTGTCATCTGCAAAAAGGCATACTTTTCCTTCCAGTCCCTCTGCAATGTCACTGATGAAGACATTAAAAAGGACTGGACCCAATACTGAACCCTGCGGTACCCCACTAGTAACGCCCTTTCTTCAGAGTGGACTCCATTTACAATTACCTTCTGTGTCTTGTTGTCCAGCCAATGTTTTACAGGCTACCACCCTGGGACCCACTCCCAGGCTGGTTAATTTGACTATCAATCTTTTGTGTGAGACTGTGTCAAATGCCTACTAAAGTCTAGGTAGGCCATGTCCACAGCCCTCCCTGGTCTACTACTTTGGTCACCCAGTCAAAGAAATCTATTAGATTCTCCTGACATGACCTTCCCGCTGTGAACCCATGCTGCTTTGGATCCCAGCCCCACTGACCTCTAGGTACTCAACTATTCTTTCCTTCAGAAGTGACTCCATCACTTTCCCTACCACAGAGGTCAGACTGACAGGTCTGTAGTTTCCTGCCTCTGTCTTGGTCCCACTTTTGTGAAGGGGAATCACATCCGCCTTCCTCCAGTGCTTGGGTACCACACCATCCTCCCAAGATTTATTAAAAAGAGTAGCCAGTGGTTTCACTAGTTCCTTCCTTAATTCTTTTAGAATTCTGGGGTGAATTCCATCAGGACCCATTGCTTTGTCCACCTTCAGTTTTAGGAGTTCTTGCAGAACACTTTCTTCTGTGAAAGGACTGGGATCGACCCCCCTATCAAGAGTGCTTCTGTTAATTGGATTAGGCACTTCCCCCTCCTCTTTTGTGAATACTGAGCAGAAATATTCATTCAGTATTCCTGCTTTTTCACTGTCCCCCTCTGCCCACCCACTGTTCATTCTATTCAGCTTCACTATCCCTCCCTTTGTCTTTCTCGCAGCTGATGTACCTATAAAAGGTTTTATCCCCTTCTTAACTGAGTTGGCTATCTTTCCTCAGTTTTGGCCTTTGCTATTCTGACTTCCCTCCCTGCTTCTTTCTGCCTTAACTGGTACAGCTCTCTGTCCTGCTCCTTCTGTGTTTCCTTATACTTCGAATACTATCTTTTCTTCCTGACTTTCAGCCACCTCTCTTGAGAACCATAGCAGCTTTTTCTTTCGTTTTGATTTGTTTATTTGCTTCACAAAGGCTTGTTGCCTCTGTGATGGCAGTTTTGATAATTCCCCATTGTTGCTCCACACCTCCTTCTAGCCTGTTTGCTAGTGCTTTTCTGAGGCACTCTCCCATCTTGCTAAAGTCAGCCCTCCTAAAGTCCAGTACCCTCACTTTTGTATGGCTTGACTCTGTAGCTGAGTTTAACATGAACCACACTGTTTGATGGTCACTTGTCCCCAGATGGCATATATCAAGACCAATGTCCTTCCACATGGAACTGACTGATTAAGCTGTTGAATAGATCTAACCACTTTTGGGGAATCAGTACCAGCAGATACAAGAGGAAGTGGAATAAGTTAGGGGTTGTTATCATCTTGATTGCATCCATCTTGCGTACCACTGATAATTGGAAAGGTTTCCAATGGTCCAATTGAGTTTTAATCTTGGTGAGCTGGGCAGAAAAATTGAAATCACATAATGTATGCAAATTAGGTGTTATCATAATGCTCAGGTAGATCAGGGAATTAGGTGCCCAATGGAGCAAAGAAGAGGTAAAAGGTGAAGGCTTAAATGACTAGTTTAAAGGTAGGACTTCAGTTTTCATATGGTTCACTTTAAGACCAGAAACAGTTGTAAAAGTGTGGAGAAGAGTCATTAAGGGGGAAATAGAAGAGTGGACATCTCCCTGCAGCACAAGGAGATCATCTGAGTGCATTAAGGTGTTGTTCTTAAGGGCACCAAGGGTTATACCAGAGACCTCAGGGTGCTGGCGGATGGCTTCAGCTATGGGTTCAATAGCTAAAACAAATAGTAAAGGGGAGAGAGTGCATCCTTGATGGGTAACATGGGCTAGAGTGAAGGTAGAGAAAAGCATGGAGTTGGTAAGAAGCTGGGTTTCCAGTGAGAAGTGCATAGCGTGAATAGTTGAGATAAAGGAGACCCCAAATCCCAAATGGTACAACAATGAATATAAATAGTTCCATTGAACAGACTCAAACACTTTTTCAAAATAAATAGCCACTGTGGCTTCTGAGGTGGGGAGGAATGGGCCAAATACATCAGGTTGATCAAAGTGCACATGTGATCAGAACTAAGTCAGTTCCATACAAATCCAACATGTAAGGGGGCTGTAAGTGAGCAGCCACAACTCTGCCACATTTTTTGCTATCCACCATGATTATGGATATAGGATAATCACTGAAAGGAAGAGAATGATCCTTACCAGTCTTTGGGAGCACAAGAATGATAGCTATAGACTTAGGTGGAGGAAAAATTCCAGTGGAAGTAATTTCAGTATAGCGACGATGAAGTATGGGACACAACTGAGGAGAGATGAGCTAATACAAATCTATTGGAAGGCCATCTCCACTGGGAGATTTCCTGAGGTTAAGGGATTTAATTGCTACTTCAATTTCCTCAAGAGTTATATGCAGGTCTAAGGAAGCCATCTGAGCAGAATTAAGCTTTGGAAGTTGCAAATTATGGAGAAAGGAGGACAATTGAGTAGAGTTTGGATCTGAGACCGGGGTGTATAATTGTCTAAAAAGGTAGCCATAACACTGTTAATGTCTTGGGGCTTAGTGCAGAGGTGACCTGTCTGATTATGTAGTGAAGGGATATACTGCTCTGACTGTTGTTTTTGTAAGAGGTAGGCTAGGAGTTTACCACTTTTCTAATAGCTTTTCCTTTGTTTATGTTTTAGGCACAAACAAGCTAGTTCAGCACTGTACATTGTTAGGGAATTAATTTCCTGCCAGAGTGCTAAGGTCTCTTTCCACAGTGGAGATTTCCTGTAGAGGGAGTGGTTAGCTTTAAGGACTGCCTCTGTGACTGCTAATTGGGATTCCAAAGTGGCAAACTGACTTTAGTGCTGTTTGCACTGATGCTCCGAAGCCCATAATATGGCCTCTAAGGGATGCCTTGAAAGCTTCCCATGGGATAATTATGGAGACAAACCCATTATCCTTGTCAGTGAAGTATTTAGCTACAGCTTGCTGAAGCCAGGAAGTAAATTGTGAATCCTGCAAAAGGAGTTGATCCAGCCACCAGTGGGGTGAGTGATGAGGGGTGCTTCTGAGACGGAGGCCTATTTAGATGAGGGCATGATCCAATATAACTAATGCATTAATAACCATTGCTATAACCAAGGGAGTAAGGATGGGTTAAGTTAACCAGAATTTCAAGCAGCTAAAGGCGCCATGGACCACAGAGTAGTAGGTGTAGTCTCTAGTTCTCAAGTAATGCTGTCTCCAGGCATCAGTAAGACCCTGCTCTTGGATCCATTTTAGGATGGCTTGGACAGCTTGGACATGAGGCTCAGTCCTGCCATGGAGCCAGTCAACAGTAGAGTTCAAGGTCAGGTTGATGTCACCACCAATGAGCAAGGGGGCCTGGGGGTCAGCAAAAGAGGATCATTTAGTTGTTAAGGGAAGAAAAAATGAGGGAAAGTCCTTGTTAGGAGCAAATAAATGTAAAATAACCAAGATGAGTACTCAAGTGGACAAGAGCCCAACGGCCTTCAGTATCAGTATGAGATCTGACAAGGGACTGATGTAAGTCTTTATGAATAAGAATAGAGACACATTCTTTTAGAGTGGTCTGTGCTGTGGATCTCTAACCCCACCCAGCCCCTTTGAAGCTTCTGGGCTTCTAAGTCAGTGAGTTTAGTGTCCTGTAATAGAACTACCTGTGACTTCAGTTTATGAAGATGAATCAGCACCTATTTGCACTTGATAGGGGAGTTTAGCCCCCAAAGATTCCAACTGTGACATCAAAGGTTATCCATTACCCAGGGGTTGTAAGGAGGAAGGCATAGAGAAGAAACTCTGGAGCTGGGCAAGCAGGCACTGAGATCTTGGCAAACCAAAATGGTGCACAATGCTGAGATTGACTAGGTTCCAGCCAAATCCAGTGCTACCTTGGACATCCACTACAATAACAACATTTCACGTGATCTCAAAAAATGATAGAACTCAGCAATATAGTATGCATAACAGAACACTAACAGCAAAAGGTTAACTAGTGACAACAACTGGAAGAGATACATTTAATTAAACAGTACCAGGAATACAGTTGAGGGAGACAAAACAGTGAGACCAAGTACAAGAACTGGGCTAGAAACCCTGCCAAGCTTCACCACAAATCCCCGTGGGGTGAAGTAAGCCAGATCAGGCACTTGTTTGACTGCTAAATGTGGGTAGCAGGAACCTAGTACAATAGACTACTGTTAAAGGGAAAGAAGATACACAAAGAAGAAAAAGAAGGTGGTCTAGGCACCCAACCCTCTCCCACTGAACAGCAGCACAATAACTGTATGGGGCCCTCAACATAGAGGATAGTTAGGAGAGAGGTGAGGGATGAAGCCCCACCCAGGTGTACAACAAGAACAAGGGGGTTTAATGTCTAGAGGACCAGGAGGAAATGCCTGAGGGAGGGAGGCAGTGGCTTCTTCTGCCAAGGACCAAGGTTAATGAAATACTAATACTATGGGGTTCATGTCATGAGGTAGGGGAGAAGGGAAGAGGAGGAGTAGGAAAAGGGAAAACATAGATAGAAGGGTAGGTAGAAGGGTAAAGGAAAAAACAAGGCAAACTGGAGAATGGCAGGGGCAACAACTGAAAAACCAAAGTGGGGGGGGTTGGGAAGGAGAGCTCAGGATTAGTGGCCAGAGCAGAAACAAAAATCTGGTGGGACAATACTTGACCAGGCTACTAGAATACTATTGCAGTTAGTCCCATGCATTATTAAGGATTAGGATGGCCGGCACTGTTAACATACTATGGAAGTGTCACACAATCAGTGTTGTAAGCATCTAAGTGTAGCAGCTGGGTAGACCATAGGGTTAGATATCTAAGACACGAACTAGAGAGCACAGCACAGATCCTAGAGGAAGGGGTGGGAGCCTGAGAGCCTGAGATAGGCAAATCAGTGAAGAGCATGCAATGGATGGGAAAAAGGGCTAAACCAGGGCAAAGTGAACATACTGTAAAGTGGAAAGCACAAAAAGGAACAGTAAGGGGGTATTGCCACCAAGCCACTGAAACCCTAGGGGAAGGGATCAGGTACAGGAGGAATTAAAAGAGCAGACATAGCTTAAAAACAGAAAAGGGGGAATGAGGGAAAGCAATGAAAGGGCTAGCAAAGGGAGGGGGGCAGGGATGAACAGAAGGAAAAGAGGGATGGGGTCACAATCAGTACATGGGTACATTAACATGGGGACAAGCCAAACCATGATGCAGACCATGACTAGATATCATGAGTCAAGTGTGACAGCAGGCTCCCACAGGTGCACTGCATAATGGTTCAGGCTGTAGGAACAATATGATCTAGCACAGAGCAGCTTGAGGGAGCTATAAAACATAGGTAATATTTGAAAGATGGAGGCATAAAAACAGCCAGAGCCAAGGAGCATAACTAAGCCTGCATGGTCTGAGGGAGGCAGTGACTGAAGAAACATGGGGCAATTCAGGGAAAGAGTCAGTTA
Organism: Neoceratodus forsteri; assembly: GCA_016271365.2. Classification (NCBI taxonomy): domain Eukaryota; kingdom Metazoa; phylum Chordata; order Ceratodontiformes; family Ceratodontidae; genus Neoceratodus; species Neoceratodus forsteri. The sequence continues at coordinate 654,561,022 of JADMNL010000022.1, forward strand.
TAAAGGACAGGGAGGTTGAGGAAGGGGAGTGAAGCCTACCGAGGATGTGGAGACAAGAAACACGCCATGGGGTGGTAGGAATAAAGAAAGGGGAGCCACTAACAGCCACCAGTAAACCTGGTAATAGAAGTACACTATTAGAAATAAAACATAATGAGACCCCACCAACCCGTAGCTCCAACAATAGAATATTGAACAGTTAGTAGAAAATGCAGAGGGTTCGTTTTTGAAAAAAAGAGGTGACAAGGAGGCAGAAACACTATCACTATTCGTCAGAGAAAGCAAAGCAGAGTAAAAGTGAAATTGTAATGAAGTCAAGCAGCCCTTAGTAAACCATACTCACAGAGGAGATACAATAGCAACACGGCCTGGGAACTGGGTCTGTAAGCCGTAAACCAAACCAGCCGGTACAGCAGTTAAGGAGCGACAATTAAGTGGTATGGCAAAGCCAGATGGGCACCGAAGGAGGATGCACCCAGGAATTGCCATGTTTGAGGGCAGAGGCAGTGACTGGTAGGATGGATTAGGAGGAAATAAGCCCACAATAAACATTAAAGCTGCCTTAGTAACTAGGACAAAACTGCAAGCGAACTCTCTGCATCCAAAAATAAAAAGTTAAGCTAGCAATTAACAGTGTACTTCCCACCTCCCACCAATACCTCAACAATAACATTTAAAACAATTAATTGACAGTGTGGAAGGGACATGCCAAAAATTCTGCAAGGACAGTGTAATGTCCCCAGAACAACAGTCACATTCCAGTAAGTCCTAGGGATGTCCCAGTCCAAGTGATAACATGCCTGACCACTCTAAAATCTTAATAAACAGAACATGGCCAGGAACAGTGATGGTACAGAAAATTGCAATCTGATCAGCACTATGGCCTCTCAGAGATCTTCAGGTGGCTGGGAGATGGGGAGCAGGAGTAGAAGCAGGGGGCTCCTGGTGCTTACCTTGCTTAAAGGTTGGTCAGTGGCCATTACAGAGAACTGGGAAGGAGTAGGTTCCAGAGTTGGACTAAAGGGTGATTGCTGGTTGGTAGATGAAGGCCCAGAGGGGTCCAGCAAGGCTTGGGTCTGCATCTTTTCTTACTGGAAACTGTGGCCTGGTCTGGAGAAGTATCCATCAAAGATTCCTGCAGCAGAGGGGCATATCTGTTGTTCTTTAAGAAAGGGGAAGCCTCTCCATCTGTGTGTTCAGAGTGATTGCTGCGACTCTGATGCTGGGATCTGGCTTGCAGGAGAGTAGAGGTAGTCTGGGATCCATCATGGTTACGGTTTCTCATTTTTTGTTTAGGGGATATCATCCACATGTTTTCCAATGTCATCTGTGTGGTCTTGTTAGGAGGGTGGTCCATCGCGTGAACTGGGGATGAGTCCATACGGGCAGGGGAGGGATCATCATGCTCATGCTGTTGAGCTCTTGAGATGAAAGGTAATAAATTCCTGGGGCCAATGGATATGAATGAACTCCTTTTCAGCTGCTGGAGTATTGAAAAACATTGGCACCCCATTGTGCATGATGCACAGGACAGCTGTGTAATGGAGTGAAAATGAAACCGAGCTCTATGTAGGACCTTCCGGAACTCCATGAATTCACATTGCCCTGCTGTCAGGTACTGGGAATAATTTTGGAAGATCATCACATGGTGGCCCTGCCATTCCAGGGTGCCCAACTCCCAAGCTCGCTGTAAGATGATTTCTTTAACTTAAAAGCATGGTTCAGAAAGACAACAGAGTCTTTCAAATACAGCTTGTTCTGGGAAGACCATGAATCTTAAGTTGTTTTCGTGACTTCGATTCTCAAGGTCGTTCAGCTTAACCCGTAAGGAATGACTTGTCAATTCATGTTCCCAGAGTATGGTGTGCATTTCATGGCAGGAGTCTGACGTCTGCGCAGACTGTCATTTAGATGCAGTCGCCCTGGCAGCAAGATGGCCTATTTGCTCCATATGCTTAAAGTAGCTTTGTTTGATGTTCCAGATCTTGGCCAACAGCTGTGCAAACATCTGTTCTATTTTCTCCACAAAGGGAGCTGGCACTGCAGCCATGATGAGTGATGGCCTGGTAGTGAGTGGTGTAGACAGAGAAGTACAAATGTCAGGTTTTTGCCGCAAAGAGCAGTCCTGCAGCACAAATAACAGATGAAGATTAGAGCAGGAAACAAGACTGTATGCTCTCACCTAAAACTTGGCAAAAAGAAGTTATAGAGGACAGAGAATGTTTACAGATAGCAGTTGGGAGAAGAAGAGAACAGGAATCAATTAGCCATCTTAATTGTGCTCTACCCATGCCCTCTACTACATAGTTTTGACTGAAATGGGAGTGGAGCAATGTTTATGTGGTGTGGCAGCTCACTATTTCGTTTATGTATATTGGGAGGGGGAAGAGTTCCGGCAACTCTGGAGTACAAGTTTAAAATTCCTGGCTACACCCTCAATGTATGGCAGCTTAGATTCAATGCTAAGAAGTGCAAGGTAATGCATCTGAGAAACAAAAACCCAGGGGAAGAGTACACAATGGGGGGTGAGATACTAACAACAACAAAAATGGAAAGGGACCTGGGGGTAGTCATATCAGAGGACCTAAAGGTGGGCAGGTGGGCAAGCAATGTGAGAGGGCAGCAAGGAGGGCTGGGGGGATACTGGGATGCATAGGGAGAGGCATCACCAGTAGAAAACAAGAAGTAATTATCCCTCTGTACAGACAGCTGGTCAGACCCCATCTGGAGTACTGCATGCAGTTCTGGAGACCCAGTCTCCGCAAAGACATAGACAGGATGGAAGCTGCCCAGAGGAGGGCACTAAAATGGTGCAGGGTCTGCACCGAAGACATATGAAGAGAGACTTAAGGAGCTTAATATGTATAGCCTCAAGGAAAGGAGGAGAGGGGGACATGATAGAAACTTTCAAGTACCTCAAGGAATCAACAAAGTCCAAGAGGTAGCATCTTTCAAAAAGAGGTGTGCAAGAACAAGGGGCACAATTTGAAGATAAGGGGGCTCAGAGGTAATTTAAGGAAGTATTTTCACAGAGAGGGTTGTGGATGCATGGAACTGCCTTCCGGAGGATGTTGTGGAGTCAAAAACAGTTGTGGAATTCAAGCATGCATGGGACAGTCATAAGGCAATTCTAGGGGGTGGGGTTAGGAAGATGTAGGCTGCTGGTTAACTATGATCTGCAGCTTATCCATTAGGTAGTGAAATGGGCAGACTGGGTGGGCCAAGTGGTCCTTATCTGCCATCAAAATCTATGTTTCTATATTTCTATGTTTCTACCCCTGCTGCCACTGTGCTAGTTGTTTGGCTTATGACCATGTTTACATTGTATTTACACAATTGTTCCCTCCTCAGATAAGATCCAATATTTATGTTAGCGGGTTTCTGCTTCTACCCATTTTTACACTGTATTCATTTGGGCTACTTCAGCTGATATGCAGTGTGTCTTGTTTTCAGCGGGTCCTGATTTTAACAACTTTTACAGTGCATTTGCCCAGGATAGGCCAGGTCATAAGGAGCATGTTATTTTCAGTGGGGTCATGCTTTGACACATGTTTTGTTTATTTATTTATGTATGTATGCATGTAAGTATGTATGTATGTATTTGGTAACCGGGTAAGCACACTGATCCAATGGACCATTTTCAGCTGTGTCCCAGGCCATATAGTGGCAAGACAAACAGGTGCAAGTCATAATACAGTGGAATAACATATAGTACAGTGAATACAGGAGTCAGAGCTAGTGGTACATAACATCACCTCTTCAGATAGAGGTTTAACATAGAAACCAGTTCATTACAGAGTAAGCAATGTATTTGTGCATGCAGAGAAATAGGACATACACTTACAAAAGATACTGAACATTACTGCCAATCAATGGATAAAATACAGGGCATCAGGAAATAACAACACTGTGACCGCATCTACACAGAGTAAATAAGACCAGACAGTTGTTTATATAGTAACCAGTACAAAGCAAAATACCAGTAGGTACGCTGGGCTTCTCAAGGTGGCTTTCTGGCAGGGGCGTGTCCTAGAAAACAGGTACAGGTGGCCTGAGATATAAGACAGTCTCTTAGTTTCTGCTTGAGAGACTAATGAGAGGGTAGCATATGGATGGAAGGTGGCAATTTGTTCCAAAAGGAGGGGGCAAAGACAGAGAAAGCCTTATTCCCCATGACAGTGGATACAAGGGGAACAACCAAGGAGGGGAGAGAAAGTGACCCTGAGGCACCAAGTAATCACCCAGTCAGTGAGAAAGGAGGAGTAAGGGGACTTATGTGGGTTCCTGAGAGGGGTGCCAACTAGACCACCCAAAACAAATTGGAATCGGCCCTGCAGCAAGAACCAGCCTAGGGACTGGGATAGTGAGCAGTGATGAGTGGAGTAGATGACCTGAATGACAAAGCAACAGATTGAGGTATATATGGGGTTCAGGTGAGTAAGAAGTGAGGAGGACATGTAGGAGAACACTGGAAAGCAATAATCAATAAGGGGCAGGAGATTACCCTGGGCAATTTAGAGGCTTACATCAGGGATCAGGAAGTGGTTGATACAGTTGGCTGCCCCCAGCCTTTGGTGAACTCTCTGTATGGTGTAAGAAACATGATCACTATATGTTAGGGAGGGGTCAAGAGTCACTCCTAGGCATTTGAAGTGGGGCACACTGTCTAACAAAGGGCACGCAGGGGTAAGTGCACGTAACAAGGTTTCCAACTTGGTGGCTTTAGCAAGGTATGGCTTGGAGCCAAGGAGCATGGCCTTTGAGTTTTTCTCATTTACCAGATGCTTTTTGGAGAGGAATCAATCATAAGCGGCTCCGTAGTTTATCGTGAGGGTAGCAGATATTGATTCAAGTGACTTGGCGCTGTGGTAGATGACAAGGTTATCTGCGTATCGGAGCGCATCACAGTTGATGCTTTCAGCCAGAAGATTATTTATAAACAGTGAGAATAGTAGAGGCCCCAGGATGGGAGACACCATTGTGTATGGGTAACATGGCAGAGCTAGTTTTCCCAATCAGAACAGACTGGGATCTGTTTGTGAGATAGATGCTGAACCAGGCAGTAACATCTTGGGAGCAGCCTATGTTTAGCAGGGTGGATTTGAGGAGGTGATGGTCAACAAGGTCAAAGGCCTTGGATAGGTCCACAAACACTGCACCTGTGGCCTTGCCCATGCCCATGTTGTGAAGGACATGGTCAGAGAAGAGGGCCAGGCTGAGGAGGTGCTGTGGTGTTTGCGGAAGCCATGTTGGAGGAGGATAGGAGGTTGTTGGAGGGGGATAGGAGGTTGTAGTTAACTAGGTGCTCTGACAGTTGATAGTGAATGATTTTTTCTAATAATTTGCTGAGATGTGGGAGGAGGGAGATGGACCAGTAGTTTTCTGGGACAGTGGGATTACCACATTTAAAAATAGGCACCATGTGTGCATGCTTCCAAGATTCAGGCATAGAAGATGATGTGAGGGCAATGTTAAATATATACAGTAGGTCAGTGGTTTAACAAGGGTAGGGAAGAGGAGTTTCAGGAAGGTGGGATACAGATCGTTGCTGCCTGAGCTTCCCCTGTTGGGAAGTGTCTTAAGTGTCTTTTGTAATCTGTTTATGAAGAGTGGCCAGCTTTGATGCAATGTATCATAAAGGGGCCCTTTTCATGGCTGCAGTGGGCATAGCCCTGCAGATGTCTTGTGATCACTGTGTAGAAAAGGGAGCTTACTGCATACCAAATGAGCATTTTCAATAGTGGAAGTGAACAGCAATCACTACGTGTTCATCCCACACTATTTTATTCTTCAGTACTGGGGGAACATTGCACTGTTGGCCATGTCTAAGATGGCCACCTGAGTTCTCTGCCCATGCATGATGACTCATGCATGTGCACTGAACTCCGGGGCACAGCGGCACAATCTGCCATGTCCAAGATGGCCACTGGAGCCCAGTGCACATGAACGACTCATCATGCATATGCAGAGAACTCTGGTGGCCATCTTAGACAGGGAGGGCTATGCCTCTGTGCCCTGGAGTTCAGTGTGTATGCGCGAGTCATCGTGCATGGGAAGAAAATTCCAGCAACCATCTTGGACACAGTCAACATTGCTGTGTCCCTCTGAAAGCTGGGCTGCAGCCATACAGGCTCTGGACAGAGTTTGTTAAACATTGTTACCATGTAGTTACTCAGGACTGCCAAGCTCAAGTGGAATGAAACAGATACATAGGCAATGATGACAGACAAAAGTCTGTCAGCCCATCTGGTCTGCCCACCCTACCTAAATATGCTGTACCAGCCCTAGAGGCTATCCCTTCCCTTTGTCTTTGCCCCCCTTTTTGCAAAAGACATATTATGTGGATATTAGTGGTGCAAAGTATCTTCAGTCTGCTTTTATGTTATGCCCATAAGGAAGAATGAGATAGGGAGAGTATCTTTAATGAATGGAAGAGGTGGTCATCCTGAAGGCAAAGCAGCATGGCTGCTGTTTATGGCACCAGTGACTTGGGTTCAGTCCTGCCACCTAGATGACCTCAGGGGAAACACAGTTGGGAGTGGCTGAGATCAAGCTGACTGCCAAATCATCATGCCATCACACAAGCTGCCTGCATGTACTGTACATGCACAGGAACCCTTATGTGCAGACATCCTCTAGAGAAAAGCCAGGGGAATGTTACTTGGCCTACAACATGAAGTCAGGTACATTTGGGTTTCATGCAGCCCACTGTCCCCCTCTGCCCATTAGGGTTTCTGGAGGGGGTGGTCTGCCTTGGGTTGGGGGGTGATTTTAAAAAGAAGGCAGCAGTTGGGGGTAACAAAGCTGACTGACAGCCAGGTTGCCAGGGGATGAAATGCTTTGGTCAAGCACAAGTGACTTGGCTGCTGTCAAACTGACTTGTGTCACATTCACACACGCATACTCCATTGGTGAGTGTCATCTGTTTTCTCCCACTCACTTGCTAGGGTTGCCACTTGTCAGTTTTTTTACCTGGTGATCAGGTTTTCAGAGACCCATCAGGTAATCTGGTTTTGCTCTGTGCTAGTCAGATTTTTGAGCCATTTTGAGTGCTCGCATACTTTTGAAACAGATTTTGTCATATCATTCATTGTTTCAGCTACATATCCAGGTTACAAACAAGTTCTCTTGTCAATATAGCCCTTTGTTTGTGAAAGCAGTCAGCCCGGGAGGTGTAAAGTATGGCCATTAACACCATTAGCACTTCCTTTACCTAATCTTTTCCTCTACATCTTAAAGTGGCATAGCAGTACAACTGCTCCACCTTTTGTAACAGTAACAGAGCCAGTTGTCTTCCAGTTTCATTTGCTGGTAAACATTTTCATCTCTAACATAATGTAGACATTTTTAACCCCCATCCTGCCACCGACGAGTTATCTCGTCCTTGCAAAATGCAGTCACTGGCGCCGCCGACGAGTAATCTCGTCCATCTGCACACTTTTTTTCCTCAGCTGTATACTATTTGCATAAATGCCTGTGTGAGAAATCTGCCCAGTGATATGCAAGGCAGGGAGTAGTGGCTTACTTGCATTGGCAAGCAAATCATCCAATCAATTATCCTGTTCGTTCAGGAGGCATTTTTCATACAACATCCTGCTGTTCCTGCTTGCACTTGCTTTTTCCTGTGTAGACCGTCATTCTGCTAGAACGCTGCTTCTATTGTTTCAAGAGCAAACAGAAATCTGCCAGATCTGACAGAAGTTCAAATCGATCTACAGCTTTGTGAAGTCAGCAATCAAGCTTTGTTTGGTCAGTATTTTTTTAAGATTTCGGCCAAAAAATGGCATCCTCAGATTTTTTTTTTTCCAACGGTGTACTATGGGCACTCGTAACTACAGCAAAATAAATTATTCAGAACATCAATATTTTAGAAACTGGACCCTGGTCTTGTTCATTTTTTTACTGCTTATGATGTAAATAGATAAGGAAAGGGCCACTGTGTATCGGGATAATTATTTTCAGTCACGTCAGTTCATGTTGAGTTTTGCCGCGTCTTTTTCTCCCCAAGTGAATCAGTATATTATGAGGTAGATCTGAACATAAGTCAACGAATGATTGTGCTTCCTGACTGTTAGATTTTTTTCATCGCTATTTCCTGCAGGAGTCTCTGGTTTCCTTATTTCCTTATTTTTTTATATCATATCATATTCAATATAAGTAAAACAATTTGGGTGTACCCATGGATGCAGGATTTCATTTTTTTGATCGTCATAAATATCTCACTGTTTTTTATCATTGTATGCAGTTTAGTGTAGTTTTTCATGCATTCTTTTGATTGGGTGACTTTTACTTATTTGGCGCGTGATTTGAATTGTGTCAATCGGTGCAGGCATGGGCTAAAAGTAAGAACCAAAAAGGAGCCTCCACCCTTTTAGATGGTAAAGTTGGTACATTTATGGAAATAAGCATGGTAATTTTGTGATACAAAATAATGATGATGATAAAAACAACAGTAATTTGCAAAACCCGCAGCTCCCAGTGTACAGACTATTGTGGCTGTAGAGTATGTCTGTCTGCATTTACGGTGTTACTAGGGGAAAAACATAAGTATCTTGAAATAGACAAGTATTTGGTGGCCTTGTGCTGTGTGAATTTTTATTAAGTATTTACATTTAGTATTCAGATTAATTTCCCTCTCAAAAAGTTTGAGCTTTGCCATAATTGCCTAGTAGATTGTTTCCAAGTACAACCTCATTTATCTGAACACAGCATGAGACTGTGATATCGTTCGGATAAACGGGTGGTTAGGATAACGAGTTTGCATTGAAGGGGGACAAAAGAAAAAATGCGGCTAAGTAAAGAAAGATGACTTCATTTCGTTAACAAAGCGCTTTTTGCTTCATTTGTCTGACCAGTTCGTCCTCATTTGCTTGCTCAGTTTTTGTCTACTCCTCTGTCGTGATCATTGTGATGCGAGTTCCCCATACCATAGCAAGCAGCCGACAAAGACGTACTGTAATGTAATGATATTTCTTCAGCCGAGTTTTAGTCATGGTCTGTCAGGCTGGTGAAGGGAAAGTTCATCTCCGTCAAAAGATTTCTGTCTAGGTCCTAGTACCTATGCTAAAGGTTAGCAGTACTGGTCTGGCTCTCAATGGCTACAGCAACGAGGTAGTGCAAGGTAAGGTATAAATGATATAATAACAATGTTGTAGCACAGAGCATACAGTTTCACAAAAAACGCGATCTAAAATGTGCCTCCAGTTGGAGTTACTTCCAAACTCAGCCTCTTACACCAAATTTTATGTATCTCAGAATGTAATACTATCACGCTTGGTCCAAAAAAAAAAGATTAGTGCACAGAACAGTGGAGATGGTGGGTTCCCATCATAGATCTTATATGTGCATTGTCACCTTGTGCCAGTTATTTTACCCTCCCTGTGCATTAGTCCCTCAAATATTGATCACAAGCAGGACCTAACTGCATGTCAGTTTCAATGTAAGTAAGCAATTGCTGAGCACTGTTTATTCCTGGTCTCAGTGGGCTGTGTGTGTACTGGCAGGGCACGTGTAAACTGTCAAAATAATTATTTGACTTCTGCCATATCGTGGATGTGTGTGTGTGTGTGTGGGGGAAGGGGACTGGGAGAGATTTCTTGGGATCAAATAGATAAATTATAAATAATATTTGTTCCTGTACTCAGTGAAGCTGTGTATGCGCAGGCATGGCAAAGGGAGGTGAGCAAAGAGACATTTTATGGCCGAAGAAGTAACATTTATTCAAGGCCTTAGAGTGGTTTTGTGTTTACACACAGGACAAGAGCAGACTGGCAACAAATCTTTGACTTGGACTGAGGGGTTGGTGGATCTACCTTTGTTATAATAACAGGACTGGAGGTGGCATTGAACCAGTAGTGATAGAATTTGCAGCCCCCCACCATCCCCTGCTTATCAGTAATACCTTTCTGGCACAGCCGTGTCTGCTGGCACATGGTGTAGGAGATGTGCGTGCTGTTAGTTTTATTTGTGCCATAGGCAGCATACAAATTGACAGTGGCTGGCACCCCCCCCAAAAAAAAAATCATGGTAAGACATGTAATACAATGACTCAATGGAGGTGCATGGGGGCAATGTGTCAAGACATTGGGACAATGTTTGCGTCTGTTCTTGGGAGAGGATATAGGGGCTAAATTCTAATTGATTAAATGTCATCTTGTCAATCAACCTGGAAGAGAGTGTTATATGCACCAGATCACTGGCTTATAGTTTATAATAATTGCACCAGCATCTGCTTCCACATCTCTGTGCCCAAAACAACATTGCTGCCTTCTCTCCCAAAGATGTATCTGTCCGCTCTTGACACTCTGCACGTAATATTCTCAAAGCTAGCTGTCAAACAGACCCTCCCCCACACACACCTCAGTTGCCTCATTATGGTAATACTGAAGAGAGCTATGTATTGCATCATCAAAAGTGATGGCAAGGTGGGGCCTCGCACCTTGCTCCAAGCAATACTGGTTCACTGACCCAGAAATTAATTTTTCTAAGCTCACCCTGGTCATCACAATTACTTGCAACTCACGCCATCTTGGAGGATGTAATTTTCTTTTCACCCTCTTCCCAACCAAAAGCTGTTCTTCTCTTTTTCTATCAGTTTACAAATTTATTGTACAATATCTCTGTTTTCAATCTTAGCTTTCAGTGTAACCTTTTATGTAATGTGCCATTGTTCACACCAGTGTCTGTTGTGCTAAACCATTTCCATATATCTCCACACTCTGTTTATTATGTTGCTACTTATCTGTCTCCATGGTAACTGTTTTACTTTTTCCGATTTACAGGTCTGAAAGTATATGGACTACTTAACCATCAGATACTGTAAGTATTATTATGTGACTACAATTGCTATATATACTATTTTTTCTACAAGAACTACAGATCCTTTGTGACTCCTTTGCTATATTTTTAATTTACAGTTTTGACAGTCGTCCCTTCAAGATTACTGCTTCTGGCTCACTGGTACCTTGGTAATAGACTCTACACATATTACTTGAGTTTGTCAGGTTTCATGTAGCAGTTCTTGATTGTTCTTGTGCATGTTACAGAAAGGATGTATGTTTAGGCTGTAAGCATGCGATGCATGCATGTGTGAGTATGTTTGTGTGTGAGTGAGGACTGTGTGAGTGAGTGACTGAGTGTGCATGTCAGCATGTCTACTTGCACTTGTGTGTGTTTGTGTCTGTGGGTGGGTTAGTGTGTGCAGTGCTTGTGCTTGAGTGCTCTGTGTGTATGTGTTTGAGTGTGTTCAGTTTGTGCTTTTACAGTGTAGTATAAAACAAAGGTCACATGGATTATTAATTGATATTTATTTATTTGTTTTATTGAAAAGTTTTACGATGAATTTATCTGTGCTATCTGTCACTGACCTGTCACTGTCATATTTAGGGGTGGGGACGGATAGGTGATCCAGGTGTGAGTGAGTCTAAAGGATGGAACAAAGATACCTTGGATGTGTTACTGCAGATAAAAATTGATTAAAGAATTTTGAGTTGATTTTGTTCTCCCCATATTGGTTATGGGCTATGTTATGAATGCCAGCCCTGTACCGTGAAGGTGGATGGTAGGGTAAGGGGTTGGGAAGTGGAGGCTGGAGCAGCTCTGTACATGCAAGAGCAGCAACAGAAGGCAGATCAAATGAGCTGTAGCCTGTCACAGGAGCTTGTACTTGATGATGTTGCAGGAGGAATATATAGTTAACGATTGTTTTTGAAAAATAGTTTGCTCTTACGTGCAGCGGTAGGATTTCTGCTTGCGATGCTGGTGACCCGTGAGCTGGACTGCTGGCTGGAGAGAGCAGGCTTGAGCATATGATGACTGCTCACCTTCTCTTGGGTGGAGGGTGGGAGGTGACCACACTTGTTGACTCCTGGAGTGTGGGATGGATCCCACGGAGACCTTTGGAATTTTTTTTTCTTCCGAACTCCCTTCCCTTTGTTCTCCATCCACTCACTGTTCCCATACCCATGCTTATGCTCCCCTAGCTGGACTGCCAAGGGCAGCTCCTCTGTTAGGAGTCAATGAGGTTAAGCCTCAGAGATTACACTGGTTGGGGCCATGAGAGCAGGATCCCCTGGCAGGCTTTGGAGGCAGTGGATGGTGCAATGGACCGGGCTGTCATGTTGGTGCCTGCATTTTTCTGTTTCTTTTCTTCCTGTGGGCTTGGACATGCAATGACATCCAGTGTCCACCCTGAAGTACTGGCGCTGAATGCTGTAGTGCACCCAACCTCTGCCAAGGGTCTGTCAAGCGCCACACGCTCTTACCCTCCCTCCCTCCCCCAGGAGAAGGACAGCAGTCCACAGGTCACTCTCTCCATCTCCACCAGATGGCTGTCCGACTTCCCGGGTCCATTCCCAAACCTGGGCCATTGACTTTGCAAGTGTACATCTAACTGCCATGCCAGTGGGCTGTGTCTAGGGAGTGTGTTTTCTGTGAAAGTGCTGGTTATCAGAGGTGGGGAGGATCAGGAAATGTTTATTTGTTATGGTGTTATGGATTTTGGAGGGTGATGTGATCACCACGAACATCTGGGAATTCATTTTGTGAGATGGTTTCTGGGTTTCAGACTGTTGGGTTGATATCACAGACAACAGGAATGTGTTTGTGTGATTGTGCCATGTCTCATAGGTCGGGGGGGCAGGGAAAGTTTTTTATGTTATGGTGCCGTGTTTTAGATGGTAGGATGAACATCACGCACATCTGAGAATTAGTTTTATTTGAGTTCTTTTTCTGGTGTGGGGGTGAAGGTCACATATGCCATGGAATGCATTTTGTGTGATGGTGCTGTGTCCTGGAGTGTTGGGTGGACCCCATGGTCTCCCGTGATTGCGTTTTGTGTGATGGTACTTAGTCTTGGAGGGTAGGGTGGACTCCCTGGACCCTGGGATGGTGATTCCCTGGTGTCCACAGGGTCCATGCCACCAGGTTGGTAGTGAACACCAGGGATATGGCATATAAAATGGGGGAATTGATGACCATCATCAAGCATGACAAGTTAGACATCATAGCAGTAACTGAAACTTGGTGGACTGTTCACAACATGTGGGAGACAGCTATACTGGGTTGAAGGATGCTTAGAAGAGACAGGAAGGACAGGAAAGGGGTTGGGGTTTTTCCTGGACACTATGAAATGGCTTTTTTGGTTTTGGGCCTGCTTTGGAGGGCATGTGGACGACACATGACACTAGGGAATGTTTTACTTGTTACTGCACCTAGCACTGGAGGGAATTTGGGAACCAGTGGACAAACAGAATTTTGTTTTTTTTGCTGGGGCCTGGCATGGGAAGGCTTGTGGGTGAGACATTGACACCTTGCATGCTTTAAATGTGGTGGTGCCTGACATGGTAATGAGTTGGCGATCGGCTGTCCAATTGAAATGCTTTTTTTGTGATGGCACCTGCTTTGGGCGAGCATATGGAGGACATTTGACACAAAGAAAGTGCTTTAATTGGTATTATGTTCATATGAGAGGGGTTTGAGGCCAGTGGACAACAAAGAAATCATTTTGTTGGTGAGACCTGGTATGGGAGGGTTTGTGGGTGGGCCTTGGATACCAAGGAATGATTAACTTGTGGTGGTGTCTGGTATGGGACTGAATTGAGGGTCCTCTGGAAAACTGAGGATGTGTTTTTTGGAGTAGGACCTGTTGTGAGAGAGAATGGGAGGCCATTGGACAACAGGAAGTGCTTTACTTTAATGGCAAGATGGGACTCACTACTACTTCAAGTAATACTAGTCCACTGATCCAGAAATTAATATTTTCTGGTGCACCTGGGTCATCACACTTGCTGGCAACTAAGCTATCTGAGAGGAGTTCACTGATCTTTCTCATCATCTCCCCAATCAAAAGTTCTATTCTCTTTTTTATTAGTTCACTAATTTTATTGTACTACATCTCTAGTTTCAATCTTAGCTTTGACTAACTTTGTATCTAATGCACCCTTGTTTACATTAATTCATATCTCTCCACACTCAGTTTCTGCCATTGCCACTAATTCATCTCTATAGTAACCTTTTTTATTTTGTTTTTCTCTGACAGGTCTGACAGGATACTCACTCTGCCTCCAGCAGATAAGTATCACTCAATGACTACCCATAACATATATTTACTATTTACTCTAAGAACTACAGATCCTTTGTGACTCCTTCCCTATGTTCTTATTTCACCGTTTTGACAGATGTCTCTTAAGATTACTGCTTCTGACTGCCTAGTATATTGGTAAGAGACTCTCCTCATATTACTTGATTTTTGTTTCAGGTTTACTGTGGCAGTTCTTGTTGTGCATGAGAGAAAGTGGGGAACAATAGGCCAGCCGTCCTCCTTCCTCCTTCCTTCATTAGTGGGAAAGATAACGATGAAGCATATATATTTTTTTTTTTTTACTTTTTTTCCCCTCCGATCACTGACTGCAGGGCCTATCTCAGGCATCCTGACCTGATCCTACCTGCCTGAGGCCCCCCCATCTCAAGCATCCACCGCGGTACTAAACAGATGATATAGAACTGAAAGAGAAGGAGGGATGTGGGGTTGGAGGGGGATGAGTTGTGCGTTGCGTGAGGAGGTGGGGGGTTATGTATTGCTACTCTATATTTTTGTATTAACTCTATCTTTTCTCTTTAACAGATCTGACAGGATGCTGACTCTGTTGCCATCAGATAAGTATTACTCTATGACTAACCTGCCCTATACTGCCTAATTATTCATTAAGAACTGCAGATCCTTTGTGACTTGTGTCATGTACTTTACTTTACAGTTTTGCTGGACATATTCCCTTCAAGGTGATGATTTTGGTTCCCTAGTACCCCGGTAAGAGACTGTTCATATATTATTTGGTTTTATTTTGACTGGGCCTGTTATGGTGATGTATCTGGGAAGAGGGAACACTGGTGAGTGCTACAGGGTGGGACGGGAGGGATTGATAACCACTAAAATTGTAGAAAGGGACCTGGATCATTTCTGATGAACTAAAGGTGTCTAAGCAGAGTTCAAAGGCTACAGTGAGGGCAGTAGCATGCTGGGATTCATAGGTAGAGGTATCACAAGTGTAACCCCCAGGTGGCGCTATCCCAAGGGCTACTACCCCTGCCTGCTTGACTACTGACAGGTGGAGTGGTCTAGGTTCTATGGCGGGTGCCTCCATCCAGAGGTTGGGGAGGTAAAAAAAAAATGTACAGTCACAAATCGCAAAGTATATTCCTGACTTCATTGCGGAGGTGTGTGTGTGTAAGAAGCTCATTGATTGGCAGCCCTGCCGGACTGAAATCTCTTAGAAATGCCTGGCATGGCAGCCGCATCTCAAGGTAATTAATAAATTCCTAGACGGGAGCATCTTTCAGGAAGAGATGTGCAAGAACAAGCAGGCACAATTTCAAGATGGGGGGCAGATCAGGGGCAATGTGAGGAAGTAGTATTTCATGGAGAGGGTGGTGAACACATGGAACCACCTTCCTGAGGAGGTCATGGGGTCAAACACACTGGAGGATTTAAAAAATGCATGGAACAGACCTAAGACAATTATAGTGAAGGGTAGGAGAAAGTGTGCTGTTGGTTAACTAGAATTTAGAAAATGGACTTTTTATTTCCTGGCATCTGATTGGCTAGTACCTCCAGCCAGGGGGGTACATTAACCTTCAATAGATGTCCAGGAAATAAAAGATGCCAAGCCCAAATGCCCCTTCACCCATACAAGTATCTTGTGCACATGATTGGCCAAAACCACAGCTGAATTTCAAAAACGCCATTTTTTTCCCCCGCTTAGTAGAAATACTGTCCAACACTCAGTGCCAACCTGAAATCATACATAATCCTCTAATTCACTGGGCTTATTTATGACTTTTTTCTTTCTTTAACCTTGCCCCCTTCAAACTGAAGCTAAGCGTTAAACCAGCGATCTATAATGCCTCAGACTCGCGATGTTCCCTGCCATCCGACAACGCGATGTTGAGAGCAGCAGTCTCTCCTCCCACTCACGAGACAACCACCTTAGCGGATCAATGGACAAGGCTACTAACCCCACAGCCCCATTTTTTATGGCGTCGCTTTATGAACTATAAACAATTGTTAGACGTAGCGCCACAGTCACAAATTGAAACAAATCCTGCTCACTTCTCTGTCATCATTTGTCAGTATCGCTCCATCTGCCAGAGAGACCATGCCCCAATCTCCAGCAACCAGTTTTCCCTCCTGACAAGCCTGATATATTAAAAAATAAAGACAAGTTGTACTTTGCTTCTGATGTTCCCTCCTTGTCCAGTGTCACACGTAGCTCATTCGTGTCCTTGACTGATTTAACTGATGGCTCCTGTGGTTCGCAGGCAGGCTCACTCGCTCTCGCTGGACAAACTGGGCGCTCGTCACACTCCCAGTCCTCATGGAAGGCAGCGAGGATTGGGAACTCATATAATAAAAATAAAAAACATAAATAATGGAGTCCTGAAAGTTACAGCAGGCAGGGAGATCACTTCAAGAGAATGGCTCTCTCCATAACTATTAAAAATTAACAAAAAACGATACCATAGTGAGTTCATCTGTTCCTCTGCAATGAGTCTGGGGAGGATCATTTCAAGAGAATGGCTCTCACGGAGGGGGAAGCAACACATAAATCAACAGCATAATTATTCAGAGGGACTACTTTACCAACAACACTTTTTCTTCTAGTTTTTCTATTAATTTTAAACTACTTTCCTCTGTTATTTTACTTTTTAATTAAACTTGACACAGATGCCTATTTTTGTTAAGACAACGTTTCATAGGGTAATACCAGACCGGCTAGAGCTAAGGCCCTCGCCTGCGCGCCGGCTCTTCACGCCTCCTGCCAGTCTGGTATTGCCCAATACCACCCACCCTGTCGGCATTATTGCTACGTAGCTTATCCAATATGAAGTAATGGGCAGACTAGGTGGGCCAAGTGGTCCTTGTCTGCAATCAAAGTCTATGTTTCTGTGTATCCTGGCCTCAGTGTTGTGGGTAGTAGTATAGTGTGTGTGTGTGTGTACACACACACACACACACACACACACACAAGAGGGCAGAACAGACAAAAATAATTCTTTGACTTGCGCCATATGGGGGTTGTGGGCTAGATAAAATGCTATTTCAGATGGGAGAGGGAGACACTTGGAGGCCATAACTTAGGAAGGACATAGAGAGAGTGGAGCTAGTTCAGAGAAGGCAACAAAAATGGTGAGGGGCTGGATCACTTGGTCAAAGTCCTTCCTAATCCAGCCACCCTGGCGCCCTAACGTCATTTCTGAGACCCCATCTCCACAGTCGCTGGATCACCTGATGTTGGAGCCTGAGAAGGGAGGAGGAGACTGACTATTGTTAACCAAAGAGATATTTTGCAATCCAGGCAAAAATACATTTTATTGTACCTCCATTTAGTTTTACATCTCTTGTTTGCCTTAGTTTTGGGTGCATTGGTGGGGCCTTTACTTGTGGTGGCACTTGGTATGGGATTAAAGTGTGTGACCACTGGAAATCAGTGAACTCTAATTCTGATGTGGGCTGGTGTATGTGGCTTGGGTGGGTCATTGGACACCAGGAAGAGCTTTTATTTTGGAGCGCTAGGTGTGAGAGGGAATTTGGGAGGAGGCAATTGGAGAATGGGCAAGAGGTTGTTTTTGTTTGGGGTCTGGTATGGGAGGCAAAGCTACTCAATCCTAGCCTCTTAGCACCACAGAAAAGTACTAAACAGATGATATAGGACTGAAAGAGAAGGCAAGGATGTGGGGTTAGAGGGGAGGAGGTTGTGTGTGATGGTGAGGAGGTGGGGTTATGTACTGTATTGCTACTGTATTTTCATGTTAACCTATTTTTCTTCTCTTTAACAGGTCTGACAGGATGCTGACTCAGTCACCATCATATAAGTATTACTCTATGACTAACCTGTCCTTTCTTACCACAGGATCCTTTAGCATTAGTGGATACGTCAAAACTGCCTTGGAAGCTACTATGTACCAATTCCACATGGCAGATGACAATGACGCAGCCTCTAGGGCTATGGTCCATGCCATATCTCTGAAACGCTTCGCATGGTGTAGAACAACCTGTCTGACCACATACATTCATTCATTCCCTGTGATCAAAATATGTTGTTTGATTGCAGAACCACTGACTACATGAAAAAGGTCTGAGTACAAGGCTTCCTGGCAGAGCCAATCATCCACTGGGGGGCTCTTCTTCATGCCATCCCTGGATGTATAGTAGACAATATGGCGCTCCGCAGTGCGGCAACCCCACGTGGGGTTTAAACTTGTGAAGGGGAGGGATGGAAGGAGGACTGTTCAGGAGAACCGATTAAAGGGCCAGGATATGGTCCCACTAAGGGATGGAGGGACACGGTGAAAGGCCAGTGGGCAGAGCACGGGGGCAGGAGACCACACAGAAGCTCAGGGGTTGAGGATGGGGGGTAAAGTGGTGGAGAGTGGTCCTTATCAATGCCAGGAGCTTACGAAATAAGATGCCTGAGCTCCAAGCAATGTTAGTTGAGAGGGCAGTGAATGTGGCCACAGTTGCAGAGACCTGTGCCACCCAGGGGCATGATTGGGTCCTAAACCTGGAGGGCTACACAATGTTCAGGAAGGATAGGGGATGGGAAGGAGGGGTGGGGTAGCACTGATGGTCAAAAATGGCATCGGTATTGGAGGGGTGGAGAATGCTGAGGGGGATGTAGAGGCAATTGTGGTCACCCTGCAAATGCAGAGAGTTAAGAGTAAAAATAGGGTGGTATACAGACCTCCCCCATGCTGGCGGAGGGGCTGGAAGAGAGCCTGGTGGGAAATATTATGGGCCAGTGGGAGGGGAGGATAAAACGTGTCTGGTCATGACCAGATGTAACCCTGGCCTAACTGCACAAGTCCAAATTTCTGGCATACTCAGTGGCAAGGAATATGGATGTTCCCCAGACATTTTGGTGTAACTGGGCACAAATGACATAGACAGCAGTAGTGAACTAGAAATACAGGCAAGGTTTCTGGAGCTAGCCAGGGTTTGCCATTCTATAGAATGCTCGATCTCTATTTTCAGAAATACTGCCTGTGCCGATGGCTAATGTGGAGAACAAGTAAAAACACAGAGTGGAAAACCAGTGGCTAAGGGGATGGAGGGACATGGTGAAAGGCCAGTGGGCAGAGCACGGGGGTGGGGGAGCAGGAGACACCACAGCCACTGGTTTACTTAGTAACCTTCTGTTAGCCGCTTGCTCTACCTGTACGTCAGTCTCTCCTAAGGTAGTGAAGTGGAGGGGCTGTATCGGTCGCCATCTCTGGCCTCTTCAGCTATGTCACTGAACAAGGCAATTGACCTCCCCTCTCAGTCCTTTTCAGCAAAAAATACAGGTAGAAGCAGGACACAACTGAAAATGATAGGCTGCATCTCAGCTGTGCTATCCATCTAAAATGGATGTGTTGGGGGGTGGAGAGGCAGCAGCCAGCACAGGTCCATACAAGCCAGTGAGCTTGAGCCCATACAGTGTACAGCAAATAATGAATGCTAAGCAGTACTTCTTGATTGTGGGTTTGTAATCTCATGATTACCACCAGCAAAAGTAATGGACCCCTCTGCAAAGCAGCTAGCAGGCTATCACTGTGACACAGTTTCGAAAAAAAAAAACTTCAGTACAAAAGGTCTAGGGAAAGGACATGCAAAATGTTTACACACAGTGACACCACATTTTCAAGAAGCCTACACTGACACATGGCAGTGGGGGACCTGCTTCATATTTTTACATAGGGAGGGACTGATGACAGGTAGAGCAAGCGGCTTACAGAAGGTTACTAAGTAAACCAGTGGCTGTGGCGGGATTCAAACCTGGGGATCTTGTAGTTCATAGCGTTGTACTCAGTAACCAAGCACAACACTGCCTCTTCAGTTGATAATAAAGGACAAAATGTAATAAAAACAGTGTTTTAAAGTAGTCATCGCACATGCTGTTCAGTTGAAAGTTTAACTATTGTGACAGGATGCAAGGTCCACTCCCAAGGATGTCAGTTGCAAGAAATGCCCAGCTTCCTCTGGTGGCTCAATCCCAGGCTGCTGCAACCCTGGATTACATATCAACATACAAACATACGAATGTGCCAGCAGAAACAGACCTCCTGGTCTGTAAACGTCTGCTTGAGTGTGCAGCTAGCACCCCTCGGTCACATCTGCCCACCCCCCTCCCCTTTTGTTCACTCTCAGCCATTCTCGGCCTCACCTACCCATACTCTCCCCTGTTCTCTGTTCTCGTAGTCTCTCCCCTCCATTCTCTGTAACATACTCATTGCCCTCTGCTGCATTCCCTCCAGTTACTAAACTTGCATGTTTCAGGAGCAACATCTAAGGCATGATGTTAAGTGAATGTAGGAACACTACTTTAGATTGCAGCCCTACAGTCACACTCTCGGGTACCCAGGTGGAGGAAAAGTGGGCTAGCCAGGGCCGTTGCCCGGGGTAGGCCGGTGTTGTAGCTGGTCGGGCCCTGTGATGGAAAACCAATTTGCACAACACACACTATTTGCAATCCAGAGCCAGATGGCTCAGTCAGTGAGGCAAGAGAAATAAAAAATAAATCAGATGACACACTTATATTAAACTGAAATTGCACGGAGCTGCCCTGATGGTTGTCACGATACCCAGGACAGGAAGCAGGATGGACGAAAATTGAAACAGCAGGTGACTCTTCTGGATGGCCAGGAGAAGCAGGGCCCACACAATTTGCAAAGGCGTTGTTCCTGTTCAAGCGTGGAGCAGGGGGGTGATCCCCAGGCAGATTTCTCATTGATGGCTTTCCTCCATGCTGTAGGGTAGTCTGGCAAGGCCCTCGTGGCAAGGCCCAGCCACCAGGGGATAACCCCGGATTCAGTCTTTTTGGGCTGGACACAGCTTCCAGCAAGCAGAACGTGGCAGCTGCAGTCTGGGAGCCGGGGGAGTAACAGACAACCTCAGCAGAAGATGCACCTAATTGATCCCACTGTGGGATCCTCATGTCAGTCCTCCCTGACTTGACAACATCCTCTGGACAGCCTGTCCTCTCCCTCCCACCCCACTCCACATTCCTACCACCACCCTCTACAGGTATTATCTAGGTATGTCCGGGGCTGTACCCCCAATGTAACCCTTGGGTACCTTGTATTTGACAGTAACCTGTTATAAGTAACATTATTATGTAACCTTTGTGTACTCTATGTTTAGTGTTCTGCACCTGAACTGTTCTCACTGTTGTAACCAGACTATGTAACTCTGTCTAACCCCCCCCCTCGTGACGAGGTACCTTTGTAAATGAGTCCATGACTCAAAAGGTTGTAAATCCGACTTGTCTAATAACTAAAACTTGACCATTCCCAACTCTGTGTAGCACTCTCCAAGTCTCTTACAAGTATGTGGCCGTATTCAAGTGATGTGCAGGAAGCTATGGACTTGTTTTCTATTACTACAGATATGATTCTGGGGCAGGGAGCATAGGGAAGTGCAGTTGCAGTTGGAAGGGAACTCTTTGATGTTACAGACCACTGATGCGGTAGGCATAGACGTTGTAGGTAGGACATAGGGAGTACAATATATCAGCAGAGTACGTTAGTTGAGGATCAAGCAATGGTTTCTTCAGAAGAGGCCTCACCAATGCCTCCTTCAAGGCATTGAGAAAAAGGCCCTCTGAGAGTAAACACTGGATCAATGGCCAGTTCACAAAAAGGTGGGCAACAGCTTTGAAATCACCTCAATGACTTGAGCCACCTCCACTAGCCGAACCTCCCCCAGACAATAAGAGTGCCCCTGCGCGATCCAAGCCAACCCCTGCTGGGTTGGTCTTGCCCCACTGGGGTGATACCAGACTGGAACTGCCAACCCCGTTCCATCCAGCATAATTCGAGTCCCCACGCATCTTCACTACCATGGACCCCATGTCAAGAGCTGGGACAGCCTGCCTCCTCGATTTGGGCGAGGAGAGCTGACGGCAGCCTCTCATACCTTGTCCTGCCCCTTCCCCACTGGCTGACCTTCTGGTTACTCAAGCTTGTTCCCAAATGTGGATCATCAGTGTGGGAGAGGTAAGGGACTGTTTTTTCAGCACCATGGTTCTCCACACCACTGCTACTACCGCAAGATGTTGGCTTGCGCCTGCTCGCAAGCCAACATAATAATAAAAAAAGAGAATGACAGAACATTAGCCCCCAAATGGAGATAATTTCAAGCACATTTCAAACAAATCATGGAAATTTTAATAAAGCAATATTGCATGACAGGGCATGCACTATAGGATACTGGCATGCCTCAGGAGGTGAGGCATGAGGTGAAGTCAGTGCCTTTGCACATGAGAAATGCCATTATCCCACAATTATGCACCCAGTGTTGTGTTTTGTTGCCCTGCTGTAATTATAAAATGGATTCCATGATTTTTAGTTCTAGGACTGTGTAGTGAGGTTCAGAGTGATTTCTGACCTGTGCTGCATACTGAATAACACGTCATGTGATTAGATTTCACCAATCACTGCTCAGGACTTTTCCAACCCATTTTGTAACACTATTTAGGAAATTCCACTGTACCAGCCAAAAGGCTCTCCAATCACAATTAAAACTAAGAACCTCTGCCTCAGTGGCAGGTAAAGATGGGATCAGTGGCCATGGTCCCACGACCTATGCCAAGATGGTGGTGGAATTAGGGATTGTGCTGCCCAGGGACTATTGGAGGCAGAGACTGTGGAGGGGTTCAGAAGAGTTGGACAGGAATAGGGAAGGGTGTGCTGGAAAATTCTTTTTTTTTTTTTTGTTTTGCGGTTGGGCCTGGTTTGGGAGGGTTTGTGCGAGTTGACATTGTCCACCAGTGAATGCTTAACTTGTGGTGGCACCTGATATGCAATAGGATGTTTTTACTATCACACTTTGTCTTCCAGCAGGAAAGCTCCTGATTGGACATCTTACAGATCGACAAGAACATCTGTCTCGTAGAGGGTCCTGGTTCAAGGTTTTCAGAGATTATCGAACATCAGTTTCTTCATTTGTCAAGGTTAGTTCTATGCATTATATGTTGCGCCTGATATGGGAGGGAATTGGGTACAACAGAACAACAGGGATGATACAATTGTGGCAGTGCTTGGTTTATGAGGGCATTGGGAGGCCATTGATGTGGAAAAGTGAGGTTGTTACACTGTGTACAGGCAGGGTAGGGGGAGATGGAAAGAGTTAGGGACAGAGACAGCAGGGGACCAAAGATACATTTATACAGGTATAAAAGTCAATAATAAAGTGTATTACATAGACTGCACCCACCAGCATTATGAGAGGAATCTAAAGGAACAATGAATTGTGTTACAACACTTAGCTGTTCATGTCAGCTGATGCCCAGAACCGCATATACATACGGGGTGCTCAGTTCTTCTTGACGGTCAGTGAAAGTTGTGTGTCATTACAGTATGGTGAAGCACTATTTGGTTATGGTCAGGTAACCTCAGGAGGCATTAACACACATTGTAACTCGGCATTATTCAGAAGTGCACGACGGCGCCCCCCGGGATAGGCTGAACGCCGTCATGTGGTATAGGACCAACACGGCATTGTGAGCCGATAATGCCGTGTTGGTGTCCTGGGAAGCGCGTTCACGAGTCCAACACGGCATTATTTCTCATAATGCCGTGTTGGGCTCGGGAACGCGCAAGAGCAACATGGCATTATTAAGCAATAAGGTATTTCTTAGGGTTATGTTAATGTCCTGTTAATCACACCCCCAGGGTACCTTATTGCTATTATGGTATTTGTAGAAGTATTATTTTTGTGTAATTTTAAGTTTAATTAAGTGTTTTGTGTACTGTTATTGTTATTTTTAGTAAAATAGTCCTTCCGCAGTGTTGAGGTCCGGCAGCGAGTGTGTTACCTAGGGGGATGGCATCGTATGAGATAGTGTCAGTAATTGCTAATTTATGTCACTGTCGTGCAGTATTGTAGGTTATGCAAAGCGGTAGGCTAATTGTTAACACCACGGGACAGTTTGCTGTGAGAGTATTTTTTTTTTTTTTTTTGCAGGTTCGTTAATATGTTTCAAACCGTCATTGAGTAGAGGTAACATTTTGAATGTTACATGATTTTAATTAAATATATCGCTACCTGACAGCTTCATTTGTGCACTGGTCCACTGAAGCACAGTTCTTTGATGACAGCGCGATCAACTGAAAACTACTGTGACACAAATGTTTTTACTCTTTTTTTAGTTATGCTTTCAGTAACACGACCTTGTATGTCGTCCTGTTGCCTAGCGACAGTGATACTGTGGCCAATGGTATTGCTGTCTGTTTCATGGCAACCTGTATACCTCATGAATATTTATGAGGAGATCTTACTGAACAATTTTCACTGTGCTTTCATCTGTGGGCATCACTGGGTTTGGTGCCGTTATAGTCGAGGTTGCAGTGATTAATTCAACAGATGTACATTCTGGCAGGTTTTTTTTCTATTTGGACTTCTGTGATTACCGCCGCCTATGACTGCGAAACTGCTTCAACTTCATTGATGACAGCCGCTGTTTCATCTACTGTCCAGCTGTCAAATTCAGATGAGTCACGGCTGTGATTTTCATTAAGCCTGTTCACAAACAAGTCAATCTCTATGTCCATTAGCTCGAATGACAGACCCATTTTTTTAGGTGTCAGACAGATGGAATTTTTTTACTTTGATATTGTGATACTGCGAGTCGTGAAACGGTTACTTTTTTATGTCAGTTTTCTTACGAATACTCGGTGATACATATATATATTTTTTTTTTACAAAGACTGTCACTGCTATTACGGAGCGGTTGCTAAACAATGGCGGTCAGCTAGGCAGTTTTAGCATTTTTTTATAGAATGCTTTCAAATTTAGAATTTCATTATGTGTATCACTGCTTTTGTGATGAGGCTGTACAAATATGTTAATCAAAGATTAACGTAGAGCTCATTTTATTGTGTCAGCCAATCAAATGAGGCCAATCTGGATCACATTACTATAATGAGAAATAATGCCGTGTTGGGCTCGTGAACGCGCTTCCCAGCACAGCAACACAGCATTATTGGCTCACAATGCCATGTTGCTCTTGCACCACGTGACGGCGTTGCACCTATTGCGGGGCGCCTCATAGAGGTTTCAATAATGCCATGTTCTAAAGCAAGACTACAGTCTATGAAGATTGCCTCAGTCTCCGCGCCTTTTCCTGAATCACTCTGCACTGTGCTCGTCCTAGTAGACATCACGCTTGTCCGTGTTACAAGAGCATTAATCACTGGCAGCCTCGGCCTGTACGGTGATTAATGCCCGCTGGGAGTTGAACCCTCCGCCTCGCCTCGCGCAACAATGCCCTTAGCGGCATTAATCCCCGTAGAGGCCTCCTCGCCGGTGATTAATGCTACCTAACACAGGCTTAGTCCGGGCAATGGTGGACTGGTAAAATAAATATTTGACTTGTTTAGATGGGGGGAGAGACAGACTATTGGATAGAAAATATACATTTTTTTCTGCAACACAAATTAGTGGTAGGGTCTGGTATGGGAAGGTGTGTGTACTGACATTGTACACGGGGAAATGCTTAACTTATTTATTTGCTTTTGTTTACCAGGTGCGCACACTAGACAACCAGGTGCCTATTTTCAAATGCGTCCCAGGAGGGTTACAATGGAACAAAAAAATGGTCATCAGGCATATACAGGGTAAACATACATCTTGGTTCAGGCACATATATAACATAAGAATAAGGTACACATATATTTTACTGTCACATAAATCACAAGTAAACTGTATTCTAGCACTAAATGTGGGTTTTTGTGTACAGGCCAGGCAAATGGCAGGCTGATTAAGCAATAAGGCATGACCAAGGGTTATGTTAACGGTCTGTTAATCACGTTCTAGGGGTGTACTGTAGCACGAGGTGTAGCCGAGTGCCACATGCCCCTACAGGGTGATTAACTGACCATTAACATAATCCCTGGGAGTGCCTTATTTGCTATTATAATATAAATGTTTTTTAAATAGTGTTAAACCCTGTTCAGCATTTGATTAGGTTGTACATGTATGTTAATCAAAGATTAACATAGGGCTGATAGAATGTTTACAACCAATCAGAAAACTATATTTCTAGACTCTTTTATAATTAAAAAACATTTGATTTGCACAATCCGGGGAGAGACTGGATGTAAAGAGATCTCTTACCTGGTACATGATAACCACTAAGGACCATAGAACAGAAAACAACTGATCTTACTTCGAGAGGGTTCCTGCAGTAGGTCTTCAAGTATAGGTCTGCATTTCCTGGCATCAGAACTGCACGGCAAACTTGTAGCTAGCAGTCGTCAGCAGGAGCCGTGCCCCATCATCGGGTGGTGTGACGTCAGCGTGACTATAAAGGGGGGCAGTCCCTTGCCCATCATCCAGTTCTTTCCCACCATCACCTTATTTATCCCTTTCAAGTACTTGAAGCTACCAATCATGTCCCTCCTCTCTCTCTCCCTCTCTTCCCTGTCTTCCAGGGAGTACATGTTCAGTGCCCTCAACCTCTCCTCGTATGACTTGCCCTGCTGACCTGCTGTTATCTGACCTTGATTCCCTCGCTGCTGGATCTGATGACAGGGATGTATTCCAGACCCAGCTTTTTTGGACCTTCTTGTTCCCATTAAGGAGTACTTTGATTGGGAGTCTGAGGATTGGGACCCTATGCAGCAGAGGCTCGTGGAGCACCTGGATCTAGAGTCTATGACCCCAGTCCCCATTCCTCCATGGATCGCCCCTTTCTGCTGCTTCCCAGCTCACTTGTTGCTCCTTTTGTTTGCTTTGGCATCGGTCCCTCCCCCCACTTCCCTGCTTATGCCTTGTCCTGTTTCCTATCTCTGTGATGTCCCTCTCCAAACTCCTCTCTCCTACTTGTGCTGTCTCTTATCCTCCGCCACCACTTCTCCGTCCTGGTTAGTAAAGGGGGGGGCGACATGAATGTAGGGTGGTCGAGTTAGGGTACGAAGATTTAGGGGTTGGCTATTGGTCTAGGTGGGGTCCAGTGCCGAAGAGGGGCTGAAGGGGCAAGTGACAGCATTGAAGAGGGTCAACTAGGGGGAATGTATTCAGATTAGGAGTATGTGGAGTGGAGAACCATAGTAACTTTCTTGTTCTCTTGCCTTTGAATACCAATCTGATGCACTGGTTTGTTACTTCCATTAAGGCTTCCTTTAGATGCTTACACTGTTCTTCCACTCCCCCTCCTGCCCCCATTCTCTCCAGAGCTCTTTTGAGACCTCTTCCCATTTCAGCAAAGTCAGCATTTTTGAAATCCAAAACCTTTGTCCTAGTATGACTTGAGTTAGTATCTGTCCTTATGCTAAACTAAACTATATTGTGATCATTGGATCCCAGTGGGGAGTTTGAGAGTGAGATTAACCACCATGCTATATTAGGGTGCTAAATTAATGATAGCACATGTTATCAAAGTGCATGTTGTGCCAATTTGTCAGTCGCATGGAACATTTGTGATAGCGCATGTTATCAAGGTGCATGTTGTGCCAATTTGTCAGTCGCATGGAACATTTGTGATAGTGCATGTTAACAAGGTGCATGTTGTGCCAATTTGTCAGTTGCATGGAAAATTCGTGATAGCACATGTTACCAAGGTGCATGTTGTGCCAATTTGATGGTCTAAGTGATCATTCATGATAGCGCATGTTATCAAGGTGCATGTTGTGCCAATTTGATGGTCTAAGTGATCATTCGTGATAGCGCATGTTATCAAGGTGCATGTTGTGCCAATTTGACAGACGAAGTGAACTAGATGCTTCATTTACAGAAGTGGTGCAAAGAAGGAATTCCATTAAAAGGTCAGTGAATGAACTTAACTGATTGTGCAGGCAACAATGGGCAGTGAACCAAAAGGAATATCACCTATCCCAACTGGGATGCTACAGTCACTGAAAATTGGCCATCTAGGCAGAGACACTGGTCTTTCTAATCATCTTTACTAAAACAAATTTTCTTCTATCTGTAAACTAATTTTATTCCTTTATGCCACTATTAATATTATTATTATAATACTTCTTCAACAGTAATTTTTTCTTATGCACCATTACACTCTAATGTAGTCTGATGCACCAGCAGTATCTATCCACTTTCGGTTTCTTATCTCATTACTGTATCTTTTCCATATTAACCTATTGCTGTTTCTCTTTCACATGCCTGAACAGATGAGGACTCCTTCACCATCAGATAAGTATTGTTCTAATGTGAACATGTTATATATTAATAATTTATTATGAACTACGGATCCTTTGTGACTCCATTCCTGTATTTTATTTTTCAGTACTGACGGACATCGTCCCTTCAATATCCTGCTTCTGACTCCACAGTATCCTGGTAAGGCGCTCTTCACATATTACTTGGTTGTGTCTGGTATGGGAAGGGTTGCATGGGATATGTGTCCTATAATCCCAGATCTTACTTCGAGAGGACTCTTGCAGTAGGTAATTACTTATAGGACTGATGCTGGCAGGCGGCAGGACCCCACGGAAAGATTTCTACCTAGCAGTCCCTGGCGCCCAACTACCACACAAGGATGGACATTCCCTGTGCCTGTTCTGCCTAGGCCCCAATCACCCATTCAAGAAGTGCTTATTCCCTGAACACCTCCCTTATGGCAGTTCACCTCCCAGACAAGGACAATGTCCTGGCAGATGCTCTCAGCAGGATTTCCCAGGGCCATCACGAATGGTCACTGGATCCCCTAATTCTAGAGGTAGTATTTGCCAGGTGGGGCACTCCTCAGATAGATCTTTTTGCAGCCCCAGACAGTTCTGGATTATATGGTACATTTGAATTCTTTGGACTGAGACCAGCTACCCTAAAGTGCACCTGGCAGCCGTGTCTGCTTTCTTATCAGCAGGAAAACCCTCTTCCCTTTCAGCTCATCCGGTATTCTCTGTTTTTCAGGGGTTGTTTACCAACCCCCATTCAAGGACCCTGCCCCTGGGATCTTAATGTTTGCATTGCCCAGCTTATGCAACCCCCTTGTTGAACCCTTGTCTTCAGCAGAGCTTATGTACTTGACTTGGAAAACTGTGTTTTTGGTAGCCATCACTTCTTCCAGGTGCATAAGTGAACTACAAGCATTGTCAGTGGAGCCTGATTTTTATCTCCTTTCATAGGGATAAAGTGGTCCTCAGGACTAACAGAAAGTTCTTGCATAAAGTGGTCTCGGACTTTCACCTTAATCAATCCTGATGCCAGTCACTTGACGTGGGGGTGGTTCCTCCCCAGGGACTGCTAGCTAGAAATTTTTCCATGAGGTCCTGCTGCCTGCCAGCATCAGTCATGTATATAATTACCACTGCAAGAGCCTCTCGTACATATATTGTTACGGTAAGTTCTTACGTAACTGTACTTTCATGCAGTGCCTGGTTTTGAAGGGATTTGGTGACAATTGGAAAATTGGGTATCCTTTTCGATGGGTTGGTCATGGTATATGAGGTGTAATGGAAGAAGGGAGGATAGCACACATTCACTTTTGATGCAAATCCACGATTCCAAGAATAGGTCTCTCGAATGGGAGTGGTGTACAGTCCGCCCTCTCAGACAGAGGAGTTGGGGAACTAGCAGGACAGAGAGTGGTAGCTGGGTGAGTGCATTGCTGGCAAGAGATGGTATCCAGTAGAACAGTGGACTGCTTCTTTCTCAGTGTGAGGTACCAGTCCCACCGTTTAAAAAGTATTTTTGACTTTTTTTCAAACAGCCTGTAACACAGCTGGTAACTGATTTTTTGGGGGTCTTGCATGTCTTTAAAGCTCTTAAATGCTAAATGGTTAGGATGGCTAAAGAAATGAAAAAGGAAAAACTGGGCCCACTGGTTTCAGCACTGTAGTGAGTGTGACTGATTTTAGGCATGAGAAGTTAGTATTTCCAAATGCCAAGCACACGTCACAACAATGTAAGCATCCTATGGTGTCCAGTGGCCCCCCACAAGCCCTCCCATATCAGGCCACATCAAAAAAAGTGCACACGAGGCTGTTCAATGGAACCACAATTCCCTCCCATATAAGGCGCTACAACATGTTAACTGTTTCCTGGTGTAAAATGGCCCCTCACAAGCCCTCCCATGCCAGGCCACACCACCAAAAAAAAAAAAGATTACGTTTTCTTAAATGGACCATAATTCTCTCCCATATAAGGCACCACAACAATGGGGTACAACCAACTGTCTGTACAGAGGGATACTAACTTCCTGTTTTCTACAGGTGATTCCTCTGCCTATGCATCCTAAGTGAAACAGAGGACACCAGGGGCCATGATATGAGACTGGAGCAAGGAAGGTTCAGGAGGGAGATGAGGAGACACTTTTTTACAGAGAGGGTGGTGGCTGGGTGGAATGCGTTACCTGCTGAAGTGGTATGCAGTAGAACAGTATGTTCGTAAGTCCCTTCTCATCCTTTCCACCCCACCATTGTGCATAGAAACATATAAGTTGATGGCAAATAAGGACTGCAAGGCCCATCCAGTCTGCCTATTTCTTTTCTACATTATAAATGTGCCATTGGACTTTGCTTTGTCAATGACCTATCTATCCATATTCATCTGTATTGCTCCATTATGCCTATCCATGCCTGTTTGAAGCCCTGCACTGTATTCATATCCACCACTTCCTGAAGTAGGCGTTCATGCATCCACCACCCTTTCTTTAAAAAGAACTTCCTCACAGTACCTTAATTGGCATCCTCTAATCTCATGCTGTGTCCTCTTGTCCTATTTTCTTATATTTGGAACATGTTAGACTCTTTCACCTTGTTCATCCCCTTAATGTGTTGTGCCACCACACCGAGCCATGGTGGATCACCACAATGTCAGTAAAGTCCTGCAGTATGACATGTTGAAAGTCATGGATGGTTCGTCCATCTGCTCCTCTGCTGGATGAAAAATGTATACAGGAGTATTGATCTGAAATGTCGCATTGAATATGTTTCATATGCTTTTCTAAGGTTACATTTTCAATATTTTTCAGTCTATCAATTGATTTTCTTGAGCTGTTTCAAAAGTATTTGATGATGAACACTCATTAGAAAATGAGCTTGAAATCTCTGGCTAGGTACTAGCCCTTCATGTAGTCCTGTATCATTGTGCCCAGCCTAATTTTCTATTGGCATAAAGTACCCGATAAAATTTCAAATCTCCACCATTTTTTTCTCTCACTTAGCAAGAGCTACTGGTCCCCAGAACCTCGTACTGTTTAGTGGAAGCTGATGCTCTTCATATTTCTTTTTATTTCTGTTTGCTCAGTGACTGGGCACTCCTGAGATAGCAAGGAGTACACTGACACATACAGCTACCAAACGCGAGGCTCTCCATAGCAACCCAACACAGTACTGCTGCTTGCCATACACCAGTGCTTCCTCTGTTTAATTGAAATCATATTTCTCAACAAATGAAGTAACTCATGTGTGTGCCCATTTTCTAAGCACAATAATACCCTCCAGGATGGGCGGTATTGTGCTATACTGGACCTTCCAGGGGCTATAACGCCCTCCGCCTGCGGTGTCGGGCCTCATTACGCCCCTGAGCAGTCCGGTATAGCACAATACCGCCCATCCTGTTGGGTATTATTGCTTACATATATAATAATACATATTTTCACTCTCACTTCTACTTGTACAGCAGTTATTTGTTCCTGTAATATACTGTTTGTATTATGACACATATAAAACAAATGTAATCAGAAGAACTGAGAATTGAATTAACAAACTATAAACAATACTTTGGATGTATATGCTTTATTAATAAGACATAAAATTGGTTGCTTTTATCACTGAATTAAAATGTATTATGTGTTCTTGCAAATGTTTAAGGTCAATTTAATAACACTTATCCTGACTTGATCCCTAGAGTTTTTCATGCATCATCTTCATTGGGACAGCACCGAAAATCAGAAGAGAACAATGGTTGATTTTACATTTATCAGTTCACTGACACATAGACACTTTTGACGTTTGACTTTGATGGATATCAGCTGTACTGTGAATTGTTGATCCTAACTTGATATATGTTAAGTTCTTCCTATGTTGTGATACTGCATATTGTATGGTTAATTAAGTTGCAAGTTCCAAAACAAGAAAGGTTTCAATTTGTTGATTTTCTTGACTAGTAAGAAATACACTATTTGTTTATAACCAGGTAACATCAGGAAGCTTACGCATCACTACAGGGTGGTAAAATGCAGACTGATGTTATACAGTCATAAACCTATAGTGATATATTTGGGGTTGACATTGTACACTACTGAATGCTTAACTTGATGTTGCACCTGATACGGGATGGGTTGTTTCTATTATCATATCACTGTGTCTTCCCGTATGTGTGAAAATGAGCTTGAGTATTCCGTTAAAGATATTACACGTAACTCTTCGAATATAACTTATTTTTTTTTTGCCTTTCAGGTTGATTCCTTGCAGTATATTTGACATAATTCAACAGAACATAGAATATTTTGTGGTACATTTGAAAATATAAATCAGTTGGGGAGTAGGGTTTATTGAGCCAAACTGCTATTCATAGGGGCTTCATTTTTCATATTATTGTTAGAATCACCCAACAAAGATAACTTGCAACAATGATGTGTTTATTTTTTGTTTTGTTTTTTTCTCTACATCTTACAGAATAATCATCATGGCAAAAAAAATGACTGCATGTATGTTGTTGGCCGAGATCCAGATGTGTAGCAGTCTGATTTCTCCGAATCACATAGTGAAGATGATGTTGAAGAAAGATTGTACCAATCTGGATCTGGTGGAAGTGCGTAATGAGTCTTCTGAAGATGAAGAAGTACTGATCAAGATTACATGCTGGATGTGGAGCAGGAAGATCATGAAGAGACCCCCACAACATCAGTAGGTGCAATGCATAAGAAGACTAAGTGGTAAAGGGCTCGGTCATCAGCAGAACAAAGCATTAGAAGAGAAGACGTATGGGAAGAGGTGACAACAACAAGTGACAATGGACACTATTCACTGCAACTTCAGGTCTCACAGTACCAGTACAGAAAGTCCACTTGGATTTGTACAACTGTTTTGCCTGATGGATGAAGATTTGGAGCTTATTGCAAGGAAACAAATAGATATGCCAATGATTTCTTTCTGGCACATCCAATGATGAGTTGCCACCACCATTCAAGGGCCAGGGCTTGGAAGATGACTGACAAAGAAGAACTGAAGGGTTTTGCATTATACATTCTGATGGGACTGGTAGTGAAGAGCAGTAAAGATGAATACTGAGGATTGGATGAAGTCACCTACACACCATTCTGGGGCAGTGTGATGGCAAGGAACCGATTCAACCTGATTTTCTTTTCTCCACATGGCTGACAACTTGAATCAGAAGCCTAGAGGATGGAGGATTTGATCAACTTTTCACATTAGGGAGATATGACGATTCTGAAGAGATCACAAGAAACCTATCTTCCGACGGGACCTCTCCTGGATGAAGGTATATGTCTGTGGAGGAAATCTAAGTTACAGAACATTTAATCCACAAAAACCAGTGAA
This sequence comes from Neoceratodus forsteri, assembly GCA_016271365.2. Classification (NCBI taxonomy): domain Eukaryota; kingdom Metazoa; phylum Chordata; order Ceratodontiformes; family Ceratodontidae; genus Neoceratodus; species Neoceratodus forsteri. The sequence continues at coordinate 654,594,520 of JADMNL010000022.1, forward strand.
GACGGAATCAAGGTGTACACCTTATGTGAATCAAACTCGGGATACATATGCAACTGGCAATTCTATACAGGCAAAATGACGAGGAACAGAGCAAAGGACATACATACAGAGTTTGTTTTGATCTTGTTAGAGAAGAACTACGAGGGAAAGGCTACAGATTTACACAGACAGATACTACACTGGACCTCAACTCTACACAGATCTATTTTCATCTGGAGTTGGTGCAACTGGAACTGTTATGCCCAACCGAAGGAATGCCTCCCAAAATAAAAGACATAAAGCTGAAGATGAAAGAAAAGGTTACATTCAGGAAGACACCAATGCTCTGTATGAAGTGAGAGACAAGAGGGACATATACATGCTGTCAACAACATCAAGTACTGAATTGCTTATACTGGAAGAAAGGATTGGAAGACTGAGAGTCGATAAAAAACAAATGTATACTGGACTACAACAGACACATGGGTGGAGTCGACAAAATGATCAGCTGGCAGGGTATTACAATTTTAACCCGGCGATGCAAGAAGGTATGGCAGAAGGAGTTCTTTTATTTACTGAATGCCATGTTAATTCAGGGGTACATAATGTACAAGAAATTTTCCCCAGAAAGAAAGAAGATGACGCACTTGGAATTCCAACGAACTGTAATTAAAGAACTTATAATGACAAGCAAAAAAATAGATGATCTTCCACAGCATAGCCAAAAACGGCAATCGACAAAATTGGATCCATGCCAACGACTGCAAGGAAAGCACTTCCCATCAAAAATACCAAGAACACCAAAGAAGCTGTACCCTACCCGAAGATGTGTGGTGTGCACAAAGAAAGGGAAGCGTGAGGAATCAACCTACTGGTGTGCAGATTGCGGCAAGGGCCTGTGTGTAGATAAATGCTTCTCCGAATACCATTCAAAGATGAAATACGGGATGCCCGGATCACCGAATACAAGCAATAGTGACACAGAATAGTAAATCGCTTGACAGAAACAGATTCCTGGTACCGAGACTGAGATTTCAGAGTGATCAAGATGTAAGATAGGTGGGAAATGCCAAGTGCTGCATCCCGGAATGGACTGCACAAGGACCTTCTATCATAGTCAACATGTGTCCATTGGACACCATGGCATGTTTTATAGTTGCTGTTTCCCAGTGTGGGAAGACATGGGGTGTCCATTGGACACCATGGAATAGTTAATTCATGAGATCCCTGCATCGAGACTGAGATGGCAGAGTGATCGAGATGTAAGATAGGTGGGAAATGCCGAGTGCTGCATCCCGGAATGGACTGCACAAGACTTCCCTCTATCATAGTCAGCATTGCGTGTCCATTGGACACCATGGCATGTTTTATAGTTGCTGTTTCCCAGTGTGGGAAGACATGGGGTGTCCATTGGACACCATGGAATGGTTAATTGGCATAGATTCCCGGTATTGAGACTGAGATGGCAGAGTGATCGAGATGTAAGATAGGTGGGAAATGCGAGTGCTGCATCCTGGAATGGACTGCACAAGACTTCCCTCTATCATTGTCAGCACTGCGTGTCCATTGGACACCATGGCATGTTTTATAGTTGCTGTTTCCCAGTGTGGGAAGACATGGGGTGTCCATTGGACACCATGGAATGGTTAATTGGCGTAGATTCTCGGTATCGAGACCGAGATGGCGGAGTGATCGAGATGTAAGATAGGTGGGAAATGCTGAGTGCTGCATCCCGGAATGGACTGCACAAGACTTCCCTCTATCATAGTCAGCACTGCGTGTCCATTGGACACCATGGCATGTTTTATAGTTGCTGTTTCCCAGTGTGGGAAGACATGGGTTGTCCATTGGACACCATGGAATGGTTAATTGGTGTAGATTCCCGGTATCGAGACCGAGATGGCGGAGTGATCGAGATGTAAGATAGGTGGGAAATGCCGAGTGCTGCATCCCGGAATGGACTGCACAAGACTTCCCTCTATCATAGTCAGCATTGTGTGTCCATTGGACACCATGGCATGTTTTATAGTTGCTGTTTCCCAGTGTGGGAAGACATGGGGTGTCCATTGGACACCATGGAATGGTTAATTGGCGTAGATTCCCGGTATCGAGACCGAGATGGCGGAGTGATCGAGATGTAAGATAGGTGGAAATGCCAGTGCTGCATCCCGGAATGGACTGCACAAGACTTCCTCTATCATAGTCAGCACTGCGTGTCCATTGGACACCATGGCATGTTTTATAGTTGCTGTTTCCCAGTGTGGGAAGACATGGGGTGTCCATTGGACACCATGGAATGGTTAATTGGCGTAGATTCCCGGTATCGAGACCAAGATGGTGGAGTGATCGAGATGTATGATAGGTGGGAAATGCTGAGTGCTGCATTCCAGAATGCTTCCCATAAAAACAAAACAATGCAAAATACAGTTTTTCATATCAAGGTTTTATTGAAGTACAGTTAAATGTGGATTATTTAGAATAGTGCATATCATTTCTAAGAATAAGAACTTTATAAACTGCTGCCAATTAGAAATGATTTCCTGTTCTCTTTAATCAAACTGTTGTTCCAGTTTGTACTAAAAGTACTGTACTGTTATATACTGTGCTAACCTTGTTTTATAGGGGTCTCCAGGGTTGAACTGGTGGAACCAGCCCTGGTGAAAAGTTCAAACAGTGTGGGGAAGTATATACAGAATAGGGGCTACTGTGAAAATGTTTGTTGCATATTGTCTATGCTACTAGAAGGGAAAAAAGGGGGATTACAATGTTCTAGAAAGCTGTATCCAGGTTAGCCTTCTTACTAACAACCCTGTCCTCCAGGTGGAGGCTCCCGTGTCAGTACACATGCCCCTTAACCTGCAACTAGCCATGCAGGCAGGGGTAGTAGCCTTGAGATAGTGCCACCTAGGGATACAATATGTGGGATGACATGGAAGGCTGAACAACATGTACTGCTTTATTCATGCTAGGTCATCAAACATGACTACTGCAAAATACCTTTCCTATTTGGTAATCTCAGTTTCTCAAACCACCAATCACATAATGTTTTCATGAGATCTTGTGCTAAATGCATAATTTTCTCTAATGCCACTATTAGTAATCACTCTTAAATGTTTTTTATTTCCTGGAAGATACCAGGCGTGTTGTCTTTTGCCAGCAAATGTCAGGAATTGAGCTCTACTACCTGTCATAGATTGGATACATCGGTGCTATAATATGTATGTTTTCTTAATTCAGATATGCAGTGTCCAGAGAAGACTGTATGGATCTGGAGACTCCTAGTGCATTGGGCAGGGATTCAGGAGTGGTCTCAAACTGGGGACCAATGTTGACCTTCGATACTCCAGTCAATGTTTGATGGTTAGGGTGAGAGGGATGTCGTTGGGATCAACTGGTGCCAATGTTGCGACAGGAGTGCCTGAGGGGATCCAAACCAGATGTCATTGTCATCCACCTGGGAGGCAATGATTTAGGATTGAAGAAATCAGTGATGCTGCTTCGGAAGATGAAGGAGGACATCGCCTTGATCAAGCACCGAATGCCGAAAACCATGATCCTTTGGTCCCACATCATCAAGCGTCGGCAGTGGAGGAATGTTTCTGATACGAAGAAAATGGACAGAACAAGGAGAAAATCAACACAGAGATGGAGGCATTCATGAGAGGATTGTCACTGGCATGGTCAAGCATGATGGCATCATGTCCCTCTTCCCAGAACTGTATCGGCAGGATGGTGTCCACTTAACGGATCAGGGAGCGATATGTTCTGCAGTGACATCAAGAGGCTGTAGCTCAATCCTATAGAGTATGTAATTTATAGATGCAGTGGCGGGGAATGTACTAGTATATAATCCAATGGACTATAACTTTCGGTTCGTCATTGGTATAATGTCTTTAAATTCTGTGTTTCAGATTGGAGTATATAGGTAAAAGTCTTTAAAAGTGAAGAGCGATACTGGATACTCGTTCAAATGCCCTATCGACTGTCGTTGGGGTTCGTCTTCCATATGACAATCACTGTAATCTATATACACAGTCGTTGTACGTAAATATGTCCCTAGCTCAGAAATACTCTTGCAACAGTCAGAATGGAAATAAATTGGAAATAATAAGTGCATAAGGTAGGTTACTACGTGATGTCACTAATGGTAAGTTACAGTTTAGCTTAGGTTTTGAGATGTGTGTATTGATGTACAGTATGTATTCATGTTTCAGAATTAATTCAGGGTTTGACCTCATGAAACTGCTTACAGTGTTAGTCCAGCTGGGTACCTCAACAGTGATTCACACTTGCTACCCATATCTAGCAAAAGGGGTGGTGTACTTTGTTTTTTTACCTTTATTTTTTTTTTTTTTTTACTTTTGTCATACCAGGAGAGAAACACTGCAATGATGCTACATTACAACATTTTAAATCTTGACTTCCTATGATACTACTCAACTGATACTTTCTCGGATTACGGTAAGAGACAAACTAGTTTGTCTAACAGGCTGTGGAAACCTTGCGGTGTTAACATAAATAGCCTTGTAGACCTACTAGTACGCATTGCACCACAACAAACTTCACCTTCACCGTCTCATCAGTTGGAATGAATTATAATGCATGGACTAGTTCTGAACACCCAAGAGATGACTTCATGTGAGGGTGAGCTACACTACTTTGGTTAAATTAAATATCACAGAGTATGTAAAATGTTGATGCAATGGTGTAGTAGGGTAAGATCAGACAGTTTTATCTACAGGTCACAAGCCTGAAGACTATATAAATTTAGAATAGGAAAGGATATGGCTTTTCTCCATAGGTTTAGAATAGGGAAAGGATAGGGTTTTTTCCCACAGGTTTTAGGATAGAGAAAGGCTATGTTTTTTCTACACAGGTTTTAGAACAGGGAAAGTATAGGGTTTTTCTCCACAGGTTTTTTGGATAGGGAAATGGTAGGGTTTTTCTCCACAGGTTTTAGAATAGAAAAAGGATAAGGTTTTTCTCCACAGGTTTTTTGAATAGGGAAATGTTACGGTTTTTCTTCACAGGTTTTAGAATAGGGAAAGGATAGGGTTTTTCTCCAAAGGTTTTTGAAAAGGAAAGGATAGGATTTTTTCCACAGGTTTTTAATAGGGAAAGGGATATGATTTTCTCACAGGTTTTAGAATAGGAAAGGATAGGATTTTCTCCACAGGTTTTAGAATATGGAAAGAATAGGTATTTTCTCTGCAGGTTTTAGAATAGGGAATTAGAGGGTTTTGCCACATATTTCTGGCATTACATGTCTGATGGAATGCTCTTTGTGTATGATGATCCATACACTTGAAAAAGTTTGCATCAGTGAAATGTGGAACACTGATGGTAAATGCTAATGGTAATAAAAATAGTAAACTATTTTGGTTTCTTTCATACTGTATAGTACACATATAAGATACTGTATGGTGGTCTAAATACACACCGCTTTCGTTAACACCTATTAATTTGCTGTCCTCACTGTAAACGTGAGATACTGAAGAAACTAGGTCCATTTTCTATTAATTATATAAAACTCATGGGTGACGTATATCTTGTATTTCATCTTTGAACCTTAGGGTGAAGGTGTATCATTGCTATATATTGACAACCACCAACTATTTTATATAATGTATGGGGAAAAATATCACAAAACATGGGACTAAGGCATAGTAGGATAGGTAACATAAGAAAATGTGTTAATTATCCAAGGGTAATACAGTGATCTAAAACATAATAGTATAAGGTAATACTAGATAGGTTTTTCCACTGTTCACATGCATAAATGCTGGAGATAGATTTAGGAAAAGACAGATCTTACTTCGAGAGGGTTCTATCAGTAGGTCATCACATATAGGACTTGCACCACCTGGCATAGGGCTGCACAGCAGACTTTTCTAGCAATACCTGAAGGGGGACCACCCACCCAATGTCACGTGACCAACAGAACCCCTTCCAGTACCAGGTTAGGTTGTGCCAGTTATGATATCGGTGACCTCTGTCGGGCTGGTCTCGACGCTGGACCCTCCCTCATCTACACAACGTATGGTCCGACGTGGATTCCTCTGACGAGGTCTGACATTGGGGGCTTATAATCAACCCTGAACTGTCCGCATTACCCTTTGGGCATCCAGGGATCCTCCCGGGGTACTCCACTCCAGATTGGAGTCATTTGGGCAGTTCAACCCTGGATTTGCCTTACTCCAACTACATGGGGTTTCAAGGGTATTATCCTCCACTGGACACCCCTCCACCCCCCAGTCTCAACCAGATCCACTTCCCCTTCCCTGGCTACTTCGGATTTCAAGACCCTGATTCAGTCTTGGTGGCAAGGGCCCAGGTCAGAACTGGTTTCAGATCTGGAAACTAGGCTCCTGCAACCACAGCTTCCTATGTCTCCTTCCCCGATCAGCTATCTTGCAACTGTCCATGTCTTGGGGAAGACTCGGCAGGACGTTTCCCTACCAGACTTTAGACACCGTACTGTCAGGAGAGTGACTTCATGATGTTATATAATAGGGAAAGGATAGGCTTTTCTCCACAGGTTTTAGAAAAGGCAAGTGTAGGATTTAACTCCACAGAATTTAGAATAGAGAAAGGGTTTTTCTACACAGGTTTTTGAAGATGTAAAGGATAGGATTTTTCTCCACAGGTTTTAGAATAGGGAAAGGATAGGGTTTTCTCCACAGGTTTTTTGAATAGGAAATGTTAGGTTTTCTCCACAGGTTTTACAATATGGAAAGAATAGGGTTTTTCTCTCACAGGTTTTTGAAAAGGGAAAGGATAGATTTTCTCCACAGGTTTTTGAAGAGGAAAGGATAAGATTTTTCTCCACAGGTTTTAGAATAGGAAAGGATAGGTTTTTTCTCACAGGTTTTTTGAATAGGAAAGGTAGGGTTTTTTCCACAGGTTTTAGAATAGGAAAGGATAGGTTTTTCTCACAGGTTTTGAAAGGAGAAAGGATATGATTTTTCTACACAGGTTTTAGAATAGAAAGGGTAGGGTTTTTCTTCACAGGTTTTAGAACAGGGAAAGGATATGGTTTTCTCCACAGGTTTTTCAATAGGAAATGTTAGGGTTTTCTCCACAGGTTTTAGAATAGGGAAAGGATAGGTTTTTCTCCAAAGGTTTTTGAAAAGGGAAAGGATAGGATTTTTCTCCACAGGTTTTAGTACAGGAAAGGATAGGGTGTTCTCCACACATTTTGAATAGGAAAGGATAGGGTTTTTCTCCACAGGTTTTAGAATAGGGAAAGAATAGGGATTTTCTCTGCAGGTTTTAGAATAGGGAATTGAGAGGGTTTTTTGTCATATGTTTCTGGCATTACCATGTCTGATGGAATGCTCTTTGTGTATGATGATCCATACACTTGAAAAAGTGTCGCATCGGTGAAATGTGGACAACTGATGGTAAATGTTAATGGTAATAAAAAATAGTAAACTATTTTGGTTTCTTTTCTACTGTATAGTACTATATAAGATACTGTATGGTGGCCTAAATACACACCACTTTCGTTAACACCTTACTTAATTTGTTGTTCTCACTGTAACTGTGAGATACTGAAGAAACTAGGTCCATTTTCTATTAATTATATAAAACTCATGGTGACATATATCTTGTATTTCATTTGTGAACCTTAGGGTGAAGGTGTATCATTGTGTGTATTGACAACCACCAACTATTTTATATAAAGTATGGTGAAAAAATATTGCAAAACATGGGACTAAGGCATAGGAGGGTAACATAAAAAGTGTTAATTTTCCAAGGGCAATACAGTGACCTAAAACATAATAGTAAAAGGTAATACTAGATAGGTTTTTGCACTGTTCACATGCATAAAGGCTGGAGAAAGATATAGGAAAAGATAGATCTTACTTCGAGAGGGTTCCATCAGTAGGTCATGACATATTGGACTTGCACCATTTGGCATCGGGCCGCATGACAGACTTTTCTAGCAATACCCGAAGGGGGACCACCTGCCCAACATCACGTGACCAACAGAACACCTTCCAGTGCCAGGTTAGGTTGCGCCAGTTACGACGTTGGTGACCCTGCCGTGGGCTGCCTCGACGCCGGACCCTCCCCCATCTACACAGCGGTGGGTCCAACATGGATTCATCTGATGCCAGGTCTGACATTGGGGGGCTTATAATTGACCCTGAACTGTCCCACGTTATCCTTTTGGGTATCCAAGGGATCCCTACCTAGGGTGCTCCACTCCAGAGTGGAGTCATTTGGGGCAGTTCTACCCTGGATTTCACCCTTACTCCAACTACATGGGGTTTCAAGGGTATTATCCTCCACCGGATGCCCCTCCTCCTCCTCCTCCCCCAGTCTCAACAGGATCCACCTCCCAAACCCCTGGCTACTTCAGATTTCAAGACCCTGATTCACTCTTGCTGGCAGGGAGCCAGGTCAGAACTGGTTTCAGATCTGGAAACTAGGCTCCTGCAACCACAGATTCCTATGTCTTCTTCCCTGATCAGCTATCTTGCAACTGTCAATGTCTCAGAGAAGACTCGCAGGACGCTTCCCTACTGGACTTTAGAACCGTCCTGTCAAGGATAGTGGACTTCATGATGTGTTATATAATAGGAAAGGATAGGCTTTTTGTCCACAGATTTTAGAATAGGAAAGGTAGGGGTTTTTTGCCACATGTTTTAGAATAGAAAGGGTAGGGTTTTTCTCCACAGGTTTTAGAATAGGGAAAGGATAGGGTTTTTCTCCACAGGTATTTTGTATAGGAAAGGGTAGGGTTTTCTCCACAGGCTTTAGAATAGAAGCAGTTTGATACAGAAAATGATTGAACGTAGCCACCATCTTATTTTTGTTCATGTACCCAGGGATGTAGAAATGGGTACAGTCTGGGCCTTCATTTACTTATTCACTTCTAACATGTAAAACAAGCTGCTTTTACTTTCCTTTTGAATTTATTAGCTTGTACCTCATAATGCAATAGGTGGACACCCATTGACATGAATGAGCATACCATGGGTGGTTGGATATGACACTCTTCTATCTGCAGTTGGGTCTGTAATGAGAAATTAGGATCAGAAATTTCATCCAAGCCCCTGCAGATGTAAGAAAATGTAATGCCTTGACATTTACCCCTTTTATAATATAGTTATCCCATAAAATGTGTAACAGAAGCAGTTTGACACAAATGATTGAACGGTAGCCGACATCTTATTTTTGGTCATGTGATCAAGGGATGTAGATATGTGTACAGTCTGGGACTTGATTTACTCATTCACTTCCCATCATGTGAAACAGGCTACATCTTACTTTTACTTTCTGAATTTATTTGTATGTAACCCATAATTCAATAGGTGTGCCCCTCATGTGCCAGCATGGCCTTCCTTAGGTGGTTGGGTATGGCACCCCAGCTATATGGTGGTGGGTCTATAATGTGAAATTAGTGATCATACATTTCATCCAAGTCCCTGCAGATGTAAGAAAATGTGTAATCCATTGACATTTACCACTTTTATAATGTTGTTATCCCTACAAACGTGTAACAGAAGCAGTTTGTTATAGAAAATGATCAAATGGTAGCCGCCATCTTGTTTTTGGTCTTGTGACGTAGGGGATGTAGCTATGGGTACAGTCTGGGCCTTAATTTACTCTTTCTTCCTGTCATGTAAAATGGGCTACTTTTTACTTTTTACTTTTTGAATTTATTGGCATGCACCGCATAATGCAATAGGTGGACACCCTCATTGGCCAGCATGGGCATACCATGGGCGGTTGGGTATGGCACCTGGCTATCAGCAGGTGGGTCTGTAATGTAGAATTAGGATCAGAAAATTCATCCAAGCCCTGACAGATGTAAGAAAAGTGTAATCCATTGACATTTACCACTTTTATAATATAGTTATTACAATAAATGTAAGATAGGCAGTTTGATACAGAAAATCGATGAAACAGTAGCTGCCATCTTGTTTTTGGTCATGTGACCAGGGATGTAGCTATGGGTACAGTCTGTGCCATGAATTACTCATTCACTTCTCTGTCATGTAAAACAGGCTACTTTTTACTTTTACTTTTTGAATTTATTGGCATGCACCCCATAATGCAATAGGTGGACACCCCATTGGCCAGCATGGGCTAACCAGGGGTGGTTGGTTATGGCACCCCGGCTATCTGCAAGTGGGTCATAATGTGAAATTATGGATCAGAAAATTCAAGTCCCTGCAGATGTAAGAAAATGTGTAATCCATTGACATTTATCACTTTTATAATGTTGTTATCCCTACAAACATGTAACAGAAGCAGTTTGATACAGAAAATGTTTGAATGGTGTCAGCCATCTTGCTTTTGGTCATGTGACCAGGGATGTAGCTGGTACAGTCTATGCCTTGATTTACTCATTCACTTCCCGTCATGTAAAACAGGCTACATCTTACTTTTCCTTTCTCAATTTATTGGTATGTAACCTATAATGCAATAGGTGGACACCCATTGGTCAGCATGGGTATACCAGGGCAGTTGGGTATGGCACCTAGCTATATGCTGGTGGGTCTATAAAGTAAAATTAGTGATCATAAATTTCATCCAAGCCCCGGCAGATGTAAGAAAAGTTGTAATCCATTGACATTTACCACTTTTATAATGTAGTTATCACAATAAATGTGTAACAGAAGCAGTTTGATACAGAAAATGATTGAACAGTAGCCGCCATCTTGTTTTTGGTCATGTGACCCAGGGGATGTAGCTATGGGTACAGTCTGGGCCTTGATTTACTCATTCACTTCTCTGTCATGTAAAACGGGCTACTTTTTACTTTTACTTTTTGAATTTATTGGCATGCACCCCATAATGCAATAGGTGGACACCCCATTGGCCAGCATGGGCTAACCAGGGTGGTTGGTTATGGCACTCAGCTATCTGCAAGTGGGTCTATAATGTGAAATTATGGATCAGAAAATTCATCCAAGTCCCTGCAGATGTAAGAAAATGTGTAATCCATTGACATTTATCACTTTTATAATGTTGTTATCCCTACAAACTGTAACAGAAGCAGTTTGATACAGAAATGTTTGAATGGCGCAGCCATCTTGTTTTTGGTCATGTGACCCAGGGATGTAGCTATGGGTACAGTCTATGCCTTGATTTACTCATTCACTTCCCGTCATGTAAAACAGGCTACATCTATTTTTCCTTTCTCAATTTATTGGTATGTAACCCATAATGCAATAGGTGGACACCACATTGGTCAGCATGGGCATACCAGGGCAGTTGGGTATGGCACCCTAGCTATATGCTGGTGGGTCTAGTAAGCAATAATACTCGACAGGGTGGGGATTGGGCCAACCGACCGCCTAGGTGTACGAGGCCCGACGCCACAGGCGTGAGGGCCTTATAGCCCTGGAAGGTCCGTATTGCCTATACCGACCACCCTGGAGGGTATTATTGCACTTAGAAAATGGGCAACTGCATAAGTAATAAATAAAGAGGAAATAAGTTTCAAAATAGGAGTAGAAAAAAAGAACCCTTTTATTGGGAAAGTAGTCCCTCTATTTCTATGTTGTTCAATCTCTTGTTGCCCCCACAGAGCCATTCTTTTCTTGTTATCCACCCCGAAACACCACAAGCTCCATATGAGATGGAACATTTTGAAACACCCTTTTGTAGTCTGTGGGCATCATGTTTAATAAAGAAAGAAACAAAAGATTTACTTTTACAAGACTTTTTTTTTCCTTCAGTACAAAGATGCAGCTGTCAGGTACACAACCCTGCTTTATAAAACAAGGAAGGAGAGAAGTTATGGTGTTGAAAGGCAACAAACTAAGTTATTTATTATTATTTGTTACCAGCACCGCTCTTAGATTTTGATGTTTTCATCAATACAGCGCATTTGACACTTACTGTTTACCACTTCCATGTCTTCGGGGGTCGCGCGACATCCGCTTTGTGTGACTGAAATGCAGTTGCGGTTTGTAACTGAAGTAAGGAAATGTAATATTACTGTGGTGCTTTTCTAACAGTGACAACTGTTTTACGTTATTTCTGTTAATTTATTACATGGAGCTGAGACGGACCGGACGGACGGGGTGGGGGTAGTTTTGCTAGACACAAATTCGTGACCTGCATTGCATGGAACCAGGAAGTGAAGATCGGAGAGAGCAGTGCTTTTAATAATTTATTTATTTTTATTTAAATAGTAACTGTTTTTGTCAGCTTAATATGTTGTTTTGCCAATAGGTCTTTACTGGTTCGGAGTGTTTGGATGAACGAGCCCAGCAGAAGGGAATGTGTGTGTGAGGGAAAGAGAGAGATGGAGCAGCAGTGAAAGTCAAGAAACAAAACCTTTTCTAAGCCTCTGTGTGATGACGGGACAGGTGGCTGGGGGTTGAGGGAGCAGAGTTAGTTAAAAACACAAAAGGCACTATATGGTTTCACCGCTCCTCACCCTCGCCCCACCCATCAGTTTGCACCTCATACCTCAGTGAGCTGCATTTGCGGTTTATGTGACAGCCGACGGTGAGAAGAATGGATGTAAGCCAGAGTGCTTTGCAGGTTTAGGAATAAGAAAATTGTAATTTCACCGGTGTGGAGCGAAGTAGTCAGAGAGAAAGCATAAAGGCTATGGAGAGGTAACGTTAAGCACGGACGCGTAGCTTAATAATATAAATAGCAAGTTTTTTTTTCTTTTGTAGTGTGGCAAAACTGGCAGTTAAATTCAAATGACAGTTGAGCATTATGGAGGCTAGCATGGTAGTGCTGTGACAGCCTACTGCAATCATAAGTTACCAGACAGTTTCATTTTTTTCCCACTCAAGAAAGGAACTTCCTCGCTAAGCAGGTGGGGAATTAAATGGCGGCTTCTGACTTTGAAAATTCAGGGTGCCCAAGGATGCTGGTAAGTAATGGGCACCTTAATTGGCACTTGTTTTACACCGGCTCTGTTGCCTGATAGACCACGGCTATGGGTAGGAAATGGCTAATCAGAAAGGAGGATTCTAAAGGCCCATTTTCTAAGTAAATTAGTGATCATAAATTTCATCCAAGCCCGCAGATGTAAGAAAAGGTAATCCATTGACATTTACCACTTTTATAATGTAGTTATCACAATAAATGTGTAAGACAGGCAGTTTGATACAGGAAATGATGAAACAGTAGCTGCCATCTTGTTTTTGGTCATGTGACCCAGAAAATGTAGCTATGGGTACAATCTGGGCTTTGATTTACTCATTCACTTCCCTGTCATGTAAAATGGACTACTTTTTACTTTTATTTTTTGAATTTATTGGCATGCACCCCATAATGCAATAGGTGGACACCCCATTGGCCAGCATGGGCATACCATGAGTGGTTGGGTATGGTAACCCGGCTATCTGCAGGTGGGTCTATAATGTGAAATAGGGATCAGAAAATTCATCAAAGCCTCAACAGAAGTAAGAAAAGGTGTAATCCATTGACATTTATCACTTTTATAATGTAGTTATCCCTACAAATGTGTAACAGAAACAGTTTGATACAGAAAATGATTGAACAGTAGCCGCATCTTGTTTTTGGTCATGTGACCCAGGGATGTAGCTATGGTACAGTCTGGGCCTTGATTTACTCATTCACTCTCGTCATGTAAAACAGGCTATATCTTACTTTTCCTTTCTCAATTTATTGGTATGTAACCCATAATGCAATAGGTGGACACCCCATTGGTCAGCATGGGTATACCAGGGGTGGTTGGGTATGGCACCCCAGCTATATGCTGGTGGGTCTATAAAGTAAAATTAGTGATCATAAATTTCATCCAGGCCCCGGCATATGTAAGAAAAGGTGTAATCCATTGACATTTACCACTTTTATAGTGCAGTTATCACAATAAATGTGTGTAAGATAGGCAGTTTGATACAGAAAATGATGAAACAGTAGCTGCCATCTTGTTTTTGGTCATGTGACCCAGGAGATGTAGCTATGGGTACAATCTGGGCTTTGATTTACTCATTCACTTCCCTGTCATGTAAAACGGACTACTTTTTACTTTTATTTGTTGAATTTATTGGCATGCACCCCATAATGCAATAGGTGGACACCCCATTGGCCAGCATGGGCATACCATGGGTGGTTGGGTATGGCAACCCGGCTATCTGCAGGAGGGTCTGTAATGTGAAATAGGGAGCAGAAAATTCATCCAAGCCTCAACAGATGTAAGAAAAGGTGTAATCCATTGACATTTATCACTTTTATAATGTAGTTATCCCTACAAATGTGTAACAGAAACAGTTTGATACAGAAAATGATTGAACAGTAGCCGCCATCTTGTTTTTGGTCATGTGACCCAGGGGATGTAGCTATGGGTACAGTCTGTGCCTTGATTTACTCATTCACTTCCCCGTCATCTAAAACAGGCTACATCTTACTTTTCCTTTCTCAATTTATTGGTATGTAACCCATAAAGCAATAGGTGGACACCCCATTGGTCAGCATGGGTATACCAGAGGTGGTTGGGTATGGCAACCCGGCTATCTGCAGGTGGGTCTGTAATGTGAAATTAGGGATCATAAATTTCATCCAAGCCCCGGCAGATGTAAGAAAAGGTGTAATCCATTGACATTTATCACTTTTATAATGTAGTTATCACAATAAATGTATAACAGAAGCAGTTTGGTACAGAAAATGATCAAATGGTAGCCGCCATCTTGTTTTTGGTCATGTGACGCAGGGGATGTAGCTATGGGTACAGTCTGGGCCTTAATTTACTCATTCTCTTCCCTGTCATGTAAAACGGGCTACTTTTTACTTTTACTTTTTGAATTTATTGGCATGCACCCCATAATGCAATAGGTGGACACCCATTGGCCAGCATGGGATACCATGGGTGGTTGGGTAGGCACCCAACTATCTGCAAGTGGGTCTGTAATGTGAGATTAGGGATTAGAAAATTCATCCATGCCCCGACAGATGTAAGAAAAGGTGTAATCTATTGACATTTACCACTTTTATAATGTAGCTTTCTACAAACGGTAACAGAAGCAGTTTGATACAGAAAATGATTGAACGGTAGCCACCATCTTGTGTTTGGTCATGTAACTCAGGGATGTAGCTTTGGGTACATTCTGGGCATTGATTTACTATTCACTTCCCTGTTATGTAAAACAGGCTACTTTTACTTTTATTTTTGAATTTATTGGCATCCACCCCATAATGCAATAGGTGGACACCCGTTAGCCAACATGGACATTTCATGGGAGGTTGGGTATAGCACCCGGCTATCTGCGTGTGGGTCTGTAATGTAAAATTAAGGATCAGAAAAATCATCCAAGCCCCTGCAGATGTAAGAAAATGTGTAATCCATTGGCATTTACCACTTTTATAATGTTGTTATCCCTACAAATGTGTAACAGAAGCAGTTTGATACAGAAAATGTTTGAATGGTGTCAGCCATCTTGTTTTTGGTCATGTGACCCAGGGGATGTAGCTATGGGTACAGTCTGGGCATTGACTTACTCATTCACTTCCCTGTCATGTAAAACAGGCTACTTTTTACTTTTAATTTTTGAATTTATTGGCATGCACCCCATAATGCAATAGGTGGACACGCCATTGGTCAGCATGGACATACCAGGGGTGGTTGGGTATGGCACTCTGGCTATTTGCAAATGGGTCTGTAATGTGAAATTAGGGATCAGAAAATTCAACCAGGCCCCTGCAGATGTAAGAAAAGGTATAATCATTGACATTTATCACTTTTATAATGTAGTTATCAAAATAAATGTGTAAGATAGGCAGTTTGGTACAGAAAATGATGAAACGGTAGCCGCCATCTTGTTTTTGGTCATGTGACCCAGGGGATGTAGCAACGGGTACAATCTGGGCTTTGATTTACTCATTCCCTTCCGTCATGTAAAATGGACTACTTTTTACTTTTACTTTTGAATTTATTGGCATGCACCCATAATGCAATAGGTCGACACCCATTGGCCAGCATGGGCATACCAGGGTGGTTGGTTATGGCACTGCCATCTGCAAGTGGGTCTGTAATGTGAAATTAGGATCAGAAAATTCATCCAAGCCCCTACAGATGTATGAAAATCTGTAATCCATTGACATTTACCAATTTTATAATGTTGTTATCCCTACAAATGTGTAACAGAAGCAGTTTGATACAGAAAATGTTTGAACGGTGTCAGCCATCTTGTTTTTGGTCATGTGACCCAGGGGATGTAGCTATGGGTACAGTCTGTGCCTTGATTTACTCATTCAATTCCCCGTCATGTAAAACAGGCTACATCTTACTTTTCCTTTCTCAATTTATTGGAATATAATCCATAATGCAATAGGTGGACACCCCATTGGTCAACATGGGTATATGAGGGTGGTTGGTATGGCACCAGCGATATGCTGGTGGGTCTATAAAGTAAAATTAGTGATTATAAATTTCATCCAAGCCCCGGCAGATGTAAGAAAAGGTGTAATCCATTGACATTTACCACTTTTATAATGTAGTTATCACAATAAATGTGTAAGATAGGCAGTTTGATACAGAAAATGATTGAACGGTAGCTGCCATCTTGTTTTTGGTCATGTGACTCAGGGGATGTAGCTATGGGTACAAGCTGGGCTTTGATTTACTCATTCACTTCCCTGTCATGTAAAACGAACTACTTTTTACTTTTACTTTTTGAATTTATTGGCATGCACCCCATAATGCAGTAGGTGGACACCCCATTGGCCAGCATGGGCATACCATGGGTGGTTGGGTATGGCAACTTGGCTATCTGCAGGTGGGCCTGTAATGTGAAATTAGGGATCAGAAAATTCATCCAAGCCCCAACAGATATAAGAAAAGGTGTACTCCATTGACATTTATCACTTTTATAATGTAGTTATCCCTACAAATGTGTAACAGAAGCAGTTTGATACAGAAAATGATGCAACGGTAGCTGCCATCTTGTTTTTGGACATGTGACCCAGCGGATGTAGCTATGGGTACAAGCTGGGCTTTGATTTACTCATTCCCTTCCCTGTCATGTAAAATGGACTACTTTTTACTTTTACTTTTTGAATTTATTGGGATGCACCCCATAATGCAATAGGTGGACACCCCATTGGCCAGCATGGGCATACCAGGGGTGGTTGGTTATGGCAACCGGCTATCTGCAAGTGGGTCTGTAATGTGAAATTAGGGATCAGAAAATTCATCCAAGCCCCTGCAGATGTATGAAAATGAGTAATCCATTGACATTTACCAATTGTATAATGTTGTTATCCCTACAAACATGTAACAGAAGCAGTTTGATACAGAAAATGTTTGAATGGTGTCAGCCATCTTGTTTTTGGTCGTGTGACCCAGGGGATGTAGCTATGGGTACAGTCTGTGCCTTAATTTACTCATTCACTTTCCTGTCATGTAAAACAGGCTACATCTTACTTTTCCTTTCTCAATTTATTGGAATGTAACCCATAATGCAATAGGTGGACACCCCATTGGTCAACATGGGTATACCAGGGGTGGTTGGGTATGGCACCCCAGCTATATGCTGGTGGGTCTATAAAGTAAAATTAGTGATCATAAATTTCATCCAAGCCTCGGCAGATGTAAGAAAAGGTGTAATCCATTGACATTTATGACTTTTATGATGTAGTTATCACAATAAATGTGTAACAGAAGCAGTTTGATTCAGAAAATGATTGAACAGTAGCCGCCATCTTGTTTTTGGTCATGTGACCCAGTGGATGTAGCTATGGGTACAGTCCGGCCTCGATTTACTCATTCACTTCTCTGTCATGTAAAACGGGCTACTTTTTACTTTTACTTTTTGAATTTATTGTCATGCACCCCATAATGCAATAGGTGGACACCCATTGGCCAGCATGGGCATACCATGGTGGTTAGGGTATGGCAACCGCTATCTGCAGGTTGGTCAATAATGTGAAATTAGGGATCAGAAAATTCATCCAAGCCCCAACAGATGTAAGAAAAGGTGTAATCCATTGACATTTATCACTTTTATAATGTAGTTATCCCTACAAATGTGTAACAGAAGCAGTTTGATACAGAAAATGATTGAACGGTAGCCACCATCTTGTTTTTGGTCATGTGACCCAGAGGATGTAGCTATGGGTACAGTCTGGGCCTTGACTTACTCATTCACTTCCCTGTCATGTAAAACAGGCTACTTTTTACTTTTACTTTTGAATTTATTGGCATGCACCACATAATGCAATAGGTGGACACCCAGTGGCCAGCATGGACATACCAGGGGTGGTTGGGTAGCACCTAGCTGTTTAGAAATGGGTCTGTAATGTGAAATTAGGGATCAGAAAATTCATCCAAGCCCCTGCAGAAGTAAGAAATGTAATCCATTGACATTCACCACTTTTATGATGTTGTTATCCCTACAAATGTGCAACAGAAGCAGTTTGATACAGAAAATGTTTGAATGGTGTCAGCCATCTTGTTTTTGGTCATGTGACCCAAGGGATGTAGCTATGGGTACATTCTGTGCCTTGATTTACTCATTCACTTCCCCGTCATGTAAAACAGGCTACATCTTACTTTTCCTTTCTCAATTTATTGGAATGTAACCCATAATGCAATAGGTGGACACCCCATTGGTCAACATGGGTATACCGGGGTGGTTGGGTATGGCACCCCAGCTATATGCTGGTGGGTCTATAAAGTAAAATTAGTGATCATAAATTTCATCCAAGCCCCAGCGGATGTAAGAAAAGGTGTAATCCATTGACATTTACCACTTTTATAATGTAGTTATCACAATAAATGTGTAAGAGAAGCAGTCTGATACAGAAAATGATTGAATGGTAGCCGCCATCTTGTTTTTGGTCATGTGACCCGGGATGTAGCTATGGGTACAGTCTGGGCGCTGATTTACTCATTCACTTCTCTGTCATGTAAAACAGGCTACTTTTTACTATTCCTTTTTGAATTTATTGGCATGCACCCCATAATGTAATAGGTGGTCACCTCATTGGCCAGCATGGACATACCAGGGGTGGTTGGGTATGCACTCGCTATCTGCAAGTGGGTCTGTAATGTGAAATTAGGGATCAGAAATTTCATCCAAGCCACTGCTGCCATAAGAAAGGGTGTAATCCATTGACATTTACCACTTTTATGATCTAGTAATCTCAATAAATGAGTCACAAGCATTTTGACACAGAAAATGGCTGGATGGTGTCAGCCATCTTGTTTTTGGTCATGTGACCCTGGGTAGGTAGCTAGGTGTAATCTGGCCCTTGATTTACTCATCCACTTCCCTATCATGTGAAACAGGCTACTTCTTACTTTTTCTTAATGTATTTTGTGACGTGTACCCCATAATCCAATAGGTACCCCTCATAGGCCAGCATGGCCCTACCATAGGTGGTCCGTTCTGGTCACTCTCATAATCTGTAGGTAAGAAACCAATGTGAAATTTGTGTTTATATAAAGAATTTGTAGCCTGAAAGTGAAAATTAGTTACATTTTAGACAACAATTTTATCAGTGATGCAACCGATCTTAACGCTTTTACAACTTAATATTTTTTAGTAATACAAATTCGAAAAACAGTCGAAATTTCACTAAATAAACATATATATCTCCAAATGTCTTTGTTGGAAACGTTATATTTTCACTTTGAATTATAGTTGTATTAGTTTCTTACTACCTTGACAAAAAAAGTTTACCAGGGAATTAAGAAAAATTATGTAATAACGTTATAACCGATAAGTGTACAAACCCAGTGAAAAAACCTCTGGCAGCAGGGATATGCAATTTTCAGAAAAACCTTGGCAGTGTAAGGGTTAAATGTTTTAAATTATTTTTTTTCTCAAGAAAATGGTATGGTCACTTCTTTGGCTTTAAAATAGTACTGTGGACATGAACAGGGAAAGGTGCCAGAAAAAGATATAATGTACACATTACAGGAAACAATTTATTATGTATTATTATAGACCATATATACTGTTGTGTGCTATTTACAGTGTTTCCCTTGTCTCCCCCCAGATCATATCTGTAAATTATATTTCTTTTATCTCTGTATATTTATTTGGTAAACCAATGTCAATAAATACATAAGTAAATGGATGACTAGGAAGAACCTAGGAAAGTAACTTTAACAGGTACTGTACAGCATCTTAACATTTTTGTTGAACTGCTGCTTTAAGTGTTGTCCTTTATTGATATAACAAATGGCCCTCTAGGAGAAACAATGCATGATGAGTCATGAAAAGGGGCAGGGCTGGGGCGGAGCTTAGGATCTGGTTTTTTGCCCCATCCAAAGGTGGCAACCCTATCACTTGCATGTCCTGTCTCATTCACCCAGCATCTTGCACTTGTGCATGCATGCTCCGTCTCACTGGTTCATACTTTTACCCAGCTCAGAGTGGGGGAAACATGGAGGCTATATTAAAGATGAAGATTCTGCTTGGAGCACGTGGCTACATTAGGAAACAAGGCAGATTTGATACCAGAGGTTTTTCTTTTACAAGGCTGTATTGGCACATGAAGACATAGGGTTAGAATGCCAACAGCCAATTAGGAAGCAATATTTCCCTAACCCATTTTTTTAAATATTTTAGGTGATCAGGGCCTCTGTTACTGAGGGTAAAGATAATGAACAATTATGTGTCTTATTTTAGTTTCAAACTCAAAAGGTATACTTTATTTTGAATTGGAAATATTTCTGTTGTACAGTGTATTTCCATACAGTTGGTCTAGGTCTGTTCAGGGTGGACCACCATTTATTCTTACATGCAATACCCAGTATACCCTAGACTCCAACATTCACCTATTTCTACACTATATTTGCACGATGCCGCTCAGGTGAAATGCCACAAGTCTGTTGCTAATGGGTTCTACTTCTACTTATTGTTATTCTGTATTTTCTCTGTATAGCTTGAGATGCAATATTTTATTATTTTCAATAGGGTCCTACTTTTACTAATTTTATAATGTGACCTGAGCACAGTAACTTAGCTAAGATGCAGTGTCTCATTTACAGCAGGCTCCTGTGTTTGTTCATTTTTTAGGCTGTATTTTCTCTGGTTAGCCCATTGGAGCAGCAATATTTCATTTTCAGTGAGGTCCTGCTTTTACACATTTTTTATTTAAAATGTGTTGACTGGGAGAGGGACACTGAGTCAGGATGCATTTCCAGGTGAAGCTCGGGGTGAGGAGGTGAAGATTAACAGGGTTTACAGGGAGGATATACAACAGACAGTAGAACATAAAAATAAATGCAAAGGAAATTGGAACAGTATGCATTCATTCAAAATCTGCAAAGGTATTTACTGTGGATTGCTCAGCTGAGGTACAATGGGCTAGATTTTCAAAGAGCACTCAGAGCGACGCATGTTGCATCGCTCCAGGGCTGTGACCAGCTCCAGGTGCACCAGGGATCCTGCACCCAATTTTAGAAAAATCAGGGTCTCGGCACTAAACTCCCTGGATTTTCTGCAAGCCAACAGCTGTGTCAAACAGTTGATGCACCTGTAAGAACTGCCACAGGGATTCACACACCCCCCCTCAGTCAGCACAAAACTAGAAGGACCGTTATGCTCAGAAAGAGGTGATTCAGCTGGACAGGAGGGGTCCAGGGGCAGAAGGGGCATGCGAGGTGGCATAGGGAGAGTTGGGGAGACAGCTTGGAATGAGAATGAGTGAGTTTGAACCCAGTGGGGTGTTTTTTTTTTTTTTATTATCGTCATCATCTAACACCTTGTATTACTGTGCTACATAGTACAGTACCAGTACAGTATAATTCAGATAATAATCAGGATAAGTCCAACACATCCATGGAGGGGCAAGTTCTATATCCGTAAATCAAATTCAGCATCTGTACAGTAACTCAGCAAACCTCAAAACTATTACTGTATACAGATCGTAAGAATTAGCAACTATATACACCTAGTAATGGGGGTGCCGTTTGCATATCCTCAGAGCAGATAGGATGGGACCACCAAGGGGGGGGGGTGCCAGGGACAGAAAATGATATGGCACTAGGGATGCCATGTCACTTTTTGTCCTGGCACCTCCCCCCGGGGCGATGCCGTCCCATCAGCTCTGAGGATATGCAAACAACAACGCCATTACTAGGTATATAGTTGCTGTTTCTTACAGTCTGTATAGTGTAACAATTTTGAGGTCTGCTGAATTACTACCATACTGTACATATGCTGAAGTTGATATTCAGACATATCACTTACCCCTCCTTGAATGTGTTGCACTTGCTCTGATTATTATTTGGAGTATACTGTATTGGTACTGTACTCTGTAGCACGATAATAAGAAATTTTAGATGATAATGAATAAATAAAAAAAATTCACTCCCCGTGAACAAACTCACTGCTTTCCATGCCCAGCTGTCTCCCTGACTCCACCTAAGCCACCTCCCATGCCCCTCCTGCCCCTAGCATCCCAGTGTAAGAACCACTCCCCCTTTGCCACAGTGTGTGGCACTGGCTCATCTCCCTTAGATCACCTCCTGGCTGGTGTAAGTGGATCCCCTAGCAACATCCTCAGTGGGGCATGCAAATTCTTAAAAAAGATGATGTTACAGCCCCGCTGTGGTGAAAGCCCTCTTGCTTCCTGGTGCACCCTGCTTAATGGTGCAAGTCTGGTGCAGCACCACTTTGACACGATGGCTCCCATTTTCGATGCAAAGCACTTTCAAGAATTAAGACTACTGTGTCTTTTGATGAAAGGTACCACTTGCATCATTTATGTTTGATGCAGGCACCTTGCGTCATTCCCCAGGCTTTGAAAATCTAGCAAAATATCCTATTTTCAGCTGGCCCTGCTTTTAATGGTTTTTAAATTGTACAGATTTCACTTTGGATCACTTAGTTGTAATGCAGTATCTCCTTTTCAGTAGGGTTCTGCTTTTTCCCATTTCTAACCTGTATTTATCAAAGCTATTCCAGACCAGGTGAGCTGGAATGATAGACAGATAGAATTTAATGGCAAGAAAAGACCCAATGGCCATCTAATCTACCTATATGCCTACCTGAAGCTGTGCCAGAGTTATCCTACTGCCTTAGAGTTTTTGATAACCCTTCCTCAAAATATGCCTGTCTACTTTTCCCATAGTTTGTATTGTGTGTGTGTGTGTGTGTGTGTGTGTGTGTGTGTGTCCCACCTACGATGGAACCCAGTCGTAGTCTGTCTGTAAACCACCTTATTGGGCAATCTTTTTATTTGTCCACCATTCTTTCCATAAAAAGAAAATCTTGTTTATATCTTCTTGAACCTTCCCCCAATTAATCTACATGCATAACTTGTCATTACAGGTTCTCTTCCCTCATCAGCAGTTCAGTGCAGCCCACCCTGTTGATAGCCACAAGTATGTACACGTCTATATCATGTCTCCCATTTCCCATCTGGCTACTCATGTATAAATGATGGTGCTTATCAGCCTCTCCTCACACAAGTTTTCCAGCTGCCCCTGGATCATTTCTAGTGCCCTCCTCTGGTCAGATTCTAGGCAGTTCTTGTCCTTCTTTAAATGCAGATTCCAGAATTGCTCACAGTAATCCAGGTGTCATCTTACCAGAGATCAATAAGCAATATCTAATGCTTTTATCCGTTTTAACAATCAATTAACCTAGGATAACCGAACAGAGATGCAACATCTATTTTCAAAGATGTCCTGATTCTATACATTTTTTCAGTTATTTACTCAGGATCGCCAAGCTGAGACATAACATCTCATTTACAACTGGTTCCTGCTTTTCCCCCTTTTACGCTATATCTATCAAAGATATCCCAGTTTCAAAGCTATATGTACCATAATAGAAGTAGTGCCATTTCTCTTCCCAGATGATTGTAAAAGAAACAGGATTCAAATATGTTCTACACTTATTGCTGGCAGAATATATAGTGGCGGGAGGGGGGCACAACTGCAGACATCACTTACTCAGAATTCAGACTGTGCATTAAATTATTTGGTGGCCTGATAGAGTAAAATTCTACTAGGATTATAATACTCCTCTTAACACATACCACTAGGACAAAGCACTTGTAACATTTTACATTCACATGCTTACCACTATTCTGCTCACTTTATACAATACACAGTACATACTATTAGGATTCCCATGTAGAGAAATAGCAAGTTCTTACGTTTTAGTGGTGACTGACAGGTACCTTTGTAATTCAGCTTCAGCTCTATTTTCTCCGATTCACACAAACCACTGACATCACAGAATTTAGCGCATCCAGTTTTTCACAATTAACATCAATAGATTAGCTGTACACACTTTGCCCTGATTGTGTCCATATAGGAATATAAGATTACATCACTAAGCATACAATTACCTCATAGAACATACTTAGAGATGCAATGAAGTTTTACTTTGCTGGCGAATTTTGGGCTAAGTCACAAAATTCACCTCCGAAGGGCAGTTTGCGAAGTTGTCCCATTTAAGGAGAATTAACCATTTGTAACTTCACCTTGCTTTTTTTTAGTGCAAATTGCACTTAAAAAACCCAAAGCAAAGAGAAGTTACAAATGGCAAATCCCCCAAGACCGTGGTATCTAGTGTACTCCGTGACGATCAGTGGCCCCAATGTAAAAAAATAGATATTATTATTATTATTTAAATCCCTGGAGTGTAGTGGTCTCCCTCCCTCTGCTGATCCCCAAAAGAAATATATTATTATTTAAATCCATGGTGTCTAGTGCCCCCCCCAAAACCGATCACAGGCCCCAATGTAAAAGAAAATAGATGTTATTATCATTTAAACCCCTGGTGTCCAATGAACCCCCCCAACCCATCAGGGAGTGCCCCACCACCCTGCTTCCTCCCACCCCAACCCCAAGCGGATGACGAGCACAGCTCTCCAATCTCCACCATGGCTGGCCACCTGACTGACTTAGAATGAATGAAAGCGTGCTTATACAAGCACAGCCTCATTCATTCTAGGTCATTTGGGGGGGGGACCACTAGACACCTTGGAATTTTGTGCCATGAACTGTGAAATTTCATCTGCACAATTCCACACTTCACGGACAAGCAAATTGGTGAAGTTGGTGAATATAACTTTGTAAATTGGACACAATTCATGAATTAATTGGCAGAGCAAATTTTGCTGACTTGGCAAATCTATAAACATAATGTAGCACTTTGATTCACAGGTAAGGTGTTGCTGATATCACCATTCTGTTTACCTTTAGACTTTTCTAGCCAACCCCTTTTACTGAATGCTGCTACCTATAGAGGTAGTTAAATCCTGAACAAATATGGGTTTTCTAATCTTTTGTCTGGTTCTGTTGTTTCCCAGTGCCTGTCCAAACCTCTTTAAACTCCTTCAGTGCATAATGAAATGGGAAAAAACAATTCAATAATTCTACAGTTCAGTTCTGTATACCTTTTTACTACATTTTCTGAATGTCTCTACATATTCTATGTGGGCATTTCTTAGCCTAAAGAACACACCTGTTTATCAGGGAAGTGCACATTTTCTACTTCCTTCCTGTCAGACTCAAACTCATTATGACCCCAATGGCTAAGTTAAGCAGCCTTTAGTACAAGGCTTCAAGCTTTAACAACACCAGGGTTGCACGGCACCAACCCCCCCTTTCAAAAAAAGGTCACACCGTATGTCAATTGTTACAATTCTTTTAAACAATTTAATGCAAACCATGAATATTGTGTAAAATTAGCATTTTAATTTATTAATGTTTCACTCATACCACATGTAGTAATCAGTGTGTAGTACATTCAGTGCAAGCAAGCTCAAACAGTGGTCTCTCAGGCAGGAGGAAAAGAAAAAGGGTTTCCAACTTGCAGAAAGTAGCCATCACTCGCACATATTTAGAACCAACTTTTCACCTCTGAAGAAGATATCAGATGATGGCATTGAAATGTTAGGATGTGTCCTTAGCATGTGTCAGTTAGCAAGTGTGGTCCATTGCTGAACTTGCAGATGCTAGCAATTTCTGGCAGGATTAGTGTTCTCACAGCCCAGGCCAAACAGAAAAGTCAGTTCTAAAAGTTTCTCAGTGACGTCTACTTTGTGTGAGTTAGAAACTCTCTTTCATGCCTGGGAGACCATTGTTTGAGTTTGCATTTCACTGAATTAACTACATAACACCCCTTTTCTAGGGGGGGGGGTTGCTGCAGTGCAGCCCCGTGTTCTTGCTTTATGTGCATGTTGCATTGTTTGCCCTCCTTTGTGGTTTGAGCTGCTGTACTGTGATTTCAGATGCTCTCTCTCTCCACACATTCTTAAACTTGCCTCCTTATGTGCACTATGTTTTCCTCACCCCTCTTATTCCAGCTGAATCCTAATGCCTACAGCAATCTTCATATCATCCCCCTATGATCCTTCCTTCCGTTCTTGCCTCCCATAGTTTCTACTTTATAGCTGGCTTTCTCAACTAATTGTGGTTGCTAAAAATGTTTTGCATTATTTTTTCCTATTTATCCTTGTTAATTTTTTACCTCTTATTTTTATTATTTGAACTGCCATATCTATATTGTAATCTGTCTGTTTACTTGTTGCCACCCCCTGGTTCCCTTTCCCCCTGGTTTCACCTTAAAATAAGCTTTGGCTCAGTGTGCCTCTCCCGGTTACCAACATTTTAAATAAATTAATAACATTATGCTTCAAGCTTTCTCAAGCATAAGCAGGACCCCACTGACAGTAATGTGTGACATCTCAACTTGCCTATCTCATGTAAAACAAGCATTTGTCAATGCCGAATGTTTGCTTGCTGGCATTGGCAGTGGTAGTGCAGGGGTTAAAGAGATGCATAATAGGAGTGGCAGTGAAGTACTTAACTAACATGAACCCCCACCCCCACCCCACCCTGCAGAGACTGAAAGGCATTGAGGGTGTGCCCTTGGGTCATCAGCCATAATGCTTATGCCATTTCAGCTCACCCCACCCTGCTGACACCGACAGGTGTCATGGTGTGCTTTGGGGTCTTCAGCTCTTATGCTCAACCCATTCCATAAGGAAATAAGCTAAGATGGGTGCAATATAGGAGAATGTGATGATGCTCAGGGACACAGACCCCAAGGCACACATTGATGCCTGTTAGTGGCTGTAGGGTTAGGGTAGAATGCTGTGAGCATTACGGACGACAAACCCAAGTCACACCCTCTGACACCTGTCAGTCTGTACAGGGTGGGCATTACTCTTGGAAACCTTAATGCCCCAGGTGTTTTATTGGTCTTTTCACTTCAGATTTTCAAAATGGGCTTTTTGGGACCCTATCTCATGATCAGTGGCACTATCATTTCGTTACTCAGTCCTGAGAGGTGATTTTACACAGCAAGTATGCCATTCGGTGCCACAGGTGTGGAAGCACATTTTGGGCAGGATGTGAAAAATTACAGCTGTACCATTCATGAGAGGTGTGAAAAACTGGCAATGATGTAAATCTGGAGTGCAAATATGAAAAATTCACAAAGTTACGAGTGTGCATAGAAACTGTGCAATGCACCCCCATAACGTGGTCATTTTTTGAAATTTTTTTTATCAAATTCTTTTTTTTTTCCCTCAACTCTATTTCCTCCTGTTGAGGCTTGGGGGAACTCTCTCAGGCATCCTATCCCTGTGTCTACCCGCCTGAGATCCACTGTGGTCTTGTGCCCTTCTCTCTCTCCCCCCCCTGCCAGCACCCCCAGTTTAACCTACCCGGGGAGGGTAGCCCGACCACTTACTTGGGCTCCTTATGAGACAGAGTCTGGCAAGTGGGCAGGGCCCCGATGGAGGAGTGATGAGGCTCGACACAGTCAGATCTGGCAATGGGCATGGAGGAAAGGTATTGTCGCCTATCCCCACAAGTTGGGTATTTCCTTTTTCTGTCCTTCCTGCCCTCCCTTTTGCATTTGTACCCCTGACACTTGGCACACAGTAACCCTGCTAGCTTTGGGCACACTGTAACATGCTGCCCGTGTTTCTGTGGCAACCCCTGATCTCCACCAGGGGTCGCCAGAGCACTGGATGTCCCAGTACCCTCCCCCTGGGACAGGAGAGCTGCCCGCTGGGTGCTTGATCTAATCCCTCACCCTACTGACCCCTGGCACCTAAGCTCACTCCCAAACTCGGGTCACCAGCATGATGAGAGGTGTGGCGTCCAGGGCCTCAACCCGCAGTGCCACTTGTCACCAAATTCTTAACATGGGCTTTTTGGGACCTCCCCTCATGAAGAGTGACACTGTGATTTTGTTAATTCATCCCAAAAGGAGATTCCACTGAGCAATCATGCCATTCTGCACCACAGGTTCAAAAACACATTTTGGGTAGGAGGTGAAAAATTACAGCTGTACTGTTCATAAAGAGGTGTTAAAAAAGTGGCAATGCTGAAAATCTGGAGTGAAAATATTAAAAATTGGCAACGTTATGAGCATGCATAGAAAATACACTACTCATGTCCATAATGCGGTCATTTTTTGGAATTTTTTCACCAAAATTTCATTGTGGGCTTCTTGGAACCCCACCTCATGAACAGTGGTAGTGTCATTTTGTTAATCAGTCCCGAAAGGTCATTCCATGCAGTAACCATAAACTCACCTTTCGGGACCAAAAAAATCACACAACAGTGACATGTTCATGAGGAGGGATGCCAAGAATCCCATGTTGAAAATTTGGGGTGAAAATTCCTTAAAATGGCTGAGATATCAACCTAAGTTGAAACCCCCTATGGAGTCCTATTATTCAGTGCTTACCCGATTCCTCAGTTCTGAGTTTGGCTTTGAAGTGTCCCAATCCACAGATCACTGCTCTCGACCTCTGGACGGTAAGTATGGGTGAAGGGGAGTGCAGGAAGGTCATGCACAGAGGGAGGGGAGGGTTTGGTTGTGGGAGGGGGAATTGGGGAGACCACATTGATGGTTTCTTTTTACAGTTAAAAAAGACACCGGGGACAGTTTTTGTTATTTATAGGTTAAAAAACTTTGAGGAATACTGGGGTGGACTCCTCATGAGCCAAATTAGTTTTGGGGGGACATGATGCTGATGGGGATTGGGCAACCCCCTCAGCAAGCTTGGGGGGAAGGGAAACATGATGCTGACAGGGATTTGGCACCCTCATCTGCAAAGAAATTGAGCTTGGAGGGAGGAGGGCATCCGACATTGGGAGTGAGTATCCCGGTGTTGGTAAAATAAAAAAATGTCTTGGCACACTGGGGTGGGCTTCCACTGTAACACAATGTGGCTTTGTTGGGGATACATGCCGACATGGGAATTGGGTAACCCTGATGTTGGCTTTGTGGGAGTGTTTGGCCAGTGGCAGGAGCCGCCATTGTGGAAAGGTGCACTGCGGCTGTTTTATGTAAGCAATAAGGCATGAAGGGGTGTGCATAAACCATATTTTACAGTACAGCCAAGGGCATAGTAAGGCATGAGACTGAAGGCTGAGTGACTTCAGTTGCTGGCCGTGCTGTAAAATATGGTTTACAGACACCCCTGAGTACCTTATTGCACATATAAAATTTGCTCCTTTTTTTTACTTTTGACTATTGGGAAAAGCATGTTTATATGTAGAAAAAATAGATTTACTTGTGTACATTTGTGATAAAATAGACCTTCCTCCCAGTGCAAGTGATGTCATGTGTTGTAGGCGAGCGCAAAAAATACCCAATGTTAAGTATAGGAAAACCAACTATGTTTTTTGTTTTGTTTTTTAGCACTCTGTAGCTTGAAAACCAAACAAAATACTATGACAAAGCTTTTCAGGGCTTGAGACTCTAACAACCTAAACATGCATGCGAAATGTTGTGCTAGTTCATTAAACAATGTACAAAAACTGGGGTTTAACATTAAACAGCCTATTGAACCGTAACTATAGGGGTGGTACCACATCCCGATAATATTTATAAAACAATATTACCACACCTGCAATATGGCCAGATATCTATATCTATGTGTACAAATCAACCCTTAACAAGTGGAAAATGTTCTCTATTAACATCTTCCATTTCTCCTTTTTCTCCTCATGTCTCATGCAACATTGATCTCTGTACACTTCCCTGGGTTGGCTATCCACCTCAGGGGTTCATTCGTACCCCCTGGGCTGCCTCAGTGATAAATTACGTAGGTCTCTGGACATACCCATTCCCCTTCCTTCAACACTGCGATACGTCTAGTCTCTTAGGTCTATAGACACAGCTGTTCTACATGTCACAAAATGTGCATCCAAGATGGGGGAACAGGGCTCCTCTGTACCAAAACTCTGTAACTGCATTCCCCCTTGAAATTAGGATTCTCCTCTCACATGGACCCTATATAGGCAGTTGTTGAGTTTGTTAGCCTGCCATTGTGCTGAATAGATTCCAGGTTGCTTCTTTCTTGTTATAGTCCACTAACCTGGAATCCTGTCCTGAGGTTTTACTTGCCATGTGAAATGGTATGTTTACCTCAATGTATGTGTTTTATATTTATTTGTATGTATAGTATCACTGTATTTTAGTCCATGCTTGTTACTTGATGTCAATATTTATCATGGTTTGCTGTCACTGGCCATTACCTGTATTA
This sequence comes from Neoceratodus forsteri, assembly GCA_016271365.2. Taxonomy (NCBI): domain Eukaryota; kingdom Metazoa; phylum Chordata; order Ceratodontiformes; family Ceratodontidae; genus Neoceratodus; species Neoceratodus forsteri. The sequence goes on from JADMNL010000022.1 coordinate 654,624,931, forward strand.
TGCATTATTTTGCAATATGTTTCCCTGTTGTGCTCTCCTGGGTCATATCTGAATGTAGGCATTTACTTGTCTAGTGTACCTTACCTAGCAAACAAAACTAAATAGATAAACAAAGTAGGCCACTGAGCCTCACCTCAGTTGTGGGAAAATTAATGGAAACAAGGATTAGAAGCCAGTAAAGCCACCTCGGTAGACAAGCAAAACGTTTCCATTAAAGGGGAGTAGTCCTGTTACCAATCGAGCATGTATTCATGTGTATACAGATTGGTAGAAGGTAGGACTCACTCACCAAAATTAAAAATGTAATTTTGGTGAGTGAGTCCTGTCTTTTACCAATCTGTATATACATAAAATTAATGGAAACACAAATGAAGGAAACGTTGGCAGAGCATCTTGAATCCAGTGGGCTGCAAGACCCTATTGCTGCCACTACAAAATGTTGCTTTCTTACAACCCAGTCAGACATACATACTGCCTTACATTTCAGGCCCTTTAGGCGGTAGTTTTGGGGGTCTATTTTCTGTCCTACATGACCTCCTTTACTGGTGCATTATTGTTCTTGCTCCTCAATGCCAACAACCTGTAGGTGTACATATTCTGAATTGCACTCCATCATATTTGTATTTATCTATCTTTTTCCTCTTTTGCTAGCTGTACAGTTGTATTTGCCAATTGTATTTTTGTGTAATTCTGCTTTGTATCTATGTATTTTTTTTCCCTGTCCCCTCCTTCCCCAGGGCGCATCTGGAATCGAGCAGTACTCTGCTCAGTATGCCTTCCTGGTAAAATGCTTAAATAAATAAATAAAGGCAACATGGATTCATGGGGAGAGGTAATGTCAGGTGAACCTTATTGATTTCTTAGAAAATGGGCTAAAGAATCCGAGCTTCCCGATTGGCTAGGACGTGATCTCAGCGGGTGGGTATTTCCCGATAGAGCCCGCTGAATAACAAGCTCCCATTCGGGGTGCCCCATTACTTGGGATATTGTTGGGCACCTCCCAAATTTTGAAATGGAGCAACCGCCATGTTTCTACTGCTAACCCCTGCTTGGTCGCCCGCCCCCACATTCCTCCGGTTATTCTCCAGTTTGGTTCCACTGCCTTGAACCAAAGCGGCATTAAACGTTCTGCCTAATTTTGAACGCGATCACACTGTTTTTTACCTCATTAGAAGCAGAGTGCGCTAGGTGATCTCGACGATCAGCGCAGACTTCATGATTACAAGTGCCCCATGGCCGCAGTTCGTGGTGAAAAAAATGTTCACCTGCCTGCACTGGTATTCTGCTATAAAATTTATTTATTGTACTTACTTTTTCCCCCATTAGTTTGAACATGGTCGCAAGTTCTTCTGCAGTGGGCACTGACAGAGGCGGCGGTGGGGGGCGGGGGGAGCAGATCTGGAGAACAGTGGCTCGAGTAAACATTATTTCCCTCATGCTGCTTTGTATCTCCCTCCTGCTGCCATGTTGCTCTCGAACATGTAAAAAAAAACCTTTAGAAGACTCAGTCTGCACTTGCTAGTTTTATGTGCCAGCCTTGCACAAAGTCACGCACGTAACTTCCACAGATCAGCAGTGAAAAATAAAAACACTCTTGCAGGAAGGCTAACAAACTGGTGCCTATTAGGAACAACTCATATTTAAGAGCTCCCCCTAGTGACAACTAGCGCGACTAGCAGACAAACTGTTACCACCTGTACCTGTAACCATGGCAATCACCTCCAAAAATGCAGGCGGAGGAACTATTTTATTACAAATCTTACTTTCAATAAATTTTTCATTAACATTTTCTTATTAAACTTATTTTTTGACAGTGCCCATTTTCAAGCGCCGTATACACTCCAGGGTGGGGTAGTGTGCTATGCGGACCTTCCAGGTTATAGGCCCTCCACCTGCGTGTCGGGCCTCATTACGCCCCTGGCGGTCCGGTATAGCACAATACTGCCCACCCTGTTGGGTATTATTGCTTACTTTGACTCATTGATCAGCGAAATAGATTGGGGGGGGTGAGGATTGGATGTAGCCATTCTGAACTTTTGCAATGCCTTCAACGCTGTGTCACACAGGAGACTGACTAGGAAATTGAGCAGCTGATGGGGGGGGATAAAAAGGTGTGAATTGGTTTAGAAACTGGTTGATGGATAGGCGACTGAGGGTGGTGGTTAATGGCACTCACTGTAATGAAGGTAGGTTCAGTAGCAGGGCACTGCAGGGCTCAGGTCTGCGAATGGTCATTGTCAGTGTCTTTATAAGTTACATTGCAGATGAATTGGAAGGGAAAGCATGATTTTTGCAGATCATACCAAAATCTGTATTAGGGTAGACAATCAGGAGGGAGTTGAAAGAATACGTAGAGATCTTGGGAAACTCAGTGAGTGATCAAGAACATTGCAGTCTGGGTTCAGTGCCAAAAAGTGCAAAATCCTCGACTAAGGGACAGGAACCAAGGAGTTTAGTACAAGATGGGGATACTCTCAGTCACTAAGTAGGAAAGGGACCTTGGGGTTATCATGTCTGATGGCCTCAGAGTGACAGGACAGTGTGACAAAGAAGTGGATAGGGTCAGTCTCATGCTGGGATTCACTGGAAGAGAAATATCTAGCAGGAGAAGAGAGGTGGTGTTGCCACAGTATTGCTCAGTGGTGAGATCTTACCTAGGGTATTGTGTCCTGATCTGAAGACTGCACTTAAGAAAGGATGCAGGCAGGGTAGAGGCAGTCCAAAGGAGGGAAACTGAAATGGTGCAGGGGTTGTACCTAAATCCCTATGAGGAGAGCCTGAGAGCTATTAACATATATACCCTCTCAGGCCGCACCTCAGAAAGGATTCAGGCAGGGTGGAGGCAGTCTGGAGGAGGGCAACTGAAATGGTGTAGGGGTTGCACCAAAAGCCCTATGAGGAGAAACTGAGAGCAATCCACATTTACACCCTGGAAGAGAGGAGAGGAGACATCGTAGAGACCTACCTGTGTCTCACAGGGGAGAACAACAGGGAAGTCTCTTTTGAATGGTCAAGGGAGTGGCAGCTGAGATTTAATGCAAAAAATGTCAGGTAATGCACATGGGACACAAAAATCCAGGAACAAAATATCAGCTGGGGGGGGGGTATAGAATGCTCCAAACATGAAAGAGACCTTGGGGTTATCGTCTTTGATGACCTCAAGGTAGGGAGTCAGCACAACAAGGTGGCAGGAAAAGCAAACAGGATGCTGGAATGCATAGGCAGGGGTATCATCATCAGGAAAAGGGAGGTCACTATTCCACTATACTGGACAATAGTGAAGCCACACCTCAAGTACAGTGTCCAGTTTTGGAGACCATACCTGAATAAGGACATAGGCAGGGTGGAGGCAGTTCGAGGGAGGGCAACCAAAATGGTTCAAGGATTACATCACAAACCCTATGAGGACAGGCTGAAAGGCTTAAATATGTACTCCCTGAAAGAGAAGAGGGAGAAGGGAGCTGTGACTGAGACATATAAGTACCTCTCGGGGTGGAACAAGGTGCTGGAAAACAGCTTTTTCAAAGGAAAAGATGCTTCAGGACTAGGGGACACGGGATGAAGCTAGAGGGAGAGAGGTTCAGAGGAATCATGAGGAAGTACTTCTTCACAGAGAGGGTGGTGGACAAATGGAACAGCCTGCCAGAAGAGGAAGTGGGAGCAGAAACAATTACAGGATTTAAGAATGCATGGAATAGGCATAAGGGGATCCTGGTATGGGGAAGGGGACAACCTAGTTTTAGGGAAACTTAAAGAAGTGTACTTTAAAAGAAATCAACTCAACCTCTTAGGAAAAATAAATGTTTCTAAAGACAAATGTGTCCATCTTGTTATTTCTTTTATTTTCTTTGTTTTACAATTTCTGTAATCTAATTTTTCTTGTCTTGATACAGTTTCAGTAATGGCTCCATAAATGTTTACTTTGTAACGTTTCAGAACAACTTGGTTCCTTCATCAGACAAGGGCCTATTTTATAGCATTTTCTTTCACATATTTCCAAAAGACAAGTGTTTGCAATCTGTGAAAACAAACATCCAAAATCAAAATAAATCTCTTATAATTAATTCCTTTCCATATATTTCAAAATTAAAAAACAGAATCATTATTGCAGAGGGGGAACTAACCTGTAAAAACTTAAATTAAGCAGTCCTGTTTATAAGGGCTTTTTTTATCTCATTTTTGATGTGCCCTCATATATCAAGGCAGGCAGTGGGGCGGAGGGGTGGGGGGAAAACTTGGTTTTTATAGTGAGAGAATGTGATTGTTGTTTGAGCCACTCAATCTAATTCCAAAACACAAAAATGAATAAAGAACATAAGTTCAAACTTCTATTTTATTGAATCAATTAACTTCATGTATCCATTGGTTTATAATTCAGTTTTACCCTTAAATCCAACTGTGTTCTGAGTCAGTCCCCTTTTTAAAGTAATCACTTATTTTCTACAAATAAATCAAGGGGAAATATGCATACATTATTTTTTCTCATTGTGTTCTCACAAACTTCAGTCTCTCACTATATTTATCCTTAATACAAAATAGGGAAAGATGCAGCTTTTTTTATGTTGGCTCGCGCGTGTGGTAGTAGCAGATTTGGAGGTGTAGTCACTGCGGGCGAATGCAGGGCACGCATCAGTAGGTGAGTCCCTCATTCCCCAAAAAGTCAGCAACAGGCACTGACATCATGCATAGCTAATGTGGCCAGCAGATCTAAGAAAAGGTCCACTGCAATTAGAGTGAAGCTCTCATGCAGCGGGAACACAACACACCTCCCGACGTACAAGCAACATGGTGGCAGTAACTGCCGCCGCCGCAAATTGTCACAATGCCAATAGGGGAGCCCACTCCCCATTGGCATAATGTCTCTCCTCCCATTTCCACTGTGTGCCAAGGGGGTGCCCAATCCCTCTCAGCATCATGTGCCCCCCAAAAATGTCTTTCTTTGCCGATGGGGGGGCCCAGTCCCCATTGGCTTCAGTCTCCCCTCTTCCCACTTCAATCTGTCAATGGGGGAGCCCACTCCCTGTTGGCATAATGTCCCTCCTCCGTTTGTTGTTTGCCGAGTGGGGTGCCCAATACCCCTCAGCTCTCCCGTCCCCACTGGTATTTGCCAATGGGGGTGCCCAATCCCCCGTCGGCTACATCCCCCCCAAAAAAACAACTCAAGTGGCATGCTGGGAGCCCACCCCAGCGTGCCAAATTACTCTGTTAAAAAAAAGTCCTGAGATTATTTTTTTTTTTTTACTTTTACCTGTAAAACAGAAAACGGTCCCTCGTGGTCTCCCTGCCCCCTCCCCAACTCACGCCCACCCTCTGTGCACCCTGCCTCCCCATATCACCCTCACCCCATACTTACCTCTGTAGCCTGGTGCGATGATCTTTGGTGGACTGGGAACACATCTGCACTCTTCAAAGCCGACTGCGAACTGAAGAAATGCCGGTAAGCTGTATAATGGCATAAATAGGGTTTTTTCAACTTTGGAGCATATCTCAGGCATTTGTTTTGAATTCTGACACCAAATTTTCAACATGGAGTTATTGGGACCCTTCCTCATGAATTCAGGCACTGTCATATCGTTATTTGGTCCAGAAAGATGATTTCACAGTCACAGCACGGAATCACCTTTCATGACTGATTAATGAAATGACAGTGCCACTGTTCATGATGGGGGCTCTCAAAAAGCCTACGTTGAAAATTTGGTGGAAAAAAATCTAAAAAATGGCTGTTTTACGAGCGTGCATTGCATAGTTTCCATGCACGCTTGTAACTTCGTGAATTTGCAATATTTTCATTTCAGATTTTCAAAATTGGCATTTTCCACACCTCCTTATGAACAGAGCAGCTGTCATTTTACATATCCTGGCCAAAATGTGGTTTTGCATGGCCGGCTCAGAATAGCACGGTCGCTGTGCGAAATCAGTTTTCCGGACAGTTTGTGGAAATGACAGTGATACTGTTCATGAGCAGAGGTCCTAAAATGCCTATGTTGAAATTTTGTTGATGAAATTCCATAAAATGACTGTGTTACAAGTGTGTGTTGCGCAGTGTCCATGTACCCTTATACTGTAATGTCACAAATTTGCAATATTTTCATGCCTGATTTTCAACACTGGTATTTTTTCACACCTCCTTATGAACAGTACAGCAGTCATTTTTAACATCCTGCCCTAAATGTGCTTTCACACCTTTGGCACACAATGGCGTGGTCACTGTGGGAAATCAACATTTGGGACAAATTAACAAAATCACAGTGCCTCTGTTCATGACGGGAGGTCCCAAAATGCCTATGTTAAAAATATGATTAAAAAAATCCCAAAAATAATTGGGTTATGGACATGCGTTGCACAGTTTCTATGCATGCTCACGACTTCAACAATTTTTCATATTTTCACTCCAGATTTTCACCATTGCCATTTTTTTACATCTCCTCATGAACAGTACAGTTGTCATTTTCCACATACTGCCCAAAATGTGTTTTCATCCCTGTGTCGCCAAATGGCATAGCCACTGTGCAAAACCACCTTTCAGCTAACAAACTGATAGTGCCGCTCTTCCTGAGGTGGGCTCACAAAAAAGCCCATGTTGAAAATTTGGAGTGAAAATACCAACACACGCTAGTGACGTTAAGGTTTCCAACTGTAGCATCCCACCCTGTAGAGACTGACAGGTGTCAGGAGTGTGACTTGGGATCATCAGTTGTAATGCTCATGTCATTCCACCCCCAACCCCACCCTGCAGCCAGTGACAGGCATTGTGGTGTGCCTTGGAGTGTTCAGACACAAAGTTCACCCCATTCTACTATACTGCACCCACCTCAGCCTATTTCCTTATGGAATGGGGTATGTATAATGCACAAAGACCCCAAAGCACACCACAACACTTGTCAATGTCTACAGGGTAAGGTGAGGTAAAATGGCATGAGCGTTATAGCTGATAACCCAAAGGCACAACCCAATGCCTGTCGGTCTCTGCAGGGTGGGGATGGGGTTGGCGTCACTTCAATACTTCACTGCCATTCCTATTATGCATCTATAACTCCTGCACTACCAATGCCAATGCCAGTGAGACAACATTCAGTATTGACAAATGCTTGTTACCTATTCTGAATGCTTGCTTTCCTTTCCTGGTTTCAACATATTCCAAGAGTGCAGAGGAGCACTACTTATTTACAAAAACACCCCATGGAACAGCTGCCATACCTGAGGACACCAAAACTTTCTCACAGCTACTAGTGCCTTCTTCCTGAAGGTTAAAGAAGGGTCCGGGCCATCAGGTACGGGGAGCGTGCTGACGTCACTAGTGACGAAACCCTAAGTGGCCCGGTTGCTAAAAGGAAACCACCCCAAAGAAAAATAATTTTCTTTATCAGGTGGCCCCTTCTTCATTTAACATATAATGTCTGAATATTAAGAAGATCAAATCTGTCACAACAGATATAGTAACAGCTTAAGTGTTACTTTCACAAACATCTATGCTATTTAAGAACAATTATTAGATATCCTTCAAATGAATAACCCCTTTCTTACTTTAACAAATATTTTTCTACATGTATAAGTAATCTTTCCCGCATAAAAATCTTTTATCAGCCTCGATTTACCTTTGAGGCTATGTTTAACACCTATTTGTTCAAGCAAATGGGGAACAGTTGTGATTCGAGGAGTGTGGGAGGAGGGTTTTAGGGGGACAACAAGGGAATTGGCTCAGGGTGATGTGAACTCGAGTAGCTAGGGGCTAAATTCAGTAGTAAAGATAAACACCCTTATTGACTCGGTTCTGGGTCATGCCCTCCCTACCCCTGAGCTCAACCATGGGGCACAAGCCATTACTCTTAAAATCACACCTTTCCCCGGTCGTGACCCCCTATACCTAACCACGGCTTACATACCCCCGTGTACAAAAAGTTTAGCGATCAACTCCCTCCTTGGCTATCTATCCACCTTACCCCAGAAGGCTGAACAACTAATATTGGGAGACTTAAACACCAACTGGCTCAGCTCCTCGTCTGATAATATAAAGGATGAGCTTGCAGCCCTTGACCTGTCTCAAATGGTCACTCGGCCTACTAGACTTAACAAAGCAATGGGAACCAGCTCCCTCCTGGACGTAGTCCTCTCTAACTGGCCACATAAATTGGAATCTGTAAAAGTCCTTGCGGACTCACTTAGCGACCACTCCCCTGTCATCTGCTTCTGGTCCTCCACCACACTCAGCCCTGTGTACAGCAGCACCCCTCGATGCAGATTTCTCCCCAGGGGTCTTGACAACCTCAAATGTCACCTCACACAAGTCGACTAGACCCCAGTGGCCTATGCATCAGACATAAACTCTGCCCTAACCTACCTCACTAAGGCCTTCAACTATGCCTGTGACCTGTTTGCCCCCATCACCATGTCTAGACAAAAAAAATGGACTGCTGCATGGATATCCCCTGCACTGATCCAGCAACTGAAAAAGAGAGATAATCTTTGGCACATAGCAAATGACTCTGATAGGGTGGCAGACAGGCAAGCCTATAGGGCAGCCCGAAACCATTGCACCTGGGCCATCAAGCTAGTGAAAGCTAAATACTATCAGGCTGCTTTGACATCCTCCTGGGGCTCTTCCAGAGCCTTCTGGGACAACATTAAAGAACTGAATGGTAAAACCCGCTCCCCCCCTCCGTCTCAGATTGTCATAAATGGGGCAGTCTCGACGGACCTAACATGTATTGCAGACTGCCTTAATAAAACCTTCACGGACTTAAGTGCAGTTCTCCCTGCCCAATTTTTTGACCCGGTTCCCACGCCCACCCACACTCACACTCCAGGCCACAATTCCACTTCCGGATGATCTCACCCCACGATGCCAAACCTTTTCTTCTAAAGTCCCTCTCCTCTCATAACCCAAGTAATGACCCTCTTGACTCCAGGATGCTCCACCTCACGCTGGATGTCATGCTTATCCCCCTCACGCTTATCATAAATAAATCCTTATGCTTAGGCCAATTCCCGGATGCTTGGAAGCAGGCTGAAGTAACCCCCATCCTTAAGTCTGGGGACCGTATACTACCAAATAACTACAGGCCCATCTCCATCCTCCCCCCCTCTCCAAAGCTTTAGAAAAAATAGTAACCACACAGTTCGCAGAATACCTAACTAAATACAACATTCTATGTCCTGAGCAACATGGGTTTCATCCAGGCCACAGCACGTCCACTGCCCTTCTGGAATTCTCCCACCACATACACTCTGTGCTTGACAATGGTCAACTTACAGGGGCAGTTTTCATAGACCTATCCAAGACATTTGACACTGTGTGCCACCCCCTGCTGTTAAACTCCCTAAGCCAACTGGGATTCTCATCTGGCCCCCTGAATTGGTTCTCAAGCTACCTGCACAACAGGTCCCAAAGAGTTAAGCTAAATGGGACCCTCTCCTCCAACCTACCAGTACTCTCAGGGGTCCGCAGGCTCCATCCTTGGACCCACCTCTTCAGTCTATTCCTAAACACCCTCCCAAGCTCCTGTTCCAACAAAATACTGCTCTATGCTGATGATGCAGTAATCCTAGCGTCACACTCAGACCCACTCCTACTCCAAGGCACGCTGCAAAGCGTCTTCCTCCAAGCTGAACAATGGTTCAATGATCATCGACTAGTCCTGAACCTGAAAAAAACAAAGTCAATGCTGTTCTCACATCGGCAAAACAGCACCAAGGACACGCCACTTCACACCACCACCAGCATGCACCTCACACTAGAACAGGTAACAACATATAAGTATCTGGGCATCACCTTTGACACAGGCCATACATTCCATGCCCACCTAAAAGCCCTGTCATCAGCCATGAACTCCAGGATCGGGCTTCTCTACCGCCATAAAGATTGCCTCCCAGAATCTGCCTTAAAATTAGCCATTACCTCATCTGTGCTGTCACTGGCAGACTACAGACTTCCAATTTACGCAGCAGCTGACCCCTCCTCCTTATCAAAAGTCCAAACCTCTATTAACAAAGCCTGTAGGCTCCTCACTGGTGCCCACAGCAGAACTCACACCTGTCTTCTATACTCCGCCGCTAACATACTCACTCTTGAGGAAAGACTGAAATATCACACCTGCCTACTAACCAAAAAATCCATGTCAGGGCTTTGCCCACCAGGGGTCTCTGCATCCCTGCAACTGGCTGTCCGGCCTTTGCCAACCCGTAACTCCACCACAGCCACCTTCATAGTTCCCAGGGCAAGGACCTCTCTCTGCCAAAGATCCTTTCATCATAAAGCCCCAGCCTGGTTTAACTCCCTTCCTGAGGCTATCACTAAGATCCCTGGGATTGGCCGGTTCAAAATAGCCCTCCGTCAACGCATTATTGACAGCCGATGTTTCAAATGCCTGTAGTGGACCAAAACCCTGTCTCATTTAGCCCTATGCCCTCTGGGTCCCATAGACGACTGGGTGCTGGTACAATAGAACAAACCATAACAGCAATGTTATGTAATGATGCGTGTAACTCGACATATGCATGTACCTGTATAATTGCTGCCTGTAACTCTGCGTGTGTATTTATGTATCTCACCTGTATGTAACCACTGTCCTAAACCTCACTTAATTGTTGTCTCCCCCCCCCCATGACAAGGTACCTTTGTAAATGAGTCCCTGGCTCAAAGGTTGTAAAACTGATTACTTCAACAAATAAAAAATAAATAAATAAATATCATAAATGGAATGGCAAACTCAGATATCAAATTACCAGTCCAAAAAATGTGATTCCAAAATGGCAAATGGTGTTTTGTGGAAAAAAGTCTGTATCATAGACCAAACTATCACCTTGCTAAGATCAAAAAAGTGCTTTCACTCAAAAGAAGTCCAAACAAGGTTTTCATTTAACCCATATCTTCTTATATGAGTCTTGAGAGTAAAGTTCCACCTTGCCTCTCTCCTTAGAAGTAGAGACTCTCTACTTCCTCTTCTCTGTTGTTGAAACTTTCTCCAATCCAAAAAATCTCAGTGATGAAATTTGATGGTGTGCTTCTAAGAAATGTCTCACCAGAAGGGACCGCTCATCCCCACCTTTGGATGCAGTCCTTGTGCTCTGTGATCCTTTCTTTAAGTGGTCTTGTGGTCTCTCCTATATAACATAAAGAACAGGGACATAAAATGCAGTAAACAACGTAGTCGGTGTTGCATGTAATAAGACTTCTAATTTCAAATGTTTTTGCATTCCATGTGCTTCTGATGATTTTAGTCTTAATGCCACTATTGCAGTGCATACAGTTACCACATGTAAAAAAAATCCATTGACATCTCTTTGTAACCAAGTGGCTGTTGATGGTTCTTTTATTCAATGTTGAGTTCTGACTAACTTATTCCTGAGTGTTGTCATCTTCTTAGCTGTAACAATCGGGTTTTTCAAAAAATATTATGACTGATTTCTGTTGCTTGTAAAATATTCCAATTCCTTATAATCACAATCTTAATTTTCTCAAAATTCTCTGAGTATTGTGTTGTCATTATGATAGTATCTGAAAATTTGGTGTCTTGTCTTGTTGTCAATAATAAATCCTGTATTTCCTTATGTGTACATTTTTCTTTTGTTCATTCCAAAGTATCTGTTCTATAGCCTCTTTCTTCAAACCTGTGTGTTAATTATTTCAAGTTTGTTTCATATCTTGCTACTGTCCCACTATTCCTTTTAATCCTAAGCATCTGCCCATAAGGGATACTATTCTTAAGATTCCTTGGATGAAAACTTTGTGCATGGAGTAATGTATTTCTAGACATTTCTTTCTGATACAAATCAGTGACCAATTTACCATTTTCCTTGATAATCAATAAATCCAAATAAGGAATCTGTTGCATGTCATATGTGAGTATGAAAGACAGATTATCAGTGTCTGTTTCTAAATAATTAAGGAAAGATAAAAGATCTGTCATGTTGCCATTCCAAATAATCAATATATCATCGATAAATCTTTTGTATAATGTTAGGTTTGATTTATAAATATTGGTTTCTGATTGTATGTACTTCTGTTCAAATCGAACCATATAGAGATTGGCATATGTAGGGGCAAAAGTTGTTCCCATAGCAGTACCTGTTTTTTGCAGAACAAAATCATCTTCAAATCCAAAAAAGTTATTTTCTAGTACAATTTTGGTCACCTCCAAAATGAAATCAGTATGTGCTGTTCCAATAGATTTAGCTATTAGAAAATGTTTCAATGACTGTACACCATCCCCATGTGGTATAGTGGTGTACAAACTTTTAATGTCCAGTGTTACCAGTATACAGTCATCCAGGACAGGGCCATTCACATTCAATTCATCTAGAATCTGGATGCAATGTGTACTATCCTTCAAACATGACCACATCTCTGGTACTAAAGAATTGTAACAATGGTCCACATATATAGAAAGGGATTCTGTGATGGATCCAATACCAGAAATTATTGGTCTGCCAGGAGGAGTAATAGGATATTTGTGAATCTTTGGAAGACAGTATAAAGTGATATTTTAGGATTATTGTTCACAAGTTCCGCATCTAACCATGGTTCTATAATTGTCCTGTCCTCTGCTTCAGATATTACTTGTTTAATTATTTCTTTCAGTGTTATAAATGGTATTCATTATACCTTCTCATACGTGGTTGCATCTTCTAATTGGGAACAACTTTCTCTCTGATAGTCTTTTAAATTCGGAATTACTATTGCCTCACCCTTATCTGCAGGTTTTATGATAATGTTGGTGTCTTTACCTAAATTATCTAATGCTTGTTTCTCTAGTCTTGCCAAATTAAGCTTAGGAACCTGTTTATCAATGTCTTCCATGATTTTTTCTACCTCTCTATTCACTGTTTCTAAATATGTGGTAATGTGAGGTGGTGTCAATCAAATTGGATAAGAGATTTATTTTGATTTTGGATGTTTGTTTCCACAGATTGCAAACACTTGTCTTTTGGAAATATGTGAAAGAAAATGTCATAAAATAGGCCCTTGTCTGATGAAGGAACCAAGTTGTTCTGAAACATTACAAAGTAAACATTTATGGAGCCATTATTGAAACTGTATCAAGACTTGAAAAATGAGATTACAGAAATGTTAAAACTAAGAAAATAAAAGAAACAACAAGATGGACACACTTGTCTCCAGAAAAATTTATTTTTCCTAAGGGGTTGAGTTGATTTCTTTTAAAGTACACTTTGAATTCCTATTAGTCTTCTCCCCGTCTGGATGTATGCCTTTCTTTCTTTTTGTAATGAAATAATAAAGTAGAACGGGAACCTTGGGAGACACAATTTTTTGAAATTGTGAAACTTAAAGAAGCACAGGTACGTGTGTAAATGGGCAGACTAGGTGTGCTGAAGGCCCTTATCTGCTGTCGGCATCTATGTATCTATGAATGATGAAGAGCAGCAGAACCAGAGGGCATGTGATGAAGTGATAGGGGGGAGCTTAGGAAGGATGTGAGGAAGTATTATTTCACCGAAAGAGTGCTAGACACCCAAAATAGACTGCAAGTGGAAGTGGTGGAGGGGAAAACAGCAGGGGGGGTTAAGTGTGGGTTGGATAGGCATAGGGGAATATTAGTAAACAGGGATGGAGGAGGGAGAGTCACTGGAGACCAGTCAGGATCTATGGAGACAGACTTGGCAGGGACCATCTGGACAAACTGGGTTGGCTAAGCAATCATTTTCTGGTGACAAATTATATAATTGTTCCTATGTGTAGTTTCTGAGCTATATTACAATTCTTTATAACCATCTTTACGGATGTTTATAGATACTCTATAGATATGCCAATCTGTAAAGCAACAACATGGCAGTTTCCTATACTTTAGAATTTGGAATGGTACCAGAAAATTTTTTTTGCTTCTGGCAGTATCTGTAACACTTTAATTTGATTTAAAATCCCCAAGAATCAGGCCAGTTTATTTATCTGATGATATTCTTCTGCATAGAATGACTTACACAAAATATTACCCCAGTTCATGTAAAGGTCTTCCAAAAATTAAGGCAGTGAAGATTGTTATCACAATGTGTATCAAAACAACCTGAGCAGGTGATAATACACCCCCATAAAATGCTTTAAGAATTTTAAAGTCAGTTCTGGAATTTATGCTGATGTGCTGAATTGTACCCTTCAGGTAACAACTGCAGTTCTGTTAATCTTATAGTGATTCTCTAGTTACATACTGCTTATACTGTAAGCAGCTATATTCTCAGTCATGTCATGCCATATCACGTCAACTTAATGGTGACCAAAGAACAGCTGAGAGGTTGGACTTCGGGATTTGTAAAATGTGACCAGTTAGTATGGGTCACTTTTACGGTTGTTAAAATCTGTGAGCTGCTTCACGGAGAATGGCCCATTGGACATATTTACTAATCTTAGTTCATCTGCCATAAATGCACCTCACTGAATTGATAATCAGCCGCATTCAGTGTCCTGCAGTTTACTAAGGTTATGTGTAAAAGCATGCAGGGTAAAACACCCAATTAATGCCACAGTAGGCCTTTTAATGTGCCCTTTGTTATAGTCTTATTCTTAAATAATTGATTTTTTTTGGTACTCTTCATTAAAAGGACAGAGTTTCCTCTGTGTTTATATCTCTCTATTATACAATTTTTTTAAAGGGCAACCTATACCTGTTTAAAAGGGGGTGGGGGTGATTAGTATGACATTGACAAATCTCATTTTTGAGATTAATGTTTTGGTGACATATCTTTGAGCATGATGGGGGAATATATCCTAAAGTGTTATTTTTTCAAAATATATTGTCTGTGTTGTGAACAGTGTGTATACAGATCCATTAAATGTGCAGGTAAGAGACAACTCCTGCCTACAAAAGACAAAATATTAGCCTATAGAATGGCAAAAGTTACGCTTGTCAGAAATTATTTCCCTGCTGGTATTTGCTCAGAGATCTCAGGAATGTAATTATTATAATAAAATGTATATGTTTTACAGACAGGAGGCGAGATATTCAAAACTTTGCCCCTGGGCTAAGTTAACACTGCCTGGCAGGCAAACGTAGCCCGGAGCACAAAGCAAGCTATAGTCAAAAGGAATCGCCTGGGGCAAACAGCTTCTGAATATAGCATGTGAATGAGGCCATGCAAACTGGGCAGGGAGCGCAGGGCACAGCACTGAATATAGCAACCAGGAAGTGCAAACCACAACAACAACAACAGAGTGTACAGCGACGTGAGGGTAGGTAGAGATGAACTATGTGGCCAATGTGTGTGCCAGTAAATGTGTGGACCCAGTATAGCTGCAGGCAGCAGCAGATGTGAAGGAACAGCGATCAAAACTGTATAATATCCCCTGAACTGTTACCGCGGTGCTAACACGTTAGTGCGGCTTTAGCGTAGAGCTCAGCTGTTTGACCGGTGCAAACATGTTCGCCCCGGTGCTAAGATTTGCCATATTCAAAAGTGATATGCAAATGAGCCTACTTAGGTAGTGTCTGGGCAAACAGCCAGGTTAGCATCTCATTATGTCCTGATTTGCATGTAGTTTGTCCAGCGTTACTGCAGGGTCCCACAGCTGCACCTGTAGGTCAGTCTGGAAGTACACGGGCTGGCCAGGTTCGACCGCAGCTCCACCTGTAGGTCAGTCAGGCAGTGCATAATGATAGCTGCAAGCTACATGTAAATAGTACACCATAGCACAGCATATCGTACCCCAGGGGACAACATAGCATAGGCACAGGTTGTGGTGGTGCTGCATGCAACCATCACACTATAGGTCATGCTACAGTGCACAGCAGACACTACGGTAGCAAGGGGGCTGGTAGTGTTAGGGACA
The DNA here is from genome assembly GCA_016271365.2 of Neoceratodus forsteri. Lineage (NCBI taxonomy): Eukaryota > Metazoa > Chordata > Ceratodontiformes > Ceratodontidae > Neoceratodus > Neoceratodus forsteri. The sequence continues at coordinate 654,640,706 of JADMNL010000022.1, forward strand.
CGGCGATGCCTATGGTATGTAGGGCAGTGATGACCACTGCACTGTACGCAGTGACAGGCCCGGCTTGCAGATGATTACTGACAGTGGACAGTACTGTTACGCTGTTGTGTGATACACAGATGCTCCACCTGTGGCATGGGATGCTCACAGTGTAATATACATTGCTGGTTGTGTGTGCTGTGTCATCTGTATAGTTGTGTGGTATGTGGCTGGAGGGGGCATGTAAGATCCAACAGGCACCCATGTGGTGGGGTATTCCCACTACTGGCCCATGTGCACTGCATGATGTGTCCCAGCCTTGTGGCCACACCTGGGCTGTGGTGAGGTCTGGCCACCCATACACCCTCCACTCAATGGCCACCATGCCCACAGTGCTGCATGTGTGTGCTGGCATCTGTTGGTCACCACAGATGTATGGTCTGCAGGTGTGTGCTGTATGGCCACACTACCATGATGTCCCCTGTGGGCCAGATCACCCCTTACTGCCTGGCATGGCTGGGACTGGTGGCAGCTGTTGGCATCATGGTGGTGCCATCAGTGAGCAGCATGTGTCCTCTATGTCTAGCATTTTCTAAGTGTCATACACAAATGTTAGGGTCACGCAAGCCACGCAAATCCCATGCAAACACCGCGCAAAGCACCAATGTTATGCAAAGCTGTTTGCCCAGGGTTTAGATCAGCTTTTCCTGGGTGGTAATTTGCACCGTGCTAAGGGTCACACAAAGTCGCGTTAAACACCTTAGCAAGGTGCTTGCCGATGAATATCCCATAGTGCCTGTATTCATGTTCAGTGTGCCCCTTTCATATAATTATGGTTTGCCTGGTGCTAATGCGATTTACGTGTGCTATTTGGCCATTTGAATATAGCAGACCCGTGCTAATCCCGCACTAAACCCGCGCAAACGGTTTGCGCACCATGCAAAGCTTTGAATATCTGGGCCAGGAGGTTTAAGATTTAGTCCATGACTCCAAATGCCTTTCTTGGAGATGCTGTATGTCCTTAACAACATAAAAAAGAACATCAAATCTCAAATCATGCCATTGGTTTAATTAGCTGGTTGTTGGAAGTGGATAGCATATAAATAAAGAATAGGATCAGATGAAAAATTGTAACAACCTTAATGACAAGATGTTGATGAGATTGGTGTTGCCCCTAGTCCCACTAAAGGGAGATATTATTCAGAGAAACACACAAAAACAGGGCGAGGGGAAGCATTTGAAACCACAGCACAGTTGATGCAGCTACAATTGACAGATCAATAGAATCCATTTTTCTAAAGATTAGTATGCATACGTATTTTAGCAATTCCAATAAACAGATTAGGAGCAATAGAAGTCATTCTGTTCAATGGTCACTTAAACTACCTGGCTCCCAGATCGGTGAAGAACACGCTTTCAAAACTCAGTCCCTTTTTTCGTTTAAGTCGAGGAAACCTACCAATTAAAATGCCATTGTGCAAAAAAAATCAAAAATGTTAATGGCTGTCAAAATTAGGAAATCCAATACAGTACTGCAGCCTGTCAACACTTTCAGAATTATAATGCAGGGTGAAAGGGAGTCCCAGCTACACACTCAGGTCTGTCCGTGCCTCCTCAGCCACCCCCCACTAGCAATCTATGTGGATAACAAATACAATGAGATGTGCAGTGAACTTGCTGAGGAGGTAATATAGCATTTGTTCCTGCTGTCACAGGCAGATCACCGAGGCAAGCTGTGCTGTCTCTCGCTTAGTGGGAGATGGGGACCCTGGGATGTGAGTGGGCTGATGGCTCATGCACAGCTCTGGGTTCCTCCTGAGGCTCTGGGTGGAGAGAGCAGCTGCTGGCTGGGACTCGCAGCTGGCAAGACTGGCGTGACCGAGGAGGGGGGCTCTGTGGCTGAGAGAAGGCAGGTGGATCCAGGTCTCGGGACGCAGCTCTGACACTCTACATCCTCTCCATTTCTTGCTCCCAGATCATCTCTCTCCCTCCCTCCAAGTAGAGTCCTGTCTGTTACAGGAGGAGGCAGCTTGACAGAGTGAGGGAGAGAGGCAGGCAAGGGATCGGCTGTCTTCTGCTGGCAGCAGACGCACAGGTGAACATTGCTACATGCCTGAGTTGTGTGGCTGCTGTAACGTGAAGTAAGCGCAGTGCCATCCTGATTGAAGCAGCAGTGGCAGCAGCAGCAGAGGAGGAGGCTGAGTGAGCTTTTCTACTAATAGCTGTCTTTTTTTCTATAGCTCCATGAGTGTGTGTTGTGCGTGCTCTCTCTCTCTCTTTCATGCTTATCTGCAACCCATTAGCACCAACATCACTGCCACCGCTGGACTATCCACTCTACTCACAGCAGCAGTGGCGGCGGCACTACAGCAGCTTCCAGCCATCCTCTACCAGCAGTAGCAGAAGTTCCTCAGCCTGCTTTCCAGTCTGTCCATCCACTCATCCAACCATCCATCAAAATCTCAGGGGACAGAAAAGGGGGAAAACACCAGTTCTGTTCAATCAGTCAATCAATTAATCCATCAATCAGTCAATCAGACTTTATTTATAAAGCACTTTTCCAATACCAAAGTGCTGATACAGAATTAACACAGAAATCAATATAAAACACTCAAGATTAAAACAGACAGCACACTAACTTATGCATTAACCAACATCTGCGAATGCAAAATCAAATAGATACATTTTTAACACAGACTTAAAGGTCTCAGTGGACAAGCGCTCTATAATCTGACGAGGTAGAGAATTCCACAGGATCGGGGCCACAAAAGAAAAAGCTCTGGCCCCCAAGATCTTTAAACCAACTCTGAGAATCTCCAGCAATCCCTTGTCGGAGGAACAGAGTGGATGGAGGGGGCAATATGAACAGAAAAGTTCTTGCAAATAATGCGGTCCCTGTCCATGTAGGGCCTTATAGGTTAGCAAAGCAACCTTGAAGATGATCCTCCACCTTACTGGCAGCCAGTGCAGCTCACGGAGCACTGGCATGACATGGCTAGATCTTGACAAACCCATCAACAACCTGGCTGCTGCATTCTGCACCAGCTGCAGGCGCCTGAGGTCCACTCCCAGGAGCTCTAGGTATACAGCATTGCAATAGTCAAGGTGGGAGGTCACAAATGCATGGACCAATGTTAAAAGGTCATCAGGTGGAACAAAGTGCTTTATACGGTCCATGTTCCTCAGATGGTAACAAGAGGACTTGACGACAGCCAACACCTGAAATTTAAGAGTCAGCTTCTCATCAAAGAACCACATCCAGATTCTGCACTCGGTCAGAGGATCTCAACTGGTTACTATCCAGTATAAGCCCAGATAGCTGCCCAGGAGCTAACCCCTCTACCTGACGACCTGGGTCCACTATCAACACCTTAGTCTTTTCTGGGTTCAACCTTAACCAGCTGGCTCTCTTCCAGCTCTGTGTCTGAGCTAGGCAGTTTTTGAAGACCAAGATGGCATTATCTCACTCTAGCACAAAGGACATGTGCAGCTTAGTGTCATCTGCATAGCAGTGACATCTCAGCCCATACCACCTTATAATGTCTCCCAATGGCAGCATATACATAGCAAACAACATGGGAGACAAAATGGAGCCCTGGGTACCCCACAGTACAGAGAGAAAGGGGCAGAGGAAAAAATCCCCAACACCACTCTCTGAATCCTGCGTGTGAGGAAAGAATGAAACCATTTGAGGACTGTCCCAAACAGTCCACAGGATAGCCTCAGGGACTCCAGTAGTACCCCATGGTCCACGGTGCCAAACTTTGCAGAGAGATCAAGAAAAACCAAGATCATACGAACATACAAACATACAAATGTGCCAGCAGAAACAGACCAACCGGTCTATCTAAGTCTACTCGAGTGTTCAGCTAGCACCCCTGGTTTGCAGCTGCCCCACCTCCCTACCCTTGGTCATCCCACTGCCACCCCACCTCCCCCACCCTCACACTCCCCAGTTCCCTGTCCCATGCCCTTTTAAAGCTGTTCACAGATTTACATGATGCCACCCATTCTGGTAGTGTGTTTCATTTTGCTACCACCCTCTCTGTGAAATAGTGTCCCCTCTTTTCCCTCCTAAAACTTCCTCCCTCTATTCTTAGCCCGTGCCCCCTGGTGCCCCTCCCCTTCTTAGCTTAAAGACGCCATCTGCCCCATCCTTATTGATCCCCCTCAGATACTTGAACGTCTCTATCATGTCCCTCCATCCCTTCTTTCCTCCAGGGTGTAAATATTCAGGTCTCCCAGCCTGCTCTTATAGTCTCTCCCCTCCATTCCACATATCATCTTTGTTGTCCTCCTCTGCACTCCCTCCAGTAGCCTGATATCATGCTGTTGGTATGGCCTCCAAAACTGCACACAATACTTCAAGTGTGGCCTTACCAACAACCTGTTAAGAGTTAAGATCACCTCTCTTTGCCGGGACGAAAACCCCCTCACTATGCACCCCAGCATTTTGTTCACTTTTGCAGCCACTCTTCTGCACTGGACAGTGTTGTTCATGGTACCTGTTATCATTACCTCTAGCCCCTTCTCCTCCTCCTTAGTGATCCCCTGCTTAACCACCCCCCAGCCAGTATTCCCTCCTTGGGTTCTTCACCTGGAAGTGCATAACCTTACACTTCTTTGCATTGAACCACAGCAGCCACCTCTCTGACCACTCCTCTAGCTTGCCTAGGTCCTGTTGCAGCTGTTTAAAACCCTCCCTTCCATCCACCAGTTCTCCGATTTTGGTGTTGTCAGTGAACAGACTTACTTTGCTCACCACCCTGTGTGAAATGTCTGATATGGAGAGCCCAAATAATACTGGTCCCAGCATAGAGCCCTTCGGCACCCGACTTGTCACCAGCCTTGGAGTTGAGAGCTCCTCTTTCACCACCACCCATTGCAGCCTCTTACTCAGCCAGCTTGTCATCCAGTTCATCATTTTTTGGCCCCACCCCTACACCAGTTAGCTTCCCCCCAAGCCACCCATGAGGCACCGATTCAAAGGCCTTGCTGAAGTCCAAGTAAACAACACCCACCACATGAACCTTATCCAGCTCACCTGTCACCCAGTCATAATATTGTATCAGATTGGTTTGACAAGATTTCCCAGAAACGAACCCATGAAGCCTCACATCCTGGAGGCCATTGTCCTCCAGGTATGACACCAGTCTTTCCTTTAGTATCATTTCCATGAGTTTGCACACTATGGAGGTGAGACTTACTGGATGATAATTACCCAGTTCATGCCTTGGTCCACTCTTGCATAATGGTACTATGTGTGCCATTATCCAGTCCAGTGGCACACATCCTGACTACAATGAGGTGCTGTACAGATCTACCAGCATCTCCGCCAACACCTCCACCATCTCCCTCAGCACCCTGGGGTGGATACCATCTGGCCCTAGTGCCTTGTCTACCTTCAGTGCCCTCAGTCCCTCTAGGACTCTACTTGCCTCAATTCTTCCATCTGTCACCTCCTCTCCCCCCATCTCCACCCTCCCAGCCCATGGTAGTAGGGGTCCCCCCTTTTCTTCTGTGAACAATGAGCAAAAGTATTCATTCAGTGTTTCTGCCTGCTTCTCCCCATTTTCCATCCAGTCCCCACCCATTTTTGTCCTCAGTATTGTTTCCTTGCTCTTCCTGAACCATCTTGCATACTACTCACTGTTCTCTTCCTTCCCTGTCCTCCTATACTCTGGAGCACCTCTCATTTTGCCCTCTCCACCTCCACTACCTTACTGTTCAACCAGCATGGTTTTCTTGCACTGCTCCTCTTACTCTGTGTCTTGGTGCAGGCTCCTGTTGCCTCTGTAACCCACTGTTTAATAATATCCCATTTCTGCTCCATGTCCATCTCCTGCCTTATGCCCTCCAGTTTCACTTTCAGTACTTCCTGCATCCTCCCAAAGTCTGCCCCACTGAAGTTTACCATCTGAGTAACAGATTTCTTTGGCTCCGCACACATCGTGATACTAAACCACACCATTTGGCTAGTGGGTCCTCCACCTTTATTTCCCTTACTGGATCCCCATTCAACAATACCAGATGTAAAGTGTTCTTTAGCCTAGTAGGTACACTAACCAACTGTGTCAGGAGACCTTCTTGGATTGCATCCAGGAACACTTGCTCCCTAGCACAGGAGGTGACCGGAATGCTCCAGTCAACCCCTGGCGAGTTGAAATCCCCCACAATGACCACCTTCCATTTTTTACATACCTTTCTGATTTGTTCCACTAATTCCCTGTCAGGCTCCTGGGATGACAGCATGTATACCATCCCAAACCTCAGTTTCCTACCCCTTGAGTCTAGGAGCTGTAGCCAGATTGCCTCTGTTCTCCTTTCTTCCCCCTCGTCCCTTGTGCATTTGATCCCATCCCTCACATAGACTGCCACCCCACCCCTCCTCCCCTCCTTACGGTCCTTCCTGTATAATTTGTGTCCTGGGATTGCCATATCTCAGTTCCAGTGCTCAGTTGCTCATGTTTCTGTAACAACTGCAATATCCACCCTCCACACTGCTAAGAGTGCCTATAGCTCTGCTGATTTGTTGCCTAAGCTTCTTGCATTCAGTGAGACCACCCTCCATCCTGCCCCCTTCCCTTCACTGGCCTCCATCTCCTCCTTTCTACTCCCTCCCTTTTCGGCCACCCCGAGTCCTTCCCTTCTAGCCTGTGGGTCTGACTCCACTCTATCAGATCCCTGCCTATCTGCTGTCCACTTGCCACCCCCACTTCTAGTTTAAATCCACCTTTGCTGCAATATACCTCCCCAGACTTTGCTTTAATTCCTCCTACCCATCCCCACTCAGGTGCACCTATCCCTTGCAAACAGATTGTTATTATTCCAGGTACTGTTCCAGCTGCCCACAACCCCATACCCGTTAGTTCGACACCATTCTACCAACCATGTGTTCAACTCCCTAATCCTCTCCTTTCTCACTGTGCTTGCACAGGGTACTTGGAGCACCTTGGAGAAGGCCACAGACTCCCAAGTCTCCTCACTAAACCTACCCATTTCTTCAATCCTCTCCTGACTTCTCCCATCTTTAACTATCAGGAGATCATTAAGTACCCAAACAAGGGCCATCTCAGTACTGTGCCTCTTCCAAAAACCAGACTGGAAAGGATCATAGACATTGTGGGTGGTAAGATAGTCTTCGAGCTGCAACGCAACTACCTTCTCAGTAACCTTACCCACAAAGGGTAGGTTAAAGACTGGTCTGTAGTTTGCGAGACAGTTTGGATTGAGGGAAGATTTCTTCAAGAGGGGTGTCACCACCGCCTCTTTCAATGGTCCAGGAAACACACCCTTTTCCAACGAGCACAATACTATCTCCAGCAGGACTGGCCCAATGACCTCCACACATTCCACCAGGAGGTGGGTTGGACCAGGATCCTAACAACAGCAAGTTGGTCGCAAGCCCTGGACAATCTACACAATATTCACAATCGCTGGCTGGTCAAAGCTCGCTCAGATAGACTGGGTGCCTGTGATCTCCCACATACTTTCACAGTGTTCCCTGGAGTGTGCATGATGGATCGCCAACCTAATGGTGGCAACCTTATCAGCAAATAATTGAGTGAAACCTTCACACTTAGATTCTGAAAACACTCTTCAATTCTGAAGACAGGTTGGATTGCACAATCTATCGACAGTTCGGAAGAGCTGAGCAGGTCGATTCCCTCCTGCAGCAATCTCCCTGGACAGAAACTCTACCTTCTTATGAGAGGTTGCTGACTGATATTCCAAATAATAGGCCATCAGTCTAAGCCTGCTACCATCCAGGCTGGATTTCCACCAGTGTTGTTTCAGCCTTCACCCCACTCGGCACAGCTCCTTCAAGGTCCCGTCAAACCAAGGGGACCAAGGACAAAGAGTGAGTGGACGAACATGAACAGGAGCTATGAAATCCAGGGCCCCTGACACCATACTGTTGTAGTACAATACCAGGTCCCCTGGATCACAGCATTCCACTGACTGACTCGATAGATCTAGCACTGCCATTAGACCCTCAGGGGTCACACCCCTTAAAGGGTGGTACTGGATCATCTCCAAAAAGGCAGGTCTATTAGGGGGAGCCACAGTACTGAACACTATAGTGAGATGGTCAGACCAACCAACTGGTTCCACCACCAAGTCAGAGACTTCCATCCCCAGGAGGAACACCAGATCCAAAGAGTGACCTTGATTATGGGTCACAGTGGTAACTACCTGTGTAAAGCCCAATGAAATTATCAGTTGGAGGAAGTTCTGACCAAAATATGAGAGTTTATCATCAATCCAGGCATTGAAATCTCCCAGGACCAACCACCTGGGGACTCAAATACCACATGGATCACAAAGTATGCAACTTCCTACAGGAAAGCTTTCCCATCTGTGGGTGGATGGTATATGAGGAGTATCCTGCAACCCAGTGGTACATCTACAAGGCCCAGTTCCATCTTAAAACAGATGGCTACACACCGCCCCCATGATCCAACCTCGGGTGGTGTATCAATGAGTACCCAGTGGGAACTGCTGATTCCAGTACAGGCCCAGCACTTTCATCCAGCCAGGTCTTTGTGATGCAAGTCAGGCCCGATGTTCCAACAAGATCAGCAATTATTGCTGTCTTGTTCTTTATCGACCTGGCATTGCATAACAGCACCCGAGTTGGATGACTGGCCATGGAAGAACGCATTATTTGCCCACCAACAGCGGAGCTCTTGAATATGGGAACCAGGCAGGGCAAACCTCTTTCCTGGACCCATTTTGCCCCAGGGTGCTTTCTCAAACTCATTATCCCTGTCTGCCCACTCTGCTGCACACTACCACCAGGCCTGGAGACGCTACCCCTCCAACTCCTCCATACTATCCCTAAGGCCTGACAGTGCCTATAGACCTCAGCTGGCAATGGACGACATTCAGAGGGATGTAGGCCCCTCAGCCTGGAAGGGGAGTAGTGCCTGCCCACTGAAGACTGCTCCCAATACATAGTCCCTGCCTAAATTCCCAACAGTAGTAGTCACGATACAAAACAACAAATATTGCACAACAACCATGCAAGACAATAAATACTGCAAGACAACAATATACATTAATCAAACTCCCCAGCCAATAAAACCCCCCAAACCCCTCCACAATCAAATAAATAAATAAAACACAAAACAAGAACCCACAGCAGAAATGACAAAAAAGTCCACAATAAAATGTATTGTAATTGTTGACAGAAAAGAGATTACTGAGTCTCTCCTAGAGCAAGTTCACGTATCTGTCCCTTAGAACTTTCACTTCCTCAGGACTAATAGTCCAATAAACCATCCAAAAAGCAACCATCTCTCACATGGGCCTAGTGGAGCACAACAGGATAACATATGCTCAATGAACTATAAGCACCAGTGGCATGCGGTGACCTTTTTGGCAAGGCAAGCAACTATAAGCTATAGGATGTTTATGCTTTGAGGAGCATTATGTGGGGTATTTTGATACATTTTAGAATGTGTATGCCACCACCACCACTGCTCCACTGCAGTAGCTGCAAGGGTGCCCTTGGGGGCTCTTTGATGCATTCCTCAGATAGATAGTTTTAGCAAATCTGTATTTTATTGGTTACTATATTTTATTTCTGGTGTTATCTTCTGTTTATTTTTGTACTGTATTTGATTTATACTGTATATTCAGTGCCCTGAGCCACTGGGAAAGGGTGCTTTATAAATAAAGATCATCTAGGCTTGCCTAATGAAATGGCTGGGAAGCATCCTGAATCAGGATTGGTCGAGATGATTCCAAAAGAGTGCAATTCAAAAACAGGAACTGCACTGACTTGTGTATCTTCTGGCAAACCGGACACTGTGCATTCAGGTATCACTCTCAAACACAAAGCTATGGCTTCATGCACACTCATGAATAGAGGACACCCAAACTAGGGTATATACTCAATTATTTTATTGCCTATAGCAAATTCAATGGTAAAACATATAATTTACAGAACAACAATAGACACACACCAGGACACTGCTGTCCTGTAAGTTGTATGTTTTACTGCTGAGTATGCTATATGCAATAAATAATTAAATACATATACCAGCCTGACTGTCCTCTATTCACAGGTGTGCGTGATGCCTTACTATTGTGTTTGCGAGAGTACACAGGAACTAGTGGCTCTTCCTTATTTGGTGCAGCTGTGTTTGATCTATATTCATGTATCAATGCCACCCATAAACTTTTTAAAAACATTCTCACGGCTGAGTATGGTGAATCTATCTACTACACATACTTGCCATTACTTCTACAAATAATAAATAACCACATTTTCATACCCACCACCATCCACAGTCCACACACACTGATTAGTAAAAAGTAACCATTAAAAATTATCTAAACTTTTATTTATTTTTCCCTCGAATTCTGAAAAGCCCCCTAATTACTAATGTAGATTTTCTCCCTGGTTTTCTCCCACTACACCACACCTGCTCACCTTCCTGTCACTCATGTATATCTCTTACAACTCTGTTTTAAGCTTTAAGAATACAAAGAATAAAGCACCCACAGCCAAAACTCCACAAAAAAAATGGATTAAAAAACAAATATCACCATTTGTTAATAAAATGCAGAGCAATTCAAACTCCATAACCAGGTGTACAGAGAGACACTGGAGCAATTGATGATGTCACAACATTTTTTGCAGCGGGTGCTTTATTCTCCATATTCTCCAAGCTTTGCTCAGAATATTTATAGCAGCACGGCAGTTATCTGGTGCTAGCACTCTTTACTGTTATGCAGCTCTGTTTTAACAAACTACAGTCCGAAAGAAATAATATGACCTCTGTGTTCACAACACTCTTGGTCACTCTCACTCAAATAAGTTAAAAAAAAGACAATGACATTAAACATGAGTCCAAAACACAATGGCTATCTTTATTTACTAATCTTGGTGTGGCGTGGGACATCAACTGAGACCATAGGCTCTCTTAACCAAGCCAATTGGCCACCACCACATTGAAATTTGGTTACCTCATAAAGAAGCTTATATTAAGTAAGTAATAAGATACAATGGGGTGGGCATTAGACAGTTCTAATGCACTGCTAGGGGGACATAGTGAGGCCCAAGGCTACAGGCCGAGTGTGTCCAATCCTATAGCTGTGCATTAGAACTGTCTAATGCACATCCCCGGAGTGGCTTATTGCACTTATAAAATGGGCCTGTGTATTCTAAATGGGGGTTCTAGTTTTAGCTGTGCATTAGACACATCTAATGCATGGCTAACAACCAATCAGATTGCTTGAAATCCTTTGCCCATTTTATAAAATAAAATCATCACCACAATCAAATCCTTCTCCCAAGGAATCATTGAAGAATATACAAGTAGCAATGTTAAATATTATAAACCTATCCCGCAAATGGGAGAAGACAATTAAAATATTTGAATCACACTTACACTTCTTTCTCAGAGGGGAACAGACATTCAACTTGATGCAAGCAGGACCACTGTGTTTCAAACATACATCCAGAGGACACAGTTTTGCACCTTTTTTTTCAGACACATCTCCCAGTTTCCTTCACTCTACAAAATTAGACCACGAATGTACAGGTTTGGGAGAGGCTTTAGGTACATTCATGCCAGTTGCACAAAGTTATCAAGCCCAGACCTTCCTCTAGTGAGTGGTCTCATTAGTGATAGAAATTGACTAAAACTGAAACTGCCACCTTATCCCAGGCACAGCTCATAAACCCCCCCCCCCCATATTGCACATTGCCAAACAAAACAAACTAGTTGCTTGCTGTTACCTTGCTCAGCTGCTGGCTGGCTTTGTAAAACAAAAATACTAAGACATATTTTTCCTCCTTTTGGCTTTTCCCAGGCAAATTCTTCCCTTCACCACCCGCACATTGCTGCCTGTTACCATGATGCTAGCTGGCTCCATAAACAAAAATGCTGAGTCCTTACTGTTGCCACAATTTCGGAATGGTCACTGGAGAGGAGGACATTTTCAGTCAAGAAGATGGATGGAGAGGGGACAGCTGACTAGCCCAGCTGAGCTGTCCAGGTCTGTGGATCAAAAGTCTGCTGCAGTGTTGCTGTCCCTCCGAACTGCAAACCGAAACGTTGCCACTCCATCACCGACCGCATGTTCTTTGTTCAGAACCAATAAGTAGTAGAATGCCGTTGGTTGGACTTGGTCACCAAAAGGAGTGAGAGGCCTGAAACAGAAAGACGGCCTTCTTACAGATAGCGTCAAGTCCAGCGGAGAATAAGAAAGAGAGTCACAGAGAGAACAAGGAAAAAAAAGACAAGTTTTCTTCAGTTAAAAAACTGCACAGTGGCACCAGGCTAGACAGGAGAGGGAGGGAGGAAAACAAAACAATTGCTGTTGCAGTGCAGTGGGGGATCCGGGGCATTTTCTCCCTGCACAGTGGCACCAAGCTAGGCAGGGAGAGGAGGGAGGAGGGAGGGAGGGAGGGAGGAAAAAACAATTACAGTTGCGGTGCAGTGGGAGACCTGGAGCATTTGCTCCTTGCAAAGTAGCATCAGGCTATAGGGGAGAGGGAGGGAGGAAAAAAAACAACTCCGGTTGCGGAGCAGTGGGAGACTCAGGGCATTTTCTCCCTGCACAGTGGAACCAGGCTAGAGGGGAGAGGGAAGGATGGAGGAAAACAAAACAATTGTGGTTGCTGTGCAGTGGGGAGCCCAGGATATTTGCCCTCTGCACAGTGGCACCAGGCTAGATGGGAGAGGAAGAGAGGAAAATAAAACAATTGCAGTTGTGCTGAAGTGGGGGACCTGGGCATTTGATCATTTGCTTCCCCCCTTCCTTAATCCGGCCCTGCCTCTTACCTATTTGGCTTTCCTCTTCTGAGCCCAGTTGTGCTCGACTGATGTGTGACAGTGTGTGCACTAACAGTTTGGGAAATCGGTTGTTGAGGATGCATTTTATCACACGTAATCTGACTGGGAAACACAGAGAAGACAAACATACTGCCACAAAAGGTACAATTTGCCACTACAATCAGGGGCTACCCCTGCATCGCTGCATCAGCTTCTCTTGGCAAACTACGTATGCAAACATCTCCACAGCTATCTGCATGCAGACTGTTCAGGATGGAGCAAGAAGCTGACTCTGCAATGACGGGGTGCTCCCTGATTGCAGTGGCCAAATCGTTTCAAGCTGGTGGCATGCTTGAAAACTAGTGTCACTGCCAGCATGCGCTTGCATTGGTGACACACGGCCAAGCTCACAAAAGCAGTGGCAACATTGGCCACAACAGTGCCGCACCTCCACAACCCTCTTCTCTCCTAAGCTGCCACAACATGTTTCTTGCACATGTATGCAAGCAAGCATAAAAATTGCTTGTAAGGCACTCTAGGTTATAATGTACAAAAAGCACCATATAAATTAAAAATCTTTCTTTTCCTCCATTCCAGGGAACCACAAGGAGTGACAACTTGTTTGCTATGTATCAATCAGCAAAGAGCCATATGCAGTAGTGCAAAAAAGCTTCTTTAATCTTGTTGACATATAGAATTAGTTTACTTGCCATATTGGTCATTGTAAAAACAGGTCCAGAAGCAAATGGTTTGATACCTTTTATTGGACCAACCTAGATGTTACAAAAAGAAAACAGTGTCTAAGCTTTTGGTTCAACCAAGTTCTTCCTCAGAGACTTATGCCAGTTGTTTAGAGAATCACATTCTATTAACACCCAGGTCATACATAAAAAAAAGAACAGAAAGAATTCTCATTGGTTTAAAATACCTATTTAAAAAATCAGAGATTTAAATGGAAGGGACCAGCTTCTACCAGTTTACCAATGCTTGAGAAACCTTTCAACATCAAAGATCAACAGAAGAGATAAGAGGAACACTCAAGTAGACAGTCCCACTAACAGAAATGAAGAATGAATGAGTGTGCAATGTGAATACATTCTTAAGTAAAAGCAAGACCTGTAGATTTAATACCCGCATAAGTGCATGTTAAAATTTGATAATATTGTACGATAGAAACTATACAACAGAAATGAAGTTCTCCATGATTCAGCCGTGGGTCAGCCATACTCAGCCAGATGTTCTGGTAATCTACGAATCTTGGTTTAGGCCAACCTCTCATGACAGGGAGATTAGTATTCCTTCCTACCAGTTATTTAGAATGGACAGGCCCACTAGGGGAGGTGGTGTGGCAGTGTACATTAAGGAAAGGTTTACAACGTCCTGCCTGGATTCTACTTCTGTCAAAAATGAATTTGAGTGTTTGACCCTGAAGATGGATTTATCTACTTCCCTTGCCCTCAGAGTGATTGGTTGCTGTAGACCCCCATCTGCTGGTACACTCCTTCTTACACATCTTGGCTCTATTATGGAGAAAGAGAACCTTAAAACTATCATCCTAGGGGACCTAAATTTCGACTGGTTATCGAAGTCTGCTTCACCCTTAAACACTTTCTGTGATTCCCGTGGGTTGGTGCAATTAATTCATGAACCAACATGTCCAAACAAAAAGAACACGAGCCACAGCATACTGCTGGATGTTATTTTAGTCAATAAGCCTCATCTCTTCTCACATGCTGGAACCTTCTTTGCTGATTTCAGAGACCGTTGCTTCATTGCTGTGTTCAGATCACTGCATCATACAGGACCTACAGTTAAATTTCTTACAAAAAGGTCCTGTCATAACTTTGATGTGGCTGCCTATGTCTATGAGTTGGAACACTCGCCATGTTGGCAAGACTTCTACTTAGCTAACACGGTTAGCTCGACATATGATATTTTCCATGATATACTTGTTGGAGCTCTAAATATCTATGCCCTTATGGTAAAAATTAATGTAAAAAAACAAAACATGTCATTGGTTCTCTGCTGAGCTGAAAGCTGCATTGCTTGGTAGGGATAAGTTATGGAAAAAGGCTTGCCAGACAAAGATGGACTCAGACTGATGTCAATTCAGAAGGGCATGCAATGCTTGTATGAAAATGGTCAGGAATGCTAAGGCAGCATTTTGTCTTACAGAGTTGGATTCTGCAGCAAAGTGCTCTTCCAAATTCTCGAGGACAATCAAGGACATGTCTGGATATACGCCTGGTAATTCCTTGCCACCTAAGATTACAACTGGGAGTACTACTATCAGTGATAAACCAGGAATCCTAGATGCATTTAACAATCATTTTGCCACAGATGGTCTAGCTTTCGACAAGTCCCCTGCATCCCTGGTCTGCTCCCAACTAAGTGTCCCATGCTCAGACTCTCCTGCCCTGGAACTTGGCTTCTCGTTCCACCTGGTCTCTCTGAAAGAGGTTGAAGACCTCATGCTCCAATTGGACAAAAATGCTGGTGCTGATTCTTTGGATCCTTATTTCCTTAAAACTGGCTATCATGTCCTAGCTGTTCCTATCACTCACTTATTTAACTTATCATTGTCCCAAGGGCTTATTCCACAGATCTGGAAAATTGCTTATGTCATCCCCTTGTTTAAATCAGGGGAACCTTGCAACCTTAACAATTATAGACCAATTTCCCTCCTCCCAACTTTTTCAAAACTTCTGGAAAAGATTGTCGGCAACCAACTGCAGGACTACCTCGAATCCAATAACCTACTAAACCCTGTGCAATCTGGCTTTAGAAATAAACACAGCACTATTTCAGCCCTTGCCAAAGTAACAAATGATTGGTACCGAGAACTGGACAGCAGAAACTTTGCCTGTGCTGTATTTCTAGACCTTAGTAAGGCTTTTGATACAGTGGATCATAGCCTGCTTCTCTCTTCTCTGAAGAGTATAGGGCTGGACTCAGTTTCTTTGCATTGGTTTACTGAGTACCTTGTAGGATGGTATCAGCACATTAAAGCTGAGGGTGAGCCATCCCAACTCAAGCCTCTACTGAGGGGAGTACCGAAGAAGCCATACTTGGTCCCTTACTATTTGCTATCTATGTTAATAACATTGATGAGAGTATTAACAAGGCCAACATACACCTGTTTGCTGATGACACTGTTGTATATATAAGTTATCCGACACCTAAAGCCACTTGTGCTGACCTCCAGGAGGAATTGAACCAGCTCCAGAACCAGCTCCTCCATAAAAAACGTCTTCTAAATGCTAAAAAAACAAAAGCAATGTTGTTCTCACCCTATAGCTGTGTGATGAATCCGGCCAACTCTGGAACACTTCCTCAGATTACCACAATTCTTGGAGAGAAACTGGAGTTTGTCTCAAAATTTAAATACCTAGGTGTGTGGTTAGACCATAATCTATCATTCACTGAGCACATCGAGGACCTTGTAAAGAAGTTAAGGCAGAGGCTGGGGCTATTCTTTAGAATGAACCAGTTTCTTACTAGAGATGCAAAAGTGCACCTTGTCAAAATTACTTTTCTTTCGCTGATCGATTATGCAGATTTCCTTTATAGTCAATGTTCCAAAGCCTCGCTTGCAAAGTTGGATATGCTTTACCACAGGGCCATCCAGTTTATTACTGGTCTTCCCATCTCTACCAATCATTGTTCCTTGTACAAAGCTGTAGGGTGGTCCTCTCTTATGTTTAGGTATAATAGAAACGCAGTCCTTTGGACTTATAGAGTCTTCTTGAAGCAGCTTCTACAATATGTAATATACTGTCTCTCACTACTTGAGCCAGGGATGTATGCCCTAAGAAGCACATCCTACATCACATTATGTATCCCCAAGGCTTCCTCTCCCTATGGCAGAGTGGCCATTAGTTTCCTGTTGCCAACATTGTGGAACAAAGTACAAAAATTATTGAAATAAAGCTGCCTCTGCAGTATGAATGCCTTTAAATCTCTATATGCTCGGTATGTGTGTGAGCCATGCAATTGCTACCCCAGCCCCTAATTTTAGTCCGAAGCATCAGGCTGCTGCCCTCTGTGCGTAGTTGAATTTATGATTGCTTGTAACCTTTGGTGACCTTAGCTCTGTGAGCATCTTATGCCTTAAATGTTTATCCCCTCTAGAAATCCCTGTAGGGTTATTATCTCTTCATGGCTTTCGCGGTCGCTACACCTTACTCAACCTGCTGTCTTTTGCATATTGCTTAATCTGTGGCTCTTATTCCCCTACCTTGTACCATTTAACTGCCCTATTTCATCTTTGTATTCCCTTTCCACTGCATTCCACTCTTACTATCTCTTTCCTTTGTTCCCTAACTTCCCTGCCATAGACTAGCCCTTCAGGGGCTCTCTGCCACTCAGGTGGGAGAAATGCAGATACTGGGTGATTGTCACTTCCATTGCCACCACCTGAGACACCCAGACTGGACTCCTTACTAGCGAGGTGCGGCATTGCTGATACCCAATCGGAACGCACGCACTTTTCTGCTCTGGCATCTGATTGGCTCCTGCAGTCTGCTCCTGTGTCCCCCTCAATACTAAGCTAAAGTCTGATCTTCTGTCTAAAACTTGCACAAAAAAGAGCTGTGCTTACTTATTGCCTAACAGTTATGACCTCTATTTTTTCCTGTTTAGAGTGTCAAGAGTTGGGACTCTGATTACACTCCTTTCTGAATTTCTGTGATTGGGTCAGTCTTTAGGCATCAAGGAATACCAAACTCTGTTGTCCTGCTGTTTTGATCCTCCCACTGGTTCAGATGTTCCATTGTCCATGGCCCAGTACTTAATACAGACCCCATCTTCCATCCACTGCCAAGGTTATGCTTTCCACGGGCTCCCTGCCCATACGTGGGGGAAACCCAGGCACTGGGTGGTAGGCGCTGCCTCTACTGCCACCTGAGAACCTAAGCTTCAACTCTCCATTAGCAAAGCTCAGCATTAGCATCCATCCAATCAGAATGTGAGTGCTCCTCAGCGTTGGCTTCCGATTGGTTCCTGCAGTCTGCTTCTGTGTCCGTTCTAAACCAAGCATAAATCTGATTTCCATGCTGAAATTTGCCAAAAAAAAAGCTGTAATTACTTTTCCCCTTTGACTGTTAAGACCCCTATCCTTCTATTTAGAGTGTTACATCTAGGGATACTGTGTAATTACACTACTTTTGAAATTATGTTTTTGCGTCAGCTCTCTACATGAGCAGCCGATCACTTCTCCCTACTAAAGTTCCTACTAAGCCTCATCATGTGTCCTCCTTAAATATTACAGATGCACTCTGAACTGATATGACTGATGTAACATTGAGTACTTACTGTACTTGCATTAATTGTTTTTTTACTTGTGTTATTTGGCTGTATTGTAAATATCTTTGTATGCATTGTACCATTTGACCCGGAGCTAACCAGGTCCATCTTGTAAATGAGCTTGCTCAATGATGTTCGCCTGGATAAATAAAGGTTTTGATTAATGGATTGATTGATTGATTTGCTATATATAGAAGTATGGGGATATAAGGAAAATGTCCCCAGTATGAACAACTGTTTTACATATTCATAGAGAATTAAACCTATCTGGAGACATTTACTAAACTATGCTCTTAACCAGTTAACAAACTCTATAAACATTAAGACCTATAGTGCTGTAGCAATATTTTTCACAAGACAGAAACATAGAAATGTAGAAATTGTTGGCAGATAAGGACCACTAGGCCCATACAGTCTACCCGTAGGCCCTACACATTGTATGTGGCCACTGAAAATATGTGACCAATGGCTTTTCATCACTCCCTTCCCTCTCAAAGTTCCCTTGTGCCTGTCCCAGGCATGCTTAAAGCCATCTACTGTGCTAGCCCCCACTACCTCGTGGCAGACTATTCTAATGTTGATAATATCAAATGTCAGTATTAGTGCAAAATAAAAAAAATCTCTAAAGGACAACCTAGAAAATGAGTTTATGCATCTTAAAATGTTCAGAGTTCAATAATGGGTCAATATATAATCAAATTACTATATGTACTGTATCAGTTTTAAGAATCTGAGTAAAAACCCAATGGAATCATACCCTCCGCCCCCCTGCTGGGAAAAGATAAGTAGAAGAAAGATGTATATATTCACTATGTATGTGAACCATGAGTCCTAACACACTGTAGCATAATTTTGACATGGACCTGAATATAACCATAACCCCAAACTCCCCCACTCTATAACCCCACCACTCCCCCACACACACAACCTCCCTCCCCACAAAAAACAGCACACCATCCTCCTACCCCAAAACACAAAAAGTTACCCTACCCACACCCACACACACCCCCACACACAAGATGACCCAACAGCCCCTCCCCCACCCACACATACCGTTTATTTGGTGAGAAACCAACAACTGGCAGGCAGAGATACTTACACAGGAATAGTAATCACCTAAGCCACACAAACAAATCTGTCATGTACAGTCAAGCACTTCGGTATCACCGTGTCTGTTCAAATGAGGAAGACAGAGATACACATTTGGCTATGTTGGAAAACACATTTATTGAGCAGGGACACTTGTCTAGAGAAATTGACAGAGCAGTAGAATGTGCAACACAGGTACCTAGGGAGCAACTACTTCAGTATAAGGAAAGGACCACTACAAACAGAATATCCTTAGTAGTCAGTGTGACACTTGGGCAGTCGGTTCTGATCGATGTATGAGTTTTGTAATATAAAAATGTGGTATTGAGTGTCTCTCATGAAGCATGCTGTTTCAGCTAAAAGATGAAAGGCAGGAGATAATTACAGCCTAGAAGAGGCCTAAATTAAGCATCTTCTGTTTATCTAGCTTTATTGTAGCTTGCCAGATGCTAGGCTAGAATCATAAACTTTTATGATGTTTAGAGAATGAATACAGGTTATGTCACTTTGGTGCGAAGTCATAAATGTTTCTTTGTTGTCTTTGAAGAACAGGAAGACACTATACATCAAAGGGTCATATGAGAAAATGAGTTGTGCTGCGGTCACAGAATTTAATACTTTGATAAGACATCCTGTTTTGTATAGATACATTTTGTTATATTCTGACAGGGAGGAGCTAGGTGACCTCATGCAAAGAGGTGGGCAAAGCCAGTTTTAAACAGTATTCTATTTTCCACCTAGAACACAAATGTTTGGGCTCTGAAAAAGAAACATTTACAGCACTGTGAGATAAGAATACCTTAGAACAGACAAGTCTAAGTGTATTCGTGGTAGGAATCTGCACTTTTTAAAACCTTATTCTTTTAAGTGATTTGTATGTTTTGTGATATATGGTTCTGTATTTACACTTTACATTTTTATCTATTTTTAAGTAAATATATCATTTTTTAATAGACTATTTGTGTCTTCCAAGTTCTTCTGTTTTTGCCTGTGATGAGTGAATGGTTAAGAGTGTGACAACGCTGTGCATGAGCTTATATGGTAATACTAAACTGGGAAAAGGTAAGAGTTATCTGAGGTCTTTATTAGAGTTTTTAAGGGTTCATGTTGTACACCTGGTTAAGTGCCCATAGGCAAAAAATATCTAGCCCCCCCAAAGAGCAGAATTATCTGAGCCTGTACATTGGGTATGCTAGCAAGAGGTTCACAGTTTGAATCCCTCCAGAACTGAGACCAAAGGTTGATTTGAACTCACAAAACAGACAGGAGGCTTACTCTGTTTATGTTAACTCATTGCCTCATAGCAGATGCCTGTAGTCATCAGTAAAATACACTGGTGTGTCCTGAGGATGCCTGCAGAAGTCGGCTACTGACTCCCAGTGTGCCCTTGCAACGTCTGGAGAAGTCACTTATATATTTTAATATATAGTGTAACAGAATATAATATATAGTTGACTGCATAGCACCGTTGGAAAAGTAATTTTATGCTGAACAACTTTGCCACTGGTATTTTGTGTATATCATATATACTTTAGGAGTTATTCACATTTGTTTATGGTATGGCATGTATGGCTTATGTTGCCTGTTTTAGAGAAAAAAATATTTTTTCTTTGCTGTTTCAACCAGCATAGAAAAAAAACAAAATTACATATTATTATTTGCATACCACCACTGGAAAGATAATTTTGTGCTGAATAACTTTGCCACTCATACTTTGTGTCTAGCACTTATGGTTCTTGAGCTATTAGGATTTGTTTGTGGCATGCTGACTATAGCTTGATTTTGCTTAGAAAGGCCCAGGATTTACTGTTAACAGTACACAGGAGACAAGTGGTTTAACTTCAGAGAGCTCCTGTGGAGGCAATGAGTTAACAGTTCAAAAGACTGAGCTCGGAAGTTGGCACTGTGGGAGCAGAGGGCCTGACCTGCTGAGTGGGTTTGTGACAGTTACGTATCACCCTGACCTAGAACTTCTATGTAAGATTATTGAGGACCTCCACTCAATATTTAGTGAGGATGAGGCCCTAAATTGTATTTTTCAAGAACTACCACTACTAGCTTTTAAACAACGACCTAATTTACCCAACCTGATTGTTAGGAGTAAACTTGCACCAGAACAGAACACCATGACACCAAATGGTACACAACCTTTTAAACAACCCAGATGTAAGACTTGTGAGCTCATTTCCACTTCAGATTATTTGGTTACTTCACAAAACAGACAATTCAGGATACAGGGGAATTATACATGTGAATCGAGTAATGTTTTTTATTTCATTCAATGCAAGAGATGTCCACAAACAGGGTATGTTGGAGAGACAAGCCATCCTCTCCACACTAGAATTAACTCACACAGACATACTATTAATAGGAAGATGACTGACAAACTAGTGGGACAACACTTCAATCAGTCTGATCACTCCATCTCAGATATGTCAGTAATGGTCTTAAAAGGACATTTCAAAAATATACAATCAAGCAGGACTTTAAGTTTTGAGATCAGGCTTAGTTTACTTCTCAAAATGGTAGCAGATGGGGGGTGGAGGGGGGCAGACATAGCGGCCATCACCGAAACATGGGCCAACCAATACCAGATCAGGGACCTAATGATCCCAGGGTATAGGATCTTCAGGAAGGATAAGGGCAGGGGGAAAGGGGGAGGGGTGGTGATTTACTTGAAGGAGGGGATAAGGTGTGCAAGGGAAGATGGAGGAGGAGGGTAGCACTGAGGCCTTGAGGGTGTAGTTCCAGGGCACAAGAAATAGGACTCTCAGGATGGGGGTGGTATGCAGGCCACTGGCTCAGGAGGAGGACTTGGATATGGAGCTAGTAAAACAAATTAGGAAGGTGTGCTGGAAGGGTAATACTGTGATCATGAGTGACTTCAATCTGCCAGGAGTGGACTGGAGTACCCCAGTGACATTGAGTGCCAGGGAACAGATACTGCTGGAAGCATCCCAGGACAGCTTCCTAGCACATTTGGTTACCTAGCCAACTAGATTGGGTAATACACTGGATCTAGTTCTATCCAGTGGGAAGGCTGTAAGGGAGGTGGGGGTGGTGGACCCACTGGCAGGGAGTGGCCACCTATCTGTGTGATTCACCCTCAACATGGGCAGGGAGGCAGTGGGTACAGGGACCAGGGTGGTTGACTTCTGAAAGGTTGACTTCAGTAGGATAAGTGAAATCTTAGGGGAGTACCTGGCAGGAATTCAGTCACACTAGAATGTGAATCAGAAATGGTAAAATATGTTTGTTGGAGGCTACTGGGACCTGTACCAAACTGTGGAGCAAGAAGAGAAGAGCTAAGAAGCCAAGCTGGATGAGTAGGGAAATTTTAGATAAGGTGAGGGCAAAAAGAGCAGCATTCCATAGATACAAGAAATCTGGGAGGGGGGAAGATACAGTAGGAAGAAGTACTGTACATGAGGAAATCCAGAGAAGTTACCAATGGTGACAGAGTGGTCAAGGCCTCCAGGGAACTGAGGCTGGCTCAGGGAGTCAAAGACAGGAAGAAGGACGTCTTCCGAAGGACTTCTTCCGATACATTAGGAAAAGAAAGAGCTGCAAGGACCAGATAGAGCTGATCAAGAAGGATGGGGGATGGGCAGAGAAAAGAGCAAAACAGGCAGAAGCATTAAATGAGTACTTCTCTTACGTATTCATGAGGGAGAAGGGCGGGCAGCTTCCACAGAGGGTGGGGAAGGTGGGCAGGGGGAGGGGTGACAGATGGGGTAATCATTAAGGGCAGGGTATTGGAGGGTCTGAGGGCTCTGAGAGTGGATAAGGCATTAGGACTACTGGATGGTATACTTCACAGGTTTCTGAAGGAACTGGCAGAGGTACTGGTGGGGCCACTGGCAGACCTTATCAATACCTCCCGAGACACTGGGTGCATGCAGTAGGACTGGAGGATGGCCAACATGGTGCCCCTCCATAAAAGTTGACCTAAGGATGAACCAGGCAATTACAGGCCTGTAAGCCTGGAATCCATCATGGGGAAGCTGGTGGAGACAATCCTGAAGGAGAGGCTGGTGCCATTTCTGGAGGATAATGGACTCTGGGACAGTCATCAGCACGGGTTTGTCTTGGGAAGGTCCTGTCAGACTAACCTAGTTGAGTACTATGACTGGGTAATGAGGGAAATTGGACAAATGTAATGCAGTGAAAGACATATTTTTGAACTTCAGCAAGGCCTTTGATTCAGTGCCACATGGGAAGTTGGGGGGAGTTGAGGTATGTGGGGGTTGGGACTAAGATGATTAACTGGATTGAAAATTGGCTACAGGGAAGACAGCAGAGGGCAGTGTTGGGGGCAGCTCTCATCACCAAGGGCAGTGACGAGTGGGGTGCTGCAGGGATTGGTGTTGTTTGGGATATTCATAGAGAACATCTTGCATGGCATCAAGAATAAGATCAGCCTCTGCTTCGCTGATGATTCCAATTTGAGGATGGTGGTGAGTGACATAGAGAGATGGCAGGGACTGCAGAATGACCTGAATAAACTGGAGGAGTGGTTGGAAGAGTGGCAGCTGGGGTTCAATGCTAAAAAGTGCAAGGTGATGCACTTTGGAGTGAAGAACCCAAGAGGAGCAATCGGCTGGGTGGAGTACAGTTAGGTACCACTGAGGAGGAAAAGGTTCTAGGGGTGGTTGTAACTGGAAAAATGAAAAACTCAGGGAGGGAGGTGCAGGAAGAGAGCACCAAAGGCCAAAAGGATGCAGGGGTGTATTGTGAGAGGAATCTCCTCCAGAAACAGGGAGGTAATCCTGACTTTCTACAGGTTACTGGTCAGACCACATCTGGAGTTCTGTGTGCAGTACTGGTGCCCATTAGAGCTGGGCGAAGTGGCCAAAATTTGCTCTGCAAAGCAATTAGCAGAGTAATGTGGAATCTGTGAAGTAGTCCACAATGCAAAGCGGAGTACTTCGTGTCATAATGAGGAATGTGAAGTCCATTCATAACAATGACTTTGCATTACTCCGCCTTCCCCCAACCACTTCTGTGCCAATTTTAATGCGAAGTACATAGAAATCAATGTACTTTGTATCACTTAACCTTGTTATTAAGCTCCAAGGCGAATTTTACAGTGATTCATGGGATTGCAGGTCACATGGGCTCTAGATTGTTCCTCACAGCCTCAGTTCTGTGTAGTGTATGTGTAGTGGTAGATGGAGAGAGTTTCCTCTCAGAGCTCTGCAATTCAAATCCTCTAAAAGCTGTTAAAAAAGCCTTTTTGAGCCATTTTTTTCTCAAAATTTAGTACATCTATTGTAGGAAACCCTCCTGTGCTCATATCATTGAGTGTTTATTTTCTGTGCTTGGATTTTGAATGTTAATTTAGAACATTCAGTCTGTGTACTGACAGACACTTGAAATGTGCTTTGGGGGAGGGGTGTATCTGTGGTGGAGGTAGGTTAAAACTGGGAGAAAAAGGCAGTCTTTCTGTTTTGGTTATATTTTTCTTGTATAACTGTGTTAATGTACACACGGTAATATTTTCAGTAATTCTTGACTTTTTTTCTGATTGTTGTGGTGCAGCAGTGCATAATTTCAGTTTGTTTAAAAGATTTGGTTATATTACTGAAGTTTTCAATTTGCTGCACATTATTTGCAGTGTGTGTGCGACGAGTGCTATCCAATCAGACACATTTTATTGTGCCACACAGTAACTGCAGCACTGTGAACCTGCTATCCACCGCAAATGCTTGATTTTGTACTGCTTTGTGGCATCTTGGTTTTGGACAGTTACTGCAGTGCTCTACACCCCTTCCCCCCACCAAACCAGCAAAAGGTATTCTTTTCCAGATTGGATTGTGACTTGTGAGCACTGGTTAAAGTGTTGTGATTTTGCATCTGCATCTCTTCTTGACTGCACAGTGCAGTCTTAAACTGCCTGTGCTTTTGCATCTGTTTAGTGCCCAATCTCCATCTGTGAGCCAGTTGTTGTTTTTTATGGCTTCACATCCACCAGCCCAGACTGAAAGTTCAGAAATCTAAATTTGTTTCAGATTTTCTTGGTGATCCCTCAAAATGCCTGCAAAGAGATGTGCAAGCAAAGCTGTTTCTGGCCATGGCACTTCTTCCAGTGGCAGGATTGTCAATGAGCAGTGGTTTAAGGCTCTGAGCTGCAAATCTGGTGACATCCAGCAGACTAGACCTGGGTTTGAATCCCACAGCTTCCACTTGCATACTGTGTGACCCTGAGCAAGTCACTTAACTTCCCTGTGCTCCCAGCTTAGTGTGCTAATCCTGGTTAAACAACTAAAAAAAAAGTATGCAGGAGTGCATAGCTAATGTCAGTAAAGGGATTTCTCCATCAATGTTTTTCACAGTGCAATCTGAAGCTTCTCTCATAGTTGGAAGAGATGACATTGGCCCAGCTGGTGGTGTTGGTGCAGTTTCTGCTGGCATTAGTAATGCTGCCTCAAGTTTCTCTTCTGACCAGTTAACCGTTTTAAAAAATATAGTTGAGTCTAAAGCTATGACTGACAGTGTAGATGATGTCATACTCCCCATTAACATCCCCATGGTACTGTAGTTGAACATGATACTGATCCAACGTTACTCACAATGTCACATTTATTTCAGTGCTGTTGAGGTCATGCCTTTGCCATCCAATGATTCAAAGTGTAATGCAAAAATATTGGGTGGTGATGATGATGATGATGATGTGGTGTTTGGAACATGTTCTCCACATGACAACATCCAAGCTGAAAATGTGGATGTGTATGATGTTGATGAATATGATAATGATGTCAGTGATCCCTGTTGGGAACCAGAGAAAAAGAAAATCAAGTTGTCTGTGTCTGGGTCCGTTGACATTAATTCCCCCCCCCCATAAAAGTTGTGATTTAGCGGCTCCTGTTGAAGATAATGATGATGACCCAGTAATAATTATAAATAGTCATGGTGGCCAGTTGGAGTCTAAGTGTTTCCAGCCTGAAAAATCATGTAGCACACCCCCCATTTCAGGGGTTAGAAAACTGGAGTCCAATAAGCAGCATCAGGGACATGTTAAAAGTAGGGGATCACAATCCCTTGTTTGGGATTTTTTGTCCAAGATGCAAATGATGTGTCAGTTGCAATCTGTCAACTTTGCTATGTGTGTGTGTGTGTGTGAGTCAAGGTAAAAAGGGGAGTCATCTGGGCATGGGGGCCAGCATACACATCTTAAGAACAGACACATGACACTGTGGACCCAGCACCAGATGGCAGCTAATGCCATAGTGAAACATTCACCCTCATCACCAACCTTACTGAGCATGTTATCCCCCTTCCATGAGTGTAAGACCAAGTAGGAATGTCTGCAGTAGCGATGAAATAACACCAGAGGATTACTTCAGGCATGATGAGGGGGAGGATTATGATTTAGAAATCTTGTCAAGTGGTGGTCAGAGTAGCAGTGGTGGTGGTGGTGGTCAATGCAGTATGTCTAGTGCAAGAGGTACATCAACCCATGTACGTAATATGGGGAAAATAACTTTGGACTTGTCACCTGTGCACCCCTCTTCATCACATGTCCACACCCCACCCCCGGCCATTTGCAGAGCCAAGCCATTTGTTACACCCTGTGCAAAACGTGTAAATCAACCCACGTTGGAGAGTGTTTTTACCCATAACCTCCTGCCTGCCTGCCTGCCTGAAGCATGTGACCTGCACAGTGTAAGTCATGTGATGTGTGTGGTCTGCCTGTCAATTCTCACTCCGCCTTAAAGCAGAATAAGGCAGCATGCACAATGCAAAGTCATAATTACAATGAAAAAAGTGGCGAAGTGAGGGTTTAAAATGGGCACTCCACATAGCGGATCTCTAAAAAGAAGTGGGCACTTTACGACTACTGCATGAGCAGAATTTTACTTTGCTGCATCTCTAGTGCCCACGTCTAAAGAATGATATCAGACTACTAGAAGGGGTAGAGCACAGGGCAACTAAGATGATCCAGAGACTGAGGGGGGAAAGGCCATATGAGGAGAGGTTGCATGAGTTGAATACGTACTGCTTGAAGAAGAGGAGAGATCAGGGGGCTATAATTAAGACCTTCAAGTACTTTAAGGGGATTAACAAGACAGGAACAGAAGGGGATATTTAAGTTAAGGAGGGGGAAGGGCACTAGAGGTCATGGTCTTAGATTGGAGGGGGGGAAGATATAGGAGGAAAATGAAGAGATGCTTTTTCATGGATATGGTTGTGGTGGAATGGAACTTTCTGCCAGATGAGGTGGTATCCTGCAAGACAGAGGGGGGATGCAAAATGGGATGGAACAGGGTGGGGGGGGGGTTTGTGAAGAGGAGGGGCTGCTGAAATGTAGAGGTGCTAGCTGCACATTCAGGCAAACTTGATATGCCACGTGGCCTGTTTCTGCTGGCAAATTTCATATGTTCATAGATAGCATGAACACTAACTTGGGTTTTATGACACGTTACCCTACTTAAACTTACAAAGATCTTTACTTCATAGGATGGACATTTAACAGGACTTCAGTGTGTTGTTTTTTGTTTTTATTTTCATAGAGTCCTTTTTAACTGGTTATTAACATGTTGGTTTCTCACCAAATAAACGTGAGTATATGTTGGTGAGGGGAAGGGGATGTTGTGTTGTGTTGTGTTGTGTGTGTGGGGGTAGGATAACTTTGTGTGTGTGCTGGGGTAGGAGGATGGTGTGTTGTTTTAGGTGGGGAGGGGGTATTGTGTGAGGGGAGGGGTGGGGTTATAGAGTGGGGAGGGTTGGGGTTATGGTTTCATTCAGGTCCATGTCAAAATTATGTTACAGTGTGTTAGGACTCATGGTTCACCTACATAGTGAATATATACATATTTCTTCTAGTTATCTTTTCCTGGGAGGGGAGTGATTTCATTGAGTTTTTATTCAGATTCTTAAGACTAATACTGTGCATTTAGTAATCTGATGATATACTGACACATACTTAAACGCTGAACATTTTAAGATGCATGAACTCATTTTCTAGGGTGTCCTTTAGAGATTTGTTGTTTTTATTTTGCACTAATACTGGCACTTGATGTTATCTTGTAACAATATTGTTACAGCACTGTAGGTCTTAATGTTTATGGAGTGTGTTAACTGACTGAGAGCATAGTTTAGTAAAAATCTCCAGACAGGTTTAATACTCTATAAATGTGCGAAACAGTTGTTCATACCAAGGACATTTTCATTAACCCCCCGTATTTATATATATAAAAAAGTTCTGTTGTATAGTTTTTATTATACAATACTATCTAATTTTAACATGCACTTATGTGGGTATTAAATCTACAGGTACTGGTTTTAATTAAGAATGTTTTCACATAACCCTTCATTCATTCATCATTTTTGTTAGTAGGACTGTCTGCTTAAGTGTTCCTCTTATCTCTTCTGTTGTCATTTGCACCTTGGAAGGTTTCTCACGCATTAACAAACTCGTAGAATCTGGGGCCTTCCATTTAAATCCGTAATTTTCTTAAATAGGTATTTTAAACCAATGAGGATTCTTTCTGGGTTTTTTTATGTATGATCTTGGTGTTATTAGAATGCTATATCTAAAAAACTGCTATAAGTCTCTGAGGGTTGATCCGAATGCTTAGACACTGTTTGCTTTTTGCAACATCTATTTTGGTCCAATAAAAGGTATCACACCATTTGCTTCTGGATTTAATCTTGTTGAATAATGGATAGGACAGACATATGGAGAAAGTAATACCTAAAGGAGGAGTGAGGATGTCCTTGGTTCTTCTTGTTCAGCAGGGGAAGGGCCCAGCCACCCACCCCCATCCCCATCTACACCATGCTACACTCCTTTTATAGAGTGGCACAGTCATGACATTTCCTGTAGCAAAGCAGGAAGGGGAGGATCAGAGGGGTATCCACACAGTGACCTCACTTTCAGGGGCACAAGTAATTTAACTTGTTATAACAAGTTATACAAAACAAACAAAAAATTAAATCAAACTTTTGCATTCATTTTCCTCCTTCTAATTATTCAGACCAGGTTATAAACTCAGCAACTCAAGTGGAATTGATAATATTAACTGCAGGCACTGTGGGACACTTTTCAAAAGGGCAGTTATACAGGATTTAGGATGCTGTCCTACACGTTGGACCATTGGAGAGCTAAGGGCTCAGCTCTAAGCAGCATGGGCAGAAATTACGCACCTCAAATCAGATATTCGGGAGGAAATATATTATAAGAACTACCTGCCATTTCCCTAACATCCAATTGAAACACCTCGACCACAGAGGGTAATTAGTCTGGGAGGCTGGCAGATGGTTAGGAGGGGAAAATCGGGTGCCCCATCACTCAATGTTCTCCAGCTTAACACCTCCACAAACCATATAAAAACTACAAACAGGTATCTGCCTCTGTCTCCAAAATCAAACAAAGGGGCAGAGGACACTGCAGAGCAGGACACTGCAGCACAGGAGCTAGCACAACAAAACTCACCCAAAAAATGGACCAAAACAAAAAACCAAAAAACAAAAAGGAAATCCAGAACACTTCTGATCATAGGAGATTCCATGATTCAGGGAGTTGGTACCTACCTCCAGCCAGGAGTAATGGTCAGATGTCTCCCAGGTTCATCCGGGTGGAGAGACACTGACCGCATAGCTAAAAATGTACAGGAAGCAGGAGAAAACATCAATGTCCTGGTACACATAGGGACTAATGATCTCTCTAGCTGATCAATTGTGGAGATCAAGGAACATATGTCCAGGCTGGGAGACAAACTGTCATCCATTTCATCTGGCATCTCCTTCACTGAGATTCTGCCAGTCTGGGAGAGGGGGCAGATGAACAGAAGGTCAGAGAAGGGGAGATGAGGAGCTAAACATGTGGCTCAAGGGCAGGTGCCATGTAAAAGGACACAAATTTGTAGGTAACTGGCAACAGTTTTGGGAGCAAAAGCCCTTTAAATTTGATGGACTGCATCTGACTAAGGAGGGAGTCAGTGCATTCGGGCAGAAATTTGACATCTTTACAGAATATTTAAACTAGCCAATGGGGAGAGGGGTGCAGCACCTGATACATCAAACAAGAAGAACACTCCTCCCCCTCAACTAGTGATCAAACAGGAGTTCATCATGTTTGTAGTTCATTTGCATCACCAGGTAAGGAAAAAGGTCTGCCTCCCCATATGACACGTGGGAAAACGCTGGACTTCGCCCAAGAACTAATGCACTGAAATCTGGCCAGTGGAAAATCACGTACACAAATGCCTGCAGTCTGGGAAACACAATCCCAGACCTGCAGGCAACAATGACAGAGACTAAACTGCACATAGTAGCCATTAGTGAGACATGGTTCACCAGTAACCACACTTGGCAGACTTCAGTACCTGGCTATGTACTGTTCAGAAGAGACAGAGTTGCAAAAAGGGAAGGGGAAGTAGCCCTTTATGTCAATGAAAATATCAAAGCTACAGAAATTCAGAATACACATAAGGAGCCAGAAGAACTGTGGGTTACCCTGGAAACAGGAAATGGGACAGCCATAAGAACTGCGGTTGTCTGCAGGCCCCCAGACCAGGGCAAGGACATAAACAAATTACTGTTAGAAGATATACAAAACATGGCAGCTAAAGGGGAGGTTCTGATATTGGGAGACTTCAACATGCCAGATACAGATTGGTCAATACCAGCAGGAATATCCACCAGAACTAGACACATAGTGGATTCCCTGCTGGGGGAGGTCCTCAAACAACTGGTACAACAACCCACAAGAGACAGGACTATCCTAGATCTAGTAATGGCTAACAGGGAAAGGATCACAGAAGTCCAGGTAGAAGGTCACCTGGGGGCTAGTGACCATCAGATGGTATGGTTCAATTTGGCCACTAGAACTAAATCATCCCATTCCAATGCAAAAATATGGGACTTCAGAGAAGCTGGCCAACAGAGTTAAGCTAGCCCTGGCAAGAAGAAATACAGATGAGGGGGTACAGGCAAAGTGGGCAAGCATTAAAGATGCAATACTTGAAACAACATCCCACTGTGTTAGGGAGAAAAGCAAGCACAGAAGAAGGAGGAAACCACTTTGGTTCTCAAAAACAGTAGCAGAAAAGGTCAGAGCCAAAAGACTGGCCTTCAGGAAATATAAGGGAACACAGCGGGATGAAGATAGGGAGGCATACCAAACTTCCCTAAGGGAAGCAGGGAAGGCAGCAAGGCAGGAAAAGGCCCAAACTGAGGAAACACAAGCATGAACAGTAAAAAAAGGGGATAAGACTTTCTATAGATACATTAGTGAAAGGAGACAGTTCAGAGGGGGTCTTGCTAAGATCAAAGGAGATAGCGGGGCGTGTGTGGAGGATGACCAAGGAAAAGCATCTATCCTAAATAGATACTTCTGCTCAGTATTTACTGAGGAGAAGGTAGGGCAGGGCCAACAGCTCAGGGTGGACAAGGCAATGGGACCTGATGGCATAAATCCCAGGGTACTAAAGGAGCTAAGGGTGGAACTAGCAGAGCCATTATCAGACCTGTTTAGTGAGTCTCTGAGCACAGGAGAGGTCTCAAAAGACTGCAGAAAGGCTCATGTGATCCTGCTTCACAAGAGTGGTAGCAGATAAGAGGCAAGGAACTACAGACCAGTCAGACTTACCTCAGTAGTGGGCAAGATTATGGAGGCACTCCTTAAGGAAAGGATAGTGCAACACCTGGAATTCATAGGAGCACAGGATCCAAGACAACATGGGTTTACAAAAGGAAGGTCCTGTCAAACTAATCTCATAGATTTCTTTAACTGGGTAACCAGAGTGGTGGACCAAGTGGGTGCAGTTGATGTCACTTACCTTGACTTCAGCAAAACCTTTGATACTGTTCCACATAGAAGTTTGATTAATAAGCTGGGTAGGCTTGGGGTGGGTCAGAAGCTGGTCAAATGGGTGGCAAACTGGTTGGTGGGCAGAAAACAGAGAGTGGTGGTAAACGGTATGCATTCAGAAGAGATGCAAGTGGGGTATCTCAGGGATCAGTCCTGGGGCCAGACCTCTTCAATATCTTCATTAGCGACATTGCAGATGGACTGGAGGGTTAGGTTTGTCTTTTTGTAGATGACACCAAGATCTGCAACAGAGTAGATGATCCAGATGGGGTGGGCAAAATGAGAAGGGATCTGGATAAACTGGCAAAATGGTCGGAAGAGTGGCAACTGGGGTTTAAAGCAAAAGAGTGCAAGATCATGCACATAGGGAAGAGAAACCCTGATGCCACCTATAGGTTGGGAGGGGAGATGCTGGCAATCACAAGGGAAGAAAGAGACTTGGGCATCATCATCAAAGATAACCTGAAATCATCTAAGTGGGCCACTAAAGCAGTAGGTAAGGTTAGGGGGATGTTGGGATGTATTAGTAGGGATTCAATATGTATACCCTAGAGCAAAGGAGGGGAAAGGTGATATGATTGAAACATTTAAACACCTTAAGGGCATTAACATGGTGAAAGAGTCTAACAAGTTTCAATATAAGAAATATAGCAGGACAAGAGGACACAGCATGAGATTAGAGGGAGGTCGACTAAGGGGTAATGTGAGGAAGTTCTTTTTCACAGAAAGGATGGTGGATGCATGGAATGGCCTACCTCAGGAAGTGGTGGATATGAATACAGTGCAGGGCTTCAAACAGGCATGGGATAGGCATAATGGAGCAATACAGATGAGTATGACCAGATAGGCCATCGACAGAGCAAAGGTCAATGGTACATTCATAAGGTAGAAAAAGAAATGGGCAGACTGGATGGACCTTGTGGTCCTTATTTGCCGTCAACTTCTATGTTTATCTCTTTCTATGTATCACAAGTCATAAGAGGGTGATAATAATCCCTCTTTACAAGACACTGGTTAGGCCCTAGCTGGAGTACTGCATGAAGTACTGGAGGTCGCCCCTGCACAAGGACATTAACTAAATGGAGGCAGTCCAAAGAAGGGCAACCAAAATGTTGCAGGGACTGCATCAGAAAACATATGAGGACAGATTAACGGAGCTCAATATGTATACCCTAGAGCAAAGATAGAGAGAGGTGATATGATCGAAACATTCAAACACCTTAAGGGCATTAACAAGGTGAAAGAGTCTAACGTTTCAATATAAGAAAAATGGCAGGACAAGAGGACACAGCGTGAGATTAGAGGGAGGCCGATTCAGGGGTAATGTGAGGAAGTTCTTTTTCACAGAAAGGGTGGTGGATGCATGGAATGGCCTACCTCAGGAAGTGGTGGATATGAATACAGTGCAGGGCTTCAAACAGCCATGGGATAGACATAAGGGAGCAATACAGATGAGTATGAATAGATAGGCCATTGACAGAGTAAAGGCCTATGGCACATTCATAAGGCTGAAAAAAATGGGCAGACCAGATGGGCCTTGAGGTCCTTATCTGCAGTCAGCTTCTACAGTATGTTTCTATGTTTCTATGATGTACAGATGGGTGATTGGGTCACTACAAGTGCAAAGGATCCTGTAACTCTGGTTTGACATCCGGTAGGCCATAAAGGTAGGCAGGAAATGCAGAGAGGCTATATAGACTACTGAGATTATGCATCTACTGTATGTAATCACTGCCAGCTCCCAATGGGCTAAGGTAGTGATGCATGCAGTGCACTCACTTCTTCAGCAAAATGGCCAATCCACTTCAGACATAGAAACATAGAATTTGACAGCAGATAAGGACTGCTTGGCCTTTCCAGTCTGCCCAGTTCTCCCTGTCTACACTATTACCACAGACTATGCCTGATCTAGAGCACTTTTCCTTCCCCCCCCTTCTTTTCCACTATGATTGCCTTGCACTTATCCCATACACTTTTGAACCCTACTACTGTTTTTATCCCCAAATTCTCCACTGGAATGCTGTTCCAGGAATCCACAACTCTTTCTGTGAAGAAAGTACTTCCTCATTTCTGTCCTGAATCTACCCCCTCTGGCTTCATAGCATGTTTCCTTGTTCTTGAGCACCTTTTATTCTGAAAAATACTCCCTTCCTGCACCTTCTTTCCACCCTTGTGGTATTTAAAGGTCTCTATCTTATCTCCCCTCTCCATCTTCTGTTCCAGGGTGTATATATTGAGGTCCTTTAGTCTCTCCTTATAGGGCTTTTGATACAGAACCTGCACCATTTTATTTATTCTCCTCTGGACACCTCCACTCTGCCTATGTCTTTCCAGAGATGTGATCTCCAGAACTTGATACAGTACCTTTGGTGGCGTCTTACCAGTGATCTATATAGAGGTAACACCACCTAGGTCTTTCTGCTGGTGATACCCCTCCCTATGCATCCCGCATCCCACTCACCTTCCTTACTGCTTTGTCGCACTGCCTGGCCATATTTAGTTCATCCAGTACAATCACTCCTAGTTCTCTTTCCTGCCTGGTGATCATAAATGCCACTCTACCCATTTTGTACTCTGCCACTGGGTTTATCTGCCCTAAGTGCACAATTTTTCATTTTTTTGACATCGAAACCCAGCTGC
The DNA here is from genome assembly GCA_016271365.2 of Neoceratodus forsteri. Classification (NCBI taxonomy): domain Eukaryota; kingdom Metazoa; phylum Chordata; order Ceratodontiformes; family Ceratodontidae; genus Neoceratodus; species Neoceratodus forsteri. Next base: position 654,675,326 of record JADMNL010000022.1, read on the forward strand.
CATACTCTTGACCACTCCTCTAGTTTTCTCAGGTCTTGTCTCATCCTTTCCAGCAACCCCCTCGAAGTGTTCCCTCAATAAAGATTTTGATGTCATATGTAGAAATGCAGCAAAGTTTAAATTTGCCTCCATATTTCCAGCAAATTTGCAAATTTTGAATACGCGGATCAAGTCGAGAAATTGAGGCCGTCATTGAAAATTCACAATCTGTTACTTTGCCTTGCTTTTTTAAAAAAAAACAAAGTAAGAAAAAGTTAGGTATCCCAAATCCCTGGTGCCTAGTGCCCCCCAAGTGATGCCAGCCCCCATCATCAGCAAGTCAGCCACAATGTAAATAAATATATATATATATTAATATATATATATACTGTATATATATATATACATATATATATATTAAATCGTTCTGGTGGTTCCCCCACCGCCAATTGCGGGCCACCGTTGAAATAAAGAAATTCATCCCAGGCCACCACACACACACAGCGACTGATAGCCAGTTGTCCACAATGTAAAAATACAAAATACATTTTTTTAAATTCAATCCCTAGTGTCTAGTGGACCCCCCCACTCCATCAGGGAGTGCTCACCCATCCTGATCTCACCCCGACCTGGTCACTAGCACATTCCTCCAATTACCTCCATGTCTGGCAGCCCAACTGTACAACAAGCTCTCATTCATTGACAGCTCATAGTCATTTTAAGGACTTTTTCAGGGGGCTAGAGAATAGGAGGGGGCTGCACCAGTTACAAGCGGGGGAGGCGGGATGGGGTGAATGATGTTGTGGACCCCTTCTACGAAATTACATTCTTTGCATTTGATCCTGCACTCTGCTTCTGTAAATTTCACTGGTTGTGCTTCATGTACTGAGCGCAATCTGCAAAATTTTTCGCTGAGTAAAATTTGTGGACTTCGCACATCTCTAGTCATATGCAAGGAGTCAGACCTTTCTTTCCAGCTCCTCTGAAATGTCACTTATAAAGACATTAAAGAATACCAGTCCCAGCACTGATCCCTGAGGCATCCGACTAGTCACCCTATCTTTTTGGAGTGAACTCTGTTGACCACCAATCTCTATCTCCTGTCCCCTAACCAATTTCTTATCCAGTTTACCACATTTGGACCCACTCCAAAGCTACTCAGGTTGCTTACTAGATTCCTATGTGGAACAGTGTCGAACACATTTCTGAAATCTTGGTTGGCCATGCCCACTGCTCCTCCCTGATCTAGTTCCTTGGTCACCTAGTCATACAGATATATCAGGTTTGTTTGACATGACCTCCCTCTGTGAAACCATGCTGCCTTGGGTGTTGTAGCCCACTGGAATCAAGATATCCCAAAATGTTTTTCTTCAGCAGTGATTCCATTAACGTTCCCACCACTAATGTCAGGCTGACTGGCCTATAATTGCCAGCTTCCTTCCTGCTACCTCTTTTGTGTAGTGGGACTACATCCACCCTCCTCCAGTCCTCCTGAACCACTCCTGTTTCCAATGAGCTCTTAAATAGAACTGTCAGAGGTGCAGCCAGAGCCAATATTTCCCTGAGATCCCTCAATACCCTTGGATGTACCCCATCTGGCCCCATTGCTTTGTCCACCTTCAGAATAGCAAGCCCCCTCAGGACCCTTGTGTACAAAAAAAGGACTAGTGTCCACCTCCTTCCAAAGCTTTTGTTACTTTTTTGTGCCCCCCCTTCATAGGTTTCATAGGTTAGTACAGAGCTTACACATACCAAGGTCCATTTTAGCTCACCAGTTAGTTCAGCTATACCCAAAGATTTTATTGTCAACAAGATATTTATCTAGTTTGCTCTTGAAATCTGACATTTTACTACTGGCCACTACCTTCACTGGGAGTTCATTCCACACCTTCACTACTCGTGAGCTAAACCAGTATTTCCTTTGGTTAGTATGGTATCTTTCTTTGGCTAGCTGCAATGGATGGACCCTTGTACAATATTTCTGGTTCCTAAGAACTAGTCTGAGCTGTTCCCATAGTCCTGTGTCTGATAAGGCCCTAAAACGTAGGCTCATGTCCCCCTTTAACCTATAGTACTACAGGGAAGACAACCCCAGTGCCACCAGTCTCTCATCATATTCTTTACCCCGATGTCCTTAATCATGTGTGTGGCCCTTTTCTGAACTCTTTCAAGGGCTTTGACTTGAGATCTTCCCCAAGGAGACCAGAACTGTGCACAATACTCCGTATGGGGTCTCACCAATGAAGTGTACAGCGGAAGAAGAACCTCCCTTTCTCTGCTCTTAATGTGTCTCTTGATATAGTACAGTATATTGCTAGCCTTTTTAACCACCTAGTTACAGTGCAGTTTGAAACTCAGGTCATTACTAATTCTAACACCAAGGTCCCTTTCATCTGTAACTTCTTTCAAGATTGTCCCATTTAGTACATATTTGAATTTATTGTCCTTATTCTTAGGTGCATCATGGTACACTTATCCATATTAAATGTTAATCTGTAATATTTAGCCCAGTGCTCCAACTCCCCCATTGCAGCCTGTAGGATATTTGCCTCATTGACATTGTTGACTATTAAAACTATCCAGGTATCGTCAGCAAATTTTGATTCCCATACATTAGTTTTGGTGGTCATAGAAGAGATGTATATGTTGAAAAGATGGGCCCAATACTGACCCCTGAGGCACTCTGCTGATTACCCCTGTCCACTCAGAGTATGAGCCTCTGATGCAGACTCTCTGTTTCCCATTGGTCAGCCATGAAGCTATTCACCATGTTAAGTTTCCCCTGTATTCTGTGCTCAGTTAGGGCATCACTCAGTTCCCCATGTGGGACTCTGTCAAATGCTTTAGAAAAATCTAAGAAAATGACATCAGCAGAGTGCCCACTGTCCAGTGTCTTGCTGACTTTACCATAAAAGTCCAAAAGACTGGCCTGGCAAGAATGCCCCTTTGTGAACCCATGCTGTATATAATCTGATGTCCCCCAACCGATGCATACAGTATGTAATATGATCCTTTATAATCCCTTCAAGGATTTTTCCCAGTACAGCTGTCAGACTGATTGGCCTGTAGTTGCCCACATCCTGCTTTGTTCCCTTTTTGTGCATGGGCATCACATTCACCCTCCTCCAGACCTCCAACGCATCCCCCTGGTTTATAGAACTCTGAAAGATAGCAGTCACTGGCCTAGCTAGTTCCTCTGCCATCTCCCTAATGACTCTGGGATGCAGCCCATCGGGACCCTGGGCCTTGTTTTGATCCAGCCTCAACAATCTATTTTTAATATCTGCTGTATCTAACATCAGGCTATGTTCCTTTACAGTATCTAAATGGGTTCTGACCCCATATGTTTTTGTGTTACAGTATATACTGAGATAAAATAATTATTTTAATTTAGCCATTATGTGAGTGTCAGTAATTAATGTCCCGTCTATGTCTTTCAGAGGGCCCATTGTTTTTGCCTCTCCTCTTTTGTTATTAATATACAAATAAAAAGATTTGTAATTATTCTTTGACCTTGTTAGCCAGTCTGTATTCATGATTTTGTTTAGCATGTTTGATGGTGCGTTTGGTTACCCTCAATGCCTCCTTATAAACACCCCAACATGCCTGGTGGCAACTTCTCTTTGCCCTTGCATAGGCCTAATTTTTTCCTTTTTATGCATTTCTTGACCCTGGGTGTCAGCCATGCCGGTGAGTCTCTAGCTCCTTATATTTCTTTCCAGATAGTATATACTTTTGGACTAAATCAACAATTGTACTGTCTAATAATTCCCACATTTGTTGCAGAGACTGATTTGCAAAGGCATCCCCCCAGTTACAATTGGCCTAGTTCTTTTTTCATAGTTTGAAAATCAGCCTTTCCATAGTTGAATAGAAAAGTTTCACCTATATGCTTAGCCTTGCCTTGCCTCCCTCTACACAGAATCATACCATGAAATGGTCACTGGAGCCCAGAGGCACCAATACTTTACAGTCTTGTATATTATCAGTCACGTTGCTCAGAACTAAGTCCAGTACATGATTCACCCTGGTGCTCTCCTCCACAAACTGTTCCATTCCAGACAGGTTAAATGCTTCCATGAAATGTAATTCATTGGAAGTTTTAGCCCTCAAATTATCCCAATCAATGCCTGGGAGATTGAAATCTCCCAGCAGTATTACATTCTCAGCTGTAGTCCATTTATTAATGAAGTCCAAAAGTTCTGTATCCTCCAGATGGGAGTTTGAGGGTGGTCTGCACACCACTCCAATGTTGAATTTGGTGCTGTGAGGTGGATTAGTTTTAATCCATATTAACTCTGATGATATCCAATTAGAAGTGTTTATCTGATCAGATATGATAATACCTTCTACATACACAGCCACTCTACCGCCCCTCATATCAAGCCTATCTCTATAGTACAAGGTGTAGCCATGAATATGCCTATTCCAGGTGTCATCAGTATTCCACCAAGTTTCAGTGATGGTGCAAATCTGTATTTTATTGTCATGTAAGGTGTATAGGAGTTCATCAATTTTTTTAATTAGGCTTCTGGCATTCAGTAGTAAGCAATTCCATTTTGTTACTGCCTTAGGCCCAGGAAATCCCTCGTTAAACTGGAGGCTCCCTCTGTACTATATGTTGCCCCCTTGTCCCCCCTACTAAGGAGTTTAAATGTCTATCAATTTCAAGCTTTAACCTGTGGGCCAATGTTCTCTTACCCTTTCTATTTAGATGTAGCCCATCCTGTGGAAACATGTAAAAATCCTGGCAACTAACCCAGTGATGAACAATTGTGTGCCCCTCCCTATGACACCATCTTTTCAACCAGCCGTTTAAAAGCAAATTTTCTCTATTTCTTGCTGCATTTGTCCTAGGAACCGTTAGTAACTCCAAAATTAATATGTCACAACCCTTTTCCTTTAAAGTTCTTCCCACATTCTCAAAATCTCTCTGGATATCTAGAATGCTCTATTTGGTAGAAGACTTGGTTTGCTGGCCAAGGCACCTAGCTTCACCTGAGCTCTTTCCTTCTAAGACTGCTTGAAAGGCAGAGTAGAGAAATTTACCAGAGCAAGGGAGAAGGATTAAGACTTAGTTTGGCTAAGCAGATTTACTGTGTGGTGGTGTTTTTATGTTTTACTCACAGGGATTGCTACTGTTTGTTGCTAACATTTCATTGCTTTATTTTTCTCTGATTCAAATTGTTGTTGCTAACATTTCATTGCTTTATTTTTCTCTGATTCAAATTGTTGTTGCTGGTATACCTTCTTCTGCATTATTACAAGGTGTGCCTACAGGTGTGTGCTAACAGATTACTGCTGTAATCTTCTGATTCAAATTGTCTTTGCAAGGTATATCTTCTGTTACTGCTTTATTTTTCTCTGGAGCAAAGTGTTTCTTACAGGGTATATCTTCTCTGAAATTACTGTATTACAGGTGGAGCTTACATTTTGTGACTTTTTTATCATTGGGCTAAGCAAAATGACTGTTTGACACTGTGTTTTATTTTATTCTTGTTTGTTGAAAAGGTTTGTTGTCTCAGAGGTGTTTCAGTCTCCTTCTCACATTGAAGGAGCTAATTGCTTTTCCTCCACAGCTCTTCCAAAGGATTAGGTATGTATGTGGGGTGGAGCTGGCAAACTGTCAGTAATTTCCAACAGAAAGAAGGGTTAAAAAGTCAGGTTAGTTGATAACTTGAGGTAGAAGACTTGGTTTGCTGGCCAAGGCACCTAGCTTCACCTGAGCTCTTTCTAAGACTGCTTGAAAGGCAGAGTAGAGAAACTTACCAGAGCAAGGGAGAAGGATTAAGACTTAGTTTGGCTAAGCAGATTTACTGTGTGGTGGTGTTTTTATTTTTACTCACAGGGATTACTACTGTTTGTTGCTAACATTTCATTGCTTTATTTTTCTCTGATTCTAATTGTTGTTGCTGGTATACCTTCTTCTGCATTATTACAAGGTGTGCCTACAGGTGTGTTAACAGATTACTGCTGTAATCTTCTGATTCAAATTGTCTTTTGCAAGGTATATCTTCTGTTACTGCTTTATTTTCTCTGGAGCAAAGTGTTTCTTAGGGTATATCTTCTCTGAAATTATTACAGGTGGTGCTTTACAGGTTTTACAGTTTTATCTAACATTAGGATAAGCTTTCAGGGTTACTGCATTTGTTGTTGACTGATTGTTTCTGCTCTTACCTCCTTGTTCTTTCGTCCGTGGTTCTTCTTTTTGGCAGGGAAGGGCCCAGCCACCCACCCATCCTAACCACCCCACGCTACACTCCTTTTATAGGGTACCACAGTTGTGACATTTCTGTGGCAGAGCAGGAAGGGGCGGATCAGTGGGGCCTCCACAAGGTGATCTCATTTACAGGGCACTAGTAATTTAACTTGTTATAACAAGTTAAACAAAGCACAATTAATCCATTACTTGCATTTTTCCTTTTTTTCCTTCTAATTACTCTGACTAGGTTACAAACCCAGCAACTTATTTGGAATGGATTTCATTAACTGCAGGTACTGTGGAACAATTTTCAGAAGGACGGTCTTACAGGATTTAGGACACTGTCCTACATGCTGGCCTTTGGAGATCTTAGGTCTCAGCTCGGGCAGCATGGGCAGAGATTGCACGCCCAAATTTCATATTGAAGAGGAAATACATTATAAGAACCACCCGCCATTTCCCCAGCATCCAACAGAAAAACCTCCGACCGCAGAGGGTAGTTGGTCCAGGAGGGTTGGCAGTTGGTTAGGAGGAACAAATCAGGTGCCCCATCACTCTCTGCTCTCCAACACATTACCTCCAAAAACCATATAAACACTACTAAACAGGTATCTGCCTCTATCTCTGAAATCAAATAAAGAGGCAGAAGACACTGCAGAGCAGGACATCATGGCACAGGAGCTAGCACAACAATACTCACCCAAATCAGGAACCAAAACTAAACAAGCACAAAGGAAATCCAAAACTTCTGATCATAGGAGACTCCATGATTCGGGAGTTGATACCCATCTCCAGCCAGGGGTGATGGTCAGATGTCTCCAGGTACATCAGCATGGAGAGACACTGACCGCATTCTAAAATTGTTCACAAAGCAGGAGAAAACATTGATGTCCTAGTACACATAGGGACTATTGATCTCCCAGCCGGTCAGTTGTGGAGACCAAGGAACACCTGACTAAGCTGGGTGACAAACTATCATCTATTTGTCGGCATCTCCTTCTCTGAGATCCTGCCAGTCTGGGAGAAGGGAGCAGATGGACGGAAGGTCAGAGAAGGGAGATAGGGGAGCTAAACACGTGGCTCAAGGACTGGTGCCAGGAAAAAGGACACAGATTTGTAGGAACTGGCAACAGTTCTGGGAGCGAAAGTTCTTTAAATTTGATGGACTGCATCTGACTAAAGAGAGTCAGTGCATTGGGGCAGAAGTTTGACGCTTTGCAGAATATTTAAACCAGCAAATGGGAGAGGGTGCAGCACCCCATACGTCGAATGGAAGAACACCCTCCCCTCAGCTAGTGGTCAAACAGGAATTCAGCGTGTTTGCCGTTCATTTGCATCACCAGGTAAGAAAAAAGGTTTGTCTCCCATACGATGCACAAGGGTAATGCCAAACTTCACCCAACAACTAACACACCAAAATCTGCCAATGGAAAATCATGTACACAATGCTCACAGCCTGGAAATAAGATCCCAGACCTGCAGGTAATAATGTCAGAGGCTAAACTGGACATAGTACAATTAGTGAGACGTGGTTTACCAGTAACCACACTTGGGAGACTTCAGTACCTGGCTATGTATTGTTCAGAAGAGACCGAGGTGCAAAGGGGAGGAGTGGCCCTGTATGTTAATGAAAATATCAAAGCTACAGAAATTCAGAATACACATGAGAGCCAGAAGAACTGTGGTCACCCTGGAAACAGGAAATGGGACAGCCATAAGAACTGGGGTTGTCTAGGCCCCCAGACCAGAGGGAGGACATAGACACATTACTGTTAGAAGATATACAAAACATGACAGCTAAAGGGAGGTTCTGATAATGGGAGACTTCAACATGCCAGATACAGATTGGTCAATACCAGCAGGAACATCTGCCAGAACTAGACTCATAGTGGATTCCCTGCAGGAGGGCCTCAAACAACTGGTACAGCAACCCACAAGAGACAGGGCTATCCTAGATCTAGTACTGACTAACAAAGAAGGATCACAGATCTCAGGTAGAAGGTCACCTGGGGCCAGTGACCATCACATGGTATGGTTCAATTTGGCTACTACATCTAAATCATCCCATTCCAAGGCAAAAATATGGGACTTCAGAGGAGCTGACTTTGATAAGATGGCAACAGAGTTAAGCTAGCCCTGGCAAAAGAAACACAGGTGAGGAGGTACAGGCAAAGTGGGCAAGCATTAAGGATGCAATACTTGAAGCAACATCCCATTGTGTTAGACAGAAAAGGAAGTGCAAAAGAAGGAAACCACTTTGGTTCTCAAATACAGTAGCAGAAAGGTCAGAGCCAAAGGCTGGCCTTCAGGAAATATAAGGGAACACAGCGGGATGAAGATAGGAGGCATACCAAACTGCCCTAAGGGAAGCAGGTAAGGCAGTAAGGCAGGCAAAGTCCCAAACTGAGGAAACACTAGCACGAACAGTAAAGAAGGTGACAAGACTTTCTATAGATACATTAGTGAAAGGAGAAAGTCCAGAGGGGTATTGCTTGCTTAATGGAGAAAAGGGAGCATGTGAGGAGGAGGACCCTGTAAAGGCATCTATCCTAAATAGATACTTTGCTCAGTATTTACTGAAGAGAAGGCAGGGCAGGGTCACAGCTCAGCATCATGGACACAGGGGAGGGAGGTGAGCACTACTCCTTCACAAGAAAGGGTCCTACAAGAGCTTGCTAAGCTCAGGGTGGATAAGGCAATGGGACCTGATGGCATACATCCCAGGGTACTTAAGGAGCTAAAGGAGGAACTAGCAGAGCCATTAGCAGAATTGTTTAGTGAGTCTCTGAGCACAGGAGAGGTCCCAGAAGACTGGAGAAGGGCTTTATGTGATCCCGCTCCACAAGAGTGGTAGCAGGGAGGAGGCGGGAACTACAGACCAGTCAGTCTTACCTCAGTAGTGGGCAAGATTATGGAGGCACTCCTTAAGGAAAGGATAGTGCAACACCTGGAATCCATAGGGGCACAGGATCCAAGACAGCATGGGTTTACAAAGGAAGGTCCTGTCAAACTAATCTCATAGATTTCTTTGACTGGGTAACCAGAGTGGTGGACCAAGGGGAGCAGTTGATGTAGCCTACCTTGACTTCAGCAAAGCTTTTGACACTGTTCCACATAGAAGATTGATAAATAAGTTAGGTAGGCTCGGGTGGGTCGAAGTTGGTCAACTGGGTGGCAAACTGGTTGACTGGCAGAAAACAGAGTGGTGGTAAATGGTATACAGTCAGAAGAGATGCAAGTCACAAGTGGGTTCTCAGGATCAGTCCTGGGGCCAGTCCTATTCAACATCTTCATTAGTGACCTCGCAGATGGACTAGAGGGTAAGGCTTGTCTGTTTGCAGATGACACCAAGATCTGCAACAGAGTAGATGATCCAGATGGGGTGGGCAGAATGAGAAGAGATCTGGATAAACTAGCAAAATGGTCAGAAGAGTGGCAACTGGGATTTAATGCAAAGAAGTGCAAAATCATGCACATAGGGAAGAGAAATCTGAAGCCACTTATAGGCTGGGAGGAGTTGCTAGCAGTCACAAAGGAAGAAAGAGACTTGGGCATCATCATCACTGATGACCTAAAATCATCCAAGCAGACCTCTAAAGCAGTAGGTAAGGCTAGGGGGTGTTAGGGTGTATTAGTAGGGTATCACAAGTCATAAGAGGGAGGTAATAATCCTCTGTACAAGACATTGGTTAGGCCCCATCTGGAGTACTGTGTGCAGTATTGGAGGCCACACCTTCACAAGGACATTAACCAAATTGAGGCAGTCCAGAGAAGGGCAACCAAAATGGTGCAGGGACTGCATCAGAAGACATATGAGGACAGATTAACGGAGCTCAATATGTATACCCTTGAGCAAAGGAGGGAGAGAGGTGATATGATCGAGACATTTAAACACCTTAAGGGCATAAACAAGGTGAAAGAGTCTAACATGTTTAAATATAAGAAAATAGCAGGACAAGAGGACACAGCATGAGATTAGAGGGAGGCATTAAGGGGAATGTAGAAATTCTTTTCACAGAAAGGGTGGTAGATGCATGGAATAGCTTACCACAAGAAGTGGTGGCTATGAATACAGTGCAGGGCTTCAAACAGGCATGGGATAGGCATAAGGGAGCAATACAAATGACTATGAATAGATAGGTCACTGACAGAGCAAAGGCCGATGGCACATTTATAAGGTAGAAAAAGAAATGGGCAGACTGGATGGGCCTTGCGGTCCTTATCTGCCGTCAACTTCTATGTTTCTATGTTTCTATGCCCACGTCATTAACCCCTATATGTAATACTGTTACTGGCCTTACTGTCTTATTCAGTAAATCAGGGAGGGGCAGCTTGATATCCTCTATCCCTGCTCCAGGGAGTACGCTGACTGTGGTATATTCATTGCTCATAATGTGTTGTCAATATACCGCAGCATGGAGTCCCCGACCACCAGAACATCCCATGGGTCTCCTTCCAATAATGATCGTTTTACACCCCCCCTTGGCTGTCCATATTAACCATTAGATGCATGTTTGTGTCATCATCTATAGGAGGCAGTTGTCCCTTTTTCCTGCTCCTTTTTCTGTGAACACTGAACAAAAGTATTTGTTCAGGATGTCTGCCTTTTCCTGCTCCTACTCTGCACAGTCCCCTCCTTCCATTTTTAATCTTACAATCCCACCCCCAATCTTCCTCTTTTTACTTATATACCTAAAAAAATGTCTTGTCTCCTTTAGTTATCTCCTGGGTCATTCTCTTTTCAGTCTGAGCCTTAGTGCTCCTTATTGCTTTCCCTGTTTCTCTCGATACACCTCCCTTTTCTCCTCCATCTGCATCTCTTTATACTTTCTGAATACTAACCTTTTAGCTTTTACTTTTTCAGTCACCTCATTCAAGAACCATAGTGTTCTCTTTTTCTTCTGTCTTTAGCTCACTTGTTAGATGCAGAGGTTTGTTGCTTTTACTAAGCTCCCTTTTATCTTCACCCACTGTTCCTCCATCCCACCCAGGTCACTTACACCTGCTAGGTCATCCATAAATCATTCACTGATCTTTTTAAAATCTGCCCTCCTGAAGTCTAGGATGCTCACCCTTATGGGGTTTGATTCTGCACCCATCCTTATACTAAAATCACAATCTATGGTGATTAGTAGTCCCCAAGTGGCCTCCCATCTTGACATCTGCAACACTGTCCTTCTTTGAAAGTACCAGGCCAGTATTGCCCCACCACAAGTGGGTTCACTGACTAGTTGCTATTAGGAATGCCCCTTACAGAGAGTCCAGGATGTCCCTACTTTTAGCTGAAGCCACTGCTGGTAGGCTGCATCCCACATCTGACAAGTTGAACTCCCCCACCATTATCGCCTCCCCATTTTCTGACATCTTGCCATTGGTTTCCACCAGTACCTTATTTAATTCCTCCCCTTGTACTGGAGATTTGTGGATCTTTCCTGCATGAAAAGTTGCTGTATACCCCATCGCCAGGGTGACCCACAGTACCTCTATCTCCTCTTGTATTCCTTGTTTCTTTGTGGCTTTTATATTTTTCCTCACATGAAGCACCACAACTCCTACTGTCCTTTCCACACTCCTTCCTGAAGAAAGTATAGTCTGGTATAGCCATGTCCCAGTCACGGTTTTCCATGCACCATGACTCAGTAATGGCCACAGCATCCAGGCTGGCTCTTGCCATGATGGTCTTTATATCCAGAATCTTATTTCCTAGACTTCAAGCATTTGCACACATGGCCTTCCAGATTTTGTTTCCACTCTACTTGTTGCTCCTTATGGCCTTGGGAGGCAGTACAGTGCAGTGGTTTAAATACCCTGAGCTGCAAACTTGGAGACATGGGTTTGAATCCCACAGAATCCCACTTGCACACTGTGTGACCCTAAGCAAGTCATTTAACTTCCTTGTGCTCCCAGGTTGCACCTGGAAACAAGCTTCAGCTTAGTGTACCTCTCTTGGTTAAACAATTTCCCCTTCCCAGTCCCCCTTTTTCCTTTTTGCCCTCCTTCCTTCCTTTCCACCTCTCTTTTTAATGCTCCCGCTCCTTTTCTCTTTTATCTCTATCACCCTGCTCACTTTATAATTTGCACCCTGGCGGATTCCTCTCTCCTTGGGATTGGAGAGAAAGTCCTATGGGGATAGATTGGGTGAGCTGAACATGTACTCCCTGGAGGAAAGGAGGGATGGGGGGTATAAATGAAACCTTTAAATACCTTAAGGGGATAAATAAGGCTAATACAGAATAGATTTTCCAGCTTAGAAGAGGGGAGGGATACAAGAGAGCATCAGCTGAGATTGGAAGGGAGAAGATTCAAGAAGAAAATCAGGAGGCATTTTTTCACTGAGCATTTTTTTCACTGAATGGGTGGTGGACAGGTGGAATGCTCTGCCTGAGGAGGTGGTATCCTATAGAATGGTGGGTTGCTTTAAGAGGGGTTGGGACAGTGTGGGGGGGTTGTGATAAAGAGGGGAGGGGAGGGTGAGGCTAGCTGCAAGTTGAGGGGCTAGCTGCATGATCAAGCAGACTCGACAGACCGTAAGGCCTGCTTCTGCTGGCATTTTCATATTTAACTATGTTTGTATGTCCTTACTCTCTACTTCAGCCTGTTGGGGGGGGGGGGCAGTTTCTGACTCCCTTACTACTTCTGCCACCTCCATTGGCTACTTTGAATGTTCATCAAGGTAATATTTAAACCATCAACTGAGGTATGTGGTTCCCCTCTCAGATGAATGCAGGCCATCAGCCCTATATAGGCCCTTATCCTCCCAACTGGGTGCCCAGTCCCTAGTGTAGCCAAACCCTTCCCCCCTGCACCATTTCTTCAGCCATGAATTAAAGCTCCTGGTCTGGAGTTCCCTCTCCAGTCCCCTGTCATAGACAGGCAGCACCTCAGCAAAAGCCACTGAGCTAGCTACCTGCCTGAGACCCCTTCCCAGCTCCCTAAACTCCCCCTGCACTATCCCAATCTGCAGATGCAATCTGCGTATAGCTGTAGCAAGTGACACAGTCTGATATTTTGATATATGTCTAAAGAGATGCTTTCTGATGGTCCTGCAGTGGTACTACAGGCAGGAAAGCAATTTCTCTAGAGATATCACAGAAAATATCATGACATATCTGACCATGTCTTTTCTGCAGCTGTGCAGTATGTAACATCCATTAAAGCTGGAAGTAACATACTGTACTTGAAGAACAGCATGATAACACAGAGCCACTTTGAAAGAATCATAGTATGTAAGCTGCACAAACAACAAAAGAAAACAGATCATTTCAAATCTGATTGGTTTTTGCAAATTTCTCCAACCACATACATTCATTTCATAACCTAAAACCCAGTAAAAAGCAGCTTGTCATGGAAATTCTGTGTGTATGTGGGGGAGGGAGGAAAATTCAAAATTAAATGCCAACTAGTGCTGCTTCTGCTTACCATGCTGCTACTTAGATCTCGCAAAGCTGCCTGACAGACACATTAAATATAACCTCAGTCTTCCTATCATGCACAAAACAGCATGAATGAAAATTATCTTCTCAAGCTTTGCTGGAAGCCTAAAAATAGCAATCTGCTTGAGGGAGGGATCTGCATGTAAAGCAATCGACAGGAGGATTAGGAACAGCAGTGTCAAAATAAAGTAACATAAAACTACTAACTATGTCTAAGAATATTTATTTAGTGCCACTCACTACTTGTAATTAAAAACTACTAAATTGATAAATTTTGAAGAGTTTAAGGGTGGAGTTATCCTCACATGTATTCAGTAGTTTTAGGTAGGTTGGTAAGCCTTTATTTATATGTAACCCCTAAGTGGCACTATCCCAGGGGCTACTACCCCTGCCTGCTTGGCTACTAACAGGTTAAGGGGCCTGAGTTCTGAAACGGGTGCCTCCACCCAGAGGTCAGGGATGGTAGTGGTCAAACTAGCCTGGTCATAGCCCTCTGGGACACTGTAACCCCCCTCAATTCCTGCTAGTGGCCCACACTATATATAATAAGCACTTTCATGATTGACACTTACCATCAGGGTTGATTTATCCAGTTTGACCCTGAGGACCCCCTGTAAAACAAGGTTAGGCAGCACAAATGACAACAGTAAAACCTAAAGCACAAACTAGAAACACAGTCTGTTGAATTGCAGAAAAAAGAGTAGATCTGATTTATTCAGGGAGTTATAACAAGGAAAGAGCCATAATCAGGATAATTGGCTTATAAACTACATTAATCACTCTGTTATGCATGCAGTGCAGAATCCCCCTCACATAGTCACACACGCACTGGGTACCCAGGTAAAAGGCAGATGGGCTAGCCAGGATCATTGCCTGGGGAAGGCCAGTGTTGTAGCTGGTTGGGGCCCTGTGATGAAAATTCAAAATGCACACACACAATTTGTAATCCAGAGACAGATGGCTCAGTTCGTGAAGAAAAGGAACTAACAGAGGAATCAGATGACACACTTTGATTTAACAGAAGATGTAGGGAGCTACCCTGATATTTACTCATGGTACCCAAGTCTGGACACAGGATGGATGAAATGGAGACTGCTGACAAGTAATGTGGATGACCAGTGAAAAACAGGACCCACACAGCACAGCAAGGCGTCGTTCCATTCAGGCATGGAGTGGAGGGCTGTTCCCCAGGCAGGTCTCTCGTTGATGGCTCTTCTCGGTGCAGCAGGGTAGTCTGGCAGGACCCTCGTGGCAAGGCCCAGCCTCATGGAATCAACTGCGGATTCAGTCCATTTGTGCAGGCTACAGATTTTAGCAAGCAGCCCACAGTTCACACAGTGGGGAAATACAGCATGACCCTTGGTCTTCAAACAGCACATTTATATGTAACAGCAAGCAGCACACAGTTGCACATTGGAGAAATACAGCACGACCCACTGTCTTCAAACAGCACATTTGTATGTGAAAGGTTCTACAATACCAGGCACACTGCTCCCCGGTACCAATCGCAAAGTCACTTCTCTAATCAGGAGCTCAGAATGTAGCTGGAGTTCCTGCCAGGCCAATCGCATTCAGCAAAATCTTCAGTCCTCTACAGGTTAAGCCTGCTCCCAATTCAGTGGCTTCTTTGTTCTCACCAGATCAGATTTAGTCCAAAACACTTCTCTCTCTTTCTCTGGGCCGAAAACAGGCAAGCGGGCCAGAAGTCAGGCCTTCCACAGTTCTCCCACGCGAACTACTGTGCAACAGCTGCTCGAACTAGAAGAGCTGTTACTCCTTCAGCTTCCAACTTAGATCTGCCTTCATAGCAGGCAGCCCTGGCATTTCCTTCAGATCCAGAGAGATCCAGTTGCCTGATTCAGCTGTCAGTCACAACATGCTCCCCGTATTGGTGCAAAAAGGCACCAACAGTCAAAAACTAGGATTCCCAGAGACTTGCTGTACATATCCCCTTAGTTGCAGGCTCCATTTTAGAGTCTCCAAGTACTGATTGGTCCAATTCGGCAGTTCAGGACCAAAATGGTGGAGCCAAACAGATCAGTCCTTGCTGCAAAGAAGGCAGGTTAGAACAAACTACATTATCATTGCTACTCTAAATGATTACCAGCAATTAGTTACATCTTTCAGCAGGGCTCCTTCTGCACAATCAGCGATGGCAGAAAAGGAGCTATTGTCCAGCAGCCCGGGCGGGACTCGAGCAGGGAAACACTCAGACCCCCCATTCAGATGAATTATATCTGCAATCGGGCAGCACTTAAAGAGACAGTACATGGAGGCTTTAAAGGCGCTCACTGGTAATACATTTAACGGCTATGGCACCGAACACCAGCCAGGCAGCGAGCACTTAGGCAAGCTCATTGAAGACCTTTCGGGAACCCCCATTTGTAGGGGGATTACACCCTTCCCTTCCTGGAGAAAACTTGGCTTCCACGTCAAGTTAATACCATCACAATAATTGCAATTGCCAATCATACAATACATCTATACCATTAGCAGGCTAGGTCTGTAACTTCTAAGACATCAGTCAACATATTCAACCTTTACTATACACATTCTCTGCATTTCACAGTATAACGTCCATTCTAAATTACATTAGGCATATTTCACAAAGGTACTTTATACATCCTGCCATACAAAATTTAGGTAATAACTTCCTGTACATTGAACACTGTGAGAGGGGGCTCTTCCCTATCATCTATCCTGGGGCTGGATGGGACAGGGGCACCATACCTAGAGGCAGGACAATCAACCTGGAATTTGCACCTAGGCTCAGTTTGGGCAGTGAGCTTTGAGAAACATACACCCCCTTATGGACTAAACTGAGAGACAAATGTACTGGCCTCCCAGGGGAATCATAACTGAAGTGTACCAGAGGCTTGACAGCTCAGCCAGTCTTTCTGGGGGGAACAACCACAGTCTCCGTACTGTCAGCAACAGCCTGGGGGCTTTCATTACTTGAAAGGGGTGCTTCTGCCTGGATAGGGAGGTTCACACTTGCGGCACTGTCAGCCCCTGGCTCTGTAAATTCTGGTTCTATAACACTTTGCTCACTTGGAAGGCACTCTGACACTGGAAGGGAATTATCATCACACTCAAAGTATTCTTTAGGTTCTGGCATGTCACCAGTCTGACTAAGACCATCTGCATCTTCCTTAGGTAAATCACACAGTTCCACCATACAGAGTGACTCAATATCGTCAGACATGACACTGCACACTTCACTTTCTGGGAGCATTGGCTCCAGGGACAAAGCTGGGGGGTTCGGCAGTCCAGAAGGCCCAGCTTCATCCCCACAATTGATCTTGGGGCTACCTTGAAACAGCTGACTCAGTTCATAAGTGGGATAATAAGCATAGTTGCACTCACTCTCATCAGAAGTGGACTGACAGTCATTATCATTCTGGGCTTGCTGAGGAGAAAATCTTAAGTCTGTGACCACTGGGGTAGGTTGACCCTGTCTTCATTTGGCAGCAGCCCGAGTTACCGGTCCAGAGGAATAATCTCAGAGGGGTTCAGCCTCAATTATGACTTGACCACTAGGCAGTAAATGGTTATGGTGCTGTTCTTGACAGCTTTTGAATCATTTTCAGGCTGCACTTTGTACACGGGTAAGTCATCCAACTTGCCTACTACTAAATAAGGAAGATGGTGCCATTGGTCTGCAATTTTATGTTTACCATGCAGTCCCAAATTGCAAAACAACACATGGTCTCCAGTTTGAAGCTCTTGGGCCTTTACTTTTTTATCATATCTTTCTTTATTGGATAAGTTTCTCTTTGCAGCCATTGTCTGGGCTAGTTGATATGCGTGATTGAATTGGGCCTTCAGTTTTTGTACATATTGTAGACAATTTTTAGCTCTAACCCCATAGGGAGAGACCCTGAAACAAACATCAACTGGCAGCTGAGCCTCCCTCCCAAACATGAGGCAGTAGGGAGAGAACCCGATAGCATAATTTCTTGTACAATTATAGGCGTGAACCAAGGTGCTAATCTGCTGGCTCCATTTATGCTTGTCTTTTGGGTGAAGAGTGCCCAGCATGTCCAGCAGGGTGCGATTAAAGCATTCTGGTTGTGGGTCCCCCTGTGGGTGATAAGGGGTGGTTCTTGATTTCCTCACCCCCCATAGGGAGAGCATTTCTTTGATTAAGCAACTCTCAAAGTCTCTACCTTGATCAGAATTAATTCTCTAGGGGGCCTCGTAGTGGATGAAGAAATTTTCCACTAGCACCTTGGCCACAGTGGATGCCTACTGATCTTTGGTCGGGAAAGCTTGGGCATACCTTGTAAAATGGACTGTGACCACCAACACATTACCAATGTTTCACTGATCGGGCTCCAAACTCAAAAAGTCTATGCAAACTAATTTCATGGGTGTGCTAACGGTAATGTTGACAAGGGGGGCAGCCCTCTAGGTCAGGGTCTTTCTCTGCAGGCAGTGACTACAAGTCCTTACATGATGTTCAACATCGGCCCCCATCTCAGGTCAGTAGAACTGAGATCTAACTAGGTCAAGGGTTCAGTCAATACTGAGGTGGCCCATATGATTGTGGAGGGACCTCAGCACCAAGTCTCTAAAAGCTGTGGGCAAGACCAATTGTTACTTGTTTACTTGGCCTCCCCTATCACTGTCTTTCTATACAGCAACTGATTAAGCAGCTTTAATTTAGGGCCTTCTTTAAATATTAAAGCAGTTCGCAAATCAGAGGAGCGCAATTTGGACACATCTTTCCCTGCATGGAGGGATTCAAGGGCTGACTGAATCATAGAATCTTGGGATTGAGTCCACTGAATGCTGTCATTATCATATTGAGGTAGTGCACTAATATCTAGAGCGGAGAAGTGACGGTACGCAGCTGGTATGGAGGTATCAGAGGAGCCCAAGCAATCTACTAAGCAGTCCACTGTGTCCGTAGACATCTGTTCATCTTTGTCAAACTTTTGACATAGTGCTCAAATGTCAGGTTTGGACAGCCTGACCCAATCACCTTTGGAAGTGGGCCTCTGGGATAGGGCATCAGCATCTATGTGATTCAGGCTTGATTTGTATTCAACAGCATAATCATAGGTAGACAACTCAGAAAGCCACCGATGCCCAGTGGCGTCTAACTTAGCTGAAGTCTGCACATAGGTCAAAGGATTATTGTCAGTCTTTATCAGTATCTTTGCCCCATACAAGTATTCATTGAAATGGTCAGCGATGGTACACTTTAATGCCAGGAACTCCAGTTTATGCACAGGGTAGTTTTTCTCTGATGGGTTCAGACTTCTACAAGCAAAGGCCACCATTCTCAAACCATTCTCATGTTCTTGATACAGCACAGCCCCCAAACCTTGTAGGCTAGCATCTGTATGCAACACATATGGTCTAGTAAAGTCAGCATAGGCGAGGATGGGAGCATGAGTGAGCTGATATATTATTTCATGAAAAGCAGCCTCACAGTAGGGTGTCCAGCGGGACTCAAAAAGTTCACCTGGGCGGAAGTACACTCTTTCTGTTTCAGTGAATCACCCTGGAGTAGTCCTTTATGAACTGCTGATAGTAGCCACAGAATCCTAGGAAGTGCTGTAATTCTTTCAGATTGTGGGGCTGGGGCCAGGTGGTCAAGGCCTTAACTTTATTAGGATCAGTCTCTGCCCCCTCTGTGGATACTATATGCCCCACATACTTCACAGATGTCTGAAAAAAAGTGCGTTTGTCAATGAACAGCTTAAGGACGAAATCCTCTAGTCGGTCTAACACTTTAAATAGTCAGCTCTCGTACTGCTTCAATGAACTTCCAAACACAGTGACATCATCCAAGTACACCAGGCTTCCAGTAGATTCATACCCCCACTGCACGTTCCATCAGCTGCTGAAAGGTGGCAGGGGTACCCGATATCACCTGTGGCATTCTTAGAAATTCATAGAACCCCAAGGGACAAATGAAAGCAGTCTTCTCAGGCTCCTCTGGGGCTATTGGAATTTAGCAGTATCCACTGAGAAGATTCAACACTGAGAACCACTTGTTCCCATTCAGACAGTCCAAAGCATCTTGTTCATGGGGCATAGTGTATTGTTCTGAGATGGTCCACCGGTTAAGGGTTTGATAATCCTCGCACATTCTTACTGTCCCATTCTTTTTTTGCACCACCACAATGGGTAAGGTATAGAGGCTTCTGGATTCTTGTATCGCACCAGTCGCAAGCATCTCCTGCAGGTGTTTTCTTACATCATCTATGTCTGTGGGAGCTTCGCACTGAGACCTCTCATGAAATGGCAATTCATTGTGCAGTCATATGTGATGTTTCACTCCCTGAACACATCCCACATCCCACTCCTTCAATGAAAACACTTGGTCTTTCTGGGCAAGTCTCTTGCTGAGTCTAGCCTTCCATTCAGCTGGCAACGGGGAGTCACCAAAGTCAAAAAGGTCATGGGTCACTCTATAAGTCACTCCAGAGTGCTTGTTACTGGGTAACTCTGCAGTGTCTGTGCAGTGTATGGTAGCTAGGGTGCAGCCTCTGTTCTCCTGAATCTTCTGATCTGAGACATTGTGGACCTGGACCATCACTCGTCATGCATAGGCATGAGCATGAGCAGGTAAGATGCTGGGTCTGGCCAACAATCCTTCTGGCAATTTTCCATTGCCTGGCACTTCCAGCATCAGTATCCTATTCTTGACATCCTTCCTTTAGTGGACCGCCCCTTGTAAAGTACACTGGGCGTTGGGGGCTAGCACCAGTGACTCGGGATCCTACTTCCATACAACCCCGACCGGCTCATCCAGATCCACCTCCTTGGCATTCTGCTGCAACTCATAAGCCTTCTTAATCAATGTGGGAATTCTCAGGGCCCTGAGAGTCTGGTGCCCTTGTTTCTCATAGCATAATTGTGTCAGTCTCCCGAACATATGAGTGTTGGTCCCAATTAGTTGGGGAACCCCATCATACAGTCCAGCAGGGGGACACTCTAAGGCCAAGGTCTCGACTTGCTCCACCACTCCAGCCACTGAGGTAGGAAAAGACAGCCAGATCTGAATATACCCAGAGTATGGATATGACTTCTCACTCAGTCCCCAGACATGTAGGCCTTCCAAGGGTTGTAGGGGCACATCAGGCAGGTGCTTCCTGTACAAATCTTGAAACACGACAGTCATTTAAGACCCACTATCAACCATGGCTCAGGTGGACACACCATTCACTTTTACTGTAGTTTCCATTGAAGAGCCCACCACCTCGGACCATTCAGGAGGAACAGCAGCAGAGGCCTGGACAGATGATTTAGCCACATAGGGATTTGAGTTAATACTTCTTGAACCCTCACTGCAGTCATTTTGGGCACTCCTCGGTCGCTGATTTGTTTTCGTAAGCTCCTCTTGAAGCTGATTCACTACTTTCTCTAAGTCCTTCTGAGACCAACATTCCCTCTTCAGATGGCCATCCCTGCCGCAATTGTGACAAATGACAGACTCTCGGGGCATCCCGGGAGAAAACATTCAGGGGATGCTGCAGTATTGACGGGAGATTGTGATCTGCCTCCTGCTGGTAGTGTGCCATGTCTCAAAAGTTCCTTTAGGGTGGCAGTCAATTCCTTGAGCTCAGCTGAGAAGCAACTCTCCGTAGAGGACATCTGAGGATGCACCCCACCCCCATAGCAGTCAAGTCCTGACTGGGGCCAGGGTCTTGGTCAGCAGGTGATACCTCAGTGAACACACCTGGTTGTACCTTTCTGACTTCCTTCAGCAACTCCTCTCCCCACTGGTTAGCCCACAGCAGGGCACTCTTAGTGGCCTCCATTACGGATGGACTTTCGGGTGCCATAATCACCGGGCTGCACTCACCCCATAATCACAATCTCCCTCTTCACCTTCTACCTCTTGGAGTTGTTTTATTAAGTCATAGTAGTCAGATGGGTTACCCCTCCTATCCTGGAGCCTTAACTGGATGATCTGCAATTTAGAATGCTTGGCACGTTGCAAGATGTGCCCCAATCTCACACGGTTCAAGTCACTGGTGGCTACCCCACCTTTCCTGTAAGCCTTCTGCAGAGCTCTTTCTAAACAAGTAACATAAGCAGACAAGCTTTCCCCCTTCCCTTGTCTGGTACCTTGGAATTTCCACATCAAAGTTTCCCCTTACTCAATGTTCCCAAAATTGCCTTCAAGTGCTGATAGGTACTTCTGCGCAGAGGCCTCAGGGTTTGCGGACCTCAAAAACTTAATGGCTTCAACAGCAGGGCACCTCAGACTTTCTATAATTTTTTTCCACTTCTCAGCCTCCGCACACTGCCACTCAGGTACCAAGGGGGCAACATGGTTGATCCAGGTCTCCCAGTCATCCTCCCCCTTGGGGGTAGGGAGGGTGCCTGAGAAGGTGCTCAGCCATCAGTAGGAGTCGTGACTAATGGCAGGTACAGATGTAGGAGTCAGCATTGGCATGGGTACAGACAGTGGGGCAGTAACAGGCACTGGAGTGGGAGTAGGTGTTGGGGAAGGAGCACCCCCAGGTGGCTGGAACAGTTTCTTAAAGTCCTCCACAGTTTTCCCTTCCTCCAGCAACAACTTAGTGAATTTATCCTCAAAAGTTTCAGATAATGGGGGGAGCTCATCCTCCCCAGGGTCTTTACTGTCTTCTGTTATCACTCTCCAGGTGGCAGGGGCCACTTCTGAGGCAATAGTCTGTGGCACTTTAGAGCTGTCCACCAGGTGACTACACTCTATTAAGGCTATTAAAGTTTGGGCAAGCAAATTAGCCTGTTGACCCACCACCATAGGATTTTTTAAACATTCAACTTTGGAGAGCACATCGCTTTACAGTATCCTTACTGGTACCCAGGGGACTATCCAGTATAAGCATAGCATTTTGGGGGTCAATCTCCTGCCCAGTACATCACCCCATCAACTGGCGTACAGCCGCCTCTGTTTGGTAGCCATTTATATTTGACAATAATTTATAATTTTGGCCACTAGAGGATGCTAATCCCAGCAGTGCCTCCAAGATGTAACCGCTAGATAGCACTATCCCATTGGCTACTACCCCTGCCTGCTTGGCTACTAACAGATTAAGGGGCCTGAGTTCTGAAATGGGTGCCTCCACCCAGAGGTCAGGGTTGATAGCGGTCAAACTAGCCTGGGCACAGCCCTCTGGGACACTGTAACCCCCCTCAATTCCTGCTAGTGGCCCACACAATACACAATATGCACTTTCATGATTGACACTTACCATCAGGGTTGATTTATTCAGTTTGATCCTGAGGACCCCCTGTAAAACAAGGTTAGGCAGTACAAATGACAACAGTAAAACCTAAAGCACAAACTAGAAACACAGTTTGTTGAATGGCAGAAAAAAGAGTAGATCTGATTTATTCAGGAGGGCTATAACAAGGAAAGGGCCGTAGTCAGGATAATTGGCTTATAATTACCGGCAAGCGCTTTTTCCCATAGGGAAACCCGGTTATAATTTGCCATTATAACCAGCTCGGCTGGTTATAACGGCAAACACGCACCAGGTTTCCCTAGGAACAGCCATCTCTCAGTTGCTGTTCTCCGATGTTCACGTTCAGTGACGGAATTCCATTGCGCAGCACACTTCCTGGTCCCTCCTATTCGGGGAAATGAACTTCTCATAAAAAAAAAAATAAAAACTATTTTCCTGCAGTAAACCACTTGAAAATGGAAACAAGTATTTTCCCGTCACTCTGACACCACAGCTGAGTCCATGTCAGACTGCCCCTGCCTCGAAGCTCGAAGGCTACCGGGCGTAAGTTTATATGAAAACTAAAATCGTAAGTGTTCACACATTTTTTAAAATGAAATATCCTCTTCCTTTTCTACAACAAGTACAGCCCTATAATTAGGAAGACTGCGGACCGCGCAAAATCAAGACTGGTCCGCAGCTTCCTGAACACTAATCTGTTAGGTAATTTAATTTTTTATAATTGCTGAGGTGAAAAAGCGCACTCCTGCAATTATAAAAAATAAAATATGGGGTGGTGTGTGTAAAACTCGATTTTACACACACCCTTGTTGTGGGATGCTTTTTATAAACGTAGCATCCCACAACTCGGGTGTGTGTAAAATCTGGTTAAACACACTACCCCATATATTATTCTCTATATAAACTACATTAATCACACTGTTATGCATGCTGTACAGAAACCCCCTCACATAGTCACACACACTGGGTACCCAGGTAAAAGGCAGATCGACTAGCCAGGATCGTTGCCTGGGGAAGGCCGGCATAGCAGCTGGTTGGAGTCCTGTGATGGAAAAACAACATGCACACACACAATTTGTAATCTGGAGCCAGATGGCTCAGTTCGTGAAGAAAAGGAACTAACAGAGGAATCAGATGACACACTTTGATTTAACAGAAGATGCAGGGAGCTACCCTGATATTTACTCATGGTACCCAAGACTGGATGCAGGGTGGACGAAATGGAGACTGCTGACAGGTAGTCTGGATGGCCAGGGAAAAACAGGACCCACACAGCACAGCAAGGCATCGTTCGATTCAGGCATGGAGTGGAGGGCTGATCCCTAGGCAGGTCTCTCATCAATGGCTCTTCTCGGTGCAGCAGGGTAGGCTGGCAGGACCCTCTTGGCAAGGCTCAGCCTCATGGAATCAACTGTGGATACAATCTGTTTGTGCAGGCTACAGATATTTGCAAGCAGCCCACAGTTCACACAGTGGGGAAATACAGCATGACCCACTGTCTTCAAACAGCACATTTATATGTAACAGCAAGCAGCACACAGTTGCACAGTGGAGAAATACAGTACGACCCACTATCTTCAAACAGCACATTTGTATGTGAAAGGTTCTACAATACCAGGCACACTGCTCCCAGGTTCCAATCGCAAAGTCGCTGCTCTAACCGGGAGCACAGAATGTAGCAGGATTTCCTGACAGGCCAGTCGCATTCAACAAAATCTTCAGTCCTCTACAGGTTGAGCCTTGTCCCACTTCAGTGGCTTCTTCGTTCTCACCAGATCGGATTTAGTCCAAAACACTTCTCTTTCTTTCTCTCGGCCAAAAACTGGCAAGCGGGCCAGAAGTCAGGCCTTACATAGTTCTCCCGCTCGAACTACTGTGCAACGGCTGCTCAAACTAGAAGAGCTGTTACTCCTTCAGCTTCCAACTTAGATCTGCCTTCACAGCAGGCAGCCCTGGCATTTCCTTCAGATCCAGAGAGATCCAGTTGGCTGATTCAGCTGTCAGTCACAACATGCTCTCCCTGTTGGTGCAAAAAGGCACCAACAGTCAAAAACTAGGATTCCCAGAGGCTTGCTCTACATATCCCCTTAGTTGCAGGCTCCATTTTAGAGTCCCCAAGTATGGACTGGTCCAACTCGGTGGTTCAGGACCAAAATGGTGGAGCCAAACAGATCAGTCCTTGCTGCAAAGAAGGCAGGTTAGAACAAACTACATTATGATTTCTACTCTAAATGATTACCAGCAATTAGTTACATTTTTCAGCAGGGCTCCTTCTGCACAATCAGCGATGGCAGAAACGGAGCAATTTTCCAGCTGCCCAGGCAGGACTTAAGCAGGGAAACACTCAGACCCCCATTCAGATTAATTATATCTACAATCAGGCAGCACTTAAAGAGACAGTACATGGAGGCTTTAAATGCACTCACTGGTAATACATTTAATGGCTACGGCGCCGAACACAAGCCAGGCAGCGAGCACTTAGGTAAGCTCATTGAAGACCTTTCAGGAACCCCCATTTGTAGGGGGGTTACATATATATTTCACATACGAACAGAAGACTCAATTGAGGCAAGAACATTTCAGACGAGGTCCTTTACATAAATGCTCAAACAGCAAGTTGCAATAAACAGCTTTACAAAAACATAAAATGGAATAATATATAAATAATACAAACTAATAGTAAATTATACCAACAAATTACAAATGGAAAGTCTACTTAAAAACCACTTGAAAGCACAAGATTTTAAAAGTCAAGTTTTAAGCTTATTAGCCACACTGCTACCAGTACCTTGATTTGTACAGGAAACTACACTGTCACTTTCCCAGTTATAGGCCAACTGTGTTTCTGCCCTTTGTCTCCATCAGCATATTATACAGTAGCCTCCAGATCTGTTGCAGACGCATATACAGAACACTTGACGTATATTTATGAAATGGGTTAGAACAATCCTACCCTGCAATTGCTGCAGACACATCACATGACCATACAGTAAATCAGCAAAGGAATGCATATTAGGTGTCCTAAAGGTGCTCCAGCAAGTACATACAAAGAAAGCAAAAAGAAGCTGAGCACACACCAAAGTAGCTGAGATGTCCGACGTGGTTGGGTCAATATATAGTGGTGCTAGCCCTGGCTTTCAGACATGCTGTCTTTTCAAATAAAATGCAGCTTTATTAAAAGTTAAATTTATCTCAGCTACTTTGGTGTGTGCCCAGCTTCTTTTTGCTTTCTTTACATCACATGATCATGCATTATTCCCCAATGACCTCATATCAAACTTTTTTCCCATGTTTTTCCACTACATATTCATTTTTTCTCATTTTCTGAGTGCAATTACACACTTGGCAGTGTGCAGTCACTCTCTGATGTACGCTTTTTTCAGGTGGCTGAAAGCACTTGGCTTTGCCTTGAGCCTCATGACACATCTGAGCCATGCATATATCAAGCATTCCCATACATTATTTTGTGTGTTAGCACTTACTTAGCCTTATGTTGAGCACTGGGTAGAGTCACACACAATAACAGTTCTTGATTCACTGGTTAGTTTTCCCTACTTCCTTCCTGCAGACCTACTGTGGAGTGCCCACACTCTCCCAGCTAAGGATACATAAACATTGAAATTGGCAACTTCAGATTGGCTTCAGTTTGGGCCCTTCAGCTTTGCTTCAGCTTTGATACTTTGGCTTCTATATTGCAGGTTGTTGGTACTCTACTGAAGTTTAGAAAGGTAGAAATTTTCCTCCTGGACAAGCTGAGTTCTGCTGGCCTCTCAGCCTCTGCTGTTGGCTGTTTTCTGTTTCTGCCTCTGAAAAAGTCAACAGTTGGTACTTGTAGGAGGCGTCATCCCCCCCCCCATCCAGACTAAGGTCCCAGGTGGCTCCTTTCTAGGTACAATCCACTTTTCCATCTTCCTAAGTGACCTCCACTCTTCCTGCATCAACTTGCATATTCACATGTATGCAGATGATGCAGTTCTCTACTCCTCCAGTCCCATGAGTGCATCTCTGGAAGTCTCTCTTCAGCAAGATGTTCCACAGTGTTCTGCATTGCTTCAAGTCCAGCCTATTTTGGGTCAACACAAAATAAAAACAGTTTCTATTACTTTGGTACCAGCCAGATGCTGGCCCAGCTTGCCCCCCTCCCTATTGTCTCCACACTGGATGACACACTACTTGAATTAGCCCGAGCTTTTAAGTATCTTCATGTGTGACTAGATAGCAGGCTTGACTTCTCTGTTCACAATGATGCCATCTATGCCAAACAAATAAGATATGTTTGCTGGGATACAGTTGTTGACAAAGAATGAGAATATTACATGATTTCAAATGAATGCAGAGTAAAGATGCAACAAATTTTTAATTTGCTGACGAAGTGAACGCAAAGTGGCCACTTTGTGTTGGCGGAGCACACTTAGCATTATTATAACTTCACGTTGCCATTGTGCCTTAATGCAAAGTAAGGTGAAGTGAGAAGTAAATAGGCAGCTCCCCACATATCACATGGCTTACAGTTCTGTAAGTCACATGCTTTAGCCAGGCAGAAAGGAAGTGAGTCAGAGAAGCAGTTTCAGTTTTTCCTTTGCATTCGTAGTGGGAGAAGGCATTGTGTAGAGGAGAGTAGTAGTGACTGAAAGTCCTTGATTGCCGCTTTGAGTGCAGAAATCAACAGCTTTTTTAAAAGCTATATCTTTATTTAGTTTTTGTATTGTGTTTGTGATTTTTTTTTTGTTAGTGAATTTTTTTTGTAAGTTTTGTTTTGTGTGACTGTGTGTGTCAGTGCCAGTGTGTGTGTGTGTCAGCCCCGGGGACTTGTGTCAGTGTGAAGGTAGGATGGACCCTGGAGAAGGCAAGTCGCTGGCCCATGGGTGCGGTCAGAGGAGGGGAATGCGGACATGTGGGGGCAGTCATGTCATGTTGGGCTGCTCTCGACTCTTGGGTGTTTCTTTCCCCCATGTGAAAGTAACAGCAGCAGCAGCACCAGTGCCACCAGTGGCTGCTGTGCATCCACCTTCTCTGCCACTACCATCATCACCGGTAGCAGCTGTAGGGGCTCCAGCAGCACCCCCTCCACCACCTTCACAGCCATAGGAGGTGCCTCTGGAAAATCTAGGTGGTGCGAGGACTGTGTCTGGTCTCCCCCACAGCTCCCCAGTGTGGGAGTTTTTTAGCTCTGTGGGGGGAGACAGCACAGTCGTGGTGTGCCATCTGTTTTGTGTGCTGGTGCACCGTGACCTCTGGGGGACACATTTGGGGACCAGTGGCCAGCACACCCACATACTCAGCCACCACAAGGCAGAGTGGCAGGCTGCCAGGGAAGGGGCCAGGCATCCGCCTGCTGGCCCTTCTGTGGCAGTGGCCGTGGGTGCTGCTGGGGTCAAAGTCGTGCTTCGCAGTTGCCACTGCAGCAGGAGGAGGGCCAGTACAGCAGCTGCTCCACCACCACCGCCACCACAGCCACCAGCACCAGTACTTTCATTACAGTGTGTCACGTGATGGAGGAATTCTGGTTCTGAAGAGCCACCCACATTCTGCCTCCCTTCTCAGTAACTTTAAGATGTGATGCCAGGGAGAACATGGGTGTGTGCTCCATTACAGTGAATATCCAATTGTCCGGCAGCTTTCCGAATGTTTCTTTGTTATAGTAGTCAGTTTGTGGTGAAACATGTGGTTACGTTTCCAATAAGAAGAGCCTTGTTAGTGGAAACGTTCCCACATTTCACCACAGTGAACCTTATAACATAACGAAACATTGGGATAGCTGCCGGATATTCACTATAGTGGAGCATGCACTTGCGCTCCCCCTGGCATCACGTCCCAACGTTGCTGAGAAAGGGGGACAGAATGTGGCTGACTTTTCTGAATGGGAATTCCTCTGTCACATGACACACTGTAATGAAATTACTGGCGGTTTTCACAGAAATATATTGCACTCTGTGGAGCAAGAAATATTCCAGTGGGAGTAAAGCCCCCACATATTAGGTTATGTGCATCACCATAACTATGTAATGTGGTGAATCTCTGTAAGGCAGCAGTGCAACAATCTGTTGAGAACTCTGACCTATATTTTTTAATGCTACGTTACAACTTCCTTTACTTACATCCTGACTTACTGGAATGATATGAGAATTTGCAGTAGTTGAGTCTGCTGTACTTCCTTTTTACATGTGTGAAATAATGAAAGGAGCATTCCTTTTAAATTGGTGCTGACCAGGTCTTTGTCATTGTTTTCCTCTGCTTTTCTCCATCACATCAGGTAGTTGTTATATATCACTTCTGTAGTTAATTAATTAATTTAGTTATTTAAAAATTTTACCAGGAAAGGCATACTGAGCAGACTACCATTCAATTCCAGATGCGTCCTGGGGGTAGTTGGGAACGGGATGATACATACATATCAAATAGAGAGCTACAAAATACAGAATGACGAAATTTCACAGATTATATACAAAAGATATATACAGGAATATAAACAGTATGTGCACAGCAAGCAACAGGCAGTAATTGGTAGAAAGTGCAATGACAACTAACTGGGTCAGAGTTAAACATTTCGAGTAAACCATAGTTGGAGCAAGCTGGAGAGCTGGCCCATTTCTAGTGTGAGTCTAGGCAGCATGAGCAGTTAGTGGAGACTTGCCCTTTAAGGAGGGAAATTTGTTGCCGAGAGGAGGGGTCATGCCAGATGTCCACAGGCAGGGAGTTCCATAGTTTTGGAAGTTGGGCTCTAAAAGCCGACTGGCCGGCAGAGGTCACCATGTATGGGACTTGAAGGAGCCAGGAGTCGAAATTCCTGAGTGAGTATGTAGATGGTGTTTGAGCAGTTAGGGTAGAGGCAAGGTAGGAGAGCAATAACTGGGTCCAGAATTTGACTATAAGTCTATTACAATGGGACTGGCACCTGTCAAAAGTGAGGGGAGGTTAAGGGACTGGTAGAGGTTGCAGTGGAGGGTGGACAGTCCAGTGCAAAATGACAGAAGGAGTTGAAAAAGAATCCAGTCTAGCCAGGGTGGACTTAGGGGCGACACTGTAGACTACATCCCCGTAGTCTAAAATAGGGAAGATCATTTTCTGCAATATTTCTTTGTGGGCTGACAGAGGAATGCAGCTATGGTTTTGGTATAATGCTCCCAGCCTGGGGTGCAGTTTTTTGTGGGTTGCTTTGATGTGTGTAGAAAAGTCGAGGTGCTGGTCCAGCCAGACCTCTAAATATCTGAAGGAGGTACAAACTTCTAAAGGGGTCCCATCAAGGGTTTGCAAAGTGGGGGAGGCAGGGAGTTGTGACAGTCTCTGTCTCATGCAGAAGGTTAAGGAGACTGTTTTCTTGGCATTGAGAATAAGTTGATTTGTGCGAAACCAGAGCTGAACATCGGTGAAATTTTGCTGAAGTCTGGACGCTACTTCCAGAGGGGAGGGACCTGAGGTATACAGTACTGTTTCTTCTGCATACATGTGAATGAATGTGTAAGGCCAGGTTGATGGCAGATCATTGATGAAAATGGAGAACAAGATTGGGCCAAGGACAGAGCCTTGGGGGACACCAATGGTGACAGAGAGAGGGTTGGAGGTGTAGGGGCACCAATTCTCACTAATTGGGACCTGTCTGCCAGGTATGATTTGAACCAGCTGATGGCCTCACTGGGGAGTCCTGCGTTGGAGAGTTTTGACAGGAGAGGGACATATGAGATGGTGTCAAAAGCCTTAGCTAGGTCAATGAAAATGGCAAATGCGATGTCCATGCCTGTCAGGATGGAGTCAGCGAGTCTGAGGAGGGAAGTGACAGTGGAGTGGGATTTCCTAAACCCTGACTGGTTAGGAGTAAAGAAGGAGGAGGAGTCAAGGAAGAAGGTAAATTGGGAGAGGACTAGATGTTCCTGGATTTTGGCTAGAATGGGTAGGAGGGAGATGGGGCCGAAGTCTCCGGGGGAGGATGGGTCCCTACCTTTAGGGAGGGGGATGACTGTGGCATGCTTCCAATCTGAGGGTATAGAGGCTGTAGTGAAGGAGAGGTTAAAAAGGGATGCTAGTGGCATGGTGATTACTGGGGCAGAAAGGTAGAGCATTTTGGCATCCAAACCTGAGGGGTATTTACCCTTAGCGGGATTGAGGACAAGCAGGGCTTTGAATACTTCAGGTGGAGTAACCAGGGAGCAGGAGAAAGCCGGGTAGGGGGATTGAGTGGATAGGGATGTGGATGTAGGGTGGTGTGTAGCAGGTGGTGGGTTACAGTAGTGAGGGGCCACACTGTTAGTGAACACCGTGTTGAAAATTGTGGCCACTGCATGTGATTCTGATATGGTGGAACCACCTACAACTAGGGCAGGGGTGGTGGGTGGGAGGGGAAAAAGTGATTTGATAGACCTCAAAAACTTAGCTGGATGATTTAAATGGTTTTGGAAGGATGATGTGACATAGTGGGCTTTAGCCTGATGGATAATCCTGGTGCAGGCATTTCTAAGTGTTCAGTAGTGTAGGTTGTCATCGTGCATCCCCAATGATTTATAGGCTTTCCACTCCTGGTCCCTGGCATGGAAGTGGTCCATGAGGTCTGCAGTGATCCAGGGCAGATGGGGTCCTCTTACTCGAACCTTTGTGAGTGGGGCATAGTGGTCGCAGACAGTAAGAAATTTGGACTTGAAGAAGTCTAGGGCGGAGTCAAGGGAAGTGGCCCTGAGGATGTAAGACCAGTCCAAGTTTGCTAAGCCATTTAGGAGACCTTCAAGGTTAATGACAAGTGTTGGAGTAACCAAGAATTGCTACTTCTGCATCCAGGTTGGGTGGTTTCAGCCAGGTCTCAGTGATAATCAGGATGTCAGGACATAGTGATAGTACTAGTGGTTGTAGCAAGGGCAGTTTTTGTAGGAGGCTGCATATATTTAGGTGGGCTATTTTAATGCCTCTGGGTAGTTGGCCTGTGGGGAAGGCATATGGTTAGTGTGGGTGGCAGAGTTTAGCTTGATGTCTCCTGCGAGGAGGAGTAGTAAAGCTAGCACCAGTTTTGAATTTGTCAGAAAATGTTTTGGTCTGCGGTGGGCAGTGGGAGTCTGGGGGGGCTGTGAGAAATTTCTCGACACAGGGAGTTTCAACACTGTCAGCCCAGCATGAAAAGATGGGGAGAGAGTGGACGGACCAGGAATCCAGTAACAGTGAGACCTGAGGGGGTAGTGTCCAGTTTAAGAGGGCTCTTAAGACTTTCTTGTGGGGGAAAGTATATTCTGTACTGTCTTGATTTTATTGTATTTTACTGTATGCTGATTTTATTCTGACTGTACAGCACTCTGAAATATGAAAAACGCTAAACAAATAAATTTTATTATTATTATTATTATGGAGGAGGAGGAACAGGGACTTGGGTGGGTGTTTTGTGAAGTGACTTCTGGGGGACTAAGCTGTGATTTAGGGAGGAGCGAGGGTGGGAGGGATGCTAATGTGGCAAGAAAGGCTATCCCTAAAATGGATTTACAGGCTATGTGCAGCATGGTGTTGCTAGAATGGGGGAATTAGTGCAACAATTAGCTGTAGTGGCCACTAGTGGTGAGAACTGATAAGCTGCAAATGGGAAAGTAGGGTGACTGGTTAAAAATGTCACCTGACTCAGCCTATATAGTGAGTTGATCTCAGCCTATTTAGTGAGTTGCTCACTAAGGGTGGTGGTGGGGGTGGTGGGGCAGCTGACACGAAGCATCAGCAGGGAGAACACAGTCCTCAGAGACACAGTGGAGTAACTGACGAGCCTGAGTGCTTCTTTTCGTACCTTCATTTTTTCCGCTCGGGGGGAGGGTGGCTCCGTATGCCCTAACAACCACCAGCGGGGCTAACAGCGGGAGAGCTTCCTTATTTCTTGCTTGGGGATAGGGTGGATCCGTGAGCCCTCATGACCACCAGCGTGGGTACCTCCGGGGGAGCTGAGGAAAGAGGACAAACAGAAGGTATTTATAGGTAATTTTACAGTTATGCAGCAGGCAGTGTTTTATGACACTACGGAACAATATTTATTGTAAAACAGCTGCAAATGGAGATCACGTGATGAGCTGATCAGGAAAGGCAGCACTGAGAGGAGCTCCCAGGCCCTATCACCTTAATTGTTGCATAAAATTACCCAAAATTCGGTGGCGACAGCCGAGCAGGATAGAACAACCTTTTAGAAGTTTCTCTTACCTCCGGAAAGAAGAAATAAATCAAAATCTCCCTTCTTCTCTAGCAATCCTAACCTTCCACCTACGCTACTGTAGTGTCTCACAAGGCCTGACGTGGCACTCAGGATGGAGTTCGAAGTACCGGAGGGCCTTGAGGCTAGAGCGCCGGCAACGAAACGCCCGAAACCCCCATCCCCGGTGCCGGAAGACACAGAGCCCAACATTGATAATACAGGAGGAGCACAGACAGCACCGGAAGATATTGAGGAGATTAAAACTTTGCTTCAAGGATTAGTTGCTGATTTCTCGTCGGTTAAACCCACCCTACAAGCTCTGGCCCAAAGAATGGGGGACATGGAAGCGCATGTGTCCTCGCAGGAGTGTAAAACTCACACTCAGGAGCAGGATCTGATAACGCTCCACAGGCAAGTTAAAAAATTGGAGGATTGGGTCGAGGACCAGGAATCCAGAAGCCGAAGGAACAATCTAATCTTGGTGGGGCTACCGGAGCGAACTGAAGGAGCTGACTGCATTACTTTCACTCAGGAGATGCTGTTGAAACCTCTAGGCCCCACACCATATGGCGATTCCTACAACTTGGAAAAAGCCCACCGCTCTCTTAGAGAGATGCCTCCACCAGGGACCAGGCCAAGGGTTATCATCATGCGCTTTCTAAATTTCAAGGAAAAGACATATGTTTTAAGTAAGGCCAGAGCTCTCAGAAATCTGCAGTGGAATGGGGCGCCTCTGTTACTGTTTCAGGGCCAAACTCCAGCAATTCGAGAGAAACAGAAGGAATATGGGGACATTAAGAAAAAGCTTTATTTGGCGGGTGAAGTTTAGAATTCAGCATCCTGCCACTCTGGTTGTGAAACTACAAGCTGGCGATCAAGATACCTAACAGCCGAAGGGAGGCGTGTGAGGGACTGAGACTGGAACTCCCTGACTTGTTTAACTCCAAACCTGAATAAGACTCTGAGGAAGACACTATTGTGATGGTTCCCCAAGAGGTTTTAGATATATATAGATTGGTGGCAATAACAAAGTATCCAATTAAATAATTAAGTTCGGAGGAAGAAAATGAGATAGGAGGGACAGAGGAAGAGAGGAAGACTAAAAGGTTGAGAAGAATGAAGACAAAAAGAAAAAGGCTGAAAGAATGAGACTGCCTTTGCTTTCTCTTTCCCACCCCTTTCATCGACCCTCCCCATTCTCTTCCCTCACCCCCTTTTTTTCCCCCTTTTTTTTCTTTTCTTTTTCAGAACTGAGATCTTTATGGCCCAGGCCCAATCTACCTTAAGGGAATCATGGGTTTACAATATGTTTTTGAAGTTAACTTGAGATTTAAAGAGTTTACATTATAAGTCCAGGGCCCCATCGAGGCATGAATCTACGACTTTAATGAGGTTGCTATATTATCTCTTAGCTTTGTAGGGTGAATGGTATTTGTCCTAGTTTAAGAAGTTAGTATAGTTCTCTTTAACCCTATACAATAAGGTAAATGACATTTAATTTTTATGAGCAATCTGTAGGGGGTGAACGAAAAGTTATAGCTGTTTTTCACAAGAGAAGGTAACCAGATACATGGGTAATAGGAGGACTTCAGAGGGTCCAGGAGCTTGCTCACGGATAGCTCAGTCACGTATCCAACAGAAATAGGAGGATGATCCAAGGATCGGGGGCTGAATGGGGGGGTGGGCTTATGGGAAAAGGGAGAGGAGAAGAGAGAGCTCAAAGTTCTTTATTTGCATTCTGGCAGACTCTGTGGGTATGGAAGTTGGGGGTAATAAAAAAACTGCATGATTAGCATTAAAATTATCACTTGGAATGTTAAAGGCCTCAGAGGGCGGAGGAAAAGGATGGTGATACTAAAGTACATCAACCAGTTGGGAGCCCAGATTGCTGCTTTGCAACAGACTCATTTGCTTAAGGAGGAGCTGGGTCTTCTCAAAAAACAGTGAGTAGGACAGGTTCTAGGAGATGGAAATGCTAAGGCCTCAGGGGGAGTTGCAGTCCTGATTGGGTGGGATTGCCCATTCACAGTTACACAGGCTAAAACTAGAGAAGACTGCAGAGGGATTTATGTTACTGGTGCAATTATGGGTAAAGCATTAACGATTGCCTCGATTTATGCTCCTACACCACCTAAACCTGATTTTTTTGCATCGATAGAAGTTGACCTAGCTCTGCTTCCAACTCACCCTCTGATCCTTGCAGGGGATTGGAATCTTTGTCTCAATAATAGGGTGGACAAAAAACCTCCATCTTATCGTCCACCTTCTATGACACAGACAGCTTTGACTAAGCTTCTAAAAGTGGCAGCACTGGTCAATCCCATTGCAATCCGAAGTAAAGGGGGACATGCTATGCCATTCCACTCCGGGGCACACAAAACCCACTCAAGAATCGACTTCTTTTTGGTTAACAAGGAAGCAATTCAGGGAATAAGGGAAGTGGTTACCCACACTAGGGTTCTATCAGATCACTCTCCAGTTCAACTAAACTGGATGATAGAATCTCTTCCAATGAAACCGTACCGATGGAGGTTTGATGATTCCTTATTATTGGACAAAAATATGTTAGCTAAATCAGAACAGGCACTGGAGGAAATTATCCAGATTCAACTTCCCACGCTCTCAGATAGCAGACTAAAGTGGCCTACATGTAAAGTGTTATATTCGGGCATGGCCCAGAGGATTATAGTTAGGAGAGCTCATATGAGAAGGGCAAGGGAGGAGTTTATTTTAGGCGCTATAAGCTCGTTGGAACCTTTAGAGGGCACTACAGAAGAAAGTGACTTAGAGCTTAAGGAACTTAGAGAGGAGCTGGCAAATATACTCTATGACAAGATGGAGTGGTGGGCAGAAAGAGTACAGGCAAATTATGTATTACAGGGGGATGCTCCAGGAAGGCTTCTAGCCAATAGAATAAAAGAATGGGAGGCAGCTAGGGTAATTCCCCATATAAAATACAAGGGAGAAATAATAACAGAACCCCAGAGAATGGCTGATACCTTTGCAGCCTATTTTGAGGGAATTTATCAAGGGGGGGTCTTGGCTAGTGAAGGGGACATTAAAGAGTTCTTGGAAAATATAGCTCTTCTGAGACTGGACCAGGAGCAAGCTCAGTGGCTGGTGGCCCCTATCTCGGAATCCGAAATACTAGAGGTGATCAAGTCACTTCTGAATGGAAATCACTAGGACCTGATGGCCTAACGCTCTAATTCTATAAGTCGCATGCTACAGTTATATTGCCTTTATTGAAAGACTTATTTACAAATATAATGCATGATGGGGTCCCACATCAACAGCTCTATCAGGCTTATATAACACTCATCCCAAAATCAGAGAAACCCAAGGAACTCCCTGAGAGTTATAGACCAATTGCCCTGATGAACCAGGACTTGAAGTTGTTGACAAAGCTACTAGCCAATAGAATTTTGAGAGTCGCCCCTAATTTAATCAACCAAGAGCAGCTGGGGTTTATGCCGGGTAGAGGAGCACATGATGCACTCCGGAAACTCCATCATATATTACATATGGCTTCTACCTCTAAATTGCCTATGGCGGTAATTGCACTGGATGCCGAGAAGGCCTTTGATAGGGTCTCTCACGACTTCTTATTTGCCACCATGGCTTGCATGGGTTTTCCGGAAAGTCTTATAAATGGTATAAAAAAAATCTGTACGCTGCCCCTACGGCTAAAATACTATGTAACGGTTATTTATCAAAGGAAATTGGTTTAGACAATGGCACCAGGCAGGGATGCCCTCTCTCACCAATACTATTTAATATATACTTGGAACCTTTATTAAGGGCGATTCAAAATGATCCAGTGGTACAGGGGATTGTTATTGGGGGGATAGAAATGAAATTTATCTGTATTTGCTGATGATATTTTGCTGCACCTTCAAGACCCAGCAGAGAGCTTCAAACGGATTCTGAATATAGTGGAAAGGTTTTTCTAGGGTATCAAACTATAAGTTAAATCTGAGTAAGATGCAGGTTCTCCCACTTACCCCATTTACTTACAAAGCCGACTTTGAACCACTTCAAGTAAAGTGGTCCCCTAGTAAGCTCAAATATCTTGGCATTTGGATCACACCTAACGAGACTGAAGGCCTTGAAGCAAATTTGGGAGGGCTGATATCTACAATTACAATGGACTTAACTAGGTGGAATAAACTCCCTTTAAATTGGGCAGCTAAATTGAGCTTGGTTAAAATGAATCTATTGCCTAGGCTCCTGTATCCAATATATTTGTCTCCTTATATTATCCCTAAGTGTTGGTTTACTAAAATACAAAAACTAATCTCTAACTTCTTGTGGAATGCTAAACCTCCTAGAAGAAAATATAATGTGTTAAGACTACCCTATAACAAGGGTGGCCTTAAAACCCCTGACTTACAAGTTTACTATGTAGCTGGGCAGCTTGGGTTAATTAGTCGGTGGTGTAAACCAGTGAACGAGGATGACTATATTCCAACTTGGCTCCAGGTTGAGAAGCAAACCCTTTCGGATATGGGACTTTCCCCAGAGGCGGTATTGTTTTTTAACCAAGGAGAGATACTGGATGGTGGAGCACGAACTCCAATATATAAAGCAATGCTGGCCTGGTGGACAATCTTGTCCTCCCATCAGAGAAACTCTCAAAAAGCTTCTAGGGACCAGCCCCTTTGGGGCAACCCAAATATGCTTATTGGAAGGCAAATAATCAAAAGACAGTGGGCTACTCGCTTACTTAATTTAAAGTGGGCGGACTTTATAAAGGAGATAGTGTGGTCCTCCCGGACCACTGTAAGAACCTGAACTTTTTAAGAAATTACAACTCACTAACTTGATGCAAAAAATGGAAGAGAGGAGAGATAGTCTGCAGGATAATGCGCTTACATGGAAAGCTCTTAAGGAGATAAACTGTGCTAGAAACCCCTTGTCTAAGATCTATAAATTACTACTAGATTTTCTAAGTTGGGATCCGTTGTTAAGATCTCATACTGGGACAAACAAGAAGACTTTGCCCCTCAGAGACCTGATTGGGAGGAAATATGGAGGAGTAGTAGATATATTCCTACTCTTAAACACAGGATCATGCAGTTTTTTATAGCTTCTAATATATATAATATACCCCTACTAAGCTATGTGCTAGAGGCCTCAGACAGACAGACCTCTGTTTTAGGTGTGATGCAACCCCAGGGGATTTGCTCCATGTACTATGGTATTGTTCTAAAGTTTCCCCCATTTGGGAGCAAATTAAACACAATATGGACCCACTGATGAATTATAATGAATTTATTACACCCAAGATTTGTGTGCTGGGGGACATGGCAAACATCCCTAATGTGACTATTAAAGGACATATTGCTTTGATGTCATCCCTGGTTAAAACATTTGTCTTAAGAACTGGAAAAGTGATTTGGTATATACATATGACCATTGGGTGGGTGATCTACTGTTAACGTTGACTAGACTTAAAAGACAAATGCTTCGGGATGGACGAAAAGTAACCTATGATAAAAGATGGAGGACCTTAGAGGCAATATACACTTTGCAGTATAAAATACCCCAGTCAAGGGTCTGTCTGTCAGAAAGTACGTAATCAATAATATGCTGTTACGGGTATGATGTCTTCGTAATAGGGGGATTATTAAGTCTCTGTTTGTTTATGGTATGAAATAAGCCCAGATCATGAGCTTTTATGTTGGATCTATTACTAGATGCCACAGAGTCTGTCAGATTGTGGTGGGGGGGCTCTCTCTTCTCCCTTGGGATGCGGCTGCAGGATACTACCCTGAGGACCCCATAAGTGACATAGGGCCCTATAGCTACAAGGACATCTTGGGATCCAGACTTGATGTATGAACATATTTCCCTGATAGGGGTTGTTCTAGATAATACAGTACAAATGTAGATTTGAACAAGATGCTAAAGGGTGTGCATGCAGCTGTGTATGTACATAGTTATAGGATGTACATAGTGACCACGCTCAGTTTTGGGGCGTGGACCCTGGATTATCCTGGGTATGTGTGTGTCTGTCTTACGATCAATGGAAGAAAAGCACAATAAAGAAATAAAAAAAAAAAAAGAAAAACAGCTGCAAATAAATATAAATCTGGTCAGAACAACATTGGAAGGCGTGCTCATTTTTTTCATACATGAAAAAAGTAGTCAACTAAGTAAAGCAGACATAAATTGTGAAAAGAAGCGTATCATTCAAGTCACGACTCGGAGGTAACTAGTGGCTGTGGCAATGTAAAGTAGCATAAAAAAGTACAGTTTAAAATTGTCACGACATTCTTGCAATGCTGCTTTAATTGATAATGTCAGTATGACATCATGAACTCACAACAATCACACAACACACAAAAGTGGCACTGGGTCCACAGATTTTTTATGCAGGCCTGAAATGCATCCTCCTTGTGTGCAGAAAATTGACAAGTGGTAACACAGTGAAATGGGAGTGTTTCAGCACATACCAAGTCCCCCAGAATTAATGGCACACTCAGTCATGTGTGCAGTGGTGGCACAGAGTCACAGATTTTTTCTGTAGGCCCAAAATGCACCCTCCTTGTGTGCAGAAAATTAACAAGTAGTAACACAGTGAAATGGGAGTGTTTCAGCACATTCCAAGTCCCCCAGAAGTAATGTTGTACTCAGTCATGCACACAGTGGTGGCACAGAATCCCATTTTTTTTCTGCAGACCCAAAATTCATCCTCCTTGTGTGCAGAAAATTGACAAGTGGTAACGCAGTGAAATGAGACTGTTTCAGCACATACAAAGTCCCCCAGTATAAAATGATGACCGTGAACATCCTGTTGCTGGTCCAATGTGTTTTGTGAGGCGATTTGAGTAAATGCAATGTGACCATCTCAACTGGATTGAAGGGTGCCCTTTGGCTGTACACTAATGCTCTAGGACAAGGGGTCATGCTATGGAGATTGGGGGGGAGGCTCACAGGAAATGTGAGGAAATATTTCTTCATGGAGACGGTGGTGGACACCTGGAACAGCCTCCTAGCAGAGGTGGTGAGTGCTAAAATGGTAACAGGATTCAAACATGCATGGGATAGACACAAGTAGACCACAGAAGTAAGGCAAGAGGGGGAGAAGACTGGAGATCAAGGAGGATCTGCGGAGGCACAGTATGTAGGGAATATCAGGCAGACTAGATGGGCCAAGAGTTCCTTATCTGCTGACAACTTCTATGTTTCTATGTTTCTATTCTCCCATTCCTGCCTCTTCTTACTCTCTGTGCTCAACAGACCCATGCATATCCTTCTCCACCACTAACATAACTCAGGTGGGAAATCTGCTTCCTCATACCACCTTCCCTCCCTCTGGAACCAGCTCCTCTCCTCCATCCATCTCTCCCCCTTCCTTCCCTCCATTATACTCCAGCTAAAGCTGCTCCCCACCTATCTGCTCCTGTCCAGCCTCTTCCTGAACCATTCCTTTCCCTTGCCTGGCTTTACACCATCCCTTACCTCCCCCTTAACCTCATAGACCTAGCAACCTCTTTGAAGTTTGTCAACCAGTTTTGACTCCTACTTTCAATACCAGATCAAACTCCTTTCACTCTGGACAATGCACTTCAAGTTTGCCCAGTTTGCACAGATGCTCTGTATGCTAATTCTTCTGTCCTCCATAAGCAAAGTTTTGCTATTCTGCCTGCACTGTAGTCAGTTTAAGCTCTTTATGTTATACTCATTGAACCACATCACATAACTGGCTGCATTTTGTTTGAAAATGTGCTTCTCCTGGGTCCCACTTAGAAACAAGCTACAGCTCAGTGTGCCTCTCCTGGTTATCAATTTTAAATAAATAAATCAAATAAATAAATATGGGTAAGTGGTACATCTGAACCACCCATGCCCACCCCAGTCAGACCAACCTCTTCCACCCTATCCTGGTCCTCCAGTCAAATTAAAAAAAAAATCAGTCAGCACCTGACACAATGCCTGTTGCTGGAAACATTAGTTTTACAAATAAATGTCTGGTGAAGCAGGAGGAGAAGAGTGAGAAAAAATTGGGATGAGTTAAGGGGCAGTCAAGAGGCTAGTTCTGGCCACCTGGGAAGGGCTAAAGTGTTTTTATAATTAACTTTCTGGAGGCTGAAGTGATCCCATTTTAGTCCATAAGTTCAACTTGCCCAGTTGAAGGTAACAATGCCAAATGCTGGCACATTTATCAAATACAAATTCAGCATCAGCTCATCTTTATATCAAGAAGCTTTAAAAATGGATGAAAGAATGCAATAAAAGTAGTGCAGCTCAACCTAGTCCCATGATGACTTTATAATGAAATAACTCTGAATACGTTCATATTGAATTCAAGACAACTAGGTCCTCATGAAGAACAATGATTTCTTGGGAGACTGAATGATGGAAAGCATGTCAATTGTTAATTTCAATAGTGTGTTTGTTATTATTTTAACTATTTCACATCATGCAGCAAAATTGGACAGGAGTAAATGTTTAATGTCTAGTTTGAGAAACACAATCACAGCTACAGCAATCAAAACCCCATTTAGCTGCATTTTTCAGTATTTAAATTCTGATCAAACAAAACAGTGAAGTATTACATGTAAACGCCTCTGTTCAGGCAATCTATTTCACACTCATTGCTCAGCAATCTGTTCTTCTTGACTGGTGTCATACCAAAATAGCTATTGGCTTTCTTAGTCTATAACCTTTAAATAACTTAAAGCACTTCCCAGCTGCATGGGGAAAATTTGCCATAGTAATTTGAACTGACATTGCAGAGAGATTAAAAGTAATTTTCACTCCGATCTTCAGTAAAGCATGCATATGCTTTGTCAGCACTACTGAACAGAATAATGCAGTTTAAATACAGCAGGAGGAAATTACTTTAGACCCTTGGCTGTGAGAAGCACAATTTAAAAATGATTTTTTTCCCCACATAAGGTATAGTTAACTAGGTAGAACATGTGTTTATTTGCATGCATGTGTGTGTATGGATGTGTGTAAGTACTTGCACATCTCAGCTTCGGAAATCGCTTTCATAATTAATGGTTAAATGGCAGCATGGCAAAATACTTGATAGTGACAACTGACATAATGTTACAAGATCCATTGAATTGATACCTGTTTGACACCGAGATCTTAGTAACCATTTATCCATGAAGGATTGTGGTTTGATAACCAGTGATTATTTTAGCTACCTTTCTTTTGGAGTTTTTACTAGGAGCGCAGAGTGGCTAAGATTCCAGCGCACCCACCCAACCAACCACCCACCCACGAAAAATATAGAGTATTTTACAGGTAGCAGTGTGTAATGAGTTTTTCTTACACACCTGAGGTGTGTGATGCCACATAAACCATGAGATCAAAGAATGAACGGTTTGCAATGGTATCACACATCAAGTGTGTGTAGGAAAAAAAGCAAGTTTTCACTGTTGCCCACTTTTTTATACTGTAATTACTGGTAAATAAAACCACGGCTATAGTGGAACTGATTGAGCTGTTGTGTGCATGCTCAGTGCTTTGTGTGAGAGTGAGGTAATTATTCATTACACACACTCATGTGTAATGCAGTGTGTGTAACAGAGAATTACTAGCTCAGTCAGATCCCTTTTAGTAGCACAGACCCCTATCACCTGCTCTCAGTGTCAGTCACAGTCTGCCATTGTCATAAGAGAGTGAGTGGGTGGTTTGCGATCATGAGGAAGTGGGCAGGGTAGTAGCACCAAAGTGATGATAGGTAGCCTAATTGGCTCTGCAACCCAACATCACTTTGATGCAACTGACCTATCCCCTTCCTCATGATCACACATGGTCCGTATTTGCTCCCTTATGACACTGGCTGGCTGTGACTGACTCTACGGAACAAGTGGCAAGAGACAGTGCACTCTAATAAGGGGTCTGACTGAGCTAGCCAGGAACTGAAGGTACAAGCCATACAAATTCATGAGTCAGGACAAGGCGGGTGCTCAGTCAGATTTAATATACTGCTGTTGGGGAGTGTGGGGCTTGTCAGAGGAGACAGGTTGGTTTCAGCTCTTGCTGGATCTGATAATGATCTCTGTTTTTTAATGATAAGCAGGCTTGGGGTAAAGGGGGAATTAATATTAAAGGAGTCAGGTGGGCGGCCAGGAGAATAGTCCTGGCCACCTAGTGAGGGGGACAGACTTTTTATACACCCCCACAACCAAATACCAAATACCTGAATAGCTGGCCTCCCACTCGTACTTGACAGAATATTCAGAAAATAGGTATTTGCACAGCCCTAATATACACCTACCAATGTTTTATTTTTTATAATTACTGGTAAGCATTTGTAATGAAAGTGCGCCTTTGCTTCTGTCATTAATCTCTTAAACATTAAAACTGAAATCCATTTTACTTTTTGTTTTAGTAAATCATGTGTTAGCAGATGTCAATGGAGGCAAAAGAGAAATTATGTGTCAGATTTTCTTTTCTGAGGTAAATGTTTGTCATAGTTTGTGCTCGGGGCAGGGCAGGGAAACCAAGTTTTGCTTTACTAGAAATACGTGTGGGTATTATGCATGGCTTCACTAGTATGAGTTAGAATTACAGTGGGGAATAATACATGACTGCTTGTAATGCACAATTACAACACAGTTATATGTATTTTCAAAATGCTTACCAGTAATTAGAAATTATTCAGCGTTATTACTATGAAAATGAAGGATTTAATGTTGGAAGTGTCAGGCATCCTTCCTTACTTCCAATGGGCCCTACTGAGTCTAAAAGTCAGAAAGAGAAGAGAGCTGATGTCAAAATTAAGATTCCAACACTGAAACCTTATTTCACTGATTATTCCTGATTGCCTGTGTAAGTGCTTTCAACAGAGAGCAGTGTCCAGGCAGCTAATAAAACACTGTGACAATAGCTCATACCTCACATACAAATGAGTAGATTGCTGACCTCTGACTGAACAGGTTGGAATTACAGTTTGAAGGAGGCAGATCAGTACATCCTGAAAACTAACCTGTTACAGCTGCACAACCTCTGTTCCTTTTTAATCTAGAGTTACTTAACTGATTACCATAAATGCTATGACTTAAATAACAGATGTTCATAATAGAAACATAGAATCTGATGGCAGATAAGGACCACTTG
Organism: Neoceratodus forsteri; assembly: GCA_016271365.2. NCBI lineage: Eukaryota > Metazoa > Chordata > Ceratodontiformes > Ceratodontidae > Neoceratodus > Neoceratodus forsteri. The sequence goes on from JADMNL010000022.1 coordinate 654,719,366, forward strand.
GCCAATCCAGTCTGCCCAATTCCCTACCTAGTGGATAAGCTGCAGATCCTAGTTAAGCAACAGCCTACTTCTTCCTACTCCCACCCCCTAGAATTGCCTTATGACTGTCCCATGCATTCTCAAATTCCACCACTGTTTTTGACTCCACAACCTCCCCCGGAAGGCCGCTCCATGCATCCACAACCCTCTCTGTGAAAAAATACTTCCTTACATTACCTCTGAGCTGCCCCCCATCTATCCTCAAATTGTGCCCCCTTATTCTTGCACACCTCTTTTTCTGAAAGATGCTACCCTCTTGGACTTTGTTGATTCCCTTGAGGTACTTGAAAGTTTCTATCATGTCCCCCCTCTCCCTCCTTTCCTCGAGGCTATACATATTAAGCTCCTTAAGTCTCTCTTCATATGTCTTCCAGTGCAGACCCTGCACCATTTTAGTTGGCCTCCTCTGGACTGCCTCCATCCTTTTTATGTCTTTGTGGAGATTGGGTCTCCAGAACTGCACGCAGTACTCCAGATGGGGTCTCACCAGCTGTCTGTACAGAGGGATAACAACTTCTTGACTGGTGATGCCTCTCCCTATGCATCCCCGTATCCCCTAGGCCTCCTTACTGCCCTCTCACATTGCTTGCCCACCTTTAGGTCATCTGATATGACTACCCCTAGGTCCCTTTCCATTTTTGTTGTTGTTAGTATCTCAGCCCCCAATTGTGTACTCTTCTCCTGGGTTTTTGTTTCCCAGGTGCATTACCTTGCACTTCTTAGCATTGAATCTGCCATACATTTGACCATTCCTCTAACCTTGCCAAGTCCCTTCTCATCCTTTCCACCCCACCTTGTGTATCAACTCTGTTGCAGATCTTTTTGTCATCTGCAAAGAGACATACTTTTTCTTCCAGTCCCTCTGCAATGTCACTTATAAAGAAATTGAAGATGACCGGTCCTAGTACCAAACCCTGCAGCACCCCACTAGTAACCCCCCTTTCTTCAGAGTTGACTCCGTTTACTATTACACTCTGTGTCCTGTTCTCCAGCCAATTCTTTACCCAGGCTACCATCGCGGGATCCACTCCCAAGCTGGCTAACTTGTATATCAATCTTTTGTGTGGGACTGTGTCAAATGCCTTGCTAAAGTCTAGGTAGGCCATGTCCACAGCCCCTACCTGATCTATTACTTTGGTCACCCAGCTAAAGAAATCTATTAGATTTGACTGACATGACCTTCCTGCTGTGAATCCATGCTGCCTTGGGTCCTGTGCCCCTCTGGCCTCTAGGTACTCAACAGTTCTTTCCTTCAGAAGTGATTCCATCATTTTCCCTATCACTGAGGTTAAACAAACAGGTCTATAGTTTCCTGCTTCTGCCCTGCTCCCACTTTTTTGAAGTGGAATCACATCTGCCCTCCTCCAGTCTTCAGGTACCACCCCATCCTCCCATGATCTGTTAAACAGGATAGTCAGTGGTGTCACTAGTTCTACCCTTAGTTCTTTTAGAATTCTGGGATGAATCCCATCAGGCCCCATTGCTTTGTCCACCTTCAGTTTTAAGAGTTCCTTCAGAACCCTTTCTTCTGTAAATGGACTGGTATCAACTCCTGTATCCAGAGTGATTCTATTGTTTGGTTTAGGTACCTCCCCCTCTTCATTTGTAAATACTGAGCAAAAATATTTGTTTAGTATCTCTGCTTTTTCACAGTCACCCTCTGCCTACCCCCCTTCCCTTTATTAAGCCTCACTATCCCTCCCTTGGTCTTCCTGCCCCTGATGTACCTATAAAAGGTTTTAGTCCCCTTCTTAACTGAGTTGGCTATCTTTTCCTCGGTTTGGGCCTTTGCTGTTCTGACTGCCTTCCCAGCTTCCTTTTGCTTTAACTGATACAATTCTCTGTCCTGCTCCTTCTGTGATTCATTGTACTTCCTGAATTATTTCTTTTTCTCTTGAACCTTCCCTGCCACCTCCTTTGAGAACCATAGTGGTTTCTTACATCATTTTGTTTAGTTTATTTGCTTTACACAAAGGCTTGTTATTTTATTTATTTATTTATTTATTTAAAATTGGTGACCGGGAAAGACACAGTGAGCCGAGGCTCATTTCCAGGTGTGACCCAGGTACAAGTAGTACAAGGTGGGAGACAGAGAAATACAGCAAAATATCACATAACAGACTTATAATACAGTATAGTACATTACATGGAGTTTGGTGGAGAGCTTACACTTTTTGTTTGAAAAGCAGAGTGGAAAAAACATTGATTCATTTCTTTTCTGGACAATTTATTACCTTAAATTTCAAGTGCGTGTCTTTACATATTTATATTAGTGGATTTACCAAAAAATGTGAGTTTTCGGGGAGAAGGTATAGTGGGGGGGGGTGGTTTAGCAGTAAGAGCTGGCATGTGGGTTTAATTTTTACCTGGCAAGGCTACTGAGGGTAGTACTAGGTCTGGGTAAGGAAGGGGGTGGTGCACAGCTGTGGCAGGGAGTGGGAGGGAGAAGCCTGAGGAGCTGTTTAAAGGCTGATAGGGAGGGGGCTAGGTGGAGGTTGGGTGGGAGGTTGTTCCATAGGAGTGGGAGCCGGTAGAAAAAGGCAGCTTGCCCTGAGGCTGAGAGGGGGTGAGAGAGATGGAAAGTACGTGCATGTCTGTGGCAAAGTGAGTAGCCAGTGGTGTTGGCTTGAGACAGGTGGGAGGAGAGGTAGAGGGGAAAGGAGCCTAGCCAATATTTCGCTATGAGTGAAGCGCTGTGGGTGGTCCGCCTGTGTGAGAGTGGCATCAGAGATAGAGTTGACAATAGTTGGCAGGGATGAGTGAGTGGGGGGGAGGCAGTGGTGAAGCGCATGAAGGAGTTTAGCAGGACATCGAGTTTTGCAAGGGAGTAGGAAGGGGCTGTGCCATAAATGACGTCCATGTAGTCCAGTACTGGTAGGATGGTTTTTCGTATGAGTTCACTCTGAGTAGGAAGGGGGAGGCAGTCTTTGTGGCAGTAGAAGATGGCAAGTTTGGGCTGGAGTTTGGTGCAGACAGCATCGATGTGGGTGGAGAAGTTGAGGTTTGTGTCCAGCCAGACTCCCAGGTACTTAAAAGTGGGTACAGACTCAAGGGGTATTTCTTCCAAGGTGGAGATTGGAGGGGGGAGCAGGCAGGGAGGCGAGTTTTTGTCTTGTGCCAAATACCATGGAGACAGTATTTTTTTGCATTGAGTTTTAACTGATTTTTTTCCGGAGCCAGGCTTGTACTCGGTTGAAATCACTTTGGAGGTTTGGGTGAATACTGACATGGGAGGGGCCTGAGGCATAGATTATGGTACCATCAGCATATAGGTGCACGTTTGAGGTAAGACAGGCTGAGGGGAGGTCATTTATAAATAGGGAGAAAAGGATGGGGCCAAGGATGGAGCCTTGGGGGACGTCCATGAGGATGGGTCGAGGGTTTGAGAGGGTGTCTCCTATTTGTACTTGCTGCATCCTGTTTTGGAGATAGGAATGGAACCAGCTTATGGCCTGTTTGGCAAGGCCGAAGGAGCTTTTTGCCTCTGTGATGGCAGTTTTGATTATTCCCCATTTTTCTTCCACCCCTCCTTCCTGCCCATTTGCTAGTGCATTCCTTAGGCACTCACCCATTTTGGCAAAGTCAGCCACCCTAATGTCCAGTACTTTTGCCTTTGTATAGCTTGACTCTACAACTGTGTTTATCGTGAACCATACTGTTCGATGGTCGCTAGTTCCCAGATGGCTACCCACTTCTACATCTGTGATCCTCTCTCCATCTCCATTATAAGGCTATAAACTTTGGTAACATGCTGGAATTACAGTTTGAAGGAGGCAGATTGCTATATGATGAGAAAGAACATGTCTGGCTGCACAACCTCTGTTCATTTTTAATCCGGAGTTACATAATTGATTACTATAAGTGTTATGACCTAAATAACAGATGTTTATTATATGGCTATAAAATTTGGTTCTTTTATTGTTTTTAAAATAAGAATACATAGCGACTATGTAAACTTTATAAACATATTCTTTGTCTGTGTTTCTCAGCTGACCAAACAAGCTAGTAGTCACTTGGCCACAAGTAGAAACATGTTGTGAGCTGGAATAACTTTGCACAGGCACCTAAAATGGTACAATGGTTCTGACAACAGAAAAAACATGGAAATCAAGCTGATCATCTGCCTTGGCTCCCAGCATCTCTCCTGTTTAAATGATAGACTTATTTTCTACTAACATCTTTCAGCCATCCTGTTTTCCTTTAAGTCTGTTTTTATCTGTACACATTTAATTTCTATTTTCATTTTCACCAGATGTCTCCATCTCTGTCTCCTTCCCCCACATTTGTCACCTTTCAGCCTTCTTTCTAGGCTCTGTTAATTAGTCTCTAGCTCATTCACTGTTATTATGCCTTGTCATTCCCATCATCACCTTTCTGTTTCCCAGATTCTCTCTTAATCTTGTCATTTATCACTTCTTCTCCCAGAGCTTTCCTTTTTTTTCTTTCCCTACATATATATCCCTTATGTTACCTCCCCTCTACTCTAACTTTTTTTTTCTCTTTTAGATATTTCCTGAAGAAGACCAAAGGTCGAAACATGGATTTTTAACTCTATTTTCTATTTTCAGTGTGCATTTAATATTACTATTTTGTTTTGATAAAATGGTACAGACAATCTCAAATCATAACTAACATAAATCTGATAATTCTGGTGTTTGTGTGTTGGTGGGTGTTAATCTTGTCCAGCTGTAGTTTGTCATAAACTGAAAATAATATGCATTAACAATTTTCTGTAATTATAGTAAGTGTTATCTTATGCAAGTAGTATGCAGTGTCAGTGGCTCAGCAGGTAGCATACTTGCCTCTGAGGCTGAGAAATCAGAAGGTTGTAGGTTCTATCCCCCACACCAGGCACTTGGGTTAATATCCCAATACTGACACTGTAGTGTAGCATGAGGGGGATGCTGCATTCCTGAGGTGCCGTCTTTCAGATGAAACATTAAACTGAGGTTCCGTCTGCCTGTTCTGGTGGTAGTTCAGGTGGATGTTAAAGATCCCATGGCACTTCTCGAAAAGTGTAGGGGATTTTATTGAGAGAAAAGAAATCATACAAAAATCACATCACAAATAATACAGAAAAACTGCCAAACCAGTGACACATACAGAAGTATTAAAACATAATCACAACAGGGGAAAAAAAACACATACAACAGCAGAAATATCAACATAAGAACATCCATATATAACATTATCATTACTATCATGAGCCTCACTTAGCATAACAAGCATTTGTTAATGCCGAATGTTTGCTTGCTGGTATTAGCATTGAAAATGCAGGAGTTAGAAAGATGCAGAATAGGAATGGCAGTGGAGTATTGAACTTCACACCAACCCCACCTCCACCCTGCAGAGATGGACAGGCATTGGGGTATGCATTTGGGTCATCGCCCATAATGTTCATGCCATTTCACTTCACCTCACCCTATCCTGCAGACACCGACATATGTTGAGGTGTGCCTTGGGGTGTTCAGCTGTATAGTCACCCCATTCCATAAGGACATATGCTGAAATGGGTGCAGTATAGGAGAATGGGGTGAACTGTGGGGCTGAAGAGTTCAAGGCACAGCTTGATGCCTGTCACTGGCTGCAGGGTGGCGGGGTGGGAGTGGAATGGCATGAGCATTACAGTCAGCAATCCAAAGGCACACCCCTGATGCTTATCAGTCTGTACAGGGTGGGATGTTATGGTTAGACACCTTAATGCCCCAGGCGTTTGTTGGTATTTACAATACAAATTTTCAGCATGGCCTTTTTGTGACCCCCACCTCATGAAAGCATTTGGGACCTCTTCTCATGAACAGTGGCACTGTGATTTTGTTAATGTGTCCCAAACTTTGAGTTCCCACAGTGACCATGCCATTCTGCGCCAGATGTACAAAAACACAGATTGGACAAGATGTGAAGAATGACAGCTGTACCATTCATAGGGAGCTGTGAAGAGATGGCAATGTTGAAAATCTGTAGTGAAAATATTAAAAATACTCGAACTTCCAGCTTATGTGGAACTGCACAATGCATGTGCGTAACACAGTCATTTATTGAAATTTTTTCATAAAATTTTCAACATAGGCATTTTGTGACCTCTTCTCATGAACAGTATCACTATGATTTTCCTAATCTGTCCCGCACATTGATTTCCCACAGCTACCACGCTATTCTGCGCCAGATGTGTAGATGCATATTTTGGGCAGGATATGAAAAATGACAGCTATACTGTTTATAAGGAGGTGTGAAAAAATGGCAATGTTTAAAATCTGGACTAAAAATATTACAAATGCCCGTAATTATGAGGGTGTGTGGAAACTGTGCAATGTACACTCGTAACACAGTCATTTCATGGACTTTTGTCACGAAATTTTCAACATACAGTAGGCAGTTTAGCATCTTTGCTCATGAATGGTGTCACTGTAATTTGTTTTTAATCTGTCCACAACACTGACTTCCCACAACGACCACGCTATTCTGCGCCGTAAGCGCGAAAACACATTTTGGGCAGGATGTGAAAAATGACATCTGTACTGTTCATAAGGAGGTGAGGAAAAATGTCAATGTTGAAAATCTGGAGTGAAAATATTACAAATTTTCAAAGTTACAAGTGTGCATAGAAACTGCGCAACACATGTTGGTAACACAGTCATATTATGGATTTTTTTCCACCAAATTTTCAACATAGGCTTTTTGAGAGCCCACCTCATGAACACTGGCACTGCCATTTCATTAATCAGTCACAGAAGGTGATTCCATGCAGTGACCACAAAATTACCTTTTGGAACTGAATTACACCATGACACTGACTGAATTCATGAGGAGGGGTTCCATTAATCCCATGTTGAAAATGTGGTGCCTAAATTCCAAAAAATGCCTGAGATATGCACCAAAGTTGAAAAAAACCTATTTATGCCATTTTACAGCTTACCGGCATTTCTTCAGTTTGCAGTTGGCTTTGAAGAGTGCAGACATGTTCCCGGTCCGCAGAAGATCATCACACCAGGCTACAGAGGTAAGTATGGGGTGAGGGGGGTGTGGGGAGGTTGAGTGCACAGTGGGTGGTTGCGGGTTGGGAGGAGAGGACAGCAACCTGCGTGGGACTGTATCCTTTGTTTCAGGGGATTAAAAAAAAAAGAAAAAGACGTCGCAAGAAGGATTTTTTTTCCAGGCTTGTTTCCAGCACACTGGGGTGGGTTCCCATTGTGCCACCTGCCTTTTTTCCGGGTAGGGGTACTTAAGCTGATATGAATTGAGCCCCCCCATTTGCAAAGAATGACTGTTTGGGGGGGATCATGATGCCGAGGGGGATTGGGCACTCCCTCAGCACACAACAATTAGGGGAGTGGGCAACATCATGCTGACAGGGAATGGGCTCCTCTGTCGGCAGATTAACTTGGTCAGGGGCTGCCGATAGGGGGATTGTCCACCACCATTTGGCTTTCATGGGGCAAAAAGGCAGCAGCAAGCTGCCACCATGTTTACTTTCATTGTTACTCTTGTGAAGGTACCACCCTGCAATGACGGTTCGCTCCTTCATTGCAGCGGAATGGCTGAAGCTGCAATGACGATGTGGCCCCTCATTGCAGCAGCGAAAACATTTCAACTTGGTGGCACTTTTGGAGACCAGTGTCATCAGCACACTGTGCCTCAGTGCCAAACCCCCAAATTCAGTGCCTCCGTTGGATGCCACAGTGCTACACCTCCATAACCCGCTTCTCTCCTAACCTGCTGCATAATGTTTCTTGCGCATGTGCAAGCAAACATAATAAAGAAAACAAATAAATAAAGCACATACCTTAATACTTCAAATGCCCCCAAGGAAAACAGAAGCCAAAAACCAAACTTTGCTATAAAACAGTTAATAGCTACATACCATACGTTACCCAAAGCTTTCTACCCCCTCCCTTAAAACTGATAACCTAAGTGGGCTTAACCCTTTTCAGCACATTAATTCATGGGACAGGTATGTCTGAAACAGTGATCCAAGGCATATTTCTCCAGACTTGAAGTAACAATCTAGAATGCAGTTTGGTTATATCTATGTTATATTGTGACTTCAACTCCCCTGTAATTTTCTGAATAAGTTCCTCTTGCGACATCAGTTTTTGCTGTAATGCAAATACACATCGACTGTTCCATATAAACCATTTACATACTAAAAGAACCTTATGCAGCGTATCAGTGTGCCATTGGTTTCCTGCATTCCTATATGTGTCCCTCATCAAGACATCCATATTCACAGTTCGAAACTGGGTGGATCCCCATGCCATAGACAGTATTTTCCAAAAGGAACTAATATATGTGCAGGTGAAAAAAAGGTTCTCTGTGGTTTCTAATTGTTGTATGCATCTAGGCCTGATACAAAAGCATTTGTCTAACTCTTTGTGCTTATGATTTGCCTTGACATTGATCCTGTCATGACAACTCAGCCAATGGAAATCCTTAATCTTGACTGGTATGCTGGGAGTCTGTAATAAAGCTACTAAGGCATCCTTTTGCTGGCTTGGACACCTTGGGAATGTGTCTTACTCTCTAAAATGATTCATTACTACCCAGTTATAGACCTCTTTCCTTTGTTTCATCAATAACATCTGACTCGTAATTTGCCACCTTTTTAAATAAACAAAAGTGTCCCTTATACAAGGAGACACATTTAGGGATCTTTTTAGTGGACCCAAGATTCTCCTGTCCCAAAGTCTGTACCAGGTTTCACAATTGGAATAGAATAAAGGCATCCAGCTGTGATCCAAAAAAATAATAAAGGCCTAAAGTTTGCATTCAAAAACATACTATAGTAGAATAAAATAGGGTTCACCATCCCCAACCCATCCTCCTCCACTGAAAGATAAACTAAATTTATTTTTATGGGGTTCAGTCTACTACCCCAGAATGCATGGAAAAAAATGATATAAATAGCTGTTTCTAGTTGATGGGGTTGGGGGGATATGTAACAAGTGTAAAGGAACACTGGTAACAAAAATGTTTTTTATCAGATGAATCCTTTTTAATTTACTTAACTTTCAGTTATTCCAACTCTTTACTAAAGCCCTCCCCTGATTCACTCAGGGTTCCCAATTCAACATCCCCATATCACCAGACCCGGAAATTATCCCTAATACCTTTAAGTGACTGGCTAAAAGATTTATCCCCCCTACCTCTACCAGGGATTGGGAAGGAACGCCAATCTTGCTACCCATGCATTTATTAAAGTTTAACCCCATTCTTGAATATATACTATATGTTTCACATATATGAAGTTCCTCTTTAATTGAAGTTTCATCTTCCACCAAAATACTCAGGTCATCAGCATATGCTATAGCCTTGTGTTGTAAACGGACTAAATTCACAATAATAGGTTTTAGTACAATGGTGTTATTCAATAACCTCAATAAGGGGTCAATGCAAAAAGCATACAATAAGGGGCTTAGGGGGCAACCCTATTGAACCCCCCTCCTAACTGCTAACATTGGCCCCTTCCAACCCCTTACTAGCGCGGTGACCATAGCCGTTCCATACAGGCATTGTAGCCAACTAATAAACATTACAGGAATGCCATATTTACCTAGCACTTGCCTTAAAAAGGTATGACTAATTGAGTCAAATGCTTGTTTTTTTATCTAGGGAAAGAATAAACCCAGTTGCTCTATTTCTGTGACCATTTTAAAATAATTCACTCAGAAGAATAAGGTGCTCCATAATGCTTCTTTCTGGAATTGCACATGTCTGGGCCCTTGACATCTCATATCCATATATCATCTATCCCCTTTCTTAAAAATATGAATCAAAATGTCCCCCCTGTCATTCTTAGAGAAGGAGTCCCTGTTTGTAGAATAGTGTTAAACACTGCAGCCAATTCAGCTAAAATATGCGGCCCTATGAATTTATATAGATCTCCCGTTAACCCATCCCCCCCACGGGTGCCTTGTCTGATCCCAAGGTCCTAATGGCCATATCAACCTCCTGAGGGGAGATATCTTCTAATAAATGTGAAACCTGCTCACTAGACAGCAATTGGGGTTGTAACATATTAATATTGGTAGCTAATGAATCCTCCTCAATGGCTAAGGAATCTAGCCTGTCCCTCGTACGTTGTGTAACAATGTTCAGAATATGCTTGGGGTCTGTGCACAAGTTGCCATCTGAATTAAACAAACCATCCATGCATCTATTTTTATTATTAATGTTACTTCCTTCATAGGGACAAATCTGGCTTTTCTTTCCTTGTGTACAAAACAACTGTTGATACTGGATATTTTTAGCTTGTTGTGAGTGGAAATCTACCATATGTGATTTGTGATTTTGTATCTGAGCAGTAAAATCTTGTTTAAGCCAACAAAGTTAATAGTTTTATAATTGCTGTCTATGTCCAAAATATTCCTGATATACCATATCCCAGGTCATTTTACCATGAGCTCTTAAAGCATTGGTCAAATCTATTATTGTGTCTTCCCACCAATTAATCGGGTCCTCATACAAAATCCATACAGACTTTCTAGCTTGAATCAGGTGTAACATGTTCTGCCTAGTATCTGCCCTTGTAACAAGAAGCACATTTAATTTCCAATAGCCAGGGCCATTAGGGGGCATACTACTATTACCCAATTGCAGTTGCAGAATCTTATGATCCGAAAATTCCACCACCAAGCTTGCGGCTCTTGAAATTTGCAAGTGAGATGAAATAAAAAAATAATCTATTCTTGTTGCTAGATTACCCCTATGAAATGTTGGATCAGCTTTCCCTGTTTTTTCAAAATATGCATCTTTTAGGTTTGAATTTTGAATAATTTTAGATAAGAATGTCATGTCACAGAAGATTTTCCTGGTGACAGTGTTTGACCCTCTATCCCTGAGTTTTAACCCACAATCGAAATCTCCGCCCAGCACTGCATTGTGTGCTGAATATAAGTAAGGCTGTATAACCTGGAATGACTCGATTCTTGCCACCTTTTTTTGACCTGCATATACATTAATAAGACAAAAAAGCACAGATTGTATTTTAACATAGAGAATTAAAGCATGTCCAGGCACTAGATTCACTAATTTTATCAAACGAACCTCTATGCCAACAAAATAGCCACCCCAGAACATGTCTTTTCCCCAATAGACCAATAGGAGGGGCCATAATACCAGAATTTAACTGCACTTTTTATTTCCGGCAGTGTGTGTAACCAAGTGTCCTGGAGAAAAAAAATTCCTGCGTGAAAGGACTTAAGGTGTGAGTACACCACCTGCCTTTTTCAGAAACTTTTGATACTATTCACATTACTAGAATAATAGTCAAGCTTAGTCTCCATACACAGGGTTACAAGCACATCCTTTCAAAACAAAAACATTCATGGGGGCTTCTTTGAAAAAGCTCTCGTGGTTCTAACATTTTTCAGTTTAGTATTATGTTTCTGGGGTGGGGGGTCCACAGGGTTCTGCAGAGGATCCTCCAATTATGAACCTGGGTCCTGCAAAGATGAGACAATTGATGAGCCATCGGTCTCATCAGCAGATCCTACATCTCCTATTGGCAAGGGGGCAAACCTAATTTTTGTAGGAGTTTCAGAGATCTTAGAAATCTTAGACACAGGTTGTTGACAATTGTGCCTGCATCTAGAAGCCCTTACAATCTGCTCTCTGGGAGGCTGAGAGTCAGGCTCCTATAGGCACATTGGCAAGAACTGTTACAGCCATTTGTAGCTGTGCCACCTGAATGGGAAGCTCATCCTGAGGTAATGCAGCCTGGGGGGAACCTCCTGGGCAGCCAAACTAGTCACTGATTCTATTGGAGCCTGAGCAGCTATGTCAGGAGCAACTGAGGATGTGTCCTTGGGGCTAGTTGCTGCTCATTGAGCACTAGTGCACTGCGCCAAAGCTAAGGTGACCCTCTGTTCATCCCAATCTGCTTGGTCAACCTGATTATGGGCAGCCGAAGGACAAGAGTGGTACATGTGCCCCTTTAACTCACACAGGTTACAGACTTGGTAATTTCTACACAACCCAGAAGTATGACCCAACTCATTACAATTCATGCACTTTAGTCTGTCACACATACTGCTTAGATGTCCAATAGCCAGCTCCACAACAATAACAGGCCTTCAGCTGGCCTGAATAAAACAAAACCCCTCTATCCTTCCCAAAAAAACACTGTTGGGTAAATGAATTAGCCCTGTGTCCGAGGTGTTGAGAATCACTTGAACCCTCCAGCCACCTGTCCAAATATGATCTTCATCAAAGATGGTCTCTGGGTTCCCCTGGACTGTACATCTTTACTTTAGCCAGTATACCAAGTCCATCACACTCACCACCTCATTTTTGAACAGAACAGTTATAATCCTATGTGATGGTTTCGTCAGAGGTACAATTTCAAAAGGGAACCATAAAGGTGATGATTTCAGAGTATGATAAAAGGACCAAAACTTCTGTAAGCTGGTCCCCTGCTTAAAACTGATATCAAAAACAGGCTCCCCCGAAACATATATCAGTGCATAAATTTCTACTGGGGTAAAGTGCATAGATCCTTTCAATAAAACTCTAGCCACATGCTTAGTGTCTGGAAATTTATCCAAACCTCCTTTATATATCAGCCTGATTGCATTGTGGCATTTAGCAGGAAAAACTGGGGCATGAAATAAAGATGCATAGGTTCTAGACATTTCAGAGCTTTGTTCATCATCCCTGTCCCAAGAACTTACATGAGACCCTACCGGCTGATTTGTAGTTAGTCTAGTATCTCTAAGCCCAGACGCTAGCCCATTTACCATTGAAAGAACCTGGTTTTGTGTTAAATCCAAACCTTCTGGAAGATGCAGAGGGGAAGCCTCATCCATTTCTGTTCCCCAGTCCATCGCCCTAGACCCACTAGCCAGAAGGCCAGATGTTTCAGTACACTTAGCGACATTTGGTACAGTCATGGAAAAGTTTGTTGGGCGCGAGACCTAAGTACCTGTCTCCTTTGATCTTTCCCAGCCAGCTTCAGTCAAAGCCTTGTCCACAGACCATGTTGCTGGGTTTGGTTGTTTCATAGGTAAATCCCCCACATTCTCCTGTACAGCATCTCTTTGTGGGCTGGGTTCCATAGTACCCAAATTAGCCCCTCCTAACGAGGATCCTTCATTCAGAGTAAATAAATTACCCACAAACACAACTAAAGGGGATTGTCTTGTACCTGCATCCAAATGGAACTGCTGTGGAGGTTCTTTTGTAGCACACTGACTGCCGCTTGTGTCTGCACCCAAAGGCGCCTGCTTCTCCGCCAATCCGGGAGCTGCCACGTCAGCACCTGGTAGCAGTACTGTCACCTCTGGCTTCTCGGCCTGTATCACTGTAGGCTGTTGTTGGGCTGCTGCAATAGCCATCTGGAGCTCTATTTGTCTCACTTTAAAGTGAGCCTCATCTTCCAGCTGAAGTAACTGTAGTTCTTTCGATGCATCTGCAGGTAAACCCTCCATAGCAGACTTCTCAGTGCCATTTAAAACTGTATCAGAATGTTCCTCTTGTGTCACAACCTTCATATTTACTGATGTAACATCCTCTAATGTAGGGTTAGTATCTATTCCCACATCCATTCCATTAGTGTCAAAAAACAGTTCCAGTTCAGCATTACTATCCTTGATCACAGTAGCTTGTTCTTCCAGCTCAAGCACCTCCATCCTCTCCACTGGCGCAACACAAGTGGCCATCTCCCAGACCAGAGATTCCCCTACAGGAGAGTAGGGGAATTTTTTATTGAAAGCATAACAAATTATATACAATTCAGTATTACATCATACAAAATCATAAAAAAAGGAAAAATCAAGAACATAAATAAGTATTATTTCATACAGTAACCCCAAACATAAGAAAAACATTATAACCAACCCCCCTCCCCACCCCACTAAAAGAGCAGGGGAATTTTTTATTGACAAAATATAAAAGCATGATACAGCCAAACAGTAATATAGCACATGAAAGCATAAAAAATAGGAAATATGTATTACATCATACATATAAACAAAAAGTAAACAAAACAGAGTATCTCTACTAGGAATCAGAAAAAAGAACAACATAAACAAATAATGAACATCGAGCACCCAAGAAAAACAGTTGGTAAAGAGCTGCAAAACCAAAAAAAATATAGCAAACACCCCGCTCCCTCCCCTCATATAAAAGATTAGGAAAATATTAGGTGAAATCAGAGCAAAACAAACATAAAGCAGCATGACATCAGGCAAAGACAGAAAAAAAAAAAAGCAAGAACATAAAAATCATTAGGTCATATAGTAGCTCCAACCCAAAAGAAAACAACATAACCTAACCCCCTCCTCCTTCCCACTGACTGAGTAGGGGGAATCATAATGGAATAACAGCAACAACAAAAAAATATAAACAGTGGTAAGCCACCAAAATTAGGTGCCCACAACAAAACTGACTACTACCCGAAAACCTAAACGAAACACAGACAAGATCAAGCAGCAGAAAGCCACTCACATGAAGCCCAGTAGAGCTAGTATGTATCACAGGGCAGAGAAGCACGCTCTCTATCTTAAATAGAGTGGAGATCTGAAAAATCTGATCCATGATATGAGTTCTTGTATAAGATTTCTGTTGCAACAACTGAGCACAATGGGCCTGCCATAGAAAAAACCTACAGAGGGCAAAGACAAGACGGAGGGTACTAGGATAATAATGAGAAAGGGAGGCAGGAAACAACCCATACACAAGAATGTCATAAGAAATCGACATAAGATGCTTTTTCTTCCATTTATGGAGCCAACGAGTCCAAAAATCCTTACTAAAAGGACAATCCAAAAATAAAATGAGTTATGGTTTCAATTACACCTGGACAAGTTTCCCTAAAACACATATGCTCCTCCAAAGACTTATGCAGGTGATTACCACGCACCCCCAACCTCCCATGGCACGACAATCAAGTAACATCCCATAACTTTGCAGGAAGTCTAGGGTCAGTAAGCTGGTGAAAAATCACAGTAGTATCCAATTCAATACCAAGAGCATTCAACAGCCTAGGGGTATCTGAAAAAGAGGAAAGCAAAACTAGACTGAGATCGCAGAACCTGAGGGGTCAAGTGCCATTGCCGGATCTTAAGAAAAGTGGGAAACAAGAAGGAGGGAATACCAAAAGTCCTCAAGTTTCAAGGGACTTCCAAAGGAACACCAAGCCATTTCACACACAAAGGAGTCAACCAGGCACCCAAAATAGAAACCCAAGGAGGGGGGAAGGTTGCAACAGAAAAGGAAACAAAAACTTAAGAAATAGGCAATGAAAAAAACCACAGGATTCAACATCTGAACACCTCCCTGACAATAATCATGATATAAAAAAACCCGCCGGACAGAGTTTAAACAAGAACCCCACAAACCTTGAAAAAAACAACTATTGACTTTGGCTTCCAAAACAAAAGGAAGAGGGAAAACACCAGCCACATGTAAAAATAAAGGAAGAACTAAAGTCTTCAAAAGCAAAACACGCTTCTTCTTGGCAATAGACCGACCCTTCCAAGAGGTAACAAGCTGGAGACCTTTATCAATAGCCAAATTCCAATTATACAGAGAATCATCAGGACTGCCAAAATACAGACCCAAAATTTTAAGAGGATCAGAAACAACAGGAATCCCAGCCACAGAAGTAGTAGTAGAGGAGGCCACAGAGCAGGGAAAGATCTTAGCCATACTTTTATGAAAATTCAATTGAGAACTGGAAAGAGAACTTAAGTCAGAAAACAGATGTGTGAAACCTGATGCAGAAAGAAAGGATGTGGTACAAACACATAAATCATCAGTATACACAAAAACAGTAGGTACAGAATGACCACCTGGAAGGAACAAGGGAAGGATAGCAGGGCAGCAGCTTAACTTACATAACAAAGAGTCAATCTGGAACAAATACAAAAGGGGACTTAAAGGACAACCCTGCCGCACTCCCCGTTTACTCAAAAATGCAGCACCAAGAGAATGGTTGACATGAGGGGTGATCCAGGCAGTGTTATATAAAAGCTTAAGCCAAGAGATAAAACCAGAAGAAATATGGTAGTATGCCAAAACAGAAAACAAAAAGGAATGCTCCACCCGATTAAAAGCCTTTTCTTGATCCAAAGAAAACACTTCAGCCCTACTTATATCAGTACAAGAATACACCACATCCCTAAGATGAGATAAATCATGTAGCATGGAATGACCCAGGATAGCACAAACCTGAGCTGTGGAAATAACAACGTCCGCTATGGGTAGGAGCCGTGCCAAAAAAATGACAGCCAGAATCTTATAATTCACATTAAGGAGGCTCAAAGGTCTCCAGTTTGGTAAATCAAAACGGTAGCCTTTTTTATAAATCCAAAGCAAAATAGCATCTGGAAAATGTCGAGGGACTGAAAATGAAGCCAAGACATCATAAAAACAATAGTCAAAGCCGGGGCCAAAAAAATCAATGAAAGAGTGGTAAAGCTCAGCCGTCAAACCATCCAACCCCAGAGAAATACGCTGTTTCTGTTTCTTAATAGCAGTCATCATTTCCGAAACAGAAATGGGATGCACAAGAGCAAGAAGCAGGTCCTCAGAAACCTCAGGAATTACCAAATCAGAAAGATACTCAGCCGGATCCAAAACAGACGAGACAGTACCAAACATCCCTTTCACATGGGATTGTACAATGTGCTTCAAAATCGGAAGAGAAGTATGATGCACTCCTGTAAGGGGATCAATCAAACCATCAATAATCGTGGAAGAGATCCTATTGGAACAACTCCTATAAGGATCAAATGCAGCCTTAGAAGCCTGCATACAGCACTGAGCTTCAACCTTCAAAGAGAGGGCACGATCATACTGATATCATTCCATAACAGATTTCAAAGCCTGAGTTTAGCTGGAGAGATCAAGATGGAATTCTGAAACCCTAGAATAAGTATCCAAAAGCTGCTGACAAAGTTGGGAATACCGCAAATAAGTGGAGCGGGACCGAGATCCGGCAGATTTGATAAAAAAACGAAGAAGGTCAGTTTTAGTATCCTCCCACCAGAGGATAGAAGAAGAATAAGCATCCAGTACAGAAACTCTAGCTTGTAACAAATCCAGACAACCCTGATAGATAAGAGAATCAGTCAACAAGGAACTATTCAACTTCCAATGTATACAAGAAGCAAACGGATAAGGTCCAGCACTAGGAGAGCAGAGCAAAGCAACTGCCAAATGATCCAATGTCTCACAGGGAATTACAAAAGCCTGGGAGACTGATACATTCCTGAAATGAAGGAAAAATCAATCCTGTTGCAAGAGCTCCCCTTATAAAAAGTTTTGCACCCTGTTGGTGAACAGAGGTATAAGCATCCAGCAAATGGGCTGAAAGAAGATTTTAGACAAGGTAGCAGCATCACTAAAAGCTTAGGGCATTACTAGGTCTATCAGAAACAGAAAGATCACAACTGAAATCACCCCCAAAGTAAACTTGTCGAGTGGTAAATAACAAGGTTGATAGCAAGAAACCAAGCAGATTGTGCAGCAGTACTCTGCGGCGCATAAGTATTAATCAAACGAAAAGGAACAAAATCAAAAGAACCATCAATAAGGAAACCCTCCCCGGAAACACATCGAGAAATCTGGAAATCTTAAACCAATGGCCAAAAAACAAAATGCTCACCCCATCACAGAGATCTTCCCCATGTGACCAAAAGGAGGGCCCCACAGTCCATCGATGTCTCACCTCTGCAACCTCAAACCTAGATTTAAGCCTGGTATCCTGAACAAAATAAACATCCTGTTTTAATAAACGCAAGAAACCAATCGTAGAAAGCTGTTTACGGAAAGATTTCAGACTGCACACATTCAAAGTGCAGCACCGCAGAACAGGCTGCTGAGGCATGGGCAATAAAGGTCAAAAGAGATGCAGAGAACTGCAATAGGCATCGGGGCAGGAAAAAGGAAAAAATCTGACCAAAAAAAGAATGCCCAGAAAAAAGGAACCCTCAAAATCACCTATGAGGGAACTGCGTTCTCTGCATCTTTTCCAACTGAGAAGTTTCTCTACCAGATTCAGAAGAAAGGTCCATATGAAAGGAAGAGGCATGAGAAGAAGCAGAGTCCTCTTCCACACCTTCAGTATCCCTCCATTGTCTTCTTCTTTTAGCTAGCAACTGGAACTTATTTTGAGTAATAACAGTAGTAGCAGGAGCATGAGACTCAGACTTATGCTTACCCTTCCCACGTTTAGTAGAAGGGACAGTAACAAAGGGCAGATCAGTTTGAGGGGGCATAACATCCATCAAAATCGGGACCGGAGAATGGTTAGCAGCAACCACAGGAGAAGCCTGGGCAGACTCCAGAACCGGAGTGACAGTCTGAGAAAGAGGGGGCTCCCGGTGGGAGAAACCGAAGGACACACATGGTCTGGACCAGTATTAGGCACTGGGCTGGTAGGCACCAGAGAGAGCTCCTGCTGCCGCTTCTGGGCCTGTATCTGGGAATCAGAGATAATGGTAGAATGGTCCCAGGGGACCCTATCAACCCTATTATGTTCAGCCCAAGGACATTGGGGGTAGTTATGACTGTGATCCTCACACAGGTTACAAAACTGAGTATTAGGACAACCCAAGCTAACGTGGCCATAAGAAAGACACAAGGTGCATCTAGGCTGATCACAAGTGTAACTCAGGTGAGTCCGAGAGCCACACTTTTGACAGGTGCGAGGCTGGCCAGGGTAGAAACAGATACTCCTATCCCAATCAATGTAAAATCTACCAGGAATATGCAGAACCCCCTGCTCAGTTTGCTTAAGCTGAACTTTAATCTTCCAGCCACCCGTCCACACTAAATCTTCATCAAATATAGGATGGGGAGAATCTAACAGATCACATCTCTGATGACGCCAAAACTGCACATCATGGATATTCACCCCTTAGCTACGAAATAATAAAGTAAGTACTTTCACCAAAGGCTTAGTAGGGGGTATGATTAAGAAAGAGGCCCAAATCAGAGTGTTCTTAACCAATTTATACTGAGTCCAACATTTTTCCAGAGTCTGAACAGTCTTGAAACTAACGTCGTACACATGTTCCCCTTTGATATGGATGAAGGCAAACAATGCTGAAGGGCTAATTCCCAGAGAGTCCCAAAGCATACCTTGGAGAACAGTACGGTGTGTGGGAGCCACAGAAGAATCACCAGGAACTCAGTTGGACCCTAACAGATTTAAACAAATCAGACATTTTGAAAGAAGGAGTCGAGTCTCAGGGACAGGAGCAGAAGGAAAAGATTGGTGAGCAGGAGAAGCACAGTGTTCTGTCGGTACCTGTGATTGGACCACAATGTCAAAAGAGTCAGCGGTGTTCTCAGTAGCAAGCCGTGGAACAGAAAGATCTGTCTCAGGTTCCACAGGGGGAGAAGATCGAGTAGAAACCAAAGCTGGAGCAGCAGGAAAAACATCCATAGGCATTTTAATAATAGCAGCAACAGAAACAGGACCAGGCGAAGTCCAGGGCTTCCCATCCAAAGATCTCTGCCAGCCAGCAGCATGCAGAACAGCGTCTGGAGACCAAGTAGCACTCGATTCAACAGCGGTCCTCACGGTAGGTCTAAGGTGCAAATGGGAGGGCGGGGGAAAAGGCAAATCAGCAAGGAGGGTTTCAGAAGCCTGTAGAAGTGGTGTCTGAGGAGCAAAAGACAGAATAATCGGCATCAGGCAAAGTGTCTTGTGTAGAAGCATCATTACGAATCAACTGTAGAATGAACCGTTTATGCTAAGAGAACATCTGTCACAACATAGCATCAGGAATCACAGCAGCTTCATGGCTGTCCAGTTTAGCAGAAGTCTCCATGTCAGATAAACCAAAAGGAACACTAGAAACCTTATCAACAGCAGAAGCAGAAGGAAACACACCATCAATGTGAACTTGAGAAGCCTCAGAAGCAGGAACACAAACATGCTCAGACACCAAGATAGGATCCAAAGGCAGAGCAGAGTCTCCGCCACCACCTCCACCTCCCACAGCAGGCACGTCGGCCATCTTGGAGTCACTGACAAAAGGGCCCCCCCTGCTCACAGGAAGCAGAGTAGGGGAATTTCCCTGGTGTCCTGGCCAAATTTCCCCCATTCACTAAAAAATACCACCAACTTCTTAATCTTGTTCAAGGTCAGTTGGCATTCATCTGTATCCCCCTCCCCCTGGTCATGCCTAAAAATAGGCAGAATTCATTTAGTGCACTTACCCGGTCAACAAAAACTAGATAAGATAAAATAAATAAAAAGTATATTGTGTAACATTAACAGGAAATACTTTACAACTCATTGCTCTAAAGTGATAAATGAAGTGAATGACATCTGGGGAAACATTTACACAGAAATGTATTTTGCTGAATTATCAAATGGGTGAATGTTATGGGTAGGTTCAAATTCCTTTTTTTATATTTTCTCTTCTTTATCCCGGTGAGCCCTTCTGTCGGTCATCCGCCCTGGTCATGGCCCCTGGGACTTTCACCTGTCATCCATTGCCGCTTTTCTACCCAGTTATCCCCGGCTTACCCCCCGGAGGGCTGGGCACGGCACTGGACCCCATATCCGAGCTCCGGGATTGCATCTGGTTAGAGAGTGTGGAAATGGCAGACTAATAGAAGCCCCAGGGAGGGCTTCACTGGGACAGAGGGCTCACCCCTCCTGTTCCTTTTTCCACTTTTTCTCAGAGGCGGGGACGTGAAATGATGCCAGTGTCCACCCCGCCTCCCTGTATATTGCGTGCCAGTAGCATGAGTGACTTCTGGCCCCCGCCAGGGGTCCTCGTAGTGCCAGACACTAACCCGCCCTCCCCCCTGGAGAAGGAGAGATGTCCATGGGACGCTCCATCCTCCTCCCCTGGCCAGCCCTCCGATGACCTGGGTTCATTCCCAAACCTGGGTCACCAGCATCGTAATTGGAAATCCAACCGCTGTGCCAGTGGGCCGGCCTTGGGTAGGTTCAAATTCTATTGGCTTGAAGTCCAATGCCTTTTATAGAGTAGTCAGGACAAATAAAAAAAAGAAAGTTTATTTTAAAAATTGCTTTCTCAAGGTACAAAATCCCATTATCTGTGAGATCTTGCTTCCACACAGCTTTATATTCTGAAAATCAGATGAAAATTCTGTATTCAAAAATCTGTCCTTAATGAACAGTGGACCCCCTATTTGAACATTTCGCACTGTGCAAAATAGATTATGTTAGCATGGCATGTCCCATATTCATTGGTATAGTTAGCATGGCCCTAAATTGTGCATGAGGTCCAACACCAGGTGTGCATGGCAGTACTAATGGGCTGACTATATAGCAGTGGTTAATACTTCCAAAACTTACAGGATGCTGGACTATGGATTAGCATCTCTGTCCTCCCTCCACCATGGGGGGGCCATAGTCTCCCAGAGTTCTGGTAGTCCTACAGATGGCATAGAGGTTAACCTAAAAGGGACCCAGACAGGTGCAAAAATAGAACTGATTAAAACAGAAAAAGGGAAAGAAATGCCCAAGTAAGACTCCTACTGTCACTGGCAGAACATCAAAAACTGGTTAGGGAGTTGGTCTGTCAATGTTTTGCATCATCTTTAATTTCCCATAAGAGGGAAGTAAGTACATAAAAATAGCTCCTTCGTAAAGTAAATAGTCGTGGTAGCTACCATTGAGAGGAGATACATATTGTATTTGTAGTTGGGAATCTGAGAGATGAGATGATTATCCTAAGTAATGCATATGCCCCAGTGGCATTTGACTAGCAGTTCTTTAAAAGCATAATCAAGGTAATACAGAGGGAACCTGTCAGAGGGTGATACTTGCTAGGGTTCTAGCATCATCCTGCTTTAGTCACAGGGGTTTTCAAATTTTGTTCCCTCTAGGGAACATCGACATGCAATGATGTCCTCGCATGAGCATGCATGCTCCCACACATTATCTGCAGCTGTCCACCTTTGTCCCCTTCCGCCCATCCATGAGGTCCCAGCCTGTATTCTCACAGCCTTTACTGTAAGTCACTGTAGTGCTGGTTGCCTATGAACTCTCCCTTACCCCCCCACCGGAGAAGGTGAGCTGTCCATAGGGCTTTTAGCCTACCTCCCCCAGCCATCCCTCTGACACTCGTTGCTCGTTACCGAACCTGTGTCATCAGTATCACAAGTGGCAGTTCTACCTCTGTGACAGCATGCTGGCATGATTATTTCTTACATTGAGAGCAGTTAAGATTTTTTCTGTTTAACAACCAAACAGAATCCCTTGATGTTCCAGCTAATTGTATAAATCTGATCACTCATTACCGTTATTGTGAACTTCTGGCTAACAGGCATGCTTCCCTACAAAGAAACCTGAAGTGATACATTCAGAGACCTTGAACATGAACAACATGAACCATCCTGCAAAGTGGACTGTTTGATTTTCTTTTCATTATGTAGACTTGACTGGATTGAGAGTAACAGCTTTCAAAGCCATCTGCAGTCCAACTGGGACCAGTATACATTGAACAGAAGACAATATTACCAGGTCACATAGATGATCAGGTGTCTCACAATGAATGACAAACACAGTACTTCCCTTCCTGTTTATACTCAGCATGGGGTTGCTGAGCTGAAAAATATTACTCAGTGTCCCTGCCCCTGTGAGACTTCAAGCCTCTGGCTCCCTACCTTTTCTCCATTTCCTTCTCCCTCCTGTCACATAATTCTGGTCTAATTTAGTTTTTGACTGACCTCTCCTGCAGCTGTGGGTCATTATTCCTGAATTCAGCATTGTCTTACTTGGGCCTTATCCTCCACATGTCCCTGGCCCTTTGCATGCCTGAATTCTTTGGCCACCCCATCAGAAGAGAAAAACATTCAAAGGGCCGGGGAGTCTTGTGATAGGTGACTTGGGTGCACTTTCTGGGCTGTGGGAAGGGGTAGCAGGGTACTAAATCCCTTTACAAATCACCCACAAAATGCACAAGGAAGTATCAAAACCCCATAAAGTTATGGATATGTAGTGAGCCCCAGACACACTTTCAGTTTAAAGTTTGGAAACCTGTAAATACCATTTGTAAAGGAAGCTTACTCCACTGAGTAAACTCCCGTCATTGTTTCACTGAGTACCCGCATATAAGTATATATTATGTCAAAGTTAGTACTCAGTTTCAGTGTTGACTTTGCCAAGTGCCATCTCCATTGTGCAAAATCAATTCCCAGTGTACACCAGCCATGCTCAATGAGTCCTATGCAAGAACTGGCAGGAAATAGGCACCAAAGGAGTGTATCCCACTCATGTATCTATGCACCTGTAAACAGGTGTTCACAAGCCAGTATTCACCACCGGCCTCCACTTGTCTACAGCTTGGCCCATGCCCCCTCAGCTTGCAGGACTGTGCAGGATGGCAGGGGGTGGAGTAGCTGTAGTGGACCCATTCTGGCATCCAATCGTGTGCCTGTCCTAAGTCCCAGAGTGGATCCCTGTGCATGTAGGTGCAGATCCTGGTCTGTGCATTGCACACAGCCATCAGCGGCATGTGCAGCTGTGGTCATGTTGGAGGAAATGCCCACCAGCTGGATGCCTGCCCCGGCAGCTCCCGCCACCATCTGAAGCACAACTGTACCCCTCCAACAAGGCAAAACATCCACCCCTGTCCCTGATGCCCTCCCACTGCCCCCAAACATGGCAAAGCTCTTTCCCCAGCAGTGCAGACCCCCATGACTCACTGGGGCTCTGGTTCCGGGATGGCAGACCCCCATGTCACACATAGGGACCCCGGCCCCGTGATGGCATCCCCTATCACACAAAGGGGCACCAGCCCCATGAAGGTAGCCCCCCTCCCAGTAGAGCACAATCTGACAATCCCCCTCCCATACCTTGCTGCCGGTGGCCCACCCTGGAGATGGCCAGCAGCACGCTTCACACCTCCTCAGCTTCTGGCCATCCAAGTGATGCTGGGAGTGTGCCACTATGTATAGGTGTTGCATTCCCAGCATCACTTGGACAGGTGGAGGCTGAGGAGGTGTGAGCAGGGTTGTGTTGCCAGAAGTCCCAGGCTTTGGCATCAGTGGCAAGGTATGGGGTTGAGGGGAAGACAGTGCCATGGGGTTGGGGGGTCCATTGAACACCAATGATCAGATGGACAGGCTGGAATGGATTGAGGGCCATGGGTGGAGGGGAGTGGACCAGTTCAGCTATATTGTGCCGGGGGGGCCATCACTGGCCACCACTGTTCCAGTGGTGACATGGGATAGGGGTACTGGTGCCCGGGGCCACTCAGTGTGTGTGTGTGTGGGGTGGGGCTGTTACACCATGCAAATGGGTGGACCTGATGTTGGAGGGTGGGTATGTCTGGCACTAGTGGGGACTGGGTGGATGTGTGTTGGGGGGCCTGACCACACATATGGGTATGTGGCCGGCACAGTTGTGGGAGGTGTTGGGAGCTATCTGGGCCTGGCCATCACTGGGATTGGCAGCATGACAAGCACTGACTGGGGGTGGGTTATGCCAGGCTCCTCTGTGGGTGTGGGTGGGGCTTCTTGTGCACACCATGGAGGAGGGGCAGGTACACGGGACAGGGGTGGAGATGCTGCTGTTCAGATGGGTGTCCCACAGGCCACCTTGGCCTAGCGAGGAACTGTTTGTGTACTGGTGTTACAGCAGGGTCCACCCTGCTGTAACCTACACTGTCCTCCACACCCCTGTGAACTGCACTATGCGCCGCAGAGACAGCTGTGTAGTGCCACCATGCTTTCCAACTGCCACCAGCGTGCTGCTGTCCACACTGCCGGGGATCGGGTCCATAGGGGTGAATGCCTAGTTAGTGCATCCCACATGGGGGGGCTACACTGGATGAGGAGTGGCTATGCGCTGTGGATACATGGCACATAACCACTCTGCACAATTGTGTATTGGCCCCATTATGTCAGCTAGGCTACCATGCCTTTATATCATCTAACAGCAACATGTCATTATTGTCTTTGTCTGCCAGCCTTTCAGTTGGTGCTGGCTGGAAAGCTTGAATTGTTCTTAAGGATGATGGAACTGCCTCTAAAATTGCTCATTACTATGGCCTTATTCCTGAAATCTACTACCATATAGCACCCCACTGATGATAGGTGCCATTGTCATTAGTCAAATTGTGATACAGTAAAATACATATCTAGGTCTCTTTTTTACTGCATTTACATGTGATATGCAATTAGGGTTTTTCAGTGTTTGCCTTCTGGCTCTGTTTTGTTCCAATCTGGCTCATCTACCCCCACTTCAAAGAGTGATTGGTGATTTTTTTTCAGATTTAACCCACTCAGTCAAGTGCCTGTTGTGTATCCCTACAGAAAGTCTATTCTGTGCAAGGCATTTTGTTGAGGCATAATTATTAGGTCACTTTGCAATCTGGAAGGGGGGGAGTGACAGCAAGAAGCCCTTCAAATATCTTCCAGTCCAGGTCAAGGGGACACACATGTGAGTTTATGGGCAGCATTAAAATAGTGGTGTAAGGGATATGGAAGTCGGATATCTTTTGCTCACCTTATTCCTTGGGCATATATTGTTGGATAAAGAGCTTGGCTTCCGCTTGATAAACAAAGTCATGTGGGGTGCCATCCTTCTACATGCAGAGTACAGTTGGGAAAGCCATGGTGAATGACACTCCTCTTGAACATAGCTCATCCATTGCAGAGCCAATGGATTGTAATTTTCTTCTGTACACAGATGGAATAGTCTTTATAGAGCAATAGCTGCATCCTGTCCACCTCCCACTTCTTCTTCAGATGGTAATCTTGCAGCAGGCTTTGTTTATCTTTAAAACTGTAGATAGAGTAATAGCTACATCCTGTCCACCTCCCAGTTCTTCAGATGGTAATCTTGCAGCAGGCTTTGTTTTTCTGTAAAATTGTGGATGTGCATAATCACTTGCCATGGTGATTCTCCAGGTACCAGTTGGGTTGTCAGGGTGTGAAGGGTGTGATTCAGTTTAATGCACCCCCTTTTCTATCGATGTCCAGTGTGTTAGGTAGCCAGGCTTCAAAAAAGGTGACTGGGTCCTTCCTCTCGCATCTCTTTGTCAGTCCTCAAATGCAGAGGTTGTTCTGAAGGTTTACATTTTCTTGCCAGTCAATCAACGCTGGCAACTCTGCAGCTCAGTTTTCATTCTGTTGAATTTGTCTGGGGTAGGTTTCAGTGCAGTCTTCTAGGTTGGAGATCCATTGTTCTGCTGCAGCCAACTGGGTAGTGTGTCCATCAGTTTGCTCAGTAAGCACTGTAAATTTGTTCATTATGCCATCCAAGTTAACGGTTAAGGCTCCAAGCACTTGAGTGGAGACTGCCCAGCTAGGCATCACCAACATCCCTTTGTAGACCTCCTACTTAGCAGAGGCCTCATGTCCTTGGCCTACAGCTGATTCTTTGTGTCTTTCTAAACTCTTCTGGCCTGTCTAGACATTGCTCTTTTCTAAAGTTCATCCATTCCTCTTTAATATAGTAAATGATTGCACACTCTGCAGCTAAAATATCAATTCAGGAAAAATGGTTAACTTATTTGGTGCATGAATTCTGGAGTTGATCTGAAGCAATAAT
Organism: Neoceratodus forsteri; assembly: GCA_016271365.2. Classification (NCBI taxonomy): domain Eukaryota; kingdom Metazoa; phylum Chordata; order Ceratodontiformes; family Ceratodontidae; genus Neoceratodus; species Neoceratodus forsteri. The sequence goes on from JADMNL010000022.1 coordinate 654,745,893, forward strand.
TCTCTCTTCCACTGCTCATCAGCATCAGATATTTTCCTATTTAAACCCACTGTATTCTTCCTTTCCACATAAGTGAAGAAGGGCTGCCCATTCTAGCACAAAACATTGTATTCATTTCTATTATACTTTTTATTTTCCTTACTGTTTTGATACTTTAAAGACTAGAATCTGCCATACATGGTAGACCACTTAATTTCAAGTAAGGCTAAACTTGCTTTTCTTGATACTCGGGTCTGTGCCTTTGCAAAGGTTTCCCACATTATGTGCCAGTTTAAAATAGCCTTTATGAAAATAGGGCCCTGTTGAGCATGAATGATAATCTGGGGCCTGGCTAACTGAACCACATAAAATAGTATAAAATAAAAACTTGAAAACAAATGAATGCACTATTGCATGACTGTAGGCCATGTTTAGAGTCCCAGGAGACTTACTAGGTGGTGACAACAGTTACGGAGGGGAATGATTTAAAAGACATGGTCAGCTGCTGTCACAGTGTCAGAAGGTGACATATATTTAAACCAGTCTGGAGAATGGGGGGGGTGGATGGCAGGAAATAACTGGGATGGGGAAGGGAGGTCACATGGCCAGTTGGGGAGTGCTAGACATTTAAAAAAATATAAATTGTCAAGGGGGTGAAGTGCATCTGAAATGGCCCAAACATAGACATCCCCTTTCCAAAGTAGTAAATTTCAAGTTTTCTGCCCTTTCACTGAAGTCCACTTTGATCTCAGTCCCCATTCCCTGGTCACTAGAACATCTATGATATGTGCCTAAGTCAATCTCCCCATACACAAGACATCCATTGCCCTCTTAAATACAGCATGTGTGCTTGTCAGAAATGTGTCAGATTGCAGCAACTGGACATGATTTATAGCAGCACAGCTGATTACATCAGTAGGACCATTACATCGACAGTCTTAGTTGGCATGGGTAAAAACAGAATTGGCTCTGGGTGGGGTACTGAACTTGCCAGTAATGACCCCCCCAACAGATTCAAGAGTGCCCCCACAACAGCAGCATGTCCCCCAGACAAAAGTAAAGCCTCTGACAGGAGTGTACAACAAAGAAAAGCAGAGGCACCAGGGACACCACACACACTGGTGGCAGTTGTAAGTGCCTCAGTGGAGGGGAACTGTGTCATTGCTTCCACCAGCACTGTATCTTATTATGGACACAATATATTTCTTACTCTGTCTTGTCATGGACAGCAGCATCTTTGCTGGTTTTGTGTGAGTCTGTAAGAAAAAATTCCACATAGGCTCACTGGCATCATGGTAGCCATTTGGAAAATAGGACAGTTCGAAAGACAGATGCAGGGCTTTAAAAATCTGACCCCATATCTTCACACAGTATAATAGCACATCCAATTGTAAGAACATTTCTTGTATAGATAAGACCTAGTAGACATTTTCAGTTTATTTATTGTGAAATGTCTTGTATTTTAAACATTTTTAAAAATTTTTAAAAAACTGGAGTCAATTTTGAGGGTCAATTTGCAACTCCATTTCAAAAACAGACACTTGGTTTACTGTGGAAATCCAGTACCATCAAACTTTTCACAGATATCTGAATCCAGTGAAATGCATACAGGATAACTACAGTAATGAGTTTTCATGAGTTATAGCTTTACTTTACTGTAACCACCGCATGATGTAACTCACAATAACTCAAATGTTCCTTAAGTCCTTGTTCATTCTTATAACTTGTATTGTTATCCCGGGTCACCCCTGAAAAGGGACCTTGGGGCTCAGTGGCTACCAGTCACCAAAATTTAATAAATAAATAAATAAATAAATGAATAGCAAAAGTGATTGAACTGGGGGCGGGTGGGGGGTGACCAGGAAATGAGTGGAAGGATGATGGTTGTCATTGGTATATGGAAGTTGTCCAAACTGGGGTCACTGACTGTTGATCTTGGGGTACTCAAGAAAGGGATAGGAGTGATAGGATCAAGAAATAACTGAGGCACCATTCTCTTTTAAGGATTTTGTGGTGGTCACCAGTATGTGAGAAGGACTAAGGAGAGCAGAGGGCAAGAAGTAGGTCATAGAATGGGAGAGTTGCAGACTGGAAAATGGAGAGGGCTCAGGAGGAGCAAAGGTCAGACATTCAGTGGAACAAAGCAGGCCCATTGGCACTGCAGCAGTAGTGCTACCCCTGATGCTGATGATCCATGTTGGTATACTGTGGCTATCATTAGCACTCATCCAGCTTACAATGGAATGTAAATGACACCACAAACTCAGGGACATTTGACTACTACTCTAGAGATCACAGGCCAGGTGTTGAGCAGATTCAAGAGTCGATTTGGTATCTAGTGTCACACTGGTTGTACTAACAAGGTTCACATTTGAGTATAAATGAGACTGCACTTTAAAATTCATTCTTGCATAGATCCCCTTGTTTCAGCTTCAAAGAGTATCTTTCACAAAGCCATCATTTCATTAGCATGTGTCTGAAATTAGGGGATAGATACGAGAATTTTAAAAAAATCAGCATTGGAATTGTTCGTATTTTGTGACTGCATTACATTGCATTACAAAGCTGCTGCTTGTAGTTTATTGTTGTAATGTACTTTTGTAATGTTACATTTCTTTTAATGTGTGTATTTGTTAGATGGCTACATTTCCATAGTCTCCCTCTCACACAGCTGCCATGTCACTGGCATGTACCAGGAGGCCGGGAGAGACAGCCAGGAAGTTCAGCCGCCCTTGCCCTCAAGCACCCAGTGAGCGCCAGGGCTACGCTCCGCCAGCGGGCGGTCGGCGACCGCAAGGCCGCCCAGGGGACCAGGAGGCCGGGAGAGACAGCCAGGAAGGTACGGGAAAGCCGCAACCAATCGGAGGCGTAGCCATCTGAGCCTTATGCCCATTGGTCCACCCATAGACTTCTGTTAGACTTTACACTACTGAAGCTGGTGCGGATTGTGACTTTTGAACCTAAATTACCTAAAAGAGCTGTTTTACTGCTTTATTGTGTTAATGCTAAAATTCCTGTTGTGTTTTGAAATGTTTCTGTGATTACAGCCTTTTGGTGGGATTTGTAGTGGGCCAGGCGCTAAGGCGCCAACCCCCGCCTTTTTGTGGTGTAAATTTTAATCACACTAACTGCAGAATTACTTGATTGCTGCATTTTTACTTATTTTACTGTGCCTTCCTCTGTCTCCTTCAGTCCAAGCCGCCCTTGCCCATCAAGCACCCAGTGAGCGCCGGAGCTCGTTCTGCCAGGCGGTCGGCGCCATAAGGCCGCCAGGGGACAGGAGGCCGGAGAGACAGCCAGGAAAGTGCAGGAAAGCCAAAATTTTGCCTACCCCCCTCCCCCTCTTGGGTGTTCTTTTATCGCATCTTCCCGCTGATTTCCTTACCTCCGCCCACAGCAAAATTTTATCCAATAAACTGCCAGCGGTTCTCATGTGGCATCTGCTCAGCAGTCCTCCCTGTCCTCATTGTAACTAACCCCTAGGTACTGCATCAAAATGGGGAAGCTCCTCTTACTGTTTCTCTCTCTCTCATCTATGGTTTTCTTTGAGGATGATTTCATACCAATCCATGCCTTGCTGAATTATGCAGCTCGCCAGCCTAACCTCCCTGTGACACCTCCAGTGGATGCTGCTCGGTTCCTCACATATGCCCTGCCACTGCTTCACCACAATCAGTGGGGTAACCCCCAAAAAGGGTCACAACCTGTCATGTACTCTTCACGCTCAATGCTCCATTACTGGATCTACAGTGCCCCCTTATACCTTTCCACCAAATTAGCACTCTGCGATAGGTTACTAAGCCAGATACGCAGTGGATCATCTCAAAGCATCGGCCACCGAGCAGAAAAAGAAGGCCCATTGACTTTTCCTTCCTCCTATCCTTCAAGCCCTCACAAAACTTTTATTCTTTCTGCTAATCTGTATTGGTAATGTTGAAATCAATCCAGGACCTCCAGAGGTATCACCTCCCAGCAGATCTAGCCTCCATTAAAGGATTAGCTTCCTTCATATTAATGCTTGCAGCCTCCTGAAAAAGCTTTCGTTAATACAAGCCTGGGTAACCCACACCATGCCAGACTTCCTGGTAATATCTGAGACATGGCTCAAACCTACAACAACAGACATGGAGGTAAATCTACCCAACTACCATATATTCAGAACAGACCACCTATCAAGGGGCCGGGGAGTAACTATTTATGTTAAATCGAATATATCCACATCTTGCCTTAGTACAACATCGTTGCCCAAAGAGTTTGAATGTTTATCCCTTAAAATAGCTATCCCCAACATAGCAGCTTTTCAACTAGTTGGCTGCTATAGGCCTCCCTCTGCTGATCATAAGCTCCTAACCCACCTGGGAACATAATCAAACTTGGCCCTGAAGATACTATTATCTTAGGTGATCTGAATTTAAACTGGTCTCCAAGACAGCTGCACCCCTAGTATCCTTTTGTGATACATATGGGTTTTATCAACTAATAAATGAACCGACAAGAATCAATTTAAAAAACAGAAGTAACAGTACCCTACTTGACATCATGCTGGCAAACAAACCCCATCTGTTCTCACATGCTGGGGTACTATTCAGTGACATAAGTGATCACTGTCTTATTGCAGGAATAAGATCATCTGGCAAACCAGCTAACCCAGCAAAATTCCTCCTGAGAAGATCTGAAAAAAACTTCAACAAAAGGGGATATCTCCACGATCTATGCCACTCTGCACAATGGCAGGAGTTCTACCTTGCAGACTCTGTGGAATTAGCACTTCAGGTGTTAAACAGCATAATTATAGGTGCCCTCAATACTCATGCACCAATCATTAGTGTTAGAACGAAAAACAAATCTTGTCGCTGGTTTTCAGCCGACCTTAAATCTGCACTGCTTCAGAGAGATAAGCTATGGAAAATGGCAAGGAAGACGAAAGATCCAAATGACTGGGTGCTGTTCAGAAAAGCCAGAAATAGCTGCACCAAAAAAGTAAGGGATGCTAAGGCTGCTTTCTACTCGGCTGAGCTGGATGCCTCTTACCACAACCCTGCTAAATTCTGGGGCACCATCAAGGGGACCTTAGGGCAGGACTCTAGCACTTCTCTGCCACCTCAAGTGCACTTTAATAAGGCTACTATCTCCGACAAACAAGAATTACTAAATGCATTCAACACTCACTTCACAACTGCGGGCCTTGCTTTCGATTCCTCTCCAGCTAATCATCTGCGGTCACAACTTAAATCCCAGTCTAATGAGGCTCAGAGGGCTGATTCTTCATTCTCATTTAAACCAATTTTACTGAAGCAAGTAGAGGACCTATTACTGCACTTGGACGCTAAAAAAAGCACAGGTGCAGACTCTCTTGACCCCTATTTTCTAAAAACTGCATTACATGTGCTTGCAGTTCCCTTAACACATCTTTTCAATCTCTCCTTAGCCTCTGGTTCTATTCCTTCACTGTGGAAGACAGCACAAGTGTTTCCCCTCCTAAAATCAGGGGACCCCATGGACCTCAACAATTACAGGCCCATTTCCATCCTGCCAGTGCTTTCCAAAATGCTAGAAAAATTACTGAGCATCCAATTAAGAGACTACCTCGATGTTAATAATCTCCTGAACCCTGCTCAATCTGGGTTTAGGACCAGGCATAGCACCATTTCTGCACTGGCAAAAGTCACAAATGACTGGCAAACTGAGCTAGACAAAAAGAACAACGTCTGTGCTGTATTTCTTGATCTAAGCAAAGCCTTCGACACAGTGGATCATGAGCTGTTACTCTCTTCACTGCAATCCATAGGCCCAGATCCACCCTCTCTCAAGTGGTTCAGATGTTACCTCACTGATAGAATGCAACAGGTGAAAATGAAGGCAACCTTTCCTCATCAAAACCACTCTAAGAGGAGTACCTCAAGGATCTATTCTGGCCCTATCCTTTTGCCATCTACATTAACAATATTGACTCTAACCTCACAAAAGCCAATGTTTATCTCTTTGCAGATGACACTGTCTTATATGTTAGTAACCCATCACCTTCAAAGGCCTGTGAAATACTACAATCAGAGTTCTCTCTTTTGCAGTACCAACTACTTGATAAAAAACTCCTCCTTAATGCAAAGAAGACAAAAGCTATGTTCTTCTCCACTAATTACTATACTAACACCTTCTCACCAAGCAATCTTCCCCAACTATCCACCATTCTTGGAGAAAGCCTTGACTATGTTGACAAATTCAAATATTTAGGGGTATGGATTGACAACAGGCTTGAATATACTCAGCATATTGAAGAACTTCTGGAAAAAACTTCGTCAGAGGCTCGGCCTTTTCTTCAGAATCAAACATTATTTAACCAGGGATTCAAGACAGAGAATAATCCAGGCCTCATTTCTATCAGTTATCGACTATGTGGATTTCCTCTATGGCCACTGTACTATTTCATATTTAAGTAAATTGGATACCTTGTATCATAGAGCTCTAAGGTTCATCACAGATCTTCCATTCAACACTCATCATTGCGCTCTCTATGCTGCAGTTGGTTGGACATCCTTACACCTTAGAAGGAATAAAAATGCTGCACTATGGATATACAAGGCCCTGTCCAACAAACTTCCATCCTTTATTTTAGATTGCTTTACTCTGGCCTCAGCTAGGTCATATGCCCCAAGAAGCAACAATTTCATCATTCTGAAACTATCAAAAGCCTGCAACCGACATGGGAGATCTGCAATCAGTTACTCCCTATCATTGGCATGGAATTCTCTGCAGAAGACCCTAAAGCTGACCACCTATATACCTCTACCATCCTTTAAAAAACTCTACACAAGTCTCTTCCCAGAGAAATGCAATTGCTTTCATAAAGCCTAGTCCTATCACATTCTTTACCCCCTACCAAATCCTCCACTGCTACCCCTGACACTTACTTCTACCCCACTTAATCATTACTAGTAGATTTAGTCCTCATCCATAACTCCCACCAACCCACCCATGTCATTTTTCATTTGGAGCTGCTTTAACATTTTATTAGGCTTCAATCATAGCAGTCTGGTCTAGCATGCTTTTGGAGCCATTAATCCCTGGCTACCTTGTTTGTAAAGATGTTTATATTTTTGTATCTGTTTATATAGAAGTGTTTTTGTATATGTCTGCTTTTGTACCCTTATTTTGTTCCTCGACCTATCAGGTCCATCTTGTAAATGAGCTTTGCTCAATGATGTCCGCCTGAATAAATAAAGATTTTGATTGATAATGTAGCTGAAACCAGGGGATACACACATGCAAGTAAAATTAGCCATGAACTTGGACTTGTTTGGTTGTTTTTGATTGCTGCCATTCCTATGATGCCACCCATAGGATGGTACCTTAAACTGAAAGTCCCTTTTGCCCAGCTCTGGTGCTGTCCTGGTGGGTGTCCAGGTGGATGTCAAAGAACCCAAAGCACTTTTTGGAACAGTAAGGGATTTTCACCATGTCTGGGCCAACATTCCCATCCCCATAAACTGGTTCAGACAATTGTCCAAAGCTGTGTGTGGGTGTTGTTTGAAATGTCTCCCTTAACATGTTTACAGTCACTTCACTATGAGACTCGCATTGCTTATAAATCACTTTGGATACAATGAGTATGAAAAGCACTATATCAAAACCATCTTCTGCTTCTTCAACTTCTTCTTCTCCTCCTCCTTTTCTTCTTTTTCATATTCTTCTCCTCCTCCTCTTTAAGCCAGTCTTTATTTTGTCAACAAAAGAACTGCAGCTGCTCAAGCCAACCACTTTGCTTTGCAATATGTTGTTTTACATTTTGGAGAGAATGGAAACACATGTATTGTTGCAGTTTGATAAGTTAGGTCATAAGCAGGCATTTCAACACCGTTAGAGAAAATAAATCACTTTAACCCCCTCTCAAGTAAAAGTAAGAGAAATATGTCACTGGTACTTTTTTCAGCTTAGATGTGACCTCTGTCTGCAGACCAGCTTCAATACTTTAGTCAGAACATTTTGAGTCCTTGGTAAGGGTGTCTAGCAGACTACAAAGAGAGGATTTGACAACTGTCCACCACCACTTCCCCATCCCAAACATTTTCCACCCTCAAGCCTGCCTCCTTCTCCTAGACTGTTCCTTGTAGGTAAGGAAATGGCACCTGTATCAGCCCAGGAACTGGCATTTAAAAAAAAAACAGTCTGGGGGAATGAGGGAAGGGGCAGATGGTGGCAAGTGACTGGGATGGGGATGCAGTGCAATGGAGCTACACCTGACCTCCTCCTCTTCCTCTTTCTTCTTCTTCTTCTTCTTCTTCTTCTTCTTCTTCTTCTTCTTTTTCTTCTCCTTCTTTTCCTTTTTCTTCTTCTTGTCAAATTAGCCTTTAAATGCCCATCCCAATGAGAACATGGTGACCCGATTAAAATGGTACACTAGAAAATGAAAACCTTTTCATTTAGAATGTTTGTAATACACTAGATGCACATTCTAATATAATTTAAAGATCAAACACTCCAAGGTGCCCACTATCAGTTAGGTAACCTCTCCATTCAATGTTATTTTTTGCTCAGTTAAAACATTAGTTGATTTTTAATGCCATAAATAACTGAAAATATAATAGAATTCTTATTGTTCTATCCCTTCTGATTGACTGAGACTGATGGTGTACGCAGAAAGATAATCCACTCTCAGAGGGAGAAATTGGACTCCCTACTAACTTCGATCAGGGACGGAGAGAATAGTCTATCCCATTTCTCAACCGAGGCAAATTGGGCAAGGCTCCATCAGTTGCAAGCTCAATACTCTGGTTTAATATTGCAGCAGGCTGAACTGGCCCTTTTGCGGACGAGGCTCCAATATCTGGATATAGGGGAGAAAGCTGGGAAGTTACTCACCATGCGAATCCGTCATTTAGACCAGTTCATTTCATAGCGGGCATTCGTGGGGCAGGGTGACCAGGTCTGTACCGGACCTGGGAAATGTCGAAGGCCTTTGGGGTGTATTTCAGAGGTTATATACGGTAGATCCAGAATCCAAACCTTCAACAGATGATATTATCTCATATCTCAGTTCAGTTGCACTGCCAAAGTTAGCTGAGGGGGATATGGCCTTTTTGGGTGCCCCACTTTCGGTTCTAGAGATCCATCAAGCTATCCAACAGATGCCCTTAGACAAGTCCCCTGGCTCTGACGGGTTCCCCAGCAATTTTTACAAGGTATGTCTCCCATTAGTATCCCCAATCTTGTTGGAAGTCTTCCAATATTGGTTTGACAATGGACTATCTGACCCAAGTTTCCAAGAGGCGATGATTTCATTAATTTTGAAGCAGGGGAAGGATCCCTTTAGTATGGACAGCTATCGCCCTATATCTCTTCTAAATACTGACATTAAAATTTTGGCAAAAATTCTTGTAACAGGTTGTCGAAAGTTATGGACAAACTGGTCAGCAGGGAACAAGTGGGTTTATGGTGGGGAGATCACCCCAAGATCACCTGAGGAAACTATTACACCTTATCGCAGAGGCCAAAGAGTCCAAAACCCCAGCAGTACTGCTCTTTGGATGTCAAAAAGGCATTCGACAGAGTGTCCTGGGATTACCTATTTGCTACTCTGTCTGCCTTGGTTTACCAGAGGTTTTCTTGAGATGGGTGCAAATTTTATATTCCTTTCCTCTGCTAGAGTTAAGTGCAACGGATATTGTCGCCAGTAATAAAAGTTAGAGCGAGGTACGCAGGCAAGGATGTCCTTGTCCCCGCTTATTATTTAACTTATACCTAGAGCCATTCTTGCACAGATTGGCAGGAAATCTGCTCATTAAAGGTATACAGGTGGGGAAACCAACTATATACACTGGTTTATGCTGATGATGTGTTACTACACATTGAAAATCCGGAGACTTCACCCTGCTATCTGGACGTAAATCGATTCTTCTCCAAGGTATCCTACTATAAGTTAAATCGAGTAAAGACGTAAGATCCTTCCGTTAAATCATAATGCTATAAAGGCAGACTTGTTGACTTTTGGCTTTTGCTGGGAGGCAAAATCATTAACATACTTGGGTATCAACATTAGCACAAACCTGAGCATGATGATTAGGAACAATTTAGGCAGCCTAGTTCAAACCATATCGGAGATTTGGACAGGTGGTGATTGCTCTTTGTCCCTTTGGGGTAGGTTGAATATCTTAAAATGAATATTCTGCCTAGATTATTATACCTCGGGTATGCTTGGGTGTACCTTTCGAGAAGGTGGTTTCTAATTTACAGAGGATGTTTAATTCCTTTCTATGGCGAGGGGAAGAGTATCCATGAATCTTATCTTAAGCTGACAACCCCAAAGCTAAAGGGTGCTTAGCTGCTCCTTCTCTTTTCCTATATTATGCGGCACAGCACGCTTGTAAATTGAACTTTTGGAGTGATTGGAGTAGGCACTCGGCCTATCTACCTTTATGGCTGGACATCGAGTGTGGTCTAGCGAAGAGAGCGAAGAGCTCTTTACAGGCCTTGCTATTTGTTTCCCCATCAGCTACCCCTAAACCTCTGAAAAATAACCCTATGGGATGGTCATTAAAGGCATTTCAACAATTGCAACACTATCTTGGGTCCAAATGGTATCTATCAGACAGCCAACCTATTTTTGAAAACCCACATATTAAGGTGGGGGGTACTACCGTGGCCATGACCTTTTGGCCCCAGATAAGTCACTTTACAGTCTTGGACTTCTGGGCGCATGGTAGCCCGCTACCCTTCGATCACTTGATGAAGTCTCATGGTGTCGCGGACCGAGATTTGTTTAAGTGGCTGCAACTTAGTAAGGCCCTAGCTCCGGTTTTCCCTCAGATGTCCCCAGCTGACTATGGGGTCAAGGATATCGACACCCTTCTAGCTATAGCTGTACAACCGCGCGCAGTTTCCAAAGTTTACAAGTTACTTCAGGATTGGGATCATAGGCTCCCTTCCAGGAGTCTGTTACTACTGGGTAAGGGAGTTAGCATCCCGGACACTCTGGCCCTTGAAAAAGCTCTGAGTACAATGTATAAATGCGTAAGAAACAAGATAGACTCAGGATGGTGAATTTCAACATAATGCATCATTTGTATCTAACTCCATCTCGCCTATGTAGGCGTGTAAAGGGACACGTCTCTTTGCTGGAAATGCAAGAAGGAGGACGGCACTCTATAGCATATGCTATGGTCATGTCCTGTAATGCGGGACTTTTGGAGTGCCATTAATAGTCTCTTAGACCCTATCCTTGGCTTAACTAATATGTTCGCCCCTGAGACATGTTTGCTGTGTCTTTTTCCAGCAGGCACCCCCAAGATTAGAAAGGCCCAAATGTCGCTTGTTTCAGCTGTGGCGAAATTGTTAATTTTAAGACACTGGTCGACTGATAAGCCCCCATCTCTGATGGACTGGTACCGTGAATGCACCTTAGTGCTGCAGTTGGAGAAACATATCGCATATATATGCAAGGCAGGCAGAAGTCATATATGTAGCTCTGGAGCTTTTAGAAGCACTTATGGCTTGGAACCCGCTCCTAGAATGCCTTTGGGTAGATAATTAAGGTGCTCCTTTCTTTCCGTAACCTTGGGTGGGGGATGAGGGGGAGGAGGATGTTTCATATTCCAACTGAAAGTGTGAAGTTAACAATTGGGTGTTCTGTGTGACTCTATTCTGCACTTTCAGCTCAGTACTTCATCTTCTGTTTATGTGGTTGGGATGTTTGTGAAAACAATAAAGATGATTAATTATAAAAAAAAAAAAGAAAGATAATCCACTACAGTGAGCTGTGAAAAAGCAATTTTTCTTCAGTGAATTATTGGTGTACAGCAAAAGAAATATCTTTAATGAAAGTAAAATAAAAGAGATAAAGTCCCTCTTTTTAATAGCATGTAATTGCTTCACTAAACCTAGCCCATATGGTTGAGAGCTTAGAGGCGACCTGCTCAATATGGAACAGTTTGGGTTTTGATGAATGCTGTCATTAGTGTTTACTGCATTTATACAGAGTCATTTATCTAACGTGACGGTGATTTATGTCCAAACCATGTGTCTGGAGTTAAGAAAAATCTGAAACTTCATTTAAGGTGTTTAACCGAAGAAACAAAATAAGAAAGTGGAATTCAGTTTACATTGCACTGAAACCCTTGTCTCTAAATTTAGCCCAACCAGTACAATAATGCAAGAAATGAAGGGTATACTGCATTTGGTAAAAGTACCGTTGACTGATTAGGCAATTGATACTAATAGTGCTGTATTTTACCTAACAGAAGTTTAGAAATTGTTTTATTTTACTTTAGAAAGGGCTTTTCTGGCTTTAAAATCAGCAGCTTTGTTCTTCTTATACTGATCAAATGTTTTCTTCACCTGGCCATTATAATCAATCTTGAACACAACTGGCCAAAATGAAGTTTGAACTGTGCTGTACCATCATAAAACCATTAAAATGTCATTTTCATGCCTGTTAAGATAACAGTTTTTTTTTCAGTAGAGTACTCCCTAGAGGATTCAAAATTTGCTGATATGAAAACCTTAATGTATGCATTTTGAATTCCCTTGATTGTGAACATACAATAGTTGCAAACAGCAGTGTGTCCCCTGCAAATTGTCACATCTACATTAAGGGATTTTTCTGTATAGCTACATGCATATTCTGTGGCACCAGGAAATTTTCCAACCGCTAAAGGCTTAAATTAAAAAATCACTGCACTATATGGTATAATCCAGGACAATTTACCATCTTTTGTCAAGACTCAGTCAGCATTAAGACTAAATAATGCCTGCATACTGTATATTCATCTGTTGATAACATACAGCTTTAATTTCCATTGCTGTAAGTCACTTTCCTTTAAAATAAATTATACATTAAGAAAACAATGCAGAGTTTCCTTCTAAACAACAATGGATATACAGTATGGTACATTTTAAGTATTTCTGATTATAGAAGAGCCAGGTAAATGAGTAGAGAAGGCATAGACTAGAAATAGAGTAGAAGACCATAGTCAGCATGCTGTCTGTTGCCACCACCTTATCAGTTATCAGTCACCATCATAGATCAGGTACAAATCACAAGCTATTTCACAGTTTGCCAGGTATCAGCCATGAAGTCAGCAGCCTGCCAATCACCGACCAGCCTGCAACTTATCAGCCAGCAAGACATTACTTGCCAGCTGACCAGGAAAGGAAGACTAGACCTGTAAGTTTACACAGACAATGGCAACACTTTTTACATCATATTATTTCTAGTTGAAAATCCACATTAATTATTGCTTGTCTTCTCCAAAACTCATTGAATTTGTTGGCTGTTTGATCTGCTACCTTTCTTAGTAGAACTGAAATACATGGGAACGGTGCAATTATACCCCACCTTGTTTTGTTTCAAATCGTTTATCTACTCTTATTGTATATATCCTAAATATTAGAAGCACCCCCAAACAGTGAAGCCACCCATGATACAATAGCCTCCTCTCCTCCCACATCATCAAGAGTGGCTAGATTGTCTTATGAGTGTTCCCAAGTCCAGGAAAGATACAGTGTAACTTCATCAAAGAATGTAAACAGAAACATTTTTGTGTGGTAACACCTGAATTGTAGGCAGTATGTTTTTACTTTTAAAATGTAAAAATGAACCAGAATCAAACTAGCAGCTACATCAGCTATCTCTACACACTGTGAGCAATTGTAGCCTAGAGGTTAGAGCAACAAGCTGTGGATGAGCTTGCTACATCCAGTAGACTGGGGTTTGATTTCCACAACCTCCACTTGCATACTGAGTGACTCTGAACTGGTTATTAAACCTACCAGGTTATCCCTGAAAACATGCACTTGTGCCTAGTGGGCCATACCTGATTACCTAAGACCCCCCAAAAAAAAAAAATAACATGATTTTTAATCTAGGGACACTTTGTGGCCTAAGGGCATTGACAGTGTCCTTTTAAAAGAAAGTATAGCCTACAGGTTACAGCACTGAGCTGTAAACTTGGAGACACAGCAGACATGGGTTTTTGAATCCCACGGCTGCCATGCCACTTAGTAACCCAAAGCAAGTTGCTTAACCTCTTTGTCCTCCTGGATTGCACCTGGAAATGATCTTTAGTTTGGAGTGCCTTTCTCAGCCAGAAAATTTAAACAAAACATATCTGAGCATCTTAGTCACTTTCCCTTAACAAATATGTATTTTTTTCTAAATGTATTTATTTATCTGTTACAATCTCAGAAGTACCTTTGAGTCAGAGACCCATTTACGAAGGTTCCACATTGAATGGACAGAGTACAGAGACCAACGATACACTTAACATGAAATCAACAGAGAATATGTACAACAAATCTGAAGGCATAATACGTTGTATAAGTAGGTGACCGTTCAAGGTCATCAATAATAATATAACCATAGTACTAAAACTAATGAGACAGTTATCATGAAAACACATGGGAGGTATGTACAATAGAAGTGAGGGAGTACAACAGAGGGTAGGTAGGTGACCATGTAAGGTCAGCTACCATGGTGTGACACTGATGCAAAATAGAAATAATAGGCAGTGAGAATAGTGTAATGAAACAATTCTGTTATCAAAGGTAACAAAAAGTAGGTGAGACCAAAGTGTCAATAGGAGTAGGATACAGGAGGCAGGAGACAGCAGAGTCTAGGAGGAAATTAGAAGGTAGAAATGCAAGGAGGAGAAAGTGGGGAGAGTGGGGAGGGGTGAGGTGCAAATTGATGGTAGGAGGTATAGAGATGAGGGAAAAGGAAGGAGGCGGGGGAATAAAAAACATGAACTGTGAGAGTAGGGGAGTGTAGAGTAGGTGGAGGGAGGGAGGGAGGCAGGGAAGGAGAGAAAGACAGGGAGAGGGTAAGTAGGAAGGAGAAAAAGGGGAGGAGGGAAGGGCAGATTAACAGATTCAAGAGATCAGAGAGGAAAAACATTAAGGTGAGCATGGCGAGGGGGGTAGGGTAGGGTGAGAGAGGCAGGCAGAAGAAAGGAATATCTAAGGTGAAAGTGAGGAGTAGGAGTGGGGGGTTGAGGGACAGGGTGGTGTGTACTTGGGGGTCTATGAGTGAAGAGAGGGTAGAAGAAAGCTAGACAGGAGGGACAGATAGAAATGGGAGGGGAACATTAAACTGTACAGTCACATTCACTGTCCAGGGAAATAGATACTCTGACTTGGGATTTAAAAGAGCCCAGCTTTGTCATATTTTGCAGAACTACATTAATGGAGTTAAGCCAGAGAGGGGCATGATATCTGAAGGAACGTTGTCCTTGGGAGGTTCTCCAGAATGAGACATTCAAAGTGTGGCCATTTAGGCCCTTCATATGTCTAATTGTGTCAGGGCATTTGAGGAGGCTCTGAACCCCATGGGGTGCAAGGCCAAGGATGGCTTTTTTTGCGAGCAGGCATGTCTGATAATGGATGCACACATCTAGGTTAAGCCAACCACTTTGGGCATAGAGCTTGCAAGTGTGGGTTAGGAGATGTACCCCTAATACAAGCCTGCAGGCTTTATTTAGGGTAGTTTTAACTCTTTTGAGAGCTGTGGAAGTTGCTGGACCATAGATAGGCTGTAGTCGATGGTAGTAAGCTCAGAGCTGGTCACAGCCAATTTTATGGCATCAAGTGTGAAGCAGTGTTTATTCCTGTAGATTAGGCCTAGTTTGGCATTAGCATAACTGGCAACCAGATCTATATACTGTGTGCATGACAAGGTTCAATCTAATGTTACTCCAAGGTATTTGAAATGAGTAACAGGTTCAAGGGGTGAGTTTTGATTATTGACAATTTGAAGTTGGCTGTTTTTCTGCCTGCTATGGGTTGATGTAGACCATGGTCTTAGTTTTTTATAGTTTAGGAGCAGCTTAGATTCATGGAACCAATCTTCCACTAAGGTGAAGTCAGATTACATACAACATTCAAGCTCCGTGGGGTCAGAGTGGGATGAGTAGAGAACTGTGTCATTATCATAGAGTAAAACTTGGTCTGTTACTGAGAGGGGGAGTGAGTTTAGGAACAGGCTAAAAAGCAGTGGTTCTAGTATAGAGCCTTGTCATACACCAGTGGTAAGTAGCTAGAGTAAACTTCATTAATTTTTACTTTTTTGCACTGTCCCTTGGAGGTAGCTCCTTAACCATGCCATAGCTTCAGGGGAAAGGCCAAGGTTGGATAGTTGGCATAGAATCAGCTCATGGCTGACTGTGTCAAAGACCTTGGTAAGGTTAATGTAGGTAGCCCCCACCAAGTGCCCATGATGGAGAGCACTGTGAATGTACCTGGTGAATTCAAAGAGCGTGGTCGTTGTGCTATGTTGTTTGCAAAACACATGCTGCTGCTTATATTGCAGCTGGCATTTGTTTAGATATGCAGACAATTTTATTTATTTTTTTACCAGGAGAGACACACTAAGCTGAAAGCTTGCTTACATGTGCGACCTGAGAGCACAAGGAAGTTAAGTGACTTGCTCAGGGTCACGCCAGTATGCAAGTGGGGCTGTGGGATTCAAACCCAGGTCTCCGGATTTGTAGTTTAGAGCCTTAAACCACTGTGTTTGATCTGAGATGATGCGTTCAAGTGATTTTGAGAGAGGTGGGAAAACAGAGATGGGGCGATTATTGGCATGATTTGTTCTATCACCACTTTTAAACACAGGGGTCACAACTGCTGCTTTCAACTTTGCTGGAAACTTGCCTGTAGCTAGTGATAAGTTTAGGATCTTGGTTAAGTGAGGGAGCACTTCTTCAAGTGTAAGCTTCAGGAGTTTAAGATCAAGCTTATCATCACTTGTTCTAGACTTTCTGGGTACCTTAGTAATATATTTTTTTGGCCTCCGGCTGGGAAATTATCCTAAAGTAGAAGGGGGAAGGTGGTTCTGGGGTGGTCATTACAGAGTTGGGGGCTAGGCTACCATCAACTGGGAGCAGGTAGGGAAGGGGCAGTACATCACTGAGGTTGGGAAATGCCTGACTGAAAGTTTCAGCTATGATATTTGGATTGTGGGTTAGGGTACCATTTATATTTATCTGAGATGGGAGCGCTTTTTTGGGCTTTCCAGATTGGGCCTGAATAGTCATTTGCTATCCCTCTAGGAGTTTTCTGTCTCATTTTTAAAGTGCAGGCTTTTAGATTGCCTAATGGCCCATGTATAATTGTATCTGGCCACCTTATACTTTTGGTTGTCAGCAGTTGTGCCGGTGCTTTGGGATTTGTTCCAGAGCTCGTCTCTGCATTTCATCATATATAGTAGTTTTGTGAGATCCAGGGGAGGGGGTTGGGAGCATCTTATTTTCATTTTGTATAGGAGCATAAATATCACATGACTCATTAAACTTAAAATAATTCCAGTCATGGCTTTTTGGGTGGACTTTTAGGGCACCAAGCTTCACTTTATTAAGAATCCTTGTTATTATTTTCAGTGGGACCTTAGGAGGTTTGTTAGAACAGGTGAGTAGGATTGGGGAGCGGTCACTGAGGGGGTCAGGGAGAACTCTTAGGTATGTTACTCTGTTAGGGAAATTAGTGATAACCCAGTCAATGAGGGTGCTAGTGCCCGTACGGTAGTTTATACTGGTGGGTGAGTCAACAACTTGTGTTGCATTGATGGAGAAGAGGTATCCTTAAATGGATTAGCTTCTGAAGAGTTGCAATTTATGTTGAACTCATCCAAGATTAGAAATTGGGTGTGATATTCAAACTGCGCCCAAAAAGCGCAGTTCAGCAGGAACAAGCCAAGAAGCTGTTACAAGACATAAGAATTGTCGTGATATTCAAACATGGAGCAAGGCCAATTGCGCAAGCAGCCAACGCCTGAATATCACACAACCGCGCCATAGCGCAACCAGGAAGGATGCTGAGCAGAAATGATGCGCTATAGTGCAACAAAAGCTAGCCCAGCTGAGCAGTCCAGAGGTGCCATAGCAAAGCAAAGAGACCCCGCAGCATAGCAATGGAAGTGCACAACCAGGGAGGTAGGCAGGGGCACACCACCCATGCCACAGATGGGCACAGGGACACACTGCCGAACCAACAATGTACCCCCACACCTCAAGCACAGCATAACTGGGGGAGGGATGGAGCAGCCACTGGGCCATGGGGACAAGCAAACAAAGCACATCCCGGCCGTGTTACTGCAGCACACCTACTGTCAACCTGAGACTGGCACCCAAAGGGGGTGGAACACCCCAGTGTCCAGCAGCCCCCCCATGCACAGCACTCCCAGCACTGTGACCCCAAGACACCACCCATGCGCAGTGACCAGCACTGCAGGAATCCCCAGGCCCCCCCCAGAACACTGCAACCTCGTGAACCACAGAACCACACAAGCCAAACCCACCATGACCACCCAGCAGTGGGTGGCAGCACACAGCAATACCGACTGGAAGCCTCACCCACACCAGAGACACCACCCCACACATGCACACACAAACCCATGACCATACCACACCTGATGCCATGCACACCACTGCTACTGAGCACCTATAGCCAGCTGCAAATCAGAGACCACCACAGTATTCATATCAAAATATATATATGTAATTAAGATGCATAACAAGAACAACAAACAGTAACATTTGTACAAAGCAGGGGTGGGGGTATGGATATGAGGTAGGGGTGGGTAAGGGGCAGGGGTGAACAACTGGGAGAGGGAAGGTGGGGATTGCCGACGTCTGGCTACCGCCTGGCAGCCTGCCCTCCTCATTCTGCCTGTCACTGTGCCCGTGGCTTCCTCCGGCACTGCATGCCATGCTGCTGTAGGTCAAGGAAGATGGTATGCGAGTCCATGGCCACTCGAGTCAGCCTCCGCACACCCTGCTGCAACATGCGCAGAATCCAGATACCTAGGACAAGGGATTAGAGTCAATGGCTGTGACTGTCCACATCCCTGAATGCCACCCATCATGCATGGCATGCAGCCAAGTACCCCGCTCCTGTGATGGACTGCACCCACCCACAGTGACCGTGCACAAGACTTGCCCAACCAGCCAGCAACGGCCATGTGTACCACTACACACACACACACCGCCCATGTCCAGCACAGCACAACCAAGGCTGCCCAGTGATGTGGCTACGTGGTGGGATGCTAGTGCCACAGCCATGTGCCCAGTGCATGCATGGACCTCCAGTGATGCACACACATGCAGTGCCACTGGACAGTGATGACTGTCACATGTTGCGTGCATGGTAGTGTCGTCCATGGAAGGTGTCCGTGCCTCCCCCAGCATGCATTAGCATCCATGATGTAATGACACTCACCCTCATCAAGCCGCTACAGCAGATGCTGCTGTGGCTGCGGCTGCTGCTGTGGTTGCTGCTGTGGCTGTGGCACACCTCCTCCGCCAGCCACCCTGGCACCGCCATCCCAGGCCTTAGCCCGTGCCTGCCTCTGCTCCTCCATGCCTGTGGGAGACAAATGAAGAGAAACACATCAGTGAGATCCCAAAGCAGACAGCCCCTTGCCCCATTGAGTGTGCCTGCCCACACAACCAGACCCAAACAGCACACACCTGCAAACACCCTCACAGCAAACCATAGCCCAACCCACCCCCATGCGCAGATCACATTACACAGTCACCCATGCGGACAATACCGGTGCATACACAGCATACCCACCTGGCCTGGGCACAATGCCCCTCCTGGCACGCGACCTGAGGCGCTCAAGCAGAGCATGCTCCCTCCTCCGCAGGTCACTGTAGCAGTGCCTGCACTGCTCAGGGGTCCTCCTCCACCCAGTGGCCTGCTCCAGGGCAGTGGCGACCTGCTGCCACACATGGGTGCGTGGCACCTGCAGGGGCACTCCCTCAAACAGTGAGCCATGGTGAGGCTCCACCACAGCCATCAGGTTTGCCAATTCCAAGGTCCCCATTGTGGTGCTCTCCTTGTGCCATTTTCAAAATGTACAGCGCAATATGGCGCCCACAGTGCGCAACCCCACGTGGAAATGTTAGCGCAATACAACTCCATTACTGCCTATTGCGCTGTTCGACAGCGCTGCCGGGTTCATTACCGCGCTTGTCACCAACAGCCGCGATAGAGCCGCACGCATGCCAGACATAGCGCCAGGGGGAAAAGGTCGGACACAAGGTCATGGGTCAGTGACGCAAGGCCATGCAAGCGCCATCGGATGTCCACACGCCCTGTGCGATTGGTCACCCGCGCTCCAGTGCCACAGTGGACTATTACAGTACTGCCACAGCGCCATATGGTGACCAGCGCTGTAGCGCCACTGGCACAATGGTGGCCGTGTCCTGAATTGCTGATCGTGCACAGCACATCATCAGCGTGGCAGACACCTGCGTAAGCTACCTGGGCATGCGCAATGCAGTGTACCACACAGTCACAGAAATGCACCATTGGCTCAGCCGACTCAACCGTATTGCACAAAGCGCAACGCCGCAATATTCAGCCGACACATGCAAATCATCTGATCAGCCATTCAAAGGTGCAGTGGCGTGATTAGCATGTCATTAAAGTTTTGCCACTCCTAATTTGCATGCATTGCGCTATAAATACGTGACATTGGGCTGCGCTGGCCTGATTCGGTTACTGCAGGTGAGAGGTGAGTTGCATGCTGTGTGATGTTCTGGCCAATGGCCATGGGATAATGCTGTAGACTGCACAGTGACAGGTGTCCACTTCCACCCATACAGACCGACATGACCGAGCAGAGCCAAGGTGAGGGTGAGGATGGTGGGCGAAGGAGGAGGCCCAACTTCACCACAGCGGAGACAGAGGCCCTCTTCCAGGCCTACCTGGAAGAGGAGCCACTACTGAGTGGATGGTGGGGCACTCCTAAGGCCCATGCGGCTGCATGGGAGGGGGTAGCTCTGGCAGTGAACCTGCACAGAAGCCACCAGCGCTCCATGCAGGGATGCAAAAAGAAGATGGGGACAGACCACAGAAGGGTGAAGGAGAAGGAGAAGGTGGCAGCCCTCAGGGCGGCACGTGCTGGCACAGGCGGGGGCCAGACAGTGGTGGCGGAGCTGACCCCGGCTGAGGACCGACTGGCTGCATCAATGCAGTGGAGTGCTGTAGAGGGCATACCAGGAGGTGAATTCCAGACAGGTGGAAGCCCATCACTGCACGGTATGACATGGTGGTGGTGTTGGGGGGAGGTTGATCACATGCATTAACATGTCCTCACTTTCTGTTACAGATCCCATTCATCTGCAGGGGAAGGTGGTGGTGGGACCATGGAGTGAGGAAGACCTGCCACAGGTGGAGGAGGGTCCATCCACCTCTGTCGCCAGCCAGCATGCACTGTACCAGCATGCACGCCTGGCTGCCACCTCTGTTGTCGGTGAGTCAGGTGTAGGGGGTGCACAGCCTGTGTCTCAGCAGTCTGGCATGCAAGCATGCCAGCACGCTGTGACTGTGGCTGTAGCACGTACCTGCACCATTGATGATGCAAGGACCGCAATGGGCAGTGACATGTGTGTCCCATGACAGACACAGCAGGCCAGCACGTGCCCCTGGACCTAGCTGGTTCCAACGTGTGTGCAAGCACATCAGTCACAGTCCCAGGCTGTGCCTGTCAGCACCGGTGGGGCAGCACCGGTGGCTGTGCAGGTCTCTGGCACTGTTGTGGCCACAACAGTGGAACGAGTGGTCCCTGGGGCACAGCAGTTGGAGGGGCAGCAGCAGTCACCCACCAGATCTGGGGGTACAGGGTCCAGTGGTGGCACATGCACACCGCCTGTTGACTTGCCCACACCTGGTCCTGGTGAACATCGCCCACCCTCAAGGGGTGTTGAGCATCAGACCCTTCCATACCCTGGGGGACAGAATGCTGATGTGGCACAGGACCCATTGGACGAGCACACACCGCCTGCCGCGGGCATCAGTAGAGCAGCAGATGCGGGTTGCAACGTGCGTGGAGGCACAGTGCGTGGCTGTGGAGTGGAACAGCAGGGACAATGCATTGATCCTTGCAGAGATGGTCAGACTGCGGACGGATGTGACTGCCACCATTGACAGGCTGACCCAGGCAGTGGTCTCTGTCATGGCCGCATTGGGCACACAGTCAGGTGCCCCTGTACCACACACCCCACACAGTACGCTCTCCACTCCCTTTTCCCGGCGTCGTGCGACACCCAGACTGTCGACGCCGGGTTCTGCTGTGGGCATCCCAAGCACACCTGGTGCAGGTATGTTCAGCATGCTGCACACCCCTGTGCGGACAAGGTCGCAATCGCGCAGTGGGACCCCTGGTGGTCCATCGGCGCCACCCCATGTGGCCCGTGATCAGCCTTCCAGTGCTGCTGGGACACGACGGGGCCGCCCATGCATCCGCGGTGGCCGTGGAACAGTGCAACATGGCTGACCTGTCTCCCAGTGCGGGCCCTGTCTGGTACTGCCCTGTGTGCAATGTGTGTCATGGTGGGCAGTGCACTAGTGGGTGCCCTGCCCAACACGCCGACACACGGACCACCTGCACACCACCCCAACTGCTGTCCACAGGTGCGTGTGCATGATGATGCCTGCATTGTACTGTACACAATTGCTGCGAAGTGTGCCCAGCATCTGACACATACTTGGACAGTACAGGTGGTGGGGTGGTCTGTGGATCTGGGTGTTTGCCATGTCTGTTCCTGCTCTGCTGTGCACCTGCCCATGTATGCTTTGTGCCTGATGTGTGTGTGTGTGTCCATATGACTGTTAACCCTCCTGATGGTGTGTTCGTCCTGGACCCTTCACTCCCTTGCCGTCATGCACCCCTGGTGTGTTACCCTGTGTGCCTGTGGGTTGTGCCTGGACAGTGTTGGTTGCACATGGCCCTTGACTTACCTGTGTCATGCATAATGCTCCTCCGTGATGGTATCCCGTGCAGCTGGGCCTGCGGATCAGTTGAGGTCCCACCGTCCAGAGGGCTGCTCATTACCATCACACTGGCGCCACTGGCGTCCCATCACTGTCCCCTCCTCGACCTGTATGGCTATCCCACAGTCTTTGCCATGTTGTGCAGGATACAACAGGCCAGGAATATCCACAGGCCTTTGAGGGGCTGTACTGTGAGACACCGCCCGAGGTGTGTAGGCATTGGAAGCATGCCTTAAGCATCCCAAACACCCGCTCGATGATGTTGCGTGTGGCTGCATGTGCCTCATTATAGCGTTGCTGCGATGGGGTCATGGGGCGCCGGTACAGTGTGAGCAGCCAGGGATGGAGTGGGTATCCACTGTCACCTGTGTGGAGATAGTGGAGATAAGTTTCATGTTCAGGTCAGTATTGCCCATATCCCTGTGTGCCACTACCATGGCACCTGTGGCATTCCCACCCTTGCCCCAGTTTTGCAATTCCTACATGCGTACTCACCCACTAGATGGCCTGTGGGGATGTCCCCACTCTCGAATCGATGGCACAGTGCGGACTGATACCATATGAAGGCATCATGTGCTCCACCAGGGTGTGTGGCACAGACATTGATTATGCGCCCAGTGGCATCACACACCACCTGGCAGTTGACACTGGAAAAGCCCTTCCTGTTCCTGTATGCGGCCTCATCGGGGCCAGGTGGCGTGCAAATAGCCACATGGGTGCAGTCTATGGCCCCTAGCATGCCAGGCATATGTGCTACCCTGTGGAACTCCTGCATGTTTGCTGTATGCTCTGCCGTGGTGCTGGGGAAATGGATGTACTCCACAGCATGTGGCAGCAGTGCGCTGAGGAATTGGGTGAGGATGCATGATGTGGCCGACTGTGTTATGCCTGTGGTGTCCCCTGTTGGCCTCTGGAAGGTACCCGTGGTGAGCAGGCACATGCAGGCTGTTACCTTTGTCTCCACTGACAGAGTGTGACTCCGTCGTGAGGGTGCCTGCATCACATCACTGCACAGCTCACAGAGCCACCTCAGTATTGCCCTGTTCAGGTGGTACTGGCCCACAATCTCTACGTCTGAGTACAGCTCAAAGCTGATGCTGGCACGGTACTGCCTGTTGGGGGCATACCACCAACAGGCCCTTCCACGGCCACGTCCCCCTGCAGCATGCCTTCTCACCCCTCTCATTACAGCTTCCATGTGAAAGCTGGCACTGTCCATCTCCCTGGCTTGTGTCCCCTCGCTGTTGTTGTTCTGTTACCCCGCTGTCCTGACTGCTACCTCCACTACACCGGATACACCTATTGGCCTCTGCAGTCTGTGGCCCTGCACACCCTCCCTTGTCCCTCTCCTCTCCTCTCCTGTGCACTCCCAGGCCTGCACTGTTTGCCACTGTCTCCCTGCCTCATGTGGCTTCCCTGTAGCGTTCTTGCACCTCTTCCTTGAGCCTTTTTATTTTGACTCATTTCCACCATGGCGCACCTTCCGGCTCATCTGCTGTTGCACATTGCGCAAGTCTTTGAATATCGCATTGCGCTCTTTATGCATGGGTCCACCCCCTTCGGTTGAGCATGCCTTCATTTGCATTGCACTGTTGCTCAGCCTGTTTTCAGTGGCGCAACTGCCTCATGCTGAATATCGCAGAATGGCGCAATTTCGGACTTGCGCATGCGCAACCCTGTTGCGTATGGCGCAACCCTTTTGAATATCCCACCCCCAGTGTTTGACCCATAGGTTCTGAGGTAGTCCGTTACAACTTTGAAACCAGAATCCTGCGTCCTCAGGGGACTGTAGACCGATGCCACTGTGAGTGACTTTCCATTTGCCCCAAGCAGAATTTTTGTTGTTAGAAGTTGGGCACCACCACTGAAGGGGGTAGGTGGCATAATCCGCAAACAAAGGTGTTCCTAGAGATAGATCACACAGCTGCCACCACATTTCCCTATTCTATTTAGTCTGAATGTGGTGTAGCCTGGTAACTGGAAGGCTGAATGAGGTATTCTTGGGTTTAGCCAGGTCTCCACCACAGAAAAAATGTCAGGTTGATGTTGGGCTGTCCATACTTAGAGGGGGTCGAGTTTCGTAAGAAGGCTGCAGATGTTTATAAAGGCAGTGGTAAGTCTGGAGTGTTGTTTTTGTGGGTGTGGGGTTTGAATCAGGATCTAGGGTCAGGGTGGACATTGCCAGATAGCAACAATAGTAGCTAAGTGAGCCTTACAATCAGCCACTTTAACCGTTCCTATATGGGGAGATGTGAGTTTTTGTTATGGGACTGACAAGGATTCGGTTGGTGAGTGGGGGGGTGTTAGACTTGTTTTACTATGTACAGGCCACTTTGCTTAGTAGGGGTGCACAAGCAAAGGGTCCGATGAAAGGAGCTGAGTTTGATTTGGGGCACTCTTTTGCAACAATGAGGGTCTCTACGGTAGTATGGCCAGTATGTGGGGAGCCCAGGGTAGGTTGCTGCATGGGCCAGCAGCAGATGGAGACAAGGCAGATAACTATCAGCACAGACATCATCAGGTTTATAAATGGAAGAAGCGGAGATGAAAAGCCCTCTGTAGCAGCTAATGTCTTAAGCAGGGAGAGATCAGCATTGCCACAGTCTCCAAAAAGAGATAAAATAGCAACCAATCAATGGGCATAGGGTTTTGGGCGGGTGGAGTTTAGGTCAATTTAATAGAGGTCAGGGCCAGGAAGGGTGGACGGAACAAAATACTACTGGTACAGAGCTAGCAGGTGACCAAAAACAACAAGGTGTTGAGCCAAGCCAGCTTCAGTGAACCCTGGCCCACTATCAGCGCTGAATGGCTGGGTACACAGAGCCAAAGTCTTAGGAGACGGAGCTGACCAATTTGTTTATTTTTTATTTATTTAGCTTTTGTTTACCAGGAAAGCACACTAGACAGTCACGTGCCTATTTTCAGGTGCGAGAGTAACAGAGATACAAGCAATAACAGTGCAGTGGCTAGCATCAAGTTACACAAAGGTACAGTCAGGCTACAAGCAAGAAGGACCAGCCAAAACAAAGTAAAAAGGCTTGGGTCCAACTGTCAGACAAGGTACAGACAGGTATAAGCAATCATCTACAGTCAGATAACAGGCAGAGAACAGTTTTAGTGCAGTTCAGTATGAGGCAGAACAACTCAGGGAGGGCAGCTAGGAAAAGTTAGAGCCAGTGTCAGCAGCAACAATATTTGTGAATATTGCTTATTTGTTATTTATTTTTGGAATAAGTGCACACCCGCAGCCAAATATTTTTTATTTTTGTGGCTCAGCTAGTCAGAAACCGACCAACTGGCAGCTTGGGTCCTGATGCTACAGGCCAATGAGAGTGAGATCAAAGACATGGGATTTTGGCTGGGCTGTGCAGCTTCAGAATTGTTGTACCTGCCAGAAGAGAGCCGTTCCTGTTGGTGGGTTCCATGGCAGCTTGGTAGCCACAGCTCTGAAGGTCGAGGGTGGCACTGGGCTAGAGCAGCCCAAGGAGAGGGGCTCCCGCTGCAAGAGAGAAAAAAGCAGGGGTGAGCATAACTTAAAGGCAGCCTTTTGAAATTACTGAGGGGCTGGGCGAATTAGCCTGGTGCCAGGAAGGTAGTAGAGCACATTGGAAAAGTGATTAATTTAACCAATAAGGGAGTGCCTCAGCTGGAAAACGAGGGGGTTGGGGTAAGAGTAGAACAGAAAGCAGTTTAAACAGAGAGCAGGGGGGTGGCACAGAAACCAATAGTAAGCAGAAATTAGAGTACAGCACTAAAGGAAACTAGAGTTACATCATCACCCAAAACTTTAGCCAGCTGAAATTCTGAAGGACAAGTACAATGGGTATAGAGTTAGATAAACTTGGACATAGGAGAGAAAAAACACTGCAGTAAGAGTTAACTTTAGCTAGTAAATAACTTTAGGAAATTATTTATTTATTTATTTATTGAACACTGGTAACTGTGAAAGGCACAATGATTTAATGCTCATGTTCAATTGTAGCCCAGGGGAAAGGAATAGAGAGACAAATTATACAAGGTGTATGTGGTGGTTAAGTTCAAATATGCAAAACATATGCAAAATATGCAAAATGTATTTTACACAATGTTGTATAATTTATATTACACAGGCATGGAGCATGGCACCAGAACAGTGTGCAAAAAGGATTTTTAATAAAATACATCTATAATTACATTAGTGCTGTGCCTCTAGGGCTTTATCAAAAAAAAAAATCATGGTAGTAAGTGCAGTAACAACCAACATAGAGGTGGAGATAGGGAGAAGGGCTGGGGTAAATGGGGAAAGTGACAAAGGCAAGAAGGACAGGAATGGGGCAAAAAGGAGTAAGGCCATCAGTAAATGGAGGGTAATGAGTACCAATGCCCATAGTCTGGGCAACAAGCTCCTTGAGCTGGTGGCCTTGATGGAAGAGGGATGCCTGGATATTGTAGCAGTCACAGAAACATGGTACACAGAGAACCATGACTGGGATGTTAACATACCAGGGTACATAACCTACAGGAGAGACAGGCAGGGGAGAAGAGGGTGAGGAGTAGCTCTCTGTGCAAAGGAAGGGATAAAAGCAACTGAACAAGAGTAAACAGGGAGGAGAGGAGGCACTGTGGGTCACCTTAGAGACTGGAAATGGCACCACAATCCGCACAGGGGTTGTGTACAGACCCCCATGTCAGAGGGAGGGAATGGACAAGGATATGATAGAAGGCATTCTTAGGATGGCAGAGAAAGGGGAGATACTGTTGATGGGAGACCTGAATATGCCAGATGTTAACTGAGCACATTTGCTGTAGCCACATCCAAGAGCAGGGCCATTCTTGATGCCCTACAGGTGGCAGGCCTCAGACAGCTAGTTTTGGAACCCACTCATGAGGAGCAATCTTAGACCTCAGACTCTCAAATGGGGGCAGTGAGAGGATCTCAGATCTAGAAGTGGGTTGCCATCTGGGAACAAGTGACCGATCAAACAGTGTGGTTCACGTAAACTCAGCTACAGAGTCAGCTATACAAAACTGAGAGTACTGGAATTCTGGAGGGCTGACTTTGGCAAGATGGGAGAGTGCCTTAGAAAAGCACTAGCGAACAGGCTAGAAGGAGGGTGGAGCAACAATGGGGAATCATCAAAACTGCCATCACAGAGACAACAAGCCTTTGTGTGAAGCAAATAAACAAATCAAAATGAAAGAAAAAGCCACTATGGTTCTCAAAAAAGGTGGCTGGGAAAGTCATGGAGAAAAAGATAGCATTCAGGAACTATAAGGAAACATAGAAGGAGCAGGACAGAGAGCTGTATCAGTTAAGGCAGAAGGAAGCAGGGAGGGAAGTCAGAAGAGCAAAGGCTGAAACTGAGGAAAAGATAGCCAACTCTGTTAAGAAGGGGGATAAAACCTTTGATAGGTACATCAGAGAGCGTAGAAAGACAAAGGGAGGGATAGTGAGGCTGAATAGAATGAATGGTGGGTGGGCAGAGGGGGACAGTGAAAAAGTAGGGATACTGAACGAATATTTCTGCTCAGTATTCACAAAAGGGGGGGAGTGCCTAATTCAATTAACAGAAGCACTCTTGATAGGGGGGTCGATCCCAGCCCTTTCACAGAAGAAAGAGTTCTGCAAGAACTCCTAAAACTGAAGGTGGACAAAGCAATGGGACCTGATGGAATTCACCCCAGAATTCTAAAAAGAATTAAGGGGAACTAGTGAAACCACTGACTACTCTTTAATAAATCATGGAGGATGGTGTGGTACCCAAGAACTGGAGGAAGGCAGATGTGATTCCACTTCACAAAAGTGGGACCAAGACAGAGTCAGGAAACTACAGACCTGTCAGTTTGACCTCTGTGGTAGGGAAAGTGATGGAGTCACTTCTGAAGGAAAGAATAGTTGAGTACCTAGAGGCCAGTGGGGCACGGGACACAAGGCAGCATGGGTTCACAGAGGGAAGGTCATGTCAGATGAATCTAATAGATTTATTTGGCTGGGTGACCAAAGTAGTAGACCAGGGAGGGGCTGTGGACATGGCTTGCACTAGACTTTAGAGGCATTTGACACAGTCCCACAAGATTAATAGTCGACTTAACTAGCCTGGGAGTGGGTCCCAGGGTAGTAGCCTGGGTAAAACATTGGCTGGACAACAGGACACAGAAGGTAATTGTAAAGGAGTCCACTCTGAAGAAAGAAGGGTTACTAGTGGGGTACTGCAGGGTTCAGTACTGGGTCCAGTCCTTTTTAATGTCTTTATAAGTGACATTGCAGAGGGACTGGAAGGAAAGTATGCCTCTTTGCAGATGACACAAAGATCTGCAACAGGGTTGATACACAAGGAGGCGTGGAAAGGATGAGAAGGGACTTGGCAAGGTTGGAGGAATGGTCAGAAGTATGGCAGCTAGGATTCAATGCAAAGAAGTGCAAAATAATGCACCTGGGAAACAAGAACCCAAGGAAGATTACACAATGGGGGGGAGGTAGTAACAACAACAAAAAAGGAAAGGGACCTGAGAGTAATCATATCAGATGACCTTAAGGTTAGCAAGTAATGTGAGAAGGCAGTAGGGAGGGCTGGGAATATACTGGGGTACATAGGGAGAGCCATCACCAGCAGAAAACAGAAGTTGTTATCCCTCTGTACAGACAGTTGGTGGGACCCCATCTGGAGTACTGCGTCCAGTTCTGGAGACCCCATCTCCGCAAGGACATAGACAGGATAGATGCAGTCCAGAGGAGGGCAACTAAAATGGTGCAGGGTCTGCAAGAGAAGCCATATGTGGAGAGACTAAAGGAGCTTAATATGTATACCCTTGAGGAAAGAAGGGAGAGGGGGGACATGATAGAAACTTTTAAGTACCTCATTGGAATCAACAAAGTCCAAGAGGGTAGCATCTTTCAGAAAAAGAGACGTGCAAGAACAAGGGACACAATTTAAAGATGGGGGCAGTTCCGGGGCAATGTGAGGAAGTATTTTTTCACAGAGAGGGTAGAGGATGCATGGAACAGCCTTCTGAGGAGGTTGTGGGGTCTAAAACTGTGGGAGAATTCAAGAATGCATGGGACAGACATAAGGCAATTCTTGTGGGGGGTAAGAAGTAGGCTGTTGGTTAACTAGGATCTGCGGCCTATCCTGTAGGTAGGGAAATGAGTAGACTAGATGGGCCAAGCAGTCCTTATCTGCCATCCAAGTCTATGTTTCTATGCTTCTATCAAAGGTCCCTTGATAAAGTCCTAGAGGCAAAACCAGGTTGGATCTGTTCCAGCCACTGCACCGGTACATCTTTGCACTTTACAGTCTGGACAGCACTAAGGTATTTATGTATTTATGGATGTATTTTATTAAAAATCCTTGTTTGCACACTGTTCTGGTGCCATATGTGTTTGCTTGCTCTGTGTTTAATTCTACACATAGCACAGAGGGTAGCTGAATGGCTTACTTTTGTTGTGATTTCAAAGGCATGGTAGGGCCTGTATATTAGGGTTGCATTGGGTGTCTTTAAAAAAGGCAATTTTCAAATGGTTTTAACTGAGCCATCTTAAACCTTAGGACTGTCAGATTTGGCACACATCATCACAGTACCTGTGTCTGCTAATGTCACATTTTTTATAGACATCTGTTTCATTTTATAAAGTGTTGAATTTATGTATAGTATGTTTGCGTATTTTTGAATCAAAACTTTTACTCAAGGATAGAGAAAAAAACTACAAGTAGTTAAATTATGAACATTAGAGATTTGTTAGATGTGATAGAGAAATATGTATTTTTTGTGGTTTGGCAAAAAAAAATTAGTTTGTTTTGTAGTTGTTAATAATATTTGTTAGCACTTGCTCAGTTCACCAAAAAAATAGCTAAACATCTACTAAGAGATACGTTTTGAAACTTATAGGTTTGTTAGATGGTATAGAGCTATATGTGTTTTTGGTGGTTTGATGAAAAAATGTTAATTGATTTTGAATTTGCTAATGATTTATTATTTACTCATGCTTAGTACACTGAAAAAATAGCTAAATACACTATTTCATTAAAGAGAAGCCACCCTCTAATAAAAGCCACCATCAAAAACAAGTTGCAGTTTAAAAATAATATTTTTAATAAAAGCCAAACTCAAATACAAGCCACAACATAATATCAGGATTAAAGTCATGTCAGATTAAACATTGTATGTGAACTCTGTTAATTTTAACTCTGTAAGTAGGATCACTGCTGCATTTTTTAACCACTGATTATCCTAGTTGATGTTTCATTTTTTTTTAATATGAAGTAGATAAATGACAATAAACGTTGTCAAATCCAGGATGTGTAATGTTTAATTTCTAGCACTTAAAAATGTGATGTTTGAAAACAATCCACTTTCAAACACAGGTCACCCTTGAATAGAAGCCAGAGGTAAAAATACTAAATTTTAATAAAATCCATGCAAAGTAGTAGTTTGATATTTTTTTCCATAAAGGTGATTTTTCTCCTCAGCTGAGGCAGGCTGGTTCCCTTCAGATCTGTCCCTGCTGCCACTCATTGACAGTCACCTCCCCAGCACTCCCCTGTCGGACATTTTCCCCTTTTGATTGTCTACTTTGGTGGGACCTGAAGGGGACCCACCATTGCCCTCCCCCGGAGACTCTCATCCAGTTGCTGCTGACAGGGGTCCTGGTGGTGGTGGTGCATGTGAGGAGCAGCACACAGAGCGTCATGTATGCCTGCCTGTCTGTCCATTTCCTTCCATTTTTTCTCCCTTGCCCATAGCTGGGACAAGCATGTCAGCACAAGTGTGTGGAGGCACACATGCACCTCAGAGTGCTGCAGCTCCCTCCTTTCATGTCACTGCAGACCCACACTACCACCAGGCCTCCACCTGGTAGCAGTGTTGCAGCAGAGTCAACAAGCCATC